>CM057233.1:70289717-71569460 GCA_029891385.1 Erythroxylum novogranatense
GTTTTCAAGAATGTGTCATTTGGGAAAAATATTTTCAGTGCATGAAATTACATGTTATGTGGGTTTGGTTTAGTCCATCCAAGAATTGTCACGTGCACGTTGACCAAGTCAAGGCTTCTCCCGCCTACCCGCTAGTGGTACGGAGCTCCTTTAAGGACTCCCTCAAGTTTATGACTACGCAAGGCCATTTTATGGAATTGTGTAGTTCGTCATGTTTATGGACTTGCCAAGACATTTGTGTTGTGTTTGTGTGCTTACATGTATTGACAAGTTTGAAAAATGCTTGAATTATGAGAATTGTGATTTCAGTTTAAAAAAGTTGAGAAATATATGTTTTATGGATAATTGTGAGAAATTGCTATGATCATAAACGTTTTAATGGTTTTTTCTTATTACCGAATATAAACATGTTACCCATGAGCGTTAAGCTCACCCCCCTCACCTTTCCCCACCACAGGTGATGAGCAAGTTAGCGAGTGATCGAGATGAGCGCCAAGGCATTACTCCATATCCCACTTTTGTTCTTTTGTTCTTTTGGAAGTTGAATTTGTAAAACAATGCTTTAGATGCATTTTGAGAAATTGTTGTTTTTGTTAAGTTGTATTTTGAATTATGTTGTAAAGTAGCTTGAAATGCCCACTAAAGCATTGTAAAACACTTATTTTGATGCAAATGAGATACAAATGCATTATGGATGTTTATGGCTTTTCAAATTTTTACATTGCTATTTTCACATTTTCAAAAGGGAAGGATTGTGTTCTGAATGCAAGGGGAATTCTAGAATTTTCTTGGTAGAATTGGTAAAAGGCTTCTTCTTAAAAGTTGGAGAAGAACTTTCTATCTTTCCAACGATATGAAGTTTGTGATTTTTGGATGTCGGAATGGAGAGATATGAGGGTTACAAGTTAGGATGTTGTTTATGATTTGTGGTTGTGACAGCTATGGGGATTGATAGGAAATTGGGGTTTTGATGAACCAAATGAGTTGAGATTTGAGAATTTTGTGAAATGAATTTGTTTTTTGGATTGTTATAAAGTGTTTAGGCATTTGAATAAGTGAATTTGTGAAGATTATAAGTGTATATGGTGTTAGGATGGAAGTTGGAAGCATTGGAGAGGCATTGGGGACTGTGGGGAACCCCAATGTCCGTTTAACGGACATAAGGTCCGTTAAACGGACGTTCTTGGGTGTAAAAATACCCTTTGGCTGGTCTATTTCCATTAAACAGACATGTATGTTTGTTTAACGGACTTTCTCAGGTCATTTGGGACTCTAACCTCGATTCATGTCCGTTTAACGGACACTCACGGGTCAGCTTGAGGAAATGGGGATTTTTGACACTTCTAGAGGTCGAATCTCGTTTTGTGGTCTTCATGAAAGTTGTAAGTCTAGATGTTTTCTTTCTAATGGTCTAAAAATGAACTCATTAAGACATCTAGATTAAAATTTATGTCGATCGCACCAAGAGAGGTTTAAATTGATTTCGGGTGTAAACATGGTTTACTCTTTTGGGCATAACTCCCTGATCCGACATCCAATTGAAATGATTCTTGGACCAATGGATTCCTAAGACATATATCTGACGAATGGATTCCTAAGACATATATCTTTCTCTGTATAAAAATTGGTACCATTTGGAGTTGATTTGAGAGAGTTTTCATGAAAGTAAGTGAGAGGTAGGTTAGGAGGGCATGTTTGGGGCATGAACACACTTAGACTTTTTAACCATATCATGAGTTGTAAAACTCCGATTGAGATGATTTTTGCTTCAAAGCAAACTAGAGGCTTAGAGCTTCAATTTCTATGAAGAAGTCAAGTTGTGATTTTGATATTTGATTAGTGCGCGCTCACCATTATTGTGGAATGACAGCAAATGACCTACAGGGTTTTAAGCACAAGGTTTAAGACTCCGAATGTTGGGCTCCGGAAACGAGATCAACAGTTGTGATATCAGAGCGAGCTCAAGTTTCATGATTTCGCAAGAGAGTTGGGCTCCGAAAGTAGGCGGGGTCCAACAATTATTATTATTATTATTATTATTATTATTATTATTATTATTATTATTATTATTATTATTATTATTATTGTTGTTGTTGTTATTATTATTATTATTATTATTATTATTATTATTATTATTATTATTATTATTATTATTATTATTATTATTATTATTATTATTACTATTATTATTATTATTATTATTAATTATTAATTTTTACTTATTATTATTATTACAATTATTATTATTATTAATTATTGTTATAAATTTATACTTATTATTATTCTTTTATTATTAATATTTTATTAATTTTATTATACAAAATTAATTATTATATTATTATTATTATAATAAAATTTGTACCTATTATTTTATTGTTATTATTAATTTTATTATACAAAATTAATTATCTTATTATTATTATTATTATTAACTATTGCTATTGCTGTTAATATTAATTATTATTATAAATTTTGTACTTATTATTACTATTGTTGTTGTTATTATTATTATACAAAATTAATTTATTTTTATTATTTTTATAATCAATGAATTACATATTTCCAATCATATTATACTGTAAGGATGTTTTAGTCATTGATATTATTTTTATGTTCTGTCAACTGCAACCAAACACATTTCTGTCCTCAAGACGAAGCCTATTTTATCTGTTTTGTACATCACAACAAAACACCTCATTTTCTCCAATTTTTGTTCTATTATGTCTCTAAATTTTTGTCTCGTTTTGTTTTTACATATAAGAGACGACAGTAACCAAACGCAACGTTAGGGTTCAAAGAGTGAGAGAATTAGGGTAATTAGGTGATGGGAGTTTTCATCAATTTATATTGGATAAGGAAAAATGGATAATGTTTGATATTTTGTTATGGCGGCATTTTTTCATTTTCCCTATGTTGCTGCACGAGATATGAACGTCCATGATGCTAGTGAGGAAGTTAATTTTGTAAGAGAAGATTGTGAAGGTCTAGTGGTGTGACAATTTTGTCATGATTTTTTTAAACTAACTTTAAGTTACATTCCCCCAAAATTTTGGTGTATATTTGATTGATTTAAGTTAATTATTTGCTTTTGCTCAACATTACTAACGTAACTTAACTTATATAAAGTGTTATTAATTTACATAACTAAGATAACTTATATAAATTGTTATTATTTTATTAATAAAGTAACTCATACATAATGTTATTGTAATACACTATTATGATAACTTTTCTAAAGTATTATTATTTTACATTTATTAAAGTAACTCATATAAAGTGTTATTGATTTACATTACTAACATAACTTATATAAAGTATTATTAATTTACATAACTAAGATAACTCATATAAATTGTTATTATTTTATTAATAAAGTAACTCATACATAATGTTATTATAATATACTATTATAATAACTTTTCTAAAGTGTTAGTATTTTACATTTTCCAAAGTAACTCATATAAAGTGTTATTGATCTATATTACTAACGTAACTTATATAAATTGTTATTAATTTACATAACTAAGATAACTCATACGTAATGTTATTATAATACATTATTATGTTAACTTTTCTAAAGTGTTATTATTTTACATTTACTAAAGTAACTCATATAAAATGTTATTGATTTACATTACTAACGTAACTTATATAAAGTGTTATTAATTTACATAACTAAGATAAATCATATAAATTGTTATTATTTTATTAATAAAGTAACTCATACATAATGTTATTATAATACACTATTATGGTAACCTTTCTAAAGTATTATTATTTTACATTTACTAGGGTAACTTATATGAAATGTTATTATTTTACATTACTAAGGTAACTCAAATCAATTGTTATTAGTTTATGATATTAAGATAACTCATATAAAGTGTTATAAAATTATTATTAAAGTAACTCATATAAAGTGTCATTATTTTACATCACTTTCGTAACATCTTAAAATAGTAACCTTTTATAATGTTTAGTAACACTTAAAAAATTGTTATCAATGATAAATTATATGTCATAAAATCATAAAGTGTTACTTATAAAATTGAGAATCATAGCATTTTAAGATATAATGTTACCGTAGATAGGTATTTTATAACATATTGTTAAAAGTGTTGTTGTTTAGTGTTAATGTATGTCATTTTTATTGTAGTGCATCTTGCATGATCTTTGGACAATAACCTAAAGCAATAAACTTTAAATTCAATTCTCAAGAATGAAATAAGAGTCATAAGTGTACTTACCACATGGTATGAGTCATGTGCTACGATATTTACCTACTTCGTTTAACTTGAACATCTTTCATTTAAGAAATACCGTACAGATGATAGCTCAAACATACTCAATGTTTAACTTGAGTTTACTTATCTACTTAAAACCTATTCAAAACTCACAACTGGCAACGTAAGACTGATATAGTGATTAATAAATCACTTTGAACAAGTTTCCTTGTGACATTTATGGTTTAAGTTTCTCGCTCTCAATTATCACCTAGATAAGAAACTTTAAGCATGCTTATCTCTAGCGAGCATAAACACCAGAGGTGATTTCCCGTGTGAGAGGGTCAATCTATAATCTGTCTCATATGCTTGTGATTCATCCCAAAATATATTTATGTAATACACAATGTATAATCTTCATCATACATTATATCTAAAATATGACATTATAATGAGTGACCATAAACAAAGAAATGTTTATTAGTACATTTCAACATCTACGTGGTCCCAGTAACTTTACATGCCCAATGTATACATCTTTAAAAATTGGCTTTGTCATTGGGTCTGCTATCATATCTTGTATATATATATGTTTCATGTTCGGTTCTCCTCATGCAACTATACCTTTTACATAATTATATTTGGTATCTATGTGCTTTGTCTTACAATGAAATTTGGGGTCTTTAGGATAAACGATTATAGCTTGACTATCACAGTTGCTGGTCATTGGATTAATTTTGCTTTTAGTGAATTCTAAATGCACTAAGAATTGATGAAGTCACATAGCCTCTTGTACTATAGTTGAGAATGCTATAAATTTAACTTCCATTGCAGATAATGCAACGCAATATTGTTTCTTACTTTTTCATGATATTGCTCCATGATTTAGTTGGAATACGTATCTTGAAGTAGATTTTCTTTCTTCTAAATCTCATCCCATGTTTGCATTTATATACCCTTGTATGTGTAGATCATTGCCTTGATAACATAATGCATAGTCCACAGTTCCCTTTAGATACCTCAATATTCTCTTTACTACTTTCCATTGTGTTTGACCTAGATTTGATTGATATTTGCTCACCATCCCAACAACATTACAAATATCTGGTCTTGTATACATAATTGTGTACATAAGACTTCTAACTACACTAGAATAAGGAACATTCTTCATTTGTTCTCGTTCTTGTAGTGTTGACGGGCAATATCTCTTAATAAAGACTTCATTTTTAACAATAGGATTATCAATTGGTTTGGCATCTTGCATGCGGAATCGTTCAAGAATTCTTTGAATATACATCACTTGTGAAAGTGATAATAATCTCTTTGAACGATCTCTTGAAATCTTGACTTCAAGAATGTATGTCGCTTCACCCATGTCTTTCATTGCAAATTCAGATGATAACTAATCTTTGATTTAAGCAAGGAACATACAATCATTAAAAGCAATCAATATATCATCAAAGTATAAAGATAAAATCGTGAAGTTAACTTTAGATCTTTTAACATACACACAATGGTCTTCATCAATCATTTGAAAATCATACAAGATAATTACATTATGAAAACAAATGTACCATTGTCTTGAAGATTGCTTTAGGCTATAAATTGATTTTAATAATTGACATACCTTATTTTCTTGACCTGCCTTGATGAAACCTTCAGGTTGTTATATACAGATTTCTTCCTTTAATTCTCTATTGAGAAAAGCAATTTTTACATCCATTTTATGCAATTTAAGATCCATATTGGCTACTATAGCCAGAATAAGAAGTATTGAAGTAAACTTCACAACACGTGAAAAAGTTTCTTCCTAATCAATTCCCTCTTATTGTGTATATCCTTTTGCTACAAAGCATGCTTTATATCTTTTAATACTACCTTCAGCTTTTTGCTTTATTTTGAGAAACCACTTGTTCCCAATAGCTTTACAGCCTTCAGGGAGGTCAACCAAGTCCCATACTTGATTAGAGCTTAAAGAAGTCATTTCTTCTTTCATTGCTTTCATCCATTCTTCTTTAGTAGGGCCAGTAAAAGCCTCATTTACATTCCTTGACTCTTCTTCATCTTATAGAACAATCATATTAATTTCAACTTCAATTCCAAAACAACTTCGGAGAATTATTCCTTGATTACTTCGTCTTAAACAAGGTTCATCATAAACAAATTCATGATTGATTTGATTGCTCACTTTCTGATCAATCATCACAGGGAACCTTTCTATGGAATGGCTCCCACTTGGTTGAAGTTCCTTATCTTAATTCTTCATAACATAATCATTATGATCAAGTGACTCATATAACAATAGGTCTTTACCTATTCACCTTACTTGGGAAAATCAATCTCTAAGAATGTTACATCTTGTGATTCAAATTCAGTTACACCTCTATTATCTTGTTCACCAATGAACACGTATCCTTTTAAGTGTTCAGGGTATCTAATAAAAACATTTTTTCTCCCTCTTGGTCCTAATTTTTCATATTTTTTAGAGAGATCATGAACATAGGTTGCACACCATCAAGGTCTAAGACTTGACACATCAGGTCTCCTACCAATCCACAATTCATATGGTGTTCTAGTAACTGATTTCATGGGCACACGATTAAGTACATAGGTGGCTGCTAGTAATGCATCACCCCAGAAAGTGATTGGTAAATGTTCTTGGACCATCATGGACCTAATCATTTCAAATATCATCATATTTCATCTTTCAGCGATGCCATTTTGTTGTGGTGTTTTTGAAATTCTTAACTCCCTTTTTATTCCTTTCTCATCATAAAAAGCCTTGAACTTGTCTGACAAGTATTATTATCCATGATCAATTCATAATGCTTTTATTTTCTTATTTAATTGATTCTCAACCAATTTCATGTATTTTATGAAACAATCTAATGCTTCCGATTATGAAAAATCAAATAAACATGACCATACCGAGTATAGTCATCTATGAAGGTGTTGAAATAAACTACTCCACTTCTAGCCTTTACATTCATTGAACCATAGATGTCATAATGAATTAATTGCAATGGATATAAAGCTAGTGTTCCCTTTCCAAATGGCTTTCTTTCCATTTTATCAACTAAACAATGCTCACATATAGGTAGATCTACTTAAGCTAGATTGCCTAAAAATCATTCTGTAGCTAATCGACTGATTCGATTTTGACCAATATGACATAGTCTAGCATACCACAAAGTTACAACATTATTGGAATTACTATATGTAAATAATGCAAAACTATTATTATTATTTTTCCTTCAACACATCCAGTACAATAAAAACATCACATAAAAAACCATAATCATAATTAATAAATCTAAGATATAAATCCATTCCACCGTTATGGAAATTTATATTGAAACCAAGTCTAACCAACATCAACAAAGATAAAAAGATTCCTACGAATCTATGAAGCAAATAATCCTCCATGCTTGTCCAATTTACATGTATCAATTCCTTATACAGCAACTCTAGAATTGTCACTTACATAAAGCCATCGACTACTACATGGGAGTTTACAAAACTGAATGAAGGAATCTTTATCCTTCACTATATGGTTGGTTGCTCCTGAGTCTACAATCCATAAAGGATATGATTTAGTTAGAAAAACGGAATAAGAAATATTCACAGAATAAATGTTTGTACTATAAAGTTGTACCTTCTTAGGCTCGGTATAATCTCGAGCAAAATGGCCCTTATTACCATAATTATAACACTTTACATATTTCATGCCCTTCTTCTTAAAGGGATGTTTTCCCTTTCCATGTTGGTTCCATTTTGCCTTCTTGGATTCCTGAGGAGAGTGGTTGAATCTCTTATTATTCTTCCACTTGGATCCACCACAATGCTTTTGTTTTTTGTTTATAGCTCCATGTGATCTAGAACTAACTGCATATGCCTCAAAAGACATCTTTAAGGCTTCAAGATGCTCTTCCTCTAAAATGAGATGCCTCGTAGCATCTTCCTTTTTATTTATGTTCTCGTTATGAGTTAGGTGCATCTTTGTATGCTCCCAACTCTGAGGCAGTGAACGAATCATAGCTTGTACTTATTGTTCATCAAAAAGCTCATGACTAACATCACGTCTCACTTACCATATTGGACATTTGCCTCTGTGTTTTTGTATTGTATCATCTGGGTGCTTCTTATAAGTATCAAACTTAATTGCAAGTGACCTCACTTTGGTCACTGAATCACCTACAAAATGAGTAGCTAATGTATACCACATGTCCTTTGCAATTTCAAATTTACGAAACTCTCACATGATATCATTATCCATCTTACTCAACAACGTGATACGAGCTAAAGAGTTCTTCTTTTTTCATAATTCATATGCATTACAGTCCCTTTTATGCTGGGCTGCATTACGCTCTTTATGAACTTGCATGGTTAGGTTTAATGGTTCAAGAGCCTCTTGCTCTTCCAACACGTATTGGATTTTCATATTCTAGATTTCATAATTATCACCATTGAGTTTCTCACCTTTATTGAGTTCAACAATAATATTCTTTGAAACAGTAGCCATTATTTTTGTGTGAAACACTAAATTTCTACAATAAGAAAGAAACATATGTGCACATTAATGTCATATTAATCGTTCATAGAGTAAATAATTCGATCATAATTGCTTATGAAATCAAAATTCCACTAATGTGTTCAATCATCATTCATACAACTCAAATCATAACTACCTTACTATAGACGAATCCTATATGATATACATGTAAACATATTACATAAAAAATCAAGACTTTGTTCTTATAAAACAATATATTGCATTAAATGTGTTACAAACTACGAACAATCTATAGGTAATGAACCCTATGCGAAAATGAGTTCACGAGTTTGTGTGACATAGTTTGCGAAGCTCGATGTACAATAGCTCTTACTATTTCTATTGGAAGACCTGTATGATACAATATCCTCATCAACTCCCTTCTATGCATCACTTTAATAAATGTCATCACTAACAAATTATAAGTCTTCTCGTTTGGCATATTATTGTAGAGCATTTGTAACAATTCACCTTGAGGTTTAAGTAATGTTGTAAACAAAGTCATATCCTTTACTTCAACATCTACGTAAGCTCAATAACCTCCAAAGCATAACTCTTGCATCTTGTTATTAACTAAAATAACATGTTATGTTAGATCGTCTCCTTGCATTAAATTCATGTTAATTAATTGTACATACATACTGCCAATACGTGTCTTCTGTGCCTCACATCGAATAAGCTTAGGCGTTCGCTTAATAATGGGCATCTTATTGAAAAACAAATTTTTAGGAATAAAAAAAATGCACAAAATAAAAAATTATTTTTGTCTAACACATAATGAACTCATGTTCATAATATGGAAACAATTTAATTCTATTAGCAATTTATTAAACTATTCAAATTATGTTATTAATTTCTAATCAATTAGAAACTTATTTCTAATATAATTGTAACACCCCACTCCCGTGTGACCCGAACCCGATGCGAGGGTGGCGTGCTACATCACTCAGTCAATTCTCAGTATAATTTAAAAAAAACTTACACTATGCAGAAATCAAATAACATACACAATCACCAGTAAGTACAATGACCGCGGGGCCCATTTATAAATACAAATTAATTCAATCCGGAGACTTTACAATTTGACCAAATCATTTGCACAAAAATTCAGAAACTATAATTTTTATATAGAATTTATCAGACACTAATGTAGACACGAACTGATCCCGACCTCTTTTCTCACTCACATGCGGTTGCTATACGCCCGTTGCCTAACGGGGTATTCTTCTGGGTCCTAAAAAATAATTGCAAATTTTGGGTGAGTTTTGCGAACTTAGTGAGTAACCTTCATCGATGGTTCACCGCACTACATAACAGAATTTTCATACATCTCACTTTATTTCATAGTGCACATTTATAATATTTCACATTCACACACTTATAGGATTCCACATTCACATTATTCATAATCGATACATGTACATGAGACTCACTGTCCATTTCTTATTTTGCTGTGACCGAATGCCTAAACTGTCCCTTATAGGGCTCATTAATAACTGTCCCTTATCCGTTGGTGGATACATGGCTCATTAAACGTTGAGCCTGAGGCTCTGAATCACTTATGAGCTCGAAGCTCATTTTCACTCGTTGAGCTTAAAGCTCTGATTGGTGGCGACTCTGGTCACAACAACCATTATATTTCATGCACTTATGTCAAGTGATGCAGCAGTCACTTCCACTCAATTTCATATATTATCGGACCATAGTCCGACACGTATCAATCACATCACACTGATTTCGTAATTTCACATTGCTCAAGAATCTCATATGATCACATAAGCAACACTTTTATTTTTCACATAAGCATAAGGCATTTCGCCTTTCACTCAATCAAGTAACTTTAATCAAATGCATATGAGATGCTCATGTGACAATATTATATCACAATCAACGTGTTCGACCCCACACCTGGGCTAGCATTTCCCACCCAGTGTGTGTTTGCAGGTTATACCGCGGCATCCAACATAAATCAGTATTGTCCTCTTTGGTGGGAATCGAACAACCAACCTCAAGGTTTTGTTGCTTTTAAAAGCGCCTCTTACCGTTGAGTGGTAAGAGGCGTGCTACGATAACTTAACAAAGTGACAATTCCTGAAGAACATCTTGATATGAATGAATAACCGCAAACACACGCCGGTGGGAAATGTTAGTTTAATGTGGGTCCAACATTAAAAAGATGCCTTTTAATGTTGGACCCCACATATCTGAAATGTTTTGAGCATAACTTTTGACGTAGTGCTCCGAATTAGATGCTTTTTGTGGCATTATGAAATTAAGACATAGACGAACATTTCTATAGAAGGAAGTTTTGACAAATTCCTTCAAATTGATAGTGCGAATTAGATCCGTAATTAAGTATGAAGTAAAGCAAGTATTAGGGGCATTTTGGTCTTCTAACTATCATTTAATGACATGGCCTCTTAACACAAAAGGAGATGTCGTTTTAAGCAATATAAAGCCACGAAGTTGGCTGGAAAATCAGAACAAAGGAAAGAAGAATAAGGAGAAGAGAAGAGAGGAGAACTTTCGGCCATGGGAGAAAAGAAGGAGAAAATGCTAGATTTCGATTTTCAAGGGTCTTCAAGCAAGAGTTTTGAGTAGCTTCCAAGGAAAAAAGGAGGAAGGAGGTAAAAGCTTTCAAATGGAACCAAGAAAGTTCTAAATTGGAGTAGAAAAGAGGTAAGGGAAAAATTTGGACTTTGTGTTTTTGATGAAATTTTAGTATAGAAATATGGAAATCAACTTGGGTTTGTGATTTATGAAGCTAAGTTTGATGTATATGCCTTAGGTTGTGTTTAATTTTGGATGGAAAATTAATTAAGGTTTAGGCTTAAATGTGTGTTTGAGGATTTTGTAAAATTTTGGTGTAGAATTATAGATAATAATATGGGTTTGTGAAATATGAAATTAGTTTTAAAGAATTTGTGAATTATGAGATTGAATTTGGATGAATTGGTTTAGGCCAATTTTGAAAAATGGGGTTTTTGAAAATTGGAGATTTAGATAGCTTGAATATGTGAGGAATTAATGTTTGCTAAGCTCAATTTGAGAAATTAAGTTAAATATGATATTGAATTTGAGTGAATCGGTTTAGGTCAAATTTGGAATTTGGGGATTTGAGAAGTTGGTGATTTAAATATCTTGGAATTAGTATGAATTGATGAATTATGACATCAATTTTAAGGATTAAGTTATTTATGAGGTTGAATTTTGATGAAATTGCTTTAGGGAATGTTAAATTGGAAGGAAGAAAGGAGAAATGGCCAAATTGAAGCTTGGAACAAGTTTCTAGCATCAATTCGAAGTAGGTAGTACGTTTATTTATTGAATTTTAAGCATAAGCATGTGCTTTGAAAAATCAAAAAGAAAAGCTTTGAAAAATTATTGTTTATGTAAATGTTTGAAAGATTATGATTTCAAAGGATCAAATTCCTTATTTTATAAATGATTTTAAGAAATTACAAGATTGAAGAAATTTATGGTTTTTGAATTATTAGATAAATTTGAAAAGTGGGCATTATGAATATGAATATGTTTGAGTTATATTTTAAAGAAATACATTGCATTCATATTTATGATTTAGATTGATACATGATCAAATTGATGAATTTGGATTGAATGTGGATTGCTATATGATTTCATGATTGGATATGTGGTTGAGATATGAAAATATGAAAATCAAGATTTTTGAAAAGTACCTTCGGGCAATTTGAATTTCCTTTTCGCTTATGTGTTATGTGGGTTTGGTTAGGTCCCTTATGAGTCAGTGCACTGTCTCTATTTGTTTAAAACCTTCTCCTGGCTGCCCGCTAGTGGCATAAGAGCTCCGATTTCGGACTCCCTTCACGGCTACACTGGACCGCTATGCGAGAAAGTGTAGCACGTTCTATTCACGGCTGTACAAGACCGCTATGCGGGAATGTGCAATACGTTCTATTTGGACCGAACCAGACCATTTGATGTGTTTTGTGTGTTTCGTTCTGTTTATAAGTGCATTGCATTGCATCATCTTAAAAACAAAATGTGAAAATTTTGAGAAATAACTTATGGTGGTTTTTCAACTGAAGAGTGATTGCATTTGTTTTGGCAATATTTTGAAAAGTGTGAAAAAAGAAATTTGCCAAATTTCTAATGTGAAATTTCAGAAATAAATGGTAAAGTTTTTCTAAATATGATTTCGCTTATTTTTCAATATATAAACATATTATCCACGAGCTATTTTAGCTCACCCCCCTTTCATCCCCATCCCCAGGTATTCGAGTGGGAGATCGGATGAAAGACTGTCAGGACACCAGTTCGATTTGTGTATGTTTTTGTATCTTGAATAGTTTGGATCTTTGTATAAGTTATTAAATGGCTTGAAAAGCCATTAAGGATTTGTAAGAAATTAAATTATGATGTGTATGAAATTATTGAAATTGTATAAGAAATTGTGTTATGGAAATGGATTTATATGCGATTCATGGATTATGGGATTTGCTTATGAATAGAATTTGGGTTATGTTTGGATATGAACTATGAAAAGATATGAATGTGATTTGACTATGATTGATTTCTAATTATGATTTGGATATTGACTTGAAGAATTCATAGTCTTTGGATATGTAGAATGTGTTTTGAATATGGATTGAAGACTGAAATGAGTTGGACATGAATAACAATTTGAAGCAGTTTAGAAATAGGTTTGTGTTTATCTGCTGAGACCCCGGACGGAGAGTTCGATGGATTTTGATGAGTGTGTAATTGATTGAAATTTTAGAAGTGTATTTTGAACCTTTGCAGGTTTTGGGTTAGGTCAAAGGTAGCCGTTATGCTGCTGAATTTTCGATAAAATTGGGATAAAAATGAGCTTTTGGACTTATTTGCAAGTTTATAAGAGTATGATAAATTTGAGATTTGTATATGGATGAATTCCAAAAGTGGGAATTATTTGTATTTGATTGGCATGAGTTTGAATATGATGGTTATAAGAAAAAGAAAAGAAAGAAAGAAAAAAAAATTATACCGGATTTGGATAGTCTAGGTTTCCAACGCGATCGTTTTTCTTCGATAATTGTTCTCGGATGTCGGATATGTTCTGCTTTGATTTGTCTCCGCCATATGGTTTGATTAATCCGATTTGTATTTTGCTTCAGTATTTTGGTATTCATACTTTGTTTAGCATTCAAAACTTTCGTTATTCCATTTCGATTCGAGTATTCGCTTCGCTTTCGATTCTTTTTGTAGCACCCCACTCCCGCGAGACCCGAACCCGACATCGACGGTGATATCCGAGCCCGCGACCAGCGAGGGTGGTATGCTAGAGCAGTCAATGCAGTTTAAAAAACTCATTATGATATTTTTCTTTTTGAAAATAGTCGAGTGGCGGAAATAATAAACGATTCGGGCCCTCAAACAATTCAGTAATATTTTTGCGGAATATAAATTTACACATAATTCAAAATGACACAAATGCAGACGTGAATTGATCCCGACTTCAAATACCGACTCTCTTGCAATAATCATACTCTCATTCCACTAATGGGGTACTCTTCAATACCTGAAAAATAATTGCAATGTTGGGTGAGTTTGCGAACTCAATGAGAAACTATCATCGATGGTCCACCCAACGCATGCATATACAATCAATTCATATCATAGCACATATTAACACGTTCCAAATTATCCCATGCATTGCCAATTTTACACATATAAGGCGTATCGCCTTTCACACAAATTACATTTTATCATTCATATATATGATGCACATGTGACAGTATTCTATTTTCATTTCGTTGTTGCGATCGCGCGCCTGAATTGTCCCAGTGACGGGCATATTGCGTTGAGCCTGAGGCTCTGATACTTGTTGGGCGTGATATGCCCTGATACATTGAGCCAGTGGCTCTGTAAACATTGGACCAGAGGTCCTGTGCGTTGAGCTTAAAGCTCTCATATACGTTGGGCATAGCCCTGATCATCGACCTGAAGCTCGGAATTACGTTGGTTCCACCGGTCACAACTGTCATTATCTGATCATGCAATTATGCATGAATGCATATGCCTCGTTTTACAATAATTTGTGTCACAACCTAATACACTAGGTCCAATTTCGCATTTAACCAATTCACTTTCAATTATGCACATTTAACACTTCTATAACACATTCCAAATATTTCG
Organism: Erythroxylum novogranatense; assembly: GCA_029891385.1. NCBI lineage: Eukaryota > Viridiplantae > Streptophyta > Magnoliopsida > Malpighiales > Erythroxylaceae > Erythroxylum > Erythroxylum novogranatense. The sequence continues at coordinate 70,304,649 of CM057233.1, forward strand.
AACACTTGTGGTTCGAAATCAATCAAAACAAACACAAATAATCCTTCCTTAACTCCACATGGCAATCGTACATGAAATTAAACACATATAAGTTGAGAAACCAACTAGGTTACTCACCTATTACTTCCGAGCTAATGCCGGGAAGTCTCTGCTACGTCGGTCGATCGACGCTCCAGTTGGGCCTCTATAAGAATCAGAGAATAAAACGATCACTAATTGTTCAACCCGAACTAGTAATGATGCACATGTAGGTGTAAAATGCATGTTCATGATATTCCCGGACCTAATCCTATTTTTTTTCATCATAAAATCCGTCTAAAAATTAGAAACCTAATGGCGCTGACTGTACTCAAATCGGACCTCTATAGGTCCCCAATTAATTAAAACAGTGACTAAACAGACCTTTACCCGGACCTACGTCAATTTTCCGTCCAAAAATTCTCAATCTCTCAGAAAATGAAATTAAATATTTCATGAATCCGATGCCTCAAGTATCAGGTCAATCGGACGTCGGACGGAAAAGATTTGAGCAAAAGAACACAAAAAATCAAATTTACCCCTAAGGGTGACAAAAACTCAATTGAAACTTCTACCCATTCAAAACCTATCAAAACAGAATAGTACTTGGTAAATTCAGTAACTTCCATTATCTTCAGTCAAAAATTACAAAATAAATATTCTCAGAAATATCACAATGTTTTCTACAACTTTCATGACAAACCAAAATCTAATTCAATTGTTAACTAGGTCAAATAATTCAATCAATGATACTGCCCCAGAAATCACCTAATCTGGATAGTAATGTTGTATCAAGCATAACTCCCTGTACACAAGTCAAAAAAATCACTACCTTATATCATTGGAAAGATAAAACCACATACTTCAAGTTTCATGAAGAGCTCCAATGCCAGTTCCATTTCTATCAAGCTGAAAACTATCATACCAGTTTCTTCCCTGACTACTAGTCAATGACCTAACTTCAGTGCAATCTTTGAAAATTCATAAGTCTCAATTCTGTTATCTAAAAATTGCATGCTATATAACATTTTCAAGATAAATTCTTCCTCTACATCTTTTCAGAGATCACTGAAGCCAATTCAACTCACGGAAATCTCTAAAATTGCTTCCAATCAGAATGTTCACAACACCTTCACTTAGTCTAGGTTTCACCACAATGCACAAAATCAGTCAATAGTTAACAGTTCATATCTCCCAATATACATATCGAAAAATTACAAAATCAGTGTAAATGGAAAGCTAACTTGATAGGATTCAACTTTCATGAAGACCATTTTCACAAATCCCTTCTCAATTAATTTAGAAAAATCATCAAAACTCTAGGTTATGTGGTTCAGTTACTGTTCATTCCAGCCATCAGCAGTAACTTTCCATGCTAAAATTCACCCTCTTAAAACTAAAATTAGACAACACCTATTTCACACAAAAATGTAGCCAACAAACCAAAGTTTAATTGGGAACAAACCGCACCTCATTTTCACAACCACACCATTAGTTATGATCAAAACAGTGTAATAGGTACAAAATCAATTTTCCAGCTTTACTACTCCATTCACTTCCTATCATGTCAAGTCCAATTCTACTACCATAAGCATCCCAATTGGACACAAAAATCAGTCCCTAAATCATTCCTACATTCACTAGGAATAACCACCTCAATTTGGCAGCACTTACCTCTTAAATTCCATGCAAGATTAGTCATCAAGATTCAATCAAAATCAAGCTCAAAACAATCTAAACCATGTTTATTCACTAACCCTCATTCATGTCTTACACAAGCATAACTTTATCCAACAATTCAAACTATAATTATGCATCATACATCATCTTTAATGAACAATCACTTCCAATCCATGCAAATCACTATGAATTCATTCATGAAATACATAAGTAAAGCTTAAGCCATACACTTACCTAATCAAAGCTTCCAACCCCTTCAATTCTCCAACTCCTCAACTTTCTCTATTTCATTCTCATGCATGGTTCTCATGGAAAGAAGATAGAGGGCTTAAGCTTGTAAGTATGAGGGAAACATTAAAGTAGAAGAAAAAGGAGGGAACCAACGCCAATGAAGAAATCAATAAAGAAGGAGGAGATGGGAGAGTTTTCGGATGGAGGAGAATATATGCAAAAACAAATGCTCTTTTCCTTCTTTTAAAGTTGAAGTTTCCGAAATATACAAGATAACCATTCATTAAATGGTGGGACACTTGGCAATTAGAGGAATAAGACAAAATAGATAAAAGACAAAACTATATAATAGGATTTATTAAGAAATCCTAATGACATTTGACCCATTCAATTCCAATGGCCCTAATTTTAAATCCAATATAATGTACCCAATATGACAGTGCCATTGGGTAGCAATTTGCGCTACCGAAAAGCAACTGGTTCGCCACTTGGCGATTTTTCCGGTCCGGGAATTTTCTCCGGAAAATTCCAGAAAAAATCCTGAAAATCTCTTAAAATATAAAACACTCAATGGCGAACTCATAATAATTTTTTTAAACCCAATAACCACGTTAATCACAATAAAATTACATTGGGCACGAAAATCGGGAATGTCATGTATGCATGTATAGTTATTTCATGTGCATGATTTCTTCATTCACTAGTACCGGATGCATGAACAATACTAATAAATCCTATCAATCCCATCCTATGGAAAATTTACTATTTTACTCGTCACATCGGGGTGGGATGTTACAACTCCCCTCCTTATAAAAATTTCGTCCTCGAAATTCTCGATCAACAGTTTGGATGCGGTGATCATATGTCCCTACAATTCCCATACACTACGTCACTCAATACTTAGTTACTAAAAGATCGCGATAAGGCGAGTTCGTTTCCTCTGTGGCTTTCTCGCTATCTTACTATCTCACTTGTCATTTTCGTAGTAGCCACTACTTTTAGTTCGATGCTATGATTTCGGTTTATTATTTCTGAATCTATTCACTTATCCCGTTTTATCAATTCAATATCCCTTTTCTCACTATACCATCCAATGCCTTTTTCTCACTATATAGACTTATTCCAATAACTTCATTAATACCCTTTTCGCCAATTCTGCGTACACTTTGTCACTATGATACTTACAATTAAATAGTTTCTCTCGTCTGCGACACTTCCCTTTCCTTTGGTACCGACACAGTGGCACTTATCTCTATTTTTCACTATAACCGGTGGTAATCCACCTAAAGCATTTATCCCTCATATTTCATTAACTCTTAGTCCAGATTCAGTGTTCTTTTGACTCTTCATTGTTCTATATGCATTTCATTCTATTTCATTTGTCCAATCCTGATCCACTTCAGCTAACCCATGTAGTTTTCCTAAGTCACTTTCCTTTGTTTCACTCATCACAAGTATCTCGACTCAATTTTGGTCTTTGACTCTTGTTAGGCACTTTTCTGTGTAATATAAGCGTGTACAATTCCTTTTTATGATCACCAATAGCCCTATAGTCATTCAGTCAAAACTATATAACAAGGTCATAATCTATGAAGTCCAAAACACTTAAGCACTTTTTCTGTGGAACATTCAACCTATAATCACTTGAATCTATAATCATTTTGTTCTATACCCCTAGTGATTCAATTTCACTTTTCGCATATACTTACTAGAATGTCTAGCTTCGACTGTTCACTTTCTTGATCTATCACTTTCTGTCGGGTACGCATACTTTTTCTTTGAATCATTCAATATTGTTTTTCCGATTTCACTCGCATATTCAGACTCATCATAAGACTCACCACTTTAACTCCTGCACTCTTAACCTTTCTTACCGTTATCTAGTATCTCAATTTTCCAGAAACACTTCACAATTTCCCATAGTCTACTTGACATTCTTTGGAAATCCCTATATCTGTAATTGGTATGTTCCTTGCAACATTATCTGTTCACTATTTGAATTTAGTAAGCAGAATTTGTCTGTTCATTTCAGAATTAGCGATATAGTAGTCATTTATGTCTGTCTTTTTCCTCGAATTAACACAATGTATTCTTATAGGAATCTAAAGTCTCCAAGGCTTTAAACAATTGTGATCATAACACCAATACCATTGATCAAAGTCGAGTCAGTTTATCTAATACCATTTTAACATATTGTCTCATTTCATCACACACTGCCCACTCTCCAAGGGTATGCTTATCATCAGTATCAACTTTCTCAATTATTCACATAGTTCTTTTTACTTTTCACTGTTCAACACTTTCAAGCACATTTCGTCAATAATCATAGTCACTACCATTTGCTTACCTCGCATAATTCCCTATTAGAGTCTTGTTGACTTTTCCATACATCATTTAACTTTTTCATTGAGTCCACAATTAGTGTGTTTGCAATCCCTTTATGAAGATAACACTACGTCACGTCATTGTCAGCTTTCCTTTAGGACTTCTTGTCTCTACGAATTTTCTCTTTTCAATTGATTTCCTGTCATTAACATGACATATGCCAATACCTAGTCATCTGTACTTGGACCTCCATAAATTCCACTTCATTTGAGTATTTCACTTCGCAGTTCGAGACTATTTTATTCTTCGTTTCAAATCTAGATTCCCAACAGTTTTGCATCACATATGGAGATCTATTTACTTCACATTGCAATAGAATCATCTCAAATTAAAATTCCACTCACGTAGGTGGATACGTTACATTCCCGTACACACCATGCAGATAACCTCAGTAGTATATTTTTTTTCACTTGTTACGCCTACATCTCCTCTTGAGATATGACTCAATTTCACTTTTAATTTTGTCCATACATATTTTCGATTTGTTCCTGTCATAACCATTAGTCTTGCTATCGGCATTATCCTGTTCACTAAATTCTCATCAGCCAACTCGTTTCCTTAATTGCTTTTCAAGCATCCGTAGTATCTCAAAAGCTCAATTTCAACAATACACACGATCTCAGTCAGAACAATTTTATGCTATAATTGGAAAGATCAAATCGTTCCTTGCACTAAGGTTCGGTGAGATGCGATACAATTTTTTTTTAACCCTTATACTTTCTTATACACATTACCCGAAATCATTTCATCTTATCCGGAAGCCAATTAGTATCCTATACAATTCAGAATTCCACAAACTCATTTCCATTTATGCCAATCCTCAAATAGAGGACTTATGCCATAATCATTTTTCATTTCCTCCCATACGGGCATGGGCTCTAATACCACAATTGTAGCACCCCACTCCCGTGAGACCCGAACCCGACATCGACGGTGATATTCGAGCCCGCGACCTGCGAGGGTGGTATGCTAGAGCAGTCAATGCAGTTTAAAAAACTCATTATGATATTTTTCTTTTTGAAAACAGTCGAGTGGCGGAAATAATAAACGATTCGGGCCCTCAAACAATTCAGTACTATTTTTGCAGAATAAAAATTTACGCATAATTCAAAATGACACAAATGCAGACGTGAACTGATCCCGACTTCAAATACCGACTCTCTTGCAGTAATCATCTTTAATGAACAATCACTTCCAATCCATGCAAATCACTATGAATTCATTCATGAAATACACAAGTAAAGCTTAAACCATACACTTACCTAATCAAAGCTTCCAACTCCTTCAATTCTCCAACTCCTCAACTTTCTCTATTTCATTCTCATGCATGGTTCTCATGGAAAGAAGATAGAGGGCTTAAGCTTGTAAGTATGAGGGAAACATTAAAGTAGAAGAAAAAGGAGGGAACCAACGCCAATGAAGAAATCAATAAAGAAGGAGGAGATGGGAGAGTTTTCGGATGGAGGAGAATATATGCAAAAACAAATGCTCTTTTCCTTCTTTTAAAGTTGAAGTTTCCGAAATATACAAGATAACCATTCATTAAATGGTGGGACACTTGGCAATTAGAGGAATAAGACAAAATAGATAAAAGACAAAACTATATAATAGGATTTATTAAGAAATCCTAATGACATTTGACCCATTCAATTCCAATGGCCCTAATTTCAAATCCAATATAATGTACCCAATATGACAGTGCCATTGGGTAGCAATTTGCGCCACTAGAAAAGCAAGCTGGTTCGCCACTGGTGATTTTTCGATCAGGAATTTTCTAGAAAAATTCCAGAAAAATTCCTGAAAATCTCTTAAAATATAAAACACTCAATGGCGCACTCAGAATAATTTTTAAACCCAATAACCACGTTAATCACAATAAAATTACATTGAGCACGAAAATCGGGAATGTCATGTATGCATGTACTGTTATTTCATATGCACAGATTTTACTGTTCACTAGTACCATTATGCATGAACAATACTAATAAATCCCTATCAATCCCATCCTATGACAAATTTACTATTTTACCCTTCCTGTCGGGGGTGGGATGTTACACTTTTGCTTTGTGATTCGAGTTCGTTTTTGTTATTGGCTTCTGCATTTCACTATTTGCCTCGTTCTGGTTGTTCCGCTACGTTGTATTTTCGCCTCCACTTCAAATTGTGCTTCGCTTTTCGTTATGTCGTTCATTTCCGGCTTCTGTTTTCTGGTTAGGATCCGGTCTCCGAATCGGGTTCCAACACAACGCATGGGTCACAATTCATCACATCATAAGCAAGTAGTTCTCAAATTCACATATAAGTAGTACTTCTATAACACAGCTCAGTATCACAATCATCGGACCTCCTGTCCAGAACCCAATAAAAATCAATTCATATCCAGTAATTAATTTATATAGAAGAATTAAAACAGAACAAAGGGTGAAATGAGACCATCTCAGTCTACTCATTGTACGCTCTGGATTAGCATTACTTCCAAATTCTGGAAACGCTGGATTGCGAACTCTTAGCCTGCACAACTCATTTATTCAATACGTTGCACACACATATTAATACTTTGCACAATTAAAATCATTGATGCACATATATGTACGATGCATGTTCATGACTATCCCGATATCAATCTATGAATTTTATCTCAAAAATCATTCCAATTTCACAACTCAAATATGCCTAGAGTTTAGCCGCACTAAAATCCTTAAACTCGCAAATTATGCTTATGGTAATTTTTTTCTAAAACCATACTTTCGGGTCTATTGTTCCTGATTAATGAGACCGTTCACATAAGTTAACCTAGGCAACCTCTCCTTTAAAAAAAAAAATCCTCTATGCTCTAGGAATCCATAGACACTAAAATCACTCAATTTGGACCTCTATAGATCCAATTATTGTTAAAACACGGACCAAAAAAATAATTACCCGATCCCCTCACTTTGATCTAATCAATCCCCATCAATTTCATCTCCAAAAAAAATTCTCAATTTTACATAGAAATGAAATTAAATATTTCACTAATCTGATGCCTAGAGAATCAGGTCAATCGGAGGTCGGATGGAAAAGTTATTCACAAAAGAATGTAGTTGGGACAATAACATCATTTAAGAAAAATAAAAATAAAAAAAAAATGGCAGAAGCTGGGCATCGCACCTAGCTTCTCGCGAGGGCACCTCGCCCTCGCGAGGACACCCTTACGTCCTCGCCCTCGCGAGGGGCAAGTTTCCACCCAGAATCTCTTTTTTTTTTCAATTTTTCTTCTCTTTTCCTCCAATTTTCCTTCTCTTCTTCCACATTACACAACTCTTCACACAAGTGTCCAAAAATCACAAATGAGGTCTCATTGGAAAGATTTCAGAAAACCCTACAAGTTTCATAAAGGGCTTGAAAACCAATTTCACCCCTAAGGGTGTCAAAAATGCAATCAAAGTTACTGCCTTCACATTAACGTTCAAAACAGTACAATAAATCAAATCTTTCCATTCCCTTTGCCAAAAATTCCAAGCTTTATATCAATAAAAAGATTAGAACATATTATACAAATTTAATGAACAACTTGGAAGCAAATTCAACCTCTAAACAGATCAATTTCTCAATTAAAGTTTCTGCCAAAAACATGTCACCCTAGCAGTACCACAATCTTCTTAAAATCATAGCTTCCTATCCCATTGTCCAAAAATTTCATGCTTCATATCAATGAAAAGATCAGAAAACATGCTACAATTCTCATGAAGGAATTAGAGGCAAATTCTACCTCTAATTAGGTCAAATTCTCCCTTGATTGTGACTGCCCTGTTAAAGATTGTAAAATCAACATATCACCTAAACCATATCCATACTTTAAAAATTCATAACTTACAATACCTACATCCCAAATTCGCATATTATTCCTCATTACAAAGCTAAGACATTCCTCTATAACTTTCCATAAGATCACTTGAGCTAATTTAAACCATAACATTCCAGAATTGGCTTCAAAACACAGTAATCACAAAACCTATACTTAGAGCCATTTCACACACAAAATACATTCATTCTTTGAAAAATCATCTTAAAGTTCACAAGTCATAACTTTCCACCTAAAAATCAAAAAATGTCATACTTAGTGGAGATAGAAAGCTAACAAGAAAATATTCAACTTTCATGAAGACCAATTTCACCAAATCTGTCTATTTTAGCCCAGAAAAATTCTCCAAAGTTTCAGGTCACAAATCATTCAATGTTAGAAACAACACTATTCACCCTGCACATATTGCCCACTTTCAAGGCAAAATTCTGAACCCTTCAAGTCATAATTGGACAAAACTTCATTCATAAAAATTCTAGCCAAACTTCTCAAGTTTAATTTAAGTCAAACCTTATCTCAATAGCATAACCATATCAAAAGTTATAACCCAAACATTGAAACATACTCACATTCCATTTTCCAGCTTTTACACCTAACTCTACTCCTATCTTTCCAATACCATTTCTACACCAATAAGCATCCAATTTAGTCAAGAAATCAGCCAAAATTTCATCAAGACCTTTAATTGAACAAGTAGCCACAAAATGGTAGCACACACATGCAACTTTCTTTCTTTAATAAACACTCATCTAACATCATCAAACTTAATCCAAAACACTTAATTCACATACTACACATGCTATATCATTCATCTTCAATCAATCTTAAATCAACCAAGAAAATACCCTACCCATATACAACAAACACAAGTTCATGCAATTAATGCACAAGACATCACAATAAATGCATCTAACTACCAATTTAAGAACATAAAACATAGTCCTTACCTACTTAAGCTTTCACTCCTTCAATTCTTCAACTATACACCAACTTCTTTACTTTCCCACACATATACTATTATCTACCTCTTAAGGCTTAGGTATGAATTTTTTGGTAAAGAAGAGAAGAGAAGGTAACTAGGACATAGGAGCTTTTGTGTGGGTATAACAAGTAGAAGAAAACATCGAAAAAGAAGGAGGAAGGAAGGCTACAGATGAGAGAAGAAATTTTCCATCTAAAATCACCTATCATCTTTAACCCTTTCCTATGTAAAGTATCGTAAATGGTTAAATGAAAGACCAAAATGTGGTCTTTCATTTAACACTTTCGTGGCCTATACATGTGGTGGGGTAAGTGACACATGTCACTTGCCACATGTCAATTTCTTATGCTTCCAATTGGTCCACTTTAGTAACTAGTCCATTTGGTCTCCAATTTCTACTCTAAATTTTCCTAAATTCCAATGGCTCAAATTAATAAATCCTAAAATCATGCATCTAATTTTTCAATGCCATTGGACAGTCATTTCCAGTACCGGAAATCAATCAGTCTGCCACTTGGCAATTTTTTCAGTCCAGAAATTTTTTCCGAAATTTTTCAGAAAATTTTCTAAAATTCTCCCAAAATTCAAAACACACAACCACCCACTCCAATTAAATTTTCAAAGACAACATGACATTTTTCTCAATAATCACATTTATAGACACATTTACCGAGGAATGCCATGAATGCATGTACAATCATTACATGTACAAAAAATTTTACTATTCACGTGTATATATGAATGCATGAACATAGCAGAACAATGTTCAACACTTCTAACCCGTTCCAAATTACTATTTTACCCTTCCCATGATGTTACAATAATCATATTCAAATATGAATAATTCAAATTAAATTAGAAACTTATTTCTAATTTAAATTATAATTGAACTAATCAATTTCTCTTGGTTTAATTAGAAACTAATTTCTAATAAAACTTCTTTCTAATTTCAACTAAACAAATTGGTTTTGATTTAAATAGAAAATATATGTCCAATTTTAATTCAACGAAAATGATCCAATTAGAAAACTCATTTCTAATTTTTTGGTTTTAGAAACTTATTTCTAAGTTTATTTTAACTAAAATTATTTTAATATTATTAAAACTAATTTCTAATATTTTATTTTAATTAGAAAGTAATTTAACATAATTAATTAGTTTTGTAAATTAAAATCTTATTTCTAATTCTTTATGCTACATTTAATTTAAACATCAATATAGATAATAAGGTCTTGCTGAACATCATTATGGTTATTAAGGCCTAAGCCTTCAAACCTAATGAAAAAAGTCATATATTATTGGTCCAAGTCATAGCCCATAAGACATCATATAGACATGACCCATTCATTAAACTTTAACACATTCTTTACATATCAATTACAACCCAAAACTATCACAAGCTTGTTATGTTGGATCTAAAAGCCTAAAACCTTAACCCATTATAGGTTGTTATGATACATATATCCAAAATCCCATTTATTATGCCTTTTTGTTTTATTATACTTATTTGTTTACAATGCAACTTTTGCGAAAGGCCACGTGCCTCTTAGTTGTACAGGAGGAAGAAGAGGGTTTTCTTCCTCTTCTTCCCTGCATTTCGTTTTCTGCATTTTTTAAGATCTTTTCTCTTCTAGCTTTTGAAAATAAAAACATCCCCTAGAGAGAAAAGGAACGAAAAAACAACATTTTCTTATTCATTAAAAAATGAAAAAAAACTCTCCTTTGTTCTTAATGTTTTCATAAGAACCATTTTTCATTGTTGAAGACCATTCATTTTTCACTGTTAAAGACTTTCAACAATCATCTTCCTAGCACTCAAGAAAGAAGAGAAAAATGAAAACCAACATTTCTAGGCTTTTAGATTATTAGAAACAGAATGAGTGACAAACTCATTTATTTATATATATTTTCATATCATTTGGATGAGTTTTTGTCACTATAATTAGTCTTTAGGGAATTATTTGATTATTATTTGAATTATTTCTCATTACATTTAATTAGTGTTTAAATAGTTTGTTTTAACTATGATAAATTGATTTTGGAAAATTTATGCTACTTTATTTGTAATTTTTATTGTAGGGTACTTAGAGAAATTAAAGTTCAAAAAGATTAAAAAGTAGTGCTCCAAGCATTAAAACAATTAGAGAAGAGAAGCATAATTGCAAGCATCACGTGAAAGAAACGACAACGTTGAGGCAACAACAATGGGACATTGAATAAAAGACCAAACACGACAATGTGGAAGACAAATGAGAGATGAGTGAGTAGTCTAGAAAAAGAAGAGAAAAAATGACAATATGGAAGACAAATGAGAGACGCATGCGTGGTCTGGAAAAAGAAAAGAAAAAACGATAGCGCAGAGAAAGGTCTGAGGTTTGCAAGGATTTTGAATGAAAAGTGAAGGGTGGACCAAAAACCACGATATAAAATAGTCACATCAAGCTACAGAGTAGAGTGGTGTGCATGGTCTGAAGAAATAAGAGAAAAATGCAAACGTGAAGAGGAGCAGGACAAATGAGGATGTTCTATAGAGAAAGAGGATCTAGGTTTAAGTTCTCTTCCTCATCTCCCACAAATCCAATTCATCATTCCCACCTTCCACGTCTGACCGCTGAAGCTCACCGTTGACAATGTCTTCCATGATTTGCCGTGGCTAATTCATCATAATCCTCCAATTCAGTGGCAATGGCAGGCAGGAGCTTGGATATTCATAGGAAAGTTTAAGCTGCATTTATCTTCTACCCATTTAATTATTTAGTGATTCCTAGGTCTTAGGATAACTATTTAATTATTTGGAGTTATGTATGGATTATATCTTTGAATTGGAAGATTTTTGTGGCTAGATTATTGTTTAACAACTAATATTGTGCTGATTTTGGCTCAATTTTATTACTTTGATTTGGGTTAGGACTTTGTATTGAGATTTTAGTTAATATTTGGTGATTATTCAAGGTGGCTTGAATGATTGGATTGTTATATCAGTTGCTGGTGTTAATTCTATTTTCTTAATTATTGAGTAAAAATTGAGCATTAGTTTTAGTATCCTTGGTTCTATTTTACTATCTAGTGGCAGTTAGTAGATTGGGTGAGGTGACTCAGTAGTTGAAATAAAAACTTGATTATAACTCTTAGTTCATTTGTTTTAACTCCAATATCTATTTGAGTGATGATTACTTGTGCTATTGAACTGAAGGATTGCGTTTATCATTGTTAATTACTTGTATTTTTCTTCTTATTACATTCATTCACTACCATTTGATATCACTCATTTTAAATTTAAAATACCAAAACAAATCCTTTATGTTTATTTTAATTCATTGCAAATTTTAGTGGTAAATGATCAAATCACACTCCATTCTATAGTTTAGGCTGCAATGCATTTAGTTATTTAGGAAATTAATTTCTTATTTTTTTAATTCCTCAAAGAGAACGACCTGATGGTGCACTATTTATAATTCTTAGTTAATTTTTGAAGTAAACCCAAGGCGACATCAAATTTTAGGTTATTTCAAGTGACATCATTGCTGGGGAACCAAGAAATTGGTTCCTAGTAACTAAGTATCAAGTAACATTGATTGAGATTTATGTGTTGAGCCCCATACCTGCATTGGTATTGCATAGTCCATTTCCATTTCCATTTTTCTTTTTCTTGACTAGATAAAAGTTTTGGGCTGCTCTTTGACTTGGTTGCTATTTATTGGATTACATTGCTCTTGTTTGCTTATTTATAGCCTACTCGGTTGCTTTCTTGAGTGTAGGGGTCCATTCTCTAAGTCAAGTTTTAGGAAAATTGCTCCTTTATGCATATTGGTGAAGTATTTGACATTCTTTGATTAATTGTGCATATTACATGTTTTCACACCCTTTCATACACTATAAATTGTATCATCATCCATACTTATACATTTATACACACACACATTTGCACTCATCATATTCTTCCATTTATTTTACTTAAATCTTTTTGTGTAAATCAATTTTGCACCTCGTTCTTATTATTACTATTTATGCCTAGGACTGACAGGGCTTTACCTCTGAATCCTTTAAATCTTGAGCTTGAGAGGTTAGTGAAAAAGATTAGAAGAGAGAAGAATAGAGGTGACAAGTCAATTTCTTATTGAGGAGGAGCATAGTTCATAAGAGTCAAGTTTGTCATCTAGTGAACAAGAATCTAGTGAGAGAGCTACCTTTAGTGAACACTTGTTTGCTAGTGATTTTTAATTAGAGTAAGATACCATGGATGGTGATAATGGTAATAATAGACATAATGGGTCTAATGGGAACAACAGATATGGTGAGAACAACTTAGAGAATAATGGTGAGGATAATAGAAGCATGAGGGAGATTAATAATTCCAATGCCGATTATGACCTTATGGCTTTTATACTAATGATGTGAACTTTGAAATTAAAGGAGCATTAATTTCTACCTTACCTCGATTCCACAACTTTGCAAATGATGATCCACATAGGCACTTGAAGACTATGCACTTGGTGTGTTCTTCTATGAAACCACCCACGACAAATCTTGAAGATGTATTGAAGAGAGCACTCCACTTCACTTTAGAAGGCAAAGCCTAGGAGTGGCTTTACACATTACCTTAACATTTCAACACATTGACCTGGGATCAGTTGAAAGGAGCATTCTTAGATGAATATTTTCCTGCCTATAAAACTTCGAGGCTTAAAGAGGAGATAACTAGTGTTATGCAACGGGATAATGAATCCATGCATGAATATTGGACAAGGTTCATCACACTTCTAGCCTAGTTTCCACTTCACAATATTTCAAAGAATGAGCTAGTCAACTCTTTCTATGAAGGGATCCTTTCATATTATAAGCCCTCAATTCATGTCACAGCAAATGGTTCATTTAGAGAATTGAGTCCCAATGTTGTATGATACCTACTTCAAAAGATGGCTACCAATGGCCTCAATATGGAGACATAGGGAAGGTGTACAATACCTCTTCGGTTTCTTTCTAAGATATTCTTGTTGAAATTATTGCTCTAGGAAACCAAATAGAGAAAACACTCAAAATTTTAGAGAATAATATGAAGGCCAAACAATTAATTCAGTGGGTCATTCTTAAGCTATAGTAGCCAGTTGTGATCACTGTAGGTCCATGATGCATGCCTCAAATAATTGTTCTAGATATAAAGAAGTTTCTGCTCTCTACCAAAATAGGATGGCCATTATTAAAAGAGGGATCCCTACTCCAACACCTTTAATCTAGGTTAGAGAGATCACCCTAATTTTAGATAGGGTGGGGATCAAGGTAACACTCAAGGAAATTCTTCCAATCAAATGATGTCTAATTAAAGGACATAATCTTCTTTTTCTAAGGATGATGAATATGCTATGATCATGAAGGGTATTACGGGATCAAGTCAAGATTAGATCAATAGAAGACATAAACCGATGCTAAGTTAAATGCTATGGGGAATAAGATGGACTCATGTCTACAAAATTTGTTCTCTAAGTTGGAGCAAATAGAGACTAAGCATGAGAACTTGAATGCTTTTGTTACTCAAATCTCTAACAACTTGAGTGAACAACAAGCAAAGAGTAGTGATTCTATACCTTCCATCACAGTGACAAATCCTAAATCTTTGAATGCCATCACACTGAGAAGTGATAAGAAAATTGGTGTTAAGAAAGTGAAATTCAAAGAGAATGAAGAGGATGGAGAGCTGATTATTGAGGAAATATAAGTTGAGTCTCCTCTTGCTAACACTACTTAAGAAACCTCCCAAGCTGAGAAGAAAGCTTCTATTTAATCTGAAAGCTTACAAGAAAGAAGCTCGTGAAACCTCCCAAGCTGAGAAGAAAGCTTCTATTCAATCTAAAAGCTTACAAGAAAGAAGCTCGTGAAGAAGTCTCGAAAATAACCAGTGGTGTAAAATGATGAAGAGGTAGCAACGATCATAAAGAGACCAATAGAGGAAGGATCACCTTCCGAATCCAAAGATGATGAGGTAAACATTTGTGACTTGCCTTTTCCAAATTCTTACTTGTTTAGTAAAAAGATTGTTGACAAGGAAGACAATGATGAATTGTTTGAAATGTTTAGCAAACTTGAGGTGAATGTGCCATTGTTTGAATTGATTAAAAAGAGGCCTAAGTTTGCTAAATTCTTGAAAGACCTATGTACAAATAAGAGAAAGTATAAGCATAGTTAGAGAATCTAACTGGGTTGAGTGTTAGTGCCTTATTCAAGCCACAGTTGCCCATTAAATGCAAAGACTCGAGTTCTTACACTATCCCTTGTATCATAGGTAGAACTACTATGTTTGATTCCCTACTTGACTTAGGCGCATCAATTAATGTCATACTGACCTCTGTTTATAAGACTTTGGGTATTGAAGCTTTGAAAGACACTAGTGTAGTGCTTGATCTAGCTGATAGGACAGTGAGATACCCTAAAGGTATTCTAGAGGATATCTCTGTGCAAGTTAAAGGTCTTATTTTCCCAGCTGACTTTTATGTCATGGATATGACTAATGAACTTCCTACTGAGAGTACCTTGATTTTAGGCAGGCCATTCTTTCTGACTTCTGAGACCATAATTAACATGAAGAAGGGCCTTATCGCTATGGGAATTGGGGATCAAGAAGTGCAATTTAATCTTTCAGAAGCTATGAGCCATGATTATGAAGATTGTTCTTACTTGGGTAATAGTTTAACTGAATGTCATGATAATGATGTGGAAGATTTGCATGAGATTGATGTGCATGAGCCCGACTAGTATAGTATGGGTGTGAATCATCATGATGCGCTTACTTGTTTATCCTCCCCCCATTCTTTTGATTTTTGTGCATGCAAGGGTGACGTATCATGTGTCTATTATTTACAGATAGATAGTTGACTTTCCATTTCATAAAATTTTTATGCATCCTTTTGTTTTGATATTATTGCTGATTCTACACTTGATAGCCTTGAGGAAGGTATGTTTCTTGATTTTGCAAGAACTGATAATAAAGAAGCTGTTATACAAGTTACGAATGTAGTTTCTTTTTCAAGTGGTGCTAGAATATTAGAAAAGGATAGTAGTGATCCTGCTATTGCTCTAACCCCTTATAATACCCCTCTCACTTCTAATTTACTCTATTTTTCTATTAATCAGACTGATCCTAATTCTGCTACTTCCAGGTCATCTGATGATGCCACTGAATCACGAAATGGAGGACATATACATTGCACTGAGCTTATATCCTTATCCCCAAGCCACATGGATGTACCACTCATATTGAATGCATTTGATATACTAAACCCAATTCCTTCTATTGTGCAACTCCCTAATTTAGAATTGAAACCCCTTCCCTTTAGCTTGAAATATGTCTTTCTTGCTAATGATTGCAAATTGCCTATTATTATTTCTAGTTCTCTGAGGAGTATTGAAAAAGAGAGATTAGTTTTTGTGTTGAAAAGGTATAGGAGGGCTATAGGTTGCTCTTTAGGGGATATACCAGGAATTGATCCCATAGTTTGCACACACAAGATCCTTTTGGTTGACGGGTCCAAACCAATTAAGCAGCCACCAAAGAGATCAAATCCTCTTATTCATGATGTGGTTAAGAAGGAGGTATCTAAGTTATTGAGTGCAGGGATCATATATGTCATATCATATAGTGTGTGGGTGAGTCTAGTATAGTTAGTACCGAAAAAGAGCGGTATCACAGTAGTGAGAAATGAGAGTGATGAACTTATTCTGTCAAGAGTTCAAAATTCTTGAAGAATGTGCATAGACTATAGGAAGTTGAACAAAGCAACTAGGAAGGATCATTTTCCATTACCTTTCATTGATCAAATGTTGGAAAGAATATATGGGAAATCTCACTATTGTTTCTTGGATGGCTTTTCAGGTTATTTCTAGGTGCCGATTGCGCTTGTAGACCAAGATAAGACTATTTTTACATACCCTTTTGGTACCTACGCTTATTTAAGGATGCCATTTAGGCTATGTAATGCTCTAGGAACCTTTCAAAGGTGTATGATGGCGATCTTCTGTAATTTATTGGAGCAAAATATGGAGGTTTTTATGGATAACTTCACTGTTTATGGTGATAGCTTTGATGATTGCTTGCTTAGTCTTGAACATGTTCTTGGTAGATGTATTAAAAAAAGATTGGTTTAGAATTATGAGAAATGTCATTTATGGTAGATAGTGACATAATGTTAGGTCATTACATCTCCCAAGAAGGGATTGAGGTTGATAGAGCCAAGATTAAAATCATTTCTTGACTTCCTTATCCTACTTATCTAAAAGATTTGAGGTCTTTCTTAGGGCATGCAGGGTTTTATCAAAGCTTTGTAAAAGAGTTTAGTACAATTGCTTTACCCTTTCTACATTGTTGAAAAAAGATGTTAATTTTCACTTTGATGATAAATGTAGACATGCCTTCGACACTTTGAAATTCTTGCTTGTTTCACCTACTATTCTGACTACACCTAACTAAGATTTGACCTTTGAGCTATCTTGTGATGCTTCTAACTTTGTAGTTGTTCTTATGCTTGGTCCGAGGGAGGAAAAGTGATCTAGATTGATAGCTTATGCTTCCAAGACACTTGACTCTGCTTAAGTGAGTTATACCACCACCGAGAAGGAACTTTTTGCTATAATCATTATTTTGGATAAGATTAGACAGTATTTGATAAACTCTAGATCGGTTGTTTTTACATATCATATAACGGTGTCGTACTTGTTTAAGAAGCCCCAGTCTAAACCAAGATTGTTGAGATTGGTTTTGTTGCTGCAGGAGTTTGCTATTGAAATCAAAGATAGAGTTGGAGTAGAGAATCATATGGTTGACCACCTTCGTCGGTTACCTAAAGGCATTGATGGAGTTAACTCTTCTGATCTTATTGTTGATTCTTTTCCTGATTCTACACTTTTTTCCTTGGCGATTTAGGAGCCTTGGTATTCTAATATTGTTAATTACATTGTCACTGATCTTGTGCCTACTTCTATGTCTAAGTTTTAGGTTGATAAGCTAAAGAGTGAGGCTAGATACTATACCTGGGATGCTCCAATTCTTTGGAAGCAATGCAGTAACCAAATCATCAGACGATGTATTCCTAATAATGAGATCCACTCTATCCTTACCTTTGCATATTCTTTATCTTGCTGGGAGCATTTTAGTGATAATAGGACTGCTAGGAAGGTTTTAGAGTGTAGGTTTTATTGGCCTACCTTATTCATAGATGTTTATGCTTTTTGCAAGTCTTGTGATAAGTGTCAGAAGTTTGGAAGTCTAGTTAAAAAGTATGGAATGCCTCTAAGATCTATGCATTTTTGTGAATTTTTTTATGCCTAGGGTAAGGATTTTATAGGCCCTTTTCCTTAGTCATTTGGGTTTTCAAATATATTACTTGTAGTAGATTATATGTCTAGGTGGGTAGAGGCAATGCCAACTAGGAAAGATGATGCTTCTATTGTTATCATTTTTTTTACATGCTCATATCTTTTGTAAGTATGACATTCCAAGAACAATCGTTAGTGATCAAGACACATGTTTCTGCAATAGTACTATTAAGTCTTTACTTGCTAACTATGGAGTTAATTACAAGCTGACCACTCCTTAACACCCTCAGATAGGCTGAAGTCTCCAATCGAGAAGTGAAGTGTATACTAGAAATGATTGTGAAACCATCCTGAAAAGACTTGAGTGAAAGGCTCGAGGAGGCATTATGGGCTTACAGAATTGTCTACAAGACCCTTATAAGCATGTCTCCTTTCCGGTTGCTTTATGGCAAGTCTTGCCATCTACTTATGGAGATCGAGCACAAATCTTATTGGGCGATCAAGGCATGTAATGCAAACCTTAAATCTTCACTTGAAACTAAACAATGCAACTCTAAGAGCATGAAGAGATGAGACTTGAGTCTTATAATAATGTCAGAATCTACAAAGACAAGTTGAAAATGATTCACGATAAACAGATTTTGAGGAAAGAATTCCAAAAAGGTGACAAAGTTCTAAAGTTCAAGGCTTGATTAAAGTTGATGCTCAAGAAGTTCGTCACCAAGTCAGACGGCCCTTTCAATGTTTCCAAGGTGCATTCATTTTGTACGATAGAGCTGGTGGATGAAGAAATTGGTCATGTTTCATAAGCCAATGGTCATTTGCTTAACCACTACCATGAGGATTAGAGACCCCCCTAATCCTACAGTTGTTCCTTTCCACCTTTATCCTTTATTTTTCATTATTTTGATGGTGATATCTGTCTACTGAGATAGTCCGAAATAAGTGTGGGAAAGGGAACCTTTCTTGTAGGAAGTAGTTTTAGTTTTATATTTTGTTTAGTTTTTGTTAGTAGGTTTCCCCTTTCTCTTGCCATTTCGGCTATACTTGTTTTTCTTACATTGAGGCCAATGTATTAACTAAGTATGGGGGAGGGATTGCTTTTGCTGGATTATTTGCCATTGCTTGGATTGCCATTTTATTGACTTTTTATTAGGCACAGTTTGTCTGAGTGAGCTAAATTGATTGTTTTTCTCTTAAGAATGATTTGATGTTGTGATTCCCACCTCCTGACTTGAGTTTTGCAATCCTTAGGTCTTGTTTTCAAATCCTTATTGCTTATGCATGTGAACATTGACATGTTAAGGTTTGAATGCATTTGTGGAATGCCTTTGGTGCAGTGTTCCTAACCTTGTTGTATAGTTTGATTTTAGGGAGGAAATATCTTAGAGAAAGCTTTGTTGGAAAGATTTTTTAGTCTCACTTTTCTTTCTTATCTTATGTGATTTATACCTAGCTTGGTTAGCCTCTAGAACTTGTATAAATTCTTTTTCAAAGCTGTGGTAATACCTAGATTTATGAGCATGATAAGGGCTTTCATTTCTAAACCCCTTTACCCAAATGCAAGCCTATTTAATTGACATTTGCTTACCCTTTGAACCCTTCACTTTCATTCATTCCACTGTTTTTGAACAACTGTTTTGCATGAGTTGCATTATGTTCTTTATGATTAAATATGTATAATTGATGTTGCTATTTTTATCATCTTGGTTTACAAAAAAAAAACACAAAAAAACAAAAACAAAAACAAAAACAAAAAAAGAGAATAGTTTGGCCAAGAAAAATAAAGTTTGAAATAAGACATCCCTTGGTGGATTGAAGATTAAAGAATGGGTCTTTAAAGTTAATAATTGCACGTTAGTGTTCATTTGATGGTTGCATTTTAGCTCATTTTGAGTTGTTTCTTAACGCTCATGCATTGCATTTGTCATTATTTCCATTTTATCCATTCATTAGCTTTTCATCAACATTACAACCCTACAAAGTCCCTTTGATCATGAATCTATGGTATGTTAGTGGTGGAGATAGTAGAATCTTTACAAGCTTATGGTGGGTGCTAATCTAGGTGGATTGAGTAAAAATTTCCTATTTGAGAGATGAGTGAGACACTTGTACCTTTGAGATATCTATTATGTTTCTTTTCCTTCTATCTTGTTATGTCTCTTTTATTAGTTTCTTTGCATCGAAGCATTCTATGACGGTTAGTTGATTAGGGATAGAGGTCGTTTAAGTTGATTGCATATTTTTGCCTTATAGGTTTTATGTTTGCTTGCATTGAATTTAATTGTTGGATTTTTCTTTACTGATAATTTGCCCAAGAGTGCAAAAGGCTAAGCGTGGGGGAGTTGACAAATTCATTTATTTATATATAGTTTCATATCAATTAGATGGGTTTTGTCACTATAATTAGCCTTTAGGAAATTATTTGAATTATTGTGCCTTACATTTAATTTTGTTTAAATATTTTGGTTTAATTGTGATAAATTGATTTTGGACAATTGATGCTACTTTATTTGTATTTTTTTTTTGTAGGGTCCTTGGAGAAATTAGAGTTCAAAAAGATTAAAAAATTGTGATCCAATGCATTAAAACGGTTGGAGAAGAGAAGCATAAGTGCAAGCATCATATGAAAGAAACGACAACGTTGAGACAGCATTAGTGGGACATTGAAGAAAAGACTGAAAATGACAACATGGAAGACAAATGAGAGATGCGTGCATAGTCTAGAAAAAAAAAGAAGAAAAAACGACAACGTGGAAGACAAATGAGAGATGCGTGCATGGTTTGGAAAAAGAAGAGAAGAAATGATAGCGTAGAGAAGGGTATGAGGTTTGCAAGGTTTTGAGTGAACAGTGAAGGATGGACCCAAAATCATGATATAAAATAGTCACATCAAGCTATAGAGGAGAGTGGTGTGCATGGTATGGGGAAATAAGAGAATAACGCAAACGTGAAGAGGAGCAGGACAGACAAGGCTGTTCTACAAAGAAAGGGGATCTAGGTTTCAGTTCTCTTCCTTATCTCCCACAAATCCAAATCATCATTCCCACCTTCTATGGCTGATCGTCAAAGCTCACTGTTGACAGCGTCTTTCATGATTTGTCGTGGCTAGTTCATCCTAATCTTCTGATTCAATGGCAATGTTAGGACCTTGGGTTTTTATAGGGGAGTTTAAGCTGCGTATATCTTCTATCCATTTAATTATTTAGTGATTTCTAGGTCTTAGGATAATTATTTAATTGTTTGGAGTTATGTATGGATTATATCTTTGAATTGGAAGATTTAAGTGGCTGGATTATTATTTAGCAATTGATATTGTGATAATTTTGGTTCAATTTCATTACTTTATTTTGGCTCAAGACTTTGTATTGAAATTTTAGTGAATATTTGATGATTATTCAAGGTGGCTTGAATGATTGGATTGTTGTATCAGTTCCTAGTATTAATTCTATTTTTGTTAATTATTGAGTAAAAATTGAGCATTAGTTTTAATATTTTTAGTTCTATTTTATTATTATTTAATTTTCTTTAGTATTATTTTATTAAAATTTGATTTGAATTTCGCTTGACATATAACATCCTATATGTATCTACACGGTTGACGTGACAAGCTATATTAGTATCGTTAATAGATAGACTAATGTCGATTATTTTGTAAAAAGTGAAAAGTTTGATTATATTATTGTCACTTTCTAATGATTAAATTAGAATGGCAAAATTATGTAAATTTGAGATTTTTTAAAATTAACCCTTAATCTAAACAAGAAATCACAAAAAATCAAATCCACCATTGGCAATTGTATAAAGCAACAAACTAGAATTTGGAGTAGGCTAACTTTTTTCTCTTTTAAGTACTGGGTTTACAAGGAATGTAGCTATTCAAGTTAACTTGTCTTGAAAATATGGTATATAATTTGTACAGTTTGAGAGAGTTGCATTTCTCGTAGTTATATGAGGTGTTTGAGGAGGCCCGTATGGGTAGCTCAGTTGATCATTGAGAAGGAAAGTGAATCCAAAGAGGCGTTTGAGGTGCTAAGACTTTATTGGGAGACCCGTACTCTGCTCCCATATTGTTGTCATTTTCACCCCTGTAAAAAACAGTAAATCACTCTGTTTGACAGGCTTTCCTGTGCTGAGAACGTCTACAGCGAACGACGCGCGTTCCGTTTTTTATATAGGAAGTGATGCACATAATCAAAAAGAGATCAAAGTAGTAATACCTTTTTTTGTCTTTCAGTGTTTAAAGGTCAACCTTTTGTTTTGTTTTATTTTAATATTACCTACTTTTCAACGTCTAATGCATATTTTAACTTTAAAGAGTTAAAAGTCTCGCTAAAAAATTAAAAGAGTTGGCTAACCTGTGGGCGGTTCACATGAGTATTCTATAAAGATAAATAAAAGGTTAAGTCCAAATCTGATTTTGACAAGTAAATTTGATTAACTAAATCCTCATACGTTTGATATATATCTAAACAACTTAGCTCAGTTGGTGCTTTCTAGTGGTGGTTAGATGAAGTTTTCTAAAAATCTTTTAAGGGGTTAGATTTTGAAAAATTTTAAAACTATG
Organism: Erythroxylum novogranatense; assembly: GCA_029891385.1. Classification (NCBI taxonomy): domain Eukaryota; kingdom Viridiplantae; phylum Streptophyta; class Magnoliopsida; order Malpighiales; family Erythroxylaceae; genus Erythroxylum; species Erythroxylum novogranatense. Next base: position 70,327,656 of record CM057233.1, read on the forward strand.
GAAGTATTTGAAATTTTAAGGAAAACTTTAAGAAGAGTTGGATTTCTGATTAAGTATACGAACAAATCATAGAAGAAAAATTAATATAAGTAACAAAAGTGCACAATTATTTCATTTTTAAATAATTATTAATCTTTGATCATGTGCTAATAAAATTTGCATTAGTTTTATATCTAAGTATTTAAATAAAGCATTGAAAAAATTAATACATACATATATACATATATTAATTAAGAATAAGGTTACTTATTATTAAATTTTCTTATACTATGTTATCGATGTACATGCGCCTATATTAAATGGAAAACAAGAGCTACAATTTGTTATTGGTAGTTTGGGCCTGGCCCGTTGCTTTGACTCCATTTCCCTTTTAAAAAACGACATACTCTCGTTAGACTTAGACAAGCACGTGAAAGTAATTTGCAAAAGTCGGGCGTCTGGTTTTTGGTTTTTTTTTTTTTCTTCTTCTTGATTTTATACCATTTATTAGTCCGTCATTTCATACGCCTATTAATATTTGGACCTTTTGGTATATATTTATTTTCTACATATATATAATATAATGAGAAAAAAATTGTTAGAAGTTAACGAAGACAATTTTATCAAGTGGCCTAATTCATAACTTCTTATTTATATACAACTACTTAAATATGATATTATTAGAAAATTATTAATAAAGTAAATTCTCATTTGTTCATCAATTACATATTAATATTTAATAGATGTATCAGATTAAAAAAGATATATATACAATTAGTCATCTTTTGACCTAATATATACATTTAAGATAATACTTACGTATCTATCAAAACCAAACCATATAATTCAAGAAAGGGAGAAGGAGAGAAACCAAATTTTCTAAATAGATAAATCTACTTGCCATCAAGATCAAACCTAGTGTCTTCTTCAAGGTATGTGAAAATTATTAGTTTCAAGATTTGTTATGATGTAGTAAAATCAATTTCTACTAACAAAAATAAATTTTATTTTAAAGTTGTGAAATATTATGACACGAATTAAAATATAATATATAAATAAAATATGTAATATCTATTTATAAGAAATATAATTGAGTTCAAATATTATTTTACGTACTATAAATGTTCTTATAATTATTTTTATTACAATAAGTATATTAGATTTTGTTAAATAAGTCTTTAAAATTTACAAAACAATACTTTTTTGTCAAAATTGTACACTATAACCAATAATTGTACAACCAAGAAAACACAAAACTTTTAATTATGTTTTATTTAAAAGTAAAAAATTTAAACTAATTTTATAATAATATTTTATACCATATTTTTTCAAATACTTCCTCATAATTTTATATTTTTATTAATTATATATTGTTAAAACAGTAATTAATAATGCAATTTTAAATATTTTTAAAAGTGTGCTACATAAAAAGTTAATAATAAATTTTAAATAAGATAATTACTACTAATCAAATATTTATATTGTTAAATGTAAATAAAGAAGATAAAAACTTATTAGTTTTACTTAAATTTCAAATTTAGATTTAAATATGAATATATAAATAACTAATTTGATTATAATTTTATAATAAAATAGTAACTATTATAAAATAGTTCTTTTCATAATAAAAAACTATTTAAAACTTAATTATATTCATTTTTTATTTTCAATTCAAAATATAATTATTTAAAATATAAATTAATATTCTTTTAATTCATTGTGAGAGTATAAAAGTACTAAAATTTATAAAGCATAAAAATTAAAAATTTATCCTATAAAATTAAATATAAATTATTTGTAATCATTGATAGTGAATTGGTAAAATTAGATATAAATGAGGTATATTAAACACAATTTTATACACTTATAGAAAATAAAATGATAATTACACATCATTTAATTAATTATATTAATTAGAATAAAATATAAATATTTGGATTAAAAAAATGGTGTACCGAATTAATTTTAGTATAAATATAGTGCATATGACCGCTATAGCTTGTGTGTTGGATTACTCCAATAATTTTAAGAGTCAAAGTCATTTCTTGGACACTTCAACTTTTCTTATGATAATTTTTTATTGGAAAATGCGACTATATACAAAAGTCTTACCACTTGATCAACATTAAAGCTAATCTTGAGGATATCGAGGTTCAGATTGCTTTTCGTACTAAAAGAAACCTAAAAAGGAGGATTGAATCGATGTCCGGTCGTTAAAACTTCAACAAAGCTCGTGATTGCTTGCTATATTACGCCTAAGCCAAGCCATCTTGTCCAAGGGACAAATTGGCTAGCTGTGAACCGCATTGAAAATTAGCCAATCACCTGTGTGGTCTTATAAGATAACTAATTAATGTCCCTATTTAGTTTTTAATTATATTTTAAAATCTTGAATGATGTGACGGATAAGATTACAGTAGATAAATATTAACTTTAAAAGATGAAGATAAGATAGTGAAGATTTTCGTAGTTAGGAAAGTATCATTCATAGGTTAAATATAATCTCTTATCTTGTTAGTTGTGAGAGGGTAAAGAAAGTTAGATTCTCATCATTGTTTGATTGTTTTTTGAATTAATTTGAGAGTTTGTTTTCAATAATAAAACTTTGTGAGACAATTTGTGTTATGAGGGGAGAGAGGGTGAGAGATCAACTTTTTTCTATAAATCCTTATCGAGTTTAGTGGATTTATTTGTCTAGTTTTTTTCCCTCTACATTGAAGAGTTTTTTATGTTAAATTTTGGTGTTTGTTTCCTCGTTTAGTTTCTTATTCTCGTATTGTTCTGCTGCTTCAATTTCAAGAGTTATTTTTTGTTGCTGAAAATCGACTGACTTTTTAGAGAGTTGTGTTATTTTTCTCTCAATAAGATCAAAGCCGTCATAATGGAAGGTAAAACCAACTCTAAGGTCAAGTTAACATCATCAAATTACTCGATATGAAGGCCCATGATGGAGGACTTTTTATATTTCAGGGATCTCTTTGATCCTAACGATGTGCATAGAAGTGTGAAGTATGATGTTCCTTGAAAACCTGAAAAGATGTCGGACAAAGAATAGGAAAAGATGAAGAGGAGAACTTTGGGGATTATAAAACAATGGCTTGATATTAGCATATTCAATCAAGTGTCTTAAGAAACAAATCCTTTCGAGCTATAGAAGAAGCTAGAAGGTAGACTGCTCACAACAAGACCTCTCTGATTAAGAAGCTTGTGAACTTGAAGTTGAAGGATAGAAAATCAGTGTCGAAGCATCTAAGTGATTTCTAGGACATAATCAACAAACTGACTACAATGAAGATCATTTTTGATGATGACCTCCAAGCTATGTTCCTGTTGAGTTCATTACTGGATAGTTGGTGAACACTGATGGTGACGATTAACAACTCAACTCTTGAAGGCGTGCTCTTTTTGGATGTAATCAAAGAGAGTATGCTTAATAAAGAAATTAGAGGAAAGGAGAATGAAGTTGACAACGTGCAGGCTTTGTAAACGATCTAGAATGGGGGTTGAATAGATCTTTAGAGTTTTTCATAAAATTCTACAATAAAATCAGAAGTTAATTCACACAAAAATAATTTAAACAAATTTAATTATAAAGAGTAAGGAAGAAGAGCAAACACTGTTTTACAGAGGTTCGGTGCTAAGACCTACGTCCTCTACCTAAGCTCCCACTTATGATTTTGTAAACCACTTTATTACACACATTGTAGTTTAGTGTGAATTCTTACAATACTGCTTGATTTTTGGCTCAAGCTACCTTTACAACTAATTTGTTTTCCGGCACAAATCCTACCTCACAAGTGACTTTTCAAAAATCACTCAACTCACAAAGATAATGAGATAAAGAAGAAAGAACAATGCTCAATATAGATATCAAAATGAGCTAAGAGCAATATAGAGTGAGTTTGGAGTTGTTGTGGTATCTTTTGGCTATATGGACATATATATCTTTATCCCTTGATCTTAATCAATTTATTTTCAGCCTCTTAGAATATTATAGACGTTGGAGAGTCTCATAACTGTTGCTGATTATCTTATAGCCGTTGCATGAATATTTCCTTTCCATTTGTCACTAATTGACTTCGTCAGAATCAGTTTGCTGTACTCGTAACTCGACTTGTCATGGTGTGTAAGTCGACTTGTAACAACGATTTTCGTAAAACTTTATCTCTGCTCTTTTATAAGTCGAATTATGCAGTGTAAGTCGACTTGTAACCTTCGATAAGTCAATTTATAGTCTATTAGTCGACTTGTGTTGCTCTCAACCTGACAGATCTTGATATATTAGTCGACTTATGATTTACTAGTCGACTTATGTTGGCTTCAACGGTTATATTGCAGAAAATCTTGATCTTTAATTGTTGGGATACACATCTTTGAAGATCTTTATCCATAATCTTCACTAAGATCATCTTTTACACCTTGAACGTTGGTGAAGATCACTAACTTGATTTGATTTGTATATTTGTCAATCTTAAAAGGTAGTAATCCTTTTTATTGCAATCCAAATTACTTGAAATAATTCCTTAACTAATTCTATATATTTTATTATTATCAAAACATAAAGGAATTTAATTTGTCAACAACCATTGGTCCAACAATCTCCCCCTTTTTGATAATGACAAAATATTTAGAAATTGAAAACAAGAAACTTGATCAAGGTTTTTAATCCCTTGTCTCGATGGTTAGTTTGTCTCCCCCTTAATTAATAAACCAATAAATTTAATAACCTTGTAAAAATTAATTGTATAAACAGAAGTTGAAATCAAGATAGTCTCAATTCAAAGACATTGTAACACACTGTGACTAAAGGATACCAATTATCAATTTCTAATTTTACGATAATACCAATTATCAATTTCCAATTTTACTCCCCCTTTTTGTCATAATCAAAAACCAATATGAAAATAGTCTCAATGGCAGTACATAAACAAACAAGACAACAAACACAAAGAGGAAAATAAATGCAAAGTCATCACATAACAGAACAATCTAACAAACACAAATACCAGAGGTCATAAGAAGCACCACACACACTTGAAATAGCATAAGAAGAAATGTCGGTCTAGGCGAAAGGCAATACACATCATGATGAAGAATCATCATGCCTACAACCTAACTTATCAAAAATATTCTTGAGCATACAATATTGTGCATCAACTTTCTTCGCCAACCGCATAAACAGACTCTTTATATCATCAACATGATCATTTAAGTCATCCAATTGATCGTGAATGTTATTAAGTTCCTCGTGAGAGACCTCACTCCTTCGCACATTACTTGGCTGAGAGCTACTTGGACAATCAGTTGCCCGCTTAGAACGTTGCCTTGGAGGCACTTGCTCACCCTCCAAGGTCAGACCTAGTTTCGCTACATGATAGGAGTAAACCCAGCCTTTTTCAATGGTTTTTACCAACTTCATGCTTCTCAAATTATATAGGGTAAATCTCCAACTTTGAGGATACGGATAATGAGCATAATTACTCAAATCACATTTTTGTAACTGAGAGAGAGAAGTAATCAAAGCTGCATACGACATTCCTTTATGCCGGACTAGTTTCTCTTTAAGCTAACCGCGTAATAGACTGGCCTTTTTCTGCATCATTTGGATAATCAAACTTGGATAATTAATCTTTCTCCCTTCTTCCACATGCCAAAGTATTTCTTTATCCAAGGATGTGATTTGATTATTACTCACCTTTTTCGGATAAACCCTATTAATCACATAATGTAGCAACCGATAATTCAAAGGCAAGTCCATTGCTTCATACGGAGGGGTATGATCAGAATAGAATCGACTAAGCAATTCAACACCTTTCTCTTCAGTATAGCTGAAATTTTCTTCGGCTTCCTCATTAGTATCACCATCCTCGTTTTTCAAAATATCAAAATCTATGAATGAAGCTCTAGGCCTAACTCCTCCTCTAGGTAATCGAAATAAAGTACACATATTAGCTTCACACAGAAAAATTTCCCGTCTGTTAATACTGGATTTCAGATGAACTCCATTAGCAATATTACTGCTAATCACACTGAGATTTGCATAAAATTCCCTAACCACATCTTCATATATCTCATCCTTAAAACCCAAAAAATCTCGCAACCCAAGATTAGTGATTTAAGAAAACACATCCATAAATTCACTTTTGTCTAATTCAGTCCAATCAAACCTCATTGAAGGAATTAACACTTCGTTTTAAGTACCTTGTTGTACAAAGTTTGGGCTTCCCTTGAGACGAACCGTGGTTCAATCATGTCATCCTCTCTAGTAACATCCCCCCTTGAAGAAGACCCACGAACTCGTGGTCCAAAATGGACTCGGGAACCTTGTGGTGGAGTGGGTTGTTTGTCTTTCCCTTTTGATTTTCATGGAGCCATGAGGTTTTTGAGAGATTTTAAAGAAAAAAAATGAAAGTTAGGGTTTGTAATTATGAGAAAAGGCGGAAAAGGAAGGTTGATTTGAAGAAATAATGAATGGGTTTTGTGTTAATGGTAGTCGATTGATGATGTGTAGAGTAAATTTGAAGAAATTTGAAGGTATAAGTCGACTTGGAGAAGAAAATTTTCAGAGGTTAGAGAGAATGGGTTTTCGGTGAATAAAGGGGAGAATAGGTTTTAAAGAACCCGTGTAAGCATGAGTCGACTTGTTTATCTCCATAAATCGACTTATCGACCTTCATAAGTCGACTTGTTGATCTTTATAAGTCGACTTATCCTTAAATTTCGTCATTTCCAAAGTGCTGTGTATATCATAGATCGACTTATCGACCCACATAAGTCGACTTGTTACTAATCTTCGACTATCCCAGAACATGACTCGATATCCAAATCAAAGTTAACTTGCCTTAATCCTCAACAGTAGTAGACTGAAACTCCAATTAGTCTACTGGTAAATGTTTAAGATCAAAGGAATCATTTCCAAAAAAATGTAAATTATTTCCTCTTTCTCAGTGTAAATCATGATGATGGAATCTTCAGATGTAATTGCACATTTGCCTCATATTTTGACCATTTTATATATTAATGAATGTAGCAAAATTAAATTCAGCCAAAGGAATTTAAATCACACATGCCTAGTTTCAATTTAATATTCACAAACACATCTTCCTTAAGAGCTTTAGTAAAAATATCAGCTAATTGGTCACTAGATGATACATGCTTCAAACAAATGTCTCCTTTTAAACAATGATCACGGATGAAGTGATGTCTAATTTCTATATGCTTTGTTCTACTATACAGAATTGGATTTTTACTCAAACAAATTGCACTGGTGTTATCACAATAAATAGGAATATTTTTAACCACAATACCATAGTCAAGCAATTGATGTTTAATCCAAAGAACTTGGGCACATGGACTCCCAGCTGCTATATATTCAGATTCAGCAGTGGAAATAGCTACACTAACTTGCTTTTTACTAGCCCAAGATATCAAAGATGATCCTAAGAAATGACACAAGCCACTAGTGCTTTTTCTATCGATCCTACAGCCACCATGATCAGCATCACTAAAAGCATATAAATCAAATGATTCATAACTGGGATACTATAAACCATGATTAACAGTTCTATTCAAATATCTAAAAATTCTTTTGCAAGCACTCAAATGAGAAATTTTAGGACAAGATTGAAATCTAGCACAAAGACACGTGGCAAACATAATATTAGGTCTAGAAGCAGTTAAATACAAGAGAGACCCGATCATACCTCTGTAAAGCTTTTGATCAACATCTTCTTCATGTTCATATTTCTCTAAGACCACATTTGTTGCCATTGGTGTTGCTGCCACTTTGCATCCTTCTATTTTGAACTTCTTTAGAAGCTCCTTGGTATACTTTGATTGGTGAATGAAGATGCCATTTTTGTGTTGCTTGATTTGCAATCCAAGAAAGAACTTGAGTTCTCCCATCATGCTCATTTCAAATTCACTCTGCATTAAATCACTAAATTCTTTGCACAAAAATTCATTAGTAGCACCAAACACAATATCATCAACATATATTTGACAAATTAACATATCTTGATCAACATGTTTAATAAACAAAGTATTATCAATCTTATCACGAATATACTCATGTTGAATTAGAAAAGTACTTAACCTCTCATACCAAGCTCTAGGTGCTTGCTTTAACCCATAGAGTGCCTTCTTGAGTTTGTAGACATAATCCTGATGTTCATGATCTTCAAAACCAGGTGGTTGTTTGACATAAACTTCCTCTTGAATGTATACATTGAGAAATGCGCTCTTAACATCCATTTGATTTAATTTGATCCTTTTATGTGACGCAAAAGCACATAATAGTCTAATTGCTTCCAATCGAGCTACAAGAGCATATGTCTCATTATAATCAAGTCCTTCTTCTTGATAAAATCCTTGAGCTACTAACCTTGATTTATTCTTAATCGCTTCACCATTCTCATCATATTTTATTTGATTTACCCACTTGACTCCAATAATAGTCTTGTCCTTTGGTGGAGCTACCAAATCCCATACAATATTCCTCTTAAGTTGATTAAGCTCTTCTTGCATAGCTAGTAGCCAATTCTCATCTTCAAGAGCTTCTTTTATATTCTTGGGTTCTACTAATGAGATGAAGGCTGAATTGCTCATATGCATATAGACATTTCTCTTGGTTCTTAAACCATTATTCAAATCACCAATTACTTGCTCCATAGGATGGTTCTTTGCTTAATATTGGGTACATGATTTTCTTCATCTAACTTCAATTCCTCAATCTTGGATTCAATTTCTTCAACTCTATTTGCTGAATTTCCTGCATCATCATCAAAACAAACCTTTCTCGGGGGTGAAATCATATCATCGAATTTAACATGAATACTTTCTTCAACACACTTAGTCCTATTATTATAAACTCTAAAAGCCTTACTAGTTTGAGAATAACCAATAAACACACCAACATCAGATTTTGAATCAAAATTTTCTAAATTGTTCTTTCCATTATTATGAATAAAAACTTTACAACCAAAAGGATGAAAATAAGAAATATTGGGTTTCTTACCTTTCCAAAGCTCGTATGGTGTCTTATTTTTGTCTCTTCGTAAATGCACTCTATTGATGACATAGCACGATGTATTGATTGCTTCCGCCCAAAATGACTTAGAAAGATTGTACTCATTTAACATTGTTTTACTCATTTCTTCAAGAGAGCGATTCTTCCTTTCTACTACACCATTTTGTTGTAGTGTTCTTGGTGTTGAGAAATTGTGCTCTATTCCATATTTGTCGCAAAGACTTTAAAATGGTTCACACTCAAATTCACCTCCATGATCGGTTCTAATAGCAACAATTGTCAAATTTTTCTCATTTTGAACCAACATACACCACTTAGTAAATTCGTTAAAAGCATCACTTTTATTCGCAAGAAATCTCACCCAAGTAAATCTAGAAAAATCATCCATAATAACAAGGACATATAATTTACCACTAAGACTAGCATGTCTAGATGGTCCAATCAAATCCATATGAACAAGTTCAAGAATTCTAGATGTGCAAATTTCTTTCTTTGGTTTGAAAGATTCTCTAACATGTTTGCCCTTTAAACAAGATTCACACAAGTGATCTTTAACAAATTTTATCTTAGGCAAACCTCTCACAATGTCATTTTTTGAAAGCTTAGAAATTAAAGGCAAAGGAGCATGTCCTAATTTTCTATGCCATAAAAATGCATTTTCTTCTAATGTCATCAAACACTTTTCATTAAAAGAACTATCATCATGTAAATAGACAATGTATGTATTTCCATGTCTCAAACCAATGAAAGCAACATGACCATCATTCTTAATCATGCAATGTGATGATTCAAAAACTACATTAAAATTCATATCACATAGTTGAGAAACACTTAACAAATTATGTTTCAAACCATTAACAAGCAAAACATTGTCAATGGTAGGCAAAGGTTCCTTACCCACTTTACCAATACCAATGACTTTACCTTTGTTGTTGTCTCCAAAAGTGACATAACCTTGATTCTTTGGTTTAATTTCTGCAAATAAGTTATCGTCTCCACTCATGTGCCTTGAACATCCACTATCAATGTACCAAGTGCTTGATGGTTTTTCATCCCTTGCTTGTACCTACAATAGAAACATCCTTTCTTCTTATAGGTACCCAAGCCATTTTGGGTCCATTTTGGTTAGCCACATAAACCACATTAGGAGGTGTGGTACCTTTAATCACCCAAATTTTCTTAACATTGATACATCTCCTAACACTTTTACAACCAATTTCCATATGACCATCTTTTAAGCATCTAGCACATTTTGCTACTTTTCCATCCTTAGCAAATTTGGAAATTAAAGAACAATCTCTATCAAAAGGATCATATCCTAGACCATGTTTAGAAATTGAATATCTTTGTAAAGACAACATCTTTTCAAACTTTTCATTTTCACTAGCAAATTTTCCAACCACATAAGAAAATTCCTTTTTAAGTCTATCAAGCTCACAAGTAAGATTTTCTTTTTCAGCAAGACATGTAGAGTGATCTACCTTAGTGCAATCTAAATCGTCAATAGTTTCATGCAAGACACTATTTTCAGCAACTAGCTCTCTTATTTTCTTTCTCAATTTCTTGTTGATTTCAATAGCTTCTTCAAAATTAATTTGTAAAGCATTAAAAGAATCTCTAAGATCTTGATCAATGAATGTTACCTCTTCTTCGTCATCACTTGTCAAGGAGCTATTTGCCATAAGAGCCAAGTTGTTTTCATCATTACTTTGGTATGCTTCCTCATCATCAATCCAAGTGGCTACTAGGCTAGCTTTCTTCTTCCCTTTGTCATACTTGTCATTTTTCTGAAGATTTGAGGTTAATGAAGAGCTTTTCCATTCCCTAGCATGATGTCCTCTTTTACCACATTTCTAACATCCTTCATTGCTCTTCTTTTCTTCATAGCCCTTAGATCTTCTTTCCATGGTATACTTCTTTCTTTCTCCATATCTTCCACCACTCAATTCTTTCCTTCTATTTTTGAGTAGTCCTTTGAACTTTCTCAAGTTTCTGGCATACATTGTTATTTCTTCGTCTTCTTCTTCTTCATCTATTTCTTCGTCACTTTCATCAAGAGAGAAGCATTAGCTTTTAAAGCATTGACTTTTGTGACTTACCTCTACCTCCTCTTGATTTGAGAATGATCTCATAGTTGATGAGTGATCCCACCAAGGCGTTGAATTCCAAATGATTGAGATCCTTAGACTCCATAATAGCGGTGACTTGTGAGTCTCATTCTTTCAGTAGTGAGAGAAGAATCTTCTTCACCTTCTCGCTATCTGTCATATGCTTTCCAAGGTTGCCTAATCCATTTATGATTTCTGCAAAACGATCAAGCATAGTGGAAATAGACTCACCTTCCTTCATGATAAACATTTCATAGTCATGGAGAAGCATGTTGATCTTTGTTTCACGAACTTGATTAGTTCCTTCATGAGTGATTCGAAGTCTTTCCCACATTTCTTTAGCGTTGGTACAGGAGTTTACTCGATTTCTTTCCTCAACCGTGAGAGCACAATATATCAATTTCATAGCTTTAGCGTTGATGTATGCTTGCTTCCAATCATTGTCGTCATACTCCAACTCCGTTTTTACCTCACCATTGTCCATTAAAGGTGCTTGTGGTCCGAAGATGATGATCTTCCAATACTCTACTCCCTCACTTATAATATGATACTTTATAGGATTTTTCCAAGAAGAATAGTTAGTACCATAAAAAAAGGAGGGCGATTATTGGTGTTACCTTCTTCCGCTAGATTGTTGTGTGCCATCCCTGGATACTTCTGCTCTGATACCAATTGTAAACGATCTAGAAGGGGGGCTGAATAGCTCTTTAGAGTTTTTCGTAAAATTCTATAATAAAATCAGAAGTTAATTCACACAAAAACAATTTAAACAAATTTAATTATAAAGAGTAAGGAAGAAGAGCAAGCACTGTTTTATAGAGGTTCGGTGCCAAGACCTACGTCCTTTACCTAAGCTCCCACTTAAGATTTTGTAAACCACTTTATTACACACTTTGTAGTTTAGTGTGAATTCTTACAATACCGCTTGATTTCCGGCTCAAGCTACCTTTACAATCGATTTGTTTTCCGGCACAAATCCTACCTCACAAGTGACTTTACAAAAATCACTCAACTCACAAAGATAATGAGATAAAGAAGAAAGAACAATGCTCAATACAGATATGAAAATGAGCTAAGAGCAATATAAAGCGAGTTTGGAGTTGTCGTGGTATCTTTTGGCTATATGGACATATATATCTTTAACCCTTGATCTTAATCAATTTATTTTCAGCCTCTTGGAAGATTATAGACGTTGGAGAGTCTCATAACCGTTGCTGATTATCTTATAGCCGTTGCATGAATATTTCTTTTCCATTTGTGACTAATTGACTTCGTCAGAATCAGTTTGTTGTACTCGTAACTCGACTTGTCATGGTGTGTAAGTCGACTTGTAACAACGATTTTCGTATAACTTTATCTCCGCTCTTCTATAAGTCGACTTATGTAGTGTAAATCGACTTGTAACCTTCGATAAGTCGACTTATAGTATATTAGTTGACTTATGTTGTTCTCAACCTGACAGATCTTGATATATTAGTCGCATTATGATTTACTAGTCGACTTATGTTGGCTTCAACGGTTATATTGCAGAAAATCTTGATCTTTAATTGTTGGGATACATATCTTTGAAGATCTTTATCCATAATCTTCACTAAGATTATCTTTTACACCTTGAACATTGGTGAAGATCACTAACTTGATTTGATTTGTATATTTTTCAATCTTAAAAGGTAGTAATCCTTTTTATTGCAATCCAAATTACCTGAAATAATTCCTTAACTAATTTTATATATTTTATTATTATCAAAATATAAAGGAATTTAATTTGTCAACCACCATTGGTCCAATAGGCTTTCGTGATAGAAAGCAAGGGAAGGAACAAGAGTAAGGGTCCCAATGGTCGTGGCAAGTTTAAAAACTGTTCAAAGTTTAAAGGTGATAAAGACGTGAAGATATGCTACTATTGCGATCAGTTAGGACATATTAAAAAGTTCTACTATAAGTGGAAGAAGGATTACAAAAAGGAAACTCATCAGGATGAGGATGATCATGATGATAAGAGTACATCTACAATCGTTTCAAGTACAAATGATGAGGTGATACTAGTTTGTGAAACTAGAGAATGCTTTCATGTCAACAATGTTGATTTAAACTGGTTGATCGACACGGGAGTATCTTATCTTTGTGTTCCAAAGAAAGAGTACTTCTTAAGTTATAAGAGTGAAGATTTTGGGAGCATCAAGATGGGATATCAAAGCTCTACCAAGATAGTTGGCATCGGTGATATCCGAGTTTAGATAAATGTTGGATTCTTACTGATAAAGCAAACGCACCCAAGAGGGGGGTGAATTGTGTGTGACTTAAAAAATTTTCGCAAGTTATTTTCAATTAGTATAAAGACAGAGTAATGCACTCCACGGAATTGAAAGATGTAAAAAAATTCGGATTCAAAGAAGGAAAAACAGGATAGCTTTCGAATTAACAAAAACTAAATCTGATATCCAAGGTTTCAAATTTACCTATTAGACCCACGAAGAACTTGTCTTAAGCAACCTAGATAACAGGTAAAGAACAAACCAAGAAAGTTGGTAGGATCAAAATCATGCCACAATTTGATTTAATTGATAAGTGAAGTTTAATCCTAAGTTGAAAAGAACAAGGAGTTTTCTTATCTCAATATGGCCGACGGCTCGCAGAAAACAATATGATCAAAGTTGTCTTCCAAAAATCCTAAAATATAAGTATTTGTGCCTAGGCTTAATGCTGAAAGACTTGGGCTTAAAATACATGGAAGCCCAAAATATAATTATAACTTAAAACAAGTCCAAAATAGAATAATAAAAACACATCTAGGCCTGCCCTAACACGTTCCCAAGTCTGATCATGATGTGCAGCCCAACACACTAGTCTTTAAGCCCTAAGTGAGTCCGATCCAAAGATTTGAGATAAATGAATCAGTTTGGGTTGTGACTCAGATAGCTCTTCGCCAATAGGCTTCGTGCACTCCATTCTCTCCACAAATTGGCCCACGTGTGCATAGAGAGCCTCCTTGAGTCTCTCAGTCCTAGCTTTATACATAGGTCTAACTGGAATGATAAGCTTGCCCCCATCACGCATGCTATCTCCATGGTGATCCTTGCTCCTGCTCACATCAGTCCCTCCCTCCTCAAGAAGATTCTTCCTTGAATCTGAATCCATATTAGAAGGAGAAAGATCAGTAATATTAAAAGTTATAGAAACAGAATACCCACCTGAAATGTCAATCTTGTAGGCATTGTCATTTATCTTCTCCAATACCTAAAACAGATCTTCACCCTTAAGATCTAGCTTAGATTTCCGTTGGGTAGGAAACCTCTCCTTCCTCAGATGCACCCAAACCCAATCACCAGGTTTAAAAGTTACCAACTTTCTCCCCTTGTTGGCTTGCTTCGCATACACCCTGTTTCTATGCTCAATGTGCTATCTCATCTTCGCATGCAATTCCCTAACCATCTTGGCTTTCCTCTTGCCATCCGTAGTAGACAACTCATGCAAAGGTAAAGGCATCAAATCCAAGATAGTCAAAGGATTAAAACCAAGGATTAAGGGGCTCTCCTGGCTTAAGTGAGGTTGTAAATTTAAACCTCCCTCATGTATGCAGCCGTTTAAGATTTGGGCCAGAGCCTTGTCTCCCGTAAGGGACCTACCTGGCTCGAACAGGAATTAGTCTGAGTGTGGATGGCTTAAAGGTGCCTTCCCATAGTTGGGACCCTCCTACAACACCTCGTAGGCAACAAAAAAAATCATATACAAACTCAAAAGGTGAGTAACCTATGGTGGAGTGCACACATCTATTATATGCAAACTCAATAAATGACAAACAATCACCCCAAGTTTTTAAATTTTTACCATCTACAGCACACAATAAGGTACCTAAGGTTCTATTAACAACCTCAGTCTGTTCATCTGTCTGTGGATGAAAAATAGTAGAATAAGGCAATTTAGTACCCAACTTTTCCTACAGAACACGCCAAAAAAGGCTCAAAAATTTAACATCTCGATTCGAAACAATAGGCCTAGGAATACCATGCAATCTAACAATATCCCTAAAGAATAAATCAGCAACATACACAGCATCATCAGTCTTATGGCATGCAATGAAATGCGCCATCTTACTAAATTGAAGAATAACAATAAAGATGATATCATACCCCTTCTTTGTTCTAGGCAGTCCGAAAACAAAATCCATAGAAATATTAATCCAAGGTTCAGTAGGCACAGATAAAGGGGTATACAATCCCTGGGAGTTTATGTGAAAAAACTTTTAACTTTAAATACCAGTTTGTTTTTATAGGAGGTAGAATCAATAATAGAATTTTGAATGTGTATGTGATGGTGGAGGCTTATGGATGTGACTGCGGATGGTTTGTAAGATGTGAATTATGAGCGACTATTTTACAGTTTTAAAAAAATTTAGGAATTAATTTATAAATGTAAAAATTTATGCAAAATGATATACGATATTGACCAGTACTAGTATAATATTGTACTAGAACCAAATCCAATACCGGTACAAGTACCGGTACGATATTCATAACATTAGTTGGAGTTCAATTTGAATACTTCGAAACAGTATGATTTGTTTTTGTAGATTGTTAAAAACGTTAGTTTCAAAATGCAATTTTAACCTTTAATGTTTCTAGATACAAGGACAAGGTGCCATAAAATTTGTGAATGGGTCTGAAGCCCCAAAAACTTGTATGGATTTGAAGCCCTTCTAACACTTACCATTGTGTTAATACATATTAGTATCATTCGTATATCTAAATTACTAGATAAGTACTGTACACTTTGTTGTAGATGTTAATTTTTAATTCAACAGAAATAGATAAGTAGGAAATTTTTATCAGTGGAAATTTTTTTAATTCAGAGGCAGTAATAGAATTCGTTTTCAGTTTTGCATCCTTTGGCAATTGAGAGTAAAAGAAAGTCCAAACGATTAGAAATGAATCGAAGTATATTTTATGGTAATAATTAATATATTGGTCTTGAATTGCTTTTTGAAGATATGAATTTATTACATCAAATTTGTTTTAAAATAATAATATACAGCATTCAATTTATCAGAATTCCCTTGGAATGAATATCAAAAAATGAATCATAAATAGCACAAAAAAAACACAAAATAGAGATGGGTTATTTGATATTAAAATATGTAGGTAAACTCCTGCTTAATTCTGGTTCGATAATAATTGACATAACATCAGGTATGAAAGCATTGGTATATGATCAATTCTACCAACACGACCCATTCTATGTCTTTCAATCTTTTGTTAGAAACTTTTCACGAGGCGTGGCACTTCTTCGATCTAATAATCACGGCTCTGAATTTACAAATACGTATGGAAGTGAGAGGGTCGAGATGTCAAGATGTTGGCAAGCACAACAAAGGAAAAGGAGAAAGAAAAAAAATCCAAGTGATTCGAAGCCTTCTGTTCTTACCTTTGAAGGTCAAATTAAAAATTTAATTTCAAGGATTGTAGTATAAAGTGCAACCTCGGGTCGTTCACTTAATCAGAACCTGATCAATGGAACTAAGCTAGCTTATATGTCATGATATGAAAACTAAATTAGCAAGGAAGTGGGGGTTTTAATCATTGGAAAATTTGACAAAATAAGTGAAGTGAAAGAAAATGTAATGAAAAGTATTTTTGAATTTTGGGAATAGAAAAACAATAAAATGAAAACAAAGATCAATTGATGAAAGTATTCTCTTGAAAATGAGCTTTGGCTATCATAGTTCAAAATGAATTTTAATAGGAGTGAACCACTAAGTTTCAAATGGTAAATCTTAAAGAACACTTTAAATCTAAGGTTTTAATCAATGAATTCCATTTATTAAAACCTTGTTGAATGCATCTTAGTATGTGCAATGGGTAAGTCATGTAATAAGTCATTTTGGGATCTAGCATCATCTCAATATCAAACACAACTAGGGAAATAAAAGAGAATTAACCAAATCACAAATAGACATGTATAAGACTTCATATATTCAAGTTCCAAGTTCTACATCAATAAATCTCAATAACACGTTAAATGTTCAACACTTGATTAAAATCTAATCAAGAATATTCAACTACAAATTACAAATCCTAAACCTAGGAGTTCATAATAATGTAGATGAACATGATTAAACTACTCCCCTTTGAAGCCCATTGAACTCTAGCCATTGCTACATCTTCAAGAGAAAAGAGGTGCCTAGCCAAGCATTACTTCAGGAGAACTAACAACTGGAAACCCACTGGAAGCATCCATGGTAGCAGCTGTCGGTGGAGAAGTTGACGATGAAAGATGGAGGAGAGGTGATGATGAATGTTCGAAAATTGAGAGAGAGAGCGAGGTGTTATGTATGTTCTGAGTGTCGGCTCTCTTAACCTAATATGGTAGGTTTTAAAAGAAAAATCGGTTTGGATCGGGTTGCACAGTGGGTAAATTTTCAAAAATAGTTTGGGTATTCAAAGGTTCGCCGCAGCAACAAATAAGTTCATCGCGGCAAACTTTTCTTGAAAGTTTTGACTTCATTGCTGGTTCTTTCGCCGCGACGAACTTTTTCCGAAAGTTTTGCCTGGAATTTTTCATACTTAGCCCAGGCGACAGATCCCTTTCGCCGCGGCGAACTTCCTGCTACATCTGTTCACTTGTTGACTTGACTTCAGCCTTCCTTGACTCTACATCTTCTTCTTGAGTCTCCTACAATGAAAGAATGGTAGTTTGCAGTATCAATTGTTCTAGAAAATTAATTAGTGCAATTAATACTGATTTTGTGACTATTTTTTCTCTTAAACTACATAAGATAAAGGTAGACACTCGAAAGTCAATTTAAGCATAAAATCCAAAAATAGGAGCCAAGAAGTGTAGTAAAAGTCATGAAAATATTTCCAATTTATATAATAAACTTGGGCTTAATCAAATTCCCCCACATTTAGATCTTTGAACTCTTGGACAAAGTTTATAAGAGTCAAAGAGACACAAGTACAAAAGAAAATCCCGATCATACTTAAAATAAGAGTAGGAAATTGGTAAAAATCACTTTCTCAGAAATCAATCAAAGCAGTTTGAAAGAGTGTCAAGAAGATAAACACTATAAGAATTTAATCCAAGAGATTAAAGAAAGAGATTACGCTCAAGCCAAGGTCTTTGCTCTCATCTCACTTGTTTTTTGGGATGTTTTCACTCTAAAATCTGCTTAGTTCATTCTCTACCATAAGTTTGTGATAATTCTACCTCTCCACTATAAGAACTATAATTTTGAAAATCACGAGGACTTTTCAAGGTTGTAATGCACGGAAGGCTAGATGAAATGGATGGAATGGATGAAAAAAGAAAAAAATATGATACATGCACCTCAATTATGAAATAGATGTCAACTGTAAGGCAATATTTACACAAACAACAACAAAATCTATTACTTAACCTTTTTTTTTAAATCTGTTGAGATTATTTTCTTCTAAGAACATATATATATATATATATATATATATATATATTCTTTTTTGGATTTTTTTAATAACCAATTTCTTGAGATAACTAGAAGAAAATGAGAAATTAATTATTGACACCATAAGAAGATATGTGCATGCACTCAAAAATATGACTCAACGGGTTAGCAATGGATAGGTGTTTATGGAGTTTGTGTTTGGGTCAACAGGGTTTTGAAAGAATGCCTCTACAATGTTAACAAAATTCTAGTTCATCAAGCCTTGATTAAGAATTAAAACAAGTTCTAGAGAGATATGAAATTAAGCAGATGCACACAACAATGAAAGAATTCAGGCCCAAATATCCTTCCAACAAGGTTAATATCTTAATTAACAATCTCAAGTTTAAAAACATAAAGTGCTATTTTGTCAGCATACCCTCACTTACTTTGTGTTAAAAACATTGAAAATGAAATTAGCCAAAAACGACAATCATTTAAAGAATAGAAGGCATTTTCAAAAACACAGGGACCGCTTTAAAGCTCATAAAATCTTTGAAATACAAGAATGACAAGAGTCTAATTAGGGAGAACTGTTGAATTAAGGCAATTAAAAAAATAGTTTTTGTAAGAGCATGGCGTAGCGACGAAACCAAGAGTTCGTCGCGGCCAACAATTCAGAACGCAAACATTACCGCGACAAAAAAGATTAATTCTACACATTGTCCCGGCAAAGACAGAGTGCGCCTGGTGAAAAATTATAGAAACTTTTGAACAACAGATTTGCCTCAATCACCAAGTTTAAAATTTTAACATTACGCACAATTGACTTGCACAAACATTTAAATGGCCGAAATGATGCGCAATACACAACAAGAATGGCAAATTGAAAAATCCCCTACACTTAAACAACATATTGTCCTCATTGTGAAGAACAATTAACATAAATATGCAATAAAGTGAAAGGTGAAGGCGCATTAGCAACACATCGGAAGTACAAAAAGAATTATATACAAATTGTGGTCAAAAAGTTTGGACATTACAAAATTGAACTGAGTATCTGACAAACTAACTAGAAAAAGAAAACAAAAGGAAAATACAAGAATAAACACTTGAACTACTCCATCGGGTGATCATCCCCAATGTCCGAAGGATCTGCTCCTGATGCACCGATAAGTGGGTCATCTTCATCCGAAGGGAGTTGAAACTGCAAGTGCTCGATAAGCAAAGCATCCATCTGCCGATGATACCGCCAATCTCGATCCTGTCGAGTGATGGCCTGATGTCAGATGTCCCGGAGGGTAGCCAGGTCTGTAGATAGGCCATCGACTCAGCTAGCGAGGGTGTGTAAAGTGATGGGCTCAGGAGGAGCTGGAGCTGGAGGATCGTCCTCGCTAGGCACTGCATCGGCATAGTTGGTAACAACATCAGGAAGTGGGGTGGATTGGGGAGGAGGTTGGAGTTGGGTCATTTGAGACGGACGTAACGAAACAAAGGGGACGGCTAAAATAGCTGTCATTATTATATTATGGGACATTGTGGGCTCAGAATATGTCTATGATGAGGTGGGGGAAGGTGATGGCGTTGGTGAGCTTGGCGGTAGTGATGGAGTCATGGAGGGCGGAGACAATGGCATTGACTATGTCGACCAGGAGACCAATCATCAGAAAGTAAAGGTACAGGGCTTGTTATTTTGTTACGTAGGCTAGGTAGGAGGTGGGATGATGTTGTTACTAACCAAGTGGAGCCAAGGACGAGTTTTCGGTAAGTGATCAGAACGTTTTAGGTATTGTTGATAGATTCTAGGTTGATGCTAGACGGCGTCCTCGGGACAAAGGGTATGAATGACATCGTCCCATGGATAGTGGTGTATCAACTGATCGTAGTGGCAACGGAAAATAGGTGGGAGGTTATAATGCTCACAGATGCTTACTGTAGTGAAAGGGGTAGGGACTTTCACATCACAAAAATTAAGTTCCATGGCGTTGTGGAGACGGGTATAAGTGTAGAAGTGACAAACAAATTTATCGTTGCCCTGATCCCTAGGTTAGAGTAATCTCGTGAGTTGAGATTGTACCAGTTGAAGGACGAAGGGATTGTTGTGGGGAGTCAAGGGAAAGGAGCGCTCTTTAATGAATGGCCTAGCATCTATCTTTTCAACTAGGTCGAAAAAATCAGACTCAACACTATTGGGAGGATCAGAATGTCGGGAGGAATCAGATGAACTAGATGAGACAGTGGGGGAATGACAGGTAGGGTTCTTACTTCGAGGCATGTTCCTGTAGAAAAAACAAACATAGAAAAATAAAGGAAAGGATTAAATTTTTTTTACTAAAAGAAAAACCTAGTAAGTTCGCCGTGGCAAAATTGATGTGTCGCCACGGCAAAAGCTACACTTATTACGCCGTGGCAAAAAAAAGTTTCTTCATCGTGGTTAAGAATTCCAACTTACCACGTCGTGGCGAAAAAAATTTCTTCGCCACAGCGAACATGCCCTAATTTTAACGAAGACAAAGAGGTAAGAAGCGAAACGAAGCGAGATACTTACGAAGGAGATGGACAGAGGTGCAAATGCGTACAATGAACGCAAAATGAACCAAGGAGAACATAGGGAGAAGGGTTTCGTGAAGAAGAGTTCGAATTGCCGCGATGATATTTGATGGAAGTATTAAAAAATGACGAAGGGGGCAGTAAGTAGATAAAGAAGTGAAGGGAAATTACAAAAAAAGGACATAGGGTAGATGAAAGATCAGAAGAATAAAAAATGGTAGAAGGGAAATTTCAGTCGGAGTCTTCACGTAGATAAATCTTTCGCCGCGGCGAAGATTGCTCGAAGATGTTTACGGCGGCAAAAGAATTATTGCACGTCGCGGTGAATGTTCCATCGAAAATGTTCTTCGTGACAAAAAAATTAATCCACGCGGCGACGAATTGGCTTGAGAGATTTTAGGCATTGTGACCGCAGTGATAGATAAGTTCGTCACGGTAAAGAGAATTACGCCGAAGCGAAATTTTATTGAGAGAAAAATAAACAAGAAAACTATGAAAATTTCTACTAAAAAGACTAAGTGGATACTCCGCTCATATTCAAAGTCCTTAAGCAATACAAAACAAAATGCAATTCATCATTTATACCAATTTTCTCAATCATAGAAAATGTGTCGTACAACAAGCTAAAACACAGCGAACATAAAAGGGAGATGAATTATTGAATTGAAATTGTATAAACCAAAAATTAAACCTAGGTCCTACTGAAGTGTTTTCTCCCCCACACTTAGTCAACACACTCATGCATCCACAATGCCATATTCAAACACAGAGTAGAAGCAAGTGATAAGTGAAGGAGTAGAAACGACCTAGTGACTGCGGTGGATCTTGAATCTCTTGGTGGACGTTTGGCTTATAACTATGCTATGGTGAGGCAACTCGATCACTTGCCACTTTGGTGCTAACAACCACACTCCTCGGTTCACCTGAAACATTAGCGAAAGATCCTTCTTCCAAGGAGTCATTAGTGAATGGGTTCATTGCGAGTTCAAACTCACTGCATGCATCATCAACAACAATATCAAGCATTTAACTCCTAGGAGCAAATAGTCCTCATGGGAGTGTTTCATAGCCTCATACATGTTAAAACTCACCTACTGATCTCCTACCTCCATGATGATCGTATCTTCTTTCATGCTAATCATGGTACTAGCAATTCTTAAGAAGGGTCGACCGAGAATCAAAGAAGTGTCCTGCACAACTTCAGAAGACATATCAAGCACATAAAAATCAACTGGAAAAACTAAACCCTTGACCTGGACCAAAATATCCTCTATAATACCCACAGGATGCCTAATAGACCTATCAGCCAATTGGAGAACTACAGATGTAGACTTAAGATTTTTGATTCCCAATGATTGATAAAAATACTTAGGCATAACATTAATGGCTGCCCCTAAATCTAACAAGGCTCCTCCTATGGTACTTTACCTATAGTGCAAGGGATAGTGAAAGATCTAGGGTCTTAGCATTTGCCAGAGATTTCAGACTTAAATGAGACTGACACATTTGAGCTTACTTGAACTCTTTCATTAGACCTAAACTTCCTCTTATGGGTACACAGGTCTTTAAGGCATTTAGCATAAGCTTTTACAAGATCAAGTAAAGGAATATTGACTTCTACTTTACTAAACAAATCAATGATATCTTTTTCATGCATAATGTCAGTCATCCGTTTGCTCATCAAATATGAATTAGGAAAAGGAAGATCTTGAAGATTTACCTCCTTACCTTTGGCTTCATTGGCTCCATGCTTGCTTTACTCCACATTATCACCTGTTGTTGCTTGTTCCTTGTAGCTCTCTGAATTAGCTCCCTTGTTCCTTGATTCGGACTTCTTTTCAGTCAAAAGTGATTTTTCTTTGGAGCTTTCGAATTTCTTGATTTTGTCCTTTGTCATAAGCAATTCTTCACTATCAATCTCCTCTTCGCCTTCTTCTTCATCTTGATTTTTGAACCTCACTTGTTTCCCACTTCGGAGAGCTATTGCATTTAAACTTTTGGGGTTCATCATGGTGTTTGAAGGAATAGCTCCACTACTTCTAGCTTGACTCTCACTTATGTTGTTGGACAATTGGGTGACAAAGGAATTGATATTTTCAGCTTTTGTCTCCCATTGCTCCATTATCTTTTCTAGAGCATTAAACCAAGCAACACTCTTTGAGGAGTCTTACTGAATAAGAGAAGCTATGGCATTGAACTGATTGGTGTTATAATTCCTTTCTTCCTTCATCAAAGTCATCATATTATGCAGAAGTTGGTTGGTTTCCTCCTTGGGTGGGACGGTCAAGGTTTGCTATTGGTTGGGAAACTGGTTAGTGGAAGTACCAGCTCCCCCTCCTTGTTGAAATCAGTTTGGAGCCCTTCCCTCTTCATTCCTCCAACTGAAGAGGTTTTAATCAATGAACTCTTTAAGTCCAAGTTTTTAATCAATGAAGTTCATTTCTTAAAACCTTGTTGAATGCATCTTAGTGTATGCAATGGGTAAGTCAATGCAATAAGTCATTTTGGGATCTAGCATCATCTCAATATCAAACACAACTAGGCAGATAAAAGAGAACTAACCAAATCACAAATAGACATATATGAGACTTCATATATTCAAGTTCCAAGTTCTACATCAACAAATCCCAATAACACGTTGAATGTCCAACACTTGATTAAACTCTAATAAAAAATATTTAACTACAAATACAAATCCTAAACCTAGGAGTTCATAACAATGTAGTTGAACATGATTAAACTACTACCCTTTGAAGCCCATTGAACTCTAGCCATTGCTACATCTTCAAGAGGAAAGAGGTGCCTAGCCAAGCATTACTTCAGAAGAACTCACAACCGGAAACCCACTGGAAGCATCCATGGTAGCAGCTTTCGGTGGAGAAGTTGACGATGAAAGATAGAGGAGTGGTGATGATGAATGTCCGAAAATTGAGAGAGAGAGTGAGGTGTTATGTATGTTCTGAGTGTCGGCTCTTTTAACCTAATATGGTAGGTTTTAAAAGAAAAAGGGGTTTGGATCGGGTTGCATAGTGGGCAAATTTTTAAAAATGGTTCGGGTATTCGAAGGTTTGCCGCAGCAATAGATAAGTTCGTCGCGGTGAACTTTTCCCGAAAGTTTTGACTTCATCGCTGGTTCTTTCGCTGCGGCGAAAGAATTAATTTTTGCCGCTACGAACTTTTCCTGAAAGTTCTGCCTAGAATTCTTTGCCGCTACGAACTTCCTGTTACGCCTGTTCACTTATTGACTTGACTTCAGCCTTCGTTAACTCTACATCTTCTCCTTGAGTCCCTTCTCCTTAAATCTCCTATAATGAAAGAATGGTAGTTTGCAGTATCAATTGTTCTAGAAAATTAATTAGTACAATTAATACTGATTTTGTGACAATTTTTACTCTCAAACTATGTAAGATAATGGTAGACACTCAAGAGTCAATTTAAGCATAAAATTTAGAAATAGGAGCCCAAAAGTGTAGTAAAAGTCATAAAAATGTTGTCAATTTATATATCAAACTTGGGTTCAATCACAAGTTTCAAGCAGTCAACTAGACATATGTCAAACTTTGATTATGGAATTTGCTTATAACAAAATAGGAAACTGAGACGCATTTATCTTTTCATGACAATCCAGTCCTCCACAAAGGCATTCCCTGGAAACGTAAGTTCCTTAACTTTTCTCAGGTTTTGCTTACTTTTAAGGGACGTGAACCATTCACGTCCAACCTTTCATCAATTCATTGAACACCCTCGAACCTAATCTCTAATGATAATCTCCACTAAACCTTGACTTAAATCTAGTGCCAGGCCCTCTTCTGTGTTTGCTCACACCATCATTCTTTTGTCACCTTCCACTTGCAAAGTGTCCTCCATCTTTTTCTCAACCCATTCTTGGTTAATAAATATACATGCATTTTTCATGGTACCCCCACTTTAGTTTATAAGATCATAACATGTGCTTTCCTATCACCTTTTTGACTTTGGGAAATATGCTCTCCCTAGTGTTTCTGCACCAGCACAACCACACAAGTGTCCTGCGAAATTTGATGATGTAAATGTATAAATTCAGTACTTTGCCTTGAAGAAAGTATAGCAAAAACACCAAGTGTCTCATTAAGGGAAGCTTGTTCAAACAATGGCAGGAAATCTCATCCGTTTACTGATAATCCTGGCAATCTCTTACTTGATCACCTCAAGTAGCGCCGCCCCAATTTCAAGTATATCTTTCATCAATATCCAGACATAATTCAACTTCAGTTTTAAACATGGGAACTTACTTTGATGTTTACACTTTTTGCAGGGTTGCGAAGAGTGATATTGCATGGACACCTGGTATTAGCCATAACTGAAATTTAGATCTTCCTTCCACAGTTGAAGGTAAGATATCATCTTCTAATAATCTTTGGTTCACCAACTATCGATTTGCAGGCGGCTAAAGAGAAAACGTGGGAGGAGCATGCTAGTGATGGAAGGATGACCTTGGAGTTAAACGACTACCCTGGTATAGGGGCCAATAATCGTCACGTCCCAAGGCCACAGTTTGGAAGATGTAATGATTGCTAGATAGTTTCTCCATATCGATGGACGCTTCATAGTACCTACTGAGCTATGGCGTGCGCAGTCCAAACATGATTTTGCTTGGTCGTTAAGATGCCCAGGACTAGTTAGAAATTTCATTATTTCTTTATATCTTGAGGTAGTAGTTGATCTCTATATATATATATATATAGATACTGATGGAACTCAGAAGCTTGAGGTTCACCCAGATTGAGGATTAGTGGTTTGGAATGGTGATGCTGATAAATATGTAATGCAGTAGCTATGATATTCTATATATGTATATGGTTAGATTCTGTATGCAATGTGAAGACATAATCACTGTTGTATGTCCCATTCTGTATGCCATGTGAAGACATAATCACTTTTGTATGTCCTTTTTTGCATTTCTCATCAAACTAGTGTAACAGGCGAGTTTGATGTTCAGAGCAGCTCAATTTACAGGTTTGTTTGAGATTAATTGTTAATGGTTTATCAACCGGTTACATATCGGACCCGAAACGTAGAAGAGAAATAGGTTCTGTCTGCACCGGTTATAGTATATATATATATATATTTGTCGAACCGTACAAACTCTAATTAATTGATTTTGTATAATTTCATTTGGACAGAAACCATTATTTGTCCGACGGGAAGTTAGCGTGGGAGCTAATTTCTTTTATTAACTAAAGAAATTAGCTCAGGATCATGTTTTATAAACAACATGAAGCCTGTAATTGATTTTGTTTTCTTCTTTTTTTTTTTATCACCAATCTTTCTTCTTAATTAAAAATTTCAATCTTACAGCCCGGAAAGAATCAAATGAGGTACAAACCGTGATTTTCGTGGTGATTTCGTTTCACGAAACTTATGTTTGATAATATAACAGAACCAAATATAATATTATTTCATTCTTTGAAAGTAGGGTTTAAAATAAAATGAGATAAAAGAGGAGAGTTTTATATTACATCTCATTCTATCCTAAGTAATAAAAACAAAAAGCCTTCTATTTAAGAGGTTTAGAATGAAATAATTTTACATTATAAATCTTTCGTCTAAATAATATTTTATTATATTACATTATTACATTATTAATCTTTATATTTTTAAAATAATAATTTTCTAATATTACATTTATTTACATTTCATTAATCATTTCATTAAAAACTTTATATTTAATCAAACACAGCCTACTTTATGTCCGATAAAACACAACCTAAGACTCCGTTTGGTTGGTGAGAAAGTAAAGTGAATTTAGAATATGATTCTTTGGAAAATAAATCTATAGAAAGTAAAGATATTTACATGTTTGGATACTTATAAGAATTCTAATAGGAAAGTTGGGAGGATTCTTATTATAGTATTTAGTATGTAACAGTATTTTATAGAATGTAACTTAATTTTGACTTATGTTTTAATTATATCCTACAAGCAGAATAAAAATTGAAATCGTTAAATAAGGAAAAATATGAACTCGAAGATTATCGATTGAAACTTCTAAACAAAATATTTAAAATCTAAATATAGGCCAATCTGGAAGTTTTTTAATATAGGGAGATTTTTGCAAATTTTTCAAATTTTTAAAATTTCCTCCTCGCTTGTATCTCTCCTTTACATCTTTTCCAAAGTTTTTAATTAGTTATTTTATTTATTTCAACATTTATAATTATTGTAAATTTTAATTTTGTTTTAAAATAATAATAAATATTTTATTACTAATAATAATTATAAATTAAATAAAACTTACAAAAATATTTTTATTTAAATTTATTTTAATATTTTATATAATATTATTAATAAAGTATTAATAAAATATTTTATTTTAAAAATAAATAATTTAAAATTATTATTTTATAAACTAATATTTATTTTATATATTTTAATTATTAAATCAAAATTTTATTTAAAATTTATATATTTTAAAGTCACGAATTGAAAGAGAAAGAAGGTTAAATTGTCTAGTGCATTTTTAGATTAAATTTATGAGAAAAGTAATCTAAATATAAAAAGTGTTGGGATTTATAATCCAAAAAAGTGTCACTACTTTCTTTAAATTAGGAAAGTTTTTACTTTCTTAACTATTTTAAAAAAAACAAAATAAGCGTAGTAATTTAAATTTTAAAAAAAGATTACTTTGTTTGACAATAATCCTTGGCAACCAAACGGAGGTTAAAAGATTTCCATCTCTATTATGGAGCTTTAGGAAGTCGAACTAGGAATGTATAGGTTAAAGACGGAAACTTTCCAACTAATAAAAGCTGGCGTTTTGAAAGATACGAACTTTCCCTTTTGTTTTGTTTATTATTCTTTTTTTAAAGGGTCTTTAAAATTATGTTGAGTGTGCTTAAATTCAATTATCGTGCGGAAACTTATTGCTAAGCTGGTGCGATGAGACTTGAGTTGAGTGTGCAAAATTCACCTAGTGTCGAGTTGGTGCGATTTTGATGTTAAAGGTTCCAATTTTTTTTGTCCCCTCTAATCTTAACTCGATGTCAACGCCCTCAGACATGTTATTGATGGCGTGGAAATTGGTTGTCAGGGGAAGAGGCAATGAGTCGAGCATAAAAGTTACTTTCCATGTCTTATGGTGGCAAACAACCTAGCCTAGCATATTCCACTACAATTTAATAATCTTTCACTTTCTTGAGGAGTGAGGACACAACGGTAGATGAACCACTTGCCAATATCTGAGCTCATTCTGACTTGTGCAATAAGTTTCCATTGGACAAGGTGGATTGTTGAGGTGGTTACCACTGTCTACCATTGAACTATGCCCTTTTCCGGGTGTTTCCTAGTTTGGACATTTTATGTTATTGTAGAAGATAGTGAAGAAGATCGTGTACGAAACACATAATCTCATTTACAAAACTAAAGAGGGTCAGAAGTACTGTTTGAAGTTTCGGACAACGTGTAGAGGTTTAAAAGTACTCCAATGAAAATGGCAGGACTTGGAAATTCATTGTTCACAAAGATGCATCTTCAGGTTTCCATTCTCGAATGAAGAGGGATAGCTGACAACAGGCCTTTGATAAATCAGAAACTGAATCCCCGTAATGCCTCTTGTTATTATTGAATAAACTTGCTTTGATAAAAATCTAAAATGTTAGTATTTTATGATTCATGTAAAGACGAAATTGCACTTTATATTTTTTTGATTATTTATTTGTCTAAATCTGCAAATTTAGATCTATTTCAAATTCAGACTATCAGCTTATGTAGTCTTTGAATAAATCATTTATTATATAAGAATTAACAAAATAAAATCCACCTGTTGAATGGTTTTTTTTTTAGAATGTTGCATAGGCTTACAAAAAGGAATACAATAATACCCGTAATTGAACGTGCGTGAGTCTTTATACTAGGTATATAGGTATACGCACGGATAGACGATCTAGTTTCTGGGGTGAGGAGGAAATGCCGAGAGAGGACGACAGGGGTGTTTAGAAAAGGGTTAATTGTAATTGAATTCAATTCAGATGTTTAGAAATACAAAAAATAAATGGATTCAATATACATTCCTCCGAGCATAAGAATTTAATTATATTAAAACTTAAGGAAGACATATTTCAATAAAAAATTGTTATTTGTTTATCAAAATTTATATATTTATTATGAGTTTTTATTGAGTATAATTCTTTGCCCAGTATTTCTTATCAAGAATTACACTGTGTCATTCAAAGGTAGTGTCTTACTCTTTTGCTCTTTCATTCTTTGGACTGCTTCACTTCTCACTCTCTTGTGCTTCACTTGATTGAATTCTAAAGACTATTAATTAAAATATTATTAACAATTAATTAACTACAATATAATTAATTAAAATATAATTAATTGATTAATTAAAATATTGTAATTAATTAATTAATTACAATTAATTACAATATTTTAATTAATCAATATATTGTAATTGATTAATTACAATATAAGTAATTAAAATATGATTAATTAATTAATTAAAATATAATACATTTATATTTCTCAATATTTTTATAAATCAACTACTATTAATAGTAATAATAATCATTCATTCTTCTTAACCAACCAGTATAATAATAATAATAATATTTATTCTCATTCCAAAGCAGTGTAATTGAATTCATTTTGTTATGATTTTAATTATAAAATTATTTTAGTATGAATTTTTGTGAACATTAATTTTTAATTTGTATGTCTAATATTTGATTTAAATTTGACATGCAAGTTATACTTGTTTAACTATTTGCACAAATTATATGTGATTAATTGAAAATTGTGTGTATAAATTTATGATCATTATACATGCAAAATTATATTAAATAATTTTGTGCATAGTTATTTGATTTAATTTGCATTATTAATTACTTGATGCAAATGTTTAGGCTTTATTTAAGCTTAAAGTAATGTGAGTGATCTATATAATTTTAATTAATTAGGAGTAGCCACAACATCTATAATTAATTTGGATTATGTATTTAGTTTTAAGATCACATTAAAATGTTAATTGTAACTAATCATACATGATATGATAAAATCTAATCACATGAATTTTTTTATATTTGTATGATTAATTAGGATGAAATATCGATTATATTTCTTAATCTACCCATAGGAATTAATAAAAGGAACATAATTCAATAGTTTTGTCATGAAGTTATAGATGAATCCAATTGAGTAGAACTTTAGCCCACAAACAGGTCTTAGGTCACTAGATTCATATATTAAAAGCATGATTTACATTGGTAAAACATGAATTATTGTTGGTCTTAAATTATATATAACAAGCATGTATGTTTGAACTTGCAGTTACTCAGACTAGGACTATTTTTTATATTAAGTGTGATATTCTCGAATTGAGGGGTGACAACTATAAGGTACGAAAGGAGAAAATTCTGCTTCATTTGGGCTGGATGGATATAGACTATATTATTAGGAAAGATGAACTACCGAGTATAACTAAAACCAACACTCCAGATGTTGTTGCTTTTTATGAAAATGGCAAAGATCTAATCGCCTCTTCGTGATATTCATAAAGACCAAAATATCTGCTGGTATTCGTAGTTCTGTCGAACATCATAATAAATTTAAGGGTCTAGTCAAGGTCATTGATAAGCAATTCGCCACATTTGATAAGGCCCTTTCCATCGCTTTAATTATTCAGTTGTCATTTTTGAAGCTCAATGGCATTAGGGGCGTACGTGATCATATCATGCGTATGAGGGACATAACGGCTCAGCTAAAAGCCTTAGAGGTTACCATATCATAATCTTTCCTAGTACATTACATTATGTGCACTCTACCCCAACAATATGATCCTTTCAAAATCTCTTATAACACACATAAGGACAAGTGGTCGATCAATGAACTGTTGACCATGTGTGTGCCAAAAGAGAAGAGGTTGTTGTTGGAAGAAGGTGAAAGGGTGAATTTGACTATTTCAGGAAAGAAAAGACAGGATGATGCCAAAAATAAGGGAAAAGACAAAATTTCTCCTCAGTCCGATATAAAGAAACCATCAAAGTGTTTCTTCTACAAAAAGAAGAGACACTTGAAGTGAGAATTTACAACCCACAAGAGAAGAAGCTAGACCCATGGACCATTAGTAGGTATTTCATTGGATATGCTAAAAGGTCTAAGAGGTTTAAATTCTACTGTCCATCTCATAGCATTAGAATTGTGGAATCATAATGGCTTGATCAGTGGGAGTGGTTAATTTCAAGACATAGTTTTTAAAAAAGACCATTATGTAGCTCAACACTCTAGTTCAAGTGATATATTAATTATCATCCACACCCCTTAAGTTGAAACAGGTATTGGACAACTAGTTACTGATGTTCCACAAGCTGTTAATACCAATCCAATAGATCAAGTTGTAAATGCGGAACAACCAGAAATTGTTGAGCAATCGATTAAGCAATAAGTTGAGCAACAGGTTCTTTGAGAGGATGATGATACAACATTAAGGAGATCTACTAGACATAGAAGGTTAGCAATTTCTAGTGATTATATAGTGTATCTACAAGAGTCATATTACAACATTGGAGCTGAAAATGATCCTGAAACGTTTTCACAAGCCATGATTTCTAAGAAATTAGACCTATGGTACAATTCTATAAAAAAAAGATGGATTCTATAGCATCTAACCAAGTATAGGATCTCGTTGAGTTGCCCAATAGTGTGAAAGCCATTAGATGTAAATGGGTATTTAAGACAAAGAAAAACACACGAGGCAACATTGAGAGACCTAAGGCAAAACTTGCTACTAAAGGGTTCACTCAGAGGGAAGGAATTGACTACACAGAGACATTTTCTTCTATAGAAAGATTCTCTTCATGTAATCATGGCATTGATAGCTCATTTTGATCTTGAGTTACATTAAATGGATGTGAAAATGATGTTCCTTAATGGTGAACTAGAGGAAGAGGTGTACATGAAACAACTTGAAGGATTCTCCTTTAGTGATGGTAAGCATTTAGTCTGCAAGCTTAACAAATCCATTTATGGATTAAAATAAGCCTCCTGGAAGTGGTATTTAAAATTCCATAAGGTTATCACTTCATTCAGTTTTGAAGAGAATATAATGGACCAATATTTATATCGAAAGGCCAGTGGGAGTAATACTTGTTTTCTTGTATTATACATGGATGATATTTCATTTACAACTAATGATAAGGGTTTGCTATATGAGGTGAAACAATTGCTCTCAGATAATTTTGATATGAAAGATATAGGTGACGCATCTTATGTCATTGACATCAAGATCTATTGAGAAACATCTCGAGGCATTTTGAGTTTGTTTCAAGAGACCTATATCAATAAATTTTTTGAGAGATTTCAAATGAAAGATTGTGCAATAAGTGTATCACCTATAGTAAGGTGACATACTCAATTTGAATCAATTCCCAATATATGATTTTGAACGGAACACATGAAGAACATTCCATATGCTTCAGTTATTGAAAGCCTTAAGTATGCTTAGGTCTACATAAGACCTGACATTGCATATGCTATTGGAATGTTAGGTAGATTGTAACACCCGACTCTCACAAGACCCGAACCCGACATCGACGGTGACATCCAGGTCCGTGCCCCGTGAGGGTGGCGTGCTACATCACTCAGTATAACATTTTCTCCTCTTATTATGATTATTTTTTAAAAAAAAAACGTTCATTGTCACGACATAAACAGTTAGAAACTTGAGCCCATGTTCACAATTAATCATTTTCAGTTATTACAGTCATCCAATAATAATTTTACAATCAGTCAATGTGAAATAATAGAACTATAATGGCTCATTATAAATACAAAGCATTATTGCACAATGATTGCGGAATATAATTCGATAAGACACTAATGCAGACACGGACTGATCCCGACCTCTATCCTTCACTTGCCTACAGTAGACATACTCCCGTGTCAAACGGGGTATTCTTCAAGACCTGAAAAATAGATGCAAATTTTGGGTGAGTTTTGCGAACTCAGTGAGTGACCATCATCGATGGTTCACCCAATCACATAACATATAACACATATTTTTATTTCCATTAAGTCACAATTCATATTCCCAATCACACCTCACATTCACATACAGTTTCATATTTTCATTATGTCAATACAATGTCATATTCAATATAATCAAATCGATCATTCAATCCAATTTATCGTTCCTATTCAACACAATGTCACATTCCCATTCAATACAATGTTGCAGTGTCCTTTAATACAAGTAATTCAACCATTTCCATTCCGTACAATCAAATCAATCATGTTATGCATATGTGCACGAGACCCACTTTCTATTTAATTACTTTGTTGTGACCGAGTGCCTAAACTGTCCCGTACTCATGGATATCGGGCTCATTGAAAACTGTCCCATATAGGGCTCATTGTAAACTGTCCCATAAAGGGCTCATTGTAAACTGTCCCATATAGGGCTCATTGTAAACTGTCCCATATAGGGCTCCTTGTAAACTACTCTGGTCACAACTCCCATTATCTTTCATGTATTCATGCAGTGGAATGCCTTATGCATATTTGCATGCGCTCAGTCAATCATAATGACTATTATCGGACCGTAATCCGGCATTCGACATCTAATTAAGAAGTCATATTTCATTTATGTGCA
The DNA here is from genome assembly GCA_029891385.1 of Erythroxylum novogranatense. Classification (NCBI taxonomy): domain Eukaryota; kingdom Viridiplantae; phylum Streptophyta; class Magnoliopsida; order Malpighiales; family Erythroxylaceae; genus Erythroxylum; species Erythroxylum novogranatense. The sequence goes on from CM057233.1 coordinate 70,361,345, forward strand.
ATTATGCATGCAAGACATTTTAACAATCTCAATATATACACTTAGGTCATCCCATTCACATTCAAGGAACACTTCAATAACGCACTTCCCAATACATAATCAATCACCGGACCTCCTGTCCGGAACCTATATTTAATCACAATCAATAAAATAAATCAATACTCATTCAACATATGACAAAAGAAAATAATCAATAAATAAGACCATCTAGGTCTACTCACAAGACGCTCTCATTTGCATCGGTTTTCAATTTCGGGAGCGCCTGAGTGCGGACATTTATCTTGACCGCCAATTTATGCCATATGCATATTAATCACTTTACATAAGAATTCCATTTATGCACAAATATAGAATAAGGACAATGCATGTTCATGATATTCCGGCCCTAATCCCATTTTGTTCCATCAGAAAATCAAACAGTGACTAAAGAACCATTACCCGGACACCCGTCAATTTCTCGTCCAAAAATTTCCAATTTTCCATGAAATGAAATTCAATGTTCCATGAATCCGATGCCTCAAGAATCAGGTCAATCGGATGTCGGACGGAAAAGTTATGAGCAAAAAGGAGGAAAAATACTCATCCTAGTCGACTAGAGCAGGTTGTAGTCGACTAGTGCAGGAAACTACATGTCCTAGTCGACTAGTACAGGTTGTAGTCGACTAGTCTTATTACAATGACAAATCTGAAACAGTTTCCTCCGACATGCCAACTTGTTTAGGCCATAACTCTCTACTCCGAACTCCAATTTGGACAAATTTGGTGTCTATTTCATAGAGAAAAGAGAGATCTACAATGTTCATGAAGAACCCAGAAGCCAAATTCACCTCTAAGGGTGTTAAAAATACAATCAAAGTTTCTGTCCAGTCAATGAGTTCCTAACCAGTGCAGTAGAGTTCCTAACCAGTGCAGTATTTTATAAATTCAATAACTTCCCATTTCCTTAGTCAAAACTTACACAATAAAAGTGATCAGTAAGATCACAATGTGATCTACAACTTTTATGAACAATAAAAAATCCAATTCCATTGCTAACTAGGTCGAATAATTCACCAAAGCATCTGCCCACTGAAGTCAACCAATCTGGACAGTAAATTTCCATACAGTATAACTCCTTGTAAAAATGTCAAAAAATTGCATACTTTACACCCATGAAAAGATAAAACACAGTACTACACTTCTCATGAAGGCCTCAAAATCAAATTCCATCATTAACCAATTCAAGACAGTCCTGCAAGTTACTGCCCTGTTCAGCAGTCCATGACCTAACTTCAGTCCAATCTTTGAAAAATCATAAGTCCCAATTATGTTATCTAAAAATAGCATGCTATATGTCATTTTCAAGATAATTGTTTCCTATACAACTCTTCAGAAGATTACTTAAGCCAATTCAATTCACAGAAATTAATAAAATTGCTTCCAATCAGAATGTTCGCAAATCTGACACTTAGGCTAGGTTTCACCATCATGTCCAAAATCAGTCAATAGTTAACAGTTCATAACTCTCAACGTACATATCGAAAAATTGCAAAATCAGTGGAAATGGAAATCTAACAATATAGGCTTAAACTTTCATTAAGACCATTTTCACCAATTCCTCATAAATCAACCTAGAAAAATTCATCAAAGTTTCAGATCATCAATCTTAGTTACTGTTCATACTGCACCTATACATCACTTTCAAAGCAAGATTCAACACTCTTCTAATCCAAATTGGACAGTGCTCCCTTCACAACAATTGTAGAAAAATGTCTCAATTTTAAGTCAAAACAAGCCTCACCTATTTTTCTCAACCACACAATTAGTTATGGCAAAAACATTAGAACATGTTCAAAGTACAATTTCCAGCTTTACTACTCACTCCAATTCCTATCATTCAAATTCCAAGTCTATACTCATAAGCATCCAATTTAGTCATTAATTCACCCATACTATAATCAAAACCCCCACTTGAACAATGATCATAAAAATGACAGCAATTCATACACATTCATTCATCTATTTTCAACACCATTAACATTACTTAATGCAATCCAAACCCTCTCAAATGACATACATCACATATTATTCTTACATGCATCATCCTACTTCATCAACCAACAATTAATCACTCAAAGCTCTCACCCAACTTTACCAACACAATATTCATGCACTTAGATGCACAACCATCACAAAGAATGCATTTAATTACCAATTAAGAATATAAAACATGCTTCTTACCTTTAAGCTTCAAATCTTCTCAATCTTTTAACTACTTCAATCTCTCTCTCTCTTTTTTTCCACATCCATGACAATCACCATCATCTAGAGCTTAGGTTAAACTTTTGTTTTGTATGATAAGACTAAAGAAGAGCTAACCATGGAGAAGGAGATGAAAAGGAGAAGCAAGCAAAAAAAACCAAGAAGAGGTAGGCTACGAAGGAGATAGAAAACATGAAGAAAATTTTGCTTTTGGCCTTCTCCTATGGAAGCATCGAGAATCAAGACTAAAGGAGGCTTTTAATAAAGGCTTAATATGTGTCATGACACATGTCATGACACTTGTCACCAAATAAAACAACAAGCAATAAATAAATAGTTAAATAAAAGACCTTATTAAGATTTAATCTCTAGGTCATTCAATTTTCAATTGCTCTAATCCAATAATTTCTAAAACCATGAATCAAATTTTTCAGTGCCAAATGGACGGAATTTTTCAATACCAAAAATCAACCAGTTCGCCACTTGGCGATTTTTTTCCGGTCTGAAAATTTTCTCCGGAAAAGTCCAGAAAAATTTCTAAAATTTCCTTAAAATATAAAACACACGAAAATTCACTCCAATAAATTTTTCAAACATAATTTCCACATTCTTCACAATAAAATTCCATTTAGGCCCAAATACCGGGAAATATCATGAATGCATGTACAGTTATTTTTCATGTGCAAAAATTCACTGTTCACAAATACCAGTATGCATGAAAATGTCAAATCAGTCCTAATCACTCTCATCCCTGACCAAATTACTATTTTACCCTTCACGTCGGGGGTGGGATGTTACAATTCCCCCCTCCTAATAAAAATTTCGTCCGCGAAATTCTCAGTCGATGGTTCCATATGGTAAACACTGATCAGTGGTCATATGTCCCTACATGTCCCATACAGTTCATCAATCAATGACTCATTTTCCGAAAGATCACAATAAATAGACTTAATGAGTCGTTCAGTCACGTATTTGGCTATGTCAACAATCTCAGTTTATTTTAGAGTAGATCATTATTTCCGGCCCTACGCAACTTATCACGTTTTCTCAAGCCTTTTCACCAGTAACATGCAGCATAATTCATGCTCCATTGATACCCTTTTTGCCAATTCTGAATACACCTTACCAAGGTGATACTTACAGTAAAACCCTTCATCTCGTCTTTGCCACTCCCCTTTCCTTTGGGACTAACACAGTGACACCTATGTCTATTTTGCTATAACCAGTGTTAATTCACCTAACCCATTTAACCTATATATCTCATTGACTCTTAGCTCCGATTCATCTCTCCTTTGACAATTCGCTGTTCTTTAGTGTTCATGCACTCTATTTGTATATGCATTTTATTATATTTCATTTGTCCGATCCGGTTCCTCCTCATCTAACCCATTCAGTTTTCCTCAGTCACTTTCCTTCGTCTCACTCATCACCAGTATCTCGAATAGATTTTGGTCTTTGACTATTATTAGGCACTTTTCAGTTTAATGCAAAAATGTACAATCCCTTATTGTGATCACCATCGTTATACCTATAGTCACTCAGAGCTATATACCAAGCTCGCATTCCTATGAATTTCAAAACCTTTAAGCACTCACCACTGTAAGAAATTCGAACATATAATCACAAAATTCTATATCCTTCGTAGCTAAAATACACTTTTAGCGTATTCTGTACGTACGCTTCTCTAACAATTCCTTTGCTCAAGTTACTTTTTTCGGGTACACATACTTCTTCTTTAAACTACCAAATATCATTTTTCCGATGTCACCGAAGATCGATTCATTATGTGACTCATCATTTTGACTCCTAACCTCTTAAACTCTCTTACCTCTTTCCGGAGAAATGAATCTAAACCTTCAATACACTAGTAACCTCTTAGTTTACCCCATCTTTTACTTGACATTTTACACTCTTTATTGTACTAGATTTGGAAACCCAATATCTACATTCGTGCTGTTTACTTCAATATTGTCTGTTCATTGTTTTAGACTACACTCTACCTTTACCAGTATAGTATTGATTTGTGCATGCCTTTCAAACTCAATAATGTTCTCGAAATTACACACTTTATGCATTATAGGAATGCCTTAGCATATCTAAGGTCTCCAAAGCTTCCAACAATTTCTTTCATAGCACCAATACCAATTAGTGAAACTTCGGTATACACTGCCCAATCTCCAAAGGATATGCTTATCATCAGTGTTAAATTTCTCCATGATTCATCTCATTTATGATCATAGTCTCCAATTGATACCATTATTTACCATGCATAAATCTCCATTGGGGTGTTGCTAACTTCAACATACATCACTCGATTAAGTCTACAATTGCTTTATTTACGATCCCTTAATGAAGGTGGCATTACCTCATGTCATTTTCAGTTTCCCCCTTAGGACTTCTTGTCTCTATTTCTCTTTTCATTTAATTTCCTTTCAGTCACATCGACATATGTCAATGCTTATTCATTCGTACTCGTACCTCCATACATTCCATTTCATTGAGTATGTCACTTTATGGGTTGGTATTATTTTTCTTAGCTTCAATTTAGATCTCCCTTTGCATCAAATCTTATAGAGATTGATTTTCTTCACATTGCAATAAATCCACTCATGTAGTTGAATCCTATACATTACTGTACACAAAATGCATATAATCTCAGTAGTATATTCCACTTGTTATGCATGAATCTCCTCTCGAAACATGACTCCATTTCACTTTTGATTTAGTACATACTTATTTTCGATTTGTTCCCATCATGACCGCTATTAACTTGAATCGTCCATTCATCTTAACTCAATTTCTTGCTACAATCATCGATATAGTTCACGAAATTCTCATCAACCAACTATTTTCCATAATTGCTTTTCAATTGTTTAATCGTTCGTAGTATCTCATAAGGACTAATTTCAACTATACTTGTTGTCTCCAAGTTTATACCATAACTGAATGCGTAACTTGAATGATCGGAACATCCTTTGCACTAAGGTTACGTGAGGCACTAAACAATCTCTTTGACACTTCCACTTGGTATATACATCACCAAAATCATTTCATTTCGTCCAGGGACCAATTAGTAGCTTATACTACTAAGGATTCTATAACACTCTTTTCTATTTGTGCCAATCCTCAAACAAAAGACTTATTTCATAATCGTATCTTTCTTCTTTCCTTGAATTCTTCACATACATTACATCATTTAAAATTTTACTTTCCTCCTGAACAAGCACTATAAATTATGACCCTTCTACTATAGGAACTATGATTAGCACTTAGTCAATAAAACACCGATCGCTTCTCTATTATTTCCACACATAAGCTCAATTATTTCACTATCCAAGGTATACTCACAAAGGTGAATTACCCTCGACTCGACAACTCTTTTCATATACCACAATTATCGTTTCATTATCATTATCCTTGTTTCACTATCACTATCATTGTTTCCTTTCCCACTTGTCATTGTACTTCTTTTCACATAGTTTTAGTCCCATCTCACGTACATGCAAGCTTGGCCTTTTTAAGGTCACATCAACTTGACTTATACACTGTCATCTCATCCTTACTACTTATCTCTTTATTTCCTCAACCAATCCATGATAGGGTATTCACCTTGATAGTACATTCGGGAACACATCACCCAAAGCACGACGAAATATTCATTCATGAATACAGATACACTGCATCTCTATCTGTTTACCCGTCCATTTACCATGTCTGTTTCCATACACATATAGTCAATCAATTAAAAATTTTCCGATACACTATTAGTAGAAATTTCCAGTCTTCCTTTTTCCCCTACTTTCCCCTTATACTGATTCACAAACTCTTAACATAACCATTTTGGTCCCAAACTCATGCGTTCATGATCATAACCGTTTCACGAGTTCATTTCAGTTCATCTGTACACTTTCGTCTCACCATTTCTACTTCTTCCTAACCTTAGAATCACTTCGCTCTTTTGTTTAAATGTGAACCGTTACGGTACAATATTGATATCATTACAATCTCGCTATCATCATCTATAATATCCACTAACACAAATGTAGTGAATCCATATCTGCCTGATCGGACCATATACTTTTTGTTCATTTCCAATTGTTCCCATGTCGTCGCATATACAAGTCAACACTCTCATTACCTCATCATCTTGAACTTTGAATCTCACATAGGCATACTTTAACCGATATGTTTCTCATATCCATAGTGGACCTCTCCAAGCTATAAAATTTTTCGTTTTCTTTTGCCGTAATATTACCCCTTTAAATCCCCTGATTCATTTTGATATCATTTCTTTCCTCTATCAGCCCATGCCAACGTAATCATACTTATATCACAATCGAAGGTTCATAACCATGGTACACTATAGCTATCCTTATCCATTTTTTTTCCACTCCTAATTGCTCATACACTTTCATGGGTTCACATTATGATGCATTCTCACTTTTCTCACACTTAATCACTTAACACAAGTTCACACGTAGGATTTATACTCGTGCAACTCAGACTAGGGATCAGTTGCCATGGTCTGCAACAACACGACTCAAATGCATGTACCTTAACCTATGTTTCAGACTATGCCCAGATACATTACGTACTACTGGGCTCTGATACCACCTAAATGTAACACCCCACTCTCACAAGACCCGAACCCGACATCGACGGTGACATCCAGGTCCGTGCCCCGCGAGGGTGGCGTGCTACATCACTCAGTATAACATTTTCTCCTCTTATTATGATTATTTTATTTTTTTTAAAACGTTCATTGTCGCGACATAAACAGTTAGAAACTTGAGCCCATGTTCACAATTAATCATTTTCAGTTATTACAGTCATCCAATAATAATTTTACAATCAGTCAATGTGAAATAATAGAACCATAATGGCTCATTATAAATACAAAGCATTATTGCACATTGATTGCGGAATATAATTCGATAAGACACTAATGCAGACACGGACTGATCCCGACCTCTATCCTTCACTTGCCTACAGTAGACATACTCCCGTGTCAAACGGGGTATTCTTCAAGACCTAAAAAATAGATGCAAATTTTGGGTGAGTTTTGCGAACTCAGTGAGTGACCATCATCGATGGTTCACCCAATCACATAACATATAACACATATTTTTATTTCCATTAAGTCACAATTCATATTCCCAATCACACCTCACATTCACATACAGTTTCATATTTTCATTATGTCAATACAATGTCATATTCAATATAATCAAATCGATCATTCAATCCAATTTATCGTTCCCATTCAACACAATGTCACATTCCCATTCAATACAATGTTGCAGTGTCCTTCAATACAAGTAATTCAACCATTTCCATTCCGTACAATCAAATCAATCATGTTATGCATATGTGCACGAGACCCACTTTCCATTTAATTACTTTGTTGTGACCGAGTGCCTAAATTGTCCCGTACCCATGGATATCGGGCTCATTGAAAACTGTCCCATATAGGGCTCATTGTAAACTGTCCCATAAAGGGCTCATTGTAAACTGTCTCATATAGGACTCATTGTAAACTGTCCCATATAGGGCTCATTGTAAACTACTCTGGTCACAACTCCCATTATCTTTCATGTATTCATGCAGTGGAATGCCTTATGCATATTTGCATGCGCTCAGTCAATCATAATGACTATTATCGGACCATAATCCGGCATTCGACATCTAATTAAGAAGTCATATTTCATTTATGTGCAATTATGCATGCAAGACATTTTAACAATCTCAATATATACACTTAGGTCATCCCATTCACATTCAAGGAACACTTCAATAACGCACTTCCCAATACATAATCAATCACCGGACCTCCTGTCCGGAACCTATATTTAATCACAATCAATAAAATAAATCAATACTCATTCAACATATGACAAAAGAAAATAATCAATAAATAAGACCATCTAGGTCTACTCACAGTACGCTCCAGATTTGCATCAGTTTTTAATTTCTGGGAACGCCTGAGTGCGGACATTTATCCTGCACTGCCAATTTATGCCATATGCACATATTAATCACTTTACATAAGAATTCCCATTTATGCACAAATATAGAATAAGGACAATGCATGTTCATGATATTCCCGGCCCTAATCCCATTTTGTTCCATCAGAAAATCAAACAGTGACTAAAGAACCATTACCCGGACACCCGTCAATTTCCCGTCCAAAAATTTCCAATTTTCCATGAAATAAAATTCAATGTTCCATGAATCCGATGCCTCAAGAATCAGGTCAATCGGATGTCGGACGGAAAAGTTATGAGCAAAAAGGAGGAAAAATACTCATCCTAGTCGACTAGAGCAGGTTGTAGTCGACTAGTGCAGGAAACTACATGTCCTAGTCGACTAGTACAGGTTGTAGTCGACTAGTCTTATTACAATGACAAATCTGAAACAGTTTCCTCCGACATGCCAACTTGTTTAGGCCATAACTCTACTCCGAACTCCAATTTGGACAAATTTGGTGTCTATTTCATAGAGAAAGAGAGATCTACAATGTTCATGAAGAACCCAGAAGCCAAATTCACCTCTAAGGGTGTTAAAAATACAATCAAAGTTTCTGTCCAGTCAATGAGTTCCTAACCAGTGCAGTAGAGTTCCTAACCAGTGCAGTATTTTATAAATTCAATAACTTCCCATTTCCTTAGTCAAAAATTACACAATAAATGTGATCAGTAAGATCACAATGTGATCTACAACTTTTATGAACAATAAAAAATCCAATTCCATTGCTAACTAGGTCGAATAATTCACCAAAGCATCTGCCCACTGAAGTCAACCAATCTGGACAGTAAATTTCCATACAGTATAACTCCTTGTACAAATGTCACAAAATTGCATACTTTACACCCATGAAAAGATAAAACACAGTACTACACTTCTCATGAAGGGCTCAGAATCAAATTTCATCATTAACCAATTCAAGACAGTCCTGAAAGTTACTGCCCTGTTCAGTAGTCCATGACCTAACTTCAGTCCAATCTTTGAAAAATCATAAGTCCCAATTCTGTTATCTAAAAATAGCATGCTATATGTCATTTTCAAGCTAATTGTTTCCTATACAACTCTTCAGAAGATTACTTAAGCCAATTCAATTCACAGAAATTAATAAAATTGCTTCCAATCAGAATGTTCGCAAATCTGACACTTAGGCTAGGTTTAACCACCATGTCCAAAATCAGTCAATAGTTAACAGTTCATAACTCTCAACGTACATATCGAAAAATTGCAAAATCAGTGGAAATGGAAAGCTAACAATATAGGCTTAAACTTTCATTAAGACCATTTTCACCAATTCCTCATAAATCAACCTAGAAAAATTCATCAAAGTTTTAGATCATCAATCTTGGTTACTGTTCATACTGCACCTATACATCACTTTCAAAGCAAGATTCAACACTCTTCTAATCAAATTGGACAGTTCTCCCTTCACAACAATTGTAGAAAAATGTCTCAATTTTAAGTCAAAACAAGCCTCACCTCTTTTTCTCAACCACACAATTAGTTATGGCAAAAACATTAGAACATGTTCAAAGTACAATTTCCAGCTTTACTACTCACTCCAATTCCTATCATTCAAATTCCAAGTCTATACTCATAAGCATCCAATTTAGTCATTAATTCACCCATACTATAATCAAAACCCCCACTTGAACAATGATCATAAAAATGACAGCAATTCATACACATTCATTCATCTATTTTCAACACCATTAACATTACTTAATGCAATCCAAACCCTCTCAAATGACATACATCACATATTATTCTTACATGCATCATCCTACTTCATCAACCAACAATTAATCACTCAAAGCTCTCACCCAACTTTACCAACACAATATTCATGCACTTAGATGCACAACCATCACAAAGAATGCATTTAATTACCAATTAAGAATATAAAACATGCTTCTTACCTTTAAGCTTCAAATCTTCTCAATCTTTTAACTACTTCAATCTCTCTCTCTCTTTTTTTCCACATCCATGACAATCACCATCATCTAGAGCTTAGGTTAAACTTTTGTTTTGTATGATAAGACTAAAGAAGAGCTAACCATGGAGAAGGAGATGAAAAGGAGAAGCAAGCAAAAAAAACCAAGAAGAGGTAGGCTACGAAGGAGATAGAAAACATGAAGAAAATTTTGCTTTTGGCCTTCTCCTATGGAAGCATCGAGAATCAAGACCAAAGGAGGCTTTTAATAAAGGCTTAATATGTGTCATGACACATGTCACGACACTTGTCACCAAATAAAACAACAAGCAATAAATAAATAGTTAAATAAAAGACCTTATTAAGATTTAATCTCTAGGTCATTCAATTTTCAATTGCTCTAATCCAATAATTTCTAAAACCATGAATCAAAATTTTCAGTGCCAAATGGATGGAATTTTTCAATACCAAAAATCAACCAGTTCGCCACTTGGCGATTTTTTTCCGTTCCGGAAATTTTCTCCGGAAAAGTCCAGAAAAATTTCTAAAATTTCCTTAAAATATAAAACACACGAAAATTCACTCCAATAAATTTTTCAAACATAATTTCCACATTCTTCACAATAAAATTCCATTTAGGCCCAAATACCGGGAAATATCATGAATGCATGTACAGTTATTTTTCATGTGCAAAAATTCACTGTTCACAAATACCAATATGCATGAAAATGTCAAATCAGTCCTAATCACTCTCATCCCTGACCAAATTACTATTTTACCCTTCACGTCGGGGGTGGGATGTTACATAGATATTAGAGTAACCCAGGTGGTGACCACTGGAAAGCTGTAAAGAAGGTTATGTTATATCTTTAAGGCACAAAAGACTGCATGTTGATGTACAAGCAAATTGAGAACCTGGAAGTAGTTAGATACTTCAATTCAGACTTTGTTGGCTACATTGATTTAAGAAAATCAACATCTGGTTATATTTTTATGCTAGCTGGTGGATCTATATCTTGGAGAAGTGCTAAGTAGAACCTAATTGCTACTTCCACTATAGAGGCTGAGTTCGTATCAGTTTTGAGGCCACCTTTTATAGTGCGTGGTTGAAGAGTTTTATATCTAGGCCTAAAGTTGTCGATTCAATTTCTAAGCCATTAAGGTTGTAATACGACAACTCAGTTGTGTTCTTTATGGCTAAAAATAACAAGAATGAAAGTCAAATTAAGCATATCGACAGTAAGCATTTGACCATAAGAGAACGTGTTAAGGAAAGGAAAGTTGTCATTGAGCACATTAGCACTAAGTTGATGATTACGGATCCTTAAACTAAAGGCATGCCACCTAAATAATTTAAGGATCATGTAGTACGAATGGGACTTGGTTTCATAATGTGATTTTTATTGTACATTTTTTGCTTCAATGGAACTCTTATTTAATTTGATATTTTCTGGTTTTATGCACATATATTTGATTGTTTTGAGAAATATCATCTAATTTGGACATAGAGTAAACATATGGTTTATTCATTAAGTTTAAGGGCTAGTAATGAGAAACTTTATATATTGTAGTACATGGAAGATAATACTTAATATAAGAGGACCTATTGTCATGATTCATATATTTGGTTTCTTACTAAGTTTAATGTTGGATTAAATGGAATAAGTGGGAGAATGTAAGACTTTTCCCAAAATCTTCCTACTGTTCAGAATTTGGTCCATTTAATGATTTAACCCATTAATCACAGAAACACTCATACATTATCATTTTCATCTTCTGTGATGGGGAGAGATGATGAAGCGATGAATTATATATTTTTAGGTCCCTGTCCTCGGCTTCACACAATAATTATTAGACACCAGCAAGTTGTGGAGATCAAAGGCTAGAAGGTTCAAAAATTTTTGAAACATTGCTGGACAGTATTGATACAATCTAGCTTAATCCTAAGTCGTCTAAGGCTCAGATAAAAGAATAAAAACAAATAAACACTGCACAAGTGAACATGGGAAGTAAATACCAGAAATTGATTCAAGAATTGTAAAGTGGAAAATTCAACAAAACAAAATTAAACTAAGAAGTCACACACGTCACAATGGAAATCCGACAAGAGAGTTAATTAAGTTATAAGAGAGGGGATTTTACCTATCATAAATGATAATTTAACCATTTACGTGTTTATGGGATGTCGGTTATAGAAGGTCGTAGGGTTGATTATTCTCTCTCGAGTTATAACCATTAAACTCTAAATTGTAAACCCTGATCGAATTATTGAACTTGCAATCTCTTAATTCACAAATTATCCACAATTCTAATTAGTTCTAAAGCTCTCTAATAAATAATCAGGTCTCGCAGAGGATCTTTCTCCATCAAATTGCCAACTAGATTGATTAAGTGGCCAATTAGATTGCCTAACTCTCACTAATCTGATCTAATCATTTTTATCCAGCTCACCCTTTCAGTTTGTTACCGAAACATACAAATATATTAATCAATCACAACACCCAAACTAATAAACACAAAAATAATTAAATCAACATTAACTCAAAGTAAAATCCCAAAGGAGAGTTTAAAACATTATTAAAAACCCGAAATCTACTTCCATACAATCCATCTTAACTTTACACATTTAAATGAAAAAGGAAATGGAGAGAAATTGGAACATAGGTTGGACAAATCAGGAAGGCAGCAACATCGAGATACCACCTGATTTGGGAAGCAGCGGTGTTAGGATCCACTTCTTCTTCCTCTTCTTCTTCTCTCTCTCTTCTTTTTCTCCCTCTTTAGGGTTTCCAAGAGTGGCTGAATGTAAAGCCCCTTTCTTTATGTTCTTGTTGTTCTATTTATGTTCTTTTGTGTTTAGGGTTGAACTAGGGTTTTTCTAGGGTTTGAAAGGTCTAAACAATTCCTCGAAATGCGAAGTTTGAAAGTAGCTGCTCATTTGCCCGACGCAGGCCACGACCGTGGCCTTGCAGACCACGATCATGACCCATAATTGTGGGCCATGCAATTAGCCCCCAATTTGTTATAAAACTCCTCCGTTCTTCGATCTTTACCCTTAAATACTACCAAACACATCAAGGTACCCTAAAAACATCATATTTAAGCTCAAAGGATTGTTCTAACCCATTAAACACTTAGAACAAAAAAATCAAAAATTAACACAATTCGACCCTAAAAATAAACTAAACAATCGAATAAACGGCTAAACACGTATCAAATGATACCCTAAAATATGATGTATTTTACACCTATCAGCATCCCCACACTTAAATGTTTTCCTGTCCTCAAGCAACCAATACAAAAAACAACACAAAGCACAAAATACACAATGCAATAAATGAGGCAATGTCTTCAACTTCACGAAATAATTTAACTCTAAACACAATCATTCAAGTTGTTACAAATTGTTAACATTCGAAATCTGTATCTAAACACCTTGGACTCAATATACAAACTAATCAAAATTTTAATGTTGAGTTTATTCACCCCTATCACTTACACACACATATTGATAATCATTCAGTCAAAACAAAAGTGTAGCTATTCCTCAGTAGGTTTTCATGAAAAATCAATCTACTGATAAGTTTGGTAGGTTTTTATTTGAAAACATTCTTTTTGTTGATTTTTCTTTAAGGACATGAACCTAGTCTTTTACGAGAAGATAAACATTTATGATGAATGTTGATCCGGTTACTCAACTAAGTCATATTGTTATTAAGCTGCTTGGTTAGAATGTCATTATATCCTTTTTACACGAAGGCACACATTTGTGATGCATGTCGATCCGGTTACATAGCTACATCATAATCTCAACTGGCTACTAGTTTTTTTCATAACCCGAAGGCCAGCAGAATATTTATTTTAGTTAAAATTATACAACCCTTTTCTTTAACATAAAATTTTGCCTACCTTATTACTTTAGCTAATCATTCTCATGAAAATGTACTAATAATGCCACTTATTTTTTGGGCCTAAAATTATAAATGAGTATGGAAAATTCCTAGGGTGAATTGACTAACATCATATCCTAATTAACCAGCATATTTAGCCCTAAGTAACTTACGTCACTAATTTCACAAGCTAATAAATCTTTGTAACCTAAAAAGACTATGCTTAAGGCTAAATCTATCCCGTTAAGTCCTAGCCATTGACACATTCAACCAATTCACATCATGCAATCTAAATAAACTATCATACAATATGCAAAATTCACACTTAAGTTGAAAACACACAACCCTCTCCACACTTGAACAACATTGTCCCCAATGTGAGAAGGGTATACAAACACACTAGGAGAAAATAAACATATTATATAAAAAAATATAAGAAGAAAATATTAAAAAATAAAAAAGAAAAGGGTTAAAACAAGAAACCATTTATGGTGATAGAGGTGGTGATGGCGATAGTGTTGAGACCAAATCTACTAGACATCAAGAGTGTTTTCCTATCTTATAAGTGATTCAAGAGAGTAAAAGAATTAGTAATCCAAACCATTCCAAATAATTCAATACTTATTTTAGAATTTAAAACAAACATAACTACATAACAATTTAAATCAAATTACTAAACATGCTAATTTAGGATCATTAGCTTGACTTTGCATCCTTGGAAGCTCAGCCGGGATCAATTATGAGCACCTAGCTTCCACCTTTTCCATTCAACATCAGTTTTGTAGCCAGTAAGTAAGCTACAAATTGCAAAATAATCAGAAGGATAATATTAATAAAGTTGAGAAAACCAATTAATTTCAGGAATGTCCTTTTTACTAACAAATTTGTCAATAAAAGAGGGAATAACAAAACTCCTTAAATCTTCTATTATGTTTAGCAGTTTGTTTAGTAAAAGGGATAGCTGATATTGTTCTTCCTTAGTCACTCCCTTTTCTTCTTTTTTATTTGCTTCACGAACTAAGACTTTTATAGCTTCTTTGAACTTGATGTCCATTGTCAACTATTCTTCATCCTCTCATTCCTTAAAAGATTCAAACACATCTTTTTTTTGAATGTGTCGCCCTCCTCTAGATTCTTTAATACATCATTCATGTTGAATGTCACTTGATTATCATTAATCCGAATAATGAACTTCTCTTTATGGACATCTATCCAAGTTTTTTCGATGTTTAAGCATGGTATGCCAAGAATTGGTGGATAATAGGAAAGGTTGGCATTCTTTTCTTCATCCTCTTTCCTCATCTCTTAGCCTTCTACCAGATGGGGTTCAGCTTGATCTTCCACTGGCTCTTCTTATTCTTCCCCATTTGCAAGTATGATAAGCTTATATTACTCTCGTGGTTGTAATTCCATGTTGGTCAAAGAGTCTTCCATAATTCTCTTACAAAATTCACGGGAAAGCTGTCTCACTTAAATCTCCATGTTATGAATAGAAGAGACAAGATTTTCCATTACTCAATCAAATTTCTCTTCCAATCTCTTCCATGTCTACTAGTTTATCCATGATTTTGTCCAATTTGGAATCCCATGAGTTAGACTTATCTTGCTAAAATTCAAATAGGTCTTGATGTCCCATGTGAGTACTTGCATTGTTGGACTAATAAAAATCTGGGTGGTTTTGCCACCTCCAAGTCTACGTATTCATATAAGAATTATGATTTCCCCAACTAAATTGGGTTCGTTAAAACCTGCAAGAGTCATGTGCTCCCTATAATATACATCCTCCATGAGCGTTCTCTTTTTAGTATTCAACTCTTGGGATTCCCCATTATTGCTGGTCATATCCAAGTTGATGTATCGTCTACTTTATGCCTAGTTTAAAATTTTTTTAAAAAAACTTAGACTACAAGAATTAAACTAATCTATGCCTTCCTGGTAACGGTGTCAAAAACTTGTTGAGCAAGTTTTACAATCTATAAAACCCTCAATAATCCACAAATGCACCCTTCAATACCATAAGGAGGGTACTAGCCTAGTCTTAAGTCATCTAAGGCTCAAAGAAAAGAATAAAAAAATAAACACTGCACCAGTGAACACAAGAAGTAAATACTAGAAAGTGATTCAAGAATTGTAAACCGGAAAATTCAACAAAAAAATTAAACTAAGCAGTCACACAGGTCATAATGGAAATCTATCAAGAGAGTTAATCAAGTTATGAGAGAGTGGATTTTACCTATCATTAATGCTAATCTAACCACTTATGTGTTTACGAGATGTCGATTCTAGACGGTCGTAGGGTTGATTACTCTCTCGAGTTACAACCATTAAACCCTAAATTAGAAACCCTAATCAAATTATGGAACTTGCAATCTCTCAATTCACTAATTACCCACAATTCTAATTAGTTCTAAAACTCTTTAATAAACAATCGAGTCTCGCGCAGGATCTCTCTTTATTAAATTACTGACTAGATTGATTAAGTGGTCAATTAGATCGCCTAACTATCATTAAGTTGATCTAATCGTTTTTATCTGACTCACCCTCTCAGTTTGTTACAGAAACATGCAAATACATTAATCAATCACAACACCCAAACTAATAAACACAAAATAACTAAATCAACATTAACTCAAAGTAAAATCATAAAGGAGAGTTTAGAACATTATCAATAACCCGAAATCCATTTCCATACAATACATCTCAACTTTATACATTTAAATGAAAAAGGAAATGAAGAGAAATTGGAACTTAGGTTGCATAAATCGGGAAGGCAACAGCATCAAGATACCACTTGATTTGGGAAGCAATGGCGTCGGTATCCACTTTTTCTTCCTATTCTTCTTTTGTCTCTCTCTCTCTTCTTTTTCTCCTTCTTTAGGGTTTCCAAGAGTGGAAAAATGTAAAGCTCCCTTATTTATCTTCTTCTTGTTTTATTTATGTTCTTTTGTGTTTCGGGTTGAACTAGAGTTTTTATAGGGTCCAAAAAGTCCAAAAAATCCCTCAAATGTGAAGTTTGGGAGTGGTTGTGCATCTGCCCGACACAGGCCACGATTGTATGTTAGGCCTTTATGTCACAATGTAATTAGCCCTAAATTGCTCCAAAACTCCTACGTTCTTTGATCTTTACCCTGAAACACTACCAAACACATCAAGGTGCCTCAAAAATATCATATTTAAGCTCAAAGGATTATTCTAACCCATAAAACAGTTAAAACACAAATAAATCACAAACTAACACAATTTTACTCTAAACACATACTAAACAATCGAATAAATGGCTAAACACATATTAAACTATACCTTAAAATATGATGCATTTCACACCTATCACATGCAAAACTTGTTAGAAAGTATACTAGGTATTTCATCCTTAACTTTAAGCTAAAGATTGAGTTGTTTGCATCTTCTAGATGCACTCATAAATAGACAATAAAATTTGTCTTCCTTGGAATATATAAAGCTTTGGGTTTATGTAGGATGATGTGAATCCTCACTTCAATAAGAGAGATAAAGGTCACCTAGTGCTGTAAGACCAAATAAGAGTTTTCTGAACAAAAGAGTTCCCATTGCCCCTCATGGATGTGAAGTTAGAGGAAGAAGTTCTTTTAGCAAATGAGGTTTTGGATGAAGAGGAAGAAGTTCTTTTAGCAAATGAGGTCTTGGATGAAGAAACGTGTATGAACCTTCTTTCCTATTTCCAAGCCTCTAACTGCTTACTTTAGTTTTATGTTCATAGAGACATGAACTTAGGAAAATTTGACTGGGAAAGTCAACAAGAAGGGTAATACAAATGCCTCCCTTATGAAGAAAAGGAAGATGGATATCCTCACTAGCCAAGTAGTCATTTCTTTTATGGAAAAAATGTCAAACATATTGGTTTTTCTCAACACTAAATAACATTTCTTCAGGTCTTGTGACTTGTGAAATAAGTACTTTAGACCAGATAAAGTTGTTAAAATAATCAATTGCAATAAGTACCACTTGGTGAAATAATCAATTGCAACAAGTATAAATTAGAATTATTTAATGGACGAGGGAAAAGGTCTCATAATTTCCATGACCCTCTAAGCAATGGTGATTGGATGATATCTACTTTACTCAAGCCTTTGGTGGAGATTCACATGCCTTTCACACTTTTTTCATCTCTTTGAGATTCACATGCCTTTCACACTTTTTTCATCTCTTTACATATTCTTAAGCATTTTTTTCTCAAGTTTAACCATTAGAAGTCATATTTTAGGACCTTCTAAGCTAAAGTTGACGCTCTCTAATGTTCTCTACAGGATTATTTATGATACTCCAAAATTTTTTGAGCTTCCCACATCCTCATGTAGCATAAGTATGGAATAGTAAAAGACCTACAATAGAGTTGGTCATCGATCGTTGCGTATTTTGATTTATTATTATGAAATATCTTCGTAAGCCTTTTATAACCTTCTCTCAATATATTTTAAGGGTGGCTTCTTTATCACCACTAATTTGGCCAACATATATGCAGTCATATTCTACTTCTTGAATTAGCTTTACCTCCATCTACATCACTTTGCTAGTTGCTTGTATCTGGAATGGTACCTCTATAGTGATACCTTCTTAACTTCATGTGATCCACTGATTTAATTCACCACCAATTGAGAGTCGAATCTTATGGTGATGGATTTAAGTTGTAAATGAGTTGCTAACTTCTTGCCACACAATATGGTTTTAGCCTTGTTCAATGCTTTGAATTCATGGATCTGCGAGTACTTGATTTTTAGATTAAAGGGTTCTTTAACAAATAGAACTGAACCACTTCTTGCCTCTGACAATGATCCATCCATATACATAATCCACACTTGTGGTTTTATCATATGCTTATCTTTGAAAGCTCTCTTGTCCATATATATTTTGCATTCAATGAGAAAATTTGCAATTACTCGTGATTTTAATACAACACAGGGAAATATCCTGGTCCATTTCATAACATTTTATAGCCCCAAAACAAAATAAAAAGAAAGGCCCAATGACTTAGCAATATGAAAATGTGTAAATCTCAAAGGTATATTTTAATGCTAAAATTTAGTATTCATACATAACTGACCCATGTTATAAGCCCACGTACTTAAGAAAAAGCCAAGACAAAATAATCATAATATTAGCTAACAACATCTTATAGATGCCAGCAGTAACAAAATCACTAAAAGCAATAACAATAACAACAAAACAATAGTGGCAACAATCGAACAATAACATCATATTACAAAACACCAAATATCTACAGAACTGCACTAATAAGTACACAGATGGTCAATAAAATGATTTATTTGTGCATTTCTATATGCAAAATCATTAGTAATAGTATCAAGATCAATATTATCTAACATATCCTTCTCGATACATAAAATAGCCAAGCCATTCAACCTTTCTTATGATATTGGTGGCCTTAAGTAGGTTTTCAATAGTTTTAACTTTGAAAAACTTCTAGCAGCTGATGATAAGAAATTGAAACATTTGGATAACAATATGTAATTTTAAAAGTTTCAAGAATTTCAAACACTTACATTAACTTATTTGGAAAAGTCATTTGCAATTGATATTTATATTAAATAAATTTTTAACCCCAATTTTAAGCTTAGAAGTACTTTTATTTTACATCCTTCTAGCTTATTTACATTGTTTTAATGTAGGAATTAAGCTAAAACATTGGGGAGGAACTTTTGGAAACGTGTGCAAGTGTTATGCAATTTTTTTAATACCATAGCACCAATATGAAGCTGTAGCTTTAGAAATAGAGAGCAAGTTGGAACTTTGATGTTATAGCATCAATTTGAAGCTATAGCATCAATAGAGAAAAAAATTGACAAATCAAATCTTGATGATGAAGTGAATCACACGTTAATACAATACTTAGAAAACGATATAAGAATGCACGAGAAGGGGGGTTGAATTGTGTATTTCCCTTTTTTGAAATTCTTTCAAAAAATGATTTGTTAGAAATAATATTCTTTTACAGAACTTCCGATAGATTCTAATTAATCAAAACTTTGAATACTTTGTTTACGAATTAAGTAATGATAACACTTGAATCTAAAAGAGAGATAGAGTAAGAGTAGTTGACACAGCGATTTATCCTGGTTCGCCCCAAACCGTGAGCTATGTCCAGTCCTCAGAATTCTTTCTGAGATTTCACTATCTCTTTAACTTTTACAAGTATTCTTTATGAGCCTCTTCAGGTCTCTACAATCAGTATTCTTTCACACTTAGCCTCTGCAGGCTTTCTGCACTACTTTCTCACAGAAAAGTATTTGAAAACTTGTTACAGTAAAATAACTCTCGGCTAATTTGCTCAGTATGCTTTTTAAAATCATGTAGATGTAATTTAGCCAATTTTTTAACTAACTTTGCAATCTTCGACTTCGACTTGTATTTATAGCCTTCGTCTCCAACTGCTTCTGGATTCTTGTTTCTTGATTCTTGCTTCTTAAATCTTTAAAAGAAACGGTTAATCAGTTGAGTTCTGTAACTAAACCGAACTGACTCTTGCGTCTTCTTTTTGAATCCTGCGTCTGTCTTTCTCCGTTTGTAAATTTACGTCTGTGTTTCTGCGTCTGCGTCTGTGTCTGCTTTTTTTTTTTGTTCGTCTGCGTCTGCGTCTGTATTTTTGTTTGTCTACGTTTGAGTCTGTTCTTTCAATTTGCGTCTTCGTCTGTTTTTATTTTGTGTCTGTGTCTGTGTCTTCATCTGATTTCTATTCGTCTGCGTCTTCATCTTATTTCTATTCGTCTGCGTCTTCGTCGCTTTGTCTGTATTGCTTCATCTGCTTTTGTTTTTCTTTTATTGTTCTCTTTGTTATACATCAAAATTATTTCTAAGTGAAGTCATTTTGACTTAACAATCTCCCCCTTTTTGATGATAACAAATTATATACAAAAAGAAAACAAAATACAAAAATACAATGTTTATAAAAGAAACAAAAAAACTTATCTTCAGAATTCTTTTCTTCGTCTGCTTCAGTCACACCTTTTGAAATTCTTTTCTAAACATTTTCTTCCCCTCCTCTACTCATTCCCTTCTCCCCCTATTTGTTATAATAAAAAATGATTAATGACGATGGCTCTTCAATAGTTCTGTCATCATCTTCTTCAAATCATTCATCGTCTCCTTTATTTCGTTGACTTCTCCGCGTAATTTGTTGATTTCAGCTTGTGAGGCCAACGGTGAAGAGGATTGATCATTCTCTGCTGATGGTGAAGTGAATGCAATTGTTGTAGCATATGCGTCCGAGAGAGGGATGTAATCTTCATTAATCTCAATAGTTGGTGGACGAATGAATACATTTGATTCTGGAAGATCTAAATCATACGGAGCAGGTAGCATAAGCAACTGTCTTCCTTGCAAGGGTATGCCTTCAGCTTGTATAGACAGGGTATTAGATTAGGGCCTAATACGCAAAACTGTTTGGACAAGTGATTCAACAAATGTCCCTGTTACCAGTCTTCCCCTTACTGGACAGTCTTCATTCTTGTCTGTAAAGTTACAACTAGCTCCACCATTATTCTCTTTAGAAGCGTATGCCTCATTAATTTTCCGCACTTCTTCTTCAATCTGATCTGCGGACAGATCATCACAAACTTCTTCTTCAGGAAGAAGTTTTGATTTCCCCTTATTCAAATCCAAGGGATATCTTGGCTGAATGTCGGTAAAACCTTTATTATCGACTGTTCTGTGACTGGATAAATAGTGCACGGACGAGAAGACATTTTTGTAGGGTATGGCCTTGTAGCAGCATACCTTAAGGTATCATAGAAGTTTCTTTTGTCTTCATTCAATATGTGTCATGTCTCACTATTTATCAGAATAGGTTGTAAGACGACCTTTATTTGCCTTGTAGGTTGACTGCAGATAACAATTACAGTACTCCTCCTTGTCACCACTTCAAGCAGTTTGACTTCAAACTTATTCTTTCTCAAAAATTTGGAATAGTTATGAACGACCAGACTAGGTTTATCAGATTTCTTCAATGGTACCTGCACTGAACTCAAATCTACTGTGACTTCTTGTTGATTATCATCAGGAGTAGGCTGAACCAGGTTAGGCTCCACTGGTTCCTCCGGTTGCTCAACAATGGGAGTATTCTTCTCTTGATTAGCTTCCACAGGAGTAGACAAACTCCTCCTTCGACTAACCATTTTAGTCTTTATTCTTGGAGTTTTCTTCACTTGAGACTTCTGTTTCTTAGACTCCAATTTTCTCTTCTTCTCGGTCTCCTTGTTCTGTTTGGCTGATTGTTCCTCCAAAATTGAGACGAGAGATCTTGTCACCTTTGCCCTTGGTGTGCTGGATCCAGAGGCTTCTTCTTGTTCCTGCTCTTTGGTTCTTCTCTCTTCTTGTTGCCTTAAGGTTCGAATCCTAGGTGATCTCCTTGCTTTCTTAGTGATTTCACCCAAAAGACTCTCTCCTTTCCTTTTTGTCGCACCATCGTCTGTCCTTCGAGCAATATCATACTCTTTTCTAGGACATGCCAGTTTTATCATAGGCATTTTATTTAATCTTCTCCTTTCTTCTATTGGCATACTCACACTTCCATGAGATCTAGAACTTGTTGCTGGGGAATTATTTAATAAACGCTCCCCCTCATTTCTAGTTCTCCTTGAAGAATCTGCTTCTTCTTGACTCACTGTCCTCAGACCCATTCGTCGTATAGTGACTGAGTCAATTTTACTCTTCACAGGTACAATTCTTCTATTTCCTCTGTGTAGAAGGACTTCGGATTCCTTAAAAATCCTTGTAAGAAGCAAGCCGTAAGGATAGCTGTTTGTATCCTTCATCCCCTTAATCATATAATGGAAGATTAAGAAGGGTAAGTCAATATGATTGCAATTCAGCAGGTAGAAAAAACATTGTTCATCCAGGGTGGTCACCAAATGTCTTGAACCTGCTCTGGGTAAGATGCAATTAAACAAAATTGCATGAAGAACCCTAGCTTTTGGGACCAGACTCGAAGTCTTCCTCTCCGAAGGGTCGTTAACTACATACAACTGTTTGCTAACATCTTCTTCCTTCATATTGACCATTGTCATCCACTTAGCCTTGGTTGACAGAGTCTCTGCAACTGATGGACAATCGGTCACCTTCCTTATCAGCTCCTTAGTCACGACAACAGATATACCGTCTACTGAGGATACAATAGTGTTGTCTACAAGTTGAGCGTTCTTCCAAAAATCATATACCTCGTCACTATAGACTGGTTCTCGTACCTGGAAGAAATTCCTCCAACCAGCTCTTTTAATCTCAGGTTCTACGTCCATACCATCTTTCCTTAGTGACTCGAAATCCACATGCCTTCTGAATATCAAACTGCCTCCATTGTTTCAGAACGAAAAACTGTCTCTGGTAAGCTTTTCTTCTAGGATAGGATGATTGAGAGAATTTGGAAAACAAGATGAACCGTCTAGTGATAAGAGTAACCGCAATGATATCAACTTCAGGCTACTTGAAGAGTCTTATCACGCGTGCCCTAGAATCATCGGGATTCTAAAGATCGTGAAGCATTTCCCTCCAAAACTTTCTTGTCAGAGAAGTTACCAGCTGTAACTCACTGTTTCTAACGCCGTTAATTTTGACGTCCCTTTAGCCTGACTGCTCGCTTAACATAACCATGTTAAGGTTGCGTCTGATCTTCTGGAATCGTTCTTCACTCAACAGTTTAGTGAAGATGTCTGCCCACTGATACTCTGTTTCGATGAACTGTAGCTTAACCACCTTCCTTTGAACATAGTCTCTCAAGAAGTGATGTCTGACTTTGATGTGTTTCACTCTCGAATGCTGGATTAGATTCTTTGACAGATTGATTGCACTGGTGTTGTCGCAATAGATTGGAATCTCCTCTTCTTAAACTGAATAGTCTTCAAGTTGATATTTGATCCACAATGTTTGTGAACAACAGCTTGCGGCAGACATATACTCTGCTTTGGCAGTTGATAGAGCAAT
Source organism: Erythroxylum novogranatense (assembly GCA_029891385.1). NCBI lineage: Eukaryota > Viridiplantae > Streptophyta > Magnoliopsida > Malpighiales > Erythroxylaceae > Erythroxylum > Erythroxylum novogranatense. The sequence continues at coordinate 70,385,396 of CM057233.1, forward strand.
TGTGCTTTGTCTCTTGCTTAACCATGAAACTAAGTTTGATCCAAGAAAGTGACATCCTCCACTTGTGCTCTTCCTTTCGATTCTATCTCCGGCATAGTCCGTGTCGCAATATCCGATTAACCTGAAATCTTTACCTTTCTCAAACATTAAGCAAAGATCAGTAGTACCTGCGAGATATCTCATAATCCTCTTAACAGCAATATAATGAGACTCTCTAGGATCGGCCTGAAACCTTGCACACAAGCATACACTGAATAATATATCAGGTCTACTTGCTGTAAGATAGAGTAAAGAACCGATTATCCCTCTATACAGGGTTTGATCCACCTTCTTACCAAGTTCATCTTTCAACAAAAGGTTTGAAGGATGCATCGGAGTAGTAATTGACTTCACATTTTGCATATCAAACTTATTCAACAATTCTTTCACATATTTTTGTTGATGGATAAAGATTTTCTCTTCGTTTTGCTTTACGTGCAACCCAAGAAAGAATTTTAACTCACCCATCATGCTCATTTCAAATTCATTTTTCATTAGACTCTCAAACTTCATGCATAATTTCTTTGAAGTAGCACCAAAAATAATATCATCAACATAGATCTGTACAATTATAAATTCATTTTCATAATTCTTCCTAAAGAGCGTCTTATCAACTTGACCTCTACTAAAATCATTCTCTAAGAGAAAAGTACTCAGACGATCATACCAAGCTCTAGGAACTTGCTTCACTTTCTTCCTCGGCTACCAGGAAAATGTTTGCATGTTCAGACGACTCGGAACCTGTATCTGACTCTGATGAATCTAGGTCCTCCCATGTTGCCATCGTGCTTTTCTTGCCTTCTCTACTCTTCTTGGGTTTCTTCTTTAGAGTAGGACATTCGGACTTGTAGTGTCCAGGCTGATTGCACTCGTAGCAAATGACAGATGACTTCTCTGGTTTAGCTTCATCTTTGCCATTCTTCCTGAAGGTCTGATTTCCTTTGGACTTCTTCTTCCATATGCGTCTTATCTTTCTAGATATGAAAGATAATTCGTCATCTTCATCACTTTACTCTTGTTCTGATTGGCTGGAGTCATCATTCTTTGATTCTTCAATTTTTAACGCTTTTGATGACTTCCTCCTTCTTTGAGCCTTGTGATTCTTTTGTCCTGCCTTCAGCGCTATCGACTTGTCCCGTTTAGGCTTGTCTTCAGCATCGAGTTCAACTTCATGAATCTTCAAGGATCCAAGCAACTCGTCAAGCTTTAGCACGCTCAAATCTTTGGCTTCCTGTACGACAGTAACTTTTGGTCTCCACCTCTTCGGAAGACTTCTCAAAATCTTTCAAACATGGTCTTGATTGTTGTACGTGTTGGACCCCGAATTTTTTTTATGATGATATTAAGCATGAATTGTGATAATTATGTGTTTATGCCTTAGTTTGATTAATTTTGGAATATTAGTGGATAATTGAGGTGTATTTGCGTTTATTGTGGTTAAGTGAGGATTAAAAAGGGTAAAAGATATGAGGGCATTTTGGGAAGATGGCTTATGTGGAAGAGCTTTAGGCTTTATTTGGAGGGGTAACATGGTCATTGCTCATTTCGTTTAGACCTAAGACAATTTGACTTAGAAATAAAAGAAGAAGAAGGAAGAAGAGAAGGTGCCATCGATAGAGGAAGAGGAAGAAGAGAATAGGTTTTGCGATTTTTTAGTTTTCCGACCGATTCGAAGCAATTTCTGGTAAGTTTAGCTTCCTTCAAACTTGTTATGGTTAGATTTAAACCTAAAGAATGTTGAATGTAGCAGAATCGAAGTTTTTAGGGTTTGTAAAGCAAAAATGGCTAGATCTCTTGGGTTGATGCGTTTGTGACTGATTTTGAGTTGTTGTTGGGTTAGAAAGGTAGTAGAGTACTTGATCTAATGTTTAGAGGTGTTGTTTTTACAAATGGGAAGGATTGAAGTCGGATAATGTAGGAGAAAAGGGGTTTGGAGTCGCCACTCCGACCCGCACGTCGCGACGTGCACATGAGCACGTCGCGACGTGCGGAGAGGAATGGAGACGCCGCATGCACAGGGTGCACGTCGTGGCATGCACAACATGATGTGCACGCCACGACGCACAAATGTACACGTCGCGACGTGCGTGAGGTGAGCACGTCGCGACGCACACATTTGTGCTCGTCGCCGCGAGCCCCCCAGTTGTTCCGAAAGTGAACTTTTTGATATTTTTGGACATATCTTTTGGTGTAGATGTCCAAACGAGGTGATTTTGGATTCGTTGTGATCTAGAGATAAAGGACTACAAGGTTTATGAAGAAGGGAAGTTCGGAATTAGCCTGTAAGGGTTCAAAATTTTAGGTGGAAGTCGAGTGGAGACCTTTAGTACTTTGCCTTATGAATTTTCAAGCTTTGAGTATGTTCTTTTGAATGTTAATTGAATGAGAACTTGGTTTATGATAGGGAACCAAGCTGAGTTGACCCAATCGTAAGAGGAAGGACAGCAGTGAGTCTGATACTCAAGCGATATTCGGTGGGTAATATGTTTATGGTTATTGTGTGTATGGGAAAATTGCTTATTGCATGCTTGCTTGCATTATGTGACTTTGTTTGTGTTGAATTATATGAGAATTATTGAATTTACATTATGAATATGATTATGCATGGCTTGATAGGCCTTATGGCATTTTGCAAATATGAAAAGAATGAGAATTTCGAAAGCTTTGATAAAATGCTTTAAGCATGAAACGAATGGATTATGTGTTTTGTTGGGTAAGAGAGTTACGGATGGAGTCACGTGCACGTCGACATAAAAGCCTTCTCCCGGCTGCCCGCTTGAGGCAACGAAATCCTTGAGAAATCGGACTCGGATAGTTTACGAATTTAACTTCGATTTATCCGGATCGTTTTACGGAACTCTCGAGCCAATTGTTTGTGCATACATAATTGATTGTTGAGCATCACACATGTTGAATTGTAGTATTGTGAAATCATATGACATGAATTGTGATGCGACAATTGTATAGTGATGGATTGATGATTTGTTATATGCTTGTATAATTATATATGCTTGATTGTGTGGCTCATTTCCAATGGCTATAAACGTATATGTCACTGAGCTTCGCAGCTCACCCCATTACTCTCCCCTCATCAGGTGCAGATCGAGACGATTGTTGACCTTGCAAGGCATCAGAAACTTCGAGCTAGTTAGGAGCCTTGTATTAAGTTAGTACTTGGTTAGCCCGCCAGCATTTCATCATGGAGCATACTTATGTATTTTGGATTTAAATGTTATTTTGTATTATGTTATTTGAGAATACACATTTATTTCCCTTCGAGTTGTTATGGCATGAAGCCCCTTAGTTTTTTGGGTGTTTAACTCATAGAATATGTGAATGTATGTGTGTGTATCGATTTATGGATTTGTATGGATGTTGGGATCGGGCCCGACGTTTTGGGGCATCCGTCGCCGGCGCAGCCCAAGGGGCCGCCTCGGGAATCGGGGAATCTGGGACCCGGGCCCAACATGTTTGGTATCAGAGCGCCTAGGTTTAGTGTCCTCGGCTTAGAATGCATATAGGACGACTTGTTTGATATTTGTTTATATGCTTCATTTGATTGAGTGCATTAAGTGACATGCATGTCATGCATACTTGTAGATTGACCAGTAGCTAATCCTTAGTGTTTACCTTTGAAGGAGTACGATGCCACCTCGTAGAAGGACACGAGGAGCTTTGCAAGGATTCATTGCACCTGACTCTCCGACTGGAGAGGAGATGACTGATGAGTCAGTAGCCCCAGGGAATGCTGAGGCTTCTGTAGGGCTAGGTAGTGAGCCCATTCCTTCACAGACTCAGGAGTCGCCAGTTCCGCAGGAGCAAGTGCCTCCATTAGATCCGAGGTTGTTCTAGGGCTTCACACAGGCATTTGTTCAGGCTATGGGTCAGATGCCACAGCCTTCTGCTTCAGCCCCAGCTCAGAAAGGGAGACGGTTTGATAGGTTGAGAAAGTATAGGGTAGTCGATTTCTTCAGGACATCAGATCCAGAAGAAGCTGAGACATGGTTGAGGAAGACTGAGAGAGTGCTGGATCAGATGGAGTGTGAGGATGATGAGAGAGTCATCTATGTTGCAAGTTTGCTTCAGGGAGATGCTCTACATTAGTGGGAGACCGTGCCAGGCAGTCAGATGAGACCCGTAGGGTTGTCATGGCAGAATTTCTTGGCCGCTTTTAAGAAGAAGTACCTATCAAAGGTTTATATTCAGCAGAAGCAGAGGGAGTTCCTCAGTTTGACTCAGAGGGAGATGTCAGTGAGTGAGTATGAGCGTCTGTTCACGCAGTTGGTGAGATATGCTTCCGATCTGATGCTGAGTGAGGCTACTAGATGTCGCCAGTTTGAGTTGGGTCTGCACTTGGCCATAAGAGAGAAAGTGATAGTGCAGAATTTCTGTGAGTTCCAGCAGCTGGTTGAGGCAGCTTTGAGAGTGGAAAATATTGAGAATATCAAGAGTGTTATGAACAAGAAGAGAAAGGGCAGAGAGCAGTTCAAGAGGGGAGGTAGCACTAGTATTCCTATGCCAGACAGGAGTGCTAGGAGCTTCCCAGTTCAGTCAGAGAAGAGGAGCAGTGGTGCGAACCGACCTAGGCCAATGAGGACTTCTACTATTTCTCACCAAGCCTCAACGGTGGGCGGCAGTAGAAGGGGAGATGGAGATAGGTCGTTCATCCTGAAGTGTGAGCATTGCGGGAGATCCTATAGAGGAGAGTGCTTCAGATTGATAGGAGCTTGTTTCAACTGTGGGGAGAAGGGACACATTGCCAGAGAGTGTCCTCAGCCTCCACGACAAGAGAGAGGCCAGATGCAAGCTCCGAGGATGACAGAGACCATGGGACAGAGGACTGCAACAGAAGTGGGCAGTTCAGATGCAGCCAAGAGGGTGAGTCTTCTGGGGAGACCGAGAGGGCAGGCACCAGCTAGGGTGTTTGCGATGACCCGGGATGTTGGGCCCCGGATCTCCATTCCTGAGGCAGCCCCTCGGGTTGCGCCGATAACGGGCATCCAAATACCTTCGGACCCGATCCCAACATCCATACAAACACATATACATAATTCGATTAACACATACATATACTTATACATACATTCTACACATGCATTCCATTTGTGAAATTAAACACCCCATAAACTAAGGGGCTTCATGCTATTACAACTTAACAGAAATTCAGCAAGTATTCTCAAAGGTAGCATAATACAAAATAGGATTTAAATACAAAATACATAAGTATGCTCCATGTTGAAATGCTTGGCGGGCTAACCAAAATACTAACTTAATGCAAGGTTCCTAATTAGCTGGAAGTTTCCGATGCCTCGCAAGGTCAACTATCGTCTCGATCTGCACCTGAGGAGGGGAGAGTAATGGGGTGAGTCATGAGCTCGATGGCATATCGCTTATAGCCATTGGCAACGAGCCACACAATCAAGCAATATGTATATATCTATATACAAGTCAAGATTCATCAATTGATTCACATTCATATAAACATAGGTCATGCAATTTCTATTTCTCAACATAACAATCATTATGCATCATTTCTGTCAAATCAATCATGAATGCACACAAATGGTTCGAGAGTTCCGTAAAACGATCTGGATAAACCGAAGTTAAATCCGTAAACTATCCGAGTTTGATTTTTCAAGGATCTCGTTGCCTCAAGCGGGCAACCGGGAGAAGGCTTTAATGTCGACGTGCACGTGACTCCATCCGTAACTCTCTCACCTAAACAATACACATAACCATTCATTCCATGTTCAAAGCATTTATCAAAGCTTTCAAAATTTTCATTCTTTCCATTCTTGCCAAATACCATAAGGCCTATCAAGGCCATGCAAAATCATAATCACAATGCATGTTTAATATTTCCCATACAATTTAACACAAGCAATGTCACATAATGCAAGCAAGCATACACAAGGCAATTTGCCCATACACACAATAACCATAAACATATTACCCACCTAATATCGCTCGAGTATCCGACTCTCTTGTGATTGGGTCAGGTCGGCTTGGTTTCCTATAATAAACCAAGTTCTCATTCAATCAATATCCAAAAGAAATATTCCATAAAGCTTGACAAACAAAAGTAAAACACTCAAAGTCTCCATCCGACTTCCATCGAAATTCCCGAACTTCCTTTCTTCATACACTTGTAGTCCTTTATTCCTAGGTCACAATGAATCCAAAATCACCTCAATTGGACATCTACACCAAAAGATATGCCCAAAATACCAAAAATCATCTTTGTTGAAACAGGGGCTCGCCGCGGCGAAGCCCCGCTCGACGCGGCGAACGGCCGTGCTCGCCGCGGTGTACACGCACGTCGCGGCGAACATAGGTTTGCACGTCATGATGAACCCATCCCCGTACGTCGCTGCGAATAAACATTTATTCGTCGTGACGTTGCTCCCCTTTCTCACACGCCGTGGCGTGTTCATACGCACGTCGCGATGTGCGGGTCTGGAGAAATACTCCGAAACTCGATTTCCAGCATTTCCACACTTTAATCCTTTCACAAACACAAATGCAACACATCAAAACATTAGATCAAGACTTATATCACATTTTAACCCATTCTAAGCTTCCAATCCATCATAAACGCAACAACCCAGAAAGTTCTAACCATTTTCCTTCCGAAAACCCTAAAACCTTCGATTCTGCTACATTCAACATTCTCTAGGTTTAAATCTAACCATAACGAGATTAACACAAGCAGAACTTACCCGAAAATCACTTCAAATCGGTCGAAAACTGCAAAGATCGAAGAATCCCTCTTCTCTTCTCTTCTTCTCATAGACGGCGCACTCTTCTTCTTCTTTCCTCTATTTCCTTCTTTTTCTTCTTTCTTTTCTTTTCCTTCTAATTTCCTACTTAAGTCAAAAGGGATTATAACGACCATTATACCCTTCCTTTCAAAGCCTAAACCACTCTAACTCAAGTAATCTTCCCAAAATGCCCTCATAAACTTTTACCCATAAATTCTCATTTCAACCACATTAAACGCAAATACACCTCAATCATCCACTAATATTCCAAATTTAAATCAAACTAAGGCATAAACACATAATTATCACAATTCATGCTTAATATCATCATATAAAAAATTCGGGGTCCAACACGGGAGGATGCAGAGACCGCTTCAGATGTTGTCACGGGTACGGTTCAGTTATTTTCTGATGCTGTGATTGCTTTGATTGATCCGGGTTCTACTCATTCGTTTGTTTCCTCGAGTAGACCTGTGTGTGATAGGATTGTGAGCCCATTGGATACTCCGCTGTTGGTGAGTACTCCAATTGGCCAGTACATTGTGATTAGTCAAGTGTATAGAGGTTGCGAGATTCGCATTGATGGAGAACTTCTAGTGGTCGATTTGATGCCACTGAAGATGGGAGGATTAGATGTGATTTTGGGTATGGATACGTTGGAGAAGTACAACACCCGTTTGGATTGTAAGCAGAAGACAGTGGAATTTGATTTGGGTGATGGCAGAAGAGTAGTGTTTATCGAGGATGTAAAAGCGAGTCCGCTTGTAATTGTTTCAAAGATTATTGCAGAGAAAAGATGATGAGGAAGGGTTGTGAGGCGTTTTTGGCCTATGTGGTGGACACCAGGGCAGATAGAGGGAAGCTGGAGGATATTCCAGTGGTCAGGAAATTCTCGAATGTCTTTCCTGAGGAATTGCTAGGACTACCACCAGCTAGGGAAATTGAGTTTCCCATTGAGCTTCTATCAAGTACAGCGTCGATTTCAATTCCGCCTTACCAGATGGCTCCGGCAGAATTGAAAGAGCTTAAGGAGCAGTTGGAGGAGTTGTTGGAGAAGGGGTATATTCGACCGAGCTCTTCGCCTTGGGGAGCTCCGGTTCTTTTTGTGAAGAAGAAAGATGGATCGTTGAGGATGTGTGTAGATTACCGGAAGTTGAATCAAGTGACGGTAAAGAACCAATATCCGCTTCCTCGCATTGATGATCTATTTGATCAATTGCAAGGGGCGAAAGTCTTCTCTAAGATAGATTTGAGGTCGGGTTATCATCAGTTGAGGATTAAGGAGTCGGATGTGCCGAAGACTGCTTTTAGGACGCAGTATGGGCATTTTGAGTTTATGGGCATTTTGAGTTTATGGTGATGCCTTTTGGATTGACGAATTCTCCTGCAGCGTTTATGGATTTGATGAATCGGGTTTTTAAGCCATTCTTGGACCAATTTATCATTGTCTTCATTGATGATATATTGGTTTATTCCAAGAGTGATGAGCAGCATGAGGAACATTTGAGGATTTCTTTGGAGACTTTGAGGAGGAATGAGCTGTATGCTAAATTCGATAAATGTGAATTTTGGCTGAGGGAAGTTGCATTCCTTAGACATGTGATCTCAGAGCGAGGAGTGCATGTGGATCCAAAGAAGATAGAAGCTGTGGTGCATTGGCAAGCACCGAAGAATGTAGCAAAGGTGAGGAGTTTTCTGGGTTTGGCAGGCTATTACAGGAGATTCGTGGAGGGATTCTCCATGATAGCCGCTCCGATGACGAAGTTGTTGAGGAAAACTCAGAAGTTTGTTTGGAGTGATGAGTGTTAGAAAAGCTTTGAGGAGCTCAAGCACAGATTGACGAGTGCTTCGATTTTGATGTTGCCTTCTGGAAATGAGGGATATACTGTGTATAGTGATGCTTCGAGGAAGGGTCTTGGTTGTGTTTTGATGCAGGGAGACCAGGTAATTGCTTATGCTTCGAGGCAGTTGAAGCCTTATGAGTTGAATTATCTGACAAATGATTTGGAGTTGGCAGCTGTGATCTTTGCTTTGAAGATTTAGCGGTATTATCTGTATGGAGTTCAGACGAGGATCTTTACCGATCACAAGAGCCTTAAATATTTGTTGAATCGGAAGTAATTGAATTTGAGGCAGCGACGGTGGATTGAGTTGCTTAAGGATTATGATTTGCTAATTGAATATCATCCGAGCAAGGCCAATGTAGTGGCGGACGCTTTGAGTAGGAAGTCTTCGATCGCGCATGTTCGGACGGTTTATCTTCCTTTATTGGAAGAGATGGCCAAGCTTAAGATAAGCTTGAAGCAGGAGGAGTCGGATTGCCTTCTAGCTAACTTCCGAGTGAGACCGATTCTCAGGGAGAAGGTTAAGGAATTGCAGGCTCAAGATGCAGATTTGAGCAAGCTTCGAGATGAAATTCGGAATGGCAAGATTTCTGAAATAGAGGTGAGGGATGATGGGCTTATGACAGTGGGAAACAGGTTGTGTATTCCAGATGTGCAGGAGATTAAAGACGAGATTATGGTTGAGGCACACAATGCGCCTTATGCCATGCATCCAGGTAGCACCAGGATGTATCAAGATTTGAGAGAGCATTTTTGGTGGAAAGGCATGAAGAGAGATGTAGCGGAGTTTGTGAATAAGTATCTAGTGTGTCAGCAAGTCAAGGCTGAATACCAGGCACCTTCAGGCAAGTTGAGACCATTGTCCATCCCGGAATGGAAGTGGCAAAGGGTGACCATGGATTTTCTGATGGGTTTGCCTAAGACTAGTAGGAGGCATGATACAATTTGGGTTATTGTGGATCGATTGACCAAGTCAGCTCACTTTTTGGAGATTACACAGACTGATTCTTTGCATGTGTTAGCAAAGAAGTATATCGATGAGATAGTGAGACTGCATGGTATTCCAGATTCGATTGTGTTCGATAGGGATCCTCGGTTTACTTCGAGGTTTTGGGGTAGTTTGCAGGAAGCTTTGGGGACGAAGCTGAATTTTAGTACGACGTTTCACCCTCAGACGGATGGTCAATCCGAGAGGACCATTCAGACACTTGAGGGGATGCTTCGGGCTTGTGTGATGGATTTTTGAGGAGCATGTGATGAGCATTTGCCGTTGGTCGAATTTGCTTATAATAATTCGTACCATTCGAGTATTCAGATGGCTCCATATGAGGCATTGTATGGCAGGAGGTGTAGGAATCCAGTTTGTTGGGATGAAGAAGGAGAGAGGCAATTGGAAGGACCAGAATTGATTCAGATGACAGTTGAAAAAGTCAATCTGGTTAAGCAGCGACTTAAGGCAGCACAGGATAGGATGAAGAGTTATGTTGATGCTCACCGAAAGGAGATGGAGTATGAAGTCGGTGAGAAAGTGTTCCTTAAGACGTCTCCTTGGAAAGGAGTGATGAGATTTGGCAAGCAGGGTAAGTTGAGTCTGAGGTATGTGGGTCCTTATGAGATCCTTGAGAGGATTGGACCACTCGCCTACAGGTTAGCGTTACCTCCTGAATTGTCTCAGATTCACGACGTTTTCCATGTGTCTATGTTGAGGAGATATAGATCGGATCCTTCTCACATTATTCAGTCTAGTGAGGTTCAGTTGCGGGATGTTCTGAGTTATGAAGAGCTTCCAGTAAAGATCTTGGATACTAAGGACAAAGTCCTCAGGAATAAGACGGTTCGGTTAGTCAAAGTCCTGTGGAGGAATCATTCGGCAGAGGAGGCTACTTGGGAGCCATTGGGAGCCATGAAGGAGAAGTATTTGTATCTCTTCGATGACTCAGTTAATAATTTCGAGGACGAAATTTCTTTTAAGAGGGGGAGAAATGTTAGACCCCGAATTTTTTTTATGATGATATTAAGCATGAATTGTGATAACTATGTGTTTGTGCCTTAGTTTGATTAATTTTAGAGTATTAGTGGATAATTGAGGTGTATTTGCGTTTATTTTGGTTAAGTGAGGATTAAAAAGGGTAAAAGATATGAGGGCATTTTGGAAAGATGGCTTATAGGGAAGAGCTTTAGACTTTGTTTGGAGGGGTAACATGGTCATTACTCATTTCATTTAGACCTAAGACAATTTGACTTAGAAAGAAAAGAAGGAGAAGGAAGAAGAGAAGGTGCCGTCGATAGAGGAAGAGGAAGAAGAGAATAGGTTTTGCGATTTTTGAGTTTTCTGACCGATTCGAAGCAATTTCTGGTAAGTTTAGCTTCCTTCAAACTTGTTATGGTTAGATTTAAACCTAAAGAATGTTGAATGTAGCATAATCGAAGTTTTTAGGGTTTGTAAAGAAAAAATGGCTAGATCTCTTGGGTTGATGCGTTTGTGACTGATTTTGAGTTGTTGTTGGGTTAGAAAGGTAGTAAAGTACTTGATCTAATGTTTAAAGGTGTTGTTTTTATAAATGGGAAGGATTGAAGTCGGAAAATGTAGGAGAAAAGGGGTTCGGAGTCGCCACTTTGACCCGCACGTCGCGACGTGCGCATGAGCACGCCGCGACGTGCGGAGAGGAATGGAGACGCCGCGTGCACAGGGTGCACGTCGCGGCATGCACAACATGATGTGCATGCAGCGGCGCACACATGTGCACGTCGCGACGTGCGTGAGGTGAGCACGTCGCGACGCACACATTTGTGCTCACCGCGGCGAGCCCCCTAGTTGTTCCGAAAGTGAACTTTTTGATATTTTTGGACATATCTTTCGGTGTAGATGTCTAAATGAGGTGATTTTAGATTCGTTGTGATCTAAAGATAAAGGACTACAAGGTTTATGAAGAAGGGAAGTTCAGAATTAGCCTGTAAGGGTTCGAGATTTTAGGTGGAAGTCGAGTGGAGACCTTTAGTACTTTGCCTTATGAATTTTCAAGCTTTTGAGTATGTTCTTTTGAATGTTAATTGAATGAGAACTTGGTTTATGATAGGGAACCAAGCTGAGTTGACCCAATCGCAAGAGGAAGGACAGCAGTGAGTCTGATACTCAAGCGATATTCGGTGGGTAATGTTAGCCCCGAATTTCTTTTATGTTAATTAAGCATGATTAGCTTAATTAAGCATGATTAGTGTTAGTATTTAATTAAGTTGTAGGTTACCATTAAATTAGTATGTGTCATTACATGAATTAGATAGCATAAATTAAAAGGAATCCATGAGTTAGTTAGCTTGAGCTAATGAATTTAATGAGCTAGGTGTTAGATTAATGTTATTAAATGAGTTAGTTGGAATTAATGTATTAGTTGGGATTAAAGGAAGAAATGGGCTTTGGGCCCAAGATAATAAAGAAAAGAAGAGTAGCCTTGGAAGACATATGGGCTTGAAACTTGCAATGAAGGATTTGGGCTTGAATAGTTTAGTAAGTTAGAAGAATATGAAGAAAAGAAATTAGATGGGCTTGAAGAGTTGATGGGCTTGAGTAAGTTTAGGGAGAATGTAGGAAATGAGAAGAAGAAGGAAAATAAAATAGAAGATGATGGGCTTAGATAAGAACATGGGCTTAAGTAGTTAAGAGAAAATGATGTAGGAAGGAAGGAAGATGAAGAGGAATGAGTGGACTTGGGCCTTATGGGCTTAAGTTACCTAGCAAGTAGTATATAAGAGGAGGAATTAAATGAGTAAGATGGGCCTAAAGATTTATGGGCTTGAGTAAGTTAAAGAGGAAATAAAAGTAAAAGAAGAAGGAGGAATTAATGAAGAAGTGGGCTTAATGAATTAATGGGCCTAAGCAAGTCGAGTAGGAAAAAGAATTAGTGGGCTTAAAGAGAACCAATGGGCTTAAGTTAAAGAGAATATGATGTAGGAAAATAAGAAGGAAGATGAAGAAGGAAGTAGAAGAGAGGAGATGGGCTTAAGTGATTGGGCTTGAGAATTTAGTGAGGAGTATAAAAGAAGAGTTAAATGAGTAAGTAGGAGGATTTAAAGAAGGAAGAAACGAAAATGTAGGAGAGGAGAGAGGAGTTCTGGCAATGAGAGGAAAAGAAGAAGAGAAGAAGAAAATGCTAGGTCATGGGATTTCTAATGGTTCAAGAGCTTGTTTGAAGAAAGTTGAAGAAGAAAAAGTGTGGAGAATGCTCCAAGCTACAATCTAAGCTAAGAAACTCTTTGGGAAGTTGGAGATTAAGGTAAGCTTGGATTTTTAGTTTGATCTTTTGTTGGGTTTTTGGTTGAAAATGCTTGGAAACAAGATGGGTATAGTGATTCCCAAGTCAATTTCATGAAAGAGTTGATGTAGTTTTCCAATTGAAGTTGTTTTGATTTGGGTTTTGTTGTTCTTGAAGTTGAGCAAGAAGGAAGAGAAGAGCTAGAGGAGAGCTCCATTAGACAAGGATTTAGCAATTGATGAGGTAGGTTTTATGTTTATAGTTGAATAATGGGCCATTTATGTGTTTTCTAAATTAAAGAGGTTAAATGATTTCAAATTCATAGTTGAGAAATGCTTTGAGAAATTTGCATCATTGATGTATTTGTTTTAAAATGATTTGAGAATTATCATGAGAAGTTGATTGATTGAATGAAAATTGTTAAGTGTTGTTATGTTAAATAGTTGATTGATACTTGTGATGGACTGAAATGAGAAATGCATATGAAATGCTTCATGTTCATGACCTAAGGTATGAAGATTTGCATGATTTATGCAATACAAGAATTTGCAAAATATTGCCATTTTGGCAATCATGATTTCAAGCACATGATTGTATGTTAAGTGGGTTAGGTTAAGTCCACCCAAGAAACGTCTCGTGCACGATGACCATGAAAAGCCTTCTCCCGGCTGCCCCGATTGGGCTAGGATGTTCCTTTTTGGACTCCTCAAGAATTTGCCTACATAAGACCATTAAATGGAATTATGTAGTTGCCATGAATTGTGGACTTACCGAACCATCATGATGTGTTTAAGTGTTATGTGTTATGTGTCACATTATAAGATCATTGCATGAATTGCATTCATATCTTTATGACTATTTGGAAAAATGCAGGAGTTTTATTAAAGATTTTATGAGCGTTTGAAGAATGGGGAATTGCAAATATGATCCTATGAACGATTTAAAATGGGGTATAAATTGCCTTCATGATTTACAAACAAGTCGAAAAGTGGCATGGTTTATAATTTTAAGCAAATGACAAGAGGTTTTATGGAAACAAATGTTTCATGATTTCAAAAGGAAAGTTTTATGGAAACGGATTTTATAAACTGTTTTGTTCATTATTATGATTATAAGCATATTACCTATTGAGCCCCAAGCTCACCCCCCCTTTTTCCTCAAATTCCAGGTATTAAACAAGAAAATCAAGAGATGTGAGATCAAGGCACAAATAGCATATTTTGTTGTGTATTTAAAGTTAAATGATGTAACATAAGGTTATAATTGTATTGTGGCGTTTGAATGGCGTAAATTGAGATGATTGGGATTTGTGTATATGTGATTGGGATATTGATATTGGTAATGTAATCTTGGCTTGGAAATGCCATTGGGATATGTAACGTTGATCTTATGATATTCATGAAAGATTGGTTTCAGATATGAAATTGAATTAGATAAATTATATATATGAATGGTTATGATGATGGTTGAGTATGAATGGTTGATATAAGTGTGGATATATATATATACATGTATGCAAAGCAGTGGGAAATAAGTAGGTTCAAAGAAGTAATCAATTGAATTGATGAGCATTGAGTACAAGTTGCCATTGTTGGTAATCGATACCTTATGAAATAGAAAAGATGGGAATAGTATGAAACATGAAATGTTGTTGAATATAAAGGATCATATGGATTGAAGTTGAGAGTTAGCTTGTGATGGGTGAAAGTTGCTTGAGTGATGGCTTGGGTCATGTGGATGGATCCATTGGCAATTGGGATTAAATTGAGAGTAGATGAGTTGAATAAAAGTGTCAAAAGTTGTGAGGGTTAGAACACACGCCGTCCTTATTCATTCGGTCATATTATTATTTCAAATGGTCATGATCGAGTAGTGACCTTTGAGTGGACTTTACCTTACTAAATGATGGAGTTAGCTTTACACCCTTCATAAGATTTGTAGTTCATCTTCTTACCTTTCCATAGAGGTATAGTATGCATCAATTGGAGCTAGGGATAAAAAGTTATGAGTCTTGAAAGATGATGATTCCAAGTGGTCTTGAGAAGAGAGGGTTCCAGTCGACTGGAAGGTGTTCCAGTCGACTAGGAAGGGTTCCAGTCGACTGGAAAGTGTTCCAGTCGACTACTCGGAGGGCGGAGAATATTTCTCGTAAGTTCCAGTCGACTATAAAGTGTTCCAGTCGACTGGAAATGTTTCCAGTCGACTACAACCAGCAAAATACCCATCCCAGTCGACTAGCATCTATTCCAATCGACTAGGATTATTAGTCAAGTGTTTTGGGCTTGTTAGAGGACGAATTTGGTTTTGTGGTCTTCATAAGAGTTGTAGATCTAGATGTATACTTTCATACGGTGAAAGAACGAAATCTTTTGGAGCTATAGATTAAAAGTTATGGAAATCACGCCAAAAGAGTTTCATTTAATTTCGGAAGTGAGGTTGGTCCATTGTTTTGGGCATAATTTCCTCATACGACCTCCAAACGAGGTGAGGCTTGAACCATTGGATTCATAAGACATGTATCCTTCTCCATATGAAAATTTGTAGCTTTTGGAGTTAAATTGAAAATGTTTGAATAAAAGCAAGTGAAGGGTCGGTTTAACGATCATATTTGGGGTATGAACTATGTTAGGTTTTTGAGTATAACTTAAGTTATATAACTCTGTTTGAAGTGATTCTTGTTGCAAAACGATCTTGAGACATAGAGCTATAACTTATAAGAAGAAGTCAACTTATGATTTTGATGATTAAATAGTATCGCTCGTTACGAAAGAGGGTGACAACTTAGGGTTTCGTAAGATTAAAGCACAAGGCTTTAGGATTACTATAAGTAGCGGTTGGGTCACGGATTCGACAGCTAAGGTGTGAAACAAGTGTAATAAGTATGCCGAATTTAACAAGGGATTAGTACTATGATACTAGGAAGAAGTCAATTGAAATTGAGTTCTCAAAGTCTTTCCGAGTTGGACCACAGGTAAGCAAGTTGAGTTCAAGGATGAGACATGTTTGGAATGGGCCCGACATTGAAGATGTTGCAAGTGAAATTCGAGATGAGAGAATATGAACGAGGTATGATTCATGTCTATTAAGGGTTTCAAATGTAAATAGTTAAAAAAAAAAAAAAAAATGACGGCTACTTAGGGTCAAATGGAATAAACCCTACAAGGTAAAATGGCTAAGTTTCTTATTACATGATCCGGAGTTGGGCTCCGGTAACGGGGTCGAACATATGTGGTATCAGAGCGCTAGTATTACGATCTTACATGGGCGCATGAACACGAGTTAGATGCATGAGAGATTGTTACGAGTCTGAGGAGATGACAGATAATGATTCGATGCCATTACATCAGAAATGTCGAAAGTCTTTGATTAAGGATATGAGTCTCGGATCGTTAAGTTGACGTCCTTAACGGTCGGATGATTTTGACCTCGATCAGAGTACTTATCGACATTCCTTTTGATGGTAGGGAAGATATGGATTATGAGCATGGATTGTTTGAGGAAAAAGTAGGGGGAACAAGTGGAATTTCAAGAAAGTAGAAGTTTATATGAATTGAAGAAGATGAAAACGGAACCTATGTGGGTATATGCTTATAACAAATTAAGTCATGTTTGTCCTTTTTAAAAAAAAAAAAAAGAAAAGCCAGAACATTTCATGATATAAATTGCATCATAAGTGCTGCACCAATATTGCATTGAGTGTATTACAAATTGCTACATGTGTATATGTGAATTATATGATGATTTATGACTTTTCTTTTGAAAAGCTTACATGTTTATGAAATTATGATTTCGGACATGGTTTTCGAAATATATCAAGTACAAGAAAGCAAGTTTACAAGAAAGTGCCATCCTAGGCAACAAGAAATCTATTTGATGTATGATCTATGCAATGATTTTTCATGAATAAGTTTGTATTAATGACCAAAATATATAGATAGAGATAAATGCAAGATATGCAAGCTATTGTATGAGGGAAAACGGGATGATAATATGAATGATAAAGTAGATAAGTACAAGAAGGTAAATTGTTTGCTATTGAGAGTATCAATATGATGATCCAACGTTTGTGGGATCAGCACATGCAAGTGAGTTTGCTATGCACGAAGGTAGTACGTGTATGGACATGATCGAGGACACAACCTAAGACCTAAAATTATTATGTTAATATAGCTCCCATAGTCTAAAGTTTAAGGGGGACTAGAGTATCACATGACAGTGCTCCCAATGATCATGCGGGGACCACTTGAAAATTTCAAAAATGTTGCACTAAGAAATGATTTGACGGTCCAGATAAGAATATTATCTGGAATGATAGAAATCAAAGTGGCAAGAATGTAAAGCAGAATTTGTAAGTGGGCAAATTGGACATGATAACTTTGTGAGGATGCTAGAAATTGATTTTCCAGAGGTATTGAGACTATCTAACATGATGATGAAAAAGGCAATTGAGCAAGGTTGCATAA
Organism: Erythroxylum novogranatense; assembly: GCA_029891385.1. NCBI lineage: Eukaryota > Viridiplantae > Streptophyta > Magnoliopsida > Malpighiales > Erythroxylaceae > Erythroxylum > Erythroxylum novogranatense. The sequence goes on from CM057233.1 coordinate 70,402,753, forward strand.
ACAGTATAGATAATTGTAGCAAGAAATGATTAAGTTGGAATAAACAGATCAGATATACCAACAAAGAAGTATAATGTATTATTGAATAAGTATGTAGATATTACCCTCATGCTAAGGGATCGCATGAGTGAAATTATGAAATTGAAGAGACAATGATTTCTACTACGAGGAATATATATATATATGCCTAAGTTCAAGCTAATACCATGTGAAAGTATCTAGGGAGATACAGTTATGACTCGATGAATATGTTGAAGTCATAAGAAGGTAATTTACAAATGAGTTTCTATATGAGGAGAAATTGACACGAATGAGCAAATATGAGAATAAGTCCCGGTGAAATCGGAGGAATTACAGGGGATGAAGAGAAAAGTCATTCAAGGAAGAAAATCAATAAGGGAAATTGAAAAGGAAGTGATGCAGGAAACATGAAGAATGATGAGGGAACACATGGAAATTGATACAAATTGTTTGGGTTAACAAATGCCCGATAGCACTATGGTATTGAAGACTAATATGATCCAATATTTGATGGAGTATGGATGAGGACATGAAGAAAAATGTTTAAAGTGTATGAGTAATATAAGTAAAGGTAATGTATGTCATATGAATTTAGAGGTTCTATGGTATGCACTGATATGATATAAGAGATTTAGTAAAATCCAATGTGGGACAATAAAGTGAATTCATATGTATCAAGAAAACGAAAGTCGTATGGGTTAATGATTTGATACAGGATTTAGAATGACTACATTGATGATTGTTATGTAAATTTGGAGATAAAATATGTGTGAGAACATCTTAGATATGCACATGCAAGTGCACATCATAACAGTTTGATGCAATTCATGAATCGAGAAAATGTAATATGAGACCGAAGGTCTAGGGTTGTACAAGTGAGAAGCTCCAAGTAGAGTTGAGTGTTATATCAGATACATTAAGCCTGAGTTCGATATCATGATGACCAGAACTAGAGCAAAAGTAAGCATAGCTGGTGGGGTTTAGTATATCCCAAATTGAGAAAATAAGAAGTACGTAGAATAAATGGAAATGAATGAATAGATAGATTGTTAACAAAGTACAAGTGGTAGCCTAAGATTATGTATCCTCGTAGGGAAATATTGAATGGTCTTTCAGTGATTAAGAATATCACGTAAGCAAGTAAATATTTGAATTAATGGGTTTAATTATCAAGAATATGTTTAAGGCAGATAGTTGAAGTTCATAAGACTATGAGATCCAAGTATACGTCTAATTGAATTTAAGTGTGAAAATCACGATGCTAGTGAGTTCAGTTAAACTTTGTATGAGGAATTATAAGGATCAACGACAAGAGCGCGGAAATTGGTAAGAATAAGCAAGGCGTGAAGAACGTTAGTCTTAGAATCACTTAGCGTTTTTCATGATGGGATCATTAAGTGCATGACAAGTTACTCAGTGATACTCCAAGAACTACATGAACATGAATACATGATTATGAATATATATAGGTATGAATACAATTATGCTAAGTTGTGCTCAAGATAAACCAAGTAGGGTCAGGAAGGCATGATATCTAAGCAAATCATGATATGAATGGTTGAATCCGTTAATTAGAGTTATGGAAAAGAAAGAATTTGAGTGAGGAAAGAAATAGACGAGCAAAAGAGTCCAAGAGGAAGTAACCCTTAAGACTCTATCAGTAAGATATGAATTTCGAGGACGAAATTTCTTAAGGGGGGAAGAAATGTTAGCCCCGAATTTCTTTTATGTTAATTAAGCATGATTAGCTTAATTAAGCATGATTAGTGTTAGTATTTAATTAAGTTGTAGGTTACCATTAAATTAGTATGTGTCATTACATGAATTAGATAGCATAAATTAAAAGGAATCCATGAGTTAGTTAGCTTGAGCTAATGAATTTAATGAGCTAGGTGTTAGATTAATGTTATTAAATGAGTTAGTTGGAATTAATGTATTAGTTGGGATTAAAGGAAGAAATGGGCTTTGGGCCCAAGATAATAAAGAAAAGAAGAGTAGCCTTGGAAGACATATGGGCTTGAAACTTGCAATGAAGGATTTGGGCTTGAATAGTTTAGTAAGTTAGAAGAATATGAAGAAAAGAAATTAGATGGGCTTGAAGAGTTGATGGGCTTGAGTAAGTTTAGGGAGAATGTAGGAAATGAGAAGAAGAAGGAAAATAAAATAGAAGATGATGGGCTTAGATAAGAACATGGGCTTAAGTAGTTAAGAGAAAATGATGTAGGAAGGAAGGAAGATGAAGAGGAATGAGTGGACTTGGGCCTTATGGGCTTAAGTTACCTAGCAAGTAGTATATAAGAGGGAGGAATTAAATGAGTAAGATGGGCCTAAAGATTTATGGGCTTGAGTAAGTTAAAGAGGGAAATAAAAAGTAAAAGAAGAAGGAGGGAATTAATGAAGAAGTGGGCTTAATGAATTAATGGGCCTAAGCAAGTTAGTAGGAAAAGAATTAGTGGGCTTAAAGAGAACCAATGGGCTTAAGTTAAAGAGAATATGATGTAGGAAAATAAGAAGGAAGATGAAGAAGGAAGTAGAAGAGAGGAGATGGGCTTAAGTGATTGGGCTTGAGAATTTAGTGAGGAGTATAAAAGAAGAGTTAAATGAGTAAGTAGGAGGATTTAAAGAAGGAAGAAACGAAAATGTAGGAGAGGAGAGAGGAGTTTACTAGCAATGAGAGGAAAAGAAGAAGAGAAGAAGAAAATGCTAGGTCATGGGATTTCTAATGGTTCAAGAGCTTGTTTGAAGAAAGTTGAAGAAGAAAAAGTGTGGAGAATGCTCCAAGCTACAATCTAAGCTAAGAAACTCTTTGGGAAGTTGGAGATTAAGGTAAGCTTGGATTTTTAGTTTGATCTTTTGTTGGGTTTTTGGTTGAAAATGCTTGGAAACAAGATGGGTATAGTGATTCCCAAGTCAATTTCATGAAAGAGTTGATGTAGTTTTCCAATTGAAGTTGTTTTGATTTGGGTTTTTGTTGTTCTTGAAGTTGAGCAAGAAGGAAGAGAAGAGCTAGAGGGAGAGCTCCATTAGACAAGGATTTAGCAATTGATGAGGTAGGTTTTATGTTTATAGTTGAATAATGGGCCATTTATGTGTTTTCTAAATTAAAGAGGTTAAATGATTTCAAATTCATAGTTGAGAAATGCTTTGAGAAATTTGCATCATTGATGTATTTGTTTTAAAATGATTTGAGAATTATCATGAGAAGTTGATTGATTGAATGAAAATTGTTAAGTGTTGTTATGTTAAATAGTTGATTGATACTTGTGATGGACGAAATGAGAAATGCATATGAAATGCTTCATGTTCATGACCTAAGGTATGAAGATTTGCATGATTTATGCAATACAAGAATTTGCAAAATATTGCCATTTTGGCAATCATGATTTCAAGCACATGATTGTATGTTAAGTGGGTTAGGTTAAGTCCACCCAAGAAACGTCTCGTGCACGATGACCATGAAAAGCCTTCTCCCGGCTGCCCCGATTGGGCTAGGATGTTCCTTTTTGGACTCCTCAAGAATTTGCCTACATAAGACCATTAAATGGAATTATGTAGTTGCCATGAATTGTGGACTTACCGAACCATCATGATGTGTTTAAGTGTTATGTGTTATGTGTCACATTATAAGATCATTGCATGAATTGCATTCATATCTTTATGACTATTTGGAAAAATGCAGGAGTTTTATTAAAGATTTTATGAACGTTTGAAGAATGGGGGAATTGCAAATATGATCCTATGAACGATTTAAAATGGGGTATAAATTGCCTTCATGATTTACAAACAAGTCGAAAAGTGGCATGGTTTATAATTTTAAGCAAATGACAAGAGGTTTTATGGAAACAAATGTTTCATGATTTCAAAAGGAAAGTTTTATGGAAACGGATTTTATAAACTGTTTTGTTCATTATTATGATTATAAGCATATTACCTATTGAGCCCCAAGCTCACCCCCCCTTTTTCCTCAAATTCCAGGTATTAAACAAGAAAATCAAGAGATGTGAGATCAAGGCACAAATAGCATATTTTGTTGTGTATTTAAAGTTAAATGATGTAACATAAGGTTATAATTGTATTGTGAGCGTTTGAATGACGTAAATTGAGATGATTGGGATTTGTGTATATGTGATTGGGATATTGATATTGGTAATGTAATCTTGGCTTGAAATGCCATTGGGATATGTAAACGTTGATCTTATGATATTCATGAAAGATTGGTTTCGTATATGAAATTGAATTAGATAAATTATATATATGAATGGTTATGATGATGGTTGAGTATGAATGGTTGATATAAGTGTGGATATATATATATACATGTATGCAAAGCAGTGGGAAATAAGTAGGTTCAAAGAAGTAATCAATTGAATTGATGAGCATTGAGTACAAGTTGCCATTGTTGGTAATCGATACCTTATGAAATAGAAAAGATGGGAATAGTATGAAACATGAAATGTTGTTGAATATAAAGGATCATATGGATTGAAGTTGAGAGTTAGCTTGTGATGGGTGAAAGTTGCTTGAGTGATGGCTTGGGTCATGTGGATGGATCCATTGGCAATTGGGATTAAATTGAGAGTAGATGAGTTGAATAAAAGTGTCAAAAGTTGTGAGGGTTAGAACACATGCCGTCCTTATTCATTCAGTCATATTATTATTTCAGTGGTCATGATCGAGTAGTGACCTTTGAGTGGACTTTTACCTTACTAAATGATGGAGTTAGCTTTTACACCCTTCATAAGATTTGTAGTTCATCTTCTTACCTTTCCATAGAGGTATAGTATGCATCAATTGGAGCTAGGGATAAAAAGTTATGAGTCTTGAAAGATGATGATTCCAAGTGGTCTTGAGAAGAGAGGGTTCCAGTCGACTGGAAGGTGTTCCAGTCGACTAGGAAGGGTTCCAGTCGACTGGAAAGTGTTCCAGTCGACTACTCGGAGGGCGGAGAATATTTCTCGTAAGTTCCAGTCGACTATAAAGTGTTCCAGTCGACTGGAAATGTTTCCAGTCGACTACAACCAGCAAAATACCCATCCCAGTCGACTAGCATCTATTCCAATCGACTAGGATTATTAGTCAAGTGTTTTGGGCTTGTTAGAGGACGAATTTGGTTTTGTGGTCTTCATAAGAGTTGTAGATCTAGATGTATACTTTCATACGGTGAAAGAACGAAATCTTTTGGAGCTATAGATTAAAAGTTATGGAAATCACGCCAAAAGAGTTTCATTTTAATTTCGGAAGTGAGGTTGGTCCATTGTTTTGGGCATAATTTCCTCATACGACCTCCAAACGAGGTGAGGCTTGAACCATTGGATTCATAAGACATGTATCCTTCTCCATATGAAAATTTGTAGCTTTTGGAGTTAAATTGAAAATGTTTGAATAAAAGCAAGTGAAGGGTCGGTTTAACGATCATATTTGGGGTATGAACTATGTTAGGTTTTGAGTATAACTTAAGTTATATAACTCGTTTGAAGTGATTCTTGTTGCAAAACGATCTTGAGACATAGAGCTATAACTTATAAGAAGAAGTCAACTTATGATTTTGATGATTAAATAGTATGCGCTCGTTACGAAAGAGGGGTGACAACTTAGGGTTTCGCAAGATTAAAGCACAAGGCTTTAGGATTACTATAAGTAAGCAGTTGGGTCACGGGATTCGACAGCTAAGGTGTCGAAACAAGTGTAATAAGTATGCCGAATTTAACAAGGGATTAGTACTATGATACTAGGAAGAAGTCAATTGAAATTGAGTTCTCAAAGTCTTCCGAGTTGGACCACAGGTAAGCAAGTTGAGTTCAAGGATGAGACATGTTTGGAATGGGCCCGACATTGAAGATGTTGCAAGTGAAATTCGAGATGAGAGAATATGAACGAGGTATGATTCATGTCTATTAAGGGTTTCAAATGTAAATAGTTAAAAAAAAAAAAAAAAATGACGGCTACTTAGGGTCAAATGGAATAAACCCTACAAGGTAAAATGGCTAAGTTTCTTATTACATGATCCGGAGTTGGGCTCCGGTAACGGGGTCGAACAGGTAATATGTTTATGGTTATTGTGTGTATGGGTAAATTGCTTATTGTATGCTTGCTTGCATTATGTGACTTTGCTTGTGTTGAATTATATGAGAAATATTGAATTTGCATTATGACTATGATTATGCATGGCTTGATAGGCCTTATGGCATTTTGCAAATATGAAAAGAATGAGAATTTCGAAAGCTTTGATAAAATGCTTTGAGCATGAAACGAATGGATTATGTGTTTTGTTAGGTAAGAGAGTTACGGATGGAGTCACGTGCACGTCGACATAAAAGCCTTCTCCTGGCTGCCCGCTTGAGGCAACGAGATCCTTGAGAAATCAGACTCAGATAGTGTACGGATTTAACTTCGATTTATCCGGATCATTTTACGGAACTCTCAAGCCAATTGTTTGTGCATACATAATTGATTATTGAGCATGACACATGTTTAATTGTTGTATTGTGAAATCATATGACATGAATTGTGATGCGACAATTGTATCGTGATGGATTGATGATTTGTTATATGCTTGTATAATTATATATGCTTGATTGTATGGCTCGTTGCCAATTGCTATAAACGTATATGCCACTGAGCTTCGCAGCTCACCCCATTACTCTCCCCTCCTCCGGTGCAGATTGAGACGATTGTTGACCTTGCAAGGCATCGAAAACTTCGAGCTAGTTAGGAGCCTTGTATTAAGTTAGTACTTGGTTAGCCCGCCAGCATTTCATCATGGAGCATACTTATGTATTTTGGATTTAAATGTTATTTTGTATTATGCTATTTGAGAATACACGTTTATTTCCCTTTGAGTTGTTATGGCATGAAGCCCCTTAGTTTTTGGGGTGTTTAACTCATAGAATATGTGAATGTATGTGTGTTTATCGATTTATGGATTTGTATGGATGTTGGGATCGGGCCTGACATTTTGGGGCTTCCGTCGTCGGCGCAGCCCGAGGGGCCGCCTCAGGAATCAGGGAATCCGGGACCCGGGCCCAACAGTACATTCTTCCAAGAGCTTTCAATCCATTGACAATTGTTTGAAATCTTCCAAACATTTGATCAATAGATTCTTCATCTTTCATCCTGAAAAGCTCGTACTGGTGCACAAGAATGCTTATCTTGGATTCTTTAACTTGGCTTGTGCCTTAGTCAGCAATGGACAATGTATCCCACATCTCCTTCGCAGTGTCGCATCCGTGGACTTTTTCGTACTCGCTCCTGCTTAAGGCACAGGTCAAGAAGAACTTCACTTTCGAGTTCAGCTGTATCCTCGCCTTTTGGTCAACCGTCCATCTGATTCGTGGAATAGCATTCCCATCTTCATCTACTGGTGTGTAAGGTCCATTCTCTATCACGTCCTAAAAGTCAACATGAGTAGATTCTATGAATAGCCGCATCCTATCTTTCCAGTAATGATAATCTTCTCCGTTGAATGCTGGAGGTCTAGTGACTGAGGCTCCTTCTGCGACGTATATATGTGATTCCGCCATTACCTTTGATCCACACTTTGTTATAGTGATCCTTGGATACCAGGCTCTGATACCAATTGAAGTGAATCACTCGTTAATACAATACTTAGAAAATGATATAAGAATGCACGAGAAGGGGGGTTGAATTGTGTATTCCCCTTTTTTGAAATTCTTTCAAAAAACGCTTTGTTAGAAATAATATTCTTTTACAGAACTTCTGATAGATTCTAATTAATCAAAACTTTGAATACTTTGTTTATGAATTAAGTAATGATAACACTTAAATCTAAAAGAGAGATAGAGTAAGAGCAGTTGACACAGCGATTTATCCTGGTTCACCCCAAACCATGGGCTACGTCCAGTCCTCAGAATTCTTTCTGAGATTTCACTATCTCTTCAACTTTTACAAGTATTCTTTACGAGCCTCTTCAGGTCTCTACAATCAGTATTCTTTCACACTTAGCCTCTGCAGGCTTTCTGCACTACTTTCTCACAGAAAAGTGTTTGAAAACTTGTTACAGTAAAATAACTCTCGGCTAATTTGCTCAGTATGCTTTTTACGATCATATAGAAGTAATTCAGCCAATTTTTGAACTAACTTTGCAATCTTCGACTTCGACTTGTATTTATAGCCTTCGTCTCTAACTGCTTCTTGATTCTTGCTTCTTGAATCTTTAAAAGAAACGGTTAATCAGTTGAGTTCTGTAACTAACCCGAACTGACTCTTGCGTCTTCTTTTTTAATCCTGCGTCTGTCTTTCTCCGTCTTTATTTTTACGTCTGTGTTTCTGCATCTGCGTCTGCGTCTTTTTTTTTTTCGCCTGCGTCTGTGTCTGTATTTCTGTTTGTTTGCGTCTGCGTTTGTTCTTTCAATTCGCGTCTTAAATACTGCTTTTATTTTGTGTACGTATTCAGGTCTTCATCGATTTCTATTAAATCTGCGTCTTCATCTTATTTCTATTCGTCTGGGTCTTCATCGCTTCGTCTGTATTGCTTCATCTTCTTTTGTTTTTCTTTTATTTTTCTCTTTGTTATACATCAAAATTATATCTAAGTGAAGTCATTTTGACTTAACAGTTGCTATAGTGAAGAGAAAATTCAATCTCGATGCTATAACTTCAATATAAGGCTATAACATTAAAAGAATTACCAAAATTTGATAACTTTCAAGAGAATGAAAAGATCATTTTACCCAAGATGGATAAAACATGGATGATTCACCTCTCAATACAAGAAATGATCGAGAAGCAACACCAGAAAAGGAAAAGTGGGAAAGGCTAAAGAGACTTAAAGAGGGTTAGGCAATCAATTGAAAGCCTTGAAGATTCATCCTTTAGAGTTTTTCTTCTCTCTTTTCTCCTTATATCCTTGTATTTGGTTAGATTGATTTGGATTGGATGTTATATTTTGAGTTGATAAACATGATTATTGGTTAAATTTCCTAGGTCACTATTGGGGATATGAGATTGTGGTGATGTTTTGCTAAGTTGAATCTATGATTGCTTTTTTATTTCCTTGTTGATTTCTCTTTATGGTTGAATGGAAGTCCTTAGCCATGGATTTAATTCCTTATTACACCTTTGAGAGAGGGGTAATTTTCTAAAAGATAGGTGAGAAATCAATTGCAATTTCTTGATGTGTTAGGAGACATAAGATTTCTAGGAGGTTATATTTAGATTTGTGCTTATTTCCCCTTTAGGAAATTACTTAAAGGATTATCGAGTTTTTGTAAAAAGAAGTGGTTGGCTCATCTTTGGGAATGGGGGTTAATCACTAGTAGGTAAAACCCTACAGGAAAATTAAATGTTATCCACATAGTAGATTTAATAAGGCATTGAAATTTAGCTACAAGAATTAATCCCTAGGAGAATCTGTGTCTTAAATTAACTCCATTTTTGGTTTAATGTTGCATTATAAGGAGGAAGGAAAAATTGGAAATTCTAAATAAGGTGGAAGAAGAATTAGTATCAATGGTCAAGAAGAAGCTTATGGAAAACAATATTATCAAAGTCCAATAAGAGAATATTGTCAACAAATGGTGGCAACAAATTATCATGTAATTAAGAGGATAATATTGAATAAACTAAATTTTCATATTCCACTAGGCTTAATCAATTTGGTGCAAATTAACCAATTTGGAGAATCCCCACTTGAAGACCTAAATGATCATTTGACAAATTTTTAGGAGCTGTAAAACACCATAAGAATTGAAGGTGTAACATTATATGACATTTGCCTTACCCTATTTCCATTTTTATTAATAGATAAGGCAAAAAGCTAGTTAAACACTACACCAATAGGCAATATAGGTACTTGGTAAGCAGTTGCTAAAAAGTTTCTAACAAAATTCTTACCACCATCTAAAACAGTTAAGAGCTAAAATTAACACTTTTCATTAACATAAATTAGAATCTCTTTATAAATCACGTAAAAGATACAAAGACTTATTTATCCTGAGTGGGTACAAATTGAAATGTTGTACAACGGAGTTAATGGACAGAGTAGAAAAATTATTGATACTACAGCAAATGGAAATCTTATAACACACTTCTCGAGCATATGGCATCTCATAGTTATTAATGACTATCTAAGTGATCAAGTTAAGAAAAAAGTGGAGGAATACATGATGTAGATCATATTAGGCATATGTCCGCTAAATTGTATCACTTACTAATCAATTTTGCAACTTTGTAAACATGGATATATAAAGGGAACAAGTTGTAGCAGCTAGTTCTTCCCAATATTATCTAGAAAATGAGTAAAAATAAGTGAATTTTATAAATCAAAAAGGTTATTGGTACATGCCTAATCCAATGCAAGGATAGTATATTTAAAGCTTTAGAAATCAAAATAATTATAGATATAGAGCCAACAGGATCCCACCACCAAGATATGGATAATAACCTCAAGTAGAGAAGAAACCATCTTTAGAAGAGATACTTAGGGCATTTATTACAGAGTCAAGCAATCGGTTTAACAAGTATGAGAACCAAATAAAAATATAGAAATGAAAATGAAAAGCATTGGTTATTCCATGAAACACTTTAAAGTGTAGGTTGGGCAATTGGCAAGTGTAGTGGGATCAAGCCAGCTAAACAATCTTCCTAATAATAAAAAAGTAAATCCTAGGGAACAATGCAAGGACATTACATGTCAGCATCTAAAGGAATTGGAAGAAGTTCCACCTAGAGTAAAGAACTCCACTCAATCTAATGAGGAAAAGGAATTAGGGAGGAAATTTGATATTGAAAATCAGCAAAAAGAATCAAGAAAATAGGAAAAGGAGGAAGATGTTGTAAAGAAAAAAGAGGTGGTCTTAAAAACAGAAGAAGAACTAAAACCAAAGATCACTCAAAATAGTCCTTATCCTCAAAGATTTAAAAAGAAGAAGGGGAATGATCAATTTGTAAAGTTTCTGGATATTTTCAAGAAGTTAGAGATCAACAACCCTCTTATTGATACAATCGAACAAATTATAAACTATGCTAAGTTCATCAAAGACATTGTGGAAAATAAGAAGATGTTTGGGGATTATGAGATAATGTTAATAATAGAAGAATGCAGTGTAATCTTACAAAGAAAGTTGCTTTAAAAGTTAAAGGATCCTAGTAGTTTCACCATTCTATGGGAGATAGGCAATACTCATTTTAACAAAGTACTTTATGACTTGGGTGCAACCTTAAATCTTATGTTTCTATCCATTTTTAATAAGTTAGGATTTGGAGAAGTTAAGCCTTTAACAATTTTTCTGTAGTTGGTTGATCGATCACTCATATATTTTAGAGGAATTGTTGAACAAGTTTTAAAGAAAGCTGATAAATTCATTTTTTGACAGAATTTGTTGAACTGGACATAGTGGAAGACCAAGACATTCTAATCATTCTTGGAAGGCCATTTTTAGTTATTTGAGGGGATTTGATTGTTATTCAACAAGAAAAACTTGCTTTGAGAGTCAATGGTGAAAAAGGTGTCGTTCAACATCTTCAGAACTTTTCAAAACCCAAATGACATACCAACTTGCAATAGAGTTCATATAATTTCTTCTTGTGTGGCAACATCTTTCCCTTATTTTCTTTTAACAGATACTTTATGTTCTTGTTTAGAACGTATGGATTAAATTACTAGAGTGAGTGATATCGAGTTATTTATGATGAAATCTCTTAAAATGTTGAAGCTAATGAAAAGTGTTTTGAGCAATTTGGACCTCTCTTTCTAGTTGTAGATATTGATGATATGAATGATAAGAATGAAGCTTCATTTAAAATATATTTGAAACCATCGCCTAAAATTTTGAAGTAGCATTCTTGTGTGATTGTTCAACGTTGTCTGTCATCATTTCATCTTCATTTTCATCATTAGAAGAGGAAAATTTGCTTTGGGTATTAAGGGAATTTAGACCTACAATTGGTTGGCCTATTCATGAAACTAAGGAATTAGTCCCTTAATTGAGATGCATAAAACTCTTATGAAGGATTTATATGTCCCTTGCATAGAACATTAGATAAGAGTGAATCCTACCATGAAAGAAGTAGTTAGAAATAAAATTAAAAAATGGTTGAATGATGGCATAATTTACCCAATCCTGAATAGTTCATGGATTATTCCTACATAAGTAATTCCTAAGAGAGGTGGAATCACTATAGTGAAGGATAAAAAAGAGGAAATTATTTTCACCAGGACTATCACTGGTTAGAGGGTTTGTATAGACCATAATAAGTTAAATAAATCCACAAGAAAAGACCATTTTTAGTTACCTTTCATTGATTACATGCTAGATAGGCTTATAAGACATGAATTTTATTATTTCTTGGATGGTTATTCAGGCTACCATCAAATAACCATAGCTCTAAAAGACCAAGTAAGGACCATATTTACATTTCCATTTGGTATTTATGAAATTAAGAGGATGTTACTTGATTTTTGTAATTCTCCTTCCATTTTTCAATATTGCTTGATGGTTATCTTTTCTAACGTGATTGAAAATTTTATGGAAGTTTTTATGGATGATTTCTTTTTGTATGGTAATCACTTGATAGGTTCTTACATATCTTGTCTCTAGTGTTAAAAAGATGTCAGAAAAACAATCTAGTGTTAAATTTGGAGAAATGTCACTTTATAATGGAAGAAGAAATTGTCTTGGGCCATAAGGTGTTCTCAAGGGGAATTGAAGTAGATCGAGTGAAAGTAGCAGTCATGGAGAAGCTACCACCTCTTATTAATGTTAAGGGAATCCAAAGTTTCTTGTCCAAGTAGGGTTCTATAGATGTTTCATCAAAGGCTTTTAAAAAATTTCCAAACCCTATGCAACTAAGAGAAAGAAACTCACTTTCATTTTAGTGATGACTATGGGGAAGCTTTTAAGTTAATTAAGAAGAAGCTTGTGTTTACTTTGATGGTGATCACTCCTAATTGTCAACAACTATTTGAAATAATATGCGACACAAGTGATTTTTCTAAGGATGGGGAGGGGGTAGTTTTGGGTTGAAGAAGAGAGAAAATGTCCAAGGTGATCTTTTATGCAAGTAGAACACTTGATAGTGCCCAACAAAAATACACCACTATGGAGAATGAATTGTTGGTTATGGTTTTTGCATTAGAAAATTTTAGATCATACGTCATTGGTTCAAAGGTTATGGCATTCATGATGCCATCAGATACTTATTTGAGAGAAAGATGTAAAACTTAGGCTTATTAGGTGGACTATCCTTTTGTAAGAATTTGATGTAGAAATAAATGATAAGAAAGGTTCATAAAAAGTATTGGTAGGCAATCTTTCTCAATTGGAGCTGGGTGAACTAGTGCAATAATTACCTATTCAAGAATCTTTTATAGATGAGAACCTATTTAAGATTGAAGAGAAGCTCCAATGGTTTACTGACATTGTTCATTACTTAGTTTTTGGGTTGTTACCTCTAGATCTCTCATCTAGTCAAAAGAATAAATTCTTATTTGATGTTAAAAATTACGTGTGGGATAAGTCTTTGCTCTTCAAAAGATGCCCCAATAGAGATGCATGCCTAATGAAGAATTTCAATCCATTCATGAGCATCGCCACTCATCTCTTTAAGGTGGTCATTTTGGTCTAACAAAAACAACAACCAAATTTTTACAATCCAAATTCTAGTGACCAACACTTCATAAAGATTATTATAATTTCAAAAAAACTTATAATTGAAGTTAAGGATGGGTGACATTAACCAATATTTTTTAAATTTAATTTTTTAATTTATGAGGGATTGACTTCATAAGGCCATTTCTAAAGTCATGCGGACACTCTTACATCCTTTTTGTTATGGGTTATGTTCCTAGACAAGTATTGTTGGACCTCGTCTCTGGAGCCCAACTATCCATCCGAAGTCATAAAGCGTGAGGTTTCCCTGAAAGGTTATTTCAATGAACACTCATTAGCTGACATCTCACAGGGGTGGCTTGAAAAGCCGGGACATTCAGGAATATCCAGAAAGGCAGTTAGGGAATCGATCTTATTCTATCTCTGTTCGTTCCGTTTGAAGAAAGGAAGGATCCCAACATGTCAATTGGACTTCTTCAAGAAAATTGTAGCTCTATGTCTCTAGTTTATTTTGAAACAAGAACCACCTCATTCGGAGCTTTATAACTCAAGATATGCTTGAAATCTCAAAGTATGTTCATAACCCGATTATGCTCTTCCAATCGATACCTAATTTTATTTCCATCAATATTTTTCAATTCAACACCAAAAGCTATCAATTTTTATGGAGCGGTATAGAAAGTCATTAGGAGTCTATTGCTTCAATAATCACTTCATTTGGAGGTCGGTTGACGAAGTTATGGATAAAAGAATCAAGTATGTTTATATCCTAAATCATATTGTACCTCTCTTGGCGCAATTGCCATAACTTTTGATACAAATGTCGGATTGATGTCGTGTTTGGACGGTTGGAAAGAACACTTCAAGATATACAATTTTCATGAGAACTCAAAGCGAGATTCTATCTCTAAAGGACCAAAATTGCAATTTACTATAGTTGTCCTGTGAATGTCCGTTTAACGGACATAGACTAGCTTGGAAGTCATTTTCACCCGAGAAGGTCCATTACATTGGTGAGACAGGGGGTCCTTTCACTCGAGAAGGTCCATTAAATGGACATTCATGTTTGTTTAATGGACATTAGGGTTCCCCAACTCCTCCATTGCCCCTCCAATGCTTCCAACATCCTTTCTAACACCATAATCACTCATAAGCTCCCCAAATTCAACTATTCTAGTGTAAAACCACTTCATATCCATTTCACTACTACATACATCCCATTAACACTTGAATCTCAACTCGAAAAGATTCATCACAAACAATCTTTCCAATTTCTAACATGCTATTCTAACACTAGCAACAACTTGCAATCTCAAAAACAACAACAAAATGCACATCCATCATACTCAAACTTTAAAATAACATAATCGTACACAAAAGGAACTTTACAAGTTCTCATTCTCATTTCTAAACAAAATGAACGTTTGGCAAGCTTTACTTACATATCAACTTACCCATCAACTTAATACAAAATACAAAAGAATGCTCATGTTTGATATGCCTATAAAGCGAGACAAATTAGTCACTAACTTAGTACCAAAGATTTCTAACTATCTTGGAGTATCCGAATGCCTTGCAAGGATCATTGATCTTCACGACCTGCACCTGAGCAGGGAGAAATTGTGGGTTGAGCTACACAGCTCAATGGCTATTATATTTATAGCCATTGGTGATGAGCCACACAATCAAACATATATGCATCTATTCATATAAGCATATTCATCTTATTTAGATCCAACGATGTAAGTTCAACATTCACCACTCATAATTCAATACATCATCACATTAAACATATTTGATGAAATTTTGTCATCCAAGCATACACACAATTCACATCATAACTTAACATGTCAAAATGCAAATGCATAACCAAATGGCTCGGGGGTTTTGTGGAACAAAATGGAGAAATCGAATTTTACACTGTGAACGAAACGAGTCCATTTTTCGGACCTCGTTAGCCACAAGCGGTCAGCCAGGAGAAGAATTTATGTCGATGTGCACGTAACTACGAAACGGTTCCTCTCTCCCCTATACACAATCAAAGCTCATGCTTAATTCAATCATTCACAATTTCATATTCTTATGCTTTTCTTTATACAAAATGCCATGACTCAATTCAATGGCATAACGTGATCATACACATTATTCAATTTTTTTATTACCATATCATACATCATAACGAAATTTTCACATCACTACATTTCAAGCAAGTCATTTTAATACACAACACACACACAAGGCATTTTGCCCATTACATAATAACTATAAATAAATTACCCACCTTATAATTCTTGAAAATCTAAACTCAATTTGTGTCCTTTCTCTTGCTCTTAGGTAGGTTGTTCTTGATTTCCTGACACAACCAAAATTTTCATTCAATTCCTCTTCAAATGGAAATCTCCCAAATTTTCATAATCATAACAAAATAAAATTAACCCAAATCAAGTTCAAACATAACCTACCCATAGTCCATCTAGGTTAGAAAATCCCAAACCTAGCTTAGAAACCCATCTTCTTCCTCCAATCATTCCCAACACAAAAAAACCCCTTTCTCTCTCTAAAACTTTATTATTCTTAACACAACCCATTTCTTCACTAAACAAGAAGAAAAGATGAAGAACTTACCTTAAGAAGCTTGATTCTTCTCTTCTTTCCAAGATTTTTCCTTCCTTTTCCTTCTTTCTCCACGATTTTCTCCTTCCTCTCTCTATTTCATGTTTTTCTCTCCTCTTATTTTTCTTCTCACGACAGTCTCTCCCTTCCTCTAATTCAAGCCCCCTTTCTATTAAGCTTTCTCCCAATTATACCCTCCATTAGTTAGTCTCTTCCAATTTTTCCCTTCTTTTGTCTTTTATGGCTCTACTCCTTTAATCCACTTAGCACAAGCCTACTAACTACTTAAGCTAACTTAATTTCTAACACTTCATTCCAATTTCAAACTTCAAATTTCTATTCATACTTGTTAATTTAATGACCCAATTCAAAAAAATAACAATAATTAAACAAACAAACAAGCATGAATAAATCATTAAACAATTAATAAGAAATTTTGAAAATTTCAGGATCCAACAAGTAAAGGCAGTAGCTTCTCTAATAAATGATGCCAAAATGGTGCTTTAATTTCTTAAAAGGAATATATTTACAAGATTTGGGACACCAAGAGCAATAATAAGTGATGAGGGGACTTGCTATTAAAATATAATCTTTTCAAATCTTCTGAATAAATATAATGTTCATCACAAAGTTGCTTTGCCATATCACCTACAATTAAATGGCCATGCTAAAATTTTAAGTAGAAAAATAAAAGATATTCTTTAGAAGACAGCGAATCTAAGTAGAATAGATTGGGCTCTCAAGCTTGAAGATGGTCTCTAGGCTTATAAGACAACTTTTAAAACTCCAATAAGAATATCACCTTATCATTTGGTTTTTGGTAGACCACGCCATCTTCTTATGAAATTGGAACACAAGGCCTTTGGGTTATGAGGAAAATAAATCATGATTAAAGAAGGCCAACTAAAAAAAGAAAATTGTAGTTGTGTGAAATAGAGGAGTTTCAAAATGAAGTATATGAGATCTCAAGGATATATAAAGATAAGACTAAAAAATGGCATTATAAGCATATCATGAGGAGAAATTTTATTCCCATAAAAAGAGTGTTATTGTTTAACTCAAGATTGAAGCTTTTTCCAGGTAAGACGGTTAGGAACCTTTCATTGTAAGGAATGCCACACCTTTTGGAGCAATTGAAGTTGAAATTGATGATGGACAAACTTTTAAGGTCAATTGGTAGAGGCTAAAGCATTATTATGGACAAGAGTTAAGGAAAATTGTAGTGCCTTGTCTCAAAGATCTTTAACCAAATGACTAAGTTGAGCTAATGACGTAAAATCTAGCAATCATCAGGAGGCAACCTAACCCTTTTTACTTAGTTTCATTTGTCTATTTTTCATCAATTGATTTGATTTGATGTTTATTTTATTTAACATTGCTTTCTCTTAAGTATGGGAGTTATCAAATGGTGTGCTTAATTTGTCTTCAATGCAGCCGAATTTATGGAGGACCAAAAGCATTAAGAAGCCACATCCAATTCAAGAGTTTAATTTTGAATTTCTAGTAAGTTGAAGATTAGTAAATCCTGAAGAAAAAAAGCAGATTTGAGGAAAAAAATTTTACTCTAGTGAGTTATTGAGAATGGCGAGCTAGTTTGTATAGACTTATTCTCATGTTATTGTATTATAACAATGTTATAGCATCATAGTCTTAATACGTTAACTTCACGCCAATGCAACAACATTACTGGATCTTTCTTTATCTTTAATAACAACAGCCACTTTCATGCACCAACTCTAACATAAAGCGATTGATTCAAGATTTTATTTTCTCTTGTGAGCCTTAATGATGTTTTTACTTGTTTAAAATGCCTGCGTTTTCTATCCAACCACTCTCACTTCTTGCATGTTCAATGCTATATCACTATTTTAACGTAGTTGTAATGTCTTGCCCAATCATTTTTCCACTCACACTAGCCTAATGCCCATGCCCATGGGGATTTAATTATTTTGGGTTAAAACACTTCTTCACTTGATACAATAACTCCCACTAACATCTCCATTCCTATTTTTCCCACATTCCACAACTTAGTGAATTTCTTGCTTCAATTTACTTAACTTTTTCTCTAACTCTGCTAAACAAGTAAGTGATTACAATATTATCTCTTCATATTTTATTAAATTCAACATTCAATTTTAGATTCAATCTAAAATTGTGAGAAGCAAAATGTTAAATTCCCTTGTAATGACACTGCCTAATGCTTGAGCATGATGTACCCAACATGAAAACATTAAAAGTTTTCTTTTTTTAATCTTTATTAGCAATTTCTCTTCAAGTTAACACCATTTGAGGTTTAAAATCATGCTTCTCAATTTTTGTTCTTAGTGGTGTCCACAGTAACTCTTAAATCCATACATGGTTATTGTTTTTACTTAATTGAATGCGTCTTTTATTGTATATGAATTTCAAGTTTATAGGTTTACTTAGTTTGTTAATTAATTTGAACAACTTAGCTTGAATTTGAAAAAATCATTTTGTCTCATTGAGCATGAAAATAGACAATAACAAGCAAGGCATTTTCACTAAGTGTATAACTTATTTGAAGAACATTTTTCCTTAAATATAAATATAATTTTTATCTTTATACTGTTGAGAACATGTCTAAAGCAAGAACCTCCATTAAATGACATGTCATGGTTTTATCACTTCATTAAGTTGTTTGCTTGTCATATTCCATTATGCATATATTCATTTCAAAAACTTGTAATTATCATGTCTAGAGCTATTTGGTGTTTTCAAAAAGGGGATTAATGTGTTTCTTGACTTGATGATTTTCCCTCAACTGATTATGTTTCTCTATAAGTTGTCTGCTCTATTTTGAATTCAATCTCTTTAATTATTTATATTGTTTTTAATCTTTCATGTTATAGGAAAAATGGGACACAATAAAACAAGAAACAACATATTGCTCAATGAAAGAGAAAGAGAACACCTCCTCCTCTTTTTCAAGAGCCACCCTCACATTTTGTTTCTATTAAAGCTAAGGAGTTTTATGATAAGTATTTTACAAGGAGTGTCACCCATAAAAGAGGCTTTGTTTTCAAGGACATAAATAATACAAACATTGCAACATTAGTAAAATTCCACAATTGGAAAAAGTGGTGTGATTGTCTAGACTTTGCTTCCCTCACATTGGTAAAGGAATTTTATGTCCATGCTTCTTGCCAAATGGGAAAGTAAGAAATAGTTAAGCATATAATAGTTAGAAGCGAGTAAGTCAATATCTCAGTAGAAAGAATCAACAAGCATTTGGGAATTACTTATGTTAGAATGAACTAAGCATGGTTGATCTTAGTTTATATCAATTATCTCAACGCCTATGCGCAAAAGAAGTTCTATGAAAGGAGAGCAACAATCAATTATTTAACTTTCTAACCACCGAACTCCACATTAAACTTAAGTCTTGTAATTACTTCTTCAATGCTTCTCGTTATCCATCAACCCATCCAAACAAAGTAAATGTTTATTATGCCAAGTTAATTTACAAGACTAAGCATAAAATTCCTTTTAATTTTTGAAAAAATAAGAAATGAAAGCATTTGTAAAATTATCAAAGATCCAAAGAAGAATATGATCTTCCCAAAGTTACTTACTGACTTAATGGCAACTTATTGGGTGTCCTTTCTTAATGATCCTTATGGAAAACACTTTGTAGAGGCACCCATATCTTATGTTATACTATTACATTGAGAAGAAGTGGCAAAAGCTAAAGAGTTAAAGATGAGAAAGAAAATGGGTGTTTAGAAGAGGTTGAAAGACAAGAAATAGATGCACAATAATCATAAGAGCAATTTCAGCAAAACTTGGACCAATTTATTGATCCAGATTAATCGATTATAAGAGGGATTGTTGGCCCCTGGAATTTTTATTATTATTTAAGCATGTCTAAATTATTTGGAGGTATTGTCTAAATTATTTTGAGGTTTTAACTCTTAAGAAATGAAAATTAAATAATGGATTATGTTTAAATTAGAGTTGAATTATTGTTAGAAGTTGAAAGGAATAAAATGGCTTAGGGGTAATTTAGGTAATTCACTATTGGTTTTAAAGACTAAGACAAGGATGGAGGGACACTTTGGTCCATTTAAGTTTCATTTTTTTAAAACAAAAAGAAGAGGAGTAGGGTGGAATCGTTTATGTGAGGAGAAGAAACAAATGAGTTGCTTGTTTTAGAAGACTAAACTCAAAACTACGTAGTTTAGGGAATAAGGCTTAGGTTTTTTTTAAGTTAAAAGGTCATGTGTTAAGACAATGAGAAGAGGAATCACGAAATTTCTAGAAAAGGGAGAGGGAGAGTTTCATATATGTAGAAGAAGAAGAAGAAGAAGAAGAAGAAGAAGAAGAAGAAGAAGAAGAGACTTGGATCTTATGTTTTCTTGCTTAGAGAAGAGTAGTAGAGAGTGTTTTAGAAGGATAAGAGAAAGAAAGGTTTAAGAGTTCATCAAGCCAAGAGGGAGAGCAAATTTCGTGGGTTTCCTTTCAAGGTAAGAAAAATGTAAAATTCTTTGGATTTATGAGTGGGTTTTGATGCAAATGGCTTAGTTAAGGTTAGATAGGTTTAATTCCATGTTTTCCTCTCCTAGGCTTGTTTAATTTTGGGATATCTCATGTTAATTGGGTTCTTACTTGCTTAATGAAGGTGAAGAGAAGTTATTAGAGCAAGAAGCAAGGGCTAGTGTTTAAATGCAAGACTAAAGGATTAAAGTGGGTGATAATTTAATAGTTGAGATAATAAGCTACTTACTTGCTTTGAAGTAAATGTCATAAAATGTTTTCCAATTTTAATTGAATTGCTTTTGTGATAATTTAAACTCATATGAAATGTTTTTGAATGTAAAGACTTTGTGATAGTATGTGTGAATTGGTTTATCAAGAGAAAAAGATCCGAATGGGTGTTTTAAACGATTGTGTGAAAGTGATTTTTGCCATTTGAGGCTAATGATCATGAATTGTTGTGAATTATGTGATATACATGCTTGTTTGGGTTTGTGGTGGTCCCTCATGTGTGATAGGTGCACCTGTCAAAATTATAGCCTTCTCCCGGCTGCCCGCTAGTGGCAATGGAGCTCCTCACGGACTCCTTCATGTGTTCACGACTACACATGACCGCTCTGCGGAAATGTATAGTACGTCCTGTTTGGGTCCACCCAAACCATCTTATATGTGATCATGTGATATGCTTGTTATGTTGTTATTATATGTTATGTTGTTTAATAAATGCTTTTGATAAATTGACTTATTGCTTTCTCTATGCTTATGTGATCTTGATGTGATTGCTGGGATGAAATGAGTTTTTCATAAAGGTTTTGATAAACTTATAAAGTTTCGATCAATGTGATATTGGTTTTAAAAACAAGGAGTTTTGATGAAGTGATAGTGCTTCTGATCAATGAAAATTGGTCTTGATAAGTTTGAAAGATTTTTATCAATCTAAAAGTTGCTTTGAGAATAAGAAATAAAGAATGTTTTTGTTTATTTTCTTAATTATTAAGCTGTTACCCACTGAGCCGTCGAGCTCACGCCCCTTTCCCCTCCACAGGTGATGAGCGGGAATACGAGTTTCAGTATTTGGGATTGAGGCATCACTTCAACGTTTCTAGTTTAGAAGTCATAGAAGTGAAGTATTAGGTTGCATTTTGGAGATTTGATTCAATATGTACTTCGACTTTTGACATTGGGATTGTAATCGGGCTAAATGCCCTATAAAGCTTTGTAATAACTTTGAATTTCATGTAAATGCAAGATTGTTGAGTTTTAATTGTATTTGATGTAATTTACACATGTTTTATACATATGCATCATTGTATGAATATAGTTGACAAAAAGAAGGATTGAGTTTGCATGTTTTACATTTGAAATGGAGTAGATGACTAGGAGTGCGGTTGTTGCTTTGAATTGCGGTTGGAGATACTTTTGGGATTGAATTATGTTACATGAGATTGGAGGTTGAATTTTATGCAGGTGGTGGAGCTAGGATTGAAGTTTGGTTAGTTGTATTTTCAAGGGAAGTGCTGTCAAATTTTCCTAAAATTTGACAGAACTTTGCTTAAGTTTTAGACCCTCTTAGGGCTTGAATTAGATCAGGAAGTCTTCGTGAAGATTGTAGTAGAAGTTCAGAAATTTCTAAGGGTATATAATTTGTCTCATTTGGACTTAGGATTAAAAAGTTATGAGGTTAAGAACACATTCAGTCACTGTTCATTTAGTTACATTACTGTTACATTGGTCTTTAATGAGAAGTGCCTATGAGTGGCTTTTTATCTTATATAATGATGAAATTAACTTTTGCATCCTTCATGAATGTTGTAGAGCATCTTGTTATCTTTCCATTGAGCTATAATATGTAATTTTTAGAATTTGGAGTAAGAAGTTATGAGAATTGGAAGATAACAACTAAAATCATTCTTGTTGTTCTTATAGCCTGTGAGTTATGATAACTTGATGACAAATGATTGAAATCCATGCTTTGATGAATCAATTAAGCTAGAGATTGTGAAGTTGGTGAGTTAAACTTGAAGATTGAGGTGTTATGAAGTGTTTAGGCTATGGAATGAATAAATTTGAGAAGTGTATAAATGGTTATGAAGATAGATTGAAGGTGAGAAGTTAATAGAGGCTTTGAAGTTTTGGGATTTTCCATGTCCGTTAAACGGACATGGATGTCCGTTAAACAGACAGCTTCGGGTGCAAAAACACCCCTTAGCCTGCCCATGTCCGTTAGACGGACTTGCATGTCCGTTTAACGGACATTCGGGAAGCTTTTGGGCCATTCTTACCCGTACCTGTCCGTTAAGCGGACATGGCTGTCCGTTTAACGGACAACTTTGGGAAAGATGACCAAATTTGAAAATGTTAGAGGTCGAATCGCATTTTGTGGTCTTCATGAGAGTTGTAGATATAGATGTCTTCTTTCAAATGGTCAAAGAACAAACACAATCCGAATTCTATATTAAAATTTATGGAAATCGCGCCAAAAGAATTTGAATTTGATTTTGGAAGTGAACATAGTCTATTACTTTGGGCATAACTCCTTCATCCGACCTCCAATTGAGGTGAGACTTGGACCATTAGTTTTCTAAGACATATATATTTCTCCCTACAAAACTTTGTACCATTTGGAGTTAAATTGAAGAAGTTTGTATTAAAGTAAGTGAATGGTCGGTTTGGAGGTCATGTTTACAGTATGAGATCTTTTGGGTATTTTAAGCATATTTTGAGTTATATAGCTCCGTTTGAGGTGATTCTTATTTTAAATGAAACTTGAAACATAAAGCTACAACTTATATGAATAAGTCAACTCATGATTTTGGTGTTTAAATAGCGTGCGCTCGCCACAAATGTAGAGTTACAACTAAGGATCCTGTAAGGAAGTAAGCACAAGGCTTTAGGACTCCGGAATTAGGCTCTGGAATTGGGTCCAATAGATGTGGACTTAAAGCAAGAGTAAGAGTATTAAGTTATAAGCAGTTGGGGTCCGGTCTCTGGATCGGGTTCCAACATTTATGGTATCAGAGCGCCGGAATTGAGATCTTACATGGGCGCATATGTATAAGTTGCTCAGATAAGCAATTAGTAAGAGTTTAGGTTGACCGAATCAGTGAGGAAAATGATAATTTTTCATTGGATAAATGAAAATACGAAATAGCATATGGGTGATGCAGTGTATGGCATTATGGTGATATATTCCCGAATGTGAAATAGATGTAAATGTATGGACATGGCTTGTCTGAGGAAGACAAGGATATAAGAAGAAACGTTGAACTTATAGTGAACAAGTGGAATGTATAGAAAACAAAGATTCTTATGGTCTTAAGAGTATGAAATCGAAACCTCAGTGGGTACAAGCTTATAATTTGAGTAATGAGCCGTTAAGTTTTCTTTTTCCGAATCAAGAAATAAAAGTTTGTTTTTGAATCAAGAGAATGAAATGCTTTCAATTACTTGAAAAATGTTGCTTTTCTTGTTTGTTATTGATTTGAGAAATGTGCTACATGTTTGATATGTAAGTTGTGTAATGATTTTTTTTTCTTACATTTATAAATTGTATGATGATTTTTTTTTAAATCAATGGTAAATTGATACATGTAAGATGTTATGTGAAGGAAAATGGGAAGATTATAGGAATGAAGGTGATATTAGTACAAGTCCAAGAAGGTTAAATTGTTATTATTGTGAGTATATGTATAATGACCCTTCATAATACACAAGTGAGTATATTAAGCATGTAGGTAATACATAGATATATAGATATATATACATGTGGAGATGATAGAGGAAAAAAAACTTATGACTTATTGGATAATTGTTAGTCATAGCTCCCATAGTCTAAAGTTTGAGGGGAAACTAGAGTAACATATGAAGGTGCTCATAATGATCATGTGAGAATAGATTGAGATTTGTTAAAGATGTCACAATGAGAAATAAATTGATATAAGAAGAATATTGTTTGGGGTTAATGGAGACCAATGAATTGGTAAATGGTCAAAATGGGTTGAATTTGATGACGCTACCCAAGCAAATGCGACAATAAGTATGCTCTTTACTTCCTTGGGTTTTGGGTGATTTGCACATTATGACCTTGAGAGGAAGATAGAAATTGGTCTTCCCCTGGTATTACGACTAGTTGGTAATAAGTAAGTGATCAAGATTGCATAAAAAGTATAAATGATGGTAGCAAGAAACCCTCTAATTGAACCCAAGTTTAATATATAATTGGATACACTTTCATGGTTGTTAATGCACTTTTTGACTCTTAATCCATGATTTTTGTGTTTAATTTAGTCTCTTATGGTGAGCTTATGTTTTATGCAATTTGCTAGTAAAATTGTACAATTGACATTAATTCTATTATAATTTTTCTAAGAACAATTGATACCACAAATTGTTATTTTATATTGTAGGAGAAAAGGAGTCAAGAAGGATCAGAAGAGTCAACACGCGTGAACTAATCACCTCGCCGCGGCATCGCCGCGGCGAAATGTAATTCCCACATCGCGCGCATCAACACAGATCGTGACGTTGCGACGTCAACAATTCAAAGACGTCATGGCGAAGCAAACCAGATCGACGTCGCGACGTCCCGCACATCTCGTCAGAAGCGAGCAAGATAGAGCACACGTCGCGATTTAATATTAATTTATACGTCGCGACGCGCAGACGGATACCAGACTCAAATAGAGATTTCTCTCATCTGCATCGACCCGCCCGTGACCCATCCTTTAAATCCTCGCCGAATTAGGTTATCATCATCATCCGGAGAGGGATCGAGAGCGGGAGCAAAGAGGAGAGACGAGTGGAGAGAGAACAAAGAAGGAAGAGGAGAGATTTCGCCTTACCACCTGTGGTTCCTTCGGGGTTCCTCGGTGAAACTTCAGATAGGCTTTCTTTTCATTTTCATCGCCGACTCCATCATGGATAGTGGGATTCATCACTAGTTGTGAAGATTCGGGTTGAAATGCGTGGTTAGGCATTTGTTTTCTCTTGAAGATGCAGGATGGCTGGAGTTCACCGGGGCGAGCTTAATCTGTAGTTTAGCTATGATTTATAAATGCCTAGGTTTAGGGTTTGTAATTTGTAGTGAATCTACTTGATTATAGCTAAATGTTTGACATTTAATGTGTGTTTGGATTGGTAGTTTACATTGTCACATTTAACTACATTGTTATGAACAGCCGAGTTGGGGTTTATTGCTATGTAGTTAGATTAGCTTAATTAGAGTTTAATTAAGCGTTGAACAATGTAATGTGTTATGGATTTGTTTATGTAGAACTTTGTGCTTAAATATATGAAGTCTCATATATGTCAACTTGTGATCTTGTTGATTCTCTTTTATCTGCCTAGTTGTGTTTGATAATGAGTTGATGCTAGATTTCATTTGACCCATTGCATTGGCAAATCCCCCGCACACACTAAGATGTTTTTAATAAGTTTTTAAGCAATGGAGTTCATTGATTAAATCCTTGGACTTAAAGAATCCTTTAACGTTCTAGGGCTCAAGAGCACCTAATGGGGTCTTGAGACATGAAGTCAAGAGTGACAGGAGTCCATTAATCAAGACCCTGGACTTAAAGTGAGTTCTTTAAGGTTTTTTTCCATTCAAACTTATTGATTTTTAATCCACCGCACACACTAAGATGCGCTTAACGGGATCTTGAGCAATGGAGTTCATTGATCAAGATCCTGGACTTAAAGAATCCTTTAAGGTTCTGAGGCTCAAGAGCAGTTAATGGGGTCTTGAGACATGGAGTCAAGAGTGACAAGAGTCCATTAATTAAGACCCTGGACTTAAAGATAATTCTTTAAGGTTTACCATTCACACTTAGTTTTGAACTGTGATAGCCAAAGCTTGTTTTCAAGAGGATTTTATCACTTGTTTTAGTATTTCCCTTTTCTATTTTCAAAAATCCAAAATAATTGTTACATGCTTTTAGTGTAGTTAATGTTTTCAAACAAAACCCCTTTTTCCTTCTGATTTCACTTGCATTTTATGACATATAGGCTAGCTTAGGTCCATTTCATTAGGTTCGATTAAGTGAGACGACCGAGGTTGCATCCTATATCGCAATCTTGGAATTTATTATTTTGACCGGTTTCAAGGATCGATCTTAAGGTCGAATCGACAGAGCCGCGATCACCCTCTTTTGAAGAAAAATTTTGTCAAGGGAGAATAAGCAGATTAGATAGCTTGTATTAAGGATGACCAAAGAACAAACTGAACATGAAGGAATATGTATTTTTTTTTGTGTAAAGGGGTTACATTAGTGGATTCTTGAATCTATGGAGACACAAATTTGCTAGTATGAGGAGTATGTACATGTAAGTTACATTATGTGAAAGTATGTTGAGGAGATATTGATTTCTAATATGAGGAGTATATAGGTTCGTGTCATATCCTATGTAAGTATGTTCGGGAGATACAAATCTATCTTGATGAATGCCTTAAAATCAAGAAGTTAAGTCTGCAAATAAATTACAATGTGTGGAGAAATTTGTATGAGTGAGTAAACACGAGAATAAGTACAAGAGAGATCTGAGAAAATTCAAGAAATAGAGAAGATCATTTGCGAAAGGAAGTCAAGTAGACAATTGAAAAGAAAGTGAGATAGTGTACCTCATTAAGGAACAGTTATTTAAGAAATCTCGAGGGCTAATCAAGAGGCATATGAAATTTGATAATAATTGCTTGAGTTAACAAATGCCTAATAGCACTATGGTATTGGAGACTAAAGAGATTCAAGATTTGATGGTGTATTGAAGGCATTCGAAGAATTGAGAAAAAAAAATGTAGTTTGAATACATGGAGAAAAATGTGTAAAGCGTATGAGTAACATGAGTAAAGAAAATTTTGAGGGAACTATGCTGAGGAAAATTATATCATATAGATGTGGAGATTTTATAGTATACACTGATGTGATATAAGACATTTGGCTGAAATCCAATGTAGCGTAACAAAGTGATTTCATATGTATGGAGAAAATGGAAGACCTATGAGTTGACTATTTGATACATGATTTAGAACTGCTACATTAATGAGTATTTTGAAAGTTTGAAGACAGTATATATACAGGAATATCTCCAATACAAATATGCAAGTACATATCGTAAAAGTTTGAGACAATCAATGAAATGGGAGAGGTAGTTATAAGACGCAAGAGATTGATATAAATACCGAAAGGCTATGATTGTTTTAGCGAGAAAGTTCAAGTGAAGCTAAGTGGTATATCAGATGCCTTAAGTAGAAATGCGATTTTGAGGTTATCAAAACTAATACAAAAGAAAGCATAGAATAGAGGGTTTGGTTTACCACAAAATTAAGGATTAAGGGATTATGAGATTGAAAACAAATATGAGCGTCAAGTTTAAATGAGAAAAAGGATATAGGGTGAATGGAATAAGAAGTATGTGAAATCAATAAAGATGCTTGAGTTGAAAGAATTGAATATGAGACTGAGGCAATAGATAGAGTTATTCGAAGGTTTATGATTGTATAAGTGAGTGCTATACTGGTAAAGTTAGTGTTATGATCAGATGCATTAAATAGAGAAATTAATAGCAGTGTCTCATAAATTTGGATGTTGAGGTTATTAAATCTAGTGCAATAAAGAGTGTAGAATGTGAATTTGAATTTTAGGCAAATGGATTAGTCACTAAAAGTTTAGATCAGTTCATATGAACCAAGCCCAAATAGAAGATGCAGCAATTGTGAATCTTACTAAGAAATTGAAAATGAGTATGAATTTTGGGTTCGAGTAGGAAAAATGATACTGGGTGATTGAGATAAGAAGTATGCATACCGGCAAAGATGATTAAGCAAAGAGACTGTGAGAACAGTAATGGTGATTTAAGCTATACATCCTAGAAGAAATATCTTAAGAGACTGAAAGTTTGAATTATCGACGATTTTTTTTAACTATCGAGATATGCTTAAAGTTTATAATTTAGAGTTTGTGGGAACATGAGATCAATATATAGTTCTATTTGACTTTAAGCATCTCAATCGTTGTCATAGTGTTTTCAATAGAATATTGTATGAGGAGTTAGAAGATAGAAAGAGTCATCGCTTTGGTATTATAATGAGTAAGGTCTAAAAATGATTAACTGTCGGATCGATTAAAGAGGTATTAGAAATTAAGTGATCAAGAAAGATTAATGAATTAGGTGGATTCACGGTAAAAATATGGAATACAGGAAATTGACATAAGAGTTACATGAACTGAGTTGAAAGCGAAGTGAATTATTAAGTGAAAATTGAATTGTCTCTGAAGGTATCACCTTGCTAAGGTGTGCTCAAGTTAGGAAGAAGAATTCGCTACGCCGCTATGAATTGGTTCGTATGAGAGTATTATGAGTTAATGCTACTGACAAAAGGATTCAAAATCTGATATATGTGAGTAGGTTAAGGAAATATTGATGTGATAAGATTATGGTGATATAGACATAAGAAGTGGAAAAAAAATGTGAGTGATCTGAAGCATAAGGAGAAGCTAGTTAAGAAAGAAAATGACCAAATAACAAAGTGAAAGGCCGAATGAGTATATGAAACAAAATTTTTGAGTGATGAAGTTAAATGAGAAAGGGAGGAGCATCCTACACTCCTAATCAATTCGATAAGAAATATTAGTGTTTGGATATGATATGGATGGTTTTTAAAATAAGAGGTGAAAAACATTATGAATACGTGCTGTGAGAAATTTGAATATGCGAATGACTAGGATTATTTGGAAGACAGGAGTAAAGATATAGTATTGCTTAACGTTTGCTTAAGTATGAATTTCGAAGATGAAATTCTTTTAAGAGGGGGAGAAATGTTGGCCCCCATAATTTTTTTTATTATTTAAGCATGTCTAAATTATTTGGAGGTATTGTGTAAATTATTTTGAGGTTTTAACTCTTAAGAAATGAAAATTAAATAATGGATTATGTTTAAATTAGAGTTGAATTATTGTTAGAAGTTGAAAGGAATAAAATGGCTTAGGGGTAATTTAGGTAATTCACTATTGGTTTTAAAGACTAAGACAAGGATGGAGGGACACTTTGGTCCATTTAAGTTTCATTTTTTTAAAACAAAAAGAAGAGGAGTAGGGTGGAATCGTTTATGTGAGGAGAAGAAACAAATGAGTTGCTTGTTTTAGAAGACTAAACTCAAAACTACGTAGTTTAGGGAATAAGGCTTAGGTTTTTTTTTAAGTTAAAAGGTCATGTGTT
This sequence comes from Erythroxylum novogranatense, assembly GCA_029891385.1. NCBI lineage: Eukaryota > Viridiplantae > Streptophyta > Magnoliopsida > Malpighiales > Erythroxylaceae > Erythroxylum > Erythroxylum novogranatense. The sequence continues at coordinate 70,432,659 of CM057233.1, forward strand.
AAGACAATGAGAAGAGGAATCACGAAATTTCTAGAAAATGGAGAGGGAGAGTTTCGTATATGTAGAAGAAGAAGAAGAAGAAGAAGAAGAGACTTGGGTCTTATGTTTTCTTGCTTATAGAAGAGTAGTAGAGAGTGTTTTAGAAGGATAAGAGAAAGAAAGGTTTAAGAGTTCATCAAGCCAAGAGGGAGAGCAAATTTCGTGGGTTTCCTTTCAAGGTAAGAAAAATGTAAAATGTAAAATTCTTTGGATTTATGAGTGGGTTTTGATGCAAATGGCTTAGGTAAGGTTTGGGTAAGGTTAGATAGGTTTAATTCCATGTTTTCCTCTCCTAGGCTTGTTTAATTTTGGGATATCTCATGTTAATTGGGTTCTTACTTGCTTAATGAAGGTGAAGAGAAGTTATTAGAGCAAGAAGCAAGGGCTAGTGTTTAAATGCAAGACTAAAGGATTAAGGTGGGTGATAATTTAATAGTTGAGATAATAAGCTACTTACTTGCTTTGAAGTAAATGTCATAAAATGTTTTCCAATTTTAATTGAATTGCTTTTGTGATAATTTAAACTCATATGAAATGTTTTTGAATGTAAAGACTTTGTGATAGTATGTGTGAATTGGTTTATCAAGAGAAAAAGATCCGAATGGGTGTTTTAAGCGATTGTGTGAAAGTGATTTTTGCCATTTGAGGCTAATGATCATGAATTGTTGTGAATTATGTGATATACATGCTTGTTTGGGTTTGTGGTGGTCCCTCATGTGTGATAGGCGCACCTGTCAAAATTATAGCCTTCTCCCGGCTGCCCGCTAGTGGCAATGGAGCTCCTCACGGACTCCTTCATGTGTTCACGGCTACAAATGACCGCTCTGCGGAAATGTGTAGTACGTCCTGTTTGGATCCACCCAAACCATCTTATATGTGATCATGTGATATGCTTGTTATGTTGTTATTATATGTTATGTTGTTTAATAAATGCTTTTGATAAATTGACTTATTGCTTTCTCTATGCTTATGTGATCTTGATGTGATTGCTGGCATGAAATGAGTTTTTCATAAAGGTTTTGATAAACTTATAAAGTTTCGATCAATGTGATATTGGTTTTAAAAACAAGGAGTTTTGATGAAGTGATAGTGCTTCTGATCAATGAAAATTGGTCTTGATAAGTTTGAAAGATTTTTATCAATCTAAAAGTTGCTTTGAGAATAAGAAATAAAGAATGTTTTTGTTTATTTTTTTAATTATTAAGTTGTTACCCACTGAGCCGTCGAGCTCACACCCCTTTCCCCTCCACAGGTGATGAGCGGGAATACGAGTTTCAGTATTTGGGATTGAGGCATCACTTCAACGTTTCTAGTTTAGAAGTCATAGAAGTGAAGTATTAGGTTGCATTTTGGAGATTTGATTCAATATGTACTTCGACTTTTGACATTGGGATTGTAATCGGGCTAAATGCCCTATAAAGCTTTGTAATAACTTTGAATTTCATGTAAATGCAAGATTGTTGAGTTTTAATTGTATTTGATGTAATTTACACATGTTTTATGCATATGCATCATTGTATGACTATAGTTGACAAAAAGAAGGATTGAGTTTGCATGTTTTACATTTGAAATGGAGTAGATGACTAGGAGTGCGGTTTTTGCTTTGAATTGCGGTTGGAGATACTTTTGGGATTGAATTATGTTACATGAGATTGGAGGTTGAATTTTATGCAGGTGGTGGAGCTAGGATTGAAGTTTGGTTAGTTGTATTTTCAAGGGAAGTGCTGTCAAATTTTCCTAAAATTTGACAGAACTTTGCTTAAGTTTTAGACCCTCTTAAGGCTTGAATTAGATCAGGAAGTCTTCGTGAAGATTGTAGTAGAAGTTCAGAAATTTCTAAGGGTATATAATTTGTCTCATTTGGACTTAGGATTAAAAGTTATGAGGTTAAGAACACATTCATCCTTTGTTCATTTAGTTACATTACTGTTACATTGGTCTTTAATGAGCAGTGCCTATGAGTGGCTTTTTATCTTATATAATGATGAAATTAACTTTTGCATCCTTCATGAATGTTGTAGAGCATCTTGTTATCTTTCCATTGAGCTATAATATGTAATTTTTAGAATTTGGAGTAAGAAGTTATGAGAATTGGAAGATAACAACTAAAATCATTCTTGTTGTTCTTGTAGCCTGTGAGTTATGATAACTTGATGAAAAATGATTGAAATCCATGCTTTGATGAATCAATTAAGCTAGAGATTGTGAAGTTGGTGAGTTAAACTTGAAGATTGAGGTGTTATGAAGTGTTTAGGCTATGGAATGAATAAATTTGAGAAGTGTATAAATGGTTATGAAGATAGATTGAAGGTGAGAAGTTGATAGAGGCTTTGAAGTTTTGGGATTTTCCATGTCCGTTAAACGGACATGGATGTCCGTTAAACGGACAGCCTCGGGTGCAAAAACACCCCTTAGCCTGCCCATGTCCGTTAGACGGACTTGCATATCCGTTTAACGGACATTTTGGAAGCTTTTGGGCCATTCTTACCCGTACCTATCCGTTAAACGGACATGGCTGTCCGTTTAACGGACAGCTTCAGGAAAGATGACCAAATTTGAAAATATTAAAGGTCGAATCGCGTTTTATAGTCTTCATAAGAGTTGTAGATCTAGATGTCATATTTTAAATGGTCAAAGAACGAACACAATATGACTTCTATATTAAAAGTTATGGAAATCACGCCAAAAGAGTTTGATTTTGATTTTGGAAGTGAACATAGTCTATTACTTTGGGAATAACTCCCTCATCCGACCTCCAATTGAGGTGAGACTTGAACCATTAGTTTTCTAAGACATATATCTTTCTCCCTACAAACATTTGTACCATTTGGAGTTAAATTAAAGAAGTTTACATTAAAGTAAGTGAATGGTCGGTTTGGAGGTCATGTTTACAGTATGAGATCTTTTGGGTATTTTAAGCATATTTTGAGTTATATAGCTCCGTTTGAGGTGATTCTTGTTTTAAATCAAACTTGAAACATAAAGCTACAACTTATATGAATAATTCAACTCATGATTTTTGTGTTTAAATAGCGTGCGCTCGCCACGAATGTAGAGTTACAACTAAGGATCCTGTAAGGAAGTAAGCACAAGGCTTTAGGACTCCGGAATTAGGCTCTGGAATTGGGTCCAATAGATGTGGACTTAAAGAAAGAGTAAGAGTATTAAGTTATAAGCAGTTGGGGTCCAGTCTCTGGATCGGGTTCCAACAGGGATAGCCTTGGCTTTGAATAAGCTCAATGCAAATATTGCTATATTGGACCAAAAATGGAATGAGACTCTATGTTTTCATCAAGAAGTTGTTGAAACCTAAATCTCAAATCTTCAATAGAGGGTTCTCTAGATAAATCACTATATCACATACCACCATCACTCCTTTGGAGAGTATAGTGAGCCCTCCAACTCCCATTCAGAGCAATAAAATTGATATGAAGGCAAAATCTTTTACCTCCTGGGTGTACCACTTCCACTTTCACTTGTTATTTTTTCTTAAACATTAAGGACAATGTTCATACTAAGCATAGGGGAATTTGGTCATATATGTGCCTATGATTTTTAGGGAGTATAGATGAATATTCTTTCTTTATGGTCAACTTTAGGTTAATGGCATAATCATACATTTTTATTTCTTTTCATTCTATTATTAATTTCATTTTACTCATGTCAAGCATATAGTAACATGATTAGGATCATTTAGATTGCATGTGGAATTTTTATACATTTAGGGACCCTGATTGATGATTATTACTTTGTGGAGACAAATACCATGTTTGCTTACTAATGTCAAATTTTTGCAAGTTATTAAGTTGTGTTTTTGTTGTAATGGATAGAACTTGAACCCGAGAAGCAATTTTGAGCCTAGTTATCTATCATTTTCTTATTGTAAATTTTTCTTTCTTTGAGTGAGCTTTGCTTTGCAATATATTTGGAACTTATTTAAGGATCTTTGCAAGCATACAATCGTCACATATGACCTAAGGAACACAATGATAATTTAGGAAAAACTTACTCCTAAATATCCAACCTTATGTTGATCTTTTCATTTAGAGAAACCCATTTGAGCCTATGGCCTATTATTTTTGTGAACCACATTCATTTACTGCCCATATTTGAACCTCTAGCTAACTAAGTATAATAGGTATATATAAAAAAAAAAAAGGGGGTGAAGAGATAATGAGGGAGAGTGATAGAATATACAAGGTTGTAATGGGTTGAGCATTTATGAAGAGGAGTGGCATGTAGCATTTTTTTATATGAATAATTACTTACAACATGGCTCACAGGAAGAAATGTCTTTGTTAAAAAAATATAAAATTTCGTAAAAGATATTTTTAAAAAAGAATAAAGAATAAATGATAAAGGTTGTGTATATTTGTTATAAATCTTAAGAGCTAGAAGAAAATAAAAAATCCATGCATGTTACACAATAATGACAGCTTAGAAAGTGGAGTATAAGTAGTTTTAATACATAGTCTAGCTATGTTAAGTCAAGAATTTATATTTTGTTAGCAACCTGAACTTCGTTAAAATAGCCTCCAACAGATGCATTTTATATCAAACCCAACCATGTTGCAACCAAAAGAAAGACTATTGTGCCTAATGGTTATGTGAGATATATAGTAAGGGTATTTAGGCTCTTTTGCAAGCTTATGGTAGAAATTACAAAGTAAAGTGCAGAGTGTTATTTGTTCACATGAGCCATTTAAGGAGGGAAACACTAAGGGAGAGAATCTCTACCCATTGGAGCAAGTACATAACTTTTGTTACTTACATGATTTTTAAATTATTAAAAGCATAACACACTATTATTTTCATCAAGGAAACAATTGAAATTGGATAGCTTGATTGTTTTGGATTTTTTTCCCTAGTTAGCATATGTTAAGGACTAGCAATTGACTAAGTGTACGGAAGTGATGTTTTTATCAAATACGTAGTTTTTACCCTAACTTTAAGAAAAGGTACTTTTATTTTGCAATCCTCTAGCATAATTGTGTTGTTTTGATGCATGAATGAAATTAAAAATGCTAGGGAGGAATTTAGAAAAGATGTAGTTTTGGAAACAGACAGCAAGCTTGCACTTTGATGTTATAACATTGATTTAAAGCTATAACATCATGGAGAAAAAACTAACAATCAAATCTCGATGCTATACTGAAGAACAAATTCAACCTCGATGCTATAACATTAATACAAGGCTATAGTATCAAAAGAAGAATTACCAGTTTGACAACTAATCAAGAGAAAGAAAAGACCATTTTACCTAAGATGGATAAAACATGGATGATTCACCTTTGAACAAAAAGAAGGGTCAAGAAGCAGTACCAAAAAAGGGAAAGAAAAGAGGGAAAGGCTAAGGAGATTTGGAAAGGCTTAGGAAATAAGCAAAAGGTTTGAAGACTTATCATTTGGAGTTTTTCTTCTCTCTTTTCTCTTTACATCCTTGTATTTTGGCAGACTGATTTAGATTGAATGTTGGATTCTAACTTGATAAACATTCTTATTGGCTTTATGCTTGAATAGAAGTCCTTAAACATGGATTTAAGTACTTGATAAATTACACCTCGAGAGGGGGATGATTTTTCCAGAAGATAGGAGAGAAATCAACTGGAATTTTTTTAGTGTTGGGAGACTTAAGAGTTTTAAGAGGTTCGATTGAGATTTGTGATTAATGCCTCTTTAGAAAATTATTGGGGGATGATTTTTCCAGAAGATAGGAGAGAAATCAACTGGAATTTTTTTAGTGTTGGGAGACCTAAGAGTTTTAAGAGGTTCGATTGAGATTTGTGATTAATGCCTCTTTAGAAAATTACTTAAGTAAAGGATTACAAGGTTTTCTTAAGAGAAATGGATGGGTTGCCTTTGGGAGGAGGGGGTTAATCACCAGTAGGTAAAAAAAACTACAAGAAAAATTAAAGGATATCCATATAGTAGATTTAATAATGCATTGAAATTTAGCTACAAGACTTAACCCCTAAGAGAAACCATACACTAAATTAAATTCATTTTTAGTTTAGTGATGAATTTTGTAATTAGCTACAAAGTTTACCCAACTTAATTAGTGAGTAATGAACTAGATTTACTTTATTTAGTCATTTTATTTCTATTTTTGTTAAGCAAATTCCAATTAATTCCTTTGCTCAGTAGTATTAAAGCTATCTTAGTAAACTTTTTCACTCAATCTTGGTAGACATGACACAATCTCACCTACTTTTATTACTTGAATGAGATTGTTATACCTATGATTTGTTACGAACAACACCATTTTTAATTAAAAAAAGATTATCCACATATGATATATTATCATGAGTAATCATAAAATTAGTGCAATATTCTTAGCTTATTATCTAACGACCTTAACTTCTTTGAATCAAATAAGAATTCAAAAGTACTTTCAAATGTCATTAATTACTCGAATACATCCTTTAATGAAGCAAAATCTATATCTGCAACAACTAGAAAGTAACTAACTCCAAAAGACTCCTCAGCCGATTGTATTTCTTCATCATGATTTTTTTATTAAATTATCTTTTCCTAATAATAAAACATCTAGTTGAAAATGTAGGTTCTACATCCATCTCATGTGCAAGGCTCATGGAAATATTCACACTAGAGACAAACCTTTTAGTTATATATTTCTCCAAAAAAAAATTCTATCACTCTTAATTTCTTCATGGTAACGTTGACGCATATAGATTTAGACTATAACGTTTTACTTTCCATGTTAATAGTAAATAAAGTTCATACTCAATAACTATACCAAGTAAAAAATCAAAACTCTCAAATGCATAAACCAAACTTGCCCCTTCATTCTTTAACTTGGCATAATCATAAGATCTAAATAATTTTACCAAAGCAAATCTTATTTGAGGAGCTTGAAATCTAATAGCTTTAACACTTTTATTCGGCTATTCCAATGAGTATTTGACAATGATTTCACATTTAAGCTTAGAATATTATCAAGTAAAACCTTCCACCTTTTAGGAGAACTTGAAAATAATGCATATATGCATTACACAACTCTAAAAAATGAAACAACTTTAACACAAGAATATGATATATTACTAAGAGCAATATTAAGACTATAACAAGCACATGACATATATAATGCCCTTAGATTTATTTTAAGTACTTACTTTTGACCCTTTGGTCCTTTCCCTTCATATTGAAACCATTGTCATAATGTTGAACCTCACATCATAGACAAGATCAAGAGACTTAAACGCATTCAATAATTCATTAAAAATTCTCAATTCAGATATGTCATCTACATTTAAGAACTCTAAAAAGTGCTCCTCTATTTTTAGTTTGTTACTTGACATATTCATACATCATACTACTAGACTCGTTTGTTCTTGTTAAATTACATCTGGAGTACAATTAAGAATTATAAATATTTATGCTCTTTAATGATCCTTATGATAGAACTTTTAAAATTATAGGCCAAAAGAGAAATAAACTTATTTTTAACTTTCTTACCAAGATAAGGATGATGAATTTCATGATTTTGAACATATCAAACATGTTATTACAATTTCACATGAAATTCAGCAATCATCTCAATCAATCCCAAAAAATTACCATTAATATCTTGGTAAAGTTTCTCGTTGGATCTTTGAAAAGACAAATTATATTTGTCTAGACATTTCATAATAGAAAATATTATTATCAAAATTTGCCTCCAACATTCTTTCTCCTTTGCAATTTCTTATTGCAAATCTTTATCAATTGTTTGATTTTTGATCAATCTTATTCTTAGTTCATTATGATTCTCATATTAGTCATATGGTCAATAATATTCTTATGTCATTTAAGTCCTCACTAAGATGCTTCCATTCTCTAAATCCATTACTGATGCACTTTGTTTGCTATTAGATTTGAATAATTTACAATCAAAACAATATACTTTATCCTCATGTTTAGAGTAAATCAACTACTTTCTATCGCTAATATCTTTATTGCTCAACTTTCTAGAATAATAAGAATATGATAATTGCCTAGAAGTATTTTATAAATAAAATGTCCCTTGCTTTATTGTCAAGATTATCCCAATTTTAGAATCATAAATATCCAAAGGAGGGAATAGTTGCTCATCTACCCTAAAATTTTCTAAATTTGATGCATTTATTATCTGATTATACTCACTTAAATTACTAACATCTTCATGAATATGAATCTCATCATTAAATTTTCATTAGATTATTCAAATTTATATTCACCTAATTCTTCTTGATTCTTAGTAGAGGGCATACTATTTTAACAAATTTAAGTAGCTTTTTTTTGGGATTCCATTAAATATTCTACTTTTCTTTTTTTCTTTTTTCACTTCTAGACAAATACTTTTAGACAATATCATATAAAATAATTATAACACAATTGGACGAAAAAGAACAAAAGCACATATATAAAACTGGAAGAAGTAGGAAGACATAATCGAACAAAATAGTTTTATCAGATATTACAAAATATACCAATAGTATTATATATCTACGATAGAGAAAAATACAAAGCAAAATTTGATATCTTATATTAAAAATAAAGACAAAGAGGAAACTTTTATGAAAAAGTTATCATAATTAGAATCCATTTTTATTTTTCAAGTAATTCTAAAATATCAAAACTAACAATGTCCACTTTTCACCAAAGAGAACAAAAATTAACAACGATATCCACATTATAGAAACATTAAAACCATATTTCATCATTAATCTATAAAATTAATTTTATATATACAAAATTAGTTAAACCCATAAATCAAAAAATGTTAATTACGACTTAATTAATGAAAGAAAGACAAATTACAATTGAAGAAGGAAATAAATGATAAAAAAACTATTAACTATGATATTTGAATGAAAGAGAGACAATTTGATCGAATAAATTTCTATTTGAATTGAAATTATACCTAGAATTGTAATTGACAAATCTTATCCATAATCAAACTGACAAATTTCAGTTTGCCCAGATAAATTACAATTAAAGAAGGGAGTGAAGAGAGATAAATCATAACCAAAATTTAATCTGAATTTCAATTCAAAAATAGAGAAATTTACATAGATTGAAAAAGCTATTATACTCATAATGAAATTTTAATATTTTTACCCAATCTCTAGATTAAAAGAGCTATTAAAAATAAAAATTCAAAGCAAAAAAAAAAACTAAAAACTAAGGCTCGAAAGAGCAAATGAGATGGGTTGCTTACCTACATACGGGAATAGTGTTGATAGAGGTAAGGACAAGTCGAAATTCTGAAATTTAAAGCCTTCGCTTACCGGATTTCAATTATTAAAAATATGGATCTCAACATCTAGAAGGAGCAATTTTATTTCGGAATGTCTGCTTAATTCTAAGTTCCACCACTATGTTCACCTCCCTAAAAGAAGTCTTATTTTATTTGCTGATAGATAACTATTTATTTAACGAAATTGATATTGATGTTTACTCCCTGAATAAATTCTTTGAAGACCAATAATTGTTTCCCTGCCTGTCTTTGAGCTCGAGTGGAAGACTCCTATGTTGCAAAGTAGCTTGTAACCAGTGGTGAATCTCATCACTACATGAAAAATCTATCATTATTATAACATGTATTATGTGCACCCCTACCTTCAAGGGAACCACTACTTTCAACGACGAATCCAAGATTTTAGTCTTAGGGGGACAAGGAACTTAATTTTGTAGGGGCTATAGCCCTACTTAGTTTACTATATATATACATAATACATATATTCTGGAAATTTTTTTAGTTTTATAGGAGCTATAGTCCTACTTAGTTTACTATATATATACATAATATATATATTCTGGAAATTTTTTTAGTTTTATAGGAGCTATAGCCTTTGCTAGCCCCCCTGGATCCATCCCTGACTACTTTCCTTTAGTCACCATTTGTCCCCCTTCAAAACCAATCAAAGGGATGTGTGCAGGCTTCAGCTTTTCTATTACCCAGAACTGTGGTTCGGATTCCACAGTGCTACAGAATTAACATTAAAAGCAATCTCTTTGTCTCTTTGCTGCTTCACTACAGGCCTTTGTACCAAGTTGTGATAGGAACCCTTTATGCACTTATTTGACCTACAACATACACTTCTTCAGATCCTTTCTAACTATCATTTTTGTAACTCCAGTTTTGAGAGACTCAGGAGATGGCTGTTTGTATCACCTATCTGGTGTATGTGATCTTGTTCTTTTTGCTCCCTCTCACTTTCTTTCGCATGTCTACAAAATAAAAACTAGTTGATCAATTGCCCCCTATAAAGTAAACCACGCTAATCTCTTTTTAGGTCTCTACAACCCTCCGTGTCATGCTCATAATCTCTATAGAATCGATAGTATTTTTCAATATTTTTATGTCTAATCCTTGAGATAGAAACTTGAGGGTCGGTATCATGCCCCTCAGATCCTCTGTCTCCTCTATTTTATCCCAACCTTACTCCAGTTCATCTTAGTCATATATTTATGTTCCCATGTCATGCTCATAATCTTTGTAGAATCGACATTATTTGTCAGAATTCCTATACCCAAGTCCTATGCATAATTTAAAATCACGTTCAGCGAAAGCCTTCAATGAGGTATGTCTACATTCTCCTTATTGCAGTTGTAAGTATTTGTTGACTCAGATTCTTCCCCTCCTTTCACTGCTTTGCTTCACTTGACTTTTTCTGCTCATCTTTTCTCAACAAAACTTTATCATATCTTTTAAACTCAAAACAAAGAAACCGTATGAGAAAAGATTGTCAATCTAATAAACAACTCAAAAAGTAGATTACTTGTCCCTTAACACATTAAATATTCTACACTTGGTAGTCTATAGTTCTTATTTTTTGAATACTTGTTAAATAAACTTTGAAAATAGATAATTAACAGAGTACTCAAAATCCTTTGAGTGCAAGGAATTGACGGATGGATGGATGGTCAACGGTGACAGTCAATCTTGAGGCTTCTTGTTTAAATACCATTATATCTTTGGCAAGAACGTAGAAGGACCCTCCATGGGGAGCTTCTACCTTTGTCTACTGCCTGATTATCGCCAATCATATCCATAATGTTGAAATTTTTATGAAGTAATTGTGTTTTTTTATTCCTATAAATACATTGAGGCATCGAACTGGAATTAGTCTCCATCGTAGGTAACATGATGATCATTTGATGCAGCAGCAGTAAGCCGCAAAAAAAAAAAAAAAAGAACCAACGTATGGTTACAAACATGGGAGAGATCTAATCAGCTGTAGTTATCCCTGAGGAGATGGAGCAACAGCAGGTGCTGGAGAGGGAGCATCAGTTTGATTAGAAGTTAGGAAACCAAATTTCTTGACGAGTTCATTTGCAACCAACTCATTGGCTTTATCTGATGGATGGTATTCATCCCAAAACACGTACTTGCTTCTGTCCTTGCATAGTGTAGATGCGGGAACGCAGGTAAGAGCAGGCCTTATTCTTCCGAAAGAGCAACAGGGCGAATCTGAGTTATTGAATCCTGCAAACATGGAATTCAAAAATTACCGCATATTAATGAATTGAAGATTTATATTCAGGCTTTGCTTTTCGTTTTAATTTCTTTTCAACTCACCGTATTTTCCTGGGTTAGTGATCACGTCATTAACAACATCATAAGCATCTCCAAATCTGAAGGTTGCGTTGGGGAGCTGGCCAGATAAATTATCTAACAAGTTGCCTGCAGCTTTGTTGAAGCTTTGCGCTAACTGATTTGTCCTTTCTTGGCATGCCCCAGAGGTACTCAAGACCCTTTGAAGTGGTATGCATCCCATTGGACCTAGCCCAAATACCATAAGCTGTCTTGCTCCCAATTTGTGCAGTAGCTGTTGGTAAACATTTGGTGATGAGAATTGATAGCTCGAATTACGAAATGAATGAATCTTTTCGATTTTAATCATTTAACTAACCTTAAGTTGATCTCTCATTGTTTCCATTAAATAGCTAACGAAACTCTCATCAGTGAATTTCCAGGAATCGCTGTAAACCGGCATCAGGTAATTATTTATGAAGTCGTTACTACCAAGAGCAACCACATATTTAGCTTGCTGAAAGAACTGCTGCGCTTTTTGTTGGCCAATTTGGTTCTGAATCAGTTGTTGTACTCCCATAAACAGATCAATTTGTTTGTAGAGAGAAAATCTCTGAATCTGCAATATGTCATGGTATTTAGTTTAAGTTACACAATTCCTAAACTAAAATGGTTGCAAGCTATGACTTACAAAGTAGCCACCGCTTTCGTTCAGAATACCCCCTCCTCCAGAAGCAAAATTCACACCACTTTGCAGGATTACGTCCTCTGTTAAAGATGGATCCATAAAAGCTGGTGGCCTTGGAAGACCAGCACTGTCACCTGCACAAGTAATTACTCCGAGTTCATTGTCATGATCACACAATGCTCTATAATTGACATGAAGTACCAGATGCTTTTGATCAATTGCTGATTACCTATTATATCAGCAACTGTTCTGCCATTAGTGAATCTCCCATTTGGCAATCCACTGCCATAATCAATACCGTACCAAGGCAGGCTCGCTTGAGCAAGACTCCTGGTGAGGTACATGTTATTACCAACATCGGAAAGCGAATCTCCGAAAATGAACTGAACTATCTTACATTGACATCCACCAGTTACGACTCCTAGGATGATCACAACCAATGCAGTTAAAGCAACCTCAGATTTCATGTTTGACGGAAAGCAATGACACAATTCTTTTACAGGCCCTCCAAGTTGTGAGCGTACGCTATACCAGGGTCAAGATATAAACATATATATGTGAAGATTACGTTCTTTAAGTCATTTATGAAGTGTAATGGACCAAGAAAGTTGGGACCAGAAAGACATTGGTCTGAGACACGAGAAGATTGTTTGATGACCAACTCTTGCTGATTCAAACCTACTGCAACTACCTTGGTATATTTGTTACAACGGTATTTCAGGGGTTGGACCCTATTCATTCATGCGACAGAATGTCAATGGAAACATGCATATATACAAGGAGTGTGTAAACCACAGAAGCAGTCCAAGGGAGGTTGTTAACCTAATTATGAACTCGAGGTTTCCTAAGCTAGAAGATGGTGGTTCTTAAATCCCCCTAAAAAGCGAGCGAGATCAGATTCGCTTTTTATAATGGTTGGGGTGAGTTCAACCACCTTCTCATTGCTTGCATGCACGAATAACTCCGAAGTCCTTGGCCATTTCTTTCGAGGACAATACAGCAATTATAAACAAAAGCAAAGGTTTGACTTATCACTCTTTATTTGACTTTTTTTCATTTTAATTTTTATTATATGTAGTTTAATTTTTCACTTCAATCTCATGTGCGATTCTTCCAACATTATGCGTAGCCTTCTGTTTTTGAGATGCTAATTCAGTGCAGTTGTTTGTTTGGCTACTCAGAAAATCTTGGTTTTAATTTTCTAACTTGAACTGTGTGTGCGGAGAAGAGACGACAGAAGCAAACGTCTAAATGATACAAATTTCGCATCACTTGAAATCAAGCCGTACTTTTGTCAATCACCATAGCCAACTCTCTGTTTCCAGAATCCTATTAACCGAGAAGCCAGACTGTCAAGAAATAGCAGACGAACCCATATCAGGCTTCAAATTACGAACCCAACACTTGATTTCCCTCATTAAATCATCCATTCAAAGGTCTCATTTTCTACAAATCCATGCCCATCTCCTTCGTACCTCTCTTCTTCAAGACCCCACCATCTCTCTCCCATTCTTGTCTCGCATTGCACTCTCTCCTATCAGAGACGTTATTCATTCCCGCCAAATTTTCTCCCAAATCCTCACCCCAACTACGTTTCATTACGACACCATGATAAAGGCGTACTCGGGCAGCAACACACCCATTAATGGGTTTTACTTGTACCAAGATTTGAGACGGCGAGGTTTACGCGCAAATTCGTTAACTTTATCGTTTGTTCTCAAGTGTTTTGTCAGAGTTTCTTCGTTGATGGGCGGTTTACAGGTTCATGCGAGGATTTTGGAGGATGGCCATCAATCGGATAGTTTGTTACTAACTGAATTAATGGAATTATTTTCGGTTTGTAAACAAGGTGATGAAGCGTGTAAGATGTTCGATGAAATACCTCGGAGAGATACTGTTGCTTGGAATGTGCTCATTTCTTCTTATATACGCAATCATAGAACCAGAGATGTGTTGGGGTTATTTGATGGTATGGTAAGAAGTCAATTTGGGTGTCAACCGGATGATGTTACGTGCCTGCTTCTCCTCCAAGCTTGCGCTAACTTGGGTGCGCTGGAATTTGGTGAGAAGGTTCATGGTTATATCGAGGAACGTGGGTATGGTGGTGCGGTGAACTTGTGTAATTCTCTTATAGCAATGTATTCAAGATGTGGGTGTTTGGACAAGGCTTATGGTGTATTTAAAGATATACATGGGAGAAATGTGGTCACATGGAGTGCTATGATTTCGGGTTTTGCAATGAATGGATATGGAAGAGAAGCTATTGAGCTATTCGAGGAAATGCAAAGAAGGCATGTTTTTCCTGCTGATCAGACTTTCACTGGAGTTCTTTCTGCTTGTAGTCATTCTGGTTTGGTTGACCAGGGAATGATATTGTTTGAGAGAATGAGAAAGGATTTTGGGGTATCGCCTAATGTTCATCATTATGGGTGTATGGTTGATCTCTTGGGTCGTGCTGGTCAACTAGAACAGGCATATCAACTTATAATGTCAATGGAGGTCAAGCAGGATTCAAAAATATGGAGGACTTTACTTGGAGCTTGTAGAATTCATCGCCATGTTACTCTTGGAGAATGCGTTATAGGGCATCTGGTTGAACTCAAGGCTCAGGAGGCTGGAGATTATATTTTGTTGTTAAATATTTATTCCTCTGTTGGTGATTGGGAGAAGGTGGCAGAGTTGAGGAAGTTTATGAAAGAGAAAGGGATCCAAACCGCACCTGGCAGTAGTTCAATTGTGCTGGAAGGTGAGGTACATGAATTTGCTGTGGATGATGTTTCTCATCCACGGAAGGATGAGATATATAGAATGCTGGATGAGATTAATCACCAGCTGAAGATTGCTGGTTATGTTGCTGATATAACGTCAGAATTGCATAACTTGGGTCCAGAAGAAAAGCAATATGTGCTATCTTATCATAGCGAGAAGTTGGCTATAGCTTTTGGAGTTCTTACAACACCTCCTGGCACAACAATCAGAATAGCCAAGAATCTTCGTATTTGTATTGATTGTCACAACTTTGCCAAGATGCTTTCTGGAGTTTATAACCGTGAAGTTATCATTCGGGATCGCACTAGATTTCATCATTTCCGTGAAGGATACTGCTCCTGCAACGATTATTGGTAAGCATTGTTGAAATATTTGTTGGCAGCTGGGAGTATCTACTCCATATGAAGGGCCAGCTTCATTCTCAGATCAGAGATGTGGTTAAATTGAGGATCTGGGTTGGTGCCACCGTGATGAATTGTGGGTTATGTGGGAGTAATTCCTCAACCAAAACCAGTCTTCAACAGGAACGTCTGGTTGAAGTTATATTTTGCTCTTAGAAACTTGAAACGAGAAAGCTCGTATCATATGAGCCATAGCAGGAAGAACAAGAGACCAAGAGGTTGTGTGTTAAGGCGGCGTGGAATGGGGTTATATCATATGTTTGTGATTAAAATGCTGAATGAATCAGTTGGCTGATAATGGAATAAGGGAGAACAGATCCACCCATCTGGAACTAAATAAAAGAAAAAGAATCGTCAGACTGCTTTTAGACAGGAGAAGATGTTGCGGAGTTGGTTGATTGAATTGAAGGATATCATAATTTTGAGATAACGGCCCAAGGCTTAGGGAAGTGATGACACAACGCAAGTGTTTGAACCGCATTGCAACAAGGAACACTATGAGATGGGTTGTAAATTATTGAGAATTGTTGCAGCAGGAAACAAAGATACCGATTTCCTTGAAACTTTGACGTTTCCTATTTTCTTTCTTCTTCCCCTTTTTCAGGTCGTATTATTGAAAGTATGCTGAGTTTAAACAAAGTGTTAACCAATTGTTCGCTTTCTTTGGGCTGGCTTAGGAAGAAACTTCTCCTCAGGTAGTGATAATTTGCAACCAGTTTGTTGCTATATAGATGTCAAGCAAGCATAGACATAACAAGATCACTAAGGGCTAATAACTTTGAAAATGCGGAAACGAACAACACAAAATGTAACCAGAACTAATGAGCAGCAACCTTTCTACCAGAGGAAAGAGGGAGGGCATGGGTGAAGAACAGAAGTACTTTGTGTGCTCTTGGGCACCAGCCACGTTATTTCATAAAACCAAGTATTACAAGCTCTTAGTGACTGTGGTTGAGGTTTTCAAAAACCTAGAATACTAACATAACCGCTCCAAGCATTTCCTCGAAAGAGTTTCTTCAAGAGATTACAAAGGGAAACAAAATTTCTACGAAACTTGAAGCTCTGACTGATGCAACCATGATTGACTGCAAAATTTGGATTTTACTAACTTTGTTAAGGCAACCAATTGAATTTGGTTAGGATGTTGACTACAAACTCATCTTAAGCAGCCACCGGTTCCTTCTGACCAAATACAATACCCTTCTCGATGCTAGCCTTCAGTTCAGGCTTTAGAGCTTCAAGCGCCTTTTGCTCGTACTCAGTCAACCCCTGGAGTTCAGATGAGATGATAGATTCAACGCCTTTCCTTCCAAGCTTTACCCTTGATGCAAAGAAGGGAAGCTCAGTGAGATCTGACTGCACATATGAGCACTCATAGACATCTGCATCTCCATCCAGTGCACGCAAAGAAGACTCAACAAATCTAGCTGCCGCATATGCCATTGACAAGGTTGCAGACCCAGCACCTGCTTTTGCCTCCACAACTTCTGTTCCAGCATTCTGAATCCTCACAGTGAGTTCCTGAATTTCCTCATCTGTGAAACTAACTGAAGGTTTAGCCTTGGACAGAAGGGGAAGTATGGTAATTCCAGCATGCCCTCCCACAACAGGAACGTCCACGTCAATGAGCTTGAGATTCTTCTTCTGAGCAACAAATGTGTTTGCCCTAACAACATCAAGTGTAGTAACACCAAAGAGCTTCTTTGGATCATAGACACCCTTCTGCTTCAAGACTTCAGCTGCAATTGGCACCGTAGAGTTGACTGGATTGCTTATAATATGGATGAAAGCTTCAGGACAGTTATCAGCAACAGCTTCCACCAAGGTCTTCACTATGTTAGCATTAATGTTGAAGAGATCGTCCCGGGTCATACCAGGCTTTCTTGGCACTCCAGCGGGTATGACAACAACATTTACACCCTTCAAACAATTAGCTAATTCAGCAGTGCCAGTGAAGTCCAAAACCTGCGAGGGAGTATTGCAGTGACTAAGGTCAGCAGCAACCCCCTTGACATTCGCTATATCATAGAGATGAAGTGCTGAAACCAATGGAGACATCTTGACAAGTAGTGCAAGGGGCTGACCAATCCCTCCAGCAGCTCCAAGAATAGCCACTTTGTAGGATGCTTGGATTTTTAGTCGATTCTGTGACATTTGGCTTGATTTTGAGGACTTTGGTGAAGTAGAACGCCCAAGGGCTGCAGTGCTATCCTTGCCAAAGAAGGATGAATCTGTCTCACAATTCAGAAATGTTGCAGCTTTGAGACCATTGAAGCACACGATCGAACTCTGAGAGTTGAACCTCACAGCCAAGGGTTTCGACTGTGGAAGTTGGGTAGCTTTGGGGCCAAACGAAGCAGTTGAGCCGATGGAAAAGGTAGCTGCTGCTGATGTGGCTGCCATTTTGGTAAAGCTGTAAACAAAACTTCGATGTGAGCGTCATTGACATATAAACAGATTAGATATGCTGCAAGATACAGGACTATTGAGAGTTAAAGACCATATATACTTGTCAATACCCAAGAAAATGCACAAAAAGAAATGGTTTTTCAACAAGGTGAGTGCAAACACAAGCTAATTGAACAAAACTAATACACCCAACAAATAGTCTGATTGAATCAAAACAATAGAAACAGCAGACGACTTTTGGTATACTGTCAAAATCCAAACATATTACGAACAGCACCGATGGAATACATCAAAATAATCGAAATCACAGTAACGACAACAACATATGAACGCACGTTCTTTTACTAATAACAGTGGAAACAAATTAACATAACAGAGAGAAAGAGATCTGAATTCAAGAAATGAAAATTACACTTCCAAAGTAGGAAGAAATGGAGGGATGCCAGATCTAAACCACAATAATAATGATAAAATTGCGAACAAAAAGGGAAGTGAAGAGAATAAAAATGCTTGAGAGGAGATTCGACACAAACCTGAGAGAGAGATCTGAGATCGATTGAAGCCTTCGCCACGAGTAACGTAAGATTGAAGGGGGCGAGAGAGAAGAAAGAAGAGGATTGCAGAATATGAAAGGTGATTAGGTGAATCCGAAAGCAGCGGTTTGATGGATTGGTCCATGACGTGAGGCTTGTTTGTATTAATATGGGAAAACCAAAACCCCTTGGAAGTCTCCGCCCTTCAACCTTTCGCTCTTTTTTCTTTATTCAAATTATTTTTTCAATGACATATATTTTTATATATTTATTATTGCAACTTACTTTAAAATAATTTATGATATTAAAATTATATCGGAACAATTATGTAGATGATGTGACCATCAATAATAATTTATAGAATTTTTTAATAATTTAAAAATAAATAAATTAACGCATCTTTTAATTATTGCATAATATGTAACAACAAGGATTTAAAAAGAATATACATATATATAATGGTTAGAAGTATTACCCGATTATAAAAGGGTAAAATTTTTAGCATTTAATTTGATTAAAACAAATATGAAAGAAGTTTTAGAACCAATGTTTTAAAAATTAGACTAAAATTTAAACTAGTAAGACAAGATATTTAAAATTTAAAAGGTTCAATTGGTATTAGATCGTCAATAAAAATTAAATAAAATTAAATAATGACTTATGACTGAAAGAGATTGTTTTTATCTACTGAAAAATTTAAAGTTTAATTAAAATATTAAATAAAAGTTGATTGATGTCAAATGAACATTGGTTGATTTATTTTAATTTATAAAAAATTATTAATTTATAAAATTGACAAATTAATAAATAAATTTATATGTCCTTAATTACAAGAGTTATTACAGTAAATTGAACTAAAAGTTAAAAAAAACTTTCAAGGTTTTTACTATTAATATAGTTGAATTACTTTTTAATCATTGCTTTAAACAATTAAATATACTGGATCATCTCTAATTATGTTTCTCTCAATTCCGCTTCAAATAAAGACAAGTCTAAGCTGTATATTATAGGTTTTGGATTCAATACAATTTCATTATTTATCGACAACAATGTTCAATTGTGTCTTGTCTGGAATACACCTCTCATTTGACACAGCATGGAATCAGCTCATAAGATCCTACCATCTTATTTTCCGCTTTCTTCTCAAAAATCAACAGGTTAGATTTCTTCTCATAAAGTCATTGCAGGTCTTGTCTTTAATGGCTAATTAATTACTGTTGTTAGAAACACAAGAGCTAAACGTTAGGTATAGAGTGGCATGAAATCTTCTGTTCCAAAATGTGTATACCAACCTCGTTCCATTGAATCTTAGTCATTCATTTATATAAGTTCCACATAAATAGATGACTTAAATTTAATGGGACATAATTGGTATACACATTTTGAGACAGAAAATTTGTCCCCGTATAGAGTGCTGATGTTGCTACTAAAACCTATCAATCATGGTCTGTACACCTGATTTTATGCGCCAATTTTAAGTTACAATTCATCTTATCCATACATCTGGTCCATTGGAGCCCAAAATTGTTATTATTATGCCATTAATTTTCAGGCGTAAGAACTTAATACGCACTATCAGGTTGCAATTTCATTAAGATGAAACGACTCTAGGGTAAATTTTAATTAACCACGTCTTTTTATATATATATATGATCAATTTTGATGACCTTAATCGTTTTGTTTTTCTTATTTTTGTTTTAATATGACATTGCTCCACAATTATTCTTCTGTTACATCCCAGTTTTTGATGTCAAATAATTGCAAAAAAGTATCCGGGCTTGAAAATCTCTATTTTTACCGACTTGTTCCAATTATATTTATACCTCAATACGACGTCATTTTATATACTCAAATTTATCATAAGTGCAGTCTAAGTTGGAGACAATGTCTCGTCAGATTTTACGAGTGGGTGTTTCCTAAAATGTGACCATCTACCCGTCGAAATTATAAGTTATAACAGGGAACCATAAAATTGATATCATGAATAAGAAAGAAATTTATATATTAAATTAAATACAAATTTAATAGATTTAATATGAGTTAATTCAAAATTTTATTTAAACTTTTTTAAACTTTTAAGTTTGAGTTAAGTTTTGATTTTTTTGGGCTCCAAAACTTAGAATCTTATATGAATTATCAAGGTTTTGAAACCCGGACCAGAAATCGAACCGGAAGTCTTATTGGTCACCGATTTGTCGAACCGGTATGATATCATAATTACGTAATAATTATATTTAATTATATATAATATTAGTAATATTAAAAAAGAAAAAATATACCAAAATTTTTAAATTGATTTATTTTTAAATTGATAATTCCTCACATAATTTGAATAGCATTTAAGAATTTATATAACATGCAAGTCAGAAAAATCAAAATTATAAGTATGTTCCTAAATCAATGCACTTGGTTGTAATGTTTGACCTTCGTTTTTTTCCCTAAGGATGATAATAAGTTCTTTCGATTCTTCAAAACAATGCTCCAGTTTACCAAGCGTCTATGGTCGGAAGATTTTTTCATAATATCTAGGAAATATTCTTCATGAATAATCCATATTAGCTTTCTATCCTAGCCTACTGGCAAAGGTAGATTGTTAAAAGTTATTTTAAGTCTTAACCGAACCATTTTATCCAAGGGCAATGGCATTATGTATCGTCAATCATCATCATCATCTCCTTTTTGTAGCTGATCACCAGGGATATGATCTAGTGATAAAACAGAGTAGTAGTGCCCCCTGTTATCAATAATAGGGTATTTGGTGTAAAAGTTTTCTCCTTTAATGTTAATAGTTAGCTACTTAGCCGAAAAGTTGAAAGTCCAAACATTTCATCAAAACCTTCAGATGCCACCTAAACATTTTCTTTAAACACACACTATACATGCATTAAAAGGGTGGGGCATTTCATCAAACAATATACATGCATTCTTTCATATTCTCATTGTTAAACATACAAAGTTCACAAATTAGCTAAATCCATATCACCAAACCACAATCATCTTCAAACAATCAACTATTAATAATAAACCAAATTTGAGAAGAGACAGGACAGGGGTTTTCTCATATGTTTTGATATCTTCATGAGGCTATGTCTCTTTGTCTTTCTCAACCTTCGATAGAGGTTTGTGCGTGATGGGGTCAATTCCTCTCTGCCTTAGCTTCTTCTTTATGCAAGAATTCCACAAATTTTTGATCTCATTGTTTTTTCTTCCTGGTAATTGTGTAGCGATTTGAGACCATCTAATGACATAATCAAGACACGTTGATAAGTTGAAAAGAAAATTTTATAAAGATAAAAACCAACATCTACTTAATCATTAAGATTTCCCTTATGGATCACCTGTTGCTAAGAACTGCATGGAGTTCAATAATCAAGTTCTCTTCTTGCTGAGAAAAAGCACCTCTCTTCAAATCTGGTCTTAAGTAGTTAATCCATCTCAATCTACAGCTCTTTCCACACCTTTGTAAACTTGCTCGTGTCATGCGTAAAGAAACACGAAACACAAGTTTATATCTAAATAGATTACCTTATCGTCTCTGTTGCGTCTTTAATCCACAACAGAAAAAAAAAAGTGGCAGAAATTTCTGTAGAAATTTCACTTGCAAGTTTTTTCCTGTCAAAACTCTGCATGCAGGAACGCTGGAATCATCCACCCTTTCAACAGTTCCATGGTACAAGATTTGAGCTTTCACTAGAACAACATTGGAGGAACATTCAACAACCACTATGCTTATGAACTACAACAACCAAAAATTAAAGGAGGGCTCTCGAGGCATTTCTCCAATTTTACTGACATGTCAGTCGATAGTCCCTGTCATGGTTTTGAAATCCAGAGGAAAAAGCTTAACAAAGACTTGGAAAAGAGAAAAAGGCAGGGATAAATTTTCAGGAGGAAATAAGTGTGAAAGAGCTGAACGGGAAAGCTTAACAAAGACTTGGAAAAAAGAAGTATAAAACAGTGCCTTTATATTCACTAAATCAGTGGCTAACTAGTTCGACCAATACTGGTTTAACCGGTCAATTGATCGATTTTTACCAGTTCGAACTGATTCAATTAAGAACTGATATTTAGAGGTTACTCGGATCAGATAGCCGACTGGTCACCGGTCGAACCAGCCGATCTAGTCCGGGTTTTAAATCCATGTGAATTATTATCAAAACATGTCATTTTTCTAATAAACAAAACGACGTCATTTCCTTGTAACCCTACTATTGTTGGAACAACTTCATTTTGCTAATAAGTAAAACAATGTTGTTTCTAAAATCAATAAGCGTTGTTATGCTCCTAATCTTCTTCACTACATCGTAACATTATTAATTTCTTATTCCTCTTTCCTGCACACTCCTCACCGCCAATCACCTCCTCCTTGTAACACCCCACTCCCGCGCGACCCGAACCTGACATCGACGGTGATATCCGAGTCTGTGCCCCGCGAGAGTCGCGTGCTAAACACTCATTCAGTAGTCGGTACATTTTTTTTACATAACAATATATGCAGAATTCAATGCCCAAGTTGGGTCCTCATTCAATCATATACAATTTCATTATACACAATTTCCAATAGCCACTCGGGCCTATTTCCCAAATACAAATATACACTTCATTACATAAATAAAGACATGCAATGCAGACGCAAACTGATCCCGACTTTTATCCTTCATTGGAATCCTACAAATATACTCTCGTTGGCTTAACGGGGTATCCTTCTAATCCTAAAAAATAATTGCAAATTTTGAGTGAGTTTTGCGAACTCAGTGAGTGACCATCATCGACGGCTCACTCATCACATATCACATAAGACATATATTTCATAAGTCACATTTCATTACACATTTTTTTTCCAATATCGCACATGTTCATATTATTTCCCATTCAATCACTGAACTAATCTCACTTTATTTCCTATTTCACACTATTTCCCATATTCATATCATTTCATTAACAACCATATTGAATCACATAAACTTGTTCAGTTATTTCACATTCAATATCATTTAATCATTTATGTCATGCATACTCAGTGTATATGAGACTCACTTTTCAATTGTTACTTTGTTGTGACCGAGTGCCTGAACTATCCCATATAGGGCTCATTGATAACTGTCTCATGTAGGGCTCATTGATAACTGTCCCATGTAGGGCTCATTGATAACTATCCCATTTAGGGCTCATTGATCCATGTAGGGCTCATTGATAGTTGTCCCATATAGGGCTCATTAATCGTTGAGCTTGTAGCTCTGATCGGTGACTACTCTAATCACAACGGCCATTATCTGATCATGCATTCATATATGTAACGCATATATCACAATGTTATACACAATTATCTATCCCTTTCAATCACCTCTCATATCATCGGACTTTAGTCCGACATTCCACCCTTAAAGTGGAGCATTTCACAGTTTCGTTCATTACACATTTGTCAATCAAATAAGTATAAGGCAATTTTTGCCTTTCACCAAATCAAATTATTCACTCAAATGCATATGGAATGCGTATGTGACACTTTTCTAATTTATTTTTGTGTTGTGACTGAGTGCTCAAATTGTCCCATATAGGCGCATTAATCGTTGAGCATGAGGCTCTGGAATCACTGTGGGCTCAAGGCTCAAGTACGATGAGCTTTTAGTTCTCGATGGATACTTCGGTCACACTACCATTGTCTAATTTTACACTTATGCATGGAATGCATATGTCAAAAAAATGCAGTATTTCAATCACAATCAATCCCAAATAGTTCCCAATCACACAAATAGTTCACAATCACATTTTAATCACAATCTTATTTATGCACATTTCAAACACAGAGGGTCCAAATTCATAGACCATTTGCACTTCTATGTCATAATCTCCCATTTCATCGGACCTTCTATCTGAAATCCATAATCAAACGCAATTCACTAACCCACCATTATTCACCACAGTTTTATAAAGACAAAATTCTAAGCACATAATAATTGAGGAACCGTCTAGGTCACTCACCTCATATCTATGCTTGAATCTTATCCAAAGAATCAATTTTCCATTACTTCTTTTCCTTCATCCAAGTTAAAATTTCCTAAGCCATAATCACCCAGATTCAACATCACTTACTGCATAAATACTAAAATTGAGGTTAGGAAACACAAATCCATACTAATCATAAGTCATATGAATCAAAACCTTTCACAACTTAGCAAATCAAAATCTTAATTTTTTTACCTCCATCTTCACCAATTTCGGAATTTTTCTTAGCTCATCATGGAGTTCTCTTCTTCTTCCATCTTTTTCCTCCTTGGATCAACCCATAGATCTCGCTTAAAGACCCATAAAAATCGAACCCTAGTTTACTCTTTCTTCTTTCTTCTCCCATCCGAAGGCTCTTGACTCTTCTCTTTTCTTCTTTCTTTTCTGTTTTGCTCTTTTGTATCGTGCTTCAACCAGGGAAGGAAAACAGCTCACTCGCTTTTATAGTGCCCTGTCATTTAATGAATGAGGAATGACCTATATTCCCCTCCATTTAAGCCTATAAACTTAATCCTTTAAGTGATGCTCCAAAAATGCCCTTCCTTTTTTCCTTAAAACTGACATATTGGCCCCTTATTTCGATCAGGTAAATAAAACAATTTGACAAAACTTTCTTCTAAAGAGATGTTCCTCTATGTCTTACGAATCCATCACTTCAAGAATCAGATCGATCGGAGCTCTATATCTAAAAATATCTAAAAAATACTGAAGTCTGTTAGATATTTCGTTTGGACCCAAAACTAAATCAAGACTAAACACTACATGTAACTTCACTCCAGAAGTTGAACATCTTAGAGGCTAAATTGTCAATCGGTTCCTTCATATAACTTGTAAATCTATGTCTCTAGTTTCATTTGAAACAAGAATCTGATCTATTGGATCTCTATAGCTCAAAATATCTCAAAAATACTGAAGTCTGTCCAGACCATTACAAAGCCAAGACTAAACACTACACCTAACTTCAATCCAGAAATTGAAGGTCTTAAAGGCTAAATTATCAATCGGCTCCTTCATATAACTTGTAGATATATGTCTCTAATTTCATTTGAAACAAGAATCTGATCTATTGGAGCTCCATAGCTTAAAATATCTCCAAAATAATGAAGTCTATTCAGACCATTACAAAACCGATTCTAAACACTACATCTAAATTCCATCCAGAAATTGAAAGTCTTAAAGGCTAAATTGTAGATCCATGTCTCTAGTTTAATTTTCAAGAAGAATCAGATCGATCCGAGCTCTATAGCTCAAGATATCTCGAAAATACCGAATGATGTTTAGACTTTTTTCACAGGTCAGCTCACTTTAATGTCAAAACTGATCTATTTGGTATGAAAAGATAGAAAAATGGCTTAGGAATCCAACGCTTCAAAAATCGGGTCGATCGGAAGTCGGACGAAGAAGTTATGCTCAAAAGAGTGAAGGGAGGTCGGTCGGCTGAAAAATCAACAGAAATGTCGCTCGGCCAATTGACCGAGTTGACCGATCGATGACCGATCGATAATCTCCTCAAAACTTCAAAACAACACCTTAACTTGTAAACATCATAACTTTCGACCCAGAACTCCAAATTTGAGAAACTTGGTGTCTATAGAAAGTTAAAAGAATCCTCTACAACCTTTATTAAGGCCTTAAAAATCAGATTGACCTCTAAATGGGTTTAAAAACTCCACACAAAATGACTGGTCGATCAGCTTCACACTAAACAGCATCAGAACTTCTAAAAATCATAACTTTATACTCCCTTGTCCAAAATTTTCATGCCTTATATCAATAGAAAGAGAAAAACAAGCTGTACAATGTTCATGAAGAACTCCAGAGCAACTTCAACCTCTAGCTAAGTCAATTTTTCAATCAAAGTTTTTGCCCTATTAGCAATCACCTAAGCAATATCCAAACTTCAAATTATCATAACTTCTTGCCCCGATATCAAAAAATTGCATACTTTATGGCGTTAGAAAGCTGGAAACACAAGCTACAACTTTCATTAAGGCCCCTTTGACTATATCCATCTAGATCTGTACAGTTTTTCCGTTAAAGTCCCTGAACACCATTCCTACACTTAGGATGGCTTAACAACATATCAACTTCAATCCTTCACCCTATACCACATATTCTTCATCTAATTCATCGCAAACTCAAAATTTAAAACTCCAACTTGTTCTTCCCAAGAAAAAACTCAACAGTGAAGATTTATGCACATACACGTTCCTTTTTGCAAAGCCATACATAATCATACAATGTCTATTTGGCAACACAAACATGCTACTTTCACTCTTTCAACACCTTCTACCCATAAATTTTTGAAATTCACATTTCCTATCTTTTATACCTGACAATTGTCAATAAATTCATGTACCACTTTATGAGCCAGTAATCATTATGTAAATTCATGTATCCTAATAAGATGCATGAGCAAAACCAATGCATTTTCTTTGTCTTTCCTTGAGCACACTTGTACAATATTTCGGGTCCTCACCCTTCATTTGGGGACGGGACGTTACACTCCCCCTTTATCTGATTTTGCCTCAATCTCAATTTGTATCTCTCTACTTCTTCTATTGTTGTGCCTCTCTATTGTCGATTATTTATGCTCAATCGAGTCGTGTAGTTTAGTAACAAAATAATCTTAAAATATCATTTAGCTTGTACATATTTAGATATATATGATAAAGTTTATATAGTAAATATATATTGCAAATAAAATTACTACAAGATTATAATTATGATATTTATATTGTATTTATATATTATCCCTAAATTATTTATTGTTATTATTCAATTGAGATTGGATATTAGTAGAACGTAAAAAATAGCACATATTATGTAGCGCCCCCTTACCGCAGGGTATCCACTGGGACACCCGGAGGTCATTCCGGCACATATCCTACGATGAGGGCACGCTACGTTCGATCATTACATCCCTTTCTATGGCATGGTAACATAATTCAAGATCAAAGCATCATAAGAAGATCACAATATTTTAAAACCAACCTTTTTTTTCCTCATTACATTTCACAAAAATCAGGGTCTACATTGTCTGACCACAATATCCGTATGTACATCATCAGAAAACCTAATACAATAGTACTACGTGAATGAGGAAAGTGTATCAAATCTATTTAAACCATCCAAAAGAACCCCAGCTGACCGACCTTTGAGCTATGACCTCAATCTCCAATCGCAATCTACTCGGCTAGAAGATCTTCTATAACAACTATAGTCGTCTCTCGGTCCTGAAAAGACAACGTTGCAATTTTGGTGAGTTTTGCGAACTCAATGAGGTAACCATCATCTATGGTTCACTCAATTCATGCATCAAAACATCGCACATAACACAACGCTCACTTCATTACATATTCACAATGTATCACACTATCGCACATAACATAATATTCACTTCATCGCATATTCACAATGTATCACATTGTTCAAGTAAAAACACACATCAATTATTATTGGCAATGCACATGAGACTCACTTTCGTTTATTATTGTCGTTATGACCGAGTGCCTTTTTCCAGCTCATCCCTTTTTGGATGTCGAGCTTAGTCGAATAACGTCCCATATCTCTTCGTGAGATATCGGGACGATCGACTTTTCGAGCCCAAGGCTCTATTCACATTTTGAGCTTTTAGCTCCTTATCCCGCAACTCCGGTCATAACTTCCTTTATCTTTCATGCATACATGTAATGAATGTTTCACATATCATAATCTCACCAATTACATGGATGCACATTCACGTTTTGATCACATTTATCATCGACCTTAGTCCGGCATTCAGTATAAATGCTTAGCACACTTTTGCATTCATATGCACACTCACAATTTTCGCATGTTTGGAGCACTTAAATAATTCATTCGAAACATATTCTAAAGCAAACAATTAATTGAGCAAAACCGTCTAGGTTACTCACTAGTTTCTCCCGGTTAATGCGGAAGATCCAGCAACGTCTGGAGGTTGACGTTCCAATGGCTCCTCTATAACAAATAACATATACATATATCACAATTTGAACAATCATAAGTGTTTAATAATGCACATGAATGAGATGAAATATGTACAATGCATATTCATGACTATCCCGGGTATCAATCCATCAATTTCTTCACAAGAAGTTCAACTATCAAAACTCACTTAATTAGCCTCATTCTAGGGGATTTAACCCTCCATAAACCATTTGAATCCAATCTCATAATCCAATGAACCATTTCAGATCTTTCTCCAAAACAGTGTATTATATCCGACTTCCATCCAGAAATTGAACACCTTAGAGACTGTATCAAGATTCAGCTCCTTCATATAATTTGTAGCCCTATTACTCTAGTTCACTACAAATCAAGAATTACCTCAATTGGAATCCTATAGACCAAGATATCATCAAAATACTGAAATACATTCAGTAAAATATCCAATTCATACTCCTTCCACCGGTACCCTTACTTTGATTCCATCAATCATTTCCAATATAATACTAAAGACCATAACTTTTTGTGGAGAGATAAATAAGTGTGTTAGGAATCCAATGCTTCAAAAATCAGGTCATTGGAGGTCTAGAGAAAAAGTTATGAACAAAAAGTACAATCTGTTGTTTTTGTTTTTCTGCGTCTGCGTCTCAGTCTTTGCGTCTGCGTCTTAGTTTTTGCGTCTCCGTCTCAATCTCTGCATCTGCGTCTCAGTTTCTGCGTCTGCGTCTCAGTTTTTGCGTCTCCATCTCAATCTCTGCGTCTGCGTCTCAGTTTCTGCGTCTGCGTCTCAGTTTTTGCGTCTCCGTCTCAGTCTTTGCGTTTGCGTCTCAGTTTTTTGCGTCTGCGTCTCAGTCTTTGCGTCTAGAACGTATCCACTTAAAAAGATCATAACTTTTGACTCCGATATCCAAAATTTATCAACTTTATACCGTTGGAAAGCTAAAAGAAATATCTACAACTTTTCAGAAGGGAATTTTGCCAGAATCTATCTAAATCAGGTCCAAATTTCCTCCTAAAGTTGGAACATGAATTTTCGCTCAACTCTCAACATCCTGCACCCAGTTCTCAACTTCGTGACAACTTTTGAGACTCTTAGAGACAGAACTGAAATTCAATGTCTTCATACGAATTGTAGCCATATATTCTTAGTTTACTCTTAATTAAGAATCATCTTATTTAGACAACCACAGAAAATGTTATGGCCAAAATACTGAAACATGCTCAGTGAGAAATTTTCCAGACTTTCTAACTTTCAACACTTTACGTCACCAAACACCAAAAGTTTTCTCAAAAACTAATTTAACACTATAACTTAATTTATTTCTCCCCAACTAACCAGTATTTAAGAACAAACACATGAAGTACATTTTTTTATGTAGATGACAGTAATCTATCAACTTTATTTAACAAACCCCCAACAGTGAGGGATTTCTCTAACATTTACCTGCTGAAATCTCCAAAATCTTCAAGCCCTAAACTCCACACGTTTTCGTACTTCACTGAGTGAAATGATTAGCTTCTGGTTTTTCCTTAGAATAGATGACACACATGGCAAAGTAAGGTTGGTGAAAGAAAGGAAGAACACAAGAGTCCCTTAGAAGATATTTTGCTGGAAAATTCTGTGTTTCGAAGAGAGAAGTTTTGGAAAGATGAGAATAAAGAATGGACTTGGACAAGACTTAACCTACCAACTCTCAAGGAATAGTGACCTACTTCTAGCTAGAGTACAAGGTCTAAGTGACAAATGTCACTTTCTAAATGATTAAACCCTAACTTAGTTTCTTTGGAAACTAACTCCATTTAGTTCCCCTCTTTCCAATACAACAATCATCTTTACAACCCAACTATCTCCAAATCTTTATTTAATTTATTTCTTGTTCCCTACTATAAATATATCTCTCTCTTAATTCTCCACAACTTCACCAACATATACAAATACAATAATTCCACTAAAATTCAAAACATCAAGATCTCACTAACCCATAAAATTTTCAATAATAATAACATTTAAGATTCTCAAATCATTCCAATTATACCCGGAATTATTCATGAATGCATGTACAAGTATTTTCATGTGCAACAATCAAGTCTAAGTATGTAGCAAGTTATGCATGAACATGTAGAATACATTCCTAATTCTCATTAGTCACTCACATTTACCATCCTACCCCTTTCCACTAGCAATGAGATGTTACAACTCTCCCCTCCTTAAAGAAATTTTGTCCTCAAAATTCTTACCTGCTTGCTCGAATAGGTGGGGATATTGTCTCCTCATATGCTCCTCTGTTTCCCATGTTGCTTCTTCAGTCGAGTGGTTCCTCTAAAGGACTTTTACCAATGGAATAACCTTGTTTCTCAACTGCTTAATCCGTGATCCCACAATCTTGATCGGCTCCTCAACATAGATTAAGTTACTAGCAACCTCGATCTCCTAAGCTGGTATCACATGTGTCGGATCCGATCGGTATCTTCGGAGCATACTCACATGAAACACATTATGTAATTGAGACATCTCATTTGGTAAAGCCAACTTATAGGCCAAAGGTCCTATCCTCTCAATGATCTCATAAGGACCAATGTACCTAGGGCTCAACTTGCCCTTTTTACCAAATCTCAAAACTCCCTCCGTGGTGACACTCTAAAAAATACTCTATCTCCTACATGTACTCTATATCACGTCGATGTTGATCCATATAACTCTTTTGTCTATCCCGAGCCGCTTTGATTGACGGATCGACTTCACCTTATCCATCGTGTCTCAGATCAACTCTGGGCCTTCCATCATTCTCAAGCCCTCTTCATCCCAATACAATGGCGACCGACGGTGCCATTCCGATACTACTGTGGTAGTGGTTATTGTAGGCAAACTCAATCAATGTCATATATTGATCCCAAGCTCCTCTAAACTCCAATACACAAGCCCTGAGCATATCCTCAACAGTTTTAATTGTCCTTTCACTCTGTCCATCTGTTTGAGGATGAAACGCTGTACTGAAGTTCAATTTAGTTCTCATGGCAGTCTGCAAGCTCTTCCAAAATCTTGAAGTAAATCTAGGATCTCTATCTGATACTATGGACAATGGCACTCCATGCAGTCTCACCACCTCATTCAAATACTTTTGGGCCAACTGATCAAGTGAGTTATTCTCTCTCACTGGTAAGAAATGGGCTGATTTAGTCAACCGGTCCACTATGACCCAAATAGCATCATGCTGCCTCGGAGTCTTAGGCAACCCCATGATGAAGTCCATAGTGATCCGTTCCCATTTCCACTCCGGAATGGGCAATGAATTCAACTTCCTCATCAAGCTCGGTACTCGCCTTCACTTGCTGGCACGTCATACATCTTGACACGTACTCAGCTACTTGCTTCTTCATTCCAGGCCACCAAAAATGTTGCTTCAATGTGTTATAGATCTTGGTAGTACCAGGATGCATAGCATAGGCGGCCGTATGAGCTTCCCCAAGGATCTCCTTCCTCAAATCATCCACATTAGGTACACATAGCCTATGTCTCAACCACAAAGTCTCATCTCTCAACTCAAACTCGGACTCCGGATTTGCTCTCACTTTATCTATAAGCTTTACTATATCGGGATCTTTTTTCTGTACTTTTCTAATTCTATTATGTAGCATTGGCCTCAACTTCAAAGTGGCAACTAGTGCCTCATCTTGCTCCAGATTCAACTCTACATTTAGAGCTCTTAAATGAATCAGATTAGGTAACCTCGATAACTGAATCTGAGCTATACTAGCATTAGACTTCCTGCTCAAAGCATCTGCCACCACATTAGCTTTCCCTGGGTGGTACTCAATAGTACAATCATAATCTTTTAATAACTCAATCCACCTCCTTTGTCTCAAGTTTAGCTCCCTCTGACTCATCAAGTATTTCAGACTCTGATGATCAGTATATATCTGGAAAGTCTCCCCATACAAATAATGTCTCCAAATCTTTAGAGCAAAGACAACTGCAACTAGCTCTAAATCATGTACCGGATAATTGATCTCGTGAGACCTTAATTGTCTCGATGCATAGGCAATCACCTTGCCATGCTGCATCAGTACACATCCCAAACCTTGATGCGAAGCATCACTATATACCACATATCCTCTAATCCCTGATGGAATAATCAACATCGGTGCGGTAGTCAGCCGATGTTTCAACTCCTCAAAGCTCTTCTGACACTCCTCACTCCATCTAAACACTACATTCTTCCTCAGAAGTTTAGTCAGAGGGGCCGAGATCAAGGAAAACCCCTCGACAAATTTTCGGTAATATCCGGCTAATCCTAGGAAGCTTCGGATCTCAAGCACATTTCTCGGAGCTTCCCAATTCATAACTGCCTCTACCTTCTTTGGATCTACCTGTATGCCATCTCCAGTTACTATATGTCCCAGAAATATAACTTGATCTAACCAAAATTCACACTTACTAAATTTGGCATACAATTGTTTCTCTCTCATAATCTGTAAGATCACTTTCAAATGCTCAGCATGCTCCTTTCTACTCTTTGAATATACCAAGATATCGTCAATGAATACAATTACAAATCGATCCAGGTAGGGCTGGAACACCTTATTCATCCTAGCTGGCACTGCTTGACTAATTCCTCTAAATACTGCTCTAGGTTGACCAGGAGATTCTAATACTACCTCCTTAGTGTAACAGTTCTTGATGGCCCTATGGGCAGTGAGCCAATCCTTACCTAAGATCACATCTATCTCTCTCAACTGTAATACAATCAGTTCTGCCTTTAGC
Organism: Erythroxylum novogranatense; assembly: GCA_029891385.1. Taxonomy (NCBI): domain Eukaryota; kingdom Viridiplantae; phylum Streptophyta; class Magnoliopsida; order Malpighiales; family Erythroxylaceae; genus Erythroxylum; species Erythroxylum novogranatense. Next base: position 70,465,753 of record CM057233.1, read on the forward strand.
TCTACTTGATCAACCTTAACTAAGCACTCCTTGCATACCTCACCAATGACAAGAGTATACCTAGAGGTGTACTCACCTCTAGCCCATACCGCTGAGAACTCCCTAACACAATGCGTCTACATGCCAAATGCGGTGCAATGAAAGTGTGTGGATCCTGGATCTAGCAAAGGCAAATGCCTCCAAATCATAAACAAGAAGCGCACCTGCAACCACATCTGGTGAGTCTTGGGCCTCCTGCCGAGTCATGGCATAGACCCTGGCCTGAGACTGTGGTCGGCTTCCCTGACTCGCAGGCCTTATGGAAGAACTCCCAGCTCTCCCTCTATCTCTACCTCTGCCTCTATGTCCAGATCCACCACCTCTGCTCTGCTGAACTGTAGCATCACTCCCGAATCTCCCACTAACACCAGACTGGGTTCCAGCAACAACCGGACAATTCCTAATTTTGTGTTCGAAGGATCCACAAGCCAAACAAGCTCCTGTCACAGCCCAACACTCTCCACCGTGCCTTTTCCCATAATACTCACATGGGGGCCGCTGGTTTTGCACTAAACTTCGTCCCCCACCAGTCTGTATAGGTCTACCTCTCATTCCCGTTCCGGACTGTGTAAATCCACCTGATGATCTGAATGGTCCACTCTGGCACTTACTAAAACTCCTGCCAGAACTGCCTTGACTCTCACTAGGCCTTTTTCCTCTGGACCCTTGCCCGATCTCTGCTTGCTTCTCTTTCATTAGCTGTTCAATTATGATTGAGACAGCTCTCAACTCAGTGAAAGTGCCCATATCTGACCTTGCCAACCTTGATCTGATCTCCATATTAAGCCCATTCTCAAACCTCCTGCACTTGTCTTCCTCGGTAGGAATCAGAGCGGTAGCATAACTCATCAATTCATTAAATCGGACCTCATAGTCCGCCACTAACATCTTGCCCTGCTTCAGTTCCAAGAACTCTTGCATCTTCATATCCAAGTACACCTTAGGCATGTAGTTGTCTCTGAAGACTCTCAGAAAGTCTTCCCACTTCAATAGACAAGGCCTGGTGGTACTGCCTGGAACAGTCTTCCACCACTAGTAAGCTGGGCCCTGTAAGAGAGACACTACATAATCGAACCTCTCATCGGGCTCGCAGTCCATCTGATCAAATACTCTCTTTGTCCTCTCTAACCATCCCTCGGCCTCAGCAGGTCTCAGGCCGCCATAAGTCAACAGCTCCGCGCCCAAGCCTATCATACCTTCTCTCCCTTTTCTCGAGAACTCTAGGAGGCAACCCCTCAGATCGAGGTACCGAGGACTCTCTACTGGCTCCTACAGATCCTTGGTCAGCGGGTTGATCAATCTGATCACCTAGGGCGGATGACCTATAAGAAAAGATAACTTCAATCATTATCCGCATTGCTCAAGGCATTTCATGCTTATCATTTCTATAAGTCCCAACAGATGCTAAACCATGCTCTGATACCACCTAAATGTAGCGCCCCCTTACCGCAGGGTATCCACCGGGACACCCGGAGGTCATTCCGGCACATATCCTACGATGAGGGCACGCTACGTTCGATCATTACATCCCTTTCTATGGCATGGTAACATAATTCAAGATCAAAGCATCATAAGAAGATCACAATATTTTAAAACCAACCTTTTTTTTTCCTCATTACATTTCACAAAAATCAGGGTCTACATTGTCTGACCACAATATCCATATGTACATCATCAAAAAACCTAATACAATAGTACTACGTGAATGAGGAAAGTGTATCAAATCTATTTAAACCATCCAAAAGAACCCCAACTGACCGACCTTTGAGCCATGACCTCAATCTCCAATCGCAATCTACTCGGCTAGAAGATCTTCTATAACAACTAGAGTCGTCTCTCGGTCCTGAAAAGACAACGTTGTAATTTTGGTGAGTTTTGCGAACTCAATGAGGTAACCATCATCAATGGTTCACTCAATTCATGCATCAAAATATCGCACATAACACAACGCTCACTTCATTACACATTCACAATGTATCACACTATCGCACATAACATAATATTCACTTCATCGCATATTCACAATGTATCACATTGTTCAAGTAAAAACACACATCAATTATTATTGGCAATGCACATGAGACTCACTTTCGTTTATTATTGTCGTTATGACCGAGTGCCTTTTTCCAGCTCACCCCTTTTTGGATGTCGAGCTTAGTCGAATAATGTCCCATATCTCTTCGTAGATATCGGGGACAGTCGCACTCGAACCCAAGGCTCTATTCACATTTTTGAGCTTTTAGCTCCTTATCCCGCAACTCGGTCATAACTTCCTTTATCTTTCATACATACATGTAATGAATGTTTCACATATCATAATCTCACCAATTACATGGATGCACATTCACGTTTTGATCACATTTATCATCGGACCTTAGTCCGGCATTCAGTAGAAATGCTTAGCACACTTTTGCATTCATATGCACACTCACAATTTTTGCATGTTTGGAGCACTTAAATAATTCATTCGAAACATATTCTAAAGCAAACAATTAATTGAGCAAAACTGTCTAGGTTACTCACTAGTTTCTCCGGTTAATGCGGAAGATCCAGCAACGTCTGGAGGTTGACGTTCCAATGGCTCCTCTATAACAAATAACATATACATATATCACAATTTGAACAATCATAAGTGTTTAATAATGCACATGAATGAGATGAAATATGTACAATGCATATTCATGACTATCCCGGGTATCAATCCATCAATTTCTTCACAAGAAGTTCAACTATCAAAACTCACTTAATTAGCCTCATTCTAGGGGATTTAACCCTCTATAAACCATTTGAATCCAAACTCATAATCCAATGAACCATTTCAGATCTTTCTCCAAAACAGTGTATTATATCCGACTTCCATCCAGAAATTGAACACCTTAGAGACTGTATCAAGATTCAGCTCCTTCATATAATTTGTAGCCCTATTACTCTAGTTCACTACAAATCAAGAATTACCTCAATTGGAATCTTATAGACCAAGATATCATCAAAATACTGAAATACATTCAGTAAAATATCCAATTCATACTCCTTCCACCGGTACCCTTACTTTGATTCCATCAATCATTTCCAATATAATACCAAAGACCATAGCTTTTTGTGGAGAGATAAATAAGTGTGTTAGGAATCCAATGCTTCAAAAATCAGGTCATTTGGAGGTCTAGAGAAAAAGTTATGACCAAAAAGTACAATATGTTGTTTTTGTTTTTCTGCGTCTGCGTCTCAGTCTTTGCGTCTGCGTCTCAGTTTTTGCGTCTGCGTCTCAGTTTCTGCGTCTGCGTCTCAGTTTCTGCGTCTGCGTCTCAGTTTTTGCATCTCCGTCTCAATCTCTGCGTCTGCGTCTCAGTTTTTACGTCTCCGTCTCCGTCTCAGTCTCTGCGTCTGCGTCTCCGTCTCAGTCTCTGCGTCTGCGTCTCAGTTTTTTGCGTCTGCTTCTCAGTCTTTGCGTCTGGAATGCATGCACTTAAAAAGATCATAACCTTTGACTCCGATATCCAAAATTTACCAACTTTATACCGTTGGAAAGATAAAAGAAATATATACAACTTTTCAGAAGGGAATTTTGCCAGAATCTATCTAAATCAGGTCCAAATTTCCTCCCAAAGTTGGAACATGAATTTTCACTCAACTCTCAACATCCTGCACCCAGTTCTCAACTTCGTGACAACTTTTGAGACTCTTAGAGATAGAACTGAAATTCAATGTCTTCATACGAATTGTAGCCATATATTCTTAGTTTACTCCGAATCAAGAATCATCTTATTTAGACAACCACAGAAAATGTTATGGCCAAAATACTGAAACATGCTAAGTGAGAAATTTTCCAGACTTTCTAACTTTCAACACTTTACGTCACTAAACACCAAAAGTTTTCTCAAAAACTAATTTAACACTATAACTGAATTTATTTCTTCCCAACTAACCAGTATTTAAGAACAAACACATGAAGTACATTTTTTTATGCAGATGACAGTAATCTATCAACTTTATTTCACAAACCCCCAACAGTGACGGATTTCTCTAACACTTACCTGCTAAAATTTCCAAAATCTTTAAGCCCTAAACTCCACACGTTTTCGTACTTCACTGAGTGAAATGATCAGCTTCTGATTTTTCCTTAGAATAGATGACACACATGGCAAAGTAAGGTTGGTAAAAGAAACCCCCAAGAAGAACATACTTTGCCCCAAACAAACCCCCAATTGCTCGCTAGCCCGAATTGAGGCTAGTTTCAAAAAGGCCCAGCCACATGCACATTTTGCCCAAACGCCCCTGTACAACCGAAAGTGGGCACTATAATATAACACATGCACCATCCCAAAATATCCACCATTCCGAAGTACATCCTAAAAAGAACATACTTTTCCCTAAACAAACCCCCAACTACCCATTAGCCAGAATTGAGGCTAGCTTCAATAAGCCTCAACCATAAGCACATTATGCCCCAATATACCCAAGGAAGGTTAAGAGCAATTACTTCAAGAAATATTCCAAGCAACTGAAGATTAGAAAGTAATAAGGTCAATAGGATATAACCTATATAGAATTATATACATTGTTGTCTTTATCCTAAAGATTACATCAGAGCTTGTGATAAAACCAGACTTTAGCTAGATCAAGTTTCTGGCCTTCCATATCGTGTACGTAGTACACATGATTCCCAATCTAGCAACTTTGCTTCTTATACCTGCTCTAGTGTATTCTTTTCTGATCCATTTGATGGCCCTGCATAATGAAGACATGGTACAAGTCAAACCTAGCCATATTCTGATGGCTCGCCATATTTCACCTGTAAAAACACAATTGAAAAACAAGTGGTTAGCCGATTGTCTCTACATGGCACAGAACACATGTTCTGTCAATCTCTAGGAACTGTAAATTGTCTTTTGTAGGCAGTCTATTTCTGAGGCTAAGCCAAGTAATAAAAGAGAATTTGGGGGGTGTATAATTCCTCCATATAAAGGTCATCCAAGGTTTACTTATGTTCTTCAGCTGTAATAGATCGTAGGTCTTCTATGAAGAAAGCTTAATAAAAGAGAATTTGGGGGGTATATATTTCCTCCATATAAAGGTCATCCAAGGTTTACTTATGTTCTTTAGCTGCAATAGATCATAGGTCTTCTGTGACGAAAGCATACCATTCACACACAAATCCTGCATTCCTCAGACTACCTCACTTCGACCTCCTAATTTGTCCACCAATTTATCCTGAATCCATGCCAGTTTCTTCAATAAAAGGGAGTCCCGTTTATGAGGAGACCAATCCCAAATTGATGTTCCCCTAAGATATTCTTCATGGACTCACCTTACCCTAGGGGTGAGCATTGAATTCAGCCGAAATTTCCTTCGGCCCTACCAATTATTCGAATTTTTTCATCTTACCGCCGAATCCGAACTTTTTCTTACCAGAGCTTACCCGACCTGAATTACCCGAAATTTTTTTCGGCTTTCCCCGAATTACCCGAAGTTGTTTTTTTTTTATAATGTTTTTTAAAAAAAACCTGAAATTTTGTATTTTTATAACCTAATTCGGGTAATTGGGCCGGCCTGAAATTTTTTGAAATTACCCGACCCCAGCCCGAAAATAATTCAGGTAATACCCGAATTACCCGAAATTTGAAATTTTTTTACCCGAATTAATTCAGGTCGGGCCGGGTAATCGAGTCGGCCCGAATAATGCTCACCCCTACCTTACCCATAATGAGTCTTCTTTGACATGTATGTTCTAAAGAACCTTTGCTAGGAAAACATTATTTCACACCTTACAATTTTTCAAGCCCAACCCTCCTTCTCTTTTCGATGTACATATAGTGTCCCAAGCTACTCTATAGTGTCGTCCTCCCCATAAGAATAGCCTGCAACTGGTAGTTATCCTATCCAAGATTACTAAGGGAATATAGAAGGCATGTAACCAAAAAGCAAACACACCTTGAATAACATAATTAATAAGCTCGATCTTGCCACAAATAAGAGATATTGCCCCTTCCAGGCATTTAGAAATGTCTCCACCGACTGAATTAATACCGAGAACTGAGCTATCGAGGCTTTCATTGGGGCTAATGGTACGCCTAGGTAATGCATATGAAAGTCTCCTGATGGGTAGTCTGCTATTTGTCGTAAAAGTTCCTTCTCAATTTCCTTCTCAATTTCCTTCTCATACCCCTCCACTCCTACTATATATATATTTAACTTCTACAAGCTCACTTTTAACCTAACAACCTTCTCCAATTCATGTAACACTCCCACTAGGATGCCTATAGAGGTTTGATCCCCCTCTAGAAAACAACATAAGATCATCCATGAAAGCAAAGTGAGTGATACCCAATTTTGTGCACTTCAGATGGAAGTGAAATTTGGTAGTGCTTGTTCTATTTTTTAGCAGCTGTGATAAGTATTCCAGCCTGAGTAAAAATAGGGTGGGTGAATTCTGCATCATCGAGTCTGTCTAAAGATGCCCCGTCGGCTACTTGAAAGTTCTCCTGTGCCCTTTTTGCCTTTTCAGATATGTTCTTATAAACCATGGAGTTCAATAGTTTCAATTCACCTTTTAAATCTTTCAACTTCTTACACAACACTTTTTCCACCACCTCATTTATCTGGGGATGCTTCAACCATATATTAAAAACTTAAACAACCTTTTTTCGATCATTTCCATGTGATTAAACTCCACTAGTACAGGGTAATGGTCCGAATAAGCCCTCATCTCTAAGAAATATGTAGAACAATTAACATCCAAAACATTCCATGCTTGATTTAGTAGAACTCTGTCCAATTTCACCCATAGTTGGTTTTTATTCCAGGTATAGGATTCCCCACGGTTTGGAGTGTCTTCCAACTCCATTTTCATTTTGAAATCCATTAAATCCTTCATTAGATAAGCTGACAGAGGTTGGCAGCCAAGGCTCTTTTGGGCAGCACATACACAGTTGAAATCTCCCAAAATTATCCAGGGTCTCCTTGCATCTCCATAGGAGTCCTGTAGTTTTTTCCATAATGCTCTTCTCTATGTAATAGTATACAACCCGTAAATAACAAAGGCCGTAAAGGATAAATAGGTGATGTTACATTGCACTTCCATATGTATAAATTATTCTCCAATCTCCAAAATTTGACATTTACATGAAGTTGTGTTCCATAATATGCAAATTCTTCCTCCATCTATACAATCAAAGTTATGAGAATACTCCCATCCTCCAAATCTTGTTCGCATCAATTTTCCCAAACTATCTCCGGTGAGCTTTGTTTCCAAAAGACATGCAAAATTGCAGTGGTGGTGCCTGAGAAGGGTCGCCACACTACTCTGTTTCGAGGCCTTATTTAAGCCTCGAACATTCCATGACAGAATCTTCATTTAACAGAAGGGGGAGGCCTCCCTCCTCCTACTTTCGTTAACTTATCCTTGCTGCACATACCCTCCTCCATTCTTGTGTTCCCCATGTATCTTACATTTCTTTGTGCTACCTCAGCTCTATTTGGTGGTAACACTGTTTCTTTTCCTTTACTTCCATTCTTGTTAGGCAGTACCATCTGCCATGACTCTTCATTCATAGAATTGGTTGTCATCCGAGACTGATCTTTCTGGCTTTGCATACCATTGTTATTTCCCCTGCTTTCTATTCCTCCTACACCTACTTATGTCTTTGATTGTTGTTCCACCCCTCGAATAGGCTTGACCACTTGAGCTCCCCCCTCATGTGTTACTGCTTTTGCTTGTGGACCCATCCAATCTTCTTGTTGCTAACCCCTCTCATCTTCGGATTCGACACTTGTTGTATTCCTCGTGTTGTTATTGTCTTGCATCTACTTCTTTTTATTCTTACCTTTACAGTCAAAAGCGTTGTGGCCAAATCGCTTACAGTAGTAACAATAGTTTGGAAATGTCTCATAAAGAACTCCTTGGGTGTATCTTGTACCTCCGGGAAATCTCACTTCAAAGCTAGTTACGAGTACTTTGGCAACATTTACTTCAACTAATAGCCTTGCATATCCTATACATGTTCTGTTGCTAGTTATCATATCTGTGTATAAAGTCCTTCCTAGGCGAGAATCGAGCTTGGACAGAGCTTTTTCATTCCATAATTCCAGTGGAATGTTGGCTAATTGTATCTAGATAGTCACCTCCATAAATTCGTTGTAATCAAATGCAAAACTTGGTTTATTGTTTTCAATAATAAGGTCTGCCCATACACCACATACGGTCCACCTGCTAAAATTGTGATGCGATCCTTGTCAGTCTCAAACTAAAACACCAACCAGCCCTGGTTATAGGGTAACAACTTACAAGGCACCTTCTATTTGGCTACTAAACCCTCAATAGCTTTCAACCCGGGGAACTTACTAGTAAAGCAACCAACCAAAAAAAACCCCCAAGTTTGATCAATGATGTTTACATCTACCAGCTTCCAAAAGAACCTCATCTTCCACCTGAACATACTCCAAACATAGTCCCTTAGTCATCTCTTGATTATTTCTGAAGAGGCTTGCATATGAAAACTTCGGTTTATCTCATTCAATTGTTTCAAAACCTCGAGTCGACCTTTTATCAAGCACCTTCTGAGCAAGCTCACCCTCTTCTAACCTTTTGGACTCATTCTGTATTGGCTTATCCTCCTTCTGCGTATCTGATGTTGACTGCGACATTTTATCAGACACTTTCAGGGCAAACTCTTCTCCTTCGAAATCCTCAACATCAATTGAATCTTCACTTCCCAAATCATTGTCCTCTTCAATTGTGGATGCATCCTCATCCCCTAGTTAAAGAGATAACACACTAGTACTCAATTTTATAGAGTTCCAAATCATACGTGGTTTACTCACAATAGCCACCTGCTGACGAGGCACTACACCAGTACTCAATTTCTCATTGGTTCGAGACATACCTGGTTTGCCCATACTAGCGACTTGCTCACGAGGTTTGCCTTGCTGTGCTGGTCGTCATTCCCTGAAACTGGTTGGAATCGAACCTCTTGTCCCTACCTTTAGCGCCGCAACCCTGTTCCCCACACCATTCTTTGTGGTTGCGGATTGTAAGGTTTGACTGTGCTTTACCCCGATATCTTATGTTCCACTATCAACAAGTTCCAGATTGCCCACTGATTGTTTCCTCATAGTTGTTGCTTACAGCCCCACACATTCAACTGTAACAATCTGATATTAACAACAACAATTGCTACGGGAAACCGATTGGAAGCGAAGAGATTCGTATTGATTCAAGGGAATTACAAGGTTGATAAACTAGAGAAAAAGAAGAAATAGGTGAGAAGAGGAAAAAGAGAAGAACATAGAGATGAGAAGAAGAGCTGCAACTTGCATAACATTCTGAATGAATCAATGGTTAGCCAACTCTGCAGTGATATGGACCAAACGAGCAACCGAGCAAGCAACCGAGTATCATTCTTCATAGGCCCGACAATTGTTTGGTCCTTTTCCTTGTTGGGCCTTACCTCATAAGATACTAGTTCATAACATTACCGACCCCTCGAAAGCATCCTTGTCCTCAAGGATGAGGATTCGTAAGTATAGCTAGTGGCAATAGAAGGCTTCACAAAGTACAACGAAGACTGAACGTAAGCGAATAAACTGACTCCCATAGCTTTTGGATGCAACAGCTAAGAAATGTTTCTATATGTATATAATTCATTGTTGTAGTAGCTCGACGCCATTTGTCACCCAACACACCCTTGGTAACCTTGCAAAGACCCTCAAATTTTTCTTTGAAAATTTCTTTCTTGGTTTGCTCATCCTCAGTATATTCGAGTCTCGAAACTTTCTTGATAGCAAAAACAAGTTTCATTCCAGCAAAGTCTTTGAGTTGTCCAACAACATACTCATCAATAGCTTCAACCATATCTTCATTTCCATGGACAAGTGGCTTGCGAAACATCACACCAAACAAACATAACGGACTGGTTCCAACATGCATTAAAATTCCAGTAGACAATTTGTCATTTGGAACCAAAGCAACACTCAATTTATTAGAAGCAACCTATTTGCATTCAATAAGTAGTCATAAATGCCCGGATCAAAAGACTTACAATCGTCGAAACCATGATTTGGTCGCATCACCCCCAAAAGTGGTAACATCGAATCCAAAATTTTGTCAACAAAGTCACAAAGTGTATCAAGATTTGCAGCGTTATAATCTGATGACGTGACCCATAGACCAGCCTCACGGAAGTCTTCCATTTGAAGTACGCGTTGCACATCAACAAGATACAGATCATCTACATCTGATCTTTCTCCAAACCTCGTCTTCCATACCAAATCAAATTGCCTCAAAATTGTTGCATCATGCGTATACGAAACCCAGCAGTGGAAACTGCCTTCTTGTATGTCTTCTCGTTTGCCTCCGTAACCGAGTTGGCTGAGTACCCACTTCCAAAAGCATAATGTTCATGAGAATGCATTGAAAAAAGAACAAGGTTGTTGAAGCTAGTTCCTGACAGAATGCTTGCCTTGCAAAAGCGCTTGTAGTTTGTAACTCCATCGTGTGCTTGAATGATAGGTTTGGAAGTTGCTTTGACAGCTCTGACTGTTAAAACTTGGTTATAAACAAGAAGATTAGAACCTCCATTAGCAAACTCATCCGCCATATTGTGTTGTGTCAAACAAGAAGGACCATCGTGAAGGAGCACTTGGCCAGCCTCATCGAAATTGGCTACAATCATTGAATTTGGATAAGGTGTTGGAATTAATTCGTCATTCGCAGGAACAGGTTCGGGTTCCACAGATTCAATGATCTCTTCTGGAGCGGGGCACATTCTCTCCGGCATTTGATCAAACACATTGGCGTCATCAAGGATTTCGGTCTCATTAAGCTCAGAAGAGGACAATAAAATCACAGATGCCTTAAGATCACCTGAAATCTCAGGGTGTCGGTCTCCAACAACTGTGACGGTGACCAGTTGATCCGGCATTTGGGTGAGCAGGTCAGGTCCAACAACTTGTTGTACGACTTCTGTTGCATCAGGAGAATTCTCGTTTGGGAGAGGAGGGAGAAGATCCAAAATTCGACAAAGAAGGAGTGTATTCTCCTCAACCCGATGTCGCAACGTGGAAGGCGACTTAAGCATGGCCCGAGTATGATCGGCCATGGCCATAATGTTGTCTTCGATGGATTTGAGATGAACGTCGTCTAAAGGCTCTATCATCTATACAGAGATTCAATGAAAGCACCAATGTAACAATCTGATATTAACAACAACAATTGCTACGGGAAATCGATTGGAATCGAAGAGATTCGTATTGATTCAAGGGAATTACAAGGTTGATAAACTAGAGAAAAAGAAGAAATAGGTGAGAAGAGGAAATAGAGAAGAACATAGAGATGAGAAGAATTTGGTCCTTTTCCTTGTTGGGCCTTACCTCATAAAATACTAGTTCATAACATCAACTATAATGTCCTTCCCCTTATATTTTTTCTTACCCATGTCGCACATTCAAAAACCCTGGTAACTATGAACGACGTCCCTTGTAGTCACCTAGGTCAGGGATGACGCTACTCCACAGAACGTAGCCCTCTAGTCCTCTTCTGAATTTCTACGTCCTGTAAAATTCAACAAGAGCTCGTGTATAATTGAGCGATGTGGCTAGTCACATGACAAACAAAGCCTTTGATTTCCACCTAACCTTATTCTGTTAAGCCACCAAAAGTAAGCAGTAGGACCTAATCACGAATGGGTTTGTAAACGATGATGATATATGCGGAGCCCTAATCGCACACCATACACGACTATTGACACCCTCCTAATATAGTACCACCGTACACTCAATGTACTGTAACCAATTGCTTAAAATCACCAAGAATACACGACAATGCCATTAAATCACTCAAGAATAAACAAAAGAGTGTGCTCAATCGGAAACCGAGGTGAACAAAATTGGGAGAAAATCGCCTAAGTGATAGCCTCTCACACATCGTCCACGATTGATACTACTTATGTTTTGATACTATTTATGACATATTCTAGTTAATGATAACTCAGTCAATAGTCATTAGATATAACATGAATTATATGGAGGTAGTTGAGTGATCAAGAAATAATTCATCTCCCTAAAGTAATTAGGAAGAATGTTTTGTTGTTTTCAATTAGTATTGATTGGGAAAATCTTTGGTTGAGGTAGAATGTTACTTTATAAATAGTTTACAAATGTTATTAATTGAATCAATAGTCAATGGTGGGAAACTAATATGATTGGACTAAAAATAGATTAGATATTTATTTTGAGCTTTATGTCTAATTGGGACATTATCGATAAAAGAATTGTATTATCTGTAATAATCATGCGGTAAAGATTAATTAAAACCACTTTGACATTCCTAAATATTTTGTGGACATGAAGTATTGCTAGATGAAAATCTTGATCTTATGGATATAAAATGTTTTTAGAGAATTAAAGATAAATTAAAGGAGTTTAATTGATCTAATCCTAAATATGATTTAGGGTTATGATTTGTATCAATTACCAACATATTTGAGAATCTAATAGGTCATACATAAAAAGGGGTTAAAGAGAGCAAATATATTTTAATCAAGTTAGACTTTATTGTAAAATTTGAGAAATTTTATAATTAAATATGAGATATTTAATAAACAAGGATCAATAAGAGATATTATATCTTATTTAGGAATAATTGTTATTTAATTATAATCATTTGAAATTTTCTAACTTCAATTAAATTACCAAAATGTCCAAAACTTATTATAGATAAGCTTAAGCTCTAATAGTACTAGTATCCCTTGCCTAACCCTTTATGCAACAGCTGCAGAATTCTCTCAACTTATTTTATGAATACTGTTAAAGGTAGAACAATTGTGTGGTTATGATGGTTGAGATGAGTCAGATTCAAAAACTATTAAAACGATACGACAAGAATATGATTAGGTTTCAGAATAAGATACAAATTAAGATTCACATTTTATTGTAGCTAATTGTTAATCATTTTATAGAATTTAAGTAATCTTAGCTTTCGAGAAATCAAAAAAATAAGTTTTCTGATTATTTCACTATACACAGGATCATAATTTGACCCAATTTTCCCACCATCTCTTACTCCCTAACCACCGCTTACCTCTCTCTCAATTAGGTAATTATAAATCTTAATGTTCTGAGCTTCCTCCTTAGCTTACTGTCAATTTGAAAAATCTCTTATCAAGTTTCAAACCAATCACTAGAAACCTCCCTCTGTCAGAAGCTTAAGGATAATAACATCTCACTCAAACAATGGTAAAAAAACTTCTATCTTTTATCTTTATTTTTTTATTTTAGAGTTCCTTATCATTGAAAAAAGTTTTTTTCAACATTTATGGTAGATTTAATCATGGTCTAAATGGCAAATCCTTTGATCTTTTTCTAAATAAACCTAGATTTGGGCTAGAATGTAACTAGTGACTAAAAAGGTCAGAGGAAGCTTAATGTTATTTTTTGTTGAACTTATGATGCAGATAAATTTCTCTGACAACCTGCTTCTTTCTATAAGGACCAATAAAATGCCTCTAATAATTGTTGAACTCTCTATGTAGGAATGTTAGGTTTCCTCTCTCAATTTGTTATTCCATTTTGATCCATTTCTTGTGTATAATATGGTATAAGTTGACATGACTGGTTATCGTTTTCTTGAATGTTATTCAATTATCTTCTATTTTAAATTTTAAGTGTTTGGTGGTTGATAGTGGTTGAATTTGAGGTAGCTTACTTTTATTATTGCCTCTACTTGTTTAGCTTAACTCTAATCCCTAGCTTCTTTAATTGGGTTTTTTAATCTTTTTTTTCAATTTGAAAACTTAGATTCTATTCTGTATTTTCTCACTCGAGCTTTAACCCAGCCCTCATGCCCAATTAGGCTTCTGATTGCTCAATGTTTAGCTAGGCTTTAACTCACGCCATGAGCTTCGAGCTTGGGCCTCTAACTAAGATTTCAGGTCAAGCTTGAGCCCCAACCTAATACCATTCTTAGTGAAGAGGTTTCACTTTACCACTAAAACACATACCAAGGATAAGATCATTGGGGTTATTAAGATCATAAAAGTATAAGTACATTAAATTTTAAAACACTTATGACTTTATAAATTAGAAGGAGACTAGCCTTAATAAGGATAAAATAGGATATCACGACAATGGTTGGGAGGTCTTGGGGGCGTGCATGCAAAAACACAAGCAAGTGAACAAGTGCCATCAAATGTAATCAATCAAAGGATTGGAGATGGACACATACAAGTTGTTTAATGAAATGCCCATAAGAGGTGGGCTTACAGTTTTAACTCGATGTGCATATGTAAACCCGATGCACATAAAATCAACAAAACACCACAAAACACTTAATAAAAAATGAACAACCAACAAAAGGGAAAAATGTACCTAATTTGTAAAGTTTCAAACCATAATGTTAAATCCACAATGCCTAGCATTGAAAGAACGAAGAAAATGGGGCTTCCAATCATAGACTCAAAGTAGAGAAGAAACAAAAAATCGTGCTTCTCAAACAACATAGAGGACAGGAGAGGTGGAGGATGAAGATGATGTGGTTATTTTAAAATAAAATGGGTTATGAATTGGGTACATTAGTCGACATAAATGCTTAGGGGTCGTTTGGTTTTATTTTTGTTTTTCTGTTGTGGTTTTTAATTTTTAGTTTTTTATTTTTTTATTAAGAAAATAAATACCTATTTGGTTGAGATTTGTGATGTAAAAACTTAAAATAAAAACATATTTGATTGAGATTTGTAATAAAAACCTAAAAACACAAATATGTTTAGAAATTAACTTGAAACCAGTAGTAGAAGTTGTGAGCTTGAAACTGACTGGATTTTCGTCACATGTTTAAATGGGCTTTATTAGCCATTAAATTTTATATCTAATCTAAGAAAAACAAAAAACAAAAAAATGCATAGGAACACTTGGAAATGCATAAAGGTGAACTAGAAAACTAGAAACACAAACTAGCAAACAAAAAAGCAAAAATGCAAACTAGAAAACCATAAATGTAGAAATGCAAACCAGAAAACCAGAAATGCAAAATCTCAAACTAGAAAACCAGAAACGCAAACCAGAAATACGGAAACGCAAACCAAAAAACTAAGAAAGAGAGAAGAGATGAGTTAGGGATTTAAGAGAGAAGAGATGAACAATGAAGCACGAGAGAAAGAAGAGACGAGTATAAGATGTAAGAGAGAAAAATGAGAATTTCTATGATGGAGGAAGTTTATAAGAGGAGGAAGTAAAAACGAAAACAAAAACCTATTGTGAAAAATTAGAAAAACGTCTAATTTTTGTTTTCGTGAATCTTTTGTAGTTTTTAACTTTTAGGAACAACAGATCGCAATATAAATAACTAAATGTATTTTAACATCAAGTTTCTTTTTTAATTAAAACTGCAACAAGAATAGAAAAATAAGAGAAATAAACATAGTTTCCTATTAATTCATGTGAAAGCCCACGTATCATAGGTAAAAAAGATTTGGTTAACCAAATCGACAAAATACTAACATAATTAACATTGTACTAAGTTGTTAAAGTTAAAAAAAGTTAAAATACTTTGGCACTAAATTAAAGAAATTTCAAAAACTTTGGCATTTTAGAGGTTGTTTGTACATATGTATTGAAGGAGAAGTTGTATGACAATTTCATCAAGTTAAATATTAAAGAAAGGTTGATTTAAAGAAAAAGGCTTGTAAACAAATGGATAAACTAATTGTAGTGTCTCCATTCCTTCGTGTATATTTCCAACTAAAATAATTGAAAAAATGCAGATAGTATTTTCTTTATTTGGTAATAATAAATTTAAAATAAATTTTGCATGTTACATATTTATAAGTAAATAATATTATTTCATATTGCGGACATGGACAAGTAAATAATATTATTTCATTGTAAGGTGACTTCTCGCTTCGCTTCTCTCGTTCTGTAGATATTTTCTATCATTTCTCTTCTTCCTTTAGTTTCGTTGACTTGGTAGTCGATCGCTGTTTAAGGATTCTTTTCGTTTGCTTTAGGTAAACTTTGTTTTGGTTTCGGATTTGAATTGCTTGACGTTATCTGGGGGTTGTTTTGGCTGTATAAAATTTATAAAGAAATGACCTTTCGCGTGAAGTATTTCGATGGTCTCACTCGATTTTGTTTTTTGTGAGAAAGACGCAAACTTCTTCTAAGACCGATGGCTGTTGATGCCTATTGATTTTTATGCAGGTTTCACCCGGCTTTGTAGATGGCATTTGAGAATTTGACTCAACTTTTAGTTTTCAAATTTTGACGAGTGGAAGTTTTCCTACATTTGGGTATTGCTCTAGTTATGGTATCTGTTATCTATGTTTGCCTCGTAATGCACAATGGCGTTTGTGCTATGCTGGGTAGAGAATGGGAGGGACTTCATTTGCTAACTGTTAATTGAGTTAAAAGAAGCAAATTGGAATTTGCAATGTGGTAAGAATTGTACAGTTTAGCTGAGCTTGACGCAAAACAATTCTAACATTGTATTGGTTTCTGAGATGGATTACGGAATTTGCCAGCACATCGTGAAAATGCTCTTCTTAATGTGATGAAATAAATCATAGTTGAAGGATTAAGACTTAATATGCTACCGATATGTGGTATTTTCTGTATTATGCTTTGAAGTTTGTGGCTCTGGATGAAGTATGCTGTCCAGTACCTGATGTTCTGCTAGCAAATATTGTAAAGAAATCGAAGCATTGAAGAAAATTGACTTGAAATGGCTACAACTTTTATGCAGTGATTGTACAATGTTATATACAGATCCAGAAGAGTCAATCATTGCTTGTTCTATGCCTAAAGATCAGTTATTCTTAATTACAGCTATCCATATGTTTTGGCTAAACTATCGGCAAGAATATCGGCAAGAATAATTCCTAATACTCCCCCTCAAGTTGGTGAGTGAATGTTATGAAGTCCCAACTTGTCGCGCAACGTTATAAATTGATCCTTTCCCAGAGCCTTTGTGAATATATCAGCGAATTGGTGACGTGTTGGTACATATGATGGACTTATTATCCTTGATTGGAACTTTTCTCGAACAATGTGGCAGTCTATTTCAATGTGTTTCGTACGTTCATGAAACACACGATTAGCTGCAATATGTAAGGCTGCCTGATTATCACAATATAGAGGTGCAGGGGCTGTCAATGACACTTTCAAATCTTGAAGAATGTAATTTAGCCAGGTTAGTTCTAAGCAAGTGTTTGCCATGCCTTGATACTCGGCTTCTGCTGACGATCGAGAAACATTTGTTTGTTTATTAGATTTCCATGATATGAGTGAATTTCCAAGAAAGATACAATATCCGGTCACTGATCTTCTCGTGCTACGACATCCACCCCAATCAGAATCACAAAAAGCCTTTAATGAGAGCTTGTTGCTGGAAGACAAGAGTAAACCTTGGCTTGGAGTTCCTTTGATGTATTTAAGAACTCGGATTGCAGCATCCCAATGTGGTTTACGTGGTTGTTGCATAAATTGGCTCAATGTCCGAACTGAATAAACAATATCAGGCCTTGTGATAGTAAGGTAGATTAACCTTCCAACAAGTCTTCTATACTTAGTTGGATCATTTAGCAAAGCCCCATCTATGGGTGTTAATTTTAAGTTCTGCTCCATCGGAAATTTCTCCGGACGAGTACCTGTAAGTCTTGTATCCTCCAAAATATCTAGTGCATATTTCCTTTGAGACATAAAAGTCCCATTTTTGGATCGGGAAAACTCAATTCCCAAGAAGTATTTCAAGTTACCTAGATCCTTGATGCGGAAATGCGTGAGTAGACGTTCCTTAAGAGATCTTATTTCACTGGGATCATTTCCTGTTAGGAGAATATCATCTACATAAATGAGTATAGCAGTGAATGAAGTACCGTGTGCCTTTGTGAAGAGGGAGTAGTCTGCTTTGGACTGTTGATAACCGGCCTGTTGAATGGTATCTGAGAATGTGGAAAACCAATTCCTTGAAGCTTGCTTTAAACCATAAAGCGACTTGTTGAGCCGACACACAATGTTCTCCCCCTGTTGGCGAAGTCCTGGAGGCGGTTGCATGTAAACAGTTTCATGTAAATCCCCGTGAAGGAAAGCATTTTGCATGTCTAGCTTATGAGTGATCCAATTTCTTGCAGTAGCAACCGTGAGGAGGCACCTAAGGGTGGTCAGTGGCTCCACTATCTAAGATCCAAGGCTTTGTGAGTGTAGAATTGATTAAAACATTAGAGAACAAAGACAGACCTGTAGTATTTGCATATATGTCATTGTTATCAGGTTTGGAGTTTTGATTCATCATGGAAATAGCCTTTGCGAGTTGTTGAAGTTTCTCAGTTGAAAAACCTTGCACTAGTTTGTTGGAGTTATTGTCTCCCTCTTTTGCCAGTTGAGATGAATCTTCCGTATTAGCAGCTGGAGAAAAATTGTGTCCATTCCCTTTAGGACCACGTTGTTGTTGATGATGACGATTGTTCTGAACTCCCTGATTGTTGGAGACCCATGTTCCATTCTTAATCCTGCATCTATCCTCAGTGTGGCCCTTTTCGTCACAAAATTTGCAGTAAAATTTCAAAGTACGATACTCTTCAACTTTGTGGCCTGATCTGGTGCAATGTTCACAATATTTGTCTTTGGAGGCCTTCAAATTGTTATTTGCTCGACCTCGTACTGCAGCAGCGATGGAGAAAATCTCGGTAGTTTCAGATGTCATTTGACGTTGAGTTTCTTCTTGAACAACAAGAGAGTAGGCTTGACGAACATTGGGTGTGGAGACATCATGAGTATATTGGTGCGAACTAGCTTGTAAGTCTCATTGAGACCCATGAGAAATTGCATCAATCTGTCTTCTTCTCTTTGGTCATGGTGTGCCTTTATCTGATTACAAGTCGGAAGCGCGCGATGTGTCTCCAACTCATCCCAAAGAGCCTTAATTTTTGTGAAATATGATGAAACAGACATATTACCTTGAGAGATGGTAGCTATGTTTTTTTGAATCTGAAAAATCGCTGGAGCATTCTTTTGTGAGAACTGATCACGGAGATCTTCCCAGACTTGTTTAGCAGTTTTTGCATGGACCATTCTTTCTGCTAAGTCTGATTCCACCGAGTGTGTTAGCCATGATAGAATCATGCTATTGCATTGATTCCACAAGGCAAATTCTGTCGGCTCTTCTATTTGTGATGGAGGCTCAATCGAGCCATCGATGAAGCCAATCTTGTTTTTTGCTGTGAGGGCGTGGATCATGGATTTGCTTCATGATTGATAATTGGCACCGTTTAATTTGCTTGGGATAAGCATGTGTCCAGGTTGGTCTGAAGGATGAACATGGTATGGACTTGATGAATCACTGCTAAATTTCACAAGAGCTTTGTTTGATGAAGATTGGCCTTCAGTTGCCATTGCCGAAGGAGAAATGGAGAATGAAGACTAGATATTTTCAAGGCACCAGGAACAGTGCTCTGATACCATGTAAAGAAATCGAAGTATTGAAGAAAATTGACTTGAAATGGCTACAACTTTTATGCAGTGATTGTACAATGTTATATACAGATCCAGAAGAGTCAATCATTGCTTGTTCTATGCCTAAAGATCAGCTATTCTTAATTACAGCTATCCATATGTTTTGGCTAAACTATCGGCAAGAATATTGTGGCTAAACTATCGACAAGAATATCGGCAAGAATAATTCCTAATAAATGTACCAATTTATATCCTGATTTCTGTGTTGACCACTTCATAGGGCGTAAGATTTTGTAATCCATGCAAGCAACTGAGGTGGCTGCATGTTGACGGAGTGGGCGAGCATGGTGAATTTGGAGGACAAGAGCCACTTATTCAAACGGTTGAATTGGGCATTTGCTAAGAAGAGGATAGCATTAAGAATCTGGAGACCCCTTGTGCTGGTAGTGGTAGTATGAAGGTACAAAGTCATTATCGATTTGTTTTGTATCCCTGTTTTCTTTTGGGATTAAATTTTGCAGCATTCTTCATTTTAGTTGTCTTTAAATGCTTTTCACTAGTTTGGTATTTTGTGAATCAGAGCTTATTTGCTCTATGTCTCTTTATTAGAAACTACAGTATATATATACATGAATAGGATTTACAGAATAAGATAGAAAAATCTTTACAGATATGGAAATATAATCCTAGGATACTATATATCTATAAGATACTATTATCTAATCTAAATGATTTGATTATGATCAGATCATAATATTATGAGATATATATATCTTTGACCACACTCCCTCACAAGTTGGATCATAAATATCTATCATGTCTAACTTGCTAATACACTCTTTAAATGCTTGTCGTTGAAATCCTTTGGTAAACACATCAGCTGCTTGCTTCTTTGTTGGAACATATGTTAGGCATATTGTTCCATCTTCTACCTTCTCTTTGATGAAATGTCAGTCAACCTCAACATGTTCTGTTCTTTCCTGATGGACTGGATTGTGTACCATACTTAGGGTTGCCTTGTTATCACAATAGTGTTTTATAGGTAACCCGATGCCCAATTCTATAACACTCTCTTTAACCAAAGACTTTTACACATCTCTTTTGCAACAACTCTTAGTTCAGCTTCTGCACTACTCTTGGCTACCACCTTTTGCTTCTTACTTTGCCAAATAACTAAATTTTCCCACACAAAAGTACAATATTTAGTGGTTGATCGTTTATCCTCTTCTGAACTTGCCCAATCTGAATCAGTATATATTTCAATTGTTCTTTGGTCTCCTTTCTTGAATAGCAACCCTTTTCTCGGAATACCTTTTAGTTACCATAGGATCTTATAGATTGCCTCTAAATGCTGACTCCTTGGTGCATGCATATAGTGATTAACAACACTCACGGCAAAAGCAATAATTGGTCTAGTATGAGACAAATAGATTAGTCTTCCCACTAGTGTTTGATACTCTTCATGATTGACAAGTTTATCATCTTCATCCCCAAATTTTGTACTGTCAATAGGAGTAGTGCTTGGTTTGCATCCTAACATTCTAGTCTCTCTTAAGAGATCAAGAATGTACTTTCTTTGTGAGATGTAAACTCCCTACTTTGATCTTGCTACTTCCATGCTTAGAAAATACTTCATTTCTCCTAAGTCTTTAACTTCAAATTCTTTCTTCAAAGCTATCTTAAATCTTGTGATTCCCTATGCATTATCACCAGTTAAGATAATATCATCAACATACATAATCAAAATTGTCCTCTTACCTTCTCTACTTCTGAAAAACATTGTGTGATCGGAGTGTGATTGTGTATATCCTTCTGTTTTAAAGACTTTGGCAAATCTCTCGAACCAAGCTCGTGGTGATTGCTTCAATCCATATAGAGACTTTCTTAGTGTACATACTTTGTTTTCTCCTTCCTCATCAAAGCCTGGAGGAAGTTTCATATACATTTCTTCCTTTAGTTGTCCATTCAGGATAGCGTTTTTGATATCAAGTTGCTGAAGTGGCCAGTAAGGTTAACAACTACTGATAACAATAATCTTATAGTATTTAGTTTGGCCAAAGGAGCAAATATTTCCTTGTAGTCCATCCCATAGGTCTGAGTGTAGCCTTTAGCTACCAATCTCGCCTTATACCTCTCAATGGTGCCATCAGCCCTATATTTGACTGTAAATATCCACCTACACCCTATGGGTTTCTTTCCTTTTGACAAATCAACTTCTTCCTATGTTTCATTCTTTCCAAGTGCCCTTATTTCTTCGAAAATAGCTTCTCTCCATTCTGGAACTTTAAGAGCTTCTTGAACATTTTTTGGAATATCAATTCTGTCTAGATTAGCAATAAAAGCTTTATACAGTAGAACCTCTTTAAATTGATACTCGATAAATTAATAAACTCTCTAAAATAATATTTTTCTCCAGTCCTAACTTGGGTCAGTTGAAAATTTAACAAATTTTGATAAGATAATAAGATAATATATTTTCAAAATACTCCTATGTAAATATAGGGTCCCATTAATATCATAAATTAATAATTATATAAACTTACACAAATATAACTAAGACAATTTAGTGAAATATGATTCTAGTGTTGTTTGTTTTTTATCTTCATCATACGTACATATGTACATTGAATGTTTTAATAAAATACAATGAATAGTACTTAATTATTAAGAAACAATGAACATTATTTATTAGTTTTCATTAATATTATGTACAATAAATTTATGTTTTAGATTCATTCAATTAATATGAAACATAAATTTTTCTAAGATATAATGCTTTTTGATATAATCAAAATTTTGTTGGATCGTGCACGACCTGAGTATTCACAATACACTGCGGAAAAGACCATATAACAACATGAAGTATAATAAAAAATACTTAGGATGTATGAAAATATCTTTATGCCGTGGGTGGGTTGATTCTTTTCGGATTCCAAGACACTGCAATATGCGAATGCCCTTTACCGGTATCCATACAAGTATGCACGATTCGGGCTGCAGCTATGGTGTGCTAGCACATCCTGAAACTCTTCTCGAATGCCGTACGATTTTCCTCTCGGATGGTGGCCAGGGTTTCGTGTGACAATGGTGCCTTATATCTAATGAGACCTAAATTTCTCTATTTATAGAGAAACCCTAATCCCATTGAAGCCCAATAAGTTTGGGCCCATTATATCTCATATAATAAAAGACCGAAAACTTAATTCAATCTAGCCCAATAAATATATCTACATATATTTATTCAATACCTAAAAAATTAGGCCCAAGAGAATAAACCCAGAAGACATCACTCTTTGTGTGCAACCCTGTAGGCTTATTTGATGTTGGTAATGGGCTTGATCACACTTCAAGACCCATAAGTCATAAGCGGCCTCTAGCAAGACATTATGACTACCCAAATCAAATGAGGATCGATAATCCGATTTAACCTGTAACCATGGTTATAAACTCAGTCCTTTTTTAACACGATATTAAGATTAATCACAAGGCATGTTACATGTCAACCTTTGATTAATCATAGTTTCTTGATCCCTAAGTTGACTGATTATAACAAATGACATTGATGACTCTTCATCAATTCATTTGAGCACGGCCATGCATTTCTTCAGTCACACTTGTCAAGAGGCCCAAATGATATCTCTCTCATTTAAGAGAGGTACAAATCTCATCTACGTCATTCACATCCCTCCACATGATTCATTTGATGTCCAACATAAGACTACTTGTTATTCGGTTAAAAATAACTTAGTCTAATATCAAAACACCGAATTCCTCATTTAGGGAACCATGATGACTTCAGGTCAAAGGAATATTAAGAATCACTAATGATATGAAACCATGTAGTATTCTTTATGTGGGTCGTTCCAATATATGTTCTCTAACATATATCTATGTTTCTGATTTGATATCTCATATCCATGATCAGTAAAACTTGATCATCAACAAGAACACATACTAGCCTTAATTCATTATTATTCCACCAATAATGATCGACCAGGGACAGTCTAGAATAGTCTTATAGCGCTTATGGTTTTACTATCAAGTCACATACTTGATGACATAAGTCTAAAACCATTCATGGAATGTAAATCACATTACATAAACTAAATACATGCATATATGAAAGGAATACCTCATATTATATTATTAACAAGTCATAATGTTAATACATGAATCACAATTATCCATTGGCTTAGGGCACACTACTGACAAATTTAACTTCAATTAATTACAAAAATCTCTTTGAATTAATAAATATTAATTTATCGGTTAATTAATATCTCTATAAAATAATAAATATCATGATCTCAACAATATTAATTTATAGAGGTTTTACTGTATTGAGAAGATAGAGCTTCATAAGAGACAAACCTTTCAATCGGATGCATAGTATACTCTAGATTAAGGCAATTGGCCATTCTAAATCGGTGTTGTCTCCTCGATCCTCACTGTTCTGAATCTCTTCGATAAGGAGCTGCACTGGTTTAGAAATTGGCATAGCTTCAGGGGTAGGAAGTGTATTGCTTGCTTTGTTCCTTCGAGAATACACCTTGAGTGTATGATCAGGTATAGCTATTTCTGTATGAGGATTTGTCTCTATAGGAGATAACATAAACATTGGTATGGGTTCAGGAACAGCTATAAGTTTAGGTTGAGGCTGAGATTCATCACCCCAATCTCACTCCAATACCTCCTTGAATCGAAGACTTAGGATAGAAGAAATTTGTCTTGGAAAAAGAGACATCACAGCTAACAAACAACCTTTTTGAGATAGGATCATAGCATTTATATCCCTTTTGTGTAGCAAAATATCCTAGAAACAAACATTTTTTGGCCTTTGGATCATGTTTATTGTGTGAAAAACTGTGAAGGAAGGTTTTGCACTCGAAAACTCTTAAAGGAAGGTTAGTTTCAAGATGAGTGGTAGTGTAGGTTTCTTGAAATTTCTAAAGTGCTGCTTTGAAGGAAAGAACACGACTTGGCATTCTATTAATAAGATAGGTAGCAGTAAGAAGAGCATCCCCCCAAAAATATTTTGGAACATTACTAATGAACATTAAGGCCCTAGCTACCCCAAGAAGATATTTATTTTTCCTTTCCGCAATCCCATTTTGTTGATGACTATTGACACAAGTACTTTTGTGGACAATTTCATGTTTTTGAAAGAATGTCTGGAGATGTTGATTAAAGTATTCAGTACCATTGCTAGTATGAAGGATTTAAATACTAGTTTGGAATTGATTCTTTATCATGTGATAAAAATTGATGAATACGATAGAGGTTTCAGCTTTATCTTTCAAAAGAAACACCTAACACAAACGAGTATGGTCATCAATGAATTTAATGAACCATTTGGAATTGGTTCTATTAGGAACATGAGATGGACCCTAAAGATCACTATGGATAAGTGAGAATGGTTTTGTGGATTTGTATTTGGATCTTGTAAAAGAACTTCTTTGATGTTAAGCAAATTCACAAGCATCACATTGAACACAAAGATCTTTATTTATTGAGATATTTGGAAATAACCGTGACATATATTGAAAGTTTGGGTGCCCTAACCTCTTATGTCATAACAAGAGTTCATTAGTTTTAGGAACAATCACACTATTACTCAAGCTATAAGGAGTAGATTGTCTTTCTTCATCTTCAAAGTAGTATACTCCATCTACCTCTTTAGCACTGCCAATCATCTTCTCTGATGACAGGTCCTGTATAACACAATGAGTAGGGGAAAAATGAGCACTATAATTAGTTTGTTTTGTCAATTTGCTGCCTGACAGAAGATTGCATTCTAAAGTAGGGACATGTAGAACAGAATTTAGTTTCATAGAATCTGTTACTTTGATATCTCCTTTTCCTGTAACTAAGGAGAAATCACTATTTGCTACCTTAACTTTTTCATGTCTAGCACACGGAACATATGAATGAAACATATTAAAATCATCTATCATATGATCTAAAGCTCCAGAATCAACTATCCACTTCTTCTTACTGCATGAGGATAAAAAAGTTTTTATAATATTACCTCTCACAGTAGCATTGGGAACTATACTTGCCTTCTGTTGGTTGTTGTCACTTTGAAGGTTCTATAGTACTTTTAATAGTTTTCCTAGTGAAATATTCATCTCACCTCCTTGTTGTTTCTAACTACCTTCAGATTTTTCGGTTCCTCCCTCACTAGATACTTAATAGCCTCGGTTTTCCCCCTTTTCTTGGTTTCTAAATTAAAGGCATTCCATGAATGTCCTAGCATGTATATTTGGTGTGACCACTTCATTTATAATGCTCACACCACTTCTTTCCATGAATGTCCCAGCATGTATCTTTGGTGTGGCCACTTTGTTTACAATGCTCACACCACTTCTTATGATTTTTTTACTGGATTCACCACGTGATAATAGGGAAAAAGCTTCATTCGAAGATACTAGAGTTACACTTAGTTCCTCTTTCAGTTCCTTTTTTAGCATGATTTTCCTCCTTGTTGCTTCCCTCCTAACTTCAGAAAATACTTCCTTAGTCGTAGGCAAATGAATTCTACTTAAGATTCTTCCACGAACATCATCTAAGTTTTTATTGAGACCAGCTAAAAATTCAAAGACTCTTTTTTTCAATTTTCTGGTTGTACATCATTGCATCTTCCTTGCACCTCCACTATTTATCTGGCAGTAGGTCAAGTTCTTGCCACAATGCTTTCATTTTAACCCAATATTTGTAACTTCTCTGTCACCTTGCTTCATTTGCCACAACCTTGTTTTTATCTCATAAATCCGTGATGCATCCTCTTCATCATAGTAGGACTGTCGCACTCCATGCCAGATTTCTAGGGTTGTTGACAGAAACATAAAGGTTCGTTTGATGGGTGGTATCATGGCGTTGATAAGCCATAACGAGACCATGGAATTATCTATCTCCCATTGTCGTATAGCTTGTACGTTTGTTGGTTCTGGAACATTTCCATTTCTGATGATAAAGCTCAGCTTCCCTCTTCCTCCAATGGCGAGTTTTATAGCTTGAGCCCACTCTCAATAGTTTGTTCCATTCAGTTTATCAAAAACAACGTTAACTGATACTCCCTCAATACCAGAGGTCATTGATGACTGACCTTCAGTCGGGTTTGGGCTTGGGATTGCCGTGGAGGATCCCTCAAGATTGGAAGTCATTTCTTGACTTTTTGGGATTGTAATATCAGCAGGAGCAAGAATCACTATGGAGATGACATGCATGATGGGTGCGAGCCTGTCATTCCAATTGGGCCTATCTTCAAAGTTAGAACTGAAAGATTCAAGGAGATTTTCTATGCACATATGGGCCAATTTGTGGAGAGAATGGAATGCACCAGGCTTATTAGAGGAGAACTATTTGAATCACAACCCAAATTGATTCATTTATCTCAAATCATTGGATTGGACTCACTTAGGACTTGAAGACCATTGTGTTAGGCTGCACATCATGATCAAACTTGGGAGCGCGTTAGGCCAAGCCTAGACGTGTTTTATTATTCTATTTTGGACTTGTTTTAAGTTACAATTATCTTTTGGGCTTCTATGTATTTTAAGCCCAAGTCTTTTGGCATTAAGCCTAGGTATAAATACTTATATTTTAGGATTTTTGGAAGACAACTTTGATCATATTTGTTTTCTGTGAGTCGTCAGTCATATTGAGAGGAGAAAATCCTCTTGTTCTTTTCAACTTAGGAATTAAACTCACTTACCAATTGAATTAGATTGTGGCGTGATTTTGATCCTACCAAGTTTCTTGGTTTATTCTTTACCCGTTATCTAGGTTGCTCGAGACAAGTTCTTCGTGAGGTTTAGTAGGTAAATTTGAAACCCTGCATATCATATTAGTTTTCGTTAATTTGAATCTATCATCTTCTTTCTTGAATTCGAATTTTTTTTACATCTTTCAACTATGTGGAGCGCATTATTTGTTATCAGAGCCTTAGTTTGAAGGGGAATTCTTATTCAACTCTATCGAAATTTAAGAAACCGCCGCCCATCACCATTCGATTATCGTCGGTTCATCAATTTAGGTGTGATTTAACCCTTGACTTAGGGCTTCAATCTTTCTTCTTGTTTTTATTTTAGTTAGAGTTTTCAATTATTTGTTGAAACTTTTGACTTATATTGAAAAAAAAGTCAGAAAAAATCTAAAAAAGGTCGAAAAAATTCAAAAAATATGAAAAAAAAGTCCAAAAAAAAAAATCCAAAAAAATTTAAAATTTTAAAATTTTAAAAAGAAAACAAAAGAAAAGTCAAAAAAGAGTCAAAAATTTTCTGGAAAAAAAACCAAAATTTTTTTTCTTCTTTTCTTCTTTTGTTTTCTTTGTTTCGTCATACGCATACTTGCTAGTTGGTTCAAAATTTTCACACCCTTTTTAATTCTTTTGATCAGTTGAGAATTGATTCTTAGTGGTGAAGTGAATTAAAGAGGAGATTGAGTGGTAAAAGGCAAGAGTGTGTGAGCTTATTTGAGGAAACCATTATTGTGACTTAAATATGAGGAGAGTGACATCATTTGAGTGAAACACGTAAGAGAGTGTGTGAGGTTGTTTATCACTAACCTTGTTTTGCAGGAATATCATTTTATTTACAATATCACAGGGAGGTAGTAATGATGACAACCAAGGGAGAGATGCAAATATCGCTTTCACTCATGCAGTAACAATTTGAGAGGTTTAATCTAGCCTTAAATGAGGTTAGGGGACAAATAGATAAGCTTAGACAAGGGAGACGTGATGAACCTTAGGGCAAGCGTGCAGATGTATGTCAGTGGCAACCACCACTTCGTAGACAACCACCACAATATGAGCCTGAGGAGGAGGAGTTTGATGAGGAGGAGGAGGACTATGAAGAGTGCATGCCCAGGAGATCTCGAAGAGGAGAACCTCTCAACAAGCGAGATGGAGAATTCAAAGCCATCAAGATGGAGATCCCAACATTCAAAGGGAGGAATGATGCTGAGGCATACTTGGATTAGGAAAGGAAGGTTGATTTAATCTTTGAGTGTCATAACTTCTTAAAGGAGAAGAAGATAAAACTGACTGTTATTGAATTTACAGATTATGCACTAATATGGTGGGGATCAGCTTATGACTTCTAGGAGGAGGAATGGAGAGAGACCCATCAATACTTAGGCAGTAATGAAGGCATGCATGAGGAAAAGATTTGTACCTTCTTACCATTAGAGGGAGATGAATAAAAAACTCCAAAGACTCACACAAGGGTCTAAGTCAGTAGAGGACTACCACAAGGAGATGGAGATTGCTATAATCTATGCTAATATAGTGGAGGACCCCAAGCTATGATCCGTGCTAATATATTGGAGGACCCTGAGGCCACCATGGTAGGGTTCTTGAGTGGGTTGAACAAGGAGATAGCAAATGTGGTGGAGTTACAGCATTACTTAGAGATTGAGGACATGGTGAACATAGCTATGAAGGTGGAGAGACAGCTCAAAACTAGAGTGGCAGCAAGGAGTGGAGCAAGTTCTAATTACTCATAGAACTCAAAATGGCCCAAGAAGGAGGAGAAGTCCAAGGATAAGAGGGTGGACTTCAAGGAAGCACCTAAGAAATCAATTGGGGGATTTGATAAAAAAGGTACTTCTAACACCTAAGCTACTTCTAGTAAACATTCAACTATAAAATGTTTTAAATCTTTGGGTACTGGCCATATTGGTTCCCAATGCCCTAATAGAAAAGTGATGTATATGAGGGATAATGAGGTTATTGATTCTGATAATAGTGATGTTGATGATTTACCATGTGATAGTGTTTGTGATGATGATGATGAATGTGTGGAAAGAGCTGTCATAGGAGAAGCACTTGTAGTTAGGAGAGTGTTAAGTGCTAGAGTTAGAGATGAGATTCTAGATCAGAGGGAGAATCTATTCCATTCAAGGTGTTTGGTGGGTTGAAAGGTGTATAACTTGATCATAGATGGAGGTAATTATACCAATGGGGCTAGTCGAACTATAGTGGAGAAATTGAGCTTGACATGTAGAAAATATTCGGAGCCATATAATTTACAGTGGTTTAATGATACTGTAGATATGAAGGTGACTAGACTGGTACTGGTTTCATTTTCTGTAGGGAGGTAATGAGGTGTTGTGTGAAGTGATACTCATGGAAGTAGGACATTTGCTATTGGGGAGGCTTTGGCAGTTTGATAGGCGAGTATCACATGATGGGTACACAAACAAGTACTCATTCAAGTTCAAGGGCAAGAACTTCACTTTACTCATGAGATCTACCTGGAACAAGTTAAAGCTTTGCAAAAAGAGGAGGGTTTGAGTAGTGAGACAAAGAAAAATGATGAGGGAAAAGAGGCCCAGAAGAAAAGGAAGATTGGCCCAATAGGGAGTAACTGCACAGGTGAGGAAAAGAAAGTGAGATGTGCACGAGAGAAAAGTTTAGGGAGAGAAAAGAAGAGTGAAAAGAAAAAGAAAAGAGTGAGTTTGTATGCTAGAGGAAAAAACATAAAGAGAGCAACTGGAGAGAAGAAAGCACTTGTGATAGTTAGGTATAGAGAGTGTTTAGTTTCTGATACGAACCCTCTTGATTCTTTGCCTAGTATATTTTCATCTCTTTTGTAGGATTATTTAGATGTCTTTCCTAAGAAGCTACCCAAGGGACTGCTATCCTTAATAGGCATAGAGCACCAGATAGACTTTATGCCTAAAGCTTAGATTTCTAATCACCCAACTTATAGGAACAACCCTGAGGAGACAAAGGAGCTTCAAAAGCAAGTGGATGAGCTACTGGAGAAAGGACGTGTGAGGGAGAGCTTGAGTCCTTTTGCTGTGCCTGTATTGTTAGTGCCAAAGAAAGATGGAACCTGGAGGATGTGTGTGGACTGCTGAGCTGTGAATAAAATCATTGTAAAGTATTGCCATTCTATTCCTAGATTAGATGATATGCTTGATGAATTACATAGTGTATGTATCTTTACAAAGATTGATTTGAAAAGTAAATATCACCAGATTAGAATTAAACCAAGAAATGAATGAAAAATTGCTTTTAAAATTAAACATGGGTTGTATAAGTGATTAGTTATTTCATTTGGTTTAACTAATGTACCCAACACTTTTATAAGATTGATGAGTCATGTCTTGTGTGCATTTCTTAGTAAATTTGTGGTTATTTACTTTGATGACATCTTGATATATAACACTAATCTTGACGAGCATGTCATGCATGTGAGGTGTCTTGGATGTATTGAGACAGGAGAAATTGTATGTGAACGTTAAGAAGTGGACATTTTGCATTGATAGACTTGTATTCTTAAGGTTTGTAGTCAATGCTCAAGGAGTAAAGGTTGATAGTGAGAGTGTTAGTGAGGTGAGGAGTTTTTCATGAATTTGCCAGTTTTTACAGGAGGTTTATGAATGACTTTTCTACTATTGCTATTCCGTTGATTGAAATAGTCAAGAAGGAGAAAGGGTTTACATGGGTAAGGAATAGGAACATGCATTTTTAGAGTTAGGATAAGTTGTGTTCTGCTCCTATTCTTTGTTTACCTTATTTTGAGAAAGCTTTTGAAGTTGAATGTGATGCTTTTGAGATTGATATAGGTGCTGTGATTTTGCAGGAAAACAAACCAGTAGCATATTTCAGTGAGAAGCTGAGTGGTGCACAACTCAACTATCCAACCTATAATAAGGAGCTTTACGCTGTGGTGAGAGCATTGGAGGTGTGACAACATTACCTTCAACCTAGAGAGTTTGCCATTCGGATGAATCATAAGTCCCTAAAACACTTGAAGGGACTAGGCAAGTTGAGCAAGAGACATGTCAATTGGCTGGCGTTTCTGGAGACATTTTCGTATATGCTACATTACAAGCAAGGAAAGGAAAATGTGGTAGCTGATGCTTTATCTAGGAGGTATTTCTTAATTTCTACTCTTAGTTCCAAATTATTAGGAATTGAGTAGCTTAAGGACATGTATATTTTTTATGATGATTTGGCTAATGTATATACTGCTTGTGAGCATGCAACATTCTAGAAATTTTATAAGCATGATAGATATTTGTATCGTGGCAAGCAGCTGTGTGTGCCTAATTGTTCTTTGCGTACTTTGTTTGTGCATGAGGCCCATAGTGGTGGTTTGATGGGTCATTTTGGGGTTACTAAACCTTTAAATATTTTGTATGAACATTTCTATTGGCCTGGTATGCGTAAGGATGTTGAGCGTGTATGTGTCAAATGCATTGCATGTAGATAAGCAAAATCTACTGTTAAACCCCATGGATTGTATACCCCTTTACTTGTGCCTACTGAACCTTGGGTTGATTTCTATAGATTTTGTTTTAGAACTGCCTAGAACAAAAAAGGGGTATGATATCATCTTTGTTGTTGTTGTTAATCGATTTAGTAAGATGACGCATTTCATTGCATGCCATAAGACTGATGATGTTGTGCATGTTATTGATTTATTCTTTAAGGATATTGTTAGATTGCATGGTATTCCTAGGTCTATTGTTTCGAATCAAGATGTTAAATTTTTGAGCCATTTTTTGCGTGTTCTGTGGGAAAAGTTAGGTACTAAATTGCTTTATTCTACTATTTTCCATCCAAAGACAGATGGACAAACTGAGGTTGTTAATATAACCTTAAGTACTTTGTTGCATGCTATAGTTGGTAAAAATTTGAAAACTTGAGGTGATTATTTGCCATTTATTGAGTTTGCATATAATAAATGTGTGCATTCCACCACAGATTATTCACCTTTTGAGCTTGTATATGATTTTAATCTTTTGACTGTCTTGGATTTGGTGCCTTTACCCTTGCATGAGTTGTCTAGTACAGATGGCAAGAGAAAAGCAGAGATGGTTAGGGAATTGCATGCGAAGGTGAGACAGCACATTGAGCATAGAAACAGGGTGTATGCGACGCAAGCCAACAAGGGGCGAAAGTTGGTGACTTTTAAACTTGGTAATTGGGTTTGGGTGTATTTGAGGAAGGAGAGGTTTACTACCTAGCGGAAATCTAAGTTGGATCCTAAGGGTGATGGTCTGTTCTAGGTGTTGGAGAAGATAAATGATAACGCCTATAAGATTGACCTGCTAGGTGAGTATTCTGTTTCTGCAACCTTTAATATTACTGATCTTTCACCTTTTGATATGGATGTAGATTCAAGGATGAATCTTCTTAAGGTGGGAGGGAGTTTTGTGAGCAGGAGCAAGAATCACCATGAAGATGGCATGTGTGATGGGGGCGAGCTTGTCATTCAAATTGGGCCTACCAAAGCTAGGACTGAGGAATCAAGGAAGCTTTTTATGCACATGTAAGCTAATTTGTGAAGAGAATGGAGTGCACCAAGCCTATTGGAGGAGAGCTATTTGAATCATAACTCAAATTGATTCATTTATCTCAAATCCTTAGATCGGACTCACGTAGGACTTGAAGACCATTGTGTTGGGCTGCACATCATGATCAAACTTGAGAGTGTGTTAGGCCAAGCCTAGATGTGTTTTATTATTCTATTTTGGACTTGTTTTAAGTTATAATTATCTTTTGGGCTTCCATGTATTTTAAGCCCAAGTCTTTTAACATTAAACCTAGGTATAAATACTTATGTTTTAGGAATTTTGGAAGATAACTTTGATTATATTTGTTTTCTATGAGCTGTTGGGCGCCGTTTCTGGAACTCAACTCTTGCCTTGAAACCATATGACGTGAACGTACTCCAATTAAGTCTCCTTAACCATCATCGATTTTTTTTCTCTTGCTCTGATACCACACATGTTGGATCTGTTTTCAGAACCCAACATCTGGAAACCATTCATAAAACGTGAGTATAATAACCTGTAGGGTTATTCTATGGAATCTTTTTAGCCATTATCGGTTCATCATCATTCCCATAACATCTCAAGCCACAAGGGTGAGCCCACACAAAGAAATGACAATAACCACAATTGATTTTCTTCAAAACAATTGTAGCTCTATGTCTCTAGTTCATTTTGAAGAAAGAACCAACTCAATCGGAGTTCTATAGAGGAAAATATGCTTGGAAATCCAAAGTGTATTCATACCTCAATCATGGTCTCCCAACCGACCCCTCAATTTCTTTCCTCCAAACTTTGTCAAATCAACTCCAAAAGATCTAAATTTTTATGGAGAGATAGATACATGTCTTAGGAATCAATCTCCTTAAGAATCACCTCAATCAGAGGTCAGACGAAGGAGTTATGGCCAAACAAATCCGATATGTTCATATCCTGATTCCTACTGAACATACTTTGGCGCAAACGCCATAACTCTCACTATGGGTATCGGATTGACTTATTTATTGGACCATTAGAAAGTATACATCTAGGGCTACAACTTTCATGAATACTAAAATTTTAAATTCAGTCGTTATAAGGGTCAAAGTACACAGATTGTGTAAAATCACACGGTCAGACCATGTAACCTTCGGGTGAAATAGCATCCATAAACCCAGAAAAACATGGCCCGTGTAAATTCACACGGGCAGGCCGTGTAACCTTCGGGTGAAATAAATTTTCACCCTCCAAGACCCCTCCAAAGGGTCCTAAATCCATCCTAACTTCTCCTATACTCATAATCTTGCCAAAATCCACTCTTTCGAGTCTGAAATTCACTTCATATACGCTAATGGTTCGGGAATTTCGTCCACTACAACATCCTAACTTGGAATGATTATAACTCTCAACTACGATATCAAAAAATTGCATACTTTATAGCGTTGGAAAGCTATAAAGTTGAACTACAACTTCTATGAAGACAACTAGGTCCAATTCAATCTAAATCAATATAGTTTTTCCTTGGAAGGCAACATATACATATGTTATCCTCATGGAAAACTTACAATTTTGACTTATACAAACTTGGATTTTTATGAACATAACCATTCAACTACCAATTGGAATTCTTCAACTCTCAACCTTAATCCATACAACCCTTCCTATTCAACGATGTCTCGTGCTTCATGACATTCCTATCTTTCCTTTCCATATTATCTCATTCATATATATAACAATAACTCATATTCAATGTTTGTCAACTCATCATCCATACACAATTTCACATTTCAAAATCCATACACATATCCATATTTCATTTGCATCATAAATTAAGAGTTTACCAACTTCAATAGCAACTCATGGCACAATACATCGTCAATGCCAAAATCCAATATACAAAACATGCAAAACTCAAAATTTCTCAAAATCCACTTGAAGCCTTGTTTTACATCAATAATTCCAAAACACAATAAAACATGCATATTCAGAATTATGCCTTGATTCACTTTCACTGGATCTCTTATTCTTCACCTGAAGATGGGGAAAAATAGGGGGTGAGCTCGAAAGCTCGTGGGTAACAACTTGTAACGGAAAAATAAGCAGAACCATTTAAAAGTTTACTGTCATAGAAAATTCTTGTTGAAAATCCATAAAACGTTCATTTCTCAAATTTTCATCATGTATTCAAATTCATAAGTTACAAAACATGAATGCATCAACTTGTTTACAAATCATGAACACATAAGCACAGAAATGGTTTAGGTAGATCCATATTCATGACGAACTACACTTTCCCATATATTGGTCCTGTGTAGTCGTAAACTTGAGGGAGTCCTTGAAGGAGCTACGTACCACTAGCGGCCAGGTGGGAGAAGCCTATTCTTGGGTCAACGTGCACGTGACGGTTCTTGGATGGACTACCAAACCCACATAACATGTAATTTATGAACTTGAAAACCAATTGCCTAAGTGGCACATTTTGAAAACTTGTCTTACATGAGCATGAAACATTCCATATACAATTTCGTCATCATTTCTCAATTCATCATCAAAATTCATACACCAAAACATGCGACACTATCACAAATCATTCAAAAGCAATAAAGGCAACAATTGTAGCAATTTCTCAAATCAAAAGCAATGAATGCAACAATTATGGAGTACTTTAAAATCATTTTATTTTCTTGCTTCATAAACAAACTTTTATTTCTTAATTTGGAAAAAGAAACCTTAGTGGCTCATTACGCAATCATAAAGATAAAACTCATGTAACACATGTTTCATGAACTTGCAAACTTTTTTCCCAAAATGGCAGATTTTCTTGGAAACTTTCTTTTCATAAAAAGAATCATTCTTGAAAACATGATTGTATGAACACGTGTTCTTTTCAAACAAAAAGCATTTTCATAAAACATCACACAATTCACATATCAACATGTAGCAATTTCTCAATTCATTCAAGGCACAATTTATGCAACAATTATGATGCAATTTAAATCATTAAATTTTCTTGACTTAAA
The DNA here is from genome assembly GCA_029891385.1 of Erythroxylum novogranatense. Classification (NCBI taxonomy): domain Eukaryota; kingdom Viridiplantae; phylum Streptophyta; class Magnoliopsida; order Malpighiales; family Erythroxylaceae; genus Erythroxylum; species Erythroxylum novogranatense. The sequence goes on from CM057233.1 coordinate 70,501,515, forward strand.
GAAAACAAAAGTGGCTTATTTACTCCATTATAAACATGTACCCACCTTAATTCCTTGCTTGAAAATCCAACCTCAATTGTTCCCCTTGATCTTGATTCCTCTTGCCTCTCTTAATCTCCTTTAACATAAACTATAATTCCCAAATCAATAGGCATTCCAATTGACAAACCCATAAGACATATTCACTAAAATTGATCTTATAAAACTTAAACTCATACCATTCTTAAGCCATAAGAACCAAAATCTCTCTAAAAATCCAACAAATCAAAATCCATTCTTACCTTGAATCTTCTTCAAATGAAGAGTTTGAAGGCTTGAATGAGAGCTCTCTTCCTCTTCTTCCTTTTTCCTCCATGAACAACTTGAAAACCACTCTTGAAGGCGTAGAAAAGTAGAACCCTAGCTTGCTCTTTTTTTCTCCTTCTTTCCCCCTTTCTACGACTCTCTCTCCCTCTTCTCTCTAAATTTTCGTTTCCCTCTCTTCAAATGAGAAGACCACTCCTTTCTTTTACCTTTTATACCACTAATGATGCTAAAAAGTCCATATTGCCCTTACTTAAAAGCCTAGGAACTTAAATGCTTAAGTGGTCTTCCAATTTTGCCCCTCATGCAAACTTACCACCTTAATATCATAATTCAATCAACTCATGCCATATGATCTTACTCAAATTAACATGCTAATTAACTCCCATTAATATGCTAATTAATTCCACAAAAATACTCTATTAAGACCTCAAAATTTATTTAAATCATGGTTAACTCCTTCTTAAAATCAACACCTTTTTTTTAATCATGCAATTAAAGGAATTTGCTTGTACTTCCTTCTAAAGAAATATTCCTCATTGTCTTAATTTTCCAATGACACTAAAACCATTCAATTCTGTTCAGTACTCTGAAAGTTATACCCAAACATTTCCAAATTGTTCTTATGCTGAAACAATATGCTATGCTCAAATTCCACTAGAAAATTGACTTTCTTAGAGACTGAATTAGAACTCAAATTCATCAGACAATTTGTAGCCTTATCTCTCTAGTTTAATCTAAATTAAGAATCATCTGATTCGGATAACTAGATGAAATTATGGCTAAAACACCGAAGTATACTCAATGATCATGTTTCAACTTATAACTTCCAATATTTCACATATAACCCATCTTGCACATAACTATCTTTTCTACTTCATTTCAAATTCAAGAATTCTTCTATTCTTTACACATGAATAATCGCCAAAATTTCTCATTTCATATTTCTAAATTTTAAGAAAAGTTCAGGGTCCAACATGAGCCGTCGGCCATATTGAGAGGAGAAAACCTTCATGTTCTTTTCAACTTAGGGATTAAAGTCACTTATCAATTGAATCAGATTATGGTGTGATTTTGATCCTACCAACTTTCTTGGTTTGTTCTTTACCCGTTATCTAGATTGCTTGAGACAAATTCTTTATGAGGTATAGTAGGTAAAATTGAAACCCTACATATCATATTTAGTTTTCGTTAATTCGAATCTATCCTCGTCTTCTTTCCTTGAATTTGATTTTTTTACATCTTTCAATTTCGTGGAGCGCATTAGGTTGTCTCATCGGTTTCACTATCATGTGTCTCTGATACCATGTGAATCAGAGCTTAATTGCTCTATATCTCTTTATTAGAGACTGCAATATATATATATATATATATATATATATATATGTATATATATAAATCTATATATATATATATATATATATATATATATATATATATATATATATATATAAATCTATATATATATATATATATATATATATATATATATATATATATGTACATATAGATTATATATATATATATATATATATATATATATGTATGTATATATGTAAATGTATATGTATATATATGTATATGTATATGTATATATATGTATATGTATATATATGAATAGGGTTTTGTATAAGGTAGAAAAATCATGCAGATATGGAAACATAATCCTAGGATACTATATATCTATAAGATACTGCTATCTAATCTAAATGATCTTATTATGATAAGATCATAATATTATGAGATATACATATCTTTGACCACATATTTCAATAGAAGATAGTTCATACAGGATGTTAAATGGTATCATCATGGTCCGCCAACTTGTTGTCATTCACGTATAAGGATCTTTGGTTTAGATGCTTCATATATAAGTATCTATATATATATATATATATATATATATATATATATATATATATATATATATATATATATATATATATATATATATATATATATATATATATATATATATATATATATATATATATATATATATATATATATATATATATATATATATATATATATATATATATATATATATATATATATATATATATATATATATATATATATATATATATATATATATATATATATATATATATATATATATATATATGTATATATATATATATATATATATATATATATATATATATATATATATATATATATATATATATATATATATATATATATATATATATATATATATATATATATATATATATATATATATATATATATATATATATATATATATATATATATATATATATATATATATATATATATATATATATATATATATATATATATATATATATGAATAGGGTTTACAGAATAAGGTAGAAAAATCTGTATAGATATGGAAACATAATCCTACGATACTATATATCTATAAGATACTGCTATCTAATCTAAATGATCTGATTATGATCAGATCATAATATTATGAGATATACATATCTTTGACCACATATTTCAATAGAAGATAGTTCATACAGTATGTTAAATGGTATCATCATGGTCCGCCAGCTTGCTGTGTAATACCCCACTCCCGAGTGACCCGAATCCGATATTGTTGGTGATATCCGAGTCCGTGCCCCGCGAGGGTGGCGTACTACATCAGTCGATTAAAACTCAGTATAACATTTTCTCCTCTCTCTTTTTTTTTGAACCATTCATTAACGCAAAGATAATAAAAAGAAGAAACTTGAGCCCATGTTCACAATTAATCATTTTCATTTATTACAGTCATCCAATAATAATTTACAATCAGTCAATGTGTAAAACAATAAAACCACAATGGGCTCATTATAAATACAAAGCATTATTGCACAATGCTTACGGAATACAATTCGAGAAGACACTAATGCAGACACGAACCGATCCCGACCTCTATCCTTCACTTGCCTATAGTAGACATACTCCCGTGTCAAACGGGGTACCCTTCAAATCCTGAAAAATAGATTGCAATTTTAGATGAGTTTGCGAACTCAATGAGGAACCATCATCGATGGTTCTCCCAATTCATGCATCACATACTCAATTCACAGTAATAAAGTAGTTGCAGTAATACTACGGTCTACTGATCACGAGAATAGTAATATCTGATTACAAAAAAATCATACGATCGTAGACACAACAATTTCTGATGAGCGATACATACAAGAAAACCATTTCAAGTATCCATCCGAGAATGATGCAATGCACATGTGACTCTTGTCGAGCTTTTATTCTGATGATTGTGGACCGAAAAGCGTAAATGATTCAAGTGATCGATGAGACGCGTGCGGGAGAATTATCTCCTTTCGAGCTCTAGGCTCGTTTCAGTATTAGTGGCGACTCTGTTCACAATTTTCCTTTATCATTTTATGCATTTGTGTATGAATGCACATGACCAATTGAACAGTCACTTATCAGTACTTAACAGTATATAATTCACAAATCACAGTCCATCATTTACAATCAATCACAGTAAATCCAGTAATGGCAAACAGGTCAATTCAATAGTCCAGAATGCTCAATTAATAGTCCATAATAACAGTCCATAATACAGTATGGCACACAAGTCACGTTAACACTTCCTGATCCCACCATTATCCCCATATTAGACAAGTAATAATTGAGAAACCCATCTAGGTTACTCACCTATTACTTTCGAGCTAATGTCAGGAAGTCTCTGCTACGTCGGTCGATCGACGCTCCAGTTGTGTCGCTATAAAAAATCAGAGAACAAAACGATCACTAATGATCCAATCCGAATTCGTTAATGATACACATGTAGGTGTATAATGCATGTTCATGAATTCCCGGCCCTAATTCTATTTTCTTCCTTTAGAAAAATCCGTTTAAAAATTAAAAATCCAATGGCACTGACGGCGCTCAATTTAAACCTCTATAGGTCCCCAATTAAATAAAACAGTGGTTAAGGACTCTGTTACCCGGACCCACATCAATTTTCCGTCCAAAAGAATTCTCAATCTCTCAGAAAATGAAATTAAATATTATATGAATCCGATACCTCAAGAATCAGGTCAATCGGATGTCGGACAGAAAAGTTATTCACGAAAGAAACCAAAATTCAAATAAAACAATATATATATATATATATATATATATATATATATATATATATATATATATATATATATTGCCCATATTTCCTTCTCTTTTTCCTGTTTTCCAACCGAAATTCAATCTATCATTTCTCTTTCTACCCATTTTAGAAAATTACAAACTATACCTTGTTGGAAAGATAATGAAAAACTCTACAAGTTTCATGAAGACCCCAACAAGCAATTTTATCCCGAAGGGTATCAAAAATCCAATTGAAACTTCTGCCCATGCACTACCTCTTAAAACAGAACAGTATTTGTAAATTCAGTAACTTTCATTCTCTTCAGTCAAAAATTGCACCATAAATATGCTCAGAAATATCACAATGTGATCTACAACCTTCATGAACAATATGAAATCAAATTCAATGGTTAACTAGGTCAAACAATTCAGTGAATGCTGATGCCCCTGCAAGTACTCAATCTGGATAGTAATGTTTTAAACAGTATATCTCCTTGCAAAAATGTCAAATAAATGCATACTTTATACCTATGGAAAGATCAAACACAATGCTACAATTCTCATGAAGGGCTTCAAAGCCAATTCCATCTCTAACAAGCTTAAAACTTTCATGCAAGTTCTTGATCGAGGCAGAATCAATAACCTCATGCAGGTACAGATTTTGAAAATTTATTACTCCCACATCTGATCTCCAAAAATTACATGCTATATACCATTTTCAATATAATTTCTTCCTATACAACTCTTCAGAAGATCACTCAAGCCAATTCAATTAACAGAAATTGCTAAAATTGCTTCTAATCAGAATGTGCACCAAATCCACACTTAGTCTAGTTTTCACCAAATGACACAAAATCAGTCCATAGTCAACAGTCCATATCTCCCAATATACAGATCGAAAAATTGAAAAATCAGTGGGAATGAAAAGCTCATTTAATATGCTTAAACTTTCATTTAGACCATTTTCCCTAATTCCATCTCAATTAATTTAGAAAAAACAGCAAAACACTTAGGTCATAGTTTTGGTTACTGTTCATAGACACTAAAACAGTAACTTTTCAAGCCAAAATTCAACCTCTTAAGGCTAAAATTGGACAACACCTATTTCACAAAAAAATGTAGCCAACAACCGAAAGTTTAATTGGGCACAAACTTCGACTCATTTGCATAACCAGACAATGAGTTATGCTCAAAACAGTACAGTAGGTCAAACTCACATTTTCCAGCTTTACTTCTCAAATCAATTCCTAACACTTCCAATACCAATTCCACATGCATAAGCATCCTAATAACACAAGAATCGAGCCAATAGGTCATCAAGACCTTCACTTCAACATATATATCCATAAATTTCAGTACCTATCTTCAATCACTTTCTTATCATTTTCTTTTAAGTTTGAGTCATCTAATATCACTAAATTCACTTCATCATCTTTACCTTATGATTTCTTACACACAAATATACCCAACAAGGCAAGCCATATGTGTCATGACATTAAGGCATCATTCATCTTATTTAATGAACAATCACTTCCAATCCATGCAATTAACTGTGAATTCATGCATTAAAACCATAATGAAAACATAAACATCATCTTACCTAAAGCTTCCAACTCCACCTCTTCAAGCCTTTAATTTTCCAACTACCCTACTTCTTCTCCATCCCATGCATGGTTATCACCAAGATATGAGGGTAGAAGGTGTAAGTTTGCAAGCTTGTAAGGAAGAAGAATGCTTAAGATGGGAGGAAGGAAACTTTAAAGAAAGAGAACAAAAAAATCGATGGAGAGGAACAAATGAAGAGGGTTTCGGATGAAGGAGGAGCTTCCAAGTGATTCATTCTTTTAAAAAGCCATGGAGAAAGTCGTAGGTGATGAATACTATAAGACAAAACTAATAAATTAGTAGGACACTTGGCAATTAGGGAGAAAAGACAAAATTTTAATTAACATGATTTAATCACAAACTCTAATACACACTCTAATACAAATTAATCTTAATCCATCTTATACTAATGGTATAAAACCATTCCCACAATTATTCATCCAATAATCCAATGCCATAAGGCAGAACTTTTCAGTACAGAAAAATCCACTCAGTCAGCCAGTTGGAATTTTTCCGGTCCGGGGAAGTACCTCGAAAAATTCCAGAAAAATTTCCACAAATCCCTAAAAATGTGAAACACATCTAGAGCACTTCAAATCCATTTTTCAAACACAATAACTACGTTAATCATAATAAAATTACATTAGGCACGAAAACCGAGAATGTCATGTATGCATGTACAGTACTTTCATGTGCACAAATGATACTGTGTACCAATCCTATTATGCATGAACAGTCCTAAGTCATTCCAATCCATCTCATCCTATGCCAAATTTACTATTTTACCCTTCCTGTCGGGGGTGGGATGTTACATGCTGTCATTCACGTATAAGGATGCTGGTTTAGATGCTTCATTTATCAGTGTCACTTAATTAGAAGTGTTAAGAACACATACAGCTTAATGGTTGATGGTTTATTGATATTCTGCACCTCCTTTAGAAACAGATGATTCTATTTATTTCTTATATTTTGTTGATGTCATTTTCTCAACTCTTTTTATCTATGGATTGCAAAGATCGACCGTTTCTATTCCAGTTTGCACATAGGAAGTGTGTTCAGCGCTAGTTTGATGAAAAAGAAGACATAACTTGTGAGATATGCCATCAGGTATAAATAAATTTTATAGTATGTGAAATTTATAATGTCTTCACTTTTATGAAGTGAGAAATCTAACAAGGGTACATGTAGTATAATGAATGTGGGTATATCAGGTGGTTAGTGGAGTAAGAAGCCTTAACTGTTGAATGCCTTGATCTACTGGATTTTTTGTTTGTTTGCATGACTTGTGAATTTCTTATTGTACCTTCTTAACATGACCATTGAAAATGTTTGGAACTCTAATCCATCTACTTTTTTAACATATTCTCCCCCTTATTTTTAATAAAAATAAATAAATAAACAAACCACTCACATCCATTCCAAAATTGGGTGTAAAAAATGCTGAATTTTTTTTCTACTTAAACTATGTATCCCATTTCTTTGAACAATTTATAGCTTTATGTTCATCTTTCTTCCTATTTTCACACAGAATAGTGTAAAGATTGCCTGTAAGCAATATGATTTATCAGTGTAATATTTATCTCTATTTCAATGAACTCAGCTCAAGTTTGAAAACCAATTGGTTGTTAGTTAGAAGATAAATTTTCCCTTGAATTTGTCAAATTTTGTCAAAGCCATTATTCTATTTCTTTCAAATTATCTTCTGAAGTTTTATCTAAATCAAATAAGCTCCTTTTTTGCTTTTTTCAATTCTATTGCATTACCTGCATGTAACATGTGGTATACGTACTCTTCATTTTGGTTTGCATGACTTTTCAACCTTGAGTGTCCACCTAGCTTGAGCTTAGTGAAGGTTGGAATATGTTTCTCAAACTTTAAAAATGAGTTCCCAACTTGCTGATAAGGTTCATTATACCTAAAATGGACTTTACTGTTATTTTTCTTTTCATGCTGCTCATGTCTGAATGCTTTTAGAAAATTTAGTGTGCTGACTAAGGAGCAATGATAGGTAGAACTTTAGAGATTGTATTATTTATGTATTAGATAGAATTAAAGCACTAGCTCCTCCTAGAAAAATATTCTTTAGGCTAATACAATGTGTCTAAGATGATGAATCAATGAATCCTCCCTCTCTCCTATGTTCAGGCTATATTCCCTCTGCTGTACCCTATACAATCTCTCTCCATAACTAACTCACAATAGTTTGCCTAACAACTTGCCTATGTGGCAACAATGGTTCCTTTCCCCATCTTGCCCCTACGAATGTAGGTTTGGATGGGCTTAGGCTGAACTATAGGTTGTGAGTGATTTCTAACACTAGGCTGGGACTAATTACTAACACTTCCCTCCTCCTCAAGAGGCACCTTATCCTCAAGGTGTACAGAAGGAAACTATCCCCTGATGAAATCTAAATCCTCCCAAGTGGCTTCTTCAGCTGGTTTGCTCTCCATAGAACAAGCCATTGAAGAATGTTGCTGCCCTTAGACTGAGATATTCGTAAAGCCAGAATTGCTTCTGGTCCAGCCAAATCTTCATGATCCATTTCTAACCCGTGAAGTAGTGTGTGCTCGACAGAATGGTCACCAATGACCTTCTATAGTTGGGAAACATGGAAAACTGGATGGACTTTGGATGAAGTAGGGAGTTGTAGCTTATAGACAACCTGCCCCACCTTTCCAATGATCTTAAAAGATCCGTAATAACGGGCTAAAAGCTTAAGATAGATCTATTGCGCAACAAAAGATTGTCTATGCGGTCTGAGTTCACAAAAACCAAATCTCCCTCCTAAAAATGTACATCCCTCCTATGGCTGTCAGCAACTTTCTTCATCAAAACCTATGCTCGGCATAGGTTGTGTTTCAGCTGTCTCAAAGCTTTATCTCTATCGATCAAGGCTAGCTCCACGAATTCCACTTGTGTTTTCCCTTTAGAAAACTAAAGTAGGGTAGGTGGTAGGCGGCTATAAACGACTTCAAAGGGAGTTTTTTCGGACGAAATATGGAAACTAATGTTATACCAGTATTCAACCCAAGTTAGCCAATAAGACCAATTCTTCGGTTGTTCAGAGGTAAAATGGGGAAGATAGGCTTCCAAACACCAACTCAGCACTTCCATTTATCCATCTGTTTACGGATGGTAGGAGGAACTCATTTTTAACATTGTTCGTTGTAGTTTAAACAGCTCCTTCTTGAAGTTACTAGTGAAGATAGGTTCTCTATCACTTAAGATAGAACTAGGAATGCCATGTAACCGAACTATTTCACGCATGAGTACTTCAGCCACCGTTTTAGTAGTGAATGGATGCTTGAGGAGTAAGAAATGAGAATATTTGGATAATTGATCCACTACCACTAATATGACTTCGAAGCCACGAGATTTAGGGAGTTCCGTAATAAAATCCATGGAGATTTGGTCCCAAATGAGCTAAGGAATAGGCAAAGGTTGCAAAAGTCCAGCAGGGGACATACCTAAATATTTATTCTTTTGAAAAGTGATGCATTGCCTCACATACTTTTGAATTGATGATTTCATGCCCAACCAAAACAGTTCGGAAGCTAAAATTTTATAAGTCTTGAGGAAGCCCAAGTGCCCTCTTGAAGGTGAAGCATAATAGTCATGCAGAAACTGAGGAATAAGAACAGAATTTGCTGAAAGGACCAATCAGTTTTTGTAGAATAATAACCCATCTGTACAGTGGTAACCAAGTTTTGAATGTGGGTTTTGTTGGAGGGCTGTCAGAATGAGTTGTAGCTGGGTATCCTCCTTAACTTCTTGAAAAACAACATCCATATCGAACCAAAATGGAGCAGAAATGGCTGAAAGCAATAATCCGTCCTCTTCGATCTTGGAGAATGCATCAATTGCCCCATTTTGTTTGTCAGGTTTATAATTCACTTCGAAATCTAGACCCAACAATTTAGCTTGCCAACATTGTTGATCTATAGAAGGAATGCGTTGGTCTGATAAATGCTTCAAACTCTTATAGTCAGTATAGACCTTGAAGTGTCTTCCCACTAGAAAATGCTTCCAATGTTGAATGGCCATTACCACTACCATTACCTCCTTCTCATAGATTGACTTAGAAAATGTTGATTCAGCCAAAGCCTTGCTGAAATATGCTAGTGGGTGACCTTCTTGAATTAAAACAGCGCCCAAACCCCTTCCTAATGCATCACATTCGAGGGAAAACTCCTTGGAGAAATCGGGCAAAGCAAGAACTGGTGAAGAGGTCATCCTCTTTTTTAACTCATCAAAAGCTACTTGGGACTCCCTACTGTTAGAGTAGTGCCCTGAAGGCAATCGCCTTTAGCGCATTTTGTACAAAGTTGTGTACAGTCTTTATGAATAAATAAAGAAAGGCATATTTCATTAACTTGCTGTTCATTATTTATGACTGGATATTGATCTATAAGAAAATTAATGAAGTCCATGATATATGACATAGCATGAAGGAAATTGTGATGTGATCATACTACTGAGATTCCTATCATGTGCAATTATGTCAAGATATCAAATTATCCCTAGTCATAGGATTTCAAGTGGACATCGGAATCCGAGAGACTAGCACATCTCAAGCTCCTTGATTTGATCAGCGGTGGATCTCGAAGTCAGTAAATATGAGATATTTAGGGTTGAGATGTGGATGCTTACTAGAGGTAGTAAGTACATTGGATGACTGCTATGAGATCATCACATGGATGTTCTATTCTAATGTCGTTGATAATCTCATCATAGAATGGTGTAAGTATCCTTAGACTTGAGGTGCTCAAGGATATCTTGATCTTGATTACGTGCTTTGACTCCATTCCTTGTTGCCTTACAGAGGTCGCTCATAGGGTGGTGATTGGGTACAGTTTGAGGTATTCGAAGGTAATTGAGTAGCCAATAGAGAATTCACCACTTCTGTGATAGCAGAAGATGATACCCATGGCCTCTTGTCAGGGTCATTACTTGGAAGTCTCTGGCCGGAGCATATGTGTCATGATGAATGTCTTCATTAACATATAAAGTAATGAGTCCCAGGAAGAGAACTGAAATCACTTAGACTAGATTTGACATAGTCAGTCTAGTAAAGAGTTGACACATTGCCCATACTCATAACCAAGTGGGGTATAGCATGGTGAAAGGACGAATTGCACGGTAATTATCTATGGAAAGGTTCGTGATATGGTTCATGATGAATACATGTTCATTCGTCAAATCAATTACTTTCCGGTCAATTGGGGGTCATGATGTGTTGCTAGATACCGCTCATGACTTGCTCAGATTAAGTGTTAGTCTAAGTGGCCAACATAACCGGGAACCTAATGGGTCACACGCATAAGAGTGTCTCGGAGAATTCGTAAAATAGTTTTGGACAGAGTTCCAATATATGGAGTGCAAAAGGATTAAATGGATCCCGATGAGATCGAGATATGTCCCGATGAGATTGCGACATCAATATTGCTGAAAAAGGTTTTTGGGAGTTTTTCCCATACCGGGACCCGGTAGGCCGGTGGGACCGACCCCAGTATGACTGGACCGCTTCAGCAGTTAAATACATATATATATGATTAATTAATTAAAGAATTAATATATATATATATATATATATATGTGTTTACGTGGATTGATGGAAAGGAGAGGAAGTTTCTCCTTTCATGCTTAGTCATCAATCCCATTTAATGGCTAAAAGACAAAATATGGAAAATGAAAAAGAGTGATGATCGTAGCTTATAGTTTTAAGAGGAATAGAAAGAGTTTCTTTCCTTGAGAATGATTATCATCGTGGCTTTTGAAGAAAGAAGAAAGGTTTAGAAGGAAAAAGGTTTTCCTCCCTCATCTTCATCGATCATCAAGTTCTCTTCTTCACCAAGCTTTTCATTCTCCATCGTTTCCAAGCTCTCCAAGAACAAGGTAAGATCTAGCAATCTTCAACTTGTTCTAACTATTCCCGGGTCAAAGGGTTTGTCCCGGTTAGGTTCTTCGATCTCTGCGTGGATACCGTTAGAGACGGTCTCCTTTGGCCGTTATGGTTTGAGTTTGTTGTATAGACACATGGATCCTGGCTTTCGGGAAGGTCCCGGAACAAAATTTTTTGTTTTCCGCACCGTGGACATGTGATGCTCACACCGGGATTTTCCTACAGTAGTATCAGAGCCACTTGTGTCGTATATAATGAAGAAACCATGACTAGGTCGGAGTTGCCTATTGCTTGTGACGATGATGCATGTTGATTGTGTGAATTTCGAATTCAGTGTAGAAATATTGTTTTCAAAATTTTCTTGCCCAGATATGTTCAAAAGATGTTGTTGCATATGTCTGTGGAAGCTCGGAATTTATCAATGTGATTTGATATGGTTTTGCTAATTTATTCCCCAATGTTCTGGTTGCTGTCTTTGTGCACATTCAATGAACAGACATGCTTATAAATTCGAGAATAAATTGTAGAAAAAAAATTTTAGGATTTACTTTCACCAACATGTCTCTAAGATGTTTATGAATGTCTATGAGAATGGAAAAAATTTTTCTAGGTGATTTACTATTTATTTGATAATTTATTGTGTGCTGCTGGGAATAACTGTGTTGAGGAACACAGATTCTACATTGGTTTTGTTGCTGAGGTTGGATGATTTTTTGTTGGAAATAAATCCTGAAAATTTTCATGGAACATTTTGTGAATATTTTGTAACCTCTGTAATTTTCTCATAATTTATTGAAATTTTTTCAATGAGTTTTTCAAGCAAAACACAGAGCTTGGCAGTTTTGAGAAAGTTGCTGGAGCTGTTTTGTTTGGAATGATAAATTATGTATTTCTCAATTCCAATGCCTTGGATCATTTTTAATGTGATTAAAAATGTGTTATATTGATGAATTATGCTTTCCAAATTGAATTTCTTGAAATTGGGTTTCCAAATATTTTTTGGATGTCAATTGTGTCACATTAGCGTCTCGTTAGTGTATTTCGTTGTCTTGATTATTTTGGCCGTCACATATTTTGTGACATGTGCCGAAGTAGTCTTGATAAAGTTTAGACTACCTAGAGATACTTAGGGTGATAGTTTGATATTCTCAAATTATTTGGAAATCTAAATGAATAAGAGTGTATTCATCAATTTCGAGTTTTTCATGTATAGTTTGACTATATATGGTAAGCATGGAACAATGAAAGTGTTTCGTTGGTACATCATAATAAAGTGTATTACACTTGGTATTGTGAATTGGAACTGCACGGATTGAGAAATTAGCCGATTAGATAGCAATTCCACATAGATAAGTCGACTAATAAAGATACAAGTCGACTTGTCCGTGCACTGTAGACGCATAAGTCGACTTGCACAATGGTACAAGTCGACTTGTTCGTGCATAGCTGCATAAGTCGACTTACACATGCATAAGTCGACTTACACACTAGCATAAGTCGACTTACACATGCATAAGTCGACTTACACAAAGGTATAAGTCAACTTATACATACACAAGTCGACTTACAACATGCAAAGGTGAGATGATGGATGATTTTAGGTATAAACTCAATGTGATTGATGAAATACCCTAAATCATTCCATATAGTCATGGTGACTATAATCCTACGGCTTGGAGGAGAAGAAGATGAGACTTGAAAACCCTCACACATCATATGAAAACTAACGCCTTCCATTAATATGGGGAGAACCAGAGTTTTTATAGAGTTAGGTTGTTGGGTAAACCCAAGCTCACTCTATACGCATATGTTCGAACCATGAAAATAAGATTTTCAAATTAATGGGTCGGTTTTCACTAGAAGCGTTGATTTGTTGAGTAAACTCAAGGTCAACGTGGACAGAGGCGAAATTGGGCAGTGTGCATCAGATGTACGCGCATCAAGAGTTGATAACCTAATGTGTGTGCATACATCACGAGTTGATAGCACTAGTCGATAGTTGCATCTATGAAGCAAATGGTATGACCGATACCTGCTGATAGATCTAAGGTGGCTTGTTGGGTAAACCCAAGGTCATTTTAGTAATGTCAGATATCTATGATGCAATTGGTATGACCGATACCTACCGATTGACCTAAGGTGGCTTGTTGGGTAAACCCAAGGTCATTTTAGTAATGTCGGATATCGACCCACTAGGACATTTTGTCATAATGTTTCTTGGATTAAATCTCGAGGGTTATGGATTCTTTGAAACTAGTGGGAGCCATATGCATGTCATGCAAGCCCTTATGATCATGCATGTAATTCTACTCTAACATTCTTTCTCTCTTTTCCCTTTAGGTTATTGAAGATGACTTCCAGTGTGAACTTGCGCTCACTTATGGACTCAAACAAATTAACTGGACCCAACTTTCTAGATTGACTGAGAAATCTGAGAATTGTTCTCAGGTCTGAGGAACTAGGATATGTCCTAGATGTTCCACTTCCTGATCCACCTGCTGCTGATGCTTCTGATGAGGATCAGAAAATATATCGTAAGCATCTTAAAGACAGTGACATGGCTACCTGCATTATGCTTGCCTCGATGTCACCAGAGCTGCAGAAGTAGCATGAGTCTATGGATGCTAATACCATAGTGTTTCATCTTAGAGAGCTATTTGATGAGCAAGCTCGGTCTGAAAGATTCGAGACCTTGAGGCTACTCTTCACTACTAAGATGACTCCAGGTTCATCTGCAGTGCAGTATGCACTGAAGATGAATGGGTATATTGAGAGGTTGGTCGTTTTAGGTTTTGTTATGGATTATGAATTAAGTGTTGACTTAATTCTAGTTGGATTGTCTGATAGTTATTCACAGTTTGTGTTAAACTATCGGATGAACCAAATATCCACGACAATCCCTGAGTTGATCAATCTGCTCAAGACAGCAGAGCAATCTATCAAGAAGGATAGCAAGCAAGTGCTTATGGTGGACTCTTCTTCTAGTTCAAAGAAAAAGAAGCTGAAGAAGAAAAGGTCTAAGAAACCGAAAGGAAGTGCAGCCAAGAATAAAACCAAAGAGACTGCACCAAAAGGAACTTGCTTCCATTGTGGCAAGACTGGCCACTGGAAGCGGAATTGTAAAGTCTATCTGGAAGAATTGAAGCAGAAGAAGGCATCAGATGCCTCGACTTCTTCAGGTATGTTTGTCATTGAGGTTAATACTGTTTCTGACCATAACATATGGGTATTAGATACCGGTTGTGGCTCACACATATGCAATGATATGCAGGGCCTCGGGACGATGGGCATTTCATGAAGGAGAACTAGACTGCGTGTGGGAAATGGAGCAAGAGTTGCTGCATTAGCCGTGAGGCACTTACTTGTTGTCACTCCCCACTGGCTTGTAATTAAATTGGATGAATGTTATTTTGTACTGTATTAACAAAGAACATATTCTGCATTTCTTGTTTAAATAGATTTGGTTTCCATTTGACTTTTAGTAACAATAGTTGTTCTATTAGTTTGAATGGAATGCTTTATGGTCTTGGTACATTATGCAATGGAATTTACATATTAGATATGTCACATCTAATTATGAATGTCAATGACACGAAAAGACATAAACGAGATAATTTAAAATCAACTTACTTATGGCATTGTCGCCTTGGCAATATAAATGAGAGACGCGTAGCTAAGCTCCATAAGAGTGGTAGTCAGTTGATTATGAATCATATGACACATACGAATCTTGTTTATTAGGCAAGATGACTAAATTACCCTTTAAGGGAAAGGGTGAACGAGCGACTGGAGTATTAGACCTAATACATTCAGATGTATGTGATCCGATGTCCATCCATGCCAGAAGTGGTTGTCTTTACTTCATTACCTTTATCGATGATTATTCTCGATATGGGTACCAGATGTCGATGAGATACAAATCAAGCATTTGAAAAGTTCAAACAATTCGAAATGAAGTAGAAAACCAACTTGGGAAAAGTGTCAAGACATTACGATCGATCGTGGTGGGAATACTTAGACCAAGAGTTTTGGATTATCTCGTAGATAATGGGATTTTATCTCAATGGACTCCTCCTTACACACCACAAAGATAATGGTGTGGCAGAAGGAGAAATCGAACCTTGTTAGACATGGTACGATCAATGATGGGCTTTGCAAAGTTGCCGAAATCCTTTTGGGGGTATGCACTCGAGACAGCTGCTTACTTGTTAAACAGAGTTCCATCAAAGACAGTTGATGTTACTCCATATGAGATGTGGACTAACAAAAGACCCTATCTTACTCATTTGAAAGTTTGGGATTGTCCTGCTTATGTGAAGCGGACACAGTCAGATAAACTTGATGCAAAGTCTGACAAGTGTTTGTTCGTAGGATATCCTAAAGAAACAATGGGATATCAATTCTACCATGCTAAGGAACAAAAGGTGTTTGTTTCGAAGCATGCTATCTTTTTAGAGAAAGAGTTTCTTTTACAAGAAGACAGTGGGAGCAAAATTGAACTTCAAGAAGTTCAAGATGCTCGAAGACATTTGATCAATCGCTGAACTCAAAGCGTGACTTATCTGAGATGAAGTAATTCAACCTTCTACAACACACAAAGTTCAGAGGTCACGTAGGATACGCCTGTTCCCAAGAGATATGGATTTCGTGAATGAACATAATGACGTATTGCTCATAGAAGATGATGAGCCTACCACCTATGAAGAGGTTACAAGAGTTGAGTCCGAGAAATGGCTTCATGCCATGCAGCTGAAATGGATTCCATGTATGAAAACCAAGTATGGACTTTGGTTGAGGCACAGAAGGAATAAAACCCATAGGGTGTAAATGGGTTTTCAAAAGAAAACCGACATGGATGGTAATGTGATTACCTATAAAGCAAGGCTTGTGGTTAAAGGCTTTAAATCAAAGACAAGGAGTTGACTACGACGAGACCTTGACCCAAAGAGCAATGCTTAAATCCATTAGAATACTCTAGCCATTGCCACTCATTATGATTATGAGATATGGCAAATGGATGTGAAGACAGCTTTCCTAAATAGAAATCTAGTTGAGGATGTGTATATGACACAACCTGAGGGCTTCACCTCCTATGATGGCGAAAAGGTATGCAAGCTTCAGAAATCCATCTATGGATTGAAACAAGCATCCAGGAGTTGGAATATCCGTTTTGATGAGGTAATCAAAGAGTTTGGTTTCTCACAAAATCCGGATGAACACTGTGTGTATAAGAAGGTTAATGGAACTGCAATTGTATTGCTTGTGTTGTATGTAGATGACATATTATTGCTAAGAAACGATGTCTCTATGCTACAATCAGTCAAGATTTGGTTGTCCAAACAATTTGCCATGAAAGACCTTGGTGAAGCAACTTATATCCTTGGGATAAAGATTTATAGAGATAGATCAAAAAGGTTGCTTGGTCTTTCACAATCAACGTACATAGACAAGATGCTAAAAAGGTTTAGCATGGAGCAATCCAAGAGAGGGTACCTTCCCGTGACTCATGGGATAACACTCTCGAAATCTATGTGTCCTAAGACACAAGATGAGAGGATGCGCATGAATATGATCCCGTATGCATCTGCGGTAGGATCTATCATGTATGCAATGCTATGTACGAGACCCGATGTATCATATGCTCTAAGTGTTACGAGCAGATACCAATCGGATCCTGGTGAGGGTCACTGGGTGGCTGTCAAGAATATCCTCAACTACTTGCGAAGGACTAAGGATGTTTTCTTGATATATGGAGATGGAGATCTCAAAGTGAGCGGGTATACAGATGCAAGTTTTCAATCTGATAAGGATGATTCCAAATCCCAATCAGGTTACGTATTCACACTGAATGGCGGGGCAGTTAGTTGGAAGAGTTCCAAACAAGAGACGACTGTCGATTCAACGACCGAGGCAGAGTACATTTGTAACACCCCACTCCCGAATGACCCGAACCCGATATCGTTGGTGATATCCGAGTCCGTGCCCCGCGAGGGTGGCGTACTACATCAGTCGATTAAAACTCAGTATACTTTTTTTTTCTTTCCTTCACACACATACACATTAACATATCTGAAGCAGTTTACACACCATTCAATGGACTGGGGCCCTTTTCATAAATACAATTAACTCCATCTGTTGATTTTACAAAGCGGCTTAAGCAATAATCTGAAAATCGAGAATAGAAATACACTAATGCTGCATTTAAACCGATCCCGACTTCTTTCTTTTACTTGTATACAGTACTCCCATGTCAAACGGGGTATTCTTCAAGACCTGAAAAATAGATGCAAATTTTGGGTGAGTTTTGCGAACTCAATGAGTGACCATCATCGATGGTCCATCCAATCACATAACATATAACACATACTTTCATTTCCATTAAGTCACATTTCATATTCCCTATCACACCTCACATTCACATACAGTTTCATATTTTCATTATGTCGATACAATGTCATATTCAATATAATCAAATCGATCATTCAATCAAGTTTATCATTCCCATTTAACACACAATGTCACATTCCCATTCAATACAGTGTTGCAGTCCCATTAAATACAAGTAATTCAACCAATCACATTCCGTACAATCAAATCAATCATGTTATGCATATGTGCATGAAACCCACTTTCCATTGAATTACTTTGTTGTGACCGAGTGTCTAAACTGTCCCGTACCCATAGATATCGGGCTCATTGAAACTGTCCCATATAGGGCTCATTGTGAACTGTCCCATAAAGGGCTCATTGTAAACTGTCCCATAAAGCGCTCATTGTCGTTGAGCCTGAGGCTCTGAATCAGTATCTGAGCATGAAGCTCTTTACTCATTGTTGACTACTCTGGTTACAACTCTCATTATCTTTCATGAATTCATGCAGTGGAATGTCTTATGCATATTTGCATGCACTCAGTCAATCATAGTTACTATCATCGGACCGTAGTCCGGCATTCAACATCAATTAAGAAGTCACATTTCATTTATGTGCAATTATGCATGCAAGACATTTTAACAATCTCAATATATACACTTAGGTCATCCCATTCACATTCAAGGAGCACTTCAATAACGCAATTCCAAATACATAATTAATCACGGACCTCACATCGGAACCCATATTTAATCACAATTAATAAAATAAATCAATACTCATTCAACATATAACAAAAGCAAATAACCAATAAATAAGACCATCTAGGTCTACTCACAGTACTCTCTAGATTTGCATTGGTTTCTAATTTCTGAAAATGCTTGAGTGCGGACATTTATCCTGCACTACCAATTTATGTCATATGCACACATTAATCACTTTGAATAAGAATTCTCATTTATGCACAAATATAGAATAAGGACAATGCATGTTCATGATATTCCCGGCCTTAATCCAATTTTTTTTTCAACAATAAAATCCGAGAAAATTAGAAATTCAATGGCTACCGACGACGCTCAATTTGGACCTCTATAGGTCCCCAATTAAATAAAACAGTAATGCAATCCCATTTCCCGAACACCCGTCAATTTTCCGTCCAAAAATTCCCAATTTCCCATGAAATGAAATTCAATATTTTACAAATCCGATGCCTCAAGAATCAGGTCAATCGGACGTCGGACGGAAAAGTTATACATCAAAGAAATCAGAAATCTAAAATTAAAACAAAAATCCCCTCTGTGGCTTGCGAGGGCAAGCTGTCGCCCTCGCGAGTCTGGCGACTTACCTCGTCTCGAGAGGGCGAGTCGTCGCCCTAGCGAGAGGCGAGCTTTCAGCTCGCCTCGCCCTCGCGAGGGGCGAGATTCCAAATGCCTTCTCCCTTTTTTTTTTCTTTTTCCAAACCGAACTTCAATCATTCATAACTTTTCCCACACAATTCAGAAAATTACAAACCATATGTCGTTGAAAAGATTAAGAAAAACTCTACAAGTTTTATGTAGAGCACAAAAATCAATTTCACCCCTAAGGGTGACAAAAATCCAGTCAAAGCCACTGCCTACTCAACACCTCTCAAAACAGTGCTGTACTTTACAAATTCAGTAACCTTTATTCTCTTCAGTCAAAAATTACACAATAAATATGCTCAGGAAGAGCACAATGTGCTCTACAACTTTGATTAACAGTCTAGATTCAAATTCAATGGCTAATTAGGTCAAACAATTCAGTGAATGCTACTGCCCCTGAAAGTACTCAAATTGGATAGTAATTTTTCAAGCAGTATAACTCCTTGTTCAAAAGTCGAAAAATTGCATACTTTATACCCATAAAAAGATAAAACACAGTACTACACTTCTCATAAAGGGCTCAGAATCAAATTCCATCATTAACCAATTTAAAACAGTCCTGCAAGTTACTGCCCTGTTCAGCAGTTCATGACCTAACTTCAATCCAATCTTTGAAAAATCATAAGTCCCAATTCTGTTATCTAAAAATAGAATGCTATACACCATTTTCAAGATAATTGTTTCCTCTACAACTCTTCAGAAGATCACCTAAGCCAATTCAATTCACACAAATTACTAAAATTGCTTCCAATCACAATGTTCACAAAACTGTCATTTCAGTTAGGTTTCACTCAAATGCTCAAAATCAGTCAATATATCACAATGCATATCTCCCAATATACAGGTCGAAAAATTACAAGATCAGTGGCAATGGAAAGTTAACAATGTATTATTCAACTCTCATGAAGACCATTTTCCTAATTCCATATCAATTAATTTAGAAAATCATCAAAACACTTAGGTCATTGGTGGGATACTGTTCACCTAAGTTAAAACAGTAACTTTCAAGCCAGATTTCAACCTCTTAGAGTTACAATTAGACAATACCTATTTCACACAAAAATGTAGCCAACAAACCAAAGTTTCATTGGGCACAAACCTCACCTCATTTTCTCACCTACACAATTAGTTATGCTCACTACAGTACAATTGGTTAAACCCTAAATTTCCAGCTTTACTTCTCAATACACTTCCTATCATGCCAATTCAAATTCTACTACCATAAGCATCTCAATTGGACACAAAATCAGTACCTAGGTCATTCATACATGAGCTTAGATCAATGGTCAAAATGTGGCAGCACTAACCTCTTACCTTTCCATGCAAAATTAGTCATCAATATGCAATCAAAATCAAGCTAAAACCAAATTCAACCATAACCATTCATTATCCTAACATACCATACATTTATACCCATTAATTTACACTATATTTCTCATCAAAGTAATGCATCAATAAGCTTAATAATAACACCACAATTCCCATTAGATGCTTCTAACTACCATGGCATTTAACTAAAACATCATTAACACTTCATTTTAATGCTTAACTAGAACACTTACCTTCTTAAGCTTTTCCCCCTTCACAACTACACCAACTTCTACACTTTCTCTACTTTCTAATCCTCACTTTCCACCCACAACATCATCATCCACTCAAGGCTTAAGCTTGGTCTTGGGTGTGCATAAAGAAGAAGCAAGGGAGCTAGGGAAAAGAAGAAATTTCGATGGAGATGGGAGAATAAGAGTGGTTTTCGGATGAGGATGGAAAAAGCAAGGAAAAAGCAAGACACATGGTCTTTTGTCAATGAAATTTCCGTATCATATAGGTAGAAACAAGACAAAAGCATTAAAACACTTAAGGACACTTGGCATTTGTAGGAAAAAGAAAAATAAATAAGAAAAAGACAAAACATGTAATAGGATTTTTAAGAACCCTATTGTGAAATTTGACCCATTCAAGTCCAATGGCCCTCATTTCAATCTCAAAATAATATACCCAATATTGTAGTGCCATTGGATAGAAATTTGCGCTACCGAAAATCAATCGGTTCGCCGCTTGACGATTTTTCCGGTCCGAGAATTTTCTCCGAAAAATTCCAGAAAAATTCCTAAAAACCCCTTAAAATAGAAAACAATTTATGGCGCACTCAGAATAATTTTTCAAACCCATTAACCACGTTAATCCCAATAAAATTATCTTAGGCACGCAAACCGGGAATATCATGTATGCATGCACAGTAAGTTCATGTGCACAATTGTGACTATGTAGCAATCCTATTATGCATGAGTAGTCCCATGAAATCCCAATCTAGCACATCCTATACCAATTTACTATTCTACCCTTCCAGTAGGGGGTGGGATGTTACAACATTGCCGCTTGAAGCGTAAAAAAGGAAGCGATTTGGATCGAAGTTCATTCTTGAACTTGGTGTGGTTCCTAGCGATGATGGGCCCATCTGATTGTATTGTGACAACAATGGGGCTATCTTGCAGCGAAAGAACCAAGGTCTCATCAACGATCCAAACGTACTCATGAGATATCATCGATCGGGAGATCATAGGGCGAGGTGATGTCCGGATCAAGAGAATTCCACGAAGCGAATATTGTCGATCCGTTGACAAAGCCATTGTCACACGGAAGAACTTTGATTCTCATGTACTCGCCTATGGTATTAGATATCAAGACGATTGGCTTTAGGTCAAGTGGGAGATTGTTAGAGTAGTGCCCTGAAGGCAATCGCCTTTAGCGCATTTTGTACAAAGTTGTGTACAGTCTTTATGAATAAATAAAGAAAGACATATTTCATTAACTTGCTGTTCATTATTTATGAATGGATATTGATCTATAAGCAAATTAATGAAGTCCATGATATATGACATAGCATGAAGGAAATTGTGATGTGATCATACTACTGAGATTCCTATCATGTACAATTATGTCAAGATATCTAAATTATCCTAGTCATAGGATTCTTGAAAGTGGACATCGGTAATCCCGGAGAGACTAACACATCTCAAGCTCCTTGATTTGATCAGCGGTGGATCTCGAAGTCTGTAAATATGAGATATTTAGGGTTGAGATGTGGATACTTACTAGAGGTAGTAAGTACATTGGATGACCTGCTATGAGATCATCATATGGATGTTCTATTCTAATGTCAGTGATAATCTCATCATAGCAATGGTGCAAGTATCCTTAGACTTGAGGTGCTCAAGGATATTTTGGATACTGATTCTGTGCTTTGACTCCATTCCTTGTTGCCTTACAGAGGTCACTCATAGGGTAGTGATTGGGTACAGTTTGAGGTATTCGAAGGTAATTGAGTAGCCAATAGAGGATTCACCACTTCTGTGATAGCAGAAGATGATACCCATGGCCTCTTGTCAGGGTCATTACTTGGAAGTCTCTGGCCGGAGCATATGTGTCATGAAGAATGTCTTCATTGACACATAAAGTAATGAGTACAAGGACAAGAACTAAAATCACTTGGACTAGATTTGACATAGTCAGTCTAGTAAAGAGTTGACACATTGCTCATACTCATAACCAAGTGAGGTATAGCATGGTGAAAGGACGAATTGCACGGCAATTGTCTATGGAAAGGTTCGTGATATGGTTCATGATGAATACGTGTTCATTCGTCAAACCAATTACTTCCGGTCAATTTGGGGTTATGATATGTTGCTAGATACCGCTCATGACTTGCTCAGATTAAGTGTTAATCTAAGTGGCCAACATAACCGGGAACCTAATGGGTCACACGATAAGAGTGTCTCGGAGAATTAAGTAAAATAGTTTTGGACGAGTTCCAATATATGGAGAGCAAAAGGATTAAATGGATCCCGATGAGATCGAGATATGTCCCGATGAGATCGCGACATCGATATTCTTTGAAAAAAGGTTTTGGGGTTTTCCCATACTGGGACCCGTAGAGGTGGTGGGACCGACTCGGTGTGGTGGACCGCTTCAAGATTAAATACATATATATATATGATTAATTAATTAAAGAATTAATATATATATATATGTGTGTGTGTGTTTACGTGGATTGATGGAAAGGAGAGGAAGTTTCTCCTTTCATGCTTAGTCATCAATCCCATTTAATGGCTAAAAGACAAAATATGGAAAATGAAAAAGAGTGATGATCGTAGCTTATAGATTTAAGAGGAATAGAAAGAGTTTCTTTCCTTGAGAATGATTATCATCGTGGCTTTTGAAGAAAGAAGAAAGGTTTAGAAGGAAAAAGGTTTTCCTCCCTCATCTTCATCGATCATCAAGTTCTCTTCTTCACCAAGCTTTTCATTCTCCATCGTTTCCAAGCTCTCCAAGAACAAGGTAAGATCTAGCAGTCTTCAAGTTGTTCTAACTATTCCCTGGTCAAAAGGTTTGTCCCGGTTAGGTTCTTCGATCTCTGCGTGGATACCGTTAGAGACGGTCTCCTTTGGCCGTTATGGTTTGAGTTTGTTGTATAGACACATGGATCCTGGCTTTCGGGAAGGTCCCAGAACAAAAAAAAAATTTTCCGCACCGTGGGCATGTGATGCTCACACCGGGATTTTCCTACACCTACTCCAGCTGAAACCATCCTTTTTAGTGAGTTCAATGAGGGGTTTGGCAATTTTACCATAATCCTTGACAAATTTTCGGTAGTCCCAGTAAGTCTAATGAATCCCCGTACTTCCTTCACATCCTTAGGAATAGGCTACTCTAAGATACTTCGGATTTTTTAGGGGTCCATTGTTACCCCTTTACTAGAGATAACATGGCCTAAGTACTCCACAGATTTTTGATCTAAGATATACTTTTTCTGATTTTCCAGCAGTTGATTATCAAGTAATAATTGCAGCATACAAGCCAGATGCTCCAAGTGTTGACCCAAACTTGAACTATAAACCAAGATATCGTCAAAGAACATTAAGATGAACTTCCGTAACAAAGGTTTAAAAATTGAATTCATGGTGGATTGAAAAGTAGCTGGTGCATTCATGAGACCGAAGGGCATCACCAGGTATTCATAATGCCCCTCATGAGTTCGGAACCCCTTCTTATAAGTGTCCTCCTCTCGGACCTTGATTTGATGAAAACCTGATCGTAAGTCAACCTTGGAAAAGTATTTAGCCCTATGTAATTCCTCCATCAACTCATCCACTACTGGAATTGGGAACTTGTCGAGTATTATGAGCTTATTTAAAGCTCGGTAGTCAACGCACATTCGCCAAGAGCCGTCTTTCTTTTTGACAAGGATAATTTGGCTTGAAAATGGGCTTATACTATGTCAGCTAACTCCCGTTTCCAGTAAATTTTAGATTTGCCTCCTAATTTCATCCTTGTGGTGGTGTGCACGTCTATATGGATGAATATTCACCGGTACGACCCCCTCCTTTAAGTTAATAGCATGATCATGAGCCCTCCTAGGTGGGAGACCCTTAGGTTCCTTAAAAATTGACCCAAACTTGAACAAGACAGTCCGCAACTCCTTCAGCTGATCTACATCCAAGGTGCCCATCTTTTCGGATAAGGATCCCCCAATTCTCATCGACCATAACCACCTTTCTACTTCTAGGCTTTGATATTTTAAAATCTGTTGTAGAGCATGAGGAGAAGAGGCTTGCATGTTAATCCCCTGCAAAGCGAACTCCATTCCTCTTTGATCAAAAGACATATACATCTTCTACCAATCAACCTTCACCACTCCTAAAGTTTCCAGCCATGCAACACCTGGGATTAAATCGGGCCCTCCAGTATCAAAAGCATAATCATTCATAGTGAATTCTTCCTCATTCAGTTCTAACTTTATCTCGTTACAGATTCCTTGTGAAAAAGATCAGTGCCCATCTCCCAATCTAACTCCAAATGTTCTAGTTAGAGTAACAGTAATACCTATAGCCTCGACCAACCTGCTGGACACAAAATTATGACTAGCTCCGCTATCAACCAAAATGATAATAGGCATTTCCCTAAGCTTACCAATTAAAACCATAGATTTTGTTGGTGAAGATTTATCCTTCTCTAACTCTCTGAACTCCATTTAATTACATACCAACTCCCAATCTTCTTGCTGTCCCTGATCCACTGGTGCTTCCTGACTATTCTCTCCAACTTTAGCTTCAACACCCTCCCAAATTATTAATCAAAATTCTTTATCTGGACAACGGTGGAGGGGGACAAAAGTCTGCCCACATTTAAAACACAAGCCTTTTGCCCTCCTTTCCATAAGTTGATCGTAGGTCAAGTTACGAGTTCCCTTCCATTTTGTGTTCCCTGGTCGGTGACCATCAGAGGTGGGACCTCTCTGCTTATTGGGTGGCTCCTTTACGTCATTTTTAATATTTCCCACTGCATGATATGGCTGAGCTGGACGATACATGTTGGATTTTCCTATACGGGACCCAAAGTTTACATGAAAGTTGTCTAGTTTTCTCCTCCCTTCTCTTGGCCAAATCACACCTTCACCCACTAATTCCCTTTCAACCTTCCTTGCGATCGAAAGGAGCCAAACTCGAGTTGGGGGGTTGTGGGTTCTGATCCTGTTCCGTATTTCTTCTCGTAGACCCCCCAAAAAATAACTCATGTACCACGCTTTTGGGAAATGGCCTATCTGTGACGCCAACCATTCAAACTCATCAATATAGTTGTCGATTGAAATCACTAAAATACTGATTTTAACTGTTCTATCGGGTCTCCTTCATCCCTGCCCCATAACGATCGAACATTGAGCGTTTGAACCTCTCCCAAGTCATACACGGGTCTAGCTCCCATAGATTCATGAACCAGTAGAGCGTCAAGCCCTTCATGTAAATCTGAACCATGGGTATACGAAGTTCAAGAGGGATTTCATGAATCATAAAATATGATTCAGCTTTCGTGACCCAAGCAAATGGGTCGTCCCTGCGGAAAGCAGGGAGGTCGACCCTACGTGCAACATTCCTATATTCCTCCCATACACGTTTTGTAGCTACTGAAGAAACGTGGTCACCTTGTCGGCGATGCCCAACTCCTTACTGTCCACTTGTGGGCCTGTTGTTGCCGGCGGTAATTGAAGAGAGGTGCGCAGGTCTGTCACCACCTGCTGAAGATGAAGCATTATGGGTAAATGTCGATGGTTCTTCTTCTTCTTCACCCACCTTCTGCT
This sequence comes from Erythroxylum novogranatense, assembly GCA_029891385.1. NCBI lineage: Eukaryota > Viridiplantae > Streptophyta > Magnoliopsida > Malpighiales > Erythroxylaceae > Erythroxylum > Erythroxylum novogranatense. The sequence goes on from CM057233.1 coordinate 70,528,324, forward strand.
TTTGCGAGTTTCTGGCCATCAAGGATTGAAACCCATTCCTCATTTCCGACTATAGTAGATTTTGCTATTTGGAGCTGCGATCGAAGATCCTTCAAAGTGGTGTCAAGCAATTTAACCATGCCCTCTTGAGCTAAGAGGGATGATTCCTGCCTCTAGAGAGACGCCTCCACTGCTGATACTCTAGCTTCCATTCTAGTTTGCATACAATCTCTACCCACTTGGCCTCTCAATGAAAGAACCAATTGATAGGTTGAACTTTAGAAATTGTATTATTTACATATTAGATAGAATTACAATAGTAGCTCCTCCTAGAAAAATATTCTCCAGGCCAGTACAATGTGTCTAAGATGATGAATCAATGAATCCTCCCTCTCTCCTATGTTTAGGCTATATTCCCTTTGTTGTACCCTATATAATCTCTCTCCATAACTAACTCACAATAGTTTGCCTAACAACCTGCCTATGTGGCAACAATGCAGCTGAACACCGTTTCCTGGAGGGAGAGTACGATGAGTATGGTGATACGAATGCTAATGAAGCATCATTTTGTCACTCTGCAACCCTAATTGTAAGCACAATTCAATGTCAAATATTATAGCTCTAGTAGCTGAATGATGCTTACAAACTTCCTATTTTGATGCTATATTGGTCTTTGTCGGTGTAGATGCTTATTTTCTTTTCCTCATTCCTGTATCAATTTTTCCTTCCCTGCTATTCACCTCTCTTTTACTCATAAGAGAAATGCAAAGGATTAGAATGAAATAATTTTCTCTCTGGTTTTTGTTTCCTTGTTACTCAGGGGCATCGTCTATTTTGATTGATATCATTCAGATATATTCCACAAATTTGTATGGTTTCCCATGTTTATAATGCACAAGAAATATTTTTGCCGTTATCAGTCGTAATATTTTGGAATTATCTTCTTGTTTTCTTTTCTGGTTCTGATCTCTTGATGCTCTTGCGATGGATCTACTTCTCCTTGGCATGTCATGTCCCTTAACAATGCGGATGGCAATGATGATGCTTCAACAGTTTTCTCTGTAAGAGAAGTGATGATGCTGTTTTTTGCTATGGAAATGCATGGTTTGCATTCCTAACATAGTGTTTTCCTTCCTGACAGATTTTCTTGCTCTGGGGGCTGCTAGATTTCTGTTCCCATGTTACATATATAATGCTGGGAAGAAGACAAATACCGGTTGAAATTGGACGCCTCATTAAAAATATAGTTTTCCATTCGTATTGTTGGACATTACATGCGCGTTTGATAGAAATTAAAAAATGACGATTAACAACAATAAGGAGATATGGAAGAGACAATAGGTAATTTCTGTATTAAAGCTTTTTGTTTCTCTCACTCTTACATTCTTCCAACAACATATATCTCTCTTTATAGCCTTAAACATCAACTTAGACTCCTAGAAAAAACATACAAGAATAAATGTAAAAAACAGAATTCTAAACAACACTCTTTATTATGACGTCTCTTCAATAAACTAACTATAACTTCTTATAGGTAACTCTAAAAGACCAGGAACTTGAACCATCAAAAACTAGACTTGAAAGCACCCCAAATGTGTAGGTCATACATTAAAAATAGATAACGTTTTCCCCTTCAACTTCTCATTTATAACAGCCTTAAAATCTGCCCACTAGCTGTTACGGCTGTTACGAATTTCACAATTAAGGTTAATCATCAACACCCCTCCTTAAACTTAATTCTCTTTTATCCTTGATGTCAAGAAGATTCCTGAACTTTTCGAACAACTTGATTGGCAACGGTTTTGTAAATATATCGGCAACTTGATCTTCACTTTTGACATGAATTAGCTCAATATTCTTCTCCTTCACTTGCTCCCGAATAAAATGAAATCGCACATCAATATGCTTGCTCCTTTCATGATGCACCAGATTTTTTGCCAACTCGATTGCCGACTTGCTATCTAAATAAATTGGTGTTGCCTCATCTTGATTGAAACTAATCTCCTTGAGTAGCCTTCTTAACCAAATCGCATGACACACACATGCCGCTGCAGCAACATATTTCGCCTCACATGTCGAAAGTGTTACAATTGGTTGCTTCTTTGAAAACCATGTGAAAGCTTCATTCCCCATGTAAAATGCAAATCCCGAGGTGCTCTTTCTATCATTCGCGTCTCCACCCCAATCACTATCGGAATAGCCAAAAATTGCAAATTTGTTAGCGAATGAACTATAAAACAACCTAAGGGATAGAGTACCTCGAACGTAACGAAGAATCCTTCCAATGTGTTGATCTCGGTTCCTCCATGTATCGGCTTACCAAGCCGACTGCATATAAAATGTTCGGCCTAGTGCATGTCAAGTACCTCAAACTACCAACTAGGCTCTTATATAATGTCGCATCAATCACCTTTCCTTTGTCATGCCGAGATAACTTAACACCGCAATCAACCGGTGTGTTAACCGATTTGCAATCCTCCATCTTGAACTTTTTTAAAATTTCCTTGGCATATGCTTCTTGTGAAATAAAAATGCCTTCATCTCCTTGCTTTATCTCAAGACCAAGAAAATAGGACATTAATCCTAAATTCGTCATTTCAAATTCTCCCATCATGGCTTTCTTAAACTCATCAACCAATGTAGAATTACTACCTGCAAAGATTAAATCATCAACATACAAAGCTACCACCAATATGTCACCATTTTTCACCTTCACATACAAAACGTGTTCATACGGGCATTGCACAAAACCATGTGACTTGAAATATTGATCAATTCGAGTGTTCCAAGCTCTAGGAGCTTGCTTCAAACCATACAACGCCTTCTTCAATTTTAAAACTTTACCTTCATCACCTTCTTTCACATACCTGGGAGGTTGCTCAATATACACGTCTTCCTCCAAGACACCATTAAGAAATGCCGACTTCACATCCATTTGATAAATGCACCACTTTGATTGAGCTGCAAGAGAAATCAAAAGTCGAATAGTCTCCATTCGAGCCACCGGTGCAAACACCTCCTCATAATCGATGCCGGCTTGTTGCTTGTAGCCTTTTGTCACCAATCTTGCTTTGTATTTCTCGATTTTGCCTTGAGGATTCATTTTCTTCTTGTACACCCATTTGACACCTATCGCCTTGTGATCTTTTGGAAGAGAGGTTAGCTCCCATGTATTATTTTTCTCGATTACTCGCATCTCATCATCCATTGCGGCTCGCCGCTTGTCATCTCCAATCGCCTCTTCAAAAGAAATATTTTTGCCTTGTGCCAAAAGACACACCAAGTGTAACTCGCTTGTCGCCTCATACAAATCACGTATACTCCTTGTTTTTTATATTGTTTGCTTATCATTCGATGAAGTTACTTCGTGTGTTGTGATTGTTGGTGCCTCTTCATTGTTGTTGGATGTCGTCTTTGGCATGTTCATCGGTATGTACATCGCATCTCTTGCCTTTTCATAAAAAGTGCCCACCATTGCATTCCAATCCCACATGGCTTCTTCATTTACCTACACATCACGGCTAATATGCATCTTTTTGTTAGTAGGATTAAAAAGCTTATATGCTTTAGATCTCTCATCATATCCAATAAAGATCAATTTCAAACCTTTATCATCCAACTTCACACGCCTTTGATCCGGTATATGCGCATATGCTATACTGCCAAATACTTTTAGATGTGACACTGTTGGTTTTATGCCGCTCCAAGCCTCTTGGGGTGTTATGCCCTTAAAACTTGATGTCTTGCATCGATTTAGCAAATAAACTGCACAATCTACCGCTTCCGCACAAAATTCTTTTGGCATATTCCTACTTTTGAGCATACTCCGGACCATGTTGAGAATTGTCCGATTTTTGCGCTCCGCCACTCCATTTTGTTGAGGTGAGTATGGCGCTGTCAAATGACGCCGAATACCATGTTCTTCACAAAATGAATTAAAAATGGACGAAGTAAATTCACCACCTCGATCCGATCTCAAAAACTTGATATAAAGACCACTTTGTTTCTCGACAAAAACTTTAAACTTCTTAAAAACTCCAAAAGCCTCTGATTTTTCTTTTAAGAAATAAACCCAAGTTTTTCGAGAAAAAATCATCAATAAAAGTTAAGAAATACCAGATTTCACCAATTAAGCTTGGCTTGATCGGTCCACAAATGTCGGTATGCACCAATTCGAAAGGCTTCTTCGCTCAATATTCCGCCACTTTCGGAAAACTATTCCTTGGATGTTTGCCAATCACACACCCTTCACAAAACTTGTCGAGAGAATCAACGGATGGCAAACCATGCATCATCTTCTTGTCAGCCATTTCTTTTAATCCTCCAAAATTCATATGCCCAAATCTTAAATGCCTGACCAAGTTTTATCTTCTACTGAAACTGCAAACACTTTGCTTTAATATTATCCAAAATCAACTTAAACATTCGATTTTTCTCCATTTCAACTTGGGCTAGCAAGTTATTATTTTGGTCTCTCAAATGAAGGGATCGATTTTTCATGAAAACCGAATAACCTTTTTCCAACAATTGTCCCAAACTCAAAATATTGGTTTTCATGTCCGGCATATAATAAACATTTGAAATAAACTTTTGTGCACCATGTCTCAATTGAATCAAAATGTTACCTTGGCCTTTTACCTGCACCTTAGAAGCATCACCAAAGGATACGTGGCCATTTTCTATCTCCTCCAATTCGGTAAACAAATGCTTGTGCCTGCACATATGGTTGCTTGCACCCGTATCAAGATACCACACATTCTCATTTTCGGGACCATTCGCCTTATTCTCTAATAGCACCACATCATTATTCTTGGTCTCCTACTTTTCTACGAAATTCACATTCTCATCTACCTTTTTCTGGGAATAGCACTCTCTGGCATAATAACCATATTTACCACAATTGTAACAATCAACATTGTACCTATTTGATCGAACGCCTGTAACATCTCACCCCCTACTGGAAGGGGTAAAATAGTAAAATTGGCATAAGATGAGATTAATTGGGGTGTATGAGTAGTGTCCATGCATACTGGTACGGGTGATCCGTGAGTTTGTGCACATGAAATTAATGTACATGCATACATGACATTCCTGGTAATTGGGCCTAAACGGCATTTTTAGTGGGATTAACGTGGTTAATGGGCTTGAAAAATTATTCTGAGTACGCCATAAATTGTTTTCTATTGTAAGCGATTTTCAAGAATTTTTCTGGAATTTTACGGAGAAAATTCCCGAACCGACAAAATCGCCGGTAAATGGCCTAAATGTGTTTTAGTTGTGGAAAATGTGGTTTTCGTGTTTGAAAAATTATTGGGAGTGGACTGTTATATGTTTTACAATTTTGGGCAATTTCGGTAATTTTCAAAAAATTAATTTGGAGAAATTCTCGAAAATTCCCGGACCGGGAAAAATCACCAAGTGACGAACTGGTCGATTTTCGGTAGCGAAAATTGCGACCAAATGGTACTGTCATTTTGGATATATTGTTTTGAGATTAAAATTCAGGATATGGGCCTAGAGTGGGTCCGTTTTTATTAGGATTTCTAACTCCTATTACAATTTTGTTATATTACAATTTTGTCTTTATTCTCTTAAAATTGGCCATGTGTCATGAGCCACATCCCCATTTTCATTAAATGTTAGCTGGTGTTCTCGGCTCTTCTTAAGGCATAAAAGATGACTTTTTCTTCTTTATTTCCTTAGCCAACCGAAAGCTCCATCTTTGACTCTCACCATCGATTTTCTTCTTCCTCTTTCAAACCTCTCTCCAAACCTTAAGAGCTCCTTCATGAAATCAAGTTATTTTCTTGCCATGGAGAACTTGCCCTTGCTTGGTGTAAGAAGAGAGGGTAGGAAGCAAAGATGTGAAAGGAAGTAAAGATTGGAAGCTTAAGTAGAGGCCCAAGTGGAGCGTCGTCCGATCGACGGGGCGGAAACTTCCCGGCATTAGCTCAAAAGTAATAGGTGAGTAACCTAGTTGGTTTCTCAACCTTATGTGTTTATTAATTATATGCATTGATTGCCATGAGGAAGCAAGGATGGATATATGTGATTGATTGATTTGATTGATTTCGGACCATGGGTGTTCGAAATATTGGATTGTGATATTGAAGTGCAAATGAGAATAAGTGCGTGAGAATGCATTAGTAAATTGGATTGTAAATGTGGTAGTAAAACGAAAGGTAAATGCATGGGAATGAAATACCGGACTAAGAGTCCGAGGACATTGGAAAATGATCGTAAATAGTAATTAATTAGAATTGGAAATAGAAATGCGATAATTGGAAATTGGAAAATGACATGCATTCATGCATAGTAAATGATCGATAATGGCGGTTGTGACGGTGTAGCCACCGATTTGAGCTTTAAGCTCAGCATACGAGGGCCTCGTGCCCAACGTATTCGAGCCTCGGCTCGATGATCGAGCTATGCCTGACATTTGAGGGCTTTAAGCCCGATGTTTGAGAGCCAATGGCTCAGCGTATATGAGCTCGGTAGCGGTCACAACAACGAAAGAAAATGAAAGAGTCACATGCACTTTGCATAAATGAATGTTTTATGTGAATTGTGTGAAAGGCTTATTGCCTTATAAAATGTGAAATTATTTGCTGTGATTTCTTGTTTATGATATATATACAATATTGTGTGATTGTGTGGATATGCATGAGTTGGGTGAACCATCGATGATGGTTTCTCACCGAGTTCATAAACTCACCCAACATTGCATCTATTTTTCAGAAATGGAAGTACCCGTTGGACACACGGAGTACGCGTCTCGCTAACAAGACAGCAGTATCGGTCGGAATCGATTGTAAATGCAGATCTGCATTAGTGTATTGATTTGGTATTTAGTAGGCCCAATTGTGTATATGGAATTGTATAGAGTGACTGAGCACTAATGAGTGCTAATAATGATTGAAAATGATTTCGTATTAGAACGAGCCCAAATTATTTACTGATATTTGCGCACTTGATGGGTTTTAAACTGTATTGACTCCTCTAGCATACCACCCTCGAGGGTCGCGGGCTCGGATATCACCGTCGATGTCGGGTTCGGATCTTACGGGAGTGGGGTGCTACATTTGTGGTATCAGAGCCCAGTAGTACGTAATGTATCTGGGCACAATCTGAAACATAGGGTGCATGCAGCTGAGTCGTGTCATTCAGAGATCGTAGCAATCGATCCTAGTTTGAGTCGCACGGGTAGAAATCCTACGTGTGCATACGTGTCAAGTGACTAAGTGAGAGAAAAGTGAGACTGTGTTAGAGGGTGAACCCCTGAAAGTGTATAAACAATTAGGAAAAAGGAAAAAATGGATAAGGAGATTGAAGCTGTCTTGTGGTTCAATGGTGTGTTAGTTGGCCTAGACAGTTAAGGAAAGAATTGATATCAATGAATTCCGGATTAAAATGGTAATATTGTGGTGATAGAAAATGAATATGTCTAGAAGCTGGGAGAGGTCCACTAGAGATATGGGAAGCATCTTGGTTATAGTAGGCCTAATGAGATTAAAAGTCCAGGATGATTAGGTAATTACACTCATTGTATATGTGATGAAGCGGGAAACATTGGGCCGAGTAAAGTGTAGATGGTCGATTAGGTAGATATTGATTCACTGATTGGTGTTAAATATTAGTAGATATCATAGATAGATGATGATAGCGAGTGTAAGAAGATCAATAGTGTCTTTATGTGGTCTATCGAGGCTGAAAGAATTGAAAAAGCAAGATGCCTAGTGCTTAGTAGAGTGAGGAAAAATTGAAAGGGTGAGATAAAAGTGTACAGATGAACTGAAATGAACTCGTGAAATGGTTATGCGAATATGGTGCTAAGAGTTTGGAAATCAATATAATAAGATCGTAAGGGAAAAGGATGATGACAATTTCTCTTGATTGTATATCGGAAATTGCGGATATGGATATGGACACGAAATGATAAATGGATGGGTAAATAGAAATGGATGGAATACAGTGGAGTTGTATCAACGATTTTGTCGTATTGAAGGCTGTGAATACCTTATCATAGGCATTTGTGGAAAATAAAGAGATACGTAGTAATAAGGAGATGACGATGTATAAGTCAAGCCGTTATGACCTTACAAGGTCAAGCTTGCACGTGACGGATATGGAAATAAAATGATGAGACATATAGTCCAATGATAAGTGAAAATGAAACAATGATAGTGAAATAAGAAAGAGTTGTCGCATGTAAGTCGGTCTACCATTGGGAATATCTATTGGATAGTAACGTTGATCGTGATTAATGAAACATATGTGACAGATACATGGAAATCACAGAGGAGATGATCGGTGAAAGAGTACAGTGGCTATAAGTGTAAAATTCATAATGGGTTAAAGTAAGACACGGGAGGACTGAATGTACCTTTATGAGAAGAAATGAGAAATGATTATGGCATCAGTTATTTATTCGAGGATTAGCATAAACGGAAAGGATTTTATGGAAGTCTGAATTATATAAGTTACTAATTGGTTTCCGGAAAATGTTGAGGTATAGATTACTGCATAAGTGTGAAAGAAAGTGCATATGTGACTATCACAAAGGAACCTTCGTGTAAGGAATGTTCCGATCTTTTAAATTATGGCATAAAATTGTTCCGAGTGAGATAGCACGCATAGTGAAGAATGATTGAAAAGCAATTAGGGACACTAATTGACTGATGAGACCTTCGTGAGCGATTATAATGATGGTAGCAAGAAAGGAAGTATAGGCGAAATCAAAAGTGAAATTGAGTTTAGACATAACAAGTGAAATATACGATTGAGGTTATATGTATTGTGTGCGTATGGGAATGTGAAGTATCCAACGACATAAATGGAATGTTAATTTGAGGTGATCTATTGCAATGAAAAGTGAATAGATCTCCTTGAACATGAGTAAAATACTTAAATGAAGTGGAATTTATGGAAGTCCAAATACGGATGACTAGGTATTAGCACATGTCGATGTTACCGACAGGAAAACAAATGAAAAGAGTAAATGAATGGAGACAAGAAGTTCAAAAGGGAAACTGACAATGATGTGATGTATGGGAAAGTTAATAAGACCCTAATAGGGAATGATGTGAAGTAAGCAAATGATAGTGATTATGATGATAGGCGGAATGTGTTTGAAAGTGTTGAGCGATGATAAAATAAATGATATTGGTGTTATCATCGAAATTGTTTAAAGCTTTGGAGACCTTGGATTCCCATAAGGTATACATCATGAAATTTGAGAAAAGTTTGGAGTTTGAACGTCATACACGACTGGATATTATACTGATAAAGGTCTACTGTAGTCTCACATAGTGAACAGACAATTCTAAACTGAACATAATAAATACAGATATTGGGGTTTCCACTCAAGAAGGCCAATTGTCACGTAGAATATGGAGCAAAAAAAAAGAAGTGTTACTAGACCATGGAAATTTGTAAATAGTGGAGCTAGATAGTGTTAAGAAAGGCTAAAAGTTCAAGAGTCAAAATGATGATTTCCATACTGCATCTGGACGTTCGAGTAAAATCGGAGGAACAGTATTGAGTGATTCCCCTTGAAGTATATGTACCTGACAAACGTGATTGAGCAAAGGAATTGGTGAGCAAGGAAACTGAATAATTGAAGCGAGACATTCTCGTAGGAATATGCGAAGAGTGAACTTGAGTTACTACGGGTACCGAATGAAGTGATTTGCTTATAGGTGTGAATGTTCAACAGGAGAAATGCTTAAGTGGTTTGAGTTTCACAGGATTATGACCATGTTATAGAGTTACGATTTCTTTGTAGGAATATCTTTGCTACAACATTATGGCTTCTTACGGAGTCAAAGACCATAATGGATTCGAGGCGTGAAGAGTGTAACAAAGGAAAGTGACTTAGGAAAGCTGCATGGGTTAGCTAAAGTGGTGAATTAGCTACGGAATTGAATTTGAATAGAGTCAATGGAACATAAAGAGGGCGCATTAAGTGAATTATCTTGGTGATAGTAAATACAACTAAATGTCATTGTATTGATACCAAAGGAATGTAAATCGTCCTGACGAGATAAAGGAGGTTAGGGTAAGTATCACCTTGAAAAGCGGAGGTACCAAAGAAATGGTGATGATGGAATGTAAATTAGCCTATATGGCCTTTGGAGAAAAAGGTATCGAGAGGATAAAATGTGATGAATGAATGGGTTGAAATCTTGGTCGAGTCATAATATCGGAACCAAAGGTAGTGGCTATTCAGAAATGGGCAAGTGAGATAGTTAAGAGAGTGAGATCGCCAACTTACAGTGAGTTAGCCACATAAGTGGTGAACAATTGGTGAGTGTAGTTCTTGTGATTTTTTCGAGAAAATAAATTATTGAGGAAAAAGTGTATGGGACATGTAGGGACATTTAATAGCTGTCGAATCGTGGTAATCGAAAATTTCGAGGACGAAATTTTTATAAGGAGGGGGAATTGTAACATCCCACCCTCTACTGGAAGGGGTAAAATAGTAAAATTGGCATAAGATGAGATTAATTGGGGTGTATGAGTAGTGTCCATGCATCACCGATGCGGTGATCCGTGAGTTTGTGCACATGAAATTACCGTACATGCATACATGATATTCCGTAATTGGGCCTAAATGGCATTTTAGTGGGATTAACGTGGTTAATGGGCTTGAAAATTATTCGAGTCGCCATAAATTGTTTTCTATTGTAAAGGATTTTCAGGAATTTTTCTGGAATTTTACGGAGAAAATTTCCGGACCGGCAAAATCGCTGGTAAATGGCATAAATGTGTTTTAGTTGTGGAAAATGTGGTTTTCGTGTTTGAAAAATTATTGGGAGTGGACTGTTATATGTTTTACAATTTTGGGCAATTTGGTAATTTTCAAAAATTAATTCGGAGAAATTCCGGAAATTCGGATGGGAAAAATCGCCAGTGATTTAACCGTAGTCGATTTTTGATGGCAAAAATGCGACCAAATGGTACTGTCATTTTGGATATATTGTTTTGAGATTAAAATTCAGGATATGGGCCTAGAGTGGGTCCGTTTTATTAGGATTTCTAACTCTATTACAATTTTGTTATATTACAATTTTGTCTTTATTCTCTTAAAATTGGCCATGTGTCATGAGCCACATCCCATTTTCATTAAATGTTAGCTGGTGTTCTCGACTCTTCTTAAGGCATAAAAGATGACTTTTTCTTCTTTATTTCCTTAGCCAACCGAAAGCTCCATCTTTGACTCTCACCATCGATTTTCTTCTTCCTCTTTCAAACCTCCCTCCAAACCTTAAGAGCTCCTTCATGAAATCAAGTTATTTTCTTGCCATGGAGAACTTGCCCTTGCTTGGTGTAAGAAGAGAGGGTAGGAAGCAAAGATGTGAAAGGAAGTAAAGATTGGAAGCTTAAGTAGAGGCCCAAGTGGGCGTCGTCCGTCGACGGGCGAAAACTTCCGATTAGCTCGAAAGTAATAGGTGAGTAACCTAGTTGGTTTCTCAACCTTATGTGTTTATTAATTATATGCATTGATTGCCATGAGGAAGCAAGGATGGATATATGTGATTGATTGATTTGATTGATTTCGGACCATGGGTGTTCGAAATATTGGATTGTGATATTGAAATGCAAATGAGAATAAGTGCGTGAGAATGCATTAGTAAATTGGATTGTAAATGTGGTAGTGAAGCGAAAGGTAAATGCATGGGAATGAAATACGGACTAAGAGTCCGAGGACATTGGAAAATGATCGAAATAGTAATTAATTGGAATTGGAAATAGAAATCGATAATTGGAAATTGGAAAATGACATGTGCATTCATGCATAGTAAATGATCGGATAACGGCGGTTGTGATCGGTGTAGCCACCGATTTGAGCTTTAAGCTCAACGCACGAGGCCTCGTGCCTAACGTATTCGAGCCTCATTTCGATGATCGTGGCTATGCCCAACATTTGAGCTTTAAGCCCGATGTTTGAGCCAATGGCTCAGCGTATATGAGCTCGGTAGCACGGTCACAACAACGAAAGAAAATGAAAGAGTCACATGCACTTTGCATAAATGAATGTTTTATGTGAATTGTGTGAAAGGCTTATTGCCTTATAAAATGTGAAATTGATGTCTGTGATTTCTTGTTTATGATATATATCTGATATTGTGTGATTGTGTGGATATGCATGAGTTGGGTGAACCATCGATGATGGTTTCTCACCGAGTTCATAAACTCACCCAACATTGCATCTATTTTTCAGAAATGGAGAGTACCCGTTGGACACGTGGGAGTCGTCTCATCGCTAGCAAAGCAGTATCGGGTCGGGATCAGTGTCGTCCGTATCTGCATTAGTGTATTGATTTGGTATTTAGTAGGCCCAATTGTGTATATGGAATTGTATAGAGTGACTGAGCACTAATGAGTGCTAATAATGATTGAAAATGATTTCGTATTAGAACGGGCCCAAATTATTTACTGATATTTGCGCACTTGATGGGTTTTAAACTGTATTGACTGCTCTAGCATACCACCCTCGAGGGTCGCGAGCTCGGATATCACCGTCGATATCGGGTTCGGGTCTTGCAGGAGTGGGGTGCTACATTTGTGGTATCAGAGCCCAGTAGTACGTAATGTATCTGGGCACAGTCTGAAACATAGGGTGCATGCAGCTGAGTCGTGTCATTGCAGACCGTAGCAACTGATCCCTAGTTTGAGTCGCACGGGTAGAAATCCTACGTGTGCATACGTGTCAAGTGACTAAGTGAGAGAAAAGTGAGACTGTGTTAGAGGGTGAACCCCTGAAAGTGTATAAACAATTAGGAAAAAGGAAAAAAATGGATAAGGAGATTGAAACTGCATCTTGTGGTTGAATGAGTGTGTTAGTTGGCCTAGGCAGTTAAGGAAAGAATTGATATCAATGAATTCGAGATTAAAATGGTAATATTGTGGTGATAGAAAATGAATATGTCTAGAATCGGGAGAGGTCCACTAGAGATATGGGAAGCATACTGGTTATAGTAGGCCTAATGAGATTAAAAGTCCGGGATGATTAGGTAATTACAGCTCTGACTGTATATGTGATGAACTGGGAAACATTGGAACTGAGTAAAGTGTAGATGGTCAGATTAGGTAGATATTGATTCACTGTATTGGTGTTAGATATTAGTAGATATCATAGATAGATGATGATAGCGAGAGTGTAAGAAGATCAATAGTGTACTGTAACGGTCTATCAAGAACTGAAAGAATTGAAAAAGCAAGATGCCTAGTGCTTAGTAGAGTGAGGAAAAATTGAAAGGGTGAGATAAAAGTGTACAGATGAACTGAAATGAACTCGTGAAATGGTTATGCGAATATGGTGCTAAGAGTTTGGAAATCAATATAATAAGATCGTAAGGGAAAAAGGACAGACTGACAATTTCTACTGATTGTATATCGGGAAATTCTGGATATGGATATGGACACAGAAATGATAAATGGATGGGTAAATAGAGAAATGGATGGAGATACAGTGGAGTTGTATCAACGATTTTGTCGCGTATTGAAGACTGTGAATACCTTATCATAGACTGTTTGTGGAAAATAAAGAGATACGTAGTAATAAGGAGATGACAGTGTATAAGTCAAGCCGTTATGACCTTACAAGGTCAAGCTTGCACGTGACGGATATGGAAATAAAATGATGAGACATATAGTCCAATGATAAGTGAAAAATGAAACAATGATAGTGAAATAAGAAAGAGTTGTCGCATGTAAGTCGGTCTACCATTGGGAATATCTATTGGATAGTAACGTTGATCGTGATTAATGAAACATATGTGACAGATACATGGAAATCACAGAGGAGATGATCGGTGAAAGAATGCAGTGGCTATAAGTGTAAAATTCATAATGGGTTAAAGTAAGACACGGAGGACTGAATGTACCTTTATGAGAAGAAATGAGAAATGATTATGGCATCAGTTATTTATTCGAGGATTAGCATAAACGGAAAGGATTTTATGGAAGTCTGAATTATATAAGTTACTAATTGGTTTCCGGAAAATGTTGAGGTATAGATTACTGCATAAGTGTGAAAGAAAGTGCATATGTGACTATCACAAAGGAACCTTCGTGTAAGGAATGTTCCGATCTTTTAAATTATGGCATAAAATTGTTCCGAGTGAGATAGCACGCATAGTGAAGAATGATTGAAAAGCAATTAGGGACACTAATTGACTGATGAGACCTTCGTGAACAGTATAATGATGGTAGCAAGAAAGGAAGTATAGACGAAATCAAAAGTGAAATTGAGTTTAGACATAACAAGTGAAATATACGATTGAGGTTATATGTATTGTGTGCGTATGGGAATGTGAAGTATCCAACGACATAAATGGAATGTTAATTTGAGGTGATCCTATTGCAATGAAAAGTGAATAGATCTCCTTCGAACTGCGAAGTAAAATACTTAAATGAAGTGGAATTTATGGAAGTCCAAATACGGATGTCTAGGTATTAGCACATGTCGATGTTACCGACAGGAAAATAAATGAAAAGAGTAAATGAATGGAGACAAGAAGTTCAAAAGGGAAACTGACAATGATGTGATGTATGGGAAAGTTAATAAGACCCTAATAGGGAATGATGTGAAGTAAGCAAATGATAGTGATTATGATGATAGACGGAATGTGTTTGAAAGTGTTGAACAGTGATAAAATAAATGATATTGGTGTTATCATCGAAATTGTTTAAAGCTTTGGAGACCTTGGATTCCCATAAGGTATACATCATGAAATTTGAGAAAAGTTTGGAGTTTGAACGTCATACACGACTGGATATTATACTGATAAAGGTCTACTGTAGTCTCACATAGTGAACAGACAATTCTAAACTGAACATAATAAATACAGATATTGGGGTTTCCACTCAAGAAGGCCAATTGTCACGTAGAATATGGAGCAAAAAAAAAGAAGTGTTACTAGACCATGGAAATTTGTAAATAGTGGAGCTAGATAGTGTTAAGAAAGGCTAAAAGTTCAAGAGTCAAAATGATGATTTCCATCACGCATCTGGACGTTCGAGTAAAATCGGAGGAACGATATTGAGTGATTCCTGAAGTATATGTACGACAAAGCGTGATTGAGCAAAGGAATTGGTGAGCAAGGAAACTGAATAATCGAGCGAGACATTCTCGTAGGAATATGCGAAGAGTGAACTTGAGTTACTACGGTGCGAATGAAGTGATTTGCTTATAGGTGTGAATGTTCAACGGAGAAATGCTTAAGTGGTTTGAGTTTCACGAGATTATGACCATGTTATAGAGTTACGATTCTTTGTAGGAATATCTTGCTACTTTGCATGCAGGCTTAACTTGAGTCAAAGACCATAATGGATTCGAGACTGTGAAGAGTGTAACAAAGGAAAGTGACTTAGGAAAACTGCATGGGTTAGCTAAAGTGGTGAATTAGCTACGGGAATTGAATTTGAATAGAGAGTCAATGGAACATAAAGAGTGACTGCATTAAGTGAATTATCACTGGTGATAGTAAAATACAACTAAATGTCATTGTATTGATACCAAAGGAATGTAAATCGTCCCTGACGAGATAAAGGAGGTTAGGGTAAGTATCACCTTGAAAAACGGAGGTACCAAAGAAATGGTGATGATGGAATGTAAATTAGCCTATATGGCACTGGAGAAAAAGGTATCAAAGGGATAAAATGTGATGAATGAATGGGTTCGGAAATACTGAACTGAGTCATAATATCGGAACCAAAGGTAGTGGCTATTCTAGAAATGGGCAAGTGAGATAGTTAAGAGAGTGAGATCGCTAATGTTGACGTTGAGTTAGCCACATAAGTGACTGAACAATTGACTGAGTGTGGTTACTGTGATTTTTTTCGAGAAAATAAATTATTGAGGGAAAAAGTGTATGGGACATGTAGGGACATTTAATAACTGTCAGTGAACTGTTAACTGAAAATTTCGAGGACGAAATTTTTATAAGGAGGGGGAATTGTAACATCCCACCCTCTACTGGAAGGGGTAAAATAGTAAAATTGGCATAAGATGAGATTAATTGGGGTGTATGAGTAGTGTCCATGCATACTGGTACGGGTGATCCGTGAGTTTGTGCACATGAAATTACTGTACATGCATACATGATATTCCCGGTAATTGGGCCTAAATGGCATTTTTAGTGGGATTAACGTGGTTAATGGGCTTGAAAAATTATTCTGAGTACGCCATAAATTGTTTTCTATTGTAAGGAATTTTCAGGAATTTTTCTGGAATTTTACGGAGAAAATTTTCGGACCGGCAAAATCACCGGTAAATGGCCTAAATGTGTTTTAGTTGTGGAAAATGTGGTTTTCGTGTTTGAAAAATTATTGGGAGTGGACTGTTATATGTTTTACAATTTTGGGCAATTTCGGTAATTTTCAAAAATTAATTGGAGAAATTCGAAAATTCTTGATAGGAAAAATCGCCAAGTGATTTAACCTGGTCGATTTTGATGGTAAAATCGACCAAATGGTACTGTCATTTTGGATATATTGTTTTGAGATTAAAATTCAGGATATGGGCCTAGAGTGGGTTCGTTTTTATTAGGATTTCTAACTCCTATTACAATTTTGTTATATTACAATTTTGTCTTTATTCTCTTAAAATTGGCCATGTGTCATGAGCCACATCCCCATTTTCATTAAATGTTAGCTGGTGTTCTCGACTCTTCTTAAGGCATAAAAGATGACTTTTTCTTCTTTATTTCCTTAGCCAACCGAAAGCTCCATCTTTGACTCTCACCATCGATTTTCTTCTTCCTCTTTCAAACCTCCCTCCAAACCTTAAGAGCTCCTTCATGAAATCAAGTTATTTTCTTGCCATGGAGAACTTGCCCTTGCTTGGTGTAAGAAGAGAGGGTAGGAAGCAAAGATGTGAAAGGAAGTAAAGATTGGAAGCTTAAGTAGAGGCCCAAGTGGAGAGTCGTCCGATCGACGGGGCGAAAACTTCTCGACATTAGCTCGAAAGTAATAGGTGAGTAACCTAGTTGGTTTCTCAACCTTATGTGTTTATTAATTATATGCATTGATTGCCATGAGGAAGCAAGGATGGATATATGTGATTGATTGATTTGATTGATTTCGGACCATGGGTGTTCGAAATATTGGATTGTGATATTGAAGTGCAAATGAGAATAAGTGCGTGAGAATGAATTAGTAAATTGGATTGTAAATGTGGTAGTGAAACGAAAGATAAATGCATGGGAATGAAATACCGGACTAAGAGTCCGAGGACATTGAAAAATGATCGGAAATAGTAATTAATTGGAATTGGAAATAGAAATGCGATAATTGGAAATTGGAAAATGACATGTGCATTCATGCATAGTAAATGATCAGATAATGGCAGTTGTGACCGGTGTAGCCACCGATTTGAGCTTTAAGCTCAACGCACGAGGCCTCGTGCCTAACGTATTCGAGCCTCGGCTCGATGATCGAGGCTATGCCCAACGTTTGAGGCTTTAAGCCCGATATTTGAGCCAATGGCTCAGCGTATATGATTTCGGTAGCACGGTCACAACAACGAAAGAAAATGAAAGAGTCACATGCACTTTGCATAAATGAATGTTTTATGTGAATTGTGTGAAAGGCATATTGCCTTATAAAATGTGAAATTGACTGCCTGTGATTTCTTGTTTATGATATATATACAATATTGTGTGATTGTTTGGATATGCATGAGTTGGGTGAACCATCGATGATGGTTTCTCTTGAGTTCATAAACTCACCCAACATTGCATCTATTTTTCAGAAATGGAGAGTACCCGTTGGACACACGGAATCGTCTCTCGCTAGCAAGCAGTGTCGGGTCGGGATCGATGTAAATCAGTATCTGCATTAGTGTATTGATTTGGTATTTAGTAGGCCCAATTGTGTATATGGAATTGTATAGAGTGACTGAGCACTAATGAGTGCTAATAATGATTGAAAAGGATTTCGTATTAGAACGGACCCAAATTATTTACTGATATTTGCGCACTCGATGGGTTTTAAACTGTATTGACTGCTCTAGCATACCACCCTCGCGGGTCGCGAGCTCGGATATCACCGTCGATGTCGGGTTCGGGTCTTGTAGGAGTGGGGTGCTACAACGCCTCTGCCTCGGCCGCGTCCTCTATCACGCGCATTGTTGTTATTGCCTCTTTCTTCATTTTCATTTTGTCCACGACCGCGGCCTCTACCACGACCATGACCTCTATAGCTTCCGCGAATTCGACCACGTCCTCTACCTTGATCACCATGGCTCATTTTTTCCTCCTTAAGCATAGCCTTTGCTTGCAACGCTTCTTCCAGCAATTCTTGCTTCTTTTTTTTTTCCTTTGCTCATGAGCCTCAAGATAACTTGAGAGATCGTCAATGGTCATTTCTTCCAAATCTTTGGACTCTTCAATCGCACATACAACATTCTCAAAATCATTTGTCAACGTCCGTAGTATTTTCTCCACTACTCTCGCCTCAGTAAGAGTTTCGCCATTTCTTTTCAATTGGTTGACTACAGTTTGCACCCTTGTTATGTAGTCGGATATACCTTCGATTTCCTTCATTTTCATCGACTCAAGTTCACCGCGAAGAGTTTGTAGCCGAACTTGCTTCACACGCTCGGCACCTTTGTACGCCTTCTCCAAAGTCTCCCATGCACCTTTCGATGTAGTAGCACCGGCTATTTTTTCAAAACCAGCTTCATCAACCGATTGATAAATGATGTAGAGTGCGATTTTGTCTTGTTTGCGACTCTCCTTCAACGCCTTTAGTTGGGCTGTCGAAAACCCATTTGTATTTTCCGGCTCGGTGTACCCGCTCTCGACTACTTCCCATGCATCTTGCGAGCCAAGCAACGCCTTCATTTGGATGCTCCAATTATCGTAGTTGTTTTTGGTCAGACGTGGGACCGACATGTGGCCACCCGCTATGCCGGTAGTTGACATGACTCTGATACCAATTTGATAGAAATAAAAAAATGACGATTAACAACAATAAGGAGATATGGAAGAGACAATAGGTAATTTTTGTATTAAAGCTTTTTGTTCCTCTCACTCTTACATTCTTCCAACAACATATATCTCTCTTTATAGCCTTAAACATCAACTTAGACTCCTAGAAAAAACGTACAAGAATAAATGCAAAAAACAGAATTCTAAACAACACTCTTTATTATGACGTCTCTTAAATAAACTAGCTATAACTTCTTATAGGGAACTCTAAAACACCAGGAACTTGAACCATAAAAAATTAGACTTGAAAGCACCCCTAATGCATAAGTCATACATTAAAAATAGATAACGTTTGCCTCTTCAACTTCTCATTTATAGCAGCCTTAAAATCTGTCCACTAGCTGTTACGGCTGTTACGAATTTTACAATTAAGTTTAGTCATTAACAGCGTTCGTATCTTTGTTTTCCTATTCTTATTGAATCAGGAAGCTGAAGCACAACTGATCGAGGTCGCATTCATGCTACAGGTAGGCCAACGCCGGGGCTTGCACTTTACAATGGCAACTGGATCTGCAGCGATTCCCCACCAAGAACCTCTTCAATGTTTCGACAGTGCAGTAATGATGTGGGTAAACTTACAGTAGGACCATGAGCTCTTGTTGAAAACGCTCAAGTGAAAATTTTGCTTTCTTGTTCCCTCTTGCCCTGTTCACTTTTCATGGTATTTTCCCCTCATACTTGTGTATGTACATAAATTTGCCATTTTACTACATGCAAATCTTGGCGGGGTCTCCTGGATATGTTGAGAAATTCGATGTTATTTCATGCGTCCTTGCATTACATTGGCTATGTGCTTATAGCCATAATCCACGCAACCACATGATTTTAGCTGCTCCGGCGTCGTGTGTAAAATAATAATAAAAAAGGAAAATTTCTAACGTCCAAGTTTGATATTATAGTTGTGAGTATGCTGGTGAGTGATGATGATACACAATGTGGCTATTCTTCCTATTCAGATATTGACGATCACGAACTACTGGATTCGGTTTCGGTAATTGACGAGTTTCGCTTCTTTATATTAGCTCATTTTGTGGCCATTATTACGTGTAATAGAATTGGCTTAATTGAGTTCCAACGTCTCCTGACAATGAATCATAGGTTGATCTGTCCAGCAGTCGAGTGGTAACAAAGGATTTAAGAAATGAAAAAAGAGATTACCCTATCAAAGATCTGACTGTTGGAACCTTAGCTCTTAAGTTATATCACGGAATATTATGAACTGGGGACACACGTACCCTGTAACTTGATAGGACAAAAAACACTTGAATACTTGGGGGGTTTGTTTGGCAGGTGCTGCTCCAGGGGACAATTCCAGGCTTTACATATATGCTGGTATGTATTGTTTCAGGACACAAGTCTCGTTTTTAATACACGCCTGCCTGCTAATGAAATAATATATATGATTAAGTGGGTTACAAGTTACTTACAGCTGAAAACAGGCCATCCTGTCAATTTTTCCTAATTTTTCATGTTATATTAGAACCGATAAGGAGAGATTTCCGAGTTAAATGCGATAGTTTCTGAAAGCAACCGCTCTATACTTGGAATTTCTTATTTTTCGTCTTTTGCTTTACTATAGCGTGCTGAAAAGAGAGAGCCCTGTCATCCGACTACATTGACCAGTCCAAGCCTTTCCTTCTAAAATGTCTGAAACGTCATGCCTCACTCTCTCTTTTCTCATTGCTCCATTTTTCCGTATTATCTCTTCTTCCCTATGATTTGAAAACTGGATCGGTTCAGCCAGTTTGACCGGTGACCGATCCACTATCTAGTCCGGTTCACTCTTAAAATCAGTTTTTAATTGAACTATTGAGAACTTATCAAAACTGATCAATTGACCGATCGAACCGGTCCGATCATTAGTTTAATAATTTTTTTATATTTTTTTTGGTATTTTTTATTTTTTAAAATATTATTAATATTATATATAATTAAATATAATTATGACATCACACCGGTTCGACCGGTGATTGAACCTGTCAAATCGGTGACCAATAAGACTTCTGGTTCGATAACCGATCCAAATTTCAAAACACGGCTTCCTCTGGTTGTCATGTAGGTCAAGTAATCAACTAAGCAACGCGCAACATAAACCCCTTGATTTTATGAAGCGGGCAAACGAAGTAAATATTACTTATAATATTATTAATTTTTTTCTAAGTTATTTTAATATAGTAAATTTAAATAATTATGTAAATTCTATCCTATGTGATGAACACGTTAGTCACTCAATAAATATTTATTAAAAATTTAAAATTAATATTAAGTAGTTTTAAATAATAAAGATATTCTCAAAAATAGCGAAAAATTTCATGTCAATTGCAATGGTGAAACTTATGGGACAAAGCCACGCCCTTTACAAAGATGCAAACTTTAGTGCGAGTACGTATCATCTATGATGTAAAAAAGGAGCACGAGCTTGAGCTTGAGCTACTTGAATCAATAAACTCAATAACCGCATAAAAGCAGCCTGAGAAGGCTGGTTTCCAATCTTAATAATTAAAATTCTAATATTAGTAGATGGTATGCATTCATGGGTAAACAAGAGAACAAAATAGAAAGGGCAAAAAAAAAAAAAAAAAGCTGGAGAGTATAACATTGGAAGCTAAGCTAGGATGGATTGTTTCTTTTGAATGCTCGGGCAATCTAAAGAAAAGCATAAAGGGCATCCATTTAGCAACAGGAAACAAGACTTGGTTTTCTGTTGTGTGGAGAGAAGAGCTTGGAATTCTAAAGTTGGTATTACAATAAAGCAAGTGCTTGTGTTTTTTTTGCTGAGTAGCTCCCAACATCTCTACTTTTCATGGCTTTCTGCTATCCAACGATAACATGTTGTCTTTAGCTTCTAAGCCACTTGATTTAAAAACAAACATCGCATGCACTGACATTTGGGCAAGATATACAACTTCTCTATATTCATTTACTAACTGCAATTGTTAGCCTGATAGATAAGAATATATTCTAATCTTGTAATTAATCGACGAAACTATTAGTGATTAATCATAGGCTGTCCAATTTATTTTAAAGCTTCAGTTCTCCTCCTAGTATCTAAGCATGCAAAGACCTCACAGCGACGATGTTCATGGAATCTTAACATCGATATTGCTGATCAGATATTTGATTATCACCCTGCATCATCTAAGCTGACAAATCCAACTGGGCTCATTCTGGTTAAGCCATAAGCTTAAGATCTAGAGAAAGTACAAGACAGGAGACACGCATGCCAACTTGGTAGGCCGATGTGGGAAGTTTGTTCAGGAACTGAATTGTGCCCCGTCTTTGATCATGGTCTGGTAAAAAAGAGCAGGGAAACGATAGGGAAGGGGGCACTAAAATGAAAAGATACTTATCTTCCCAACGATATTGTTCCAACTACAACTTTTTGTTCAAACCTGTCAGTGTCTTCTAAAACAGCCTTATAAATATTGCTTGTATGTAAGGCCAATGATTGAGGTGAATCTGTTAACTTCCCTACATGTTCTGGGTCCTCCTTATGCTTTACAAGCTTTAGTATTACAAATCCCATAAAAGATAAACTGCCAGCCTTATTCCTACATATATAAGGCCATCGGTGATAAAGAAGGTTGCAGTATCAGAGAAACTTCTCATTCTCGTATCATTGTTTCAAAGAAGAGGTCTCTCTCTCTCATTCTACAATACTAACAAACATGGCCATTTCATTCTATAGAGGGATTGTCCTTGTTCTTTGTATTGGGATTTTAGTTCTTCAGCCACATAAAGTTTCTAGCCTCACAAGCAAGGATCTTGCTCTGAGATGGAACCAGAGGATATTACCATTAGCACAAAACTCACGTATGTTAAAGGCTGCTGCTGTGAAGGATTTGCATGCAAGTGTTAGCTTTTCTCCCTCCCCTTCAATGATGTATGATCCTACTCAATCAAACAAACGAACAGTTAAAAAAGGGTCAGACCCCATTCACAACAGAAGTTGACGAGTTTGAAGCCGTTGTCAAGAGAGTTTTCAGAGCAAAGGAAGTGATGGCTTAAGGTTGTAACTGTGGCAAAATGGATGCTTGATGTGGTTGGTAGTTTTTGCTACATATACAGATCCTCAATCTGGCTGCTCCCATTACTTTCATTCTGTTTTTGTCAATGGTATTTGTTAAGGTAAACCACCTTCAGTAAAAACCCATTTAGGAGCCAGCTTCTTGTCCATATAAATTAAGTTGTTGGGGTTAATCAATAGCCCAGCACATTGTAGAGATAATGCTGGCTCTCCATACAAGGTAGATATAGTGCTTTTTCTAGTTTTTCACCACAAACAGAAGGTATACGTAATTTTGTATGCCTAGTTATTACACGTCACAAGCATACATTTGAAGAAAAAGTACTTATTAAACTCTCCTTATCTAAAGACTTCCTCCTCTATGCATGAATGATTGTGGTTGTATATAAATGTCAAGCAATTTAATGAAGAAAGGAGAAGAAAGTGTAGGCTCTGCACCCAGTTCATTGCATTGACATTTGAAGGGAACCTTTTAACGGAATGTTCTCTTATCTTATGATATGATATGCAAATAAAACAAGCAGAACAAAATGTAGAAGGGAACAAAAAGCCCCCATAGATATCAACAAGTCTGAGCTTGTTTAATGTTCCGAAGCTTGCGGCATAGCTGAATGTTATCTTCACCCCATGATGAGCGACCAACTATTCTTCACCTTTAAGTGACTTTCATTTCAATTGCTAGTTAGGAAAACCTCTGCTCTACGGTATCTGTTTTTCCTGTTAATGTTCAATCGTACTGAAGATGTCTTAAGGGATAATGCCCTCCAGATCATATCGACAGCATCACCAGCTTGGGATGGATACTGATATTCAAAATGTGGAGCAATTTCTTTTAATCTTTCCCACATCTTGGTCCACTTGTCCCTACTGATTCCACGAAGAAGATTCAGAAGGTATCCTTTCTTTCCAGCATCAGATGCCCGAACAAAGATGCAGAATTTGGAGTAGTCTAAGACATCTTCAAAAGGTAGCTCAATGTTGTCACTAATTATGACAGGCACACAATGACTAACAATTGCGTCGAATAGGCGATTTGAAGAAGGGGTATCACCAGCAATATTTAGGCAGAATTTGGATGAAGACATCCCTTTGCCTGCGCTGTTGATCCCATGGCCTTGAACACTTCCAAATGTAAAGTGCACATCTTTCTCATCTTTTAGAAGGTAATATAGTTCTTGTCGGATAACTCCTCCCTGGGGAAAATGCAACTTGTCAATGAAGTTACAAAAGGCTAACTGTGAAGCAAATGCCTAAAATAATGACCACAAAGAATCAAAACTTGAAAAGGATAGCCTATGCATTTAGAAAAAGGCTAGGGCATATTACAGTGAGAGCATTGCAGGCTTGCAATGAAATGTTGACTGTTTTGGCCATCATTCCAATATAAACTCCAACAAAAATACTCGCATAACAGAATTTCAATGAAGAGTATCATCTTTTTGCCGTTAATCACAATGAGATGCTAAATAAAAAACAGAGGACTAAGGGAAATATCGTCAATTGAACTTGGAAATGCAGAATTCTACTTATCATCCTCTAAGAGCATGCACAAGAAAGTGCTCCTGGCAGAAAATTTGCAAAATATTATCTGACAAGTTTGTGTCCATACTCTCAAACATATAACGCACGGCATAAAAATATGAATATATATAAATGTACGATTGTATATGTATAGATGTATATATGACAGAGTAGAAAGCTTTAACTAGCTATTATAACAATAAGGCATAAATGCAACTTTTTAGTTGTTTTCTAAAACCTTTAAAATTATATTACTGTATTTAAATCTATAATACCAAAGTGTCACTAAGTAATAAACTAAGGAAATATAACATAAAACAATACACAATAAATAATATCATTTTATCAGTTTTAACATATTTTAAATAAAATATATCTATCATTTATTCAAAAGCATGAAATCCTAAGGTTTTCAATTAAAATTGTCATACTTAGACTGGTACTAAAACAAGAAATGATCAATAACATTATAAGACAGACATCTGAATAAGAAAATTATTATTAGAAAAACATCTCAAAGATATGTATTGTATGTATCCATTCTAAAACTATAGCTTGCATAGTCATAATTAAGATTTTGACCTCATAACCACAATTTCATTAAGAAAGATCATGATTAAATATGAACAAAGTTTCATGGCATAGCTTGGGCAGGTAATTAGTGTTTATATATGGCAGAAGAATCGTGTTTAGATGCACGATTCATATATGCTACCTTTTATCCTTTTTCATCATAATGAGATAGAGGGCACAGAAGATTTACAACGGTTAATTTAGTGTCTTCTATTTCAACTAATATCTTTCTGCCAGTAGAATTACACAGCAGCTAGAAAGCAAAATTCAGCTTGAGAATTACATCAAAAATAATAAGAAACACTTCTTGTTAACTAATCTAAGATATAACACATTTCCACATTGAGAGTCCTAGCATGCACTTACATAACTAAAATACAAATGAACAACAGACCAAGATAAACTTACATCTTTCCTATATATTGCTCCCTGGAAATAAACCAATGTTGGACGCTGGTCAAACTGAGCTGATTCTTTAATTGGAATGGTTCTCACAACATGCTTGTAAGGAGCAATTATGTCCTTCTCAAGATTTGCAGTTTCAGTAGGGTATCGTCCAAAATCTGCAAGCACAAATATAGCAGAACCAAGCTTTTCTCTTATATCTAACATGCTATTTGGATGGTGAGCTATGATAAGATGATCCTTCCCTTTAAACCGCTTCCATTCATTCTGACTTGTCACATATTGCACCAATTTAGTCTGCAGCATCTTGTTAAGACTAATTTTTTCCCTCCCACGAATCTTAGAAAACCTATTGTAGCTCAGTGATGAGAAAAATGGGACAAACATAACATCTGCTTGACTGGAATTCTCAACTCTAACCACACTGCAAGGCCTGATGACATTTTCTGCATTGGATGCTAGCAGATCAAGAGTCAGCCAGTACTCAACACTATGCTGCAAATTTAACCCACCAGGATATGGTGGGATATGACTTGGGTTATCAACCTCCGGCCATGTTTGGTTACCCTTTCCCTTCCAACCCAACAATCCAAAATGAAATTCAGGAGGCAAATCATACATGTATACCCGTAAGACACCCTTACGTGGGTCACAGAACTTCTTTCTCTCCTGTCCAGAAGCAACCACTTCCAAATTTGAACAATCCGCCTCTCTACTTGACATGGAAGAGAGGAATGGAAGGTTGAAAGATTCATTTTTTACATTGGGTTTCAAATACATAGAGGTGCTATTAACAATAATTTGTCTCAAGATTGAGCTGGGTATGAAAGTATTGCCCAGTTGAAGAAGGAAGAAAGAAGAAAGGATCAACATGAACATAGAAATGGAAATTAAGTAGTAAGGAAGCCTGGAGGGCAGCTTGCTCTTTTCAGACATTGATGGAACTTGGACAAATTCACTTTCTCAAATTTGGTTAGGTTTTTATTCCCTCTTCTGAATTTGCAAAGTTTACCAAATTGAAGGAGATGCTAATATCAAAGAAGAAACACCCCTAAAGCGACTTTCCTAATGTAATATGGCTATAGGCGTACGGCAGAATTTCCATTTTATAGACAAGTGAAACGAACATCAACTTATCAACTCATCAATGTCGGGATTGATTGTCCACATGACATTCATTAACAAATTAGCATTAACAAGTTCAGGCTGATTTTTCAATAAAAATTATAACCTGCCAAAAAAATGGAGTCGCAACAAAGGCTCAAGACTCGAAATAAATTCTCCCACCAACCTAATAAAAGGAAAATTTCCGGCTTCTTTGAGGCTTATTAAAGAAGTATCCTTAAGAATTTGGCAAACCTTTTCAGGGGGAACACAATCATCTCTTGTTGCAGCTCATTATAAAGGGAAGAACTCAATCTGCAAACAAAGTGAAGAAAAAGAAGAGGGATCACCGCCCACGAAACTACACAAAGCTAATTCCTTTGTTGGCCATGACCGGACCAATTTCAAAGCACACAAGAAATAACGAATAAAACCCAGGAAAGGTCCAAATTTTACCAAGAAAACAAGCAAAGCAAGATCTTATCATGGAAAACATGCAAGATACAGAATTAACTGACCTGGGTTCAAGAGAGAAACTTAAAAAACAAAGTTTCTGATGAGCTAACTTTCAGAGATTCCATTAGCTACGAAGACGAGCTAATTGAAAGAGAACGAGAAGTACCCATTTGGAGGCATCATTCAAGTGAACAGACAAAAACATCAAGACTTTTGAAGAAAAGGATTTAGTAAAAGAAAAAAGTGGTACTTTTTGTTAGATGCAACTGTAGTTGTAGCTGTAGCTTGTTGAAGTTAACTAACGAAAGTATATCTTATATATAGAAAAAAGAAGCTAAACTAAACCATAACTCTACGTTGTTTCGTTACATCAGTAAAAGTAAGAGTAGACGCATATTCTTGCGTTGTATCTTCACTGTGACTTTCAAGAAGTGTTTTGTTTTATTGCAATTTAACTTTTGGTGCTTCACTCTTTTCAGAAGCAACATTGCACTTGCCTTCTGGATTCCCAACAACAGAAACTGTATAAATTAAAAGCGCCCAACGCCATAAATATAACAACTTCCATTTTTTATTTCGTTCCCATTTAAAATCTTAAATAATTAATAACACAAAATTAACAAGTACCAAAAAGAGAAATTTTATTTATTTTTCCAGTGACAATCGACCTAAAATAAAAATGTGGGCGATGAAGAAGAACTGAGGAAACATAAATGAAAAGTCTGGTAAGCGTTTGACTGCCACCATATACTGTTTTGTTCGCAAGTTGACTGTCACCGCATTTATAAATCGTTAACAGGAATAAATTGTTGAGGACCTTGAGGTAGGTGCCACTTTAAACCTTGTATTTATATATATAAGTATAAATCTTTGTAGAAAAATAATACAATGTGTAAGTGGTTACTTGTGGGAATTTCTAACCATTTCTTTTCTATTTATTTGCATAAGTTGTAAAAAGAGATAATGCATGCCCTCCCACACTTAGGCTCTCTCAAAAATACTAATTCCTGTGTCATGTTCTTATCTCTTTGAGCTAGCATTCACAAGACTTAAGATTTGGGATATAAATTAGAACGAGTAACTCTAGTAACTCACAATATCAAGAAAGGACAAATTCGAGCTACTTGGAACCATTAGAGCAAAAAGGAGGACTTGTAAAGCAAGCACAAGAAAAAATAACTTGTCAAGTTTGAAAGGTAAGGTCTACCAAACCTTCCAAGATTGGTATGTTCATCTGCGACATGTGTTTCTCAAAAGTTTAGGCCTATTTTCTGAATTGTGACAATACTATTTTGAATGAGATATGTACATGGATATGTCCTTTGTCACGTTATCTTTTCAACGGTATATTATATGCTCGAATTGAAGTTAAATTGAGTGAGAAGTAATAGCTCGAAGTGAGCATTGTGGGCATGAAAAACTAAAATTTTTAGAAAATCTGGATTTTATGTAGCCACACAACCGCGTTTTATGCAAGCCCTGGGGGCATGTGGGGAGCGTGGGGCCACCCCAAAGAGCCGTTTATTAAAAATTTTCAATATTTGAGTTATTTGTTAACCTAATTTGAAATTTTACTTAATTACATAAGTAAAATATTTTTTTGGCTATTAACTTGGGTTTTTATGCTTGATAATTGTGTATTATGTTGATGAATTTATGACACATTATCAATTCCATGTTACTAATTGTTAATTAATGCCAATGGACATAAATTAAATAAAGATGCATTGATATTTTGAATTAGTGCCTATGTTGTGTGACGTATGTTTTCCAAAATAATTTATATACAAGGAAGAAGATGTGACACTCCCATTTAATATTTGTTATTAGAATGATGTAATAGGATTTGCATTGTAATTATTAATGTTTTGTATTATTAATATTGAGGGTTTGTAAGGGGATGAATTTTCACACAAATTCTAAGTATATAATTTTATTTTGGAAATTAGA
This sequence comes from Erythroxylum novogranatense, assembly GCA_029891385.1. Lineage (NCBI taxonomy): Eukaryota > Viridiplantae > Streptophyta > Magnoliopsida > Malpighiales > Erythroxylaceae > Erythroxylum > Erythroxylum novogranatense. The sequence goes on from CM057233.1 coordinate 70,557,337, forward strand.
AACCAAAATATCATTGGAGTCTTAGAGTGAGACTCATTCATGCATGCATTATTGGTTGCTGCTATATTTAGTGGATGTGTCACCCATAATTTAATTAACTAATCATTGGTCTAAATATTATTAGGCGCTTAATATTGTTAATATTGTTAGTGATGATTACCGGCAAGTTTGCGAAATTTTTGAACTGATAATATAAGTGGGAGTTGAGCTAACTAATTAATAATGCATCTTAAATTCATGAACATAATACACAATTCAAGCATGAAAACACAAGTTAATAGCCAAGAAATCATTTCACTTATTTAATTAAGTACAAATTCAAATTAGGTTAACAAATAACTCCAAATTTGAAAATTTTTAATAAAAGACCTTATGGTGTGGCCCCATGCACCCCACACACCTCTAGCTGTTGTGCAGTTGTGGAAACCCATATTTTTTCAGAAAGTTCAGTCTTTTATGACCACGATGCCCACTTCGGGCTATTGTTTCTCACTTATTGTAACTTCGATTCAAGCATATAATATACGGTTGGAAAGATAACGTGACGAGGAACATATCCATATACATGTCTCATGTAAAATAGTATTTTAGTAGTTTAAAAAATGGGTCTAATGGCTCCAAGTAGCTCAAATTTGCCTTTTTCTAGATGTTGTTAGTAGCTACTAGAATTACTCACTCTAATCCACACCCCAAGTCCCAAGCCTTGTGAATGGTGGCTCAAAGAGATAAGAACACGAGGGAGAACTCAATGTTTTTTAGAGAGCCTTAAGTGTGGGAGGGAGAAGTTCCTGAGTGCATTCTCTCTCTTTTGCAACTTATGCAGAGAAATAGAAAAGGGTTAGACATTCCCACGAGTAGCCACTTACTTGTTAGCTTTGTCTTTCTAGTAATACTAAGCTTACTTGTCCAGTTTGGTTTTCTTATGTCAATGTGGACACATTATATTAGTTTGATACCCTCTCCCACTTGTACACATTAGTAACAACATATGTTTCATTGGTAGCACATGCTTGAGAAAGAACAACACATGCTATTTGTAACAACAGATGCTTTGTTCATAACAACTCATGCTTTATTTCTCAACCTTAAACATTCATTCTCACTATCATACATGAAGTGGAGTGTGCAACCATACAAGAAAGGTACCGGCGAGGATCGTTACATTAATTCACCATTAAACTAACTTAATGTCACTCAAGATCTCGTTATACCCCCAAATCATTTATAATCACACTATATTTTGCATCTTTGATCCCTCTTTTTAGAAAAACCTATGCAAAATCCCATAATGTATTTGTACTTATGGTTACCATATAGACAACTCATGCCCATCGATAACCATTGTCTTTGTAACTGCCCAGGCAATAAGTCACAAATAGCTTATGTGATGTCAAAATGATTTTTTCTTAGATACTCATGTTAATCCATAAAGTCTTGGCTGCTTTCCTAGTCATACCCTGCTAGACCACATCATTCATAGCCTTTGGATAATATGTTAAAGTAGCAACACCATTTCCCAACTTCATAAAATAGGTCAAAGTTCTGAAGGCTATAGAGGTGGACTAAATGTCCACAAGACTCACACAATGATGAAGAAGGGACCTATTCATCACTTCCTTATTCAGTCGTCTCAAGCACATGCAATATGAAGTGCATGCTATAGTGGAGCTCCCACTAAGGATTTGTCAAGCTCTAAATAACACCATACGGAACACAACTTAGTCACTCCAAAAAGTGACCGACTTGAGCCACCATAGACTCAAGTCTAGCTTCATATAGGCTACATGGATACACTTTCCATGTTCAACTAAACAAGTCTCATCTTAGAACTCAGCTAAGGTGACATACATTATCTTTAATCACGCCACATTAATTAAGTAGATTGGTTATTATTTTGTACCTTGCAATACTTTGTCTCATCCCACTCACCATCATAGCACTGGGGTGATGTTTTCGTGTGAGAAAGCACATCAAGTATGGTGACAATTTTTAGATATGTGCCATTTTCAATTAAAATTTAATTTACTATGCAAATTCACACAAGATTAAAATGAAAAACATATTTCATTAATGCATAAGTACATGTACAAATATATCAAATCCTTAACAAACCTAAATAACAATGGGTTTAATATGCATGTGTTCATCTGTGGCATATGCTTCTCGAAATGGCAACCAAGAGTTCGATTATTGAGATACCCAAAGGAAAGAAACTTGATGATAAAAACTATGACATCTAGCATAGGAAGGTTCAGTAACTTCTCAATGGACATGAATTGCTCAACCATCTAACCATCAAAATGAGCCCACTCGAGACTGAGAATTTGGCCCAGCATCGCCATGACCATAAGACCTATTCCCTTTGGCAAAAGAAAGATAGAAGTGTGCACTTTACGTTGTTAGTTTACATGCATAATGAACTTATTGGGGAGTTTAAGAACTACCTAATGCCATAGAGATGTGGGACAATTGTGTCTAAAATATAGAGGGACAACAACCATAAGGCTTCGTGCCTTAATGCTTAGGTTCAAACAATACATGATGGACCCTAAGTATAGCATGATTGAACATCTTAGGGTGATGATGTCCTCTATGATTAGAGAAATGAAGGCAGCAGGTTATGATCTCACAGATGAGTAGTAGGTTCTAGCTATCAATATGTCACTTCCTGAGTCCTCGTGGGGACAAGTGAAGTTGATCCTTACTCATAACGAGGCCATTAAGACCTTTGATGGCATTTCCCACCATTTGGGGCTTAAGGCGAAGCGCAGAAATGCAAACTGCAATGTTGTTGCATTAGTTGCATAAAATGGGCGCAAGGGTGATGACCCTAAATGCAAGAAGGGAAAAGCTAAGAACCAAGGGCCTCATGAAGGGCAAGTCACTAAACGTTGTAGAGGTAAACACATGGGAAAGAAGGATAAGTCCAATCTCATGTGCTTCAATTGTAGAAAGAACAGACACTTTGCTTAGGAGTTTATTGAGTGCCATGAGGTTTGTCTTTACTTACCTTCTTTTCTATATGCCTTTGTTTGCACACTTACATTTTTTGCTCATTTTTTCATGATTGGATTGTAGATACGGGAGCGACAAAACATATGACCTATAGCATGTATGATTTGTAGATTACCATCGATTACCAATGGGTAGACATTTTGTAACAATGGGAAATGGAGAAGAAGACAGAGTCTTAGTGTAGGAACCTACCAACTTACTTTACGCAGTGGATGCAAATTACTCTTATATGATGTGCTTTATGTACCCACTATTCAATTTAATCTACTTTCAGTATCGACACTAGTGGACTTGGTTTTTTTTTTCTTGTTTGTAAGAATGGTGTGTCCATTTATCTTGATGATACCCTTCATGGTTTTGGGCACTTTGTAATAGTTTATTTATGATGGACTTAAAAGATGTATCTGAATCTCATAAATATTTTGCTCATGTTACTTCTTCTTCTATTGATATTGAATCTAATTCTGTTAAATGACATGCTCAATTAGAACATATTGGACAAAATAGAATGTCCAGATTGGCTAGAGGAGGGCTATTGGGCTCTCTCGCTAAATTGAGTGTTCCTACTTGTGAGCCTTGTCTCGTTGGGAAAGCTAGTAGAAAATCTTTTGGTAAGGCTAAAAGGGCTTCACATCCTCTGAAGTGGATCCAATCTAATATTTATGGGCCTATGAATGTGAAAGCACATAATGGCACAACTTAATTTATCACATCCATAAATGATTTCTCATGACATGGCTTAGTATTTATGTTACCTCACTGCTCAGAATCTTTGTATTGTTTCAAACGCTTTGTAGCTAAGTTTGAGAATCAAAAAGAGAAGAGCATTAAGGCTCTTCGTATTGATAGAGGCCGAGAGTATTTCTTTGCTCAGTTTAGAGAATTTTTTGAGAATAAGAAACTCCTCAACAAAATAAGGTTGAAGGGAGAAGGAAACGAATTATGTTAGACATGGTTAGGTTGATGATGGCTCAAGTCAACCTCTCAATTAAGTTTTGGGGGGATGCCTTTGAGACTGCCGTATACATCCTTAATCAAATGCTCACTAAGTATGCCCCGACTATTCCATATGAGTTATGGAACGGAGATAAGCCTAATTTGGAAGGCCTAAGGCCACGAGGATCTGCTGGTTATGTTCACCACTAAGTTTGGGAAGTTAGGCTATAGAGCTAATAAACGTGTGTTTATTAGAGCATTCTAACGGCTATATGATGTATGATGAACATCATGGAGGGCTCATTGAGTACCGAGGTATAGATTTTTTGGAGGATGATTTCCCTATTATTGGTAAGATCAAACAAAGTCTTGATCTCTATGAGTTAGAGGAACATCAAGACAAAGTGCCCTAAATGGATTTGGATTCACAATCCATTCTGATGACTATTGAAATCAGTGGGAGCATAGAACTTAAGCCTCAGTCTCCAGAATTGCGTAAGAGCTAACATAGAAATGTTTCACAGACACTTTGAAATAGAAGGTGGGTCCTTCTTGAGCATTTATGTTGATGTTGACTTCTTCTTTTGAAGAAGCAATGAACTCACCAATTTCGAGTAAGTGGCTTGTAGCAATGGAGGATGAGATGGAATTCATAGCTAAGAACCATGTGTGGGACTTAGTCAATCTACCTGTTGGGCGTAAAATCATTGGAAACAAATGGGTCTTAAAGGTTAAGTGCAAGACAGATGGATCAATTGATAAGTATAAGGCCCGATTAGTGGTGAAAGGTTAGACCCAAAAAGAGGGTATGGACTACGATGAGACGTTTCTTCTTGTCGTGAGATTTGTGTCTATTCGCCTTATCCTAGCTATTATTGCATATATAGATTTGGATTTGTTCCAAAATGGATGTTAAAAATGACATTTCTAAATAGAGAAATAAATGAAGAGATCTATATGGATCAACTCGTTGGGTTTCGAGAAAAGGGAAAAGAGCACAAAGTGTGTCACTTGAGACGTTCCATTATACCTTGAAACAATCATCTAGACAATGGTATCTTAGATTTCATCAAGCCATTACATCGGTAGGCTTTGCAATGATTGAAGAGGACCATTGTGTATACATAAAGAGATAAGAGGGTGTGTTTCTTATACTCTCCTTATATGTAGATGATATTTTGATAGATGGGAATGATATAGATATGATCATTACCACTTAAAAGTGGTTGTCCTCTACTTTTGAAATGAAGGACATGGGTGAAACAAATTATGTTATCGGGGTTAAGATCCAGAGGGATCGTGCTAAGAGATTTCTAAGTTTTTCTCAAGAAACCTATATTAATAAGATCTTGAAACGTTTCCATATGCATAACTGCAAACCTGTTGACACTCCAATGGAGAAGGGCCTATACCTAAGTATAGATCAATGTCCAAATATAGAGGAAGAAATACAACAAATGGCTAAGGTGCCATATGCAAGCATTGTTAGTAGTCTAATGTACGCTATGTTATGTACTCGACCTGATATATGCTTTGCAGTTAGGATGGTTAGTCGATATCAAAGTAATCCTAGACCAACGCATTAGGAAGCGGTCAAAAGAATACTTAGATATCTAAGAGGAACCACTAACATGGCTTTGTGCTATTAACATGGGAGCCTTAAATTGGTTGGATATAGTGATGGTGATGGATCTGTTGATAGAGACGAGCACATTGGGAGAAGAGTCATTTCTTGGTGTAACAAGAAACAATAATGCATGTCATTGTCTATGATGGAGTCTGAGTATGTTGTATGTACCTTGGTGGTGTAAGAGGTGATATGGTTGAGGGGATTTTTTAGGAGCCTCAATATTACTGGGCATCTTCATGAAGCCTCAGTTATTTATTTTGATAACACAATTGCAATTGCCTATGCAAAGGACACAAAGTATCTTGGAACAACAAAGCACATAGATACTTGATACCACTTCATCCATGATATCATTGCACAAGGACATGTGATCCTAAAGCATGTCTCTATGAGAGATATGATAGTTGATCCTTTTATTAAACTCATTGCTAGAGATGCTTTAGTTTTGATGGGGATTTTATGTATTTGTACATTTACTTATGTATTAACAAAATATGTTTTTCATTTTAATCTTGCGTGAATTTGCATAGTAAATTAAGGTTTATTAAAAATGGTAGATATCTGAAAATTTTCACTAGGCTTGATGTTACTCTCTCACAAGAGAACATCGCCCCAATGTTATGAAAACGAGTGAGATAAGACAAAATATTACAAGGTACAAAATGATAGGCATTCTCCTTAATTACTGTAGTGTGATTAAGGATTATGCATGTTGCCTTAACTGAGTGCAAAGATGAGACTTGTTTAGTCGAACATGGAAAGTGTATCCATGTAGCTTGTATGAAGCCAGATTTAAGTCTATGGTGGATTAAGTCGATCACTTTCTAGAGTAATTGGGTTGTGTTCCGTATGGTGTTATTTATAGCGAGACAAATCCCTAGCGGGAGCTCCACCATAGCATACACTTCATACTGCATGTGCTTGAGATGACCAAATAAGGGAGTCATGAATATGTCCCTTCTTCATCACTGTGCGAGCTTTGTGGACATCTAGTCCACCTCTATACCCTTTGGAACTTTGACCTATGTCATGAAGTCGGGAATTGGTGTTGCTAATTTAGCATATTATCTAAAGGTTAGGAATGATGCAGTCTAGCAGGGTATGATTAGGAGAGCAACCAAGACTTCATGGATTGACATGAATGTTTAAAGAAAAATAATTTTGATATCATACAAGCTATTTATGACTCATTGCCTGGGCGGTTACAAAGACATTAGTTGTCGATAGGTATGAGTTGTCTATATGGTAACCATGAATACAAATACATTATGAGATTTGCATAGCTCTTTATGAAAAGAGGGACCAGAGATGCAAAATCTAGTGTGATTAGAAATGATTTGCGATATAACGAGATCTTGAGTGATGTTATGTTAGTTTGTTGGTGACTTAATGTAATGATCCTCACTGATACCTTTCTCGTATGATCACACGCTCCACTTCTTATATGATAGTGAGAATGAATATTTGAGGACGATAAATAAAGCATGAGTTGCTATGAACAAAGCATTTGTGCTACAAATATGCATGTGTTGTTCTTTCTCAAGCATGTGCTGCTAATGTATACAAGTGGGAGATATAGCAAAATAATATAATGAGTCCACATTGGACAAGAAAACCAAAGTGAACCAAAGTGGACAAGTAAGCTTGGTCTTACAAGAAAGACAAAGATAACAAATGAGTGGTTACTTGTTGGAATGTCTATCTTTTTTTTTCTATTTCTCTACATAAGTTGCAAAAGAGAGAATGCCTGAAGGAGCTTCTCCCTCCCACACTTAAGGCTCTCCCAAAAGTATTGAGTTCTTCCTCATGTTCTTATCTCATTAAGCCATCATTCACAAGGCTTGGGATTTGGGGTCTGAATTAGAGTGAATAACTCTAGTAGCTGCTCACAACATCAAAAAAGGGCAAATTTGAGTTCCTTGAAGCCATTAGAGCACAAGGTGGACTTGTAAAGCAAGCACAAGAGAAAGGGACTTGTCAAGTTTGAGAGATAAGGTCTCACTACACCTTCCAACAATCTTAATACCTTAAAATCTGTTTATCAAATTGAAAGAAAAGAAGATGATCAACTAAAATGGCCAAACAAGCATACGTAGCTTATTAGAACTCTTCAGTCCTTCTTGTAAAACTCTTAAAACTTCACTGCTCATTTAATTATAGATATTTAAATGTAATTATTTTATATAATTTACATTAGTAATCAATAATTGTATTTACCTTAACCAAATCTAACGTAATGAATTCTTTATATCAATTTTCATGTGTTTGGTTGTTTTGACGAATGCCAAAATTGAACCGATGCTATCCTAAACAAAATATAGATTTTTATTTGGTTAATAATGATGAGTGAGGATCTTCTATCTAATTTTACTCTATCCCCAATGGTCAAAACGACATTGTTCTCTAAACTCACATCCAATAGTCAAAACAGCATTATTTTGGACACAGGACAAAGTTGGACAATTTTTAAACTCATATCTAGTAGTCAAAACAACGTCGTTCTGGGCATTAAATATAGGGTTAGATAAGGCAAAATTAGATAGAAGATCTGAACTTAATAATAACACCTACCACATAAATTAACTAATAAGTCCAAAGCCGTTTTAACCATTAGATAGAGTTAGACGGAGCAAAATTGAACAAAAGATCTAAACTAAATAATAACACTAAAACATAGATTAACTAATAATACCAAAGGGTATTATGTTAGGATTAACCGTCAAAGATTTATGCACCTATACAGATATTTAACAGAGATTAAAAAGTTTTATTAATAAACACTGACATGATTGATCCGTACTTAAATCGCATGCCAAAACAAAAATATCAAGTATAGGACATGACGTGCTAATGAGCAATCGTGCAAATGCCCAATCTATCGCTCTCCTAATGATGGTGCATTTACCCGGCTAAATTTGTGGAATTGATTATAGTAAAAGGTTTAGAAAGTTTGGTTGGGTCACGAAGAAAATGACAATGCCACTTGTAAAGTCAGCATTTAAGTGTGACTCTTTCTAATTTTCATTACGTACAGTAATAGGGAAAAAGAATCACTGTTGGGAATGTGATAATTATGTTAACGTTTTAAGTGTGACCCTTCCAAGCTTTTAGATACATCATATATTAATTGTTGTCAGCATTTAATTTTGATTCTTTCTAAGATTAATCATATATAATAGACCCAAAATCAATATTGGGACAATAATATGAAGTAATTGATTTATGACGTGATTGGCAATGTGATCTTTTCATTGTTTTCTGCTTGACAATAAGGCGATGTTAACTTGCAATCCATTTTAAGTTTGAAAATAGTTAGTAACTGATGTCAAGCTTGAAAATTAAGGGGAATAAAGTGTAGACTAATGAAAAATTGATGTCAATAGCATATTCAGCCAAATGTTCAACTTGCTAGACCCGTATACAGGCGTGGTTAAATTGAAAAGCTACTAGCCTTTGTAGGCCTTGCAATGGAAAGAAGCCAGACTCTTGAGTAACTTGTCAATGCATGGCTTTTGGGACTGGTATCTCAATTAGGGTCTTAAAGGTTAATCCATTTTAGTTTTTAGATTTATTTTTCTTTCCTCCTTAATTTTAAATTTAGATTGCTGCAAATTCACAAGCCATGGTATTAGGGTTGTCCCACATCTATAATTCTATGATCATAGATTTTGAGTTAGCATATAATTTTTTTTTATTGTGAATGAACTCATTTAATCATAGTTCAATTTCTTCTCAAACTAACTGATATCAATAAGAGGTAATTTCATGATAGTAATCAATCTAACAATTACATATTTTTAACTTTAAATAATATAATGATACATGCTCAATTGTTTACTATTAAAATATTTGGGGCACCACGTTAGTTCTCTCTTAAATATATTTAATTTTAATAGTATCTTATTATAAGTCAATTTTATTATCAATTTTTAAAAACATCTTCCAATTATAAAATAATATATGTAAATATTTAATGGTTAAAAGTACTTTTTAAACCTTATTATTTTCATTCTAGTACAACTTGAACTATATCGTTTCAGAGCATTCAATTACAATTTTATCATTTTCAAAATATTCAGAATATTCCCTAAGTAGAGTAAACTTTTACCCATTGCCATGTCATTGTTGACGAAAGAGCATGTAATATGAAGAACTTGTAACGTATTTTATGTTGTGAATTGTTGTACAATGTGTGCTATATTTATAGCACTGAGTGAGATAAGATGAATCCATTCAAAATTGATTCAATCTAAACTAAATGATAAGACGAAATAAAAATTACAAAAGAATGGATATGAACATGTGAATAATGTGAAATGATACAATATATGGTAGCTAAATTGTTGAGATGTTATCAACCTCCTCGAGCTCACAGTACGAGGAAACTGTGAGCTTGTCTCGAAATTGTTGAAAAAAATGAAGAAGAAGGAGCTTTGGTTATAATATCAACAATTTGAGCAGAGGTGAAATGTATTGAATAAATAAAGCTTTACTGGCCACGAGATCATGAACAAAATAAATATCAATTTCAATTTTCTTGGACAAGCATGAAAAACTAGATTTGAGGCAAAAAATATAGTGTCAAGATTATCACTCCAAAGGGTTGGGAAAAGGGTAATAAAAACTAGTTCACCAAAAAGACTAGTAATCTATATAATTCTACAAAGGCAAAAGCAATTTTGTAGTACTCAACCTTAGTACTAGATTGAGCAACAACGGGTTGCTTCTTAGCGCTGCAGTAAATAAGATTAGGCCTAATAAAGATACAATAACTAGGCATAGAACACTGATCATTAGCACAACCAGCCTAGTTAGCATCATAATAAGCTTTTAAAGAAAAACTAGGAGATTTGGTAAAAGGAATGCTACAAGAAAGTGTGGAGCAGAGATATCATAGAATTCAGTTTACCACATACCATTGAATGTCAGTAGGACACTGTAAAATTTTGGATACCTTATTGACAGTAAATTGACTGTCAAAACAAGTGAGACAAAGATATTGAAATATATCAATAGTGCTACGAAATTCAGTCAGACTAGAAAGGGAACATTATGATTTGTGTACAAGGGAAGAGATGCAGTAATGGGTGTATGAACTAGTTTAGATTTATCAAAATCAACTAGAAGAAGAATATCTTTGGTGTATTGTGTTTGGTTGAGAAGAATGCCTTGAGAAGTGGTATAAGCTTTAATACCAAGAAAGTGATGAAATGGACCTAAGTCTTTTATAGAAAAAGCAGAGTTGAGATCATGGATAAGTTTTATGATGAATGAGGGTGAAGAATCATTGACTAAGATGTCATCCGCATAAATTAAGAGAAAGGTTGTTTAAGAGTTGGTTTTATAAAAGAACAAAGAGGTATCAGACTTTGAGGGTTTAAAATGAAGATCAAGTTTTTGACTTAGGCGATGAAACCGTGCTTTAGCGGCTTGTTTAAGACCATATAAGGCTTTATCGAGTCTGCAAACATAGTAAGGATGGTGGGGATCGGTGAAGCCAGGAGGTTGAGACATGTAAACAGGTTCTTGTAAGTAATTATGAAGAAAGGCAATATTGACATCAAGTTAGCGAATAACCCAATTATGAAATATAGCCAGGGAAATGATGATGCAAATAGTTGTTGGTTTGACAATAGGACTAAAAGTGATGATATAATAAACTTCTAGGGTTTGATGATAACCTTTTGGCTATAAGACAAGCTTTGTAACGCTTAAGAGAACTATTAGAATTTTGTTTAGTGCAAAAAATTCATTTACAACAGACAATGTTTCCATTTGGTAAGGGAGGAACAAGAGTCCATGTGTTATTGTGATGGATAACGCTGAACTCATCATGCATCGCTTAGTACTAATGAGGAAATTTGTTAGCTTGAGTAAAGGATGTGGGATCAGAAAAAATATTTGAGATGGTGATAGTATAGGTGATGTAATCAAAAAAGTGATGAGGGATATAGATGTGGTCTAGGGTACTTGTGATCATGGAATGGGGAGGAGGAGGCAATGTGGTTGTGATAGGGGGAAGAAGAAGTAAAGGGTAGTTGAGAAAGAGGTAAAGATAAAGAAATAGGAGGTCAAGAAGGTGAGAGGGAGGATGAAAAAGGCAAATTTTTGTAGGGAAAAAGATGTTCAATGAAGTGAATATGATGGGAAATCTAAAGCTTAGAGGTGATGGGATCAAATGATCAATAATCTATATATTAAGGGATATAACTAAGAAAAATCATTGTACAGATTTTGGTGTAAGTTTGTCTATACGAGTGGATCTCAAATAAGGAAAACAGGCACAATAAAAAATATGAAGGTGAGTAAGGTTAGGTTTAGTGTAGTAGAGGACCTCATGAGGAGATTTGTGATGAAGAATAAGAGTGGGAGGGAGGTTGATAAGGTAGACAATAGTGGTGAATGCTTCGTACTAGAGAAAATTAAAAGAGAGGAATTAAGAAGAAGAGTGAGACCAGTTTTAGTTATATGACGAATTTTATGTTCAATAAGACCATTTTGTTGGGGTATATAGGGATATGAGGTGTGAAGAGTGATTCTATGGGAAATAGGATAGTGAGTAAAAGCACCTTTTTTGAGATTAAGAGCTCCATCACATTGAAATGTTTGTATAGTAGTGGAGAAAAAAAATAGAGGTAGTTTTAAAGGTTTGAAAGCGAAGTAAGGCATGATTTATGGGTTAGAGGAAAAATTCATGTAAAGAAACTAAAATCATCTACAAAGATAATGAAATATCAATAAACAAGGTGGGAAAGAGTTAGGGAGAGACCCAAAATGTCACAATGAATTAGTTGTAAGGGTTTGACAAAAATACAAGAAGGCAGGAAAAGAAAGGTGAACACTTGTGCCTTGTAGACAAGAAGTATATGGAAAGTGAAATTATAAAATAGAACCTAATTTATATAATGTAGAGTGACATGGGAGATGTTAAGGTACCAGTTGAGGAAAATAGGAAGGCTGTGTCCATTACCGACAATGACTTGATTGGATCTTTCATATGGTGTGATATATTCTATGAAATTAGGTTGTGGAGTCATGTGAGCAATTGTGCATTGATATTTGTTAACCAACCAGTAACAATATTGTGATTTAAAGGGAGTCAGATCATAATTAGAATGAATATTCATAATTAAAGGAGCAGTTACAAGATTTGGAGTATCGAAATCGACAGTGAACAGTAATGTGTCTCCATTTCTAGCATATTTGACATTGGGTATGTTGGAGTTATGTAAATATAGTGCCCTGGAAAGCAAGTGTATTTACATGTAACTTTATCTTCTTGATTCTGCTTTGTAATGAAAATATTTATTATTAATAAAACAAAGAGTTTGGTTTTATCTGTATGAGCATTATATATCGGTCATAAGGTACCAAGATTCATTTGTAAGTAATATACATATACATAGAGATGTATGGGAAACATGTATATTATTAGAATCGAATTAATTAATTCACAGTTGAATAATCAAGTTGGTCGTTTGATTATGGTTTAGGCGTAGTGTTGCGATTTATCTCCATATAAGTAAAGGAGTTTACTTAAAGGGAATGATGAGTTTCATATCATGATAGTAGTAGACTATCGATAATGGCACTATTAAATGAATCGGAATCAAGTATGTTTTCAAGAATAAAGTAGTCGTTACTTTAATCTTAAAACATACAACTTAAGCATTCGCTATTATGAACCACAATCTTGATGAGTGGTGAACTCATATGTGTTTCATTATAATTCTTGATATGATCGGAATGGATTTTTACAGGTATTAATCCGGTGTGCGCATGTTGGAATTATTAATTGAAACATGTATCGAGAACATTCACTCGAATAAAGAGTTTATAGTGTTATCATCTCTTCAGATGTTTTAAGGAGATTTGGTGATTAAGCTGGCGCGATGGTTTGATGGACTAGCTACCCATCAAGTCTTAACACTAAGATGAGATCTTATGTGTTAATCACCATATAAAGTAAAATGAGAGATCTAGAAGGAAAAACCAACACAAGGGCAAAAGCGGTAATTTTACCATTTGTTGTGCGGATGGCTATAATAAGGTTCTAAATAGGGTTTGCAATTGGACATATTCTCATAATATTTAATAATTCAAGAGTTCAACTAATTGTCTTTAGTGGAATGACATTTAGTTAATAAGCTAGAATTAATTCAATGAGATTGAATTATTTACGGGCTTATTGGAGCTTGAATTATCAAAGTCAATAAGATTCCCCACTTGGCTTTAAGGAAGGTTATCAAGCTAAGTAAGAAGTAGTTTGGAGGCTTTAGAAGTCCATAATTGAATGATGGGCTTATACTAATTAATGGTTAATTGGAAGCCCATATGTTCATTTAGAAATGGGCTTGTTTTGGTTTAATGTAATTGATTAGATTAATTATATTAAAACATTTTTTTAAATGGAGAAGAAGCTATTTCAAAATTGTGTTAGGTTAGATGTGTAACCACACATTTGAAATTAAAATACTAAATAAAGATGGTCTTTATTATGGCTCATCATTATTAAATGGAGTTATGAACTTACCATTAAATGGTTTAATGGTTGGCTTTTAATGTTGGCATGTAACCTATTTGCATTCATTAGATTAAAGATGAAAGATGTGCATTAGATGGACCATCTTTCTTCTTTCTTCTTGCCAAAACCGAAATGGGTATTCAATTATAGGTTATGGTCTTTTCAAATAGCCATTTAAAGATAAATGAAGTAAGTCTCATTTATTGGCTATTTAATGAGTGATTAATGTAAGTGATGCATTGGATGCCTCTCACTCTTTCCATTTCATGCATATTTCGAAATTGAGAGGTAAGAAAGGGTTCTTGCATGTTTTTAGACATTCTCTCTTTTCATGCAAGAGAGAACCGAAATTCCTAAGTGAAAGAATTGAAAGAGTTTGATTTTGGTTCTTCTTCTTCTAAGAAAATCTCCTCCAAATTTTTCTTCTCCTTTCCCACCAAAGGATTTTGTTAACCTAGTTGTCCTTGAAGAAAAGTGGTAAATCTAATTGGTAGAGGATACTACTACAAGGAAGAAGATAGATTGCTAAAGGAAAAGACTCAAAGGCAAAGGATTTGGATATAAGAAAGAGAGGATAAATGAGGATTTAAAAGTCATGGCGAAGGAGTCGGAATTCCTTTTATCTTGTTCTTGGTTTTATTATCCTTATACCATATCATGTATGGATTAGCATATTGATTTGGATATATTGCTTCCGCTGCAAGATGATTTCTTAAAAAGTTTTGAAATCTATCGTTTCTCCAAACTAAGCATGCTTATCAGAGCCGGTTTTTCATGCATGATTTCGGTTCCTATATGGTGGATCCATGGGTTGGCAATCTTTTTATGTATACTGCATATTTTTATGTGATAGAAATATATATGGTGTATGTTGCTCTTTTGGTTGTCCATAGAATTTAAATTTTATCTTGTAAGATTTCTTCATTTGGTTGTAACAAGGAGGGTGGTCTATCATCACCATATTTCCTCCTTGGTTTCTTTTTCCTATTTTATTTGATTTTGTAATGTACAAATTGATGTAATGATGAAGAAGGAGCAGCCATGGATTGAAGAAATAGAAAGGTAAAATTTTCAGTGTATCCTTTTGTGTTTTGGCATAAGTTTTGTGAAAACTAAGTTGCTGGAATTTTTGTTTCAATGAATCATATTTCAGTTATGATTGGAAAACAAGTGCTGGTTTTTTGTTTCAAAGAATCCAATTTCGATTTTGCTAAAATACTAAGTGCTGTGTTTAATTTTCATGAAATGAGTTTCGGTTTTAATAAAACAAGTGATGGAATTTTTTGTCAAAACAAAGATTTGGTTTTCTAAAAATCTAGTGCTGGAATTTTATTTTCAAAATGAAAAATTCTAATTTCATAAATGCCATTACATTTTGTTTACGAATGAGCGGATCATGTTAGCGAAGAGTTCGAAGCGGAAGATCCAAGATGAAGAAGCATATTTTGGGCCTAAAAGGCTTGTAATTATTTTATGTTTCTAGGATGGACAATCAAAATTGGCTTTATTAGTTCATGTGATGAATGGAGAAATGAATGCTTGTAATATGTGATATTATGTGATTGTATGTCATTTAGAAAATTGCCAACCCTAGGCCTTGCCATACATTCATTATGTATGAGATATATAATGAAACAATATAGGATGGATAATAAATTGCATCTAGACAAGATGGCATTTAAAACTTAAAGCCCAAAAAGATTGAGTGGGAGAGGATGCTCCTGTGAGAGTCCACGGTCTCCAATTGATGGCCCGTTTGCATGTGGTGAAGTGTTACTCCCCATCGAAGGGCATGGATCCTAGATCTTGCATGGTTTGGGTCTCCTTAAGGATAAGTCCACTTAATGATAGCAAATGTGACCTCCCACTGAGGCATGATTTGTAGGTATCTTTAGTGAATGAATCAAATGGTTATAGACTCAACATTTTTTATCAATAAACTGCCCACCGTAGCTCTGTTAGTAAAAGTATGGACCAAATTAAGCGCTTCTTAAAAATTAAGCATGAGATGCTTGGTAGTTTTTGAGTGGGAGGGTCCAGTTTTTCTTTTAATAGATAAGATGGCCCACCGTCACTTAGTACATTATAGATAAGAAAAATAACCGTCAGTATAATGTTTTAATTTTTATGTTTTGTTAAATCTATCATCATGCATACATGCATCATGATTTTATACAAAGTTCCATAAATTGTTGACTAGTATGCTCATGTTTTAATAATTTATATTTTCGGACATAATCAACCACAAAATGAATCCACTCACCTTGCTCTTGACTAATAACAAATTGGAAAATGGAGACAAGTTTAATGAATGGAGACGTAACCTTGACATTGTTCTTCAATATGAGCGTATTTCATGGGTGTTAACTGAAAATGAGCTACACATCTAAGTGGAGATGCAACTCTGAGCAAGTCCAACAACATGGCGTTGGCGAATCTTGACAAGACTACTCGGTGTTATATTAAAGCTTCATCGTGGCATGTTGCAAAAGCAAATTGCTTGTATGAAAACGCTAGTGCAATGGTCCATCACCTACATGAGATGTTTGGTGTGAGGACTAGGTCTGCAAGAGTGAAAGCTATCCAAACCTTTCATAATCTCGAAAGAAACTGGTGAGCCGCAAGGGATTACATGATGAAGGTAATCTCTGCGGTCCCGAGGTGAGATGCTTAGGCGGATATGGATGCGGACACGCAGATGATTATGATCATCAATAGCTTAAACTCTTCTTTTCAGCAGTTTAAGTTGGACTATGAGCTCAACAGCAAGGATTACACCTTTAGTGAGTTGATGAATACCCTCAGAGCACGGAGGAAATATTGAATATTAAGGCTCATGGGCGAGAAGCTAATGTAGCTTCTTCTTCTAAGCCAAGGTAAGGGCAAGGAAAGAAGAAGGGTCCAATGAAAATAAGGCCCAAATAGGGTCAAGGCCAAACCTATGAAAAAGAAGGCCAAAGAGAACATCAAAGGAAAGTGTTTCCACTTTGATGAGATGGGCCCTTGGAAAAGAATCCGATCTACCTAGAGTCCCTCAAAAGCAAACAAGGTGCGGGCTTCCTAAGTTTGTTAGGAACTAGAAATGTGGCGATTTATCTACTTCTTGGATATTAGATTAGGAGCCACTAACCATGTTTGTAATTCTTTGCGAGGGTTCCAAAGAAGGAAAAGACTTCCTAAAGGCCAGTTTCAAGTTAAGATAGCAGATGGTTCCTATGTTTCAGAGAATCGGTGGGAGTAGTTATCTTGGACTTCCTAGTGGTCATAGGTTATATTTGGAAGATGTTTATTACATGCCAATGATTGTAAGGAACATGATTTCTGTTTTTTGTCTAATAAAATCTGGCTATTCCTTATATTTTGAAAAGGTTGTTTCAATATATGAGAATAAGGATTTTATTTGTGAAGCGATAATTAAACAGGGATTTTTTTTTATAGAACCTATGAAAGGCTCACTAAACTCCATAGAATTGATAAAACCAAGACAATCCAATATCTATAGCATTAATTCAAAGTATCTGTGGCATCTAAGGATGGGTCATATCAATCAGAAAAGACTTGACAGGCTAGTAAAGGATGGGATCCTTATGGGCTTGGATAGTGATCCATTACTCACTGTGAATCTTGTATTGAAGGAAAATGACAAAAGCCTCATTTCCTTCTAAAGGAAATGATTTGAATCCACATTGGACATGGTACATCTTGATGTGTGTGGGCCCATGAATGTACAAGTTAGAGGAGGTTATGAATATTTCATAATTTTTATAGATGATTACTCAAGACATGGCTATTTGTATTTGATGCATAAAAGAGTGAATCTTTTGAAAGTTCAAAGAAATCAAAGTCAAGTCGAGAAGCAACTTGGCAAGCCATTAAAGCAGTTCGATCGGATCGAGGTGGTGAGTATTTATCTGGAGAGTTCAGCAATATTTAATTGACAATGGAATTGTTTCCAATTTGTCGACTCCTCCTACACCTCAACAGAATGGTGTAGCGAGAGGAGAAATAGAACTCTATTGGAAATGGTAAGATCAATGATGTCCTATGCTAGCCTTCAGAATCGTTACGGGGATATGCCATACAAACGGCAACATATCTTCTTAACTTTGCTCCATCCAAATCGGTGCCTAAAACACCTAGGGAAGTTGTGGATCGCCGAGTGCCTTCATTGAGGCACTTGAGGACTTAGGGCTGTCCAGCCCATGTTCTAAAGCCTGAATCCACAAAGATGGAACCAAGGTCGAAGTATGTTTGTTTGTAGGATATCTACGGAACTCGAGGGTACTATTTTTACGGTCCTCATGATAGGAAGGTATTTGTGTCGACAAATGCAAACTTCTTAGAGGAAGAGTTTGTGAGAAATCACAAAGGAAGAAGTGAAGTAGTACTAAAGGAGTTAGCAATTTCATCCAAACCAAGAGTTGTTTTGGATATGATGAATAAGATGTCGAAATGGATTCAAGAGTTGAATCGGAAGTGCAACCCTGAACATCAAGATGTGCCTAGGCGTAGTGGGAGGGTTGTGAGACAACCAGATAGGTATCTGGGTTTAGGAGAAGGCTTAATTGCCATCTCGGACCAAGAAGAAACAGATCCGTTACGTATACAGGCTATTAATGATGTTGATGCGGGAAAATGGCTCAAGGCAATGGAATCGAAATAGATTCTATGTATACTAATGAAGTGCGGGTCCTTGTAGATCTACCACCAGTCTAAAAATCATAGGGTGTAAATGGATCTACAAAGGAAAAGGGATCGAGATGGAAAGGTAGAGACCTTTAAAGCTAGATTGGTAGCTAAAGGCTATCTGCAAAGGAGGGTATAGACTACGAGGAGACTTTTCTCCGGTTGCCATGCTTAAGTCCATCAGATTCTTTTGGCCATAGCGACCTATTTCGATTATGAAATATAGAAAATGGATGTCAAGACCACATTTCTGAATGGAGATCTTGAGGAGACCATTTATATGGCCCAACCAGAAGGATTCATTGAGCTAGGTAATGAGCATAAGGTTTGCAAGTTGCAAAGGTCCATTTATGGACCTAAGCAAGCATCTAGGTCTTGGAACATTAGGTTTGATAAGGCTATCAAAACCTATGGGTTCATACAAAACCTAGATGAGCCTTATGTTTACAAAAGAATACAAGAAGGTAAGGTTACTTTCCTAATCCTGTATGTTGATGACATTACGCTCATTGGGAATGATGTGGGAATGTTATCTGCGGTTAAGGATGACTGAATGAGCAGTTTTCAATGAAGGATTTGGAGAGGCTACCTATGTTCTAGGGATCAAACTTATAAGGGATCGTAAGAAGAAGAAGATAGTTTTGTCTCAACTAACTTACATTGAGAATATGCTCAATAAGTTCGCCATGCAAGATTCCAAGAGGGGTTTCACTCCTACTAGACATGGAATCAAACTTTCAAAGGAACAAGCACCTAAAACCCAAGAGGAGGTTGAGCATGCGTAACATTCCATATGCTTGGCAGTTGGTAGTTTGATGTATGCAATCTTGTGCACTAGACCGGATATCTCATTACCTTGATGGGATGGTAGCGATTTGATCCAATCGAGAATGGAACATTGGATTGCGGTTAAGTGTATATTAAGTATCTTCGTAGGACGAAGAACTTAATGCTTGTTTACTCTGGAAGTAATCTTATTTGAAAGGATAAGCGGATTCGATTTCCAATCGATGTTGATTCAAGGAAATCAACCACGGTTCTATATTTACTTTAGGAGGTAGAGCCATAGTTTGGAGGAGTGTCAAGCAATCTTGTATTCTTGATTCGACTATGGAGGTTGAGTATGTTCTTTGCTTATGAAGCGTGAAAGGAAGCGATCGGCTCGGAAGTTCCTAAATGATTTGGAGGTAGTTCGAGGCGAAAAAGCCATTACACTTTATTGTGATAATAGTGGGGCGGTGGCTAATTCTAAAGAACCTCGGAACCACAAAGTCGCCAAACACATTGGCGAAAGTATCATCTTATAAGGGAGATAATACAACGCGGAGAAGTAGATGTGGTAAAGATTCCTCTGAGCAAAACCTTCTGATCTGTTCATCACAAAGACATTGACTCAAAAGAGCTTTGAGAGTCACCTAGAAGGGATGGGAATGAAGGATATGTCAAACTTGCTTTAGGGCAAGTGGGAGATTGTTGGAGTTATGTAAATATAGTGCCTAGAAAGCAAGTGTATTTACATGTAACTTTATCTTCTTGATTCTGATTTTGTAATGAAAATATTTATTATTAATAAAACAAAAGAGTTTGGTTTTATACGTATGAGCATTATATATCTGGTCATAAGGTACCAAGATTCATTTGTAAGTAATATACATATACATAGAGATGTATGGGAAACATGTATATTATTAGAATCAATTAATTGATTCACGTTGAATAATCAAGTTGGTCGTTTGATTATGGTTTAGACTATAGTGTTGCGATTTATCTCCATATAAGTAAAGGAGTTTACTTAAAGGGAATGATGAGTTTCATATCATGATAGTAGTAGTGTAACACCCACTCCCGAAAGTGACCCGAACCCGATATCGTTGGTGATATCCGAGTCCGTGCCCGCGAGTGGCGTCGATTACATCGATCGATTAAAACTCAAGTATACTTTTTTTTGGAAGCCATTGGTTCACGTTAAGCGGCAAAAAAAAGAAGTAACTAACACCCATGTTCATAATAAACCGATTTGATTATTACGGTCATCCGAGAATAATTTACAATCATCAATGAGTAAAACATTAAAACCAATATGGGCTCGGTAGAAATATAAAGCATTGTTATACGGTGATTGCGGAACACAATTTGATAAGACACTAATGCAGAACGGATGATCCCGACCTCATCCTTTATCGCTTCTGAGAGACATACTCCGTGTCAAGCGGGTATTCTTCAAGACCTGAAAAATAGATGCAAATTTTGGGTGAGTTTTGCGAACTCAGTGAGTGACCATCATCGATGGTCCATCCAATCACATAACATATAACACATACTTTCATTTTCCATTAAGTCACATGTCATATTCCCTATCATACCTCACATTCACATACAGTTTCATATTTTCATTATGTCGATACAATGTCATCTTCAATATAATCAAATTGATCATTCAATCAAGTTTATCATTCCCATTCAACACACAATGTCACGTTCCCATTCAATACAGTGTTGCAGTCCCATTCAATACAAGTAATTCAACCAATCACATTCCGTACAATCAAATCAATCATGTTATGCATATGTGCATGAAACCCACTTTCCATTTAATTACTTTGTTGTGACCGAGTGTCTAAACTGTCCCGTACCCAATAGATATCGGGCTCATTGAAAGCTGTCCCATATAGGGCTCATTGTGAATCGTCCCATAAAGGACTCATTATAAAGCTGTCCCATAAAGGGCTCATTGTAAATCGCCCCATAAAGGGCTCATTGTCGTTGAGCACGAGGCTCTGAATCGATGTCGAGCATGAAGCTCTTTACTCATTGTTGACTACTCGGTCACAACTCTCATTATCTTTCATAAATTCATGCGGTGGAATGTCTTATGCATATTTGCATGCACTCGATCAATCATAGTTACTATCATCGGACCGTAGTCCGGCATTCGACATCAATTAAGAAGTCACATTTCATTTATGTGCAATTATGCATGCAAGACATTTTAACAATCTCAATATATACACTTAGGTCATCCCATTCACATTCAAGGAGCACTTGATAACTCAATTCCAAATACTTAATTACTCATGGGACCTCTTTATGCGGAACCCATATTTAATCACAATTAATAAAATAAATCAATACTCATTCAACATATAACAAAAGCAAATAACCAATAAATAAGACCATCTAGGTCTACTCACGATACTCTCAGATTTGCATTGGTTTCCAATTTCGACAATGCGAAAGTGCGGACATTTATCCCGACTACAAATTTATGCCATATGCACACATTAATCACTTTGCATTCTCATTCATGCACAAATATAGAATAAGGACAATGCATGTTCATGATATTCCCGGCCTTAATCCAATTTTTTTTTCAACAATAAAATCCGTAAAAAATTAGAAATTCAATGGCGCCGACGGTGCATAATTCGGACCTCTATAGGTCCTCGATTAAACAAAACGATGATTAAAGGCTCCGTTACCGGGGCCACGTCAATTCCGTCCAAAATTCCCAATTTCTCACAAAATGAAATTAAATATTCTACGAATCCGATGCCTCAAGAATCAGGTCAATCGGATGTCGGACGGAAAAGAAATTGACAAAAGAAACAATTAGGGCCAACTAATAAAAAAAATAAAAAATATAGATATATATAAGCGCCTGCCTCGCGGGGGCGACATGTCGCCCACGCGAGGCCGACTCTCTCCCTTCGTCGCGAGGGCGAGGAGTCGCCCTCGCGAGAGGGCCAATCTACCTCGCCTCGCGAGGGCGAGGAGTCGCCCTCGCGATCCGGCGAGGTTCAACCTCACTTCATTCCCTTTTTTTTCCTATTTCCAATCCAAATTTCCAACAACAATAACTCTTAGCACACAAATCGGAAAAATACAAACCATAGCTTGTTGGAAAGATAATGAAAAGCTCTACCATTCTCATGAAGATCATAAAAATCAATTTCACTCATAAGGGTGTCAAAAATCCCTTCAAAGCTACTGCCTACTCAAATCCCATTAAAACAGAACAGTACATTTCAAATTCCTTAACTCTCTGATTCTTCAGCCAAAAATTACCACATAAATATGCTCAATAAGTTCACAATGTCATATACAACTTTCATGAACAACCCAAAATCAAATTCCATTGCTAAACAAGTCAATTAATTCAGTCAATGTTGCTGTACCTGAAATCATTCAATTTGAGCAGTAAACTTATAACAAGCATAACTCCCTGTACACAAGTCAGAAAAATCTGAACTTTATATCCCTGAAAAGATAAATCCTTGAACTTCAATTTTCATGAAGAACTCAATTTCCAATTTAATTTCTAACCATTTCAAAACTGTCATGCAAGTTACTGCCATGATCAGCAATTCCTAACCTAATGCAGGATCAGTTTTTGCAAAATCATAACTCCCAACTCCGACATCTAAAAATTATATGCCATATTTCATTTTCAAGATAATGTCTTCCTCTACAACTTTGCAGAAGATCACTCACACCAATTCAATCCACAAAAATTGCTAAAATTGCTCCCATGCAGAAAGCTCACAAAATCAACACTTTAACTAGGTTTCTCCAAAAAGCATAAAACCAATCAATAGTAATCAGTTCATATCTCCCAATATACAACTCGAAAATTAGAAAGATCAGTGGTAATGGAAAGCTAACTCAATAAGCATCAACTTCCATGAAGACCATTCTCCCTAATTCCATCTCAATTAATTTAGAAAAATCAGCAAAGATCATTGGGTATGGTTTCGGTTACTGTTCACAGGCAATAAAACAGTAACTTTCCATGCCAAATTTCAACCTATTAGAGTTACAATTTGACCACACCTATTTCACACAAAAATGTAGCTAACATCCCAAAGTTTAGTT
Source organism: Erythroxylum novogranatense (assembly GCA_029891385.1). Lineage (NCBI taxonomy): Eukaryota > Viridiplantae > Streptophyta > Magnoliopsida > Malpighiales > Erythroxylaceae > Erythroxylum > Erythroxylum novogranatense. The sequence goes on from CM057233.1 coordinate 70,581,000, forward strand.
GGGCACAAACCTCACCTCATTTGCTCACCTACACAATGAGTTATGATCAAATCAGTACAGTAGGTCAAAAATCCATTTTCCAGCTTTCATCTTCAACTAAAATCCTATCACTTCTAATACCAATTCCACATGCCTAAGCATCCTAGTCACAAAAGAATTAAGCCAGTATATCATCATAAATCATGATTAATGACCAATACACACCCATCAATGCATCTAACAACTAAGGCATAAATTCATAATCAAAGCATCACTAAAGCAATTGAAAACTCACCTACTTAAAGCTTCCACTCTTCACTTCTTTCTTTGCTAGTTTCTCTAACAACCTCTTCTAACCCCATGCAAGGGTAAGTTCTCCATGGCAAGAAAGTAACTTGTTTACAAGAAGAAGCTCTTTAGGTGGGAGGAAGTAACTTAAAGAAGTAGAAAAAAAATTGATGGAGATGGAAGGAATGAAGATTTTCGGATGGGGAAGGAACAAATGGGTAAAAACTCTTCTTTTTATCCCCTTTCATGTGAAGCCACCGAAATGACAAGGATAGGAAGAAGACAAAAGCATGACAACTCTTTAGGACACTTGGCAAATGGGAGGAAAAAGACAAAATAGAAATAAAACAAAATGATGGATAGGATTTAGAAATCCTACTACAATTTGACATATTATAGTCCAATGACCCTAATTTCAATTCCAGAATAATATACCCAATATGACAGTGCCATTGGGTAGCAATTTTCGCTACCGAAAATCGACCGGTTGCCACTTGGTGATTTTTTTCCGGTCCGAAAATTTTCTCCGAAAAATTCCTGAAAAATTCCTGAAAATCTCTTAAAATATAAAACACTCAATGACGCACTCAGAATAATTTTTCAAACCCAATAACCACGTTAATCGCAATAGAATTACATTAGGCACGAAAGCCGGAATATCATGTATGCATGCTGATAAGTTCATGTGCACAATTGTGACTATGTAGCAATCCTATTATGCATGAGCGGTCCATGAAATCCCAATCTAGCACATCCTATACCAATTTACTATTCTACCCTTCCGGTGGGGGTGGGATGTTACAATTCCCCTCCTTATAAAAATTTCGTCCCAAAATTCTCGATCAACAGTTCACTATGACCGTTATCAAATGACCCTACATGTCCCATACACTATTCCACTCAATGATTCATTTTCGAAGGTCACAATAACCACATTTAGTCGGTTGTTCGGTCACTTCTTTGGCTAATTCACGATGAGCGACTCAACAATCTTTGTCGATTGGCGATCTCACTATCTTAACTATCTCACTTGCCAATTCAGAGTAACCACTACCTTTAGTTCCGATGCTATGAATCAGTTCATTTTATTTTATTTTATTTTATTTTTCAAACCTGTTCACTTATCATATTTTCTCAATCCAATACCTTTTTCGCCAGTAACATGTAAACTAATTCATGTTCCACTGATACCCTTTTATCACTTCGGAGTACATCTTGTCCAGGTGATACTTATCATAACCTCCTTTATCTCGTCCCTGACGACTCACTTTTCTTGGTACCAATCGGTGACATTTAGATCCATTTCGCTATAACCGGTGATAATCTACCTAATGCAATCATTCTTTATAATCCATTGTCTCTGTTCAAATTCAACTCTCTTTAGACAATTCAACATGCGGTGTAGCGGTATATTCCTGAGAAATCGTAACTCTATAACACGATCATACTCAAGCATTTTTCTGTTGAACATTCAACTTTAATCAATAATCACTTCATTCTATACCCACAATTATTCAATTTCACTTTTCGCATATGATTACTAGAATGTCTAGCTTCGACTGTTCAATTTCTTTGCTCATCAATTCCTTTGTTCAATCCCGACACATGCTTATTATTTTTTTGAATCATTCAATACCATTCTCCCGATTACACTTGACTCTTCAGATTCAGGATGGGAAACAGTAGTTTGCTTCCTGAACTAGTAACCTTTCTTACCTCTATCCAGTATCACTAGATCTACAACCTTAATTTTCCAGTAACACTTCATAATTACCCGATAATCTACTTGACATTCTTTGAAAAATCCCAATATCTATAATTGATCTATTCATTGCAGCATTATCTATTCACTATTTGAGCTTAGTAGTCGTAATTATCATTTATTTCAAGAGTCATTTATGCCCGTCTTTTCCTCGAATAAGCACGAGTGTATCCTTATAGAATCTAAAATCTCCAAGGCTTTAAACAATTTCGATCATAGAACCAATACCATTTATCAAAATCAATTCAATTTATCTTATACCGTTTTAACATATTGTCTCATTTCATCACACACTGCCCACTCTCCAAGGATATGCGTATATCAAATTCCTCAATTATACATAAAGTATATATATATATATAACACTACATTACGTCATTGTCAGTTTTCCTTTAGGACTTTTTGTCTCTATTCATTTTCTCTTTTCAATTGATTTTCTGTCATCCACATCGATGTATGCCAATACCTAGTCATCCGTACTTGGACCTCCATAAATTTCACTTCATTTGAGTATTTCACTTCACAGTTCGGGACTATTTTATTCTTAGTTTCAAATCTAGATTTTCCAACAGTTTTACATCACATATGGAGCTCTATTCACTTCACATTGCACTAAAATCATCTCAAATTAAAATTTCACTCATGTTATTGGATACTTTACATTTCCATATACACAATACAGATAACTTCAGTAGTATGAGATATGACTCAATTTCACTTTTAATTTTGTCCATATATCTTTCCGTTAAACCATTAGTCTTGCTACCATCTTAATACTGTTCACGAAAGTCTCATCAGCCAATTAGTGTCCCTAATTGCTTTAACTTTACGCACTATCTCAGTCAGAACAATTTTATGCCATAATTTAAAAGATCAGAACATTCCTTGCACTAAGGTTCCGTGTGACAATCACCTAAACACTTTCTTTCACACTTATTCAGTAATCTATACCTCAGCATTTTATCCGGAAACCAATTAGTAACCTATACAATTCAGACTTCCATAAGACTCCTTTCCGTTTATGCTAATTCTCAAATAAATAAATGATGCCATAATCATTTCTCATTTCCTCTCATAAAGGTACATTCAGTCCTCCTATGTCTTACTTTAACCTAATTTAAGCTTTACATTTATAACCACTCATAGAAGCACATATTTAATCATTCACTGATCATTTCCTCCATGATTTCCATGTATCTTTCACATACATTTCATTAATCATGATCAATTTCTTGTATCAATAGGTACTCCCAACGGTAAATCGACTTGAATGTGACAACTCTTTTCATATCACTATCATTGTTCCATTTTTTTTTTTTTTCATTTCCTTAGTTTCATTCCCATAGTATTCATGTGTCAACTTGACCTTTTTAAGGTCATATCCACTTGGCTTATACAATATCATCTCCTTATTGCTACGTATCTCTTTATTTTCCTCAAACAATCTATAATAGGGCATTCATAGTCCCCAAAATACGACAAAATCGTTGATACAACTCCATTGTATCTCTATCTATTTACCCATCCAATTACCATTTCTGTATCTATATACATCTTTTCAACCAAATCTAGAATTTCTCGATACACAATCAGTAGAAAATTGTCAGTCTGTCTTTTCCCTTACCATCCTTTGATACTAGTTTCCAAACTCTAAGCACAATATTCGCATAACCATTTCAGTCTCACGCTTAGGTGCTCATAATCATAACCGTTTCCCCAATTCATTTCAGTTTATCTGTACACTTTTATCTCACCATTTCTACTTTTTCTTACCCTACTAGGCACTTTGCTCTTTCAGTTCTTTCAGTTCTAGGTAGATCGTTACGGTACAATATTGACCTTATTACAATCTCGCTATCTTCATCTACCTATGATATCTCGATATCAAACACAATTCGAGCACTCAATATACTTTGATCGGATCATCTACGTTTTACTCGGGCCCAATGTTTCCCATTTCATCGCATATCTGAATGAGCTCTAATTACTTCGTCATCCGGACTTTTAATCACACTTAGGCCTACTATAACTATTATGCTTCTCCTATCTCCATCGACCTTTCCAAATTCTAGACTTATTCATTTTCTGTCACCATAATATTGCCATTTTAATCCGGAATTCATTAATATCACTTCTTTCCTTAATCGTCTAGCCAACACGACCATTCTAACCACGAGACAATATCAATCTCCTTATCCAATTTTCCTTTTCCTTTCCTAATTTCTTATACACTTCGGGGTTCATCCTTTAACACAGTCTCATTTTTTCTCACTTAATCACTTGACACGTTCGTACCGTAGGATTTCTACCGTGCGACTCAAACTAGGGATCGATTACCACGGTGCGCAATAACACGACTCAAATGCATGCACCTATGTTTGATCGTGCCCGGATACATTACGTACTCATCGGGCTCGATACCACCTAAATGTAACACCCACTCCGAAGTGACCGAACCCGATATCGTTGGTGATATCCGAGTCCGTGCCCGAGGGTGGCGTACTACATCGATCGATTAAAACTCGGTATACTTTTTTTTGAAGCCATTGATTCCACGTTAAGCGGCAAAAAAGTAAGTAACTAACACCCATGTTCATAATAAACCGCCGATTATTACGGTCATCCGAGAATAATTTACAATCAGTCAATGAGTAAAACATTAAAACCAATATGGGCTCAAGAGAAATATAAAGCATTGTTATACGGTGATTGCGGAACACAATTTGATAAGACACTAATGCGGATACCGGATGATCCCGACCTCTATCCTTTATCGCCTACGGTAGACATACTCCGTGTCAAGCGGGTATTCTTCAAGACCTGAAAAATAGATGCAAATTTTGGGTGAGTTTTGCGAACTCGGTGAGTGACCATCATCGATGGTCCATCCAATCACATAACATATAACACATACTTTCATTTTCCATTAAGTCACATGTCATATTCCTATCATACCTCACATTCACATACAGTTTCATATTTTCATTATGTCGATACAATGTCATCTTCAATATAATCAAATTGATCATTCAATCAAGTTTATCATTCCCATTCAACACACAATGTCACATTCCCATTCAATACGGTGTTGCGGTCCCATTCAATACAAGTAATTCAACCAATCACATTCCGTATAATCAACTCAATCATGTTATGCATATGTGCATGAAACCCACTTTCCATTTAATTACTTTGTTGTGACCGAGTGTCTAAACTGTCCCGTACCCAATAGATATCGGGCTCATTGAAACTGTCCCATATAGGGCTCATTGTGAACTGTCCCATAAAGGGCTCATTGTAAATGTCCCATAAAGGGCTCATTGTAAACTCTGTCCCATAAAGGGCTCATTGTCGTTGAGCCTGAGGCTCTGAATCAGTATCTGAGCATGAAGCTCTTTACTCATTGTTGACTACTCTGGTCACAACTCTCATTATCTTTCATAAATTCATGCAGTGGAATGTCTTATGCATATTTGCATGCACTCAGTCAATCATAGTTACTATCATCGGACCGTAGTCTGGCATTCGACATCAATTAAGAAGTCACATTTCATTTATGTGCAATTATGCATGCAAGACATTTTAACAATCTCAATATATACACTTAGGTCATCCCATTCACATTCAAGGAGCACTTCAATAACTCAATTCCAAATACTTAATTACTCATGGGACCTCTTGTGCGGAACCCATATTTAATCACAATTAATAAAATAAATCAATACTCATTCAACATATAACAAAAGCAAATAACCAATAAATAAGACCATCTAGGTCTACTCACAGTACTCTCCAGATTTGCATTGGTTTCCAATTTCTGACAATGCCTGAGTGCGGACATTTATCCAAGACTACAAATTTATGTCATATGCACATTAATCACTTTGCATTCTCATTCATGCACAAATATAGAATAAGGACAATGCATGTTCATGATATTCGGCCTTAATCCAATTTTTTTCAACAATAAAATCCGTAAAAAATTAGAAATTTAATGGCTACTGACGGCAAGCAATTCGGACCTCTATAGGTCCCAAATTAAACAAAAGCAGATGATTAAAGGCTCCGTTACAGGGCCACGTCAATTCCGTCCAAAATTCCCAATTTCTCACAAAATGAAATTAAATATTCTACGAATCCGATGCCTCAAGAATCAGGTCAATCGGATGTCGGACGGAAAAGAAATTGACAAAAGAAACAATTAGGCCAACTAATAAAAAAAAAAAAATATAGATATATATAGCGCTCATGGGCGACATGTCGCCCACGCGAGGCCGACTCTCTCTTCGTCGCGAGGCGAGGAGTCGCCTCGCGAGAAGGCCAATCTACCTCGCCTCGAGAGGCGAGAAGTCGCCTCGCGATCCGCGAGGTTCAACCTCACTTCATTCCTTTTTTTTCCTATTTCCAATCCAAATTTCCAACAACAATAACTCTTAGCACACAAATCGGAAAAATACAAACCATAGCTTGTTGGAAAGATAATGAAAAGCTCTACCATTCTCATGAAGACCATAAAAATCAATTTCACTCATAAGGGTGTCAAAAATCCCTTCAAAGCTACTGCCTACTCAAATCCCATTAAAACAGAACAGTACATTTCAAATTCCTTAACTCTCTGATTCTTCAGCCAAAAATTACCACATAAATATGCTCAATAAGTTCACAATTTCATATACAACTTTCATGAACAACCCAAAATCAAATTCCATTGCTAAACAAGTCAATTAATTCAGTCAATGTTGCTGTCCCTGAAATCATTCAATTTGAGCAGTAAACTTATAACAAGCATAACTCCCTGTACACAAGTCAGAAAAATCTGAACTTTATATCCCTGAAAAGATAAATCCTTGAACTTCAATTTGCATGAAGAACTCAATTTCCAATTTAATTTCTAACCATTTCAAAACTGTCATGCAAGTTACTGCCATGATCAGCAATTCCTAACCTAATGCAGGATCAGTTTTTACAAAATCATAACTCCCAACTCTGACCTCTAAAAATTATATGCCATATTTCATTTTCAAGATAATGTCTTCCTCTACAACTTTGCAGAAGATCACTCACACCAATTCAATCCACAAAAATTGCTAAAATTGCTCCCATGCAGAAAGCTCACAAAATCAACACTTTAACTAGGTTTCTCCAAAAAGCATAAAACCAATCAATAGTAATCAGTTCATATCTCCCAATATACAATTCGAAAATTAGCAAGATCAGTGGTAATGGAAAGCTAACTCAATAAGCATCAACTTCCATGAAGACCATTCTCCCTAATTCCATCTCAATTAATTTAGAAAAATCAGCAAAGATCATTGGGTATGGTTTCGGTTACTGTTCACAGGCAATAAAACAGTAACTTTCCATGCCAAATTTCAACCTATTAGAGTTACAATTTGACCACACCTATTTCACACAAAAATGTAGCTAACATCCCAAAGTTTAGTTGGGCACAAACCTCACCTCATTTTCTCACCTACACAATGAGTTATGATCAAATCAGTACAGTAGGTCAAAAATCCATTTTCCAGCTTTCATCTTCAACTAAAATCCTATCACTTCTAATACCAATTCCACATGCCTAAGCATCCTAGTCACAAAAGAATTAAGCCAGTATATCATCATAAATCATGATTAATGACCAATACACACCCATCAATGCATCTAACAACTAAGGCATAAATTCATAATCAAAGCATCACTAAAGCTTAATTGAAAACTCACCTACTTAAAGCTTCCACTCTTCACTTCTTTCTTTGCTAGTTTCTCTAACAACCTCTTCTAACCCCATGCAAGGGTAAGTTCTCCATGGCAAGAAAGTAACTTGTTTACAAGAAGAAGCTCTTTAGGTGGGAGGAAGTAACTTAAAGAAGTAGAAAAAAAATTGATGGAGATGGAAGGAATGAAGATTTTCGGATGGGGAAGGAACAAATAGGTAAAAACTCTTCTTTTTATCCCCTTTCATGTGAAGCCACCGAAATGACAAGGATAGGAAGAAGACAAAAGCATGACAACTCTTTAGGACACTTGGCAAATGGGAGGAAAAAGACAAAATAGAAATAAAACAAAATGATGGATAGGATTTAGAAATCCTACTACAATTTGACATATTATAGTCCAATGACCCTAATTTCAATTCCAGAATAATATACCCAATATGACAGTGCCATTGGGTAGCAATTTTTGCTACCGAAAATCGAATAGGTTAAGCCACTTGGCGATTTTTTTCCGATCGAAAATTTTCTCGAAAAATTCTGAAAAATTCTGAAAATCCTTAAAATATAAAACACTCAATGACGCACTCAGAATAATTTTTCAAACCCAATAACCACGTTAATCGCAATAGAATTACATTAGGCACGAAAACCGAGAATATCATGTATGCATGCACAGTAAGTTCATGTGCACAATTGTGACTATGTAGCAATCCTATTATGCATGAGCAGTCCCATGAAATCCCAATCTAGCACATCCTATACCAATTTACTATTGTACCCTTCCAGTAGGGGGTGGGATGTTACAAGTAGACTATCGATAATGGCACTATTAAATGAATCTGGAATCAAGTATGTTTTCAAGAATAAAGTGGGCCGTTACTTTAATCTTAAAACATACAACTTAAGCATTCGCTTATTATGAACCACAATCTTGATGAGTGGTGAACTCATATGTGTTTCATTATAATTCTTGATATGATCGGAATGGATTTTTACAGGTATTAATCCGATTATCGCATGTTGGAATTATTAATTGAAACATGTATCGAGGAACATTCACTCAAATAAAGAGTTTATAGTGTTATCATCTCTTCAGATGTTTTAAGGAGATTTGGTGATTAAGCTGGCGCCGATAGTTTGATGGACTAGCTACCCATCAAGTCTTAACACTAAGATGAGATCTTATGTGTTAATCACCATATAAAGTAAAATGAGAGATCTAGAAGGAAAAACCAACATATGGGCAAAACGGTAATTTTACCCTTTATTGTGCGGATGGCTATAATAAGGTTCTAAATAGTGTTTGCAATTGGACATATTCTCATAATATTTAATAATTCAAGAGTTCAACTAATTGTCTTTAGTGGAATGACATTTAGTTAATAAGTTAGAATTAATTCCAATGAGATTGAATTATTTCTGGGCTTATTGGAGGTTGAATTATCAAAGTCCAATAAGATTCCCCACTTGGCTTTAAGGAAGGTTATCAAGCTAAGTAAGAAGTAGTTTGGAGGCTTTAGAAGTCCATAATTGAATGATGGGCTTATACTAATTAATGGTTAATTAGAAGCCCATATGTTCATTTAGAAATGGGTTTGTTTTGGTTTAATGTAATTGATTAAATTAATTATATTAAAACATTTTTTTTAAATGGAGAAGAAGCTATTTCAAAATTGTGTTAGGTTAGATGTGTAACCACACATTTGACATTAAAATACTAAATAAAGATGGTCTTTATTATGGTTCATCATTATTAAATGGAGTTATGAACTTACCATTAAATGGTTTAATGGTTGGCTTTTAATGTTGGCATGTAACCTATTTGCATTCATTAGATTAAAGATGAAAGATGTGCATTGGATAGACCATCTTCCTTCTTTCTTCTTGCCAAAACCGAAATGGGTATTCAATTATAGGTTATGGTCTTTTCAAATAGTCATTTTAATGATAAATGAAGTAAGTCTCATTTATTGGCTATTTGATGAGTGATTAATGTAAGAAGTGATGCATTGGATGCCTCTCACTCTTTCCATTTCATGCATATTTCGAAATTGAGAGGTAAGAAAGGGTTCTTGCATGTTTTTTAGACATTCTCTCTTTTCATGCAAGAGAGAACCGAAATTCCTATGTGAAAGAATTGAAAGAGTTTCAATTTTGGTTCTTCTTCTTATAAGAAAATCTCCTCCAAATTTTTTCTTCTCCTTTCCCACCAAAGGATTTTGTTAACCTAGTTGTCCTTGAAGAACAAGTGGTAAATCTAATTGGTAGAGGATACTACTACAAGGAAGAAGATAGATTGCTAAAGGAAAAGACTCAAAGGCAAAGGATTTGGATATAAGAAGGAGAGGATAGCAATGAGGATTTAAAGGCATAGCGAAGGAGTCGGTAATTCCTTTTATCTTGTTCTTGGTTTTATTATCCTTATACCATATCATGTATGGATTAGCATATTGATTTGGATATATTGCTTCCGCTGCAAGATGATTTCTTAAAAAGTTTTAAAATCTATCGTTTCTCCAAACTAAGCATGCTTTCTTTTTCCGATCCAACAGGGTAAGGGGCTTACTGTTCTAGAAATTAGGCTTAGGATAAAAGATATTATAATGGTTTTGGCATTGAAATTGGGTTGGGTTGTGTATGGAGGGATAGGGTAGGTTTTCATTAACCTATATAGGCTCAGAATGTGGTGTATTAAAATTGGGCCTAGTGAATGGGCCACTAAATGAGTCAACTTGTGGATAAGAGGATCCAACAAAGGTAGGGTTAAAATTATTTCCCCACATGAATTCGAGGAAAATGCTGGGTGTCTCCCACATTGTCCCTTACCACCGACTCCACCATAGGTGGAGTGTTTGGTACTGGAGAAGGCAACAAGGGCCGAATTCGACAAAAATGGTATGCGAAAGAGAACAGCCTCAGTTTTTGAAGTAAAAGATTTGCCTTAAGCTTGAAAAATATGGTGTTGGTGTGGAAATTTTCGATCATCGTGATGAAGGATTTGTAGTTAGCCATTCAAGGTGAAGAGGACAAGGTCATCATCAAAGATGGAGTCTTCAATGGAGGCAAGTTATTCGGTAGTGGTGGACAGCATACGAAGGTAGTCGATCATGGTGTTGGAGCCCTTGTTGAGTGTGTGAAGTTTCTAACAGAGGAGGAAGCACTGAGATTGAAGTGCTCTTCAAGGCAAACCCATAGGTCGCGAGCCGTATGGTGACCAAGGGCATGGTTGTGACTTGGTTGAATGGTAATGTAAGTAGTGGTGTAATTATGAAGTTTGTGACTTGGTTGAATGGCAATGTAAGTAGATTGGTTTATACTATGGGTATAATTGAGAAATTTTTTACAATCTGAGTTAATTTTGGTAATGTTCTTATTTTTGTGAAAGTTATTGGTATATTTCTGAATATTGGGTGCAATGATTGTGTGTAGCTGAATCTGAGTAATTGGTTAGATGGTAGTGTTTAGATTCTGGAAAAGACTGGTTTTGGATATAGTGTTGTGTTGGTTCTGCCAAGATGTGGTTATGGGTGTGCTTACTAATATGTGTTGTGTGTTCTGGTTTTTCTGGTTTTGACATAGTGTGATTGGACTAAAAAATAAATCAAAGGTGTTAACAAGATTTGGGTATTGGCTTTGATACCATAAAAGAGCAAGTATTGTGGTGAACTTTTATTGTATTTTATGTTGTGACTTGTTGTACAATGTATGCTATATTTATAGTACTAAGTGAGATAAGATGAATCAATTTGTAAATGATAAGATTAAATAAAGATTACAACAGAATGGATGTGAACATATGAATAATGTGAAATGATATGTTATATGATAGTTACGCTATTGAGATGTTATTAGTTGAAATGATAATTTTATTATTTTTTAAAATCAATTAGTGGACTTCACTGTCACTTATATGCGACATGACATAATAGGGTCTAGAGACTTATTTTTAAAATTTAAAATTATTAATACATAATTTAATACATAATTTTGTATCTTATAATTGTATTAGTTAAGTTTTTAAACAAAATCCGTAATTAAAGCTTTTATTATTCAATTGTGAAATCCTATTTGGTCTAAAATTCTTAATTGAACCCTCATGCCTCTCCCCTCTTTATGGATCATCTTCAAAACAAATGGAAGTAAAAGAATATGAAGGTTCATTGGTTTGTTTGCCATTGTTTGAGAAAGAAATGGTTATTGATGAAAACACTAAATATAAAATATCCAGTATGTACTACATAATCAACAACAACATCTTTAAATTCTTTTGCAATTCCGAATTCCATTCTCAATCTCCACTGTTGTTCTGCATTTGTAGGATTATCTAAAACATTTGAACTAGGCCCATGCAAAGCTTCACTGCCTCCTCTCTACTAGGATATTCATTAGTACTATTAAAATTACCATAATTTATTGATGTTGTTGGGACCTGATCTCGGAATCGGATCCCAACCGGAAAAGCAAAAAGCGGAAAACGAAAACAAAACGAAGAACGAAAAAATGAATCAAAACCTCGGAACAAACAAACGAAAGCACAAACATAATCGAAATCAAAGAAGCTGATCGCGGAGTGAAACGTAAAATAAAAGCGGAATCGAATGCGAAAGTCAAAGAAATCGAATCGAAAGGGAAAGCAATCAGAAACGAAAGTATCGAATCAAAACGAGTCGATAACAAAGACGAATCGAATACGATGGTAATCAGAAATTCGAATCGGAAGCAAAAGCGAAACATATCAGAAATGAAGCGAATCATAAGTGGAACAAAAACTTGATCCGACATCCGAACACATAGGACAGAGAAAAATGATCGCGTTGGAAACCTAGACTAAGACATATCTGAAATCCGGTAGAAATTTTTTTCTTTTCTTTCTTATTCATTTCTTTCATCTTTATTCGATCTCATTCAAAAACAAAACAAATAATTCCCACCTTTGGAAATTCAACCTTATACAAAACTCAATCACATTAATCTTCTTAACAATCATACTTATCCCATAATTCATCTTTTAATCAAACTTGTTTATCCCTAATCTCATACTAATCTCAAGCATACTTGATTCTTCTTATTCATCATTTTTCAAACTTATAAACAAAAACCTATATCTTATTCTTATTCTTTCTTTTGTTATAGAAATTTCGGCAGCATAACGGCTGCATTTTAACTAACCCAAAAATCTGCAAAAGGTAAAAACACTTCTATAAACCAGCTCAATCAAACCACACAACTCCTCGGACATCCCGTCCGGAATCCAACTCAATCTAAAATACATTATCCAAATCCAATTTATTTCCCAATTCAATATACAAATCATAATTCAATCCAAACCCAAAAATCAATCATATTTATATACAATCAAATTCACACTCATATTCATATGTAAAAATACATTCAAATCGCAAATCATACACAAATCCCATGCGGATCTTAATTCAATATACATACCAAGTCGTAAGTCACAATCCTTAGCCATACACAATTCCAATTCGCAATCCTTCACATTTCAATATATAACTTAATAGACTAAACCCATGTACAATTTCATAGCTTCATACCATCATGAATTAAAAATTTACAAAACCTTAATAGCTTTCCAAGCCATATCTCAAACCTATACAAAAATCCAAATTACTCAAAATACAAAAACATGCACAAATCGAACTGATGTCTTGAATGACTTTCATCCGATCTCCTGCTCGAATACCTGGAGATGGAGATGAAAGGGGGGTGAGCTTATAGCTCGTGGATAATATATTTATAAATCGAAAAATAAGCAAAAATCATTTTTCAGGATGTTTGCCATTTATAAACATTTCACAGTCGAAAAATTCAAAAGCTCATTTTCAAACTTTTCAACTCTTCAAAATCAATCCATCATAATCAAATTAAAAAATTTCATGATTGAAAGCTCACTTTTGCAGTTCTAAAATTTCTCAAATTTTCACATTTCATAAATAAATTCAAAACATGAAATGCATCACAATATACACAAACCAAAAACACATAACATATCAAAACGGTTTGGGTTGGTCCAAAACGGAACGTACTGCACATTCTCGCATAACGGTCCTGTGCAGCCGTGAACGGAACGTGCTACACTTTCCCGCATAGCGGTCCAGTGTAGCCGTGACTTGTGAGAGTCCGAAATCGAAGCTCCAGTGCCACTATCGGGCAGGCGAGAGAAGCCTATTAAAATCGAGACCAGTGTACTGACTCACACTTAAGGTACCTAACCAAACCCATATATCACATAAGTCGTACTTGAAAAGCAAATTGCTCGAAGGCATATTTCGAAAATCTTGTTTTTCACATCGTATCATACTTGACACATTTACATTCACATTTTCACATGAAATCATATAGCAATTCAAATGCAATCGCAAATCATCAATCAATTATATAATCAACAAAATCATATGCGATTCATAACAATGCATAAACAAAGTATGCAATACTTTTGATAATTGATGAAAATCGTTCACAAATAAATAATGAACTAATGAATAAATTTTCATAAGTAACAAAACCTTCAAGCATAAAGAATTCCATAAATTTTACTAACTTATTAAATCACTTGAAACAATAAATCTAACCTTTGAAATCAATTTCCATAATTTCAGAAAATTTCTTAATTTATCAAAACATTTTAAAACTTGTAATAATTTTCCAAAACATTCGAAACAAATACAATTCAATACATTCTTTTCTTTATTTTTCGAAAAACATAAACAATAATTTTTTTGTAAATCAATTCACTTCTTGAATTTTCGAAAACTCATAATTAACTTATAATTTGAAAAATAAACATATCACCTACCTCAATTCCGTGCTTGAAGCTTGTCTAATGCTTCAATTCCTCCAAAGTCTTTCCTTAATTTTTCCTAATTCACAACATAAACCCTAATTAATTAACATCCAAAATTAAACATCAACTAAAGCATAATCACCAAAATTGACTTCATAATTCACAAACCCATAACATTTCAAAGCTCTCTAAACCAAAACTTCATGAAAAACTCAAAGATCAAAATCACCTCTTACCTTAATCTCCACCATTTTCGAAATTTCCTGGTTCTTAAGGAAGCTTCCATGCTCTTCCACCTTTTTCCTATTGAAATCTACTCAAAAACATGCTTGAAGTCTCCCAAAATCAAAACCCTAGCATCATTTTCTTCTTCTTCCCCTTTTCTCCACCGAAACTCCTCCCTTCTCTCTTCTTTCATTTTCTTTCCTTCTTTGCTTCTTAAGTTTCGGCCTCTCTTTATTAAAAACGACATCCACTTCGCTTCATTCATTTAATGAATGATAAATGACCTAATTGCCCCTCCATGTAAGCCTTCTAACTTAACTCCCTAAGTAAACTTCCAAAATTGCCCCCAAAATTGACTTTAATACATGCTTACTTTAGGATATTTTTCTCACTATCAAATTAAAGGAATTTGCTAAAACTTCCTTCTAGAGAAATGTTTCTTATTGTCTCAATTTCGTTACGCAACCAAAATCATTTAATTTGGTGCACTACGTCAAAAGTTATGCTCCAAACATTTCGAGTTATTCATATGCTAAAACATTTTTTAGCACTTTGTTTCCATCCAAAACTTGACATTCTTAATGACAAAATTGAAACTCAATTTATTCATAACAATTGTAGCCCTATTTCTCTAGTTTAATCCAAATTAAGAATCACCTCATTTGGATTACTAGAACAAAAGTTATGGCCAGAATACATTCAGATTTCTCTAATCCAAGACTACAAACTAATCCGAACTTGAAGTCAGAAATTGAAAGTCTTAGTTGATAAATTGAAATTCACTTTCTTCATATGATTTGTATCCCCATGTCTCAATTTTATTTTGCCTCAAGAATCACTTCAATCGGATCACCACAAATTAAGAATTTCTCAAATTACTGAACTATGTTCGGAAAATTTCCCGACTCATTTTGATTAATTTAATCAACCTTAATTTAATCTAAAAAATTCATAATTTTTCCATGAGGATGTAGATAATTGTCTTAGGAATCTAATGCTTTGAAAAGCAAGTCAATCGGATGTCGGACGGAAAAAATAAGAACAAAATAATAGGAAAGGTCATATTTCCTATAAGATAAAAATAATAATTAAATAAATTTAAAAAAAAAATATAATAATTATTAAATAAAAAAGACCCCTCTCGCGAGGGCGATGTATTGCCCTCGCGAGAGGGCTTCCAAATTTTTTTTTCAAAAAATATATATATATATTCGAATTTTCCAAAAATCATATCTTTTGATTCTGAAATTCAAATTTGACAAATTTGGTATCAATAGAAAGCTCAAGGAAGTTCTACAATTTTCATGAAGAACTCGAAAACTAAATCCATCACTAAAGGGGGTCAAAAATTCAATCAAAGATACTGCCCCTATTTAATGAATCCCTAAATAATAATCAACTTTGAAAATTTCTATCTTTCAACACCAAAGTCCAAATGTAACACCCAAATACCCCTTGGGAGGATACATGGATGCCACCCAAGACAGGACAAACAAATCAAAACGTTTCACACATGCATTTTTAAAAACTAAACGTTACACACATATAATACATCTCATAATTTCATAAACAAATCAAAAGAATATTTACAGGCCTAAACAAACCAAACAAAATACATTTTTGCGCAACACAAAACTCAGACTCTTTTGGCCATTGCGGATGACTTGTCCCAGTCCTTAATCTCTTCGGTCTGAACCTACACGGGGCAAATCCACCGTGCTAAGCATATAGCTTAGTGAGTAATAACTAATCTATATTAATTGATTTCAGTAAACAGAAAGAATGCATTTCAGAACAGATTTTTATACTAAACAGAACGGTAGAACACAGGAGATCCTTCAGAATCAGAATATAATTTAGTTTATGTCAGAATCAAACAGATATCAGAATACAAAACAAATCAAACTATAAATCCATGAACAGAAGTGGGTAACGGGACTTATACAGGAGATACCATAATTAGTATCGCAGGAGAGACATATGTCTCGATATCGAGACACCAAAGTGTCGAATAACAGAAGCGATTCTGAGACCCTTCTAGGCATGCCTATTTACCCACAACTAGGACTTAACAGTTTTAAAACAGAACAAGGTCATTTCAGACATTTCATGTGCAGGCAAATAGCACTCACAAAATTTATCATAAAACAAATTACTTACCTAAAGTATTTACTGAAATTTTCTACCTATATTACGTACTGAAATTACTGACCTGTATTACTTACCAAAATCGCCCATACTGTTTATTGCCTCGAAGTCCCGGCAATATCCGGCAGTGGTCGTTCCTCTATAATAGGGAATACAGATACAAATCACTATTGTGCATGATTAAAAATTCACCAATGTATGACGGATATGTAGGATGCATGTTCAGGACAAATTTCGGGACCAAACCCTAAATTCTTAACTTATTCCATAATTTACAACTTAAATTATTAAATCCTTGATTGTTAATTAAATTTGAAAATTTACAAATTTCACATAAAGAGGTAGAAAATTTTCTTACGAATCCAACGCTTCGAGAATCAGATCATTCGGAGGTCGGATGACAAAGATATGGTCAAAAGAGTGAAGTTTATCACACACAAGTCGACTTACATAACACGACAAGTCGACTTATGCTTACACAAGTCGACTTATCCATTAAAACACACACAAGTCGACTTATATTTACACAAGTCGACTTATATAACACCACAAGTCGACTTACACTTGCATAACTCGACTTATTGAAGAGCGGAGATGACATTTTCATGCAATAAGTTGACTTATACACCACTACAAGTTGACTTATACCACTGTTCATCGTCTTCTTCACCAAACCAGACGAAACAGCAAAGTTTTCTTCCATTTTTCTTTAACTTCATCACTTTAAAACTAACCTATTCAACATTTCTAACCTATAAGAATCATCAGAAACAACTTTATACTCCCAAGATCACAAAACTAATATTCCAACTTCCTCTCTCTCTCTCTACGGTATACCTTCCAAATTCATATTTTTATCCCTTTTTCTTGGTTTTTTTCCAACTTAATCACTTCTAAACATCTATTATACTTGTTTATACTCATTGAAACTTACAAACAATTCGGAAATAATTCTAAACTTCAACATCATAAATTCAAATCCTCATCTTCACTTTCTCACACTACGGTATTGTTTTTTCACCTTTCTTTCATCTTCATCTATGCATTTCTTTGACTTCCCTCTTCACTTTCACTTCGTTTAACACCATTATATATTAAGACCTCACCAATTTCTCATTCCTTACCATCCAACACATTTTAGTTCATTCAAACTTTCCAAAAACATTCATGTATATCAATGGGAAAAGAACAGAGCATCACCGTGGACCAGCAACCATTTTCTGTTATTATCATTATTCACCAATCTTCATTTAACTCGTTGCAAACTCATTACCGTTTACACAACACAAATTCATCCATGAACAAGAAAATAACCCCATATTCACGCATGTACCACATGTATAGTATAAAACAGAGTTTAAGATCATCATTTTCCCATAATTTTACACACCTCCACTCTCTCTCTACTGTAAATTTTGTTCTCATAAACAGTAACAACTCACAAATCAAACAAAAACTATAGTCACTAATGCATGCATTCCATCCACAAGCAAGAAAACATCATCATTCACACATGCATTTATTAAAACATTAAGACATCCATGTAACTTACTTGATTCAGCTTTATTTCCAGCAATAACAAATAAACCTAATGTATAGAGCATCGGTGGAGAAGAAGAACGGTGAAGAACATAAGTGACAACGCAAATCCTAACACTGAATATTAGACTACGGGTATAGCTTGCATGTCCTTCACGTGTCTTCACCATTTCAGTATAGCTTGCATGTCCTTCACGTGTTTCACCATTTGTTAGCTACCTATCACTACAAGAAAAATGCAAATTAGCGACGGAAATTTAGCAACGGAAATATTTTCGTAGGCAATTAGCGACGGAAATATGCTTTCCGTCGCTAAAATTGAGTGATTTACCGACAGAAATAATATTCGTCGCTAAATTTGGAGGAAATTTATCGCGACAAAATTAGGGATGGAAATTAGCAACGGAAAACATAGCCGTCGGTAATTAATTATCGACGAAAAATATACCGTTGGAAATTAGCGACGGAAAGCATATTTCAGTCGCTAAAATTGAGTAATTTAGCGACGGTACTAATATTTGTTGCTAAATTTGGAGGGAATTCGTGGCGGCAAAATTAGCAACAGAATTTAGCGACGGTATACGTTCCGTCACTAAAAATGGAGGGAATTTTTGGCGGAATCAAAAATTTTGAATTTACCTACGAAAAATTCCGTCGGTAAAAAGGCGGGAATTATTGGCGGTATAATTTTTTTTAAAATTTACCAACGGAAATTTCCGTCGGTAATTCCATCGGTAAATTCTTTTTAAATATAAACTCACCCGACATCTCCCTCCCACTTCTATATTCTTTTTCCTTTCTTCTTCTTCCTTCTTTCTACATCTTCTCTTCAGTTTTCTTAGAGCCCATTTCTTTGTTGTGGACTCCTTTTCTGCTTGACGATGTTATCTTCTCTGGCTATTGTCATCGTGTCCTTCGGTAGAGGTGTGGACTCCTTTTCTGCTCGATGATGTTATCTTCTCTGTTGTGGACTCCTTTTTTCATATATTAGATGAAAGTTAATTTGAGTATTTATTACTTTCGTTTATTTGTGTATTTTATTATTGGAAAACAACTTTAAGGTATAAATGTTAGTGATAGAAGGGACAATACGTGATTTTAGTTGTGATGTGTTCATAAATTTCTGATGCATGTAAGGTGTTTGATGAAATGTTTGTTATCTGAAAAAATAATTTTAGTTCTTTATTTTCGATTCATTTTAGTATGAATTTTAATATTTTAATTCTTTTACTTGAAATAATGAAGTTCTCTCTATGGTGGCTTCTAGAGAAACTAAACAGTTTGCAGATAAATTTTAAAAAATATTTTTCAGCAAATTTACTTGAAATAATGAATTACAATTCCGTTGCTAATTTTCTGACAGAAAAATTTACCGACTGAACAAAAAAACTGTCGGCAAATTTACCGACAGAAATTTTTACCATCGGTAATTCCGTCGGTAAATTTAGCAACGGAAAATGTCCATCGTTAAATTTAGCAACGGCCATATCTCCGACGCCTTTTTTCGTGAATAAATTCCGTCGCTAAATAAGCTTACCGACGGAATATGTACAAATTCCGTCGGTAAAGTTTATTTTTCTTGTAGTGTATTAGTGCCATGTGTCACTCTATCATTGGTCCATAATATCCTAATTTTTATTTTTATTTTTTTGAAAATTTCTAAATTCAGCAAAATTTTGAAATAATAAAATGACTCTCCACGTAAATTTTCACATCATAAATAATTCATCAACAAGTTCTAAAAATATTTGAAGTATACAAAAATTACTAAAATTATATTAATATTGTCCGAACAATTTAGAAATCTCATTAAACCAATTTACCCGAAAAATGTCATGAATGCATGCCAAAATACTTATGCATAATTTAAGCAAATATTTAATAAGCAAATAACAAATATAATTCGTACCAAATTTTTTAAATATTCTAACCCCTAATTTGGGGCGTTACACCAAATATGTCATATTTTATATCAATGCAAAGATCAGAAAGTCACCTACAACTTTCATGAAGGACAGAAAAATCAATTTGACCTCTAAGAAAGTCAATTTTCCAATCAAAAGTTCTGTTCTCTAATAATCATGCTAAATCAATAACAGAGATTTGTAAAAATCATAACTTATTTTTTCATAATCCAAAAATTCTATACTTTATATCAAAATAAAGATAAAACCAAAATATTCACCTTTAATGAAGAACTTAAAGACTAATTCAACCTCTAACTAAATCAATTTCTCAGTCAAAGATTCAGCCATAACATAGATCAACCTATAACACATCCAATCTTCCAAATTTCATATCTCCCAATTCTCTCATCCACTAATTGCATAATATACATCATTGTAAAGCTTGGAAAATCTTCTATGACTTTCATGAAGACCACTTAACTCAATTCAGACTACATCAGTACATAATTGTCTCAAAGCACAGCATACACAATCCTACACTTAAGAACCTTTACAAAAGCAAAGTCAAATAACCTTAACTTTGACTGATCATAACTTTCACTCCAGATATCGAAAAATATCAAACTTTATGGCGACAGAAAGCTATTAACAGAAGCTACAAGTTTCATGAAGATCTTTTTCTCAAATTTTGCCTAAATCAAAAAGTCAACTTTTAAGTCAAACTTTCTATCACTATTCATCCCCAAAAAGTCAAACTTTCTTAATTCTTTGAATTCTCACACTTTTTCTCTTTATTTCTTGATTTTTAACTTCATTTCAATTAACTCATTCACTTACGCGTTCATAATTCATACAACTCTATTCAAAATTCAAAGTCATCAAAGTCAATCACTTCATTTCTCATTAATTTTCTTTAAGCGTAATTACAACCATAACACAATACATATACAAAATACTCATTTAATTTCATTTATTATTTCTTAATTCCTTTTTTAAAAATCGGGGCCCAACAGATGCAATTTCAACTAGATTATGGTCATTAAAATGTCTACATAGAAGTTTGATTGAAAATGTGAACCATGTTCCTCTATGTTCTCATTCATATGTGCACCATGTTCCTCCAAATTTTCATTAATATGTGCACATTGTTCCTTCAAATTTTATACATATGTAGACCATGTTCCTCCAATTTTTGATTCATATGTGCACAATATTCCTCTATACTCCGATGTGCACTCGTTCCTCCATATTTATACCATGTTCATCATCATTATGGCCCTCTCCTCCAGTTATATGTAATATGTCAGGAGCATAGACAAATGTTTCTAAATGATGAGTTACATATACGTCAAGAATTTCATATATTTGCATAAGGTTTACTAGTCTAAAAGAATTTTAGTTTGACTTTATAACTCTCATTGACTCTTTAAAGTTAAAACCGGGTACTCTATAATATTCCTTATCAATTTACTTATACCCCAAATCCTTCCCCATCTCATATATTTTTCTATTACTAACATTGTTAATATCAACATGCTCAAATGTAACAATATCCTTACCAATATATCTAAATTCAGTCTCTAATATGAAATGTGCACCATAAAAAGCCTTATACTTCCATATTGAGCAATTAAAATTGGTAAAGCAACCATTACAAAATAATTTCCGAGCACAAAATATATTCACAAGCAAATTTAGATCAAGAGAGACACAATGCTTAAGAAACAATAAACAAGTTTGGTTTATATCAATTCTAAATATTAATTCAATTTGAAGATTAAAAAAAGAACAATATTTGTTCATGTAGAAAAATATCTGATCATATAGAAACTCAAAAAAACAATTTTAAATTATAGAA
This sequence comes from Erythroxylum novogranatense, assembly GCA_029891385.1. NCBI lineage: Eukaryota > Viridiplantae > Streptophyta > Magnoliopsida > Malpighiales > Erythroxylaceae > Erythroxylum > Erythroxylum novogranatense. The sequence goes on from CM057233.1 coordinate 70,603,225, forward strand.
ACTCAAGAAATCATTAGTTTCCAATCTAAATATTGAGTAAAGTTTCCTTTCTAAATCATATAAACTTAAAAAATCATTCGTCCACAACTCCTTTACCTCATCACCACCTTTAACATTCATAGTCATCATTGTTGGCAATGAAGAAGCATAAAAATATTTAGGGTTTACGTAAAAAACACTTATGGAATCTTCAATGCTAAAGTAAACACAATTTTTAACGATAATTATTCCCAATGTAAGAAATAACACAAATATAACTCTCATCCACTCTCATCCATAACAGAGTCATCTATCTGTACATTCAACAACCTAATTCCCCTCTAAAATAAACAACGAGTTTAGCTAAAGAAACAAATTTTTATGGGGTTAGAACTTGGAGACACCACTAAGTATGTAACTTTAGCAAATTCCACCACTCATGTTAAGGGATGAAGACAAGCTGGTAAGGGATTCAATTAAAATATCTTATTCCCAAAAATCAAACAAAAAATCTTCAAAATGTGTGTGGATCCTCTTAGAGAGAAAGTTTAAATATGGAGATTACCAGGAACTTTCACAAACCAATTCTAATAAAGAAGAGTTTGTTGGACCAATGGTGGTTGACAAATTAATTCCACTTATGTTTTGATAATAATAAAATGTATAGAATTGGTGAAGAAATTGTTTCAGGTATTTTGGGATTGATATTTAATGAAAGAATTGTACAAATCAAGATGGGCAAGTGTTTAATCATTGAAGAATCAAGATGAAAGTTTCCTATAAGTGAAAGAGGCTTAAATAATGAAGATTATAGAAGATTTGAGTGGATATTACCGTTGAAGCTTACATAAGTCGACTAGAATATCATATGTCGACTAATATATGAAGATATGTCAACACAAGTCGACTAACAGCATACAAGTCGACTTATCGTGGACCACAAGTCGACTTACACATCACAAGTCGACTTATAGAAGAGCGGAGATGCAAGTTTACGTAAAATGTTGTCACAAGTCGACTTATACAACTCGACAAGTCGACTTATGGGTACAACACATTAATTCCAACGGTCCAATTAGCCAAAAATAGAAGGGAGATTATTAAGGAACGGTCATTTCAATCTAGCAACTGCTAGAATAAGTCCTAACAGCTATATTTCTTCTTATATAAAGGGTGGGTGATTGATGAAGAAGTGACACAAGTTCTAGAATCCAAAATACTCTTATCTTGCTCCAAATTGCTCATCATTGTTCTTACTTTGTTTACATTTGTATTGAGCACTTGTTCTTAGATCTTTATCCTATTTCTTTTACAAATTGAGTGACTAGTGGTAGGTCACGTGTGAGGTAGCTTGAGCCAGAAATCAAAGTATTGGTAGGATTTATGTCGGAAGACAAATCATTTGTAAAGGTAGCTTGAGTCGGAAATCAAGCGGTATTGGTAGGATTTGTGCCGGAAGACAAATCAAGTGTAAAGGTAGCTTGAGCCGGAAATCAAGCGGGATTGTAAGAGTTCACACTGAACTACAAAGTGTGTAATAAAGTGGTTTCCAAAATCCTAAGTGGGAGCTTAGGTAGAGGGCGAGGTCTTAGCACCGAACCTCTATAAAAACAGTATTTGATCTTCTTCCCTACTCTTTGTATTTAAATTTGTTTAAATTACTATTGTGTGAATTAACTTCTGATTTTATTGTAGAAATTCTCAAAAAGATATAAAGATCTATTCAACCCCCCTTCTAGATCGCTAACAATTGGTATCAGAGCAGAAGTATCCGGGGATGGCACACAATAACTTAGCGGAAGAAGGTAATACTAATAATCGCCCTCCTTTATTTAATGGAACTAATTATTCTTCTTGGAAAAATCTTATGAAGTACCACATCATTAGTGAGGGAGTAGAATATTGGAAGATAATTATCTTCGGTTCACAACCACCGTTAAAAGAAAATGGTGAGTTAAAAACGGAGATGGAATACGATGACAATGCCTGGAGGCAAGCTTACATCAACGCTAAAGCGATGAAGCTAATCTATTGCGCTCTCACAGTTGAGGAAAGAAACCGAGTTAACTCGTGTACCAGCGCCAAAGAAATGTCGGAAAGACTCCGCATCACCCGCGAAGGAACCAACCAAGTCCGGGAAACAAAGATCAACATGCTTCTCCATGACTATGAAATGTTTGTCATGAAGGAAGGTGAGTCTATTTCCATTATGCTTGATCGTTTTGCAGAAATCATAAATGAATTAGGCAACCTTGGAAAGCACATGACGGATAGCGAGAAGGTGAAGAAGATTCTTCGCTCACTACCGAAAGAATGGGACTCACAAGTCACAGCAATTATGGAATCCAAAGATCTCAATCATCTGGAATTCAACGCCTTGGTGGGATCACTTATCAACTATGAGATCATTCTCAAATCCAGAGGAGATAGAGGTAAGTCACAAAAGTCAATTTCTTTAAAAGCTAATACTTCTTCTCTTGATGAAAGTGATGAAGAAATAGATGAAGAAGAGGATGATGAAGAAATGGCAATGTACGCCAGAAATTTGAGAAAATTCAAGGGACTTCTCAAAAATCGGAGGAAGGAATTAAATGGTGGAAGAAATGGAGAAAAGAAGAAATTTTCCATGGAAAGAAGATCCAAGGGTTATGACGAAAAGAAAAAGCTCATCCTCAAATTCAAATCTCCAGAAAAATGACAAGGGGAAAAAGAAAGCTAGCCTTATAGCCACGTGGAGTGATGATGAGGAAGCATTTCAAAGCAATGATGAAAACAACCTAGCACTTATGGCAAATAGCTTCTCAACAAGTGATGATGAAGATGAGGTACATTTCATTGATCAAGATCTTATAGATTCTTTTAACGCTTTACAAATTGATTTTGAAGAAGCTATTGAGATCAATAAAAAATTGAGAAAGAAAATAAGAGAACTAGTTGCTGAAAATAATGCTTTACATGGGGCGATTGATGATTTAGATTGTCCTAAGGAAGATCATTCTGCATGTCTTGCTGAAAAGAAAGTCTTACTTGTGAGCTTGATAGACTTAGAAATAAATTTTCTTATGTGGTTGGAAAATTTCTTTGGTGGAAATGCAAAGTTTGAAGAGATGTTGTCTTTACAAAGATATTCTATTTCTAAACATGGTTTGGGATATGATCCTTATAATAGAGATTGTTCTTTAATTTCCAAATTTACGAGGATGGAAAAGTTGCTCAATGTGCTAGATGCTTGAAAGATGGTCATATAGAAATTGCATGTAAAAGTATTAGGAGATGTGTTAAGGTTAAGAAAATCTGGGTGGTAAAAGGTACAACACCTTCTAATGTGGTTTATATGACTAACCAAAATGGACCCAAGATGGATTGGGTACCAATGAGAAGAAAGGATGTTTCAGTTGTAGGTACAAGCAAGGAATGAAAATTAACCAAGCACATGGTACATTGATAGCAGATATTCAAGGCATATAAGTTGAGACAACAACAAAGATTCCATCATCATTTACACTTAGGCTGAAATGTGATTGAATTGGAGTAATATTGGAAATTGATAATTGGTATCTTTTAGTCACCATCATTTGATTGAGGGGGAGTGTGTTTGATTTGAGACTATTTGTGTTTGATAACTTGTTTCTCTATTTAATGTGATTGCGATATTTCATCTTTTGTTGGTTTGTATTAGTTGTTTTGATTATGACAAAAGGGGGAGAAAAATGAGAAATTGGATTTTCTTTAGTTACTTGATTAAGGGGGAGTTTGTTAAAATTTTAATTAATTTTCAAGGTTATTAAAATTCAATGATTTATATGATTGAGGGAGACTTCTAACCAAAATGACAAGGTATAAAACCTTAATCAATGTTTCTTTGTTTTCATTTCTTAAACAATTTCTAAGTATTTTGTCATTATCAAAAGGGGAGATTGTTGGACCAATGGTGGTTGACAAATTAATTCCACTTATGTTTTGATAATAATAAAATGTATAAATTGGTTAAGAAATTGTTTCAGTATTTTGGGATTGATATTCAATGAAAGAATTGTACAAATCAAGATGGGCAAGTGTTTAATCATTGAAGAATCAAGATGGAAGTTTCTATAAGTGAAAGAGGCTTAAATAATGAAGATTATAGAAGATTTGAGTGGATATTACCGTTGAAGCTTACATAAGTCACTAGAACATCATATGTCGACTAATATATGAAGATATGTCAACACAAGTCGACTAACGACATACAAGTCGACTTATCGTGGACCCAAGTCGACTTATACATCACAAGTCGACTTATAGAAGAGCGGAGATGCAAGTTTACGTAAAATGTTGTCACAAGTCGACTTATACAACTCGACAAGTCGACTTATGGGTACAAACACATTAATTCCAACGGTCAATTAGCCAAAATGGAAGGAGATTATTAAGGAGCGGTCATTTCAATCTAGCAACGGCTAGAATAAGTCTAATGACTATATTTCTTCTTATATAAAGGGTGGATGATTGATGAAGAAGTGACACAAGTTAGAAGCCAAAATACTCTTATCTTGCTCCAAATTGCTCATAATTGTTCTTACTTTGTTTACATTTGTATTGAGCACTTGTTCTTAGATCTTTATCCTATTTCTTTTACAAATTGAGTGACTAGTGGTAGGTCACGTGTGAGGTAGTTTGAGCCGGAAATCAAAGCGGTATTGGTAGGATTTGTCTAGGAAGACAAATCATTTGTAAAGGTAGCTTGAGTCGGAAATCAGCGGTATTGGTAGGATTTGTGCGGAAGACAAATCAAGTGTAAAGGTAGCTTGAAATTTGGAAATCAAGCGGGATTATGAGTTCTGCTTGAACTACAAAGTGTGTAATAAAGTGGTTTCAAAATCCTAAGTGGGAGCTTAGGTAGAGGGCGTAGGTCTTAGATCGAACCTCTATAAAAGCAGTGTTTGATCTTCTTCCTACTCTTTGTATTTAAATTTGTTTAAATTACTATTGTGTGAATTAACTTCTGATTTTATTGTAGAAATTCTCAAAAAGATTTAAAGATCTATTCAACCCCCCCTTCTAGATTGCTAACAGAGTTAAGTTTTAAATCTAAAGCTCAAATTATCCCAATGAAGAATGTTATAAGTGAGGTAAGGGATATTATTCAAGAAGTAGATTCTTATATCAGTGAGATAAATAGGGAGAAAATTTAGGAAGATGCTCAGCTTATTAACTTAATCTTGGAATTTATAATAAGAGAAAAAGCAACTAAAGTAGTCTTAGTAAAAGATAGAATTCACTCAACACCACCTAATACTACCATTGCATCTATATTTAAATTCAGTGAAGAAAAGGAAGTTGCAAAAGGATGTTGGAGCAAGTCAATGGATACTAAAAAAAAGGGAAGTGTAGTAGCAAAGGCATCTTTTGTTTTGGATTCATTCCTAAAAGTGTTATTTTGTCATATACATAAGCCTAATAACATAAACATTAAAATGGGACCACATCATAGGCAAATCAATACAAATATGTTCTCACATGGAATTGCCTCCTATAAGAAGAAAAGCAACTAAAAGACATGATAAAATCTAACAAAAAAGTAGATACGATCATTAAACCAACCAAAAGTAGATACAATTATTGAAGTGTGCTTATAGACAAGAAATTGAAGCAGACACTAATAAAAAGCACTAACAAATACATGGAAAGGAAACAACAAAAAACATACAAAAAATGAAGCAACCAAAAGTAGATATATAGAGATCATGAACAAGAAGCAACAAAAAAGTCATGAAAGTAGCCAAAAGGAAGATACAAAATTGAAACAACTCTTTACAACAGTAAACTTGAGACGTTGTAAAATTGAATTCGACTGTGACCAACAATAGATGAACGTTGTAAACTTTAAAATGGTGTCATAGGATGATTGGTGACAAGTGAGCATTGACAGTATTGATGATGAAGATTGCAATTTTTAATAGCTTCTTCATGACATATGCTTCTATTAGGGATTCAAGTTTCACTTTTGTTAATAGGTTAGGTTACTTAATTAGTTTAGTTACTAAATTTAATTAGTTAAGTTAATAGGTTAATTTGTTAGGTTAATAAATTTAGGGTTAAATTATTTGATAAGTTAATAGGTTAATTAGTTAAGTTGATTTGTGGGTTTACAAAAATTAGGGTTAAATCATTTGATTGGTTCCAATATTTTAAACATATGTCAGGATATTACTGACCTGACCAAAAATTGACGAAATCACATTGTCCTCAATTTCTCAGTTAACTTAGGAATGAATTGGAATATTTGTCAAATAATAGAGTTTTAATTTGTACTATCTAAAACGTTGGCATTAAATTTATAAGGAGATGCAAATCTTAAGGTTAAATATGCAATTTTTGTCTATTACTTTCTTTAGACGACCTTTACTTTCTAGCTTCATGATACGTGTAGCACTAAAAATTTAATATCTCGAAATAATGTCATAATTTCTCTTATGTTATTTATAAAATGGAATCAAACTGAAAAAGAAACACCATTATAAATGTGGTCCGCACGCTCTAAGCTTGCAGGTTCATAACATACCCAAAGGACCGAAATCTTTATGGTCACCAAAGACAGAATGCATAACTGAGTAGGTCGAAACTGGTGATCTAGGACTCCTGTTACCGTAACCGTATTAGCCAGGAGGTACACACAGGCACTTTGTGTAGCATTTCTGACAGAAGCACATGCATTGCTTGTGGTACTGTGTCTACATCTTCTTGTACATCGTGAGGGGCATTCTGTTCCATCACATCAAAATCGTAAATGTGTCACCCAAAAACACACTATATAAATTAAGAAAAAAAAAAGTAATGAATCTGATGGTTCCATTTGGTTTGGGTTGTGAGTATCAACTTTCCGATACTGGGGCCGGGTCCAGATCCAGGCCGAGTATGAATATTTAAATTAGAACCTAAATCTTCTTAAATATATTTTGACTCATAAAAAAATTATTAAATTCACATCGAGTCCAATGAATTCAAATGCTTAAGTTCACTACATAATAAAAAATTTTCCTGGAGATGAAAAAATATGTTTGGTCAGTATTTTACCTCTTACGGGTTGACCCGGTACGAACGAGAATTAGTCTAAGAGTGGATGACTTAAAGGCACCTTCTTACAATTGAGACCCTCCTAAAATATCTCGTGGACTAAAAAAAAAACTACAGAACTGTATTAACTCTAAAAATAGACGATTCAATGCTTACGATAGCTCTTTAAACTCCCAGGTCCATAATTACCCTGAAAATTTAAACATTTATGTAAAAATCAGGTAAACTAGCAGGATTACATACAAAACAAGAGCATCGCTTACTAAGGCTCCGTTTGGTTGCCGTCCGCGGACGTGTGGACGGATGACAAGAACATATAAGTTCTGTCCGTGATAGTGTTTGGTTGCCATCTTTGTCCATTGGACGTTCTGTCTTCACAGGTTTTGGACATAAATTTATGTCCAAGCCAAAACCATGGTACAGACAATGTTGTCCAAAGGACATCAATGCGAAAAGTCGAATATACCCTAATTTTAACGCCTAAACACGACTGCTTTAATTCTAGTCATATTTTTAACAATGTTAACTATTTTAATTCTAGTCATATTTTTAATAATATTATTATTATTATTAAAATTTATAAACATAATAATATTTTTATTATTAAACATAATAATAATAATAATAATATGCTAATAATAATAATAATAATAATTATTATTATAATAACAACAATTGTAATAATAATAATAATAATAATAATAATAATAATAATAATAATAAAAACAAATTTATAACAATTGTAATAATATTAATATTAATAATATTCATACGTTATTATAATAATTATCATAATAACACTAACCAAAATAATATTCATAATATCATAAAAATTATACTAATATAAAACTTTATATAATAATAATAATAATATTATTATTATTATTATTAAACATACTAATAATTATTATTATAATTATACATAACAACAATAATAATAATATTATTAATATTAATAATAATAAAACAATACTAAAATTACATTCTTTAACATCTACAAGTCTTTACACTACTGAGGGCATTTATGTCATTAACACGTTTTACATCCTTAAGGCAACCAAACACATTTATGTCCTTGGGGCGTGGACAATTATCTCTCTTCTGTCCACTGCAATCAAACATCTTCCTGTCTTGATTCTTGTCTGTGTCTCCGTCTCTTCTGCCTTGTAAAATCTAGTCACGCTTTTGCATGCCGCAGACGCTAACCAAACGACCTAGCTAATCGTATGGTTCTTTGTCTTGATAGCTAAAGACAAAATGTAATGTAACGAAACGAGAATGAAACCGGAGAGATGAGGATATTTGGTTGTGGTGATGTAACGTAAAAAGCTGATCCGTCTCAGTACAAAATGTGTTTGGTTGCAACGGGCAGAACGAAAAAATTGTATCAATAACAAAAATGCCCCTGATACTTAAGATGATTAACAATGTGTTATGAATTGATAAGTTTATTACGAATGAGAAGCTTTAGTTAAAAAGTGAACAAATAATAATAATAACAATTTCAAATTAAGATTGAATAATAATAATAATAATAATAATAATAATAATAATAATAATAATAATAATAATAATAATAATAATAATAATAATCACATTTATTACTACTACTACTACTACTACTACTAATAATAATAATAATAATAATAATAATAATAATAACAAGAACAAGAACAAAAAATTAATTTGAATTAATAAATAAGGCAACATGTATAATCATAATTATACATATTAATAATAATTACAAATTATATGATAATAATAATAATAATAATAATAATAATAATAATAATAACCATAATGAATACAATAATAATAACAATGATGGTGATGATGATGATGATGATGATGATAATAATAATAATAATAATAATAATTGTAATTATAATAATAAATAGTATGTTATTATTTTACAAATAATAACAATAATAACAATAATGATAATAAGAAATTAATTATAATTTCTTATTGATAATAATAATTATGTACAAACACAACATCTAAGCATTCATTAAATCAATTACAAAATAGGTTCAACATACATTCATAGTATTAATTAGTTCAACATACATTCTAAACAAACATCTAAGCATTAATTGACAATTAGGCAGGATTTTGAAAATTAACACTCTTCTGGTCTTACTAACATTAAATAAATAAATAAAAAAGAACAACATCTGCTGGGGCATCCCATTGACACAATGCATATCACATTTATTTTACCATACTTGGAGAACATATCACATCTGCTGGGTCCTGCCATGGCATATTATAAGGAAAGAGAACATGGATGGCAGAATCAGCCTCAAAAGAAAACTTAAAGAAAAATTACTTACTATGAACATCTTCTGTTTTAATTTTTCGAAAAGAAAAACTTCTGTCATTATAAAGGTGAAAATTTTGGAAGCAATAAAATAGAATAAAATAGTTAACAGTATTCATTCAAAGTATTACTTTACGAGGATATTCATTAATAGCTTAGGCAACAGAGCATTCTTCATTGAATTGAACTGATATTAACCGGTATGATAAATCTTGAAACAACATCTATTAGCGAGAAGATCCTGTGTAGGAAAATCCCGGAGGTACATCACATGTACCGCAGCGTGAAAACAAAATTTTGTTCCCGGACCTTCCGAACCAGGATCCAGTATCCGTATGAAGACATCAACCTAAATAGCCAATAGAGACTATCTCTAAAGGTGATCCACGCAGAGATCGAGAAAATCTAACCGAGTCAAACCCTTTGACAGGGAATAGCTAGAACAGATTAAAGCACTGCTAGAGCCTACCTCGTCACGGAGAGCTTGGATCAACGTTGATGGAGAAGAAAAAGCTTGGAGGAGAAAGCCTTGGATGAAGATGAAGAAGAGAGAAAACACTTTTCCTTAGGTTTTCACAAAACCTTTCTCATCTTTGCAATCCACGATGATCTTCTTCACCAAAAACCAAAGAAAACTCTTTTCTTTCTAGCTTATTCCATAAGCTACGATCATCACTTCTACATCTTCATTTTTTGTCCTTTTGTAACTAAATGCATATGATGACTAAGCTTCCAAAATTCTCCTCCTCCCATCCACGTGACAAGCATATATATATATATATATATATATTAATTACTTAATTAATTAACATATATATAATTACTAAGAGGTCCAGTCAAACTGGGAATTGGTCCTAACCTCTAGGGCCCGATCTTTCAAAATGTACCTAAATCTTTCTTAGCAATATTGATGTCGCGATCTCATGGGACATATCCCAATCCCATCGGGATCCATTTAATCTAATGCTCTCCATAATTGGAACTCGTCCAATTACTATTTCTGATTCTGAAACACTCTTAAGCGTGTGACCACTTTAGGCTTAGGTTATGTTGGCCACTTAGATTAACAATTAATCTGAGCAAGTCATGAGCGGTATCTAGCAACACATCATGACCCCAATTGACCGGAAAGTAATCGGTTTGATGTATTCATCACGAACCGGATCACAAACCCTTCCATGACAATTCTTGTGCAATTAGTCCTTTCACCATCCTATACCCCACTTGGTTATGAGTATGGTCAAAGTGTCAACTCTCACTAGGTGAGTCTAGCCCAGTGATAACAGATCTCGCCCTAGGACTCATTACTCTATATGTCCATGAAGACACTCTTCATGACATATTCACTCTGGCTAGAGATTTATAAGTAATGATCCTGACAAGAGGCCATGGGTATCTCTTCTGCTAATCCAGAAGTGGTGAATCCTTTATTGGCTACTCAATTATCTTCGAATACCTCAAGCTGTACCCAAGCACCACCCTATGAGTTACCTCTGGAAGCCAACAAGGAATGAGTCAAAGCAACAGGATCAGTATCCAAGATATCCTTGAGTACCTCAAGTCTAAGGATACTTGCACCATTGCTATGATGAGATTATCACTGACACTTAGATAAGATATCCATGTGATGATCTCATGGCAGGTCATCCAATGAACTTACTACCACTAGTAAGCATCCACATGTCAATTCTAAATATCTCATATTTACAGTTTCTGAGATCTACTGCTTGATCCAATCAAGGAGTATGACATGTGCTAGTCTATCCGGATTAATGATGTCCAGTCTCATTAATCCTATGACTAGGGAGAATTTAGATACTGATATAATTGCACATGATAGGAACCTCAGTAGTATGATCACATCATAATTTCCTTCATGCTATGTCATATATCATGGACTTCATTAATTCGATTAAAGATCCAATCAATTCATAAACAATGTTTATGAATATCAAATTAATGAAGAAAGCCTTTTCTTTATTTATTCATTCGACCGCATCATTTGTGAATAAAAGCAGCTAAAGGGATTGCCTTTAGGGCACAAATAAACAATCTGAATCCTTGAATAAGTCGACTTATCCAATGTACAAGTCGACTTATCGGTACTTTTCAAGAACAAGTCGACTTATCAGTAGTACAAGTCGACTTGTACTTACAAATCTCCCACTTGACCTAAAGCCAATCGCCTTAGTATCCAATACCATAAGCGAGTCCATGAGAATCACAATTCTCCTGTGACAATGGCTTTGTCAACGGAACAGCAACACTTTGCTCTGTGGGAATTTTCTCTATCAGGATATCATCTCGACTAATGATCTCCCGAATCGGCGGAGTACGAGTTCGGATCGTCGATAAGACCTTGGTTCCTTTGCCTGCGCATTAGCCCTATTGTATCACAATACAATCCTATGGGCCCACCACAGCTAGGGACCAGATCAAGTTCAGTAATGAACTTCTTGATCCAAACTGCTTCCTTTGCACATCTCATGCGACAGGTACTCTGCCTCGGTTGTTGAATCAGCAGTCCTCTCTTGTTTGGAATTCTTTCCAACTGACCGCCACGCTATTCAGTGTGAATGTATATAACCTAATCATGATTCAGAATCATCCTTATCAGATTAGATACTGGCATCTGAATGCCCGCTCACATGGAGATTTCCATCTCCATACATCAAGAAAACATCCTTAGTGCTTCACAAGTACTTGAGGATATTCTTGACAGTCACCTAGTGACCCTCACCAGGATCCGATTGGTATCTGCTCGTAACACTTAGAGCATACGATACATCGGGCCTCGTACATAGCATTGTTCCATGCTAAACCTCTTTAGCATCTCATCTATGTACGATAATTGTGAAAGACCAAGCAACCTTTGATCTATCTGCATAAATCTATATCCCAAGGATATAAGTTGCTTTACCAAGGTCTTTCATCGCAAATTGATTGGACAACCAAATTTTAGCGATTGCGGCATAGAGACATCGTTTAGAGTAACGATATGTCATCTACATACAACACAAGGAATACGATTGCGGTCCCATTAACCTTCTTATGCACACAATGATCATCCGAATTTTGTGAGAAATCAAACTCTTTGATTAACTCAACTAAACGGATAATCCAACTCTTGGATGCTTGCTTTAATCCATTAATGGATTTCTGAAGCTTGCATACCATTTCGCCATCGATGGAAGTGAAGCCCTCAGGTTGTGTCACACATATCCTCGGGTAGATTTCCTCTCAGGAAAGCTATCTTCACATCCATTTGCCATATCTCATAATCATAATGAGTGGCAATGGCTAGGAGTATCCGAATGGATTTAAGCATTGCTACGGGGCTGAAGATTTCGTCATAGTCAACTCTTTGTCTGTGACGATATCCTTTGGCCATTAGCCTCGCTTCATAGGTAATCAGATTACCATCCATGTTGGTTTTCTTTTGAAAATTCCTTGCACCTTGTGGGTTTTATCCCTTCAAGTGTAACAACCAAAGTCCATACTTGGTTTTATACATGGAATCCATTTCGGATTTCATGGCACAAAGTCATGTTCCAGACTCTGAACTTTTCAGAACCTCTTCATAGGTAGTAGGCTCATCATCTCGTATGAGTAATCGTCATTCTGTTCCTTACGAAATCCATATTTCTCGAGGGCAGTCGTATCCTACTTAACCTCTGAAATTCGTGTGTAGAAGAAGGTTGAGCTGTTACCTCATCTATATAAGTGGCAGTTTGAGTTCAGCGATTGATACATGTTTGTTCGAGCATCTTGAACTTCTCCAAGTTCAACTTTGCTCCCCTTGTCCTCTTGTGAAAGAAACTCTTTCTTTAAGAAAACAGCATGCTTGAAACAAACAACTTATGTTCCTAAGCAAGGTAGAATTGATATTCCACGAACAAACACTTGTCGACTTTGCATCAAGCTAATCATTGTGTCCGCTTCACGAAGCGGGACAATCCCAAACTTTCAGCTAAGAAAGATAGGGTTTTCAGTTAGTCCATATCTCCATATGGAGTAACCATAAGCATCCTTGATGGAACTCTGTTTAGCAAGTAAGCAAATTGTCTCAGCGCATATTCCCAAAAAATGCAAAACCTATCATCAATCGCACCATGTCTAACAAGGTTCGATTTCTCCTTTCAGCCACACCTTGTGCTGCGGCGTGTAAGGTGGAGTGTACTGAGATAAAATCTCATGATCTCTGAGATAATCCAAAACTGTTGGTCTAAGCATTTTCCACCACGATCAGATCGTAATGTCTTCATACTTTTACCAAGTTAGTTTTCTACTTCATTTCTGAATTATTTGAACTATTCAAATACTTCAGATTTGTATCTCATTAGATACATGTACCCATATCGTGAATAATTACCGATAAAAGTAATGAAGTAAAAACAACCACTTCTGGCATGGATGGACATCGGACCACATACATCCGAATGTATTAGGTCTAATATTCCATTCACTCGTTCGCCCTTTCCTTTAAAGGAGAACTTAGTCATCTTGCCTAATAAACAAGATTCGCATGTGTCATGTGATTCATAATCAAATGACCCTAAACATCCACTCTTATGGAGCTTAGCGATGCGTGTCTCATTTATATGGCCAAGCCGACAATGCCATAAGGAAGTTGATTTTAAATTATCTCGATTATGTCTTTTCGCGTCATTGACATTCAGAACTGGATATGACATATCTAATATGTCAATTCCATTGCATAATGTACCAGTACCATAGAGCTTTCCGTTGCGACTAATATAACAACCATTGCTACTAAAAGTCCAATGGAAATCAGCTCTAATTAAACATGAAACATACAATATGTTCTTTGTTTAAAACGGGTACAAAATGATAATCATCCAATTTGAATATAAGCCCAGTAGGGAGTAACAAGACAAAAGTGCATACGGCTAATGTAGCAACCCTTGCTTCATTACCTGCACGAAAGTCCAGTTCTCCTTTTATGAGCTTTCTCATCGTCCACGAGGCCCGCATATCATTTCATATGTATGAGCCACATCCGGTATCAAATACCGATATGTTTGGATCAAGAATAGTATTAACCTCAATGACAAACATATTTGAAGAAGTAGAGGCATCTAATGCCTTCTTCTGCTTCAAGGACTCCAGATAGATTTTACAGTTTCGCCTCTAGTGGCTTGACTTGCCACAATGAAAGCAAAATCCTTTTGGGGAAGAATCTTTGGTTTTTCTTCTTCTTGGCACTTCCCTTTGGTTTCTATGCCTTTTCTTCTTTGATCTAGAAGAAGAAGCATCCACTATTAGCACTTGCTATCTATCTTGATAGCCTGCTCAGCTGTCATGAGCAGATTGATCAGCTCAGGAATTGTTGTGGATATTTGGTTTATCCGATAGTTTATCACAAACTGTGAATAACCATCAGACAATCCAACCAGAATTAAGTCTCTACTTAATTCATAATCCATTACAAATCCTAAGACGGCCAATCTCTCAATATAGCCATTCATCTTGAGGCATCTTGCATGGCGATTGTCCTCGAGCCATCTTTGTGATGAAGAGAAGCCTTGAGGTCTTGAACCTTTCGCATCGAGCTCACTCATCAAACAGCTCCCTAAGATGAGATCTATAACATGAGCATCCATGGACTCGTGCTGCTTCTGCAGCTCTGGTGACATCGAGGCAAGCAGCCATGTCCCGTCCATTAGATGCTTACGATATGTTTTCTGATCCTTATCAGAAGCATCGGCAGCAGGTGCATCTGGAAGTGGAACATCTAGGGCGTATCCAGTTCCTCGGATCGAGAACAATTCTCGATTCCTTAGCCAATCAAGAAAATCGGTCCGAGAATAGAGGCGTATATTCACAGCTGAAAGACTTCTTCAATCAACCTAAAGCGATAGAGAGAAGGAATGATAGGATAGAATTGCTGCATGATCATAAGGACTTGCATGATATGCATATGGCTCCCACTAGTTTCCTAGAATCCATAACCCTCTTTACGAATCCGGAGAAGCGATGTGACATAATGTCTAGTGGGTCGATATCAGACATTGCTAAGAGTGACCTTGAGTTTGCTCGATAAGCCTGACTTAGGTCAATCGGTAGGTATCGGTCATACCAATTGTATCATCGATAACCGACATTGAGAATGACCTTGGATTTGTCCAACAAGCCACCTTATGTCTCGGGAGGTATCAGATATACCAATTACATCTTAGACACGACTATCGATCAGTGCTATCAACTTGTTGATGTGTGCACTTCATTGGGTATCAACTCTTGGATGCGCATACATCCGATGTATGCTACCCAATTTTGCCTCTGTCCACGTTGACCTTGAGTTTGCTCAACAAACCAACGCTTCCAGTGAAAACCAACCCATTAATCCAAAAATCTTATTTTCATGGTTCGAACATATCCGTATAGAGTGAGCTTGAGTTTGCTCAACAATCCAACCCTATAAGAACTCTGGTTCTTATCATATTAATGGAAGGCGTTAGTTTTCATATACCGAGGAGGGATTTCGGGTCTCTTCTTCTCCAAGCCAAAGGATTATAGTCACGAAGACTATATGGAATGATTTAGGTTTCATCAATCATATTGAATCAATCCTTTTAATCATCCATCATCCAACCTGAGCATGCCACAAGTCGACTTTCATCAAATGCAAGTCGACTTATGCTTCTGCCACACACAAGTCGACTTGTATGACACAAGTCGACTTATTTCACCTGCCCGTGAATAAGTGGACTTATAAGGTACTACAAGTGGACTTATTTCGAGATCTGAACAAGTCGACTTATACATGACAAGTCGACTTATCCCAAAAACCTTGAACAAGTCGACTTATTTCACATACAAGTCGACTTATTCAGGGAATTTTGCTAAAATCTCTAATCGGCTAATTCCTCAATTAATGCAATTCCAATTCACAACACCTACATACCTAAGGTAATATCTGATAAATTTGATGTATCAATGAACAATTCATTGAACCATGAAAGCCTTAAATAGTCAAACTATATGAAAAACTTGAAATGAGTCAAAACTCATTAATTTCCAAACAATTTAGGAACACCCAAATTATCATCCTAAGCATCTCTAGCTAGCATATACATTATCAAATTTACTCCGGCACTTGTCACATAAATTGTGACGGCCAAAACAAGCAAGAAAATGAAATATACTAACGAGACGCTAATGTGACCAATTCGGCATTCAAAATTCTTGGAAAAGCAACTTCAAGCAATTCACTTTGGCAATCATACCACATCAAGATAACACATTTTAATCACATTAAAAATGGTGCAAGGCATTGGAACTGAAAAAACACACTCAATCAAGCCAAGCAAAACAGTCTCAACAATTTTCACCAAAACTGTCCAGTTCTGTACATTGCTCGAAATGATCAATGAAACAATTTCAATAAATCATGAGAAAATTATATAGGTTACTAAATGTTCAGAAAATTCTACATGAATATTTTCAGGATTTTAGGCCATTAAAAACTCAGTCAACCTAAATAACAAAGCCGATTCAAAATCTGTGTTCATCAGCACAGCAATTCCCAACAGCATAGAATAAATTCGTGAATAAATATCCAATCACCTTGAAATCCAATTTCCATGCTCACAGACATTCGTCAACATCTTAGAGACATGTAGGTGAAGGAAAATCCAGAAAAATATTTTTCTAGAATTTATTCTCGATTTTATACTACTGCCTGTTCCAGAATCGTTTCACAAAACAGCATCTGTAACCTTAGGGAATTAATTAGCAAAACTATATCAAATCAAATCGATAAATTCTGAAAATTCATAGACATATTCTCTAACATGTTATGAACATTTCTGGGCATAAAAATTTCAAAAACCCTATCTATATAGCAATTCGAAATCTGGGCAGTACACATGCATCAACATCAACAGCACTTAGGGTTTCTGATCTAGCTTAGGTTTTAGCTTCATGCGGGATACCAGACTCTCTGATACCACTGTAGGAAAATCCCGGGAGGTACATCACATGTACCGGCAGCAGAAAACAAAATTTTTGTTCCCGGGACCTTCCCGAACCCAGGATCCAGGTATCCGTATGAAGACATCAACCTAAATAGCCAATAGAGACTATCTCTAAAGGTGATCCACGCAGAGATCAGAAAATCTAACCGAGTCAAACCCCTTTGACCCGGGAATAGCTAGAACAGATTAAAGCCTGCTAGAGCCTACCTCTGTCCTGGAGAGCTTGGATCAACGTTGATGGAGAAGAAAAAGCTTGGAGGAGAAAGCCTTGGATGAAGATGAAGAAGAGAGAAAACACTTTTCCTTAGGTTTTCACAAAACCTTTCTCATCTTTGCAATCCACGATGATCTTCTTCACCAAAAACCAAAGAAAACTCTTTTCTTTCTAGCTTATTCCATAAGCTACGATCATCACTTCTACATCTTCATTTTTTGTCCTTTTGTAACTAAATGCATATGATGACTAAGCTTCCAAAAGAAGCTTCCAAAATTCTCCTCCTCCCATCCACGTGACAAGCATATATATATATATATATATATATTAATTACTTAATTAATTAACATATATATAATTACTAAGAGATCCAGTCAAACTGGGTGGTCTACACGCCTCTCGGCCCCGATCTTTCAAACGACTCCTAAACCTTTCTTAGCAATATTGATGTCGCGATCTCATCGGGACATATCCCAATCCCATCGGGATCCATTTAATCCTAATGCTCTCCATAATTGGAACTATGTCCAATTACTATTTTACAGATTCTCTGAAACACTCTTAAGCGTGTGACCCTTTAGGCTTCCGGTTATGTTGGCCACTTAGATTAACAATTAATCTGAGCAAGTCATGAGCGGTATCTAGCAACACATCATGACCCCCAATTGACCGGAAAGTAATCGGTTTGATGTATTCATCACGAACCGGATCACAAACCCTTCCATAGACAATTACTGTGCAATTCGTCCTTTCACCATCCTATGGGTATCTCTTCTGCTAATCCAGAAGTGGTGAATCCTTTATTGGCTACTCAATTATCTTCGAATACCTCAAGTTGTACCCAAGCACCACCCTATGAGTCTCTGGAAGGCAACAAGGAATGGAGTCAAAGCACAGGATCAGTATCCAAGATATCCTTGAGTACCTCAAGTCTAAGGATACTTGCACCATTGCTATGATGAGATTATCAACGACACTTAGATAAGATATCCATGTGATGATCTCATGGCAGTCATCCAATGAACTTACTACCACTAGTAAGCATCCACATGTCAATTCTAAATATCTCATATTTACGGTTTTCGAGATCCACCGCTGATCCAATCAAGGAGTATGACATGTGTTAATCTATCCGGATTAATGATGTCCAGTCTCATTAATCCTATGACTAGGAGAATTTAGATCTTGACATAATTGCACATGATAGGAACCTCGGTAGTATGATCACATCATAATTTCCTTCATGCTATGTCATATATCATGGACTTCATTAATTGATTAAAGATCAATCAATTCATAAACAATGTTTATGAATATCAAATTAATGAAGAAAGCCTTTTCTTTATTTATTCATTCGACCGCATACATTTGTGAATAAAAGCGCTAAAGGGATTGCCTTTAGGGCACAAATAAACGATCGATCCTTGAATAAGTCGACTTATCCAATGTACAAGTCGACTTATCGGATTTTCAAGAACAAGTCGACTTATCGGTAGTACAAGTCGACTTGTACTTACTACTCGCTGCATAGCAGATAACATCTAGCTCAAAATCCATAACCAAAAGTAAAGCTTCTTCAAATCGAGACACAAACGTTGATTTCATCAGAATGGATCAAGATGTGAAATCTTCAAGGAAACAAATCAACAATGCATATCACATTTATTTTACCATACTTGGAAAATATTCAGCGGCAGGAGCTTTTAGCTTTTGCAACTTATCTGATCTGTTAAGTAGAATATTCACTTGGATTATACTTGCATTCTAAGCGCGAAGATTTTTAAAATTGTGAAGTTACATCCACTCCGAATGGTAAATCAACATGCCAATATAAGCCAAATTTCTCCATGAATATACCCAATGAGCACACAAAGTCACAAGAAAAACTAAATTAAGCTACTTTTCGTTTAGCTCTGCAGGAATCACCCCTGAAGCAGATATAATATCGGAAAAGAAGTGCCCACACAAAGTCACAAGATATAGTATCGAATCCTTTCAAAAGGAGCGTTCGAATATCTTCTGCTTAGAAACAATACAACAAGTTGTTTCAGATAAAACTAAAACATGAATTAAATGAGAATAAAAAACAGAAAGAAGAGAAGACCTGATTCTTTGTGGTAGTCAAGAGATGAAGAGTTCTCGACAGTGTGGATGGATCTAAGGACGGAGACGATAGTGAAAGGAGGGAAAAAGGGAGACCCGATTAGCCACTGAAGACCCGATTCGTTTCTCAAATTAGCGCAAACAAGTGTAACAACTGAATCGTCATTGGGTTTCTACATAATCATTTACTATACTGTCTTCGGCTCTAAAGCCTCTGGTTTGGTTTCCTCGTTTCTGTTACCGCAAGGGGGATGTTAAAGTTTAAACCCCAAATGATGCAACAAAAATACCCAACCCCCAACAAGAAGAAAACTTCAGGTAAAAAATGCTCAATGTCCATTCAAGACAAGAAATCAGAAAAGAACACAAAACTCTTACTTAACGGGGGTGGCGAGTTTTTTGCAGTCGGGAACGTCTTGGGGAAGAGACTCCAACCGTGCGACAGAGAAGACTACAGCAATGCCAACCGTGCGACACCGGAGAGAAAGGCTTGGGAGAGACAAAGGAGAGGGGTAAGTTGGACCGTAGTTTCGTCTTTCATACGGGGACAAAAGACAGCCAACGTTGTCTTTCGTTTAAAAGGTAGACAGGATTTGTTTGTTTTTGTCTATCGAAGGCAGAGGACAATCACCTGGAGACGGAAACCAAACAACATTGATAGATAGGATTTGTTTGTTTTGTTATCTGTCTCCATATACGGAGACAGTAACCATACACAGGGTAAAGAAATGTACAAAACAGAACAGACAGAAAGAGAAGAAAGCTTACACTATCTAGATGGTACTGGGTTTCACTTGCCATACCCTGCAAAATAGAGTTGGTTACTTGTTAGAGGCTAGGAAATTATGTGAAGGGAGATGATAATAAAGGACATGGTCATATAAGTGTAGCCAGGTGTACCTTAGTTGTAACCATGGAAATGCAAAGGAGTGCTAGAAGAAAGAAGCAGGCAAGCTTAGCCATTGTCATTTACCAGGAAAGCAAGTAGGGAAGCAGGAACTATCATATACCCGCTTGCCAATATATATATATATAATATAATATAAGATGCTCTTGTATAATTGTAGAAGTTGTCTGAGTCTTTCAATTATTTCTGTACCCGAACTTTCATGGAACTGATCCAATGCAATTATTGCTTTCCCTGGAATACGTCTATCCGGAGTAATTTTGAGTTGCGCAGTTGGTGTAATTCTATTTGTGTTTTTCTAACTTCTGTGTTAGAGAACAGAGTCGACCCAACTTTGAATTCAATACAAAGCAAACTAATCAAAATTAACCCAAGTTCAAGCTTCTTCATAACAATATGGTGCAACTCATGTACATGATAAAATAGTTAGTGTTGTTTCTATAATCTGTTACAAATATGTTTTAACAAAATATTTGTTTTTGTCTAGTTTGTAGTGATATGAGCTTCTAGCATCTTTTCTATTGTCAATTGATGTTAATGGGTTAGAAGTGGACAGTAGAGTTTGTTTCACGGCTGTGAATATAAAAGACAATGCTATAGTGAATGAAATTACCAGAGAAGCTTTTATCACTCTTTCCTCAATTTTAGTTTTGATGCGATATTTGAACTTGAGGACTTCATCTCTGATTTTAAATTACCACCACCAAAGGTCCTTCAAGATTCAAATGAAGATGGTCCAAATACTGACATCCATATTAACCCTGACTATAGATCTTGGAAATGATCAGATAAGCTTTTGTTATACTGGCTGATGTCAATGATTGGTGAAAGTGTGGTAGGTCAGGTAAATCAATCCAAAACCTCTTTAGAAGCATGGAAAAAATTAGAAAAATTATATACTCGAACTTCAATGATTAGAGTCTTACAGTTAAAACTGTATAGAATGGAAAAATAAAATAGACGAAATTGTTGCTTAATCAGCATACAAAGTTCATTAATCTGATGCGTTTAAATACAAGAAGATTGAACTGAAATAAGAGAAAAAAATAACATAAATCTTAGCTAAAAAATTAACAACTTATTTGAACTAATGAAATCCCTTGATTTAAGGAACAATTCAGAAATTTGAAAAAACAAATCAATAAAATTGTTACAGCTCCTCCACAAAATCAGCTCAGAAAGTCTCAAATATCTCAACACTCCTCCTTGAGACTTTTCTTTGATGCTACAAGCTTGCGTTGTAAATCTTCAAACCTGCTCTTGGGAAGTGCTTTGGTTAGAATATCAGCAATTTGCATTTCTGAAATCTAATGCAACAACTTAATCTCTTGATTCTTCTCTGCTTCTCTAATAGAATGAAACTTGACTTTAATGTGCTTAGTTCTGCATTGTTGCACAGGGTTATTTGCAATAACAATAGAAGATTTGTTGTCACACATGATGAAAGTAGGTTCAACTTTCTCTTCCCCTAAATCAACCATTAATTTCCTAAACCAAATGGCTTGATTTGCTACAGTAGCAGCTGATATGTACTTAGACTCTGCAATTAACTGAGCCAAAAGAGAAGATATATCTAGAAGTATTTTTATAATCCTCCAAACTTCCAGCCCAATCACTATCAACATATCCCTGCAATCTTCCATTAGTTTTTGTCTTAAACAAAACACCAAAGTCAATTGTACCTTTAACATAGTGCAACACCCTTCTAGCAGCATTAAGGTGAGCTTGACTTGGTGAATGCATAAACCCAGATAAAAGACTAGTTGAAAATAGAAGATCAGGTCATGTAGCTGTCAAATAAAGTAAGCTACCAATCAAACTTCTGTAAACAGTAGAGTCCACCCTATCTTCTCCATCATCTAAAGTTAAATTTTCATATGGACAAGTGGAGTTCCAACAGATTTACCTTGTTCCAGCTGAAATTTCTTGAGGATATCCCAAGCATATATTCTTTGAGTAAGAAAAATGCCTTTTTTCATTTGATAAACCTCCATCCCTAAAAAATATGTCATCAGCCCTAAATCTGACTTCTCAAACTCTTGTTGCATTTCTTTCTTAAAAATTTTCAAATGGTGAAAATTACTTCCTGTTAATAACATGTCATCCATATACAAGGATAAAATCAAAATTTCACCATCTTCAAGTTTTTTGACATACAAAGTTGCTTCATTATCACTCCAACAAAATCCTTGCTGGATTAGGTGAGAGTTAGGCTCTAAGGACCTGAAACCCGTATAATGCCTTTTTTAACTTAACTTTTTCTTCTTAACCTACAACTTCAAGACCTTGAGGTTGGTGCACATAAATCTCCTCCTCAAGAATTCCATTTAGAAAGGCAAACTTGACAGCTAAATGAAATACACTCCAACCATTTTTTGCAGCAAAAGCAAGTAACATTCTGATAGTATCATGTCGTGCCACTGGTGCAAAAGTATCGTCATAGTCTAATCCAGCCGTTTGTACATATCCCTTAACCACCAATCTGGCCTTGTGTTTGAAAATAGAATTATCCGGGTTTGATTTAGTTCTATAAACCCATTTAACTCCAATAATATTATTACCTTTTGGCTTAGTGGTGAGCTCGCAAGTTTGATTCTTCTCAATCATTACAATTTCTTCATTGAATTTTGCCATATTTCACATTTGGAAGCTTCCAAAAAAATCAATTGGATCTGAAACAATCATATTGCACCTCTTGTATATTTTTGAAAGAATTTTTGTCTTCAAAACTGGCGAATCTGGTTCTGAGCCAGAATTTTCACCATTATTCCCAGTGGACACATTTGGTTCTTTCCCAGAGATAGAAACTTGAGGGGAAAAATCAGATTTCTTCTCAACTAAACCTTTCTCCCAATTCCAAAAGGCACATTCATCCACCTTAACATCTCTGCAAACTATAATATCTTTTTTTTGCACATTATAGACACGATATCCCCTAGACTGGGCTGCATAGCCTAAGAAAATACCCAAATCTGTCTTCCCATCCAATTTTCTTCTTTTTGCAACTGGCACATGAACATAGCACACTGATCAAAAAATTTCAGGTGCTTTATGGATGGTTTTGAGTCGAACCAAACTTTATAACGTGTCATTCCTTCCATAGACCTTGTTGTGAGTTTGTTTAGAAGATATACAATTGTATCCATAGCTTCAGCCCATAAATTCTTAGGCAAATTCTTCTCAATCAACAAGCATTTGGCCATCTCCATGACGGTTCCATTTTTCCTCTCCGAGACACCATTTTGTTGTGGTGAGTAAGGTGTTGTCAATTGATGATTGATACCAATAGCTTCAAAAAATTTATGAAATTCACTAGAGTTGTATTCCATGCTATTGTCCGATCTCAAAATCTTGATATTGTAGCCACTTTGATTTCTAAAAAAGCTTTGACTTTCTTGAAAATGGAGAAAACATTAGATTTTTTATTCATGAAATACACCTAAACCATTCGTGTGAGATCATCAATGAATAAGATAAGATATTTGCTTCCATTAAGAGATGGAACGTTCATTGGACCATATACGTCAGTATGGACTAACTCTAGTTTAGTGGTTGCTCTCCAATCCTTGTTGCTAGAAAAAGCCTTTTTGTGCATCTTACCCTTTTGACAACACTCACAAGCATCATCAATCATTGAAATTTTAGACATGCCCAACACCATATTATTATCTTCGATAAACTTTAAAGATTTTTTATTATAATGGCCAAACCTTCTATGCCATAACAAAGTTTCATCAGTTTTAATACTATAAGCATGTTGTTTGGACATGTTAAAATCCATTGGAAAACTATCATCAACCATTCCCACATTTGCAATCTCACGTCCATGAGGATAAAAAATAGTGCACATTGCACCTTCAAAATGAAAAACATAGCCTTTTTTCAACAATTTAGCCAGACTTAACAAATTTTGATCAAGACATGGAACATGAAGAACACTAGAAATAAAATTAGTACCTTATTTGGTGTTAATAATGATAGTAACTTTACCCTCAACTTGAAAATGATCTCCATTTGCTAATTTGACAGTAGTTTTGTAAGCTTTGTCAAGTGAGGTGAACATTGCAACATTGCTCGAATGTGACTAGTACAATCACTATCGACAAACTAGAAATTGGATTGAGGAGGTGCAGAGGTGGTAGTAACAATGAAAAAATGTTCTTCTGGTTCATCTTTAATACGATGCACTTGCTCTTTGGGTTTCTATTCTGAATGAGCCATCTTCAATCTACAATACTTTTCAATATGCCAATATTGTTTGCAATATCTACATTAGTATTGATGCTTACCTTTGTACTAGCAATCTTTTTTAAGGTGGTTGGTTCTTTTACAGGTTCCATGAGGTGGGAACTTGCCATTTTTGTTATGCTCTTTTGAACTTTTTTCCAAGGCCTTGCCTTAGTTTTGCTTATTACCATTAGATCTCTTACCACCATTATTATCCTTTTTCTTGTTTCTATACCGCACCAAAAATGCTCCTTCTGTGCTTTCCTTTAGCCTCATTGAGGTTTGTTGTTCTTGTGCATATAACTTACTGGTAAGTTTAGCAATTGATAAGGTTTTCAAGTCACAAGACTCAATTGCTAAAATCTTGGACTCGAATCTAATAGGCAAGCTTATTACATTTTCCACCATACAATCTAATTTGATTCATAAGCTGCATGAGCTTTGATGAGTACTCCTTTACGATCTCCTTATTCTTGATTTTAAGCATTTCAAACTCCCCTTTGAGAGTTAACAATCTCACATATTTTACCCTCTCATTACCTTCAAATTCTTCTTTCAATTTATCCTAAGCTTCTTTTGCAATCTCATAGGTCATAATTCTTGCAAAGATAACATTAGATACAGTTGCATGATTGGCTACCTCTTCACTTTGTTGTTTGATTTAAGTCAAAGTTGGATTTGGCCCTAATCGAGGAGGATCTAAATTAGTTTCTGTTGCTTCCTATAAATCGTAGGCTTTGAGATAGGCTTTCATTTTAATCACCCATAATTGGTAATTTTCTCTGGTGAAAATAGGAGGATTAGGAGCAGAAAAATGGGTTAATTCCATTAAAAAATAACTCAGGTGTTTTAACTCTCAAATCTCACAAGTGTTTAAGAAAACTCTCAAGTATTTAAACTCTCACACTTAATTTAAATCTCACAAAAACTCTCAAGTGTTTCAGCTCACACACTCAATAAAATTGTAAAACAAATTCACAGTCCCTTAAGAAGAAAGCTCTGATACCATTTGTAGAGAATGGAAAAATAAAATAGATGAAATTGTTACTCAATCAGCATACAAAGTTCATTAATCTGATGCATTTAAATATAAGAATATTGAATTGAAATGTGAGAAAAAAAAACATAAATCTGAGCTAAAAAACTAACATCTTATTTGAACTAATGAAATCCCTTGATTTAAGGAACAATCAGAAATTTGGAAAAACAAATCAATACAATTGTTGTAGCTCCTCCTCAAAATTAGCTAAGAAAGCCTCAAATATCTCAACAAAAACATCAATTGGCTAGTATGCAGAAGGGATCTTTGTCTATCTGTGATCATATGCAAAAGATTAAAAATCTTGGTGATTCTCTGCTTATTACCAGTTGTGAAGTTTCATAACATGAATTAGTTTTGAGTGCCTTGAATGGTTTGGGTCATGAATATGATCCTATGGTGGTATTTATATCACATAAGATTAAATCTGCCTCACTTCAAGATGAACAATATACACTGATGATGCATGAGCAAAGGATTAAACTGT
This sequence comes from Erythroxylum novogranatense, assembly GCA_029891385.1. Taxonomy (NCBI): domain Eukaryota; kingdom Viridiplantae; phylum Streptophyta; class Magnoliopsida; order Malpighiales; family Erythroxylaceae; genus Erythroxylum; species Erythroxylum novogranatense. The sequence goes on from CM057233.1 coordinate 70,629,560, forward strand.
TAAACACAACAGCTCAACTCCATTTATCAAAATCATCAGCTAACTTTATGGCTTAAAGCAATGGTAACTTTCAAAATAGAGGAGGTGGTCAAAATGGAAGAAGTGGATCTAGAGATTGAAGTGGAAGATGGAATGGACAAAAGATCTACTATCAATTATGTCAAAGGCAAGGCCATGATGCACGAAAATGTTACACAAATTTTGATCATAATTGGCTGGGCAATCAAAACATAAACCACCATCACAACAACAACAACAATCTGGTTTCATCACAAGGACATGTAAAACAACTCTCTCACATGATTGCCACCCCAGAAATAGTCAAAGACACATCTTTGTATGTGGATAGTGAGTCAACAAATCATGTCACAGTAGATCTTAACAATCTTGCTATTAGCACAGAATACATTGGGAGAGATCAGCTTGCAGTTGTTAATGGTAATCTACTTCCCATTAGTCTTATTAGCTCCACTTTATTACATATAAGGACAACCTCTCACACACCAATTTCCTTTAAAAATATATTACATGTCCCAAAAATTACTAAAAACATGTTAAGCATCTAAAAAATAACTAAATATAATAATATTATGGTGGTATTTTTTGATGATTTTTGTGTTTTCATGGACAAAGTTACAAAGGAGGTGCCGCTTAAGGGAACCCTAAAAAATGGTTTGTATAGTACAGACGTCACCCCATTAACCAAGCCACTTCCTAAACTTTTTTCATCAACTATTTCAGCCCCAAAAAGTAGCCTATCAGTCCATACCAATCCACTTTCTAAAATTTTTTCATTAACTATTTTAACCCCAACGAGTAGCCTATTTATTTATACCAAATCAGATCAAAATGCTAACAATTTGTTTTTCAATTCCCTTAAAGACACAATAGGTTTATCTAAACATTGTAGCAAATTTGATGCTAGTTTAACTGCAAAAACCAATGTCAATGTATGGAATGCCATGCTTAGGCATCCATCTCAAAATGTGTTTAAACAAATCCTTGGTTAATGAAATTCAATGTTAGTTTGTGTCCAATTGATTTTTGTGAGTCTTGCAAGTTGGGAAAACTTCACAAAGTTCATTTCACCACACATGATATCACTGCCAAACTCCCTTTAGAGTTGTTATATTAAGATATTTGGGGGCCATCACCTTATATCTCCACTAGTGGTCATAAATACTACATTGTTTTCATAAATGATTGCACCTTCAAAACCAATGTTGAACTCAATCTTGATAGAAAAATAAAGGCCTTTCATGTTGAGTCAAAATGACTTTACATATATATATGATTTTGATGAATAACAAAGAAGTTGAAAAGAAGACGCAGAATGAAAAGCAGATGCAGAAATGAATAATAAAGAAGTTGAAAAGTAGACACAGAATGAAAAGCAGACGCAGAAATGAAAAACAAACGGAGTTGAAAAGTAGACGCTGAATGAAAAGTAGACGCAGAAATGAAAAAAAAAACAGATGAAGTTGAAAAGCATACATAGAATGAAACGCAGACGCAGACGCAGACGCAGAAAAGGAAAAACAGACGGAGTTGAAAAGCAGACGCATAATTCAAAAACAGACAAAGAAAGAAAAGCAGACGCAAGAGTCAATTCAAGTTAGTTACAGAACTCAACTGATTAACCGTTTCTTTCAATATTCAAGATTCAAGATTCAAGTTTCAAGAAGCAAGACTCAAGAAGCAGTTACAGAAGAAGGCTATAAATATGAGTCGAAGTCGAAGATTGCAAAGTTAGTTGACTTATGTATACGCGAACGAAAAAACCTTGTTTGTGAGATTATTGTGCGAATTAGCTAAGAGTTAGTATTACTGTAATAGAGTTCAAACACTTTTGTAAGAAAGTAGTACAGATAGCCTGCAGAGGCTAAGAGTAAAAAGAATACTGAGTGTAGAGACCTGAAGAGGCTCAGAAAGAATACTTGTAAACGTTGAAGAGAAAGTGAAATCTCAGAAAGACTTCTGAGGACTGGACGTAGCCCACAGTTTGGGGTGAACCAGTATAAAACTGTTGTGTCGACTTCTCTCTACTCTATCTCTCTTTAAGTTCAAAGTTTTGTTATTACTTATATTTCAAAACAAGTTTTCAAAAGTTTTGATTAATTCGAACTTACCAAAGTTTCTGTGAAAAGAACTTGTTTTTAACAAAACGGTTTGAAAGATTTTTGTTTTAAAAGGGGAATACGCAATTCAACCCCCCTTCTCGTGCATTCATATATCATATTATAACCATTGTAATAACGTGTGATTTACTTCAATTGGTATCAGAGCCTGGTATCCAAGGATCACTGTAGCAAAGTGTGGATCAAAGATAATGGCAGAATCACATATATACATTGCAGAAGGTGCCTCAGCCACTAGACCTCCAGCATTCAACGGAGAAGACTATCATTATTGGAAAGATAGAATGCGGCTGTTCATAGAATCTTCTCATGTTGACCTTTGGGATGTGATAGAGAATGAACCATATACACCAGTAGATGAAGATGGAAATCTTATTCCACGGATTAAATGGACGGCTGACCAAAAGGCGAGAATTCAGTTGAACTCTAAGGCGAAATTTTTCTTGACGTGTGCCCTGAGCAGGAGTGAGTATGGCAAAGTCCACAGATGCGACACTGCGAAGGAGATGTGGGACACATTGTCCATCGCTCATGAAGGCACAAACTAAGTCAAAGAATCCAAGATAAGCATTCTTGTGCACCAGTACGAGCTTTTCAAGATGAAAGAAGAAGAATCTATTGATCAAATGTTTGGAAGATTTCAAACAATCGTCAATGGATTGAAAGCCCTCGGAAGAACGTACAATAACCAATATCATGTACGAAAGATCTTAAGAAGTCTTTTGAAGAGGTGGATACCAAAAGTTACGGCAGTGTAGGAAGCTAAGGATTTGAGCGTGCTAAAGCTTGACGAGTTGCTTGGATCACTGAAGATTCATGAAGTAAAGCTCGATGCTGAAGACAAGACCAAACGGGACAAGTCAATAGCACTGAAAGTTGGACAGAAGAATCACAAGACTCAAAAAAGGAGAAAGTCATCGAAAGCATTAAAGATTGAAGAATCAAAGAATGATGACTCAAGTGAATCAGAACAAGAGTCAAGTGATGAAGATGATGAATTATCTTTCATTTCCCGGAAGATAAGACGGATGTGGAAGAAGAAGTCTAAAGGAAGTCATCTCTTCAAGAAGAATTGCAAAGATGATGGTAAAGTAGAAAAGACATCTATGATATGCTACGAGTGTAATCAACCTGGACATTACAAGTCTGAATGTCCTACTCTAAAGAAGAAGCCAAAGAAGAGTAGAGAAGGCAAGAAAAGCATGATGACAACTTGGGAAGATTTAGATTCATCAGAGTCAAATACAAGTTCCTAGACATCTGAACATGCGAATATCTACCTAGTAGCCAAGGAAGAAAATGATGAGGAGGTAACCTCTGAATACGATAACTTGCATGATGCCTATTCAGAACTATTAGAGGATTCTCATGCTATTCTGAAACAGTATAAACTATTAAAGAAGAAGTGTGTAGAAAACCTTAAACATACAGAAGAAATAAAGAGAGAAAATATCTGCTTAAAGAAACAAATAGAGGAGAAAAAGAAAGTTGTAAATAAATCTGATGAGATCAATTAGTTGAAGCTTAGAATTAAGAGTCTTTCATCTAATTTAGCTACCTTCACTGAGAGTACAAAGAAAATGAATGAGATGCTAGGAAAATGTAGACATTCGAGTGATAAAACCGGATTAGGATTTAAGGGAAATAAGTCTCATCATGATAGAAAGCCTCTTTCTCAAAATAAAAGGTATCAAAGGACTCATTATGTACATATTACTAACCAGAAAGGACCCAAGAAAATATGGGTACCAAATAGTAAAATAGTTTCTCCTGCAGATATCCTTCCTTAGAAGATGCAACAAGCACCGTTGGTATTTAGACAGTGGTTACTTGCGACATATGACGGGAAGAAGGTCTATGTTCCTAGATCTTCAGTATAAGAAGGGAGGATCAGTGACTTTCGAAGACAACCAGCAGGGCAAGATAATTGGAATCGATAAAATAGGTAAAGATTCCTTTGCATGCATAGATAATGTACTGCTTGTTGATGGTTTAAAACACAATTTGATTAGTGTCAGTCAATTATGTGATTCTGGTTTCTTAGTCACATTCAATCAAAATCTTTGTGAAGTCAAAAACAAAGATGGGTCTATATTCTTTTCTGCCAATAGAAGAAATAATCTTTATAAAATTGATTTAGAAGAGTTTCAAAATCAAAATGTTTCATGTTTTCTATCTTCTGAAGAAGAAAGACTAATCTGGCATAAAAAGCTAGGTCATGTCTCTTTTAAACACATTTCAAAGTTGGTAAAATATGATTTGATAAGAGGTTTACCAAAAATGAGTTTCGACAAAGAATCTTTCTGTGAAAGTTGTTTGAAAGGGAAACAAGTTAAAACATCGTTTTCTTCTAAAAATTTTGTAACATCTTCTAGACCTTTAGAGTTGTTACATATGGATTTATTTGGTCCAACTAGGACAATAAGTCTTGGCGGAAAGAAATATGGACTTGTTATTGTTGATGACTTTACTAGGTTTTGTTGGATATTGTTTTTGTCACACAAAGATGAGTCTTTTAAGTGTTTTAGGATCCTTTCCAGAAAGTTACAAATTGAAAAAGGAGTACCTATAGCTAGTATCCGGAGTGATCATGGTGAAGAGTTTGAAAATGATAAGTTTAGATTATTCTATGAGGAGAATGGAATTTTCCACAAATTTTCTGCTTCTAGGACCCCACAACAGAATGGATTTTTTGAAAGGAAGAACAGGACGATTCAAGAGATGGTAAGGACTATGCTGTATGAGATGAATCTTCCTAAGTACTTCTGGGCAGAAGCTGTGAATACAGCGTGCTATGTTCAGAATAGAATACTGTTGCGACCTCTGTTGAAGAAGACCCCTTATGAGTTATGGAATAGAAGGAGACCGAACATATCATATTTTCATCCATTCAGTTGCAAGTGCTCTATTCTGAATACAAAGGAGTTGTTGGATAAGTTCGATTCAAAGACCTATTCAGGAATTTTTCTAGGCTACTCATCACATCTAAGGCATTTCCGGTATATAACCTTATCTCAAAGACAGTTGAGGAAACCATCTATGTCAAGTTTAATGATCGTTCCCAACCCCATAAGGAAGATGACATGGAGAGTGAAGATCTTTCAAAGAATTTAGATGATACAACAGAAACTCCATCATTAGGAACTCAAGTAGACAAGGTTGAGGATATTCCATAAACTATTGAATTAAAAGAGATTGAAAATATAGGAGTTCTCATCCAAAAGAGCTAATTATTGGGGAGACCTCAGAAGGAGTTAGACTAAGGTCCAAATTCAGAAGAGAAGCTAATGTGGCTTTCATCTCTGAAGTAGAGCCTAAGAAGATTGAGGAAGCTCTTTAGGACGAAGCTTGGGTTTTAGCCATGCAAGAGGGGTTGAATCAATTTTCTAGGAATAATGCTTGGTCCTTAGTTTCAAAACCCTCAAAGAAATCCATTATAGGAACCAAATGGGTTTTTAAGAATAAGTTATACAAATCAGGAAGAGCGAGTTGGAATAATGCTAGATTAGTAGCGCAAGGCTATAATCAACAAGAAGGAATAGACTACAATGAGACATATGCTCCAGTAGCAAGACTTGAAGCTATTAGGATATTGCTGGCATATGCTGTTTGTCATGATATAAAGCTTTTTCAGATGGATGTGAAGAGCGCTTTTCTGAATGGTTTTATAGATGAAGAGGTGTATGTTAAGTAACCTCCTAGTTTTGAGGATGTTAGGAATCCAGATGATGTCTATAGACTTCATAAAGCTTTATACGGCCTGAAGCAATCTCCTAGAGCTTGGTATGATCGTCTAAGTACTTTTCTCTTAGAGAGTGGGTTTAGTAAAGGTCAAGTTGATAAGACGCTTTTTAGAAAGGATTATGAGAATGAGTTTATTTTATTACAAATCTATGTTGGTGATATTATATTTGGTGCTACCTCAAAGAAGTTATGTATGAGTTTTGAGAGTCTGATGAAAAATGAGTTTGAGATGAGTATGATGGGTGAGCTAAAATTCTTTCTTGGGTTGCAAGTAAAGCAAACCGAAGAGAAAATATTTATCCATCAACAAAAATATCTGAAAGAAATGTTGTGTAAATTTGATATGAATAATATAAAGCCTATGGCGACTCCGATGCATCCTTCGAACCTTTTTTCGAAAGATGAATTTGGTAAGAAGGTGGATCAAACTCTGTATAGAGGGATGATCGGCTCTTTACTTTATCTTACAACAAGCAGACCTGATATTCTGTTTAGTGTATGCTTGTGTGCAAGGTTTCAGGCTGATCTTAGAGAGTCTCATTTTATTGCTATTAAAAGGATTATGAGATATCTCGCAGGTACTACTGATCTTTGCTTAATGTTTGAGAAAGGTAAAGATTTCAGGTTAATTGGATATTGCGACGCGGACTATGTCAGAGATAGAATTGAAAGGAAGAGCACTGGTGGAGGATGTCACTTTCTTGGCTCAAACCTAGTTTCCTAGTCAAGCAAGAGACAAAGCTCAATCGCCCTATCAACTGCCAAAGCCGAGTACATGTCTGCCGCAAGCTGTTGTTCACAAACATTGTGGATTAAATATCAACTGGAAGATTATTTAGTTCAAGAAGAGGTGATCCCAATCTATTGTGACAACACCAGTGCCATTAATCTATCAAAGAACCCAGTACAACATTCGAGAGTAAAGCATATCGAAGTTAGACATCATTTCTTGAGAGAATATGTTCAGAGAAAGGTGGTGAGACTACAGTTCATTAAAACAGAGTATCAATGGACAGACATCTTCACTAAACCATTGAGTGAAGAACGGTTCAAGGAAATCAGATGGAACCTTAACATGGTTATGTTAAATGACCAGTCAGGCTAAGAGATCGTCAAAGTTAACGGTGTCAGAAACAGTAGTTTACAGCTGGTAACTTCCCTCACAAGGAAGTTGTGGAGGGAAAGTTTCATAGTCTTGAAGATCCCAATGATTCTAGAACACACCTGATAAGACCCTTCGAGTAGTCTGAAATTAAAATCATTACGATTACTCTCAAACACAGACATTTCATCTCTCTCTCTCTAAAAACTCTTGCAATCAACTTTACCTTTGAAGAACAGCTTACCAGAGCCAGTTTCTATTCAGAATCAATAGAGTCAGCTATGATTTTTGGAAGACATGTGGACTTCGAATCTCTGAAGAAAGATGATATGGATGTTGAACCAGAGATTGTACAAGCTGGATGGAGAAAGTTTTTCCAAAAGGGAACGGTGTATCTTGATGAGGTATATGATTTTTGGAAGAATGCGCAACTGGTAGATGACACTATTGTCTCCTCAGTAGATAGTATATCTATTATTGTGACAAAAGAGATAATAGAGAAGGTGACTGAATGTTCATCGGTTAGAGAAACCTTGTCAAGCAAAGCCAAATGGATGACAAAGGTTAGTATGAAGGAAGAAGATGTCAGTAAACAACTGTATGGAGTTAATGACCCATCGAAGAGGAAGACCTCGAGTTTGGTCCCGAAGGTCAGGGTTCTTCATGCGATTCTGTTCAACTGCATCTTACCTAGAACAGGGTCAAGGCATTTAGTGACTACCTTGGATGAGCAATGCTTGTTCTACTTGCTAAATCGCCGTCCCATAGATCTACCATTTCTAATTTGTCATTATATGGTTAAGGGAATGAAGGATACTAACAGTTATCCTTATTACATGCTACTCACGAGGATTTTTAGGAAATCTGGAGTCTTTCTTCACAGTGGATTCAGAAGAACGATATCTATCAAAAGTTCTATTAACTCAGATACAATAAGAAGAATGGGCTTGAAGGTGGTAGTAAAAGAAGAAGCAGATTCTACGAAGAAAGCTAGAACTGAGGGGGAGCGGTTACTGAAGAAGTCTCCCACTACAAGTTGTTAGAGTAGTGCCCTAAAGGCAATCCCCTTTAGCGCTTTTTGTTCATAGTCATGTATAGACTTTATGAATAAATAAAGAAAGGCATGTTTCATTTATTTGATGTTTTTTTATAAATTGATATTGATCTTTAATCAAATTAATGAAGTCCATGATATATGACATAGCATGAGGGAAATTATGATGTGATCATAATCCTGAGATTCCTATCATGTGCAATTATGTCAGTATCTAAATTTTTCCTAGTCATATGATTAATGAGACTTGACATCATTAATCCCATTGACTAGCATATGTCATACTCCTTGATTGGATCAGCGGTGGATCTCGAAGCCGTAAATATGAGATATTTAGAGTTGACATATGGATGCTTACTAGTGGTAGTAAGTTCATTGGATGATTCGCCATGAGATCATCACATGGATTTAATGTCGGTGATAATCTCATCATAGCAATGGTGCAAGTATTCTTAGACTTGAGGTACTCGAGGATATCTTGAATCTTGATCTGTGCTTTGACTCCATTCCTTGTGGCCTTCGAGAGGTTACTCATAGGATGGTGCTTGGGTGCGATTTGAGGTATTGAAGGTAATTGAGTAGCCAATAAAGGATTCATCACTTCTGTGAAAACAGAAGAGATACCCTGGCCTCTTGTCAGGATCATTACTTTAAGTCTCTGGCCAGAGCATGATTATGTCATGAAGAGTGTCTTCATGGACATATAAAGTAATGAGTCCTCTGACAGGAACTGATTTCACTTGGGCTAGACTCGGTCTGGTAAGAGTTGACATATTGGCCATACTCATAACCAAGTGGGGTATAGGATGATGAAAGGATGAATTACACAGTAATTGTCTATGGAAGGGTTCGTGATCTGGTTCGTGATGAATTCATCAAACCGATTACTTTCCGGTCAATTGGGGGTCATGATGTGTTGCTAGATACCACTCATGACTTGCTCAGATTAATTGTTAATCTAAGTGGCCAACATAACCGGGAACCTAAAGGGTCACATGCATAAGAGTGATTCAGAGAATCTGTAAAATAGTAATTGGACAGAGTTCTAATTATGGAGAGTATTAGGATTAAATGGATCCCAATGGGATTGGGATATGTCCCGATGAGATCGCGACATCAATATTGCTAAGAAAGGTTTCCGGAGCTGTTTCAACACTGGGGCCCGTTAAGCCGGTAGGACCGACCCCAGTTGGACTGGACCTTAGCATTTATATTCTAATTAATTAATTAAGTAATTAATTAATTAATTATTATATATTTTAAGACATGTGATCGTTGGAGAGAGGGAAGAGTTGATAAGTTTTGACTTTTCAACTTATTACTTTAATCATTTAATGAATTAATGGCTAATATGACTTACACATGTCCTAAGCTTATGGAAGTATTTTTTTAAAGGTTAAAAAATACATATAAGAGGCATGTGTGGAGGCTGCCGTCGATGGTCCTTAAGGGTTTACAAAGGAGAAAGTTTGTTTCCTTAAGAGTTAAGGAAAAGTGTTGGAAAAGTTTCAATTTCTTCTTCTCCAAAGGGCATCAACGTGTTTCTCTCTTCTCCAAGGCACAAGTGCAACGTCTGATCCAAGCTCTCCGGTGACGAGGTAGGGTCTAGCAGCTCTTATTCTGTTCTAGCTATTCCGGGTCAAAAGTGTTTGACTCGGTTAGGTTTTTCGATCTCTGCGTGGATACCTTTAGAGATAGTCTCTATTGGCTATTCAGTTTGAGTTTTCATACCGACACAGGGATTCTGGGTTTCGGAAGGTCCGGGAATAAAATTTTTGTTTTCGCTGATGGAACATGTGATGTTCTTCCGGGATTTTCCCTGATGGTATCGAGGCGTCGGTGTCGTGTATGAAGCTTTAAGCAAGCTAGATCATAAACCTTAATTGCTTGTGATGTTGTAGCATGCATTCATTCAGATTTGAATTGCTATAGAGATAGGGTTTTCGAAATTTTTCTGCCCAGGATTGTTCATAACATGTTATAGAATATGTCTATGAATTTTCAGAATTTATCGATTTGATTTGATATAGTTTTGCTAATTAATTCCCTAAGGTTCCGATGTTGTTTTGTGAAACACTCGTGGAATGAGCGAAGAGTATAAAATCGAGAATAAATTCTAGAAATTTCTGGATTTTCCTTCACCTACATGTCTCTAAGATGTTGGTGAATGTCTGTGAGCATGGAAATTGGATTTCAAGGTGATTGGATATTTATTCACTAATTTATTCTATCTTGTTGGGAATTCTTTGTCTTTGATGAACCTGATTTTGAATCGGTTTTGTTATTTTGGTTGACTGCGTTTTGATGGCCTAAAATCCTGAACAAATTCAGGTAGCATGTTCAGAACATGTAATAACCTATGTAAGTTTCTCAGAATTTATTGAAATTGTTTCATTGATCATTTGAGCAATGTAAAGAAGCTGGACGATTTTGGTGAAAATTGTTGGGACTGTTTTGCTTGGCTTGATTGAGTGTGCTTTTTCAGTTCAATGCCTTGCACCATTTTAATGTGATTAAAATGTGTTATCTTGATGTGGTATGATCGCCAAAGTGCATTGCTTGAAGTTGCTTTTCCAAGAATTTTGAATGCGAATTGGTCACATTTGTGTCTCGTTAGTATATTTCATTTTCTTGCTTGTTTTAGCCGTCACAATTTTTGTGACAAGTGCCGAGTAGTTTTGAGAGTGTATACACTAGCTTGAGATGCTTAGGGTGATAATTTGGGTGTTCCTAAATTATTTGGAAATCTTAGAGTTATGACTCATTTCAAGCTTTTCATATAGTTTGACTATTTAAGGCATTCATGAATCAACGAAGTGTTCATTGAGGCATCTATTTACAGATATTACCCTAGGTATGATGGTATTGTGAATTGGAATTGCATGGATTGAGGAATTAGCCGATTAGAGATTTTAGCAAATTTCCTTGGATAAGGCGACTTGTGTATGGAATAAGTCGACTTGTTCAAGGTCTTAGTATAAGTTGACTTGTAGCACATTACAAGGCGACTTGTACATGGGTAGGTGCCATAAGGCGACTTGTTTCATACAAGTCGACTTGTGTGTGGGCAGAAGCATAAGGTGACTTGCATTCGATGAAAGTCGACTTGTGATATGCTCAGTTGGATGATGGATGATTATAAGTTGATTCAATTTGATTGATGAAACCTAAATCATGCCATATAGTCTAGTGACTATGATCCTTGAACTTAGAGTCTAGAGTTTCTAAATCCTCCTCGGTATATGAAAACTAACGCCTTCCATTAATATGGTAAGAACCGAGTTCTTATAGGAATGGGTTGTTAGGTAAACCCAAGCTCACTCTATACGGATATGTTGAATCATGAAAATATGATTTTCGATTAATGGGTTGGTTTTCACCGAGGCGTTGGTTTGTTGAGTAAACTCAAGGTCAGCGTGGACAGAGGTGAAATTGGGTAGCATACATCGGATGTACGCGCATCAAAGAGTTGATACCCAATGTAAGTGCATACATCAACAAGTTGATAGCGATCGATAGTTGTGTCTAAGATGTAATTGGTATATCGATACCTCCGAGACATAAGGTGGCTTGTTGGGTAAACCCAAGGTCATTCTCGATGTCGGTTATCGATGATGCAATTGGTATGTTCGATACCTACCGATTGACCTAAGTTGTGGCTTGTTGGGTAAACCCAAGGTCATTCTTAGCAATATCGGATATCAACCCACTAGGACATTATGTCACTTTGTTTCTTTGGATTCGTAATGAGGGTTATGGATTCTATGAAACTAGTGGGAGCTCTTTTTGCATATCATTCAAATCCTTATGATTATGCAGTTATTCCTATTCTAACATTCTTCCTCTCTATCCGTGTAGGTTGTTTGAAAATGTCGTCAAGTGTGAATCTTCGCTCGCTTATGGATTCCAACAAGTTAACTGGACCGAATTTTCTTGGTGGTTAAGGAATCGAGAATAGTTCTCGGATCTGAAGGTCAGGATATATCCTAGATTTTCCGCTTCAGATGCACTTTCTTGTCGATGCTTCGATGATGATCGAAGGCATATAGTAAGCATCTAAGGACGGTGACATGGCTACTTGCATCATGCTTGCCTCGATGTCACCAGAGCTGCAGAAGCAGCACGAGTCCATGGATGCTCACACTATAGTTTTTCATCTTAGGGAGCTGTTTGACGAGCAAGCCCGGTCCGAAAGGTTCGAGACCTCAAGGCTCCTCTTTACCACAAAGATGGCTCCAGGGACATCTGCTGTGCAGTATGCCCTGAAGATGAATGGCTATATTGAGAGATTGGCCGTCTTAGGTTTTGCTGTAACATCCCACCCCCTCCTGGAAGGGTAAAATAGTAAAATTAGCATAGGATGAGACTAATAGGGATGTATGAGTAGTGTCCAGGTATACTGGTACTGGTATTCAGTGAATTTGTGCACGCGAACTGTTTGGTCATGCATTCATGACATTCCCGGTAATTGGGCCTAACGGCATTTTATTGTGATTAACGTGGTTATGGGATTTGAAAAATTATTTGGACTGCACCATAAATTGTTTTACATTTTTAGAGATTTTTAGGAATTTTTCTGGATTTTTCCGGAGAAAATTCCTGGACCGGTAAAATCGCCAAGTGGCGAATCGGTCAATTCTCGGTAGCAAAAATCGCTACCCAATGATACTATAATTTTGGGTATTTTATTTTGGGACTGAAAGTAGGGTCATTGGAGTTAAATGGAGTAACATTTTGTACTGGATTAAACAAATGTATTTTGACTTTTCAACTTAAAAGCAACCAATCAATTTGTGCCATTTAAAAGTATCATTTAATGCTCTTTCATCAACACTCTCGGATTTGTTTTAAAAGAAAGGAAAGTTAAAAGAAAGGAAAGTAGTAGAAATGGGAAGGCTTTGTTATACTCATCCGAAACACAAACACAAAAAACCCTTGGTGTAACCATCATGAGTTGGCTCTTCTTTTCTCCATTTTCTCCATAGCTTTAAGCTCATTTCTTTGGTCTCATCAAAACTAGATGATGAGTATGGTATATACTTGGAAAGGAAAAGGTGGTAGCTTGGTATAGAAGTTAGAAGGTAAAGGTTGGAAGTAGAAGCTTTGAAGGAGAATTGTGTTAGGTAAGTTTCATTTAAGTAATGAGTTTTAAATGATGTCTTTCATATGGATTAAATGCCATGATAGTGTAGGGTAATTAATTGAGTCTTTGAATGGAGGAATTAAATGCTGTAAATTTTTCAGTGTTAGCCCTAATATATGTATGACTGTATTTATATTTAATTTGTATTTATTTTGATGTCTAGTGGTGTGAAAAAGGCATTGGAAGTGATTGAACTAAGGTTAACATTGAATCTGGAAAATTGGAATTATAATTGATGTTACTGTTTTGTTTATAATTTATTGTGGAGAAATGTAAATGAGGTAAGGTTAGTGGCCACTGAAAATTTGGGATGTTGGCTTCAATTTAGTGTGAAATAGGTATTGTTAAATTTCAATGATAGAAGGGTGAATTTTTGAATGGAAAGTTACTGGTCCATTGCCTGTGAACAGTAACCGAAACCACAACATATGAACTTTGCTGATTTTTCTGAATTACTTGAGATGGAATTAGGGAAAATGGTCTTCATGGAAGTTGTGGAATATTGAATTATCTTTCCATTGATACTGATCTTGCTATTTTTAGAATTGTGTATTGGGAGATATGAATTGATTACTAATGACTGGTTTTGAGCAGTTTGGATGAAACCTAGCTTAAGTGTGATTTTGTGAGTTTACTGATTAGAGGAAATTTTAAAATTTTATGTGGACTGAACTAGTGTTAGTGAACTTCTGAAAAGTTGTAGAGGAAGAGATTACCTTGAAAATGACATATGGTTTGTGATTTTTAGAAGTCAGAATTGGGAGTTATGATTTTTCAAAAGTGAACCCTACTTTAGGTTATGAGTGACTGATCATAACAGAAACTTCCATAACTGTTTTGAAATTGTTAGAGATTGAATTGGATGTTGAGTGCTTCATTAAAATTGAAGCTTGAGATGTTATCTTTTCAGGGATATAAAGTTCTGAATTTACTGACGTGTATATAGGGAGTTATGCTTGTTGTAAGGTTACTGCCCACATTGAAAAATTTCAGTGACAGTAACATTAGGTGAATTAATTGACTGGTTTAGAAATAGAATTTGATCTTGGATTGTTCATGAAAGTTGTAGAGAACATTGTGAACTTATTGACCATATTTTTGTGGTAATTTATTACTGAAGAATCAGTGAGTTATGAAATTGTCAATGTACTGCCCTGTGTTGAGGGAAATTGTGAAGGCAGAAGGTTTGATGGCTTATTTGATACCCTTAGGGTTGGAATTGATTTTTATGGTCTTCTAGAGAATTGTAGAGCTTTTCATAAGCTTTCCAATGAGGTATAGTGGGTATTTTTCTGATTTGTGTGTTAAAAGTTAGAGTAATTGGAAATTGGAATTTCAATCTGGAAAGAAGGAGGGCAAGGAGAAGAGCTGCCTCATGAGGGCGAGATTATGGGTGGTCGCGAGGTGCACGCCTCGCCTCGCGATGAAGTGAGGCGAATTGTCTCATGAGGGCGGCGTCTCGCCCCATGAGGCAGGCTTATATATATATATATATATATATATATATATATATATATATATATATATATATATATATATTATTGTTTTTGATTTTATTTGGTATTAATTGATCCGATTGTTCTTTTGTCAATTTCTTTCCCGTCCGACGTCCGATTGACCTGATTCCAGAGGCATCGGATTCGTTGAATATTTAATTTCATATTATGAGAAAGCGGGAATTTTAGGCGGAATTTGGCGTAGCCCTATCGATTTGAACATGTAAACACTGCTTTATTTAATTGAGGACCTATAGAGGTCCGAATTGCGCACCGTCAGCGCCTATGGATTTCTAATTTTTGATAGAATTTTATTATGGGAAAATATTGAATTAGGACCGGGATTGCCATGAACATGCATATCTCATCATCATGAGCACAAATTTCATATTTAGTGACTCGTACTTTTTCTGATTCATATAGAGGCCCAATTGGGCGTCGATTGACCGGCGTCACGAGGCTTTCGGCATTAGCTCGAAGTAATAGGTGAGTAACCTAGTTGGTTTCTCAAATTTCTGGTTGTTTACATGCTCAGCGTGAATTACGTGCAAAAGTGAATTGAATGATCCTTTGTATGAATCTTGGCATGTAATGTATGAGATTGTATTATATGATTTTCGCATCTTGAATGATCTTGATATTGATAGATGGGCTTTATAGCCACCGTCTTGAAACATCGCTATCTTGGGCTTTATAGCCATATCATTGATTCATCGATACACCGGGCTTTATAGCCAAACAACATATTTATCTTGATATCGCATCTTGCATGCATAATTGCATGATCGATAATGGGCGTGCCCCAGTTGCTATTATTATCGATAAGAGCTTGAGCTCTCATATCGTCTTCGAGACGCCACGAGCCCGAGGGAGAAATCACGACGCGCCCCATTGAACACCGATCGAGCACTTGGGCACAATCTTGAATAACCGGAAAGAGTCTCATATGCATCTCATTTGCATAAATGACCGCTTACGTGACATGTCTTGCTTTTGTAATGGCATGAATTCTCGTGAATGTTTTATTATTCTTGGATATGATTATTGATCGCTTATCGGTGTCGATGATTAATGTATTATATCAGACGCCATAGGCGTAATGCATGATTTGAGTGAACCATCGATGATGGTTTCTCATTTGAGTTCGCAAAACTCACCCAAAATTTGCATTTATTTTTCAGGTCTGAAGAATACCCGGTTGACACAGGAGTATATCTCCGTAGACGAGTAAAGGTTAGAGGTCGGGATCGGTTAGGTTATGCGCATTAGTGTTTTAGTAAATTGTATTCGCAATCTTCGTATAACAAGGCATTGTATTTTCTTGAGCCATTGTGGTAGTAATATTTTCTTGCATTGGTGATTGTAATTATCTTGAATGACCGTAATAATCTAAATGGTTTATATTAAACACGGATTTTATTTACTTCTTGTGTTTGCCGTGTGAGCGTGGAGTTAATGGCTCCCAAAAAAAAGTGTATACTGAATTTTAAATCGATCGATGTAAGACGCCACTCTCGTGGGACACGGACTCGGATATCACCAACGATATCGGGTTCGGTCTTACGGGTGTGGGGTGTTACATTTGCAATGGATCATGAGTTAAGTATAGACTTAATTCTGGTTGGATTGTCTGACAGTTATGCACAGTTCGTGTTAAACTATCGGATGAACCAAATATCCACTACAATACCGAGTGATCAATCTTGCCAAGACAATGAAAGCGGACTATCAAGAGTGATAGTAAGCAAGTCTTTGGTAGTAGCTTCTTCTTCTTGAGTTCCAAGAAGAAAAGAAGAACCCAAAGAAGAAGAAGGCAAAGAAACCAAAGGAAGCGCCATCAAGAAGAAGACCAAAGAAGCGCCTCGAAAGGAACTTGTTTCCATTGCGGTAAAGATGGCCATTGAAGGCGCAATTGCAAAGTCTATCTCGAGTCATTTGAAGCGTAAGAAGGCATCGATGCCTCGACTACTTGAGTTTGTATGTCATTGAAGTTAATCTTATTCGATCACAACATTTGGGTATTTGATCTTGGTTGTGGCTCACATATGTAATGATATCACGAGGGCCTCGAGGACGATGAGGCAACTCATGAAGGGAGAAGTAGACCACGTGTTGGAAATGGAGCAAGAGTTCTTTGCATTAGCCGTAGGAACCTATGTTTGTATCTCCCACTTGGGCTTGTCTTTGGAATTGGATGATTGTTATTTTGTACCCGTTTTGACAAAGAATATATTATCATTTCTTCTCGAATAGAAATTTGGATTCCATATGAATTTTAATAGCAATGGTTGTTCTATCAATTCTAATGGAATGCTTTATGGAAGCGGTACATTGTGCAATGGTATTTACATATTAGATATGTCTAATCCAATTTTAAATTTCAATGACACCAAACGGTATAAAAGAGATAATCTAAAGTCAACTTAATTATGGCATTGTCGACTTGGCCATATAAATGAGACACGCATCGCTAAGCTCTACAAGAGTGGCAGTTTAGGGTCATTTGATTATGAATCATATGACACATGCGAATCTTGTTTATTAGGCAAGATGACTAAGTTACCCTTCAAGGGAAAGGGTGAACGAGCGATTGGAATATTAGACCTAATACATTCAGATGTATGCGGTCCGATGTCCATCCATGCCAGAAGTGGTTGTCGTTACTTCATTACCTTTATCGATGATTATTCTCGATATGGGTACTTGTATATGATGAGATACAAATCTGAAGCGTTTGAAAAGTTCAAACAATTCAGAAATGAAGTAGAAAACCAGCTTGGTAAAAGTATCAAGGCATTACGATCTGATCGTGGTGGAGAATACTTAGACCAACAGTTTCTGGATTATCTCAGAGATAATGGGATATTATCTCAGTGGACTCTTCCTTACACGCCTTGTGACAATGGTGTGGCTGAAAGGAGAAATCGAACCTTGTTGGACGTGGTACGATCAATGATGGGTTTATGAAGTTACCAAAATCGTTTTGGGGGTATGCGCTAGAGACAGCTGTTTACTTGTTAAACAGAGTTCCCTCTAAGACAGTTGATGTTACTCCATATGAGATGTGGACTAACAGAAAACCTTATCTTTCTCATCTGAAAGTATGGGGTTGTCCTGCTTACGTGAAGCGGATTCAGTCAGATAAGCTTGAAGCAAAGTCTGACAAGTGTTTGTTTGTAGGATATCCTAAAGAGACCATGGGATATCAATTCTACCTTGCTGAGGAACAAAAGGTGTTTGTTTCGAAGCATGCTGTCTTTTTAGAGAAAGAGTTTCTTCTGCAAGAAGACAGTGGGAGCAAAGTCGAACTTGAAGAAGTTCAAAATGCTCAAACAAAGCAGATCAATTGCTGAACTCGAGGCTGTCACTCATTCGGATGAAATGTGATTCAACCTACGTGACACCACGAAGTTAAGTAGGTCAAGTAGGATGCGCCTTGTTCGAGAGATATGGATTTCGTAAGTGAGCAGAATGACGTATTGCTCATAGAAGATGATGAGCTGCTACCTATGAAGAGGTTACGAAAAGTTGAGTCCGAAAAATGGATTTGTGCCATAAAAGCCGAAATGGATTCCATGTACAAAAACCAAGTATGGACTTTGGTTGATGCACCTGAAGGGATAAAACCTATAGGGTGCAAATGGGTTTTCAAGAAGAAAACCGACATGGATGGTAATGTGATTACCTACAAAGCAAGGCTTGTGACCAAAGGATTTCGTCAAAGACAAGGAGTTGACTATGACGAGACCTTCAGCCCCGTAGCAATGCTTAAATCCATTCGGATACTCCTAGCCATTGCCGCTCATTATGATTATGAGATATGGAAAATGGATGTGAAGACAGCTTTCCTTAACGAAAATCTGGCCGAGGATGTGTACATGACACAACCAGAGGGCTTCACTTCCAGTGATGGCGAAAAGGTATGCAAGCTTCAGAAATCCATCTATGGATTGAAGCAAGCATCTAGGAGTTGGAACATCTGTTTTGATGAGTCAATCAAAGAGTTTGGTTTCTCACAAAATCCGGATGAGCATTGTGTGTACAAAAAGGTTAATGGGAATGCAATCGTTTTCCTTGTGTTGTATGTAGATGACATACTGTTACTCGGAAACGATGTCTCATTGATGCAATCAGTTAAAATTTGGTTGTCCAAGCAATTTGCGATGAAAGACCTTGGTGAAGCAACTTATATCCTTGGGATAAAGATCTATAGAGATAGATCAAAGAGGTTGCTTGGTCTTTCACAATCATCGTACATAGATAAGATGCTAAAGAGGTTTAGCATGGAGCAATCCAAGAGAGGGTTTCTTCCCATTACTCATGGGATAACACTCTCGAAATCTATGTCCTAAGACACAAGATGAGAGGATTCGCATGGATCGATCCGTATGCATCTGCAGTAGGATCGATCATGTATGCTATGTTATGTACGAGGCCCGATGTATCGTATGCTCGAGTGTCACGGCAGATACCAATCGGATCTGGTGAGGGTCCTTTGGGTGGTGTCAAGAATATCCTCAAGTACTCGCGAAGGACTAAGGATGTTTTCTTGATATATGGAGATGAAAATCTCCAGTGGCGAACACGGATGCGATTTCTAATCGACAAGGATGACTCCAGATCCCAGTCAGGTTATGTTTTCAC
Source organism: Erythroxylum novogranatense (assembly GCA_029891385.1). Classification (NCBI taxonomy): domain Eukaryota; kingdom Viridiplantae; phylum Streptophyta; class Magnoliopsida; order Malpighiales; family Erythroxylaceae; genus Erythroxylum; species Erythroxylum novogranatense. Next base: position 70,648,881 of record CM057233.1, read on the forward strand.
GCTAAGCGGCGGAGCGGTCAGTTGGAAGAGTTCCAAACAAGAGACTGCGATTGACGGCCGAGACAGAGTACATTCTTTGCATCGAGGCGGTAAAGGAAATTTGTTTGGATCGAAGTTCATTTCTAAACTTGGTGTGGTTCCTAGATGTGATGGACCCATACAGTTGTATTGTGACAACAATGGGGCTATTGCTCAGGCAAAAGAACCGAGGTCTCACCAACGATCTAAACACGTACTCTGCAGATATCATCTGATTCGAGAGATCATAGCTAGAGGTGATGTCGCGATCGAGAGGATTCCCACAGAGCGAACATTGCCGATCCGGTTGACGAAGCCATTGTCACAGAAGAATTTTGATTCTCATGTACTCGCTTATGGTATTAGATACCAAGGCGATTGGCTTTAGGTCAAGTGGGAGATTGTTAGAGTAGTGCCCTAAAGGCAATCCCTTCAGCGCTTTTTGTTCATAATCATGTATGAGACTTTATGAATAAATAAAGAAAGGCATGTTTCATTTATTTGATGTTCTTTATAAATTGATATTGATCTTTAATCAAATTAATGAAGTCCATGATATATGACATAGCATGAAGGAAATTATGATGTGATCATAATCCTGAGATTCCTATCATGTGCAATTATGTCAGTATCTAAATTTTCCCTAGTCATATGATTAATGAGACTGGACATCATTAATCCAGACAGACTAGCATATGTCATACTCCTTGATTGGATCAAGCAGTGGATCTCAGAAACTGTAAATATGAGATATTTAGAGTTGACATATGGATGCTTACTAGTGGTAGTAAGTTCATTGGATGACCTGCCATGAGATCATCACATGGATTTAATGTCGGTGATAATCTCATCATAACAATGGTGCAAGTATCCTTGACTTGAGGTACTCGAGGATATCTTGAATCTTGATCCCGCATTACTGACTCCATTCCTTGTGGCCTTCGGAGGTTACTCATAGGATGGTGCTTGGAGTACGATTTGAGGTATTGAAGGTAATTGAGTAGCCAATAAAGGATTCATCACTTCGTGAGAGCGTAAGAGATACCACTGCCTCTTGTCGGGATCATTACTTTAAGTCTCGGCGAGCATGATTATGTCATGAAGAGTGTCTTCATGGACATATAAAGTAATGAGTCCTCGGCGACAGAACCGATTTCACTTAGGCTAGACTCGGTGCGGTAAGAGTTGACATATTGGCCATACTCATAACCAAGTGGGGTATAGGATGATGAAAGGACGAATTGCACAAGAATTGTCATAGAAGGGTTCGTGATCGGTTCGTGATGAATTCATCAAACCGATTACTTTCCGGTCAATTGGGGGTCATGATGTGTTGCTAGATACCACTCATGACTTGCTCGATTAATTGTTAATCTAAGTGGCCAACATAACCGGAACCTAAAGGGTCACACGATAAGAGTGACTCGAGAGAATCAGTAAAATAGTAATTGGACGAGTTCTAATTATGGAGAGTATTAGGATTAAATGGATCCCAATGGATTGGGATATGTCCCGATGAGATCGCGACATCAATATTGCTAAGAAAGGTTTCCGGAGCTGTTCCAGCACCGGGGCCCATTAGGCCGGTAGAACCGACCCCAGTTGGACTGGACCTTAGCATTTATATTCTAATTAATTAATTAAGTAATTAATTAATTAATTATTATATATTTTAAGACATGTGATCGTTGGAGAGAGGGAAGAGTTGATAAGTTTTGACTTTTCAACTTATTACTTTAATCATTTAATGAATTAATGGCTAATATGACTTACATGTCCTAAGCTTATGGAAGTATTTTTAAAGGTTAAAATACATATAAGAGGCATGTGTGGAGGCTGCCGTCGATGGTCATAAGGGTTTACAAAGGAGAAAGTTTGTTTCCTTAAGAGTTAAGGAAAAGTGTTGGAAAAGTTTCAATTTCTTCTTCTCCAAAGGGCATCAACGTGTTTCTCTCTTCTCCAAGGCACAAGTGCAACGTCGATCCAAGCTCTCCGGGACGGAGGTAAGGTCTAGCAGCTCTTATTCATTTTAGCTATTCCGGGTCAAAAGTGTTTGACTCGGTTGGGTTTCGATCTCTGCGTGGATACCTTTAGAGATAGTCTCTATTGGCTATTCAGGTTTGAGTTTTCATACCGACACCGGGATTACGGGTTTCGGGAAGGTCCAGGAATAAAATTTTTGTTTCATTTCTTGGAACATGTGATGTTCCTCCCGGGATTTTCCTACACAAGTTCTAAATCTCAAGAAAGTATGAGAATGCCCATAGATGAAAGAAGAAAATTATCTGGAAGACCTTTGATAAAACAGGCGATTTCCCAAAGAGAAGTTAGCCTAGTTCGGAGGATAGATGAAGGTGCGTCGAAAAGAAAAGGGGAGAATCTTCTGGGTGAAATTTCTAAGAAGGCGAAGAGATCACTTAGGATTCGTACTCTGAGACAACAGGAAGAGAAGAAAGCTAGAGAACAGAATCAGGTAGAAATTTCTGAATCTCGCGCACCAAAGGCAACAAGATCCCTAGTCTTAATCTTACAAGAAGACTCAGCCAAATAGGCTAAGGAGACTGAGAAGAAGAGGAAGGAGGAGACTGAGAAAAAGAGGAAGGAGGAGACTGAGAAGAAGAGGAAGTCGGAGTCTGAGAAGCAGAAATCTCAAGTTCAAAAAACTCCGAGACTGACTGAGGCAGTGGAGAAGACTAAAGTAATTAGTCGAAAGAAGAATGTGACTACTGCTAAGGAAGTTAGTCAAAAGAAGGATACTATCGATGTTGCTCAAAAGGAAAAGTAAATTGAGTCTAGCATAGTTTAGTTTACTCCTATCGATGCTCAACAAAAGGCAACAATAGATTTAAGCTTGGTACAGATACCACAAGAAAAATCTGATGAACCTAGTCTGGTTATATACAACTATTCTGAATTTTTGAGAAAAGACAAGTTGGAGATTAGACTGATTGAATTTGTGACCGAGAGGAGTACTGCAATTGCCATCTGTGATCAACCAAGGAGGAAGGTGAAGGCTGTCCTACAACCTATTTTGATAAATAGTGAGACATGGCATCTACTAAGTGAAGATGAAAAGAATTTTTATGATGCTTTGAGGGATGCTGCTACAAAGCCATACCCTTCAAAAATGTCCAGTCAACCATATACTATTTATCCAATTACAGAGAAGACGATGATAAAAGTTGTACCGGACATTCAGCCTAGATATCGTTTAGATGTGACTAAGGGGAAGATGAAGTTACATCCTGAAGGAATCAGTAATGATCTGTTCGCAGATCAGATTGAAGATGAAGTGCGACGAATTGATGAAGCATGCACTTCAAAGGAGAAATCTGACAGAGCTGGGTGTAGTTTTACAAATAAGAATGAATACTGTCCAGTAGGAGGAAGACTGATTACAGGGACGTTCATTGAATCTCTTGTGCAGACAGTAATGCGTATTAGGCCACTATCTAATACATTGTCTATTCAAGCTGAAGCCATACCCCTGCAAGGAAGACAAGTGCTCATGCTACCTGCTCCTTATGATTTAGATCTTCTGGAGCCTAATCTATCCATTCATCCACCAACTTTTGAGATTGTTGAAGATTACATTCCATCCTCTGACGCATATGCTACTACAATTGTGTTCATAGAACCCTCAGCGGATGATGATCAATTCTCCTCACCGTTTGAATCGCAAGCTGAAATCAAACACTTACGCAGAGAAGTCAAAGAGCTAAAGGAGATGATGAATGAAATGAAGGAGATGATGACAGAATTGATAAAGAGTCATCGTCATTGATCATTTTTTATCATAACAAATAGGGGAGAAGAGAACAGAATGGAAGGCAGCAATCAAATAGTTTCAAAGGGTGTGATTGAAGGAGTCGATGAAAAAGAAAGGGGGAGGAAGAGGAAGACTAATGAAGAAGTCAGAAGAACACACATGAAGATATGTTTTGAAAATAATTTTTTCATCTTTTTACGTATATAATTTGTTATCATAAAAAAGGGGGCGATTGTTGAGTCAAAATGACTTTACATATATATATGATTTTGATGAATAATAAAGAAGTTGAAAAGCAGACGCAGAATGAAAAGCAGACGCAGAAATGAATAACAAAGAAGTTGAAAAGCAGACGCAGAATGAAAAGCAGACACAAAAATGAAAAACAGACGGAGTTGAAAAGAAGACGTAGAATGAAAAGCAGACGCAGAAATGAAAAGAAACAGACGGAGTTGAAAATAGGACGTAGAATGAAAAGCAGATGCGGAAAAGGAAAAATAGAAGGAGTTGAAAAGCAGACGTAGAATGAAAAGCAGACGCAAAATTAAAAAACAAACAAAGAAAGAAAAGCATACGCAAGAGTCGGTTCAAGTTAGTTACAGAACTCAACTGTTTAACCGTTTCTTTCAAGATTCAAGATTCAAGAAGCAAGACTCAAAAAGCAGTTACAGACGAAGGCTATAAATATGAGTCCAAGTCAAAGATTGCAAAGTTAGTTGACTTACATATACGCGAACGAAGAAAGCTTGTTTGTGAGATTATTGTGCGGATTAGTTAAGAGCTAGTATTACTGTAACAGAGTTCAAACACTTTTGTAAGAAAGTAGTATAGATAGCCTGCACAGGCTAAAAGTAAAAAGAATACTGAGTGTAGAGACCTGAAGAGGCTCAGAAAGAATACTTGTAAATGTTGAAGAGAAAGTGAAATCTCAGAAAGACTTCTGAGGACTGGACGTAGCCCACGGTTTGGGGTGAACCAGTATAAAATTGCTGTGTCGACTTCTCTCTACTCTATCTCTCTTTAAGTTCAAAGTTTTGTTATTACTTAGATTTCAAAACAAGTTTTCAAAAGTTTTGATTAATTCGAACTTACCAAAGTTTCTGTGAAAAGAACTTGTTTTTTAACAAAACGGTTTGAAATATTTTTTTTTAAAAAAGGGGAATACACAATTCAACCCCCCTTCTCATGCATTCATATATCGTATTATAAGCATTATAATAACGTGTGATTTACTTCATTTCAAACTAACATGGGAGGTGAATTTCAAGCCTTCATTCTTTACTTAAATCAACAAGGTATTCAAGCTAGATTTAGTTGGCCCAATACATACTGAAAAAATGGTGTCTCCAAGAGAAAACATAGACATATAACAGAGACATGCCTTACTTTACTTGCACATACAAAAATGCCTCTAAGCGACTGGTATAAATCCTTCTCCATGTTAAGTCCAAATGACTTTACTTAGATATAATTTTGATGTATAACAAAGAGAATCAATAAAAAGAAAAGCAAAATAGATGAAGTCATACAGACGAAGTCAGACAGACGAAGTCAGACAGACGCAGATGCTAAGCAAAACAGACGCAGACGCAGACGCAGACGTAGACGCTAAGCAAAACAGACGCAGACGCAAAGCAAAGCAGACGCAGATGTAGATGCGAATAGTAAAAGAAGACGCAGACACAGAAACACAGACGATAAAATACAGACGGAGAAAAGAAGATGCGGAATTAAAAAAGAAGACGAAGGAGTCAGTTCGAGTTAGTTACAGAACTTAACTGAATAACCGTTTTTTTAAAGATTCAAGAAACAAGAATCAAGAAGCAGTTGGAGACGAAGGCTATAAATACAAGTCGAAGTCGAAGATTGCAAAGTTAGACAAAGTGAGAAAATTAGTTGAATTACATCTACGTGATCGTAAAGAGCTTATTGTGCAAATTAGCTGAGAGCTATTTTACTGTAACAAGTGTTCAAACACTTTTATGAGGAAAAGTAGTGCAGATAGCCTGCAAAGGCTAAGTGCAAAAGAATACTGGTTTGGACGTAGCCCACAGTTTGGGGTGAACCAGGATAAATCTCTGTGTCAAACTACTCTCACTCTATATCTCTATATCTTAGATTCAAGTTTATCAGTACTTAATTCACAAACAAAGTTTTTTTTAAAAGTTTTGATTAATTAGAATCTATCAGAAGTGCTATAAAGGATTTTATTTCTAACAAACAATTTTTTGAAAGAGTTTTCAATAAGGGGAATACACAATTCAACTCCCCCTTCTCGTGCATTCTATATCGTTTTATAAGTATTGTATTAACGTGTGATTCACTTCAATTGGTATCAGAGCCTGGTATTCAAGGATCACTTTAGCAAAGTGTGGATCAAAGATAATGGCGGAATCACATGTATCCATCGCAGAAGGAGCCTCAGTGACTAGACCTCCAGCATTCAACGGAGAGGATTATCATTACTGAAAAGATAGGATGCGGCTATTCATAGAATCTACTCATGTCGACCTTTGGGATGTAATAGAGAATGGACCTTATACACCAGTAGATGAAGATGACAATTCCATTCCACGAGTCAGATGGATGGCTGACCAAAAGGCGAGAATACAACTGAACTCAAAGGCGAAGTTCTTCTTGACGTGTGCCCTAAGCAGGAACGAGTATGACAAAGTCCACGGATGCGATACCGCAAAGGAGATGTGGGACACATTGTCCATTGCTCACGAAGGCACAAGCCAAGTTAAAGAATTCAAGATAAGTATTCTTGTGCACCAGTATGAACTTTTTAGGATGAAAGATGAAGAATCTATTGATGAAATGTTTGGATGATTTCAAACAATTGTCAATGGATTGAAAGCTCTTGGAAGAACGTACAACAATCAAGATCATGTTCGAAAGATCCTAAGAAGTCTTCTGAAGAGATGGAGACCTAAAGTTACTATGGTGCAAGAAGCCAAAGACTTGAGCGTGTTAAAGCTTGACGAGTTGCTTGGATCCTTGAAGATTCATGAAGTTGAACTCGATGCTGAAGACAAGCCCAAACGGGACAAGTCGATAGAGCTGAAAGCCGGAAAAAAGAATCACAAGACTCAAAGAAGGAGGAATTCATCAAAAGCTTTGAAAATTGGAGAATCAAAGGATGATGACTCCAGTCAATCAGATCCAGAGTCAAGTGATGAAGATGACGAATTATCTTTCATCTCCAGAAAGATAAGACGCATGTGGAAGAAGAAGTCCAAAGGGAATCAGACTTTCAAGAAGAATGGAAAAGATGAAACCAAACCAGAAAAGTCATCTGTCATTTGCTACGAGTGCAATCAACCTAGACACTACAAGTCTGAATGTCCGAATCTAAAGAAGAAACCAAAGAAGAGTAGAGAAGGAAAGAAAAGCATGATGGCAACATGGGAGGACCTAGATTCATCAGAATCAGATACAGGTTCCGAATCGTCTGAACATGCAAATATCTGCCTGATGGCCGAGGAAGATAGTGATGAGGAGGTAAAATCTGACTACGATAATTTGCCTGATGCCTACTCAGAATTATTAGAAGATTCTCATGCTATTCTGAAACAATACAAATTGTTAAAGAAAAAGTATGCAGAAAATATTAGACATACGGAAGAAATAGAGAGAGAAAATATCTGTCTGAAAAAGCAATTAGAAGAAAAGAATAAAGTTGTAGACAGATCAGAAGAGATCAATCAACTTAAACTAAGAATTAAGAATTTGTTAGCTGATTTAGCTACTTTCACAGAAAGCACTAAGAAAATGAATGAGATGCTTGGAAAATGTAGACATCCGAGTGATAAAACCGGATTAGGGTTTACAGGTAACAAGACTCAGTCTCATAAAAAACCTTTCTTCCAAAAGAGAAACCATAATAAATCTCGTTTTAATCAACGTTCTAGTTATATGCATAAAAAAACTCATCATATGCATACTACTAACCATAGAGGACCCAAGAAAATTTGGGTACCAAAAATAAAATAGTTTCTCCTGCAGATATCCTTCCTTGGAAAATACGACAAGCACCATTGGTATTTAGACAGTGGATGCTCGCGACACATGACGAGAAGAAGGTCTATGTTCCTAGACCTTCAGTATAAGAAGGGAGGATCGGTAACTTTCAGAGACAACCAGCAGGGCAAGATTATTGGAATCGGTAAAATAGGTAAAGATTCCTTTGCATGCATAAATAATGTACTGCTTGTTGATGGTCTGAAGCATAACTTGATTAGTGTCAGTCAATTGTGTGATTCTGGTTTCACAGTCACATTCAATCAAAATCTTTGCGAAGTCAGAAACAAAGATGGGTCTATACTTTTCTCTGCCAAGAGAAGAAACAATCTTTACAAAATTGATTTAGAAGATTTTCAAAGTCAAAATATTTCATGTTTTCTATCTTCCGAAGAAGAAAGACTAATCTGGCATAAAAAGCTAGGTCATGTCTCTTTCAAGCATATTTCAAAGTTGGCAAAACATGATTTGGTAAGAGGATTGCCAAAAATAAGTTTTGACAAAATTTTTCTGTGAAAATTGTTTGAAAGGAAAACAAGTAAAAACTTCTTTTTCTTCTAAAAGTTTTGTAACATCATTTAGACCTTTAGAGTTGTTACATATGGATTTATTTGGTCCAACAAGGACAATAAGTCTTGGCAGAAAGAAATATGGACTTGTTATTGTTGATGACTTTACTCGATTTTGTTGGATATTATTTTTATCACACAAAGATGAATCTTTTAAGTTCTTTAGGACCTTATCTAGAAAGTTATAGAATGAAAAAGGAATGTCTATAGCCAGTATCAGGAGTGACCATGGTGGAGAGTTTGAAAATGAGAAGTTTAGATTATTCTATGAGGAGAATGGAATTTCCCACAATTTCTCTGCTCTTAGGACTCCTCAACAGAATGGAGTTGTTGAAAGGAAGAACAGGACGATTCAAGAGATGGCAATGACCATGCTGTGTGAAATGAATCTTCCTAAGTACTTTTGGGCAGAAGCTGTGAATACCGCATGCTATATTCAGAATAGAATTCTGTTGCGACCCATGTTGAAGAAGACTCCTTATGAGTTATGGAATGAAAGAAGACCAAATATATCTTACTTTCATCCATTTGGGTGCAAATGCTCTATTCTGAATACAAAGGAGCTGTTGGATAAATTCGATTCAAAGACCTATCCAGGAATCTTTCTAGGCTACTCATCATCGTCTAATGCATTTCGGGTGTACAACCTTACTTCGAAGACAGTTGAGGAGACCATCCATGTCAAGTTTGATGATAGTTCCCAACCCTATAAGGAAGATGACATGGAGAGTGAAGGTCCTTCAAAGAACTTAGATGATAGAACAGAAACTCCATCATCAGGAACTCATGTAGACAAAGTTGAAGATATTCTAGAAACTATCGGACTGAAAAGAGACTGGAAATATAAAAGTTCTCATCCAGAAGAGTTGATTATCGGAGAGACCTCAGAAGGAGTTAGAACAAGGTCCAGATTCAGAAGAGAAGTTAATGTGGCTTTTATTTCTAAAATAGAGCCTAAGAAGGTTGAGGAATCTCTTCAAGATGAAGCTTGGGTGTTAGCCATGCAAGAGGAGCTGAATCAATTTACTAGGAATAATGTGTGGTCCTTAGTTCCGAAACCCCCTAAGAAATCCATCATAGGAACCAGATGGGTCTTTAAGAATAAGTTAGACAAATCAGGAAGAGTAAGTCGAAATAAGGCTAGATTAGTAGCACAAGGCTATAATCAGAAAGAAGGAATAGACTACAATGAGGCATATGCTCCAGTAGCAAGACTTGAAGCCATTAGGATATTGCTGGCATATGCGGTCTATCATGATATAAAACTGTTTCAGATGGATGTGAAGAGTGCATTTCTGAATGGTTTTATAGACGAAGAGGTGTATGTTAAGCAACCACCTGGTTTCGAGGATATTAAAAATCCAGACCATGTTTATAGACTTCATAAAGCCTTATACGGCCTGAAGCAAGCTCCTAGAGCTTGGTATGATCGTCTGAGTACTTTTCTTTTAGAAAATGGTTTCAGTAGAGGTCAAGTTGATAAGACGCTCTTTAGGAAAAACTTTCGAGAATGATTTTATTTTAGTTGATTCGTTGATGATATCATTTTTGGTGCTACTTCAAACAAGTTATGCATGAAGTTTGAGAGTCTAATGAAGAAAGAGTTTGAAATGAGCATGATGGGTGAACTAAAGTTCTTTCTTGGGTTGCAAGTTCAGCAAACCGAAGAGAAAATTTTCATTCATCAACAAAAGTATGTGAAAGAACTGTTGTCCAAATTTGATATGAATAATGTGAAGCCTATGGCGACTCCGATGCACCCTTCAAACCTTTTGTCCAAAGAAGAACTTAGTAAGATGGTGGATCAAACCCTGTATAGAGGGATGATCGGTTCTTTACTGTATCTTACAGCAAGTAGACCTGATATATAATTTGTGTTCTTTTCAAAACATTGTTTTTTTTTCTTTTGTATATAATTTGTTATCATAAAAAAGGGGGAGATTGTGAAGTCCAAATGACTTAGATATAATTTTGATGTATAACAAAGAGAATCAGTAAAAAGAAAAGCAAAACAGACGAAGTCATACAGACGAAGTCAGACAGACAAAGTCAGACAGACGCAGATGCTAAGCAAAGCAGAAGCAGACGCAGACACTAAGCAAAACAGACGCAGACGCTAAGCAAAGCAAACGTAGACGCAGACGCAGACGTAGAGGCTAAGCAAAGCGAGCCTTGAGACGCAGATCACGAATAGTAAAAGCAAAGCAGATGATCGAAACACGAGACGATAAAATACAGACGGAGAAAAGAAGATGCGAATTCAAAAGAAGGCGAAGGAGTCGATTCGAGTTAGTTACAGAACTCAACTGAATAACTGTTTCTTTAAAGATTCAAGAAACAAGAATCAAGAAGCAGTTGGAGACGAAGGCTATAAATACAAGTCGAAGTCGAAGATTGCAAAGTTAGACAAAGTGAGAAAATTAGCTGAATTACATCTACGTGATCGTAAAGAGCTTATTGTGCAAATTAGCTGAGAGCTATTTTACTGTAACAAGTGTTCAAACACTTTTCTGAGGAAAAGTAGTGCAGATAGCCTGCAGAGGCTAAGTGTGAAAGAATACTGGTTGTAGAGACCTGAAGAGGCTCGCAAAGAATACTTGTAAAGTTGAAGAGATAGTGAAATCTCAAAAGAAACTCTGAGGACTGGACGTAGCCCACGGTTTGGGGTGAACCAGGATAAATCTCTGTGTCAAACTACTCTCACTCTATATCTCTATATCTTAGATTCAAGTTTATCAGTACTTAATTCGCAAACAAAGTTTTTTTTAAGTTTTGATTAATTAGAATCTATCAGAAGTGCTGTAAAGGATTTTATTTCTAACAAACAATTTTTTGAAAGAGTTTTCAATAAGGGGAATACACAATTCAACCCCCCCTTCTCGTGCATTCTATATCGTTTTATAAGTATTGTATTAACGTGTGATTCATTTCACTCCATATTTGTATTTATGATAAATAATCTCGCAACTCCTCTTTTGAAAAACATTTCGCCTTTGGAAAAACTCTACAACATTTGGTTGTGTTTGTTTTCCAAATCTAAGGTGTTATTCATAGCATAGCTTACTTTTCACACTTCAAAGTGCATTTTTCTAGGTTACAGTACTATACATACAGGCTACAAATGTTTAAATGCTGGTAGGAAAATTTTTGTATCCAGACATATAGAGTTTAATGAGTTAGATTTTCCTTTTCAGTAATTATTTACTCCACAAAAAATCCGATATAACTTTCTCAGACAAAGTCTTCCTTTATTTGTTCTAAACTTAGCTTCTCTAAAGTTATACAGGTCTCGTTCCATTTCCACATATATAGAGGGTTCTCCAGCTGTAGTAACCTCTCCTCCTCAAGGATCAATTCCAGTTCCTAATCATAATCTTAGGTACCTTCTATTGTTAACTTTACTAGTGACACATCACCATCCCAATTTTACAAACTAGCAACCTCCTTCCATCCTATGCAAACCAGATCAAAAAGTGGGATTTACAAACCAAAAGCCCTCACCTCCACAAATATTTCACTTTTAGATTATAAACCAAAAGTAGTCAAAAAAGCCTTGACATATCTTAGATGGTATAAAGGCATGTGTGAAGAATTTAAAGCCTTGGAAGCTTTTCCGTGTCTAAGTACAAAGCCAAGTTAGTAGCAAAAAGGATTTCACCAAACTCAAAGAATTGATTACTTTAATACTTATAGTCCAATCATAACAGCCTCCATCATTAGATTTGTCTTTTATCTTGCTATCTCACAAGGGCGGAATATCCGATAGGTTGACATCAATAATTCTTTCCTCAATGGAGAGGTTGAAGAAATTGCTTACATACAACAACCTAAAGGCTTTGTCAATCCTACATATCCATCTCATGTTTGTAAGTTATCCAAGGTACTTTGTGGCCTTAAACAAGCCCTAAGAGCTTGGTTTAACAAGCTAAAATCAACATTATTGCAGTGGGCATTTCAAAACTCAAAGTCTGATATATATTTTTTCTATAACAAGGCCGACACTCATCTGATCCTTTAGTTAGTTTATGTTGATGGCATTTTGATTACAGGTGACAATGTCAAAGCTATTGAAAGTGTTATTGCAAAATTAAACTCCAATTTTTTATTGAAAACTATAGAAAATTTTGGCTACTTTTCAAATTTGAGACCTTTCAAGACTCATCAGGTCTCTACCTCACTCAAACAAAGTACACAAATGACTTGTTGAGGAAGAATAATATGGAGCCTTGTAAGACTTATTATTCATCAGTCAACATAAGTACAAAACTATCACAGTATGAAGGTGAACCTTTTGAAAATTCCTTCCTATATCAAAGTATCATTGGTGCCCTATAATATCTTACCCACACTCACCCAGATATTAGCTTTATTGTCAACAAGCTAAGCCAATTCCTATTTTCTTCTTCAACTATACACTAGAATGCCTGCAAAAGAGTGTTATGGTATCCTAAGGGCACATCAAAATAGGGACTTCACTTCTAAGCTTCCTCAATGCCTCTTGATCTACAAAGTTTTAGCAATGCTAATTGGGCAAGCTCACTAGGTGACAGGAAGTCCACTATTGGCAAGTGCATCTTTCTAGGAGGAAATACAATTTCTTGGAGTTCCAAAAAGCAAACAGTAGTTGCTCGTTCTAGTACAGAGGCAAAGTATAGGGCACTATCTCAAGCCTCCATAAAAATGCTTTGGCTTATATCTCTACTCACTAAAATTTGCTCTTCTGTTCCTTATTGTCTAGTGATATAGTGTGATAGCACATGAGCTCAATCTTTGGCACTCAATCCAATTTTTCATACTAGTGTAAAACATATCGTAATTGATGTATATTTTGTTAGGGAAAAAGTAGCAACAGGTTTACTGGAAGTTCTACATATTAGCACTTGTGATTAGCTAGCTGACATGCTCACTAAACCTCTTGCTCTTGATTGCTTTCACCAGCTTGCTTCCAAACTAAACATGGTTCAAAATCCCAAGTTTAGTTTGCAGGGGGTATTAGAGAATATAATTGATCCAACCTTGAATTAAATATAAAGCAAACCCAATCACAATCAACCTAAGTTCAAGCTTCTTCAAAATAATATGGTGCAACTCATATACAGGATAAAATAGTTAGTGTTGTTTCTAGAATTTGTTACAATTCTATTTTAACAAAATATTAATTTTTGGCTAGTTTGTATAGATAAGAGCTCCTACATATTCTTTTCTGGTTTCCATTGATGTTAATGGGTTAGAAATGGACATCATAGATTGTTTCATGATTATGTATATAAAAGACAATGCTATAGTGAATGAAATTATCAAAGAAGCTTTTATCACTCTTTGCTCAATTTTAGTTTTCATTCTAAAGTGTGGACCCTTTCCTTCAAAAACATTAAATAAGTAATTGAATTGGGGCGACAAAACTTATTCTATTATAAATCAGGTTACTGTTATACATAGGTTCTGTTAGGAAAATGGATAAAGTAACATTGATCTTTTTGTGCAAGCTTTTAGTTTTCATATTTATTTTCATTAATTATTACCTTGTAGAGTTAAGATGCACTTTTTTTTTTACTCTATATATTTCTAGAATCTAGTATATCGATTCTTGATCATATATACCACTTTGTTGAATATAGAAAAAATTCATTTTTAGTTTTACACTATTAACTAACATGATTTTGGGATATAGATGACTAATAATATACATCTATTATAGATAACGACAAAAGTTAAATTTTTACAAATAATGATTTGTCTGTATTCTCTTTGCTTATATTTTCTAAACATATTTAATTTTAATACTTGTTTATTTAAGTTCTCTAATATAAAGATTCATATTATAATCTTTCATTTTAATGTTTAAATTTCCATCAATTTTTATTGAACAAAATTTAAGTAACACACTCAAAATAAATTATGTGTATATACATCAAATTTTATAAGCTTGTTTTGATAAAATTAAAATGTTGAAAGATCTAAAAATAGGTTTTGAATTTTGAATAAAAATCCTAACTAATCTAGTTTTTATTAGGCACATTATTACTAATGTTTTTTAAACCTATAGAGAAAGAAAAAGAAGAAAGGGTAGTTGGAACTATAATGTGGAATTATGGAAGAATGTAAGTGATAGAAACATCTTAGACAAAGATGAATTTAGGGAGGAGATTTATACCTTGTGAAATGTACTAGGTAAGATAACCTACTTAAATATATTTAAGTTTTGAACTTTTATGTTTTAGGGGAGGGCACAAGCAACTTTTAAGTGGATCAATCCATATATGTGTTCTACAACTATCCAAATATTTTGAGAATACCCACATAAGAGTGTCCCTCGTTGAAGAAAGAGGGGAAAGAAGACTAAGATAAGAGGTACATTGTGAAAGTTGATACATAGGGAAAAACTTCTTTGGATTATCATTCGTAATAAACTTAATACAGCTGACAGACTCTCATATCTACAAATAAATAGATACTACCCTCTATGTTCTACACATGAGGAATCTAGGGATCATTTTCTCTTCACTTGTCCAGTGGCTCAGGTGATCTTGATGGGACTTTGTGTGCACTTGCAAAAGACTAGGAAGTGAAAAATGTCTCAGAACCTAGTGAGACGAATCACCCTTCTTATTGTCATAAATGAAGCTTTTACTAGGATTAACTTTCAATTCGAAAACCATCTAAAATTACTTTGATGATATACTTTTCTAGTAGGAAACTACTGTTCCATAATATATATTAACAAAATAGTTCACTGTTTCAATCTTAAACCACTCCTAGTTATTTGATGTTGTGCCTGAATTATCACTGATATTGATAATTTTGTTCTAGTTTTTCTATAAAAGAATTTGGCATTAAATTCTCCTTCCTTACGTCAATTCATTCAAGTAGTTATGAAAGGCTAGAGTTCCCATGTAAGACCTTAATTTACCATTCTCTCAAGTTTTGAGGCCGTTATCTAGTGGAGTAGCTTAAAGGATGTCCTACACCAAATTCAAACCATTTTTTGCTTTTAATATCACTGTTTTAAAAGCACTTTCTTTTTTCATCTCAAATTTGATGACTTAAGTTTCTTAGTATAGGAATCTAAGGAGTGACCTTGAACTAAAGTTTCAATAACTTTAATAAATGCTTCCTTGGGACTCATGATACTAAATAGCAAATTGTTAAATTTAAAGGGTAAGTACCTTCTTCCATCCTGTCTCCTATGGAACCTTGATAGAGTTATGATCAAATATAAAATAGTATCCAATTTTTCCAAAGAATTAGGAAAGGCATTCATTCACTGGTTTTTAACTATGGATCTATCTAGATTCTTCATCAAATTCATATTATTTGATTGATTATTATCCTAAGTATGTTCCATTTAGGGTATGACTAAGCCATTTCATTGATACAACATTTATAATTTTCACTTTTTCCACTGAAGACGTTAATGTTGCCTTCTGATTCATAAATAAACATAATAGCATTGAAATCCCCCATAACTATCTAAGGTAAGTAGGATTTGATACTAATATAGATTAAATATGACCATAAATGCTTACGAAGAGAAGAATTATTTAAAGTGTGAACAAAAGTGACTTGAAAGGTGCAACTAGAAGAGAGGAAAAAGAATTGAATATAAACGAATTCATTTGACATAGAGATAATTAAAACTATTATTTTAGAAGGATTAAAAAAGAATATAATCATTATTAATCCCTAATGGCACCTAAGAGGTGGATAATGGGCGTTTATAAATTTTTAACTGAAGGTCATTAACTTAATATGTTAATGATCATGATTTATAGAGCATAAAGGCAGGAAATAAAATAATAAATTTTAATAATACCCTTAAGTGATAAGGTAAAAGAGTAAGTAAAGAGAAATACAAACCAATTTATAGTGGTTTAATAAATAAACCTTGCCTATGTTTACTTCCAAAACTCTTCTTGAATTTTCAATATAATTCTTCTTCCAAGGCAAAGAATAACCTTCATACAATATTTTCTTTGAAAAAGAGTAACTATTTTACAATCTTCCTCTAAAGTGAAGAGGAACCTTAATACCACTTGGAACACCCCAAATATAATAAATGAGAACTAAAATGGAAGCTCATCTATTAAAATAGCTTATTTTATCACTTTAATAATAAAAAGGCTCACTCACTCAAAAAGAGATAGTGAATGCTCAAATGGTTGAAAAACAGTTAGAAATATGTGTAAATGACACTAGAATGCTTCTTGATACAATAATCAATAGGAAAGCATGTACTTACATGATTTTAGGATTTTTACTAGCCTTTGGAGCCAAAACTTAGTCTTTACAATGACTAGTTACAAATCACTAGTCATCTAGTATAATATATTAATTGATTAGTGTCTATTGATTGCACAAATTTACTTGTCATTAAGACATTAGTTAATCGCTTAAGCATATTCGTTGATTAATGCTTACCGTGAAGTGACATTAGTCAATCATACCACTTTTTTGGTTGATCAATATGTCAACAAACTCACATGTTACACTTTCAGCTTACATTAGTTGATCGCTAGCCTATATTAGTCGATCAATCTTTACAAAAACATAATTTTAACAACTTTAAAAGCTTAAACTTGATTTGTTTAATGCAATTATAAAAAATATTCAAAATATCCCATCAAGTGTGTTTGAAAAATCAAGAGGCCTTTCTATTAGAAAAGTCTTTAATAGCTCTTGATGAATGAAAAAATGCATGTAATGATATAATATGAAATGTTTATTCATGATAAGCTTTTAACAAAGTTAGATTACAATTAACATTTAAAAACATAAAATGACCTTGATATGCTTTGATCTTCTTTTATTCTTGACTTAATCTTCACTTTGTAGTAGCAAACTTTATCTTTTCTTTTATCATCTTCACGAATGATGTTCTTGAGTTATGTTTGATTTAACCTTGTTTTTATAAAACTTCTTATCAAGATAACAAAATCATTAGTGGGATTTATGTGTTGTTATCGTCGAAACATTGATTGCAACCTTCTTTAGTTCAATAATCTCCTCCTTTTTATGATGATAAAATATTTATAATATTAAAGAGTAATAATAAGATTAAGCGTACAAGTAACTATCTATATGATGATAATCAATAGCTTCCCAATTCATGCTTAAAAATAATTAAATATAGAAAGCAGATATTTAAAATCAACTAGGTGAAATATGAATAATAATAGATATATTAAATATCAAGTAAAAGAAATTGCTCTAATATAACTAAATTACTCTTTCCCCTTTTTAAAAACATCAAAAATCAACTAACTAAAGGAAGAAAACAAAATTTAAACAAACAATATAGGTCATCAAGTTGATGTATGGTGATGTCTCGAAAAGACTCAAGTTTTCCTTACAATGTAATAAGTTGATATTTAATGGCTTTTAGATGAGCATTAGGTGTAGACTTATGGCATAGTCATAAGGCAATAGCCTCATTATCTATAAGTAGCTTGAAAACAACTTAGGAGAGGCTCATTAGGACCAACGTCATATGGGAGAGTCTTATTTATTGGTTAAAGATGCTAAGGTTAGGGTTGTTGCCACTGGTGTGGCTATTTCGTTTAACCATCAACTAATTAGTAACCTATACAAATGAGGGTTGTAAAGCTAAAAAATAAATTAAAATTAATCTCATCTTCAATGGGAGGAATGTGAAAATGTTGGAAGATAAAACAAAGTGTTAGGTATAAGGAATGCTTTTTTTTTTAATTTGATGGAAATACTCCATGTCGAGGAAAACAAAGAGGCATGATATTGGATAGGATCCAAAGTTCATCATAGCCTAAGAAAGTAAACTAATCACTAAAAGAAATAAAATTATAATTAATAAAGAAATGATGGAATAAAGGAATAACATTGAGTCCATAAACATCTTTGAGTTTTTTAGTGACCTCTGCATTAGTACCTAAAGATTATTTTCACTATATTAACCATAGATTAAGTTCAAACTTGATATTGGGTACAACAACTATAATGAGTAACTTTTTCAGGAATAGGAATGCCTAAGATCTTATTTATAAGATCATGAGCTAAATGACTATCACTATCTTGGATTATAAATAAAATATAGTTGTCACCTTGAATCATTCTAAGTTAAAGATTATAATAAAATAGCGACTAATATGAAAGGTTGTTTAAGAAGAGAGTCCCACCCTCAATCAATGAAAAATTATATTAAACAATATTCCTTAAAATGTTTTAGTTAAGATGGAGAGATGACCTAGTGTTTTTATTATTACTCTCATAAGGTATAAACATTAAGCTAAGGAGAGTTAATGTTGAAATATTCATTTTTATTAGTAGAAGGAGGTATAGGTGGTGGAGGAGTTTTAGGTCTCTCTCAAGTCCTTTAAATCCTAGAAGGAGTATAGTTAGATACATGATTATAGTTCCCTCTAGTTCTTACTAAAGGGGTAAAAGAAGGACAGAAGAAAATAGGGTAAGAATACAACAAATTAAAATTCTAAAAGTTATGGGTATAATGGTATATAGTAACCTATAGGAAAAAAATGCTTCTCGTTAGAGCTTGATATCAACTAAATTTCCTTTTTCATTCTTGATCAACTTTATTATGATGCTTATAGCTAGCCTTAATGGTTTAAATTAATCCATTCTAATGTTTTTAAGTATTTATTTCGCGCTTGATTAATAAAGATACCTTCCTTTATTTGGTTGATTAGGAGTTCAAGAAAGAATTTAAGCTCTCCCATCGTGCTCATCTCAAATTCCTACTTGTACACCTGAAAAATTATTTACACACTCTCATAAGTGGCATCAAATATAATGTCATCAACATAAATTTAAACAATTAAAATATAATAGTTATGGGTTTTAATAAAAATGTAGTACAAACATGCCTTTAGGGAACCTACTTTTGGAAAAATGAACTTAACCTATTATAGTAAGCTGTAAGAGTTTATTTCAAACTATATAATGCTTTAAAGATTATGCAGATATATTTAGCTGCATTATGATTTTCAAAATTAGAAGGTTGATCAATGTAAACTTATCTTTCAATATAACCATTTAGAAAAGTAAATTTAACATTCATTTGAAATTATTTAAAGTTCATATAAGATGTAAATGTAAGTAATAAGCTAATAGCTTATAACCTAGCTATTGTTATAAAATTTCCTCGAAGTCTACGCCTTCCTCTGGATTATACCCTTTGCAATCAATCTATCTTTTTTTTTTCTTACAATGGTACTTAGTTCATTTAATTTATTTATAAAAAACCCATTCAATACCTATGATTTGATGATGTTTAGTTCTACATACTAAAGTTTACACATTACTTCTCTTAGATTGGTTCAACTCCTCAATCATAGCAAAAACCCAACTTTTATCGTTAGGAGTTTCATTTTATAGTCTTAGGTCTAATTTAAGAAATGAAAGTAAGATGAGATAAATTTTAAGAAGAGATCAAGTTGTTACGCCTTATTGAGGATGGTTCTTCTTGAATTTCCAATCTCTTGGAAACTCTTCATCCTTCTTGTTTCCCTTACTCTATTTAACAAAGTGTTCATAAGAGGTGTTTTATTGATCCCCCTTATTTTCCTTAAGGATAATTTCTCTAATTCATTGGATACTGCTACACCATCATCTTTAAGATCTTTTTGGGATGCAAAAGGGTTAGATTTATCAAATATAATATGAATAGCCTCTTCAATAATAACGCTCCTTCTATTGAATCTTTTATATTCTTTTCTAGTTAAGGAATAACTAAGAAAAAATCCTTCATCCGTGTTGGAATAAAAATTCCCTCAGTTATCTTTAATATTCAAAATGTGGCACTTATACCCAAAAATTTTGAAGTAACTAAATTTTGGCTTCTTCCTATAATAAAGCTTATAAAGAGTTTTATCTAAAGAATCTTATATAGGCTCTCTTCAAAATGTGATATGCAATAGCCATGACCTTTAAAGTCATATTCATTTATCATAGTTCTAGCTATTTCTTACAATGTCTTACTTTTCCTTTCAATAATTTCTTTTTTTAATGGTAATTTGAGGATGAAAGTCGTGAAATATAATATTATCTTCACAAAAGGCTTCAAACCTTTCATTGTTAAACTCCTTACCATGGGCACTCTTAATAGATGCAATACAGTCTTCTTTTCATTTTGTACCCTCTTTATAAGTTTGAAAAATGCCTTAAAACAATCATTTTTTGGTTAAAAATAAGACCTATATAAATCTAAACATAATATTTATCAACTACACTAGCAACTATAATTGGCTCAAGAAAATCCATGAGTAATTAAAATTTAAAAAAAGTTACTAAATTTTTGTTATTGAATGAGCTCTTAGTTTGTTTTCCCATTTTGGCAAGCTCCATAATCTTATCTTTCTCAAATTTACATAGGACGTCTATTGATAAGTTGCATAAAGTTGAGATTAAAGATAGGCTCTACACTAGCATGTCCAGGTTTCCTATGCCAAATCCACATATCTTCACCATACCAATAAACATTAAGTACTTCATATGTTGGTTAGAGAAATAATCAAGATCAATTGTATATATATTTTCTTCTCTTTTCCCTGACAATGTAATGCAATAATAAATTATTTTAGATATAATGCATAAGTTTTGCTCAAAACATAGTTGTATCCTTTTCACATAGTTAACTTAGACTCAATAAGTTATATTTCAATCCATTAAATAAAAATACATTATCAATAATAGTGTAATATTCCCTATAAACTTTGTCAACACCAATTATCTTACCCTTTATGTTATCTCAAAACATGATAAATCCTCCATCTTTGCTTTTGAGAGTGGAAAACTAGGATGCATCGCTAGTTATATGCATTGAGTGTAGGAAAATCCCGGGGTAGGCATCACATGCCCACAGTGCGGAATTTAAAATTTTGAGTCCCGGGACATTCCCGAAAGCCAGGATCCATGTGTATGTACAAACAATCAAACCATAACGACCAAAGGAGACCGTCTCTAACGGTATCCACTTGAGGTCGGAAAACCTAACGGGACAAACTCTTTTGACCCGGGAATAGCTAGACTAAAGAGAAGAGTGCTAGCTCTTACCTTAGCCTTTGGAGAGCAAGTGAAATGATCTTGGTGGAGCCTTGGAGAAGTAGAAGCAACTTGAATGGAAGAGATGAAGAAGATGAAAACAAATTTTCCAAAGCTTAACTCTTAAGCTTTCGACCTTCACCCTTCAAAACCTACGTACAAGCCCTTTTTCAATGCCTTCTCATATGTATATTTAACCATTTAAAGACATAAGAAGGCATGGTGGATGCTCATCCACGTAGGTAGGCATAAAATGCCTTAAAATGCTAAATCATCATTAAGTTTGACTTTTCAAACTTAACTAATCCTCTCCATTTTAATGGCTCCACCGAAATGCATATATATATATAATTAATTAATTATTTACTTAATTAATTAATATATATAATTGCTGAAGTGGTCCGTTCAAGCTGGAATTGGTCCTAAACTTAGAACCCCGCCGTGAAAAATCACCGGAAGCGGTTTTCAAAGAATGTCTATGTCGCGATCTCATGGGACATATCCCAATCTCATCAGGATCCATTTAATCCTATTGCTCTCTAGATATCGGATCTACGTCTCAAACTATTTCTGATTCTCGAGTCACTCTTATGCGTGTGACCCATTAGGTTCCCGGTTATGTTGGCCACTTAGATTAACACTTAATCTGAGCAAGTCATGAGCGGTATCTAGCAACACATCATGACCCCCAATTGACCGGAAAGTAATTGGTTTGACTAATGAAACCATATCACGAACCCTTCCATAGACAATTACCGTGCAATTCGTCCTTTCACCATGCTATACCCCACTTGGTTTGAGTATGGGCAATGTGTCAACTCTTACTAGACTGATCAGATCAAATCTAGTCCAAGTGTAATCAGTTCTCGTCCTAGGACTCATTACTTTATATGTCCATGAAGACCATCTTCATGACATATGTATGCTCCGGCGCCAGAGACTTCAAAGTAATGATCCTGATAAGAGGCCATGGGTATCTCTTACGCTATATGAAGTGGTGAATCCTCTATTGGCTACTCAATTACCTTCGAATACCTCAAGCTGTACCCAATCACCACCCTATGAGCGACCTCTGAAAGGCAACAAGGAATGGAGTCAAAGTACAGAATCAGTACCCAAGATATCCTTGAGTACCTCAAGTCTAAGGATACTTGCACCATTGCTATGATGAGATTATCACTGACATTTGTATAGGACATCCATGTGATGATCTCATAGCAGGTCATCCAATGTACTTACTACCACTAGTAAGCATCCACATGTCAAATCTAAATATCTCAATATTTACGGTTTTACGAGATCCTTTGCTTGATCCAATCAAGGAGTTTGACATATGCTAGTCTATCCGGATTAACGATGTCGATCTCATTAATCCTATGACTAGGGATAATTTGAATCTTGACATAATTGCACATGATAGGAATCTCGATAGTATGATCGCATCATAATTTCCTTCATGCTATGTCATGTATCGGGGACTTCATTAATTTGATTAAAGATCATTATCAATTCATAATAAAATGAACATCAATTAAATGAAATATGCCTTGCTTTATTTATTCATAAAGTGCATGCATGACTATGAACAAAATGCGCTAAAGGGATTGCCTTTAGGCACTACTCTAACAATCTCCCACTTGACCTAAAGCCAATTGCCTTGGTATCTAATACCATAAGCGAGTACATGAGAATCAAAATTCTTACGTGGCAGCGGCTTTGTCAGCGGATCGACAATAATACGCTCTGTGGAATTTCTCTATCGGACATCACCCACGCAATGATCTCCGAATCAAATGGTATCGGTGAGTACGTGTTTGGATCGTTGATGAGACTTTGGCTCCTTTACTGCAAGAATAGCCCAGTGTTGTCACAATACAAGCAGTATGGGTCCATCACACTAGGAACCACACCAAGTTCGAAATGAACTTCTTGATCCAGCTGCTTCCTTTCTTTGCGTCGATGCGCGCAATGTACTCTGCCTCGGTCGTTGAATCAGCAGTCGTCTCCTGTTTGGAACTCTTCCAACTGACTGCTCCGCCATTTAGTGTGAAAACATAACCTGATTGGGACCTGGAGTCGTCCTTATCAGATTGAAAACTGGCATCTGTATGCCCGCTCACTTGGAGATTTCCATCTCCATATATCAAGAAAACATCCTTAGTTCTTCGCAAGTACTTTAGGATATTCTTGACAGCCACCCAGTGACCCTCACCAGGATCCGATTGGTTCTGTTCGTAACACTTAGAGCATATGATACATCGGGTCTCGTACATAGCATTGCGTACATAATAGATCCTACTACAGACGCATACGGGATCATATTCATACGCATCCTCTCATCCTGTGTCCTAGGACACATGGACTTCGAGAGTGTTATCCTATGAGTAATGGGAAGAAACCCTCTCTTGGATTGCTCCATGCTAAACCTCTTTAGCACCTTGTCTATGTACGTTATGTAGGAAAATCCCGGGAGGTACATCACATGTACCGGCAGCGGAAAACAAAAATTTTTGGTTCCCGGGACCTTCCCGAACCCAAGATCCAGGTATCCGTATGAAGACATAAACCTAAATAGCCAAAAGAGACTATCTCTAAAGGTGATCCACGTAGAGATCAGAAAACCTAACCGAGCCAAACCCCTTTGACCCGGGAATAGCTAGAACAGATTAAAGCCTGCTAGAGCCTACCTACATCTGGAGAGCTTGAGAAGCACGTTGAAACCTTGCCTTGGAGAAGAGAAAATCGATAATGCTTGAGGAAGAAGACTTGAAAAACCACTTTCAAACCAAAGCAACCTTTAAGCTTTCTTTATCTTCTCCTTTGCAAAACCTCGATCATCCTCTCTTCATAAGCCTTTTATATGTCTTTTAATACATTAAAGACTCATCAAAACTTATGGTGGAGAGAGCTCCACATTTTTCTCTTTATATATATATATATATATATATATAAAGTTAAGATAAAAGCTTCCTCTCCACCTTATTCCACGTGCTTACATATATATATATATATATTAATTAATTAATTACTTAATTAATTAACATATATATATAATTACTAAGAGGTCCAGTCAAACTGGGGTCGGTCCTACCTGCCTACCGGGCCCCGGTGCTGAAACAGCTCCGAAAACCTTTCTTAGCAATATTGATGTCGCGATCTCATCGGGACATATATATATATTAAATCAAATTAAGTCCCGATAATTACATCAATAAGAGGAATAAAAAGGGGATCATTAAAACATAAATATCTAACAATTATGCACTTATCAATATCCCCACACTTAAACGATGCTTGTCCTCAAGCATAAAAGAGAATTAAGACACAATGAAAAACCGCTCCAATAAATGAAACATGCAGAGGTAGCGTAAACTAGGAATGAGAGTGCAATCTGTCCCAATGTCAGCGAAATGTCAAATAAATGCAACAAGTTTCCCACACGAGAAGACACAAGCACGAAATCAAATTGAAGCACATGCATGAATTACAATTTTAATTAAAACCAATCAGGTCTAGGAATCACACTTCACTTATTAGGTGGTTAGTATACGAAGAACTCGAATTTATGTGGTAGTCATGAGAAGATCAGGTTAATCTTAATTACTTAATTAGGTGTTTTAGCTAGAAATTGCTCGAAATTGTCATTGGCCTTTTACTGTGACAAACATTTGTGATGAATGTGCCGGTTACTCGATCAATCCAACGCCAAGTGGCTTTAGCCTTACTCGTAATTACTCAGATGCTTGCAATATTTTTTTTTCTTTTTTTTTTTCCGAGTAATCAGAGGAGTAGTTGGTTGCCTCACACATCCTAATTGTTCAAGACCTTTTTACTTGACATAAACATTTGTGATGAATGTCGCTCGGTTACTCAATCTCGACCAACCTTTAGACGGATTTTTGGCTTCGCTCACAACCACCTTTTGTGATTGGCGGAACGAATCAAACACCTTTTTTTTTTATTCTTCATTCCCTTTCTCACAATAATTTCCCACCATCAATCCAAAGTTCAACACATATACCAACTCAACTTCTAAGCTTAACATGACTCTAGACAAGAAAGGCACCGATTAATCACACAATTTTTTTTTTAATTCTAACCAATTAACTCAGGCCCACAACTTCAACATATAGGACAAAATCATTAACATTAAGAAACAAGGGACTCAACCATACTCTCGACTCCTTTAAAATAATCCATCATTACCTAAGGCACAACAATTCATCAAGAAAAATGTAGCAAAAGAGGATTTTTTTTTTCACGGCATCAACAGCTAAAAGTCCAAAAATACCAAAAAGCAACGGAGGGCACATCCCAAAGTAATGCATCAAACAAAAACAGCATGCATCGCAAATCGCAAAAGCTATAAATCACCTCCCACACTTAAAGCATCGTTGTCCTCAGCGTAAAAGTAAATGAAAAGGTGGCGAGGACTTCCACGAATCGGAGAGAAGATGAGGGCTTATCGTGAGCTCGTTTAGGCCTCCCTTGATGAGGGTATAGCTAATCTGATGAGGATGAGAGCCAACATATGATCATATAAAGGACTCTGCCGGTTGTAATCCAAGAACTTGAATTGATCCAATGCGAACCTCCGAAAGACACAGGAATGAGGGAAAAATCAAAACAAAGAAAGAAGGAAACAAATGAGACAAAAAGAACACAAAACAAAGCAAAAGAAAAGAAAGAAAATAAAATAAAATAAAATAAAAATAAAAATATGGGCTGCCTCCCATTAGCGCCCTTGTTTAACGTCTAGGCTCGACGATCCTCGTTTGATGTTAACCATCGTCTCGATGTTGGAAATCAGCAATGGTCCCACCAATTGCCTCCACATATACTCGAAGCACTCTAATTAGTTTCTCCTCTTTCGAATTAAATCGAGCATCTTGGATATGATCACAGGCGAGTCTCACCATCACCTAAATATGTGTATTTCAAATGCTCGAGAAGCGTTTTGAGCTCCAGCTTTGGGGCCTCATCAAGTATATCATCAGAAACTTCAGACCGATCAGTAAATCTCTTAACTCCATCAACAGACATCCTATGACACGAAGCATAATTCAACTCATCATCATAATATAAAGCAGAAGCCTCATGAGTCAAATCTTCAATGATATCAACATTATAAACACAAGACACATCTTCAGCACGTTTCATGGCATCATAAACATTGAATTTCACCACTTCACCATCAAACTCTAAAGTTAATGAACCACTATGCACATCTATCTTTGCTTTAGCCGTGCTAAGGAAAGGCCTACCAACAAGATATCGGAAGAATTAGATGAACTATCATTTCCCATATCAATAACAAAGAAATCGCGGAAAAATTAACCCATTAACTTGAACTAGCACATCCTCTAAAACACCTTCAGGATAGACAATCGATCGATCCGCCAATTGAATTATAACTCCAGTACTAGTTAACGGACCAAGACCCAGGGAGGTATAAACAGATAAAGGCATCACATTAATAGAAGCTCCTAGGTCACACATAGCTTCTCGATACCAATGTTCCCAATTTTGCAAGGAATGGAAAACATACCTTGGTCGCAACACTTAGGAGGTAGTTTCCTCTGTAAGACAGCTGAAACATTCTCCCCCACACTCACCCTTTCATTACCTGTTAACTTACGCTTGTTTGTGCATAATTCCTTAAGGAATTTGGCGTGTGTGAACTTTGTTTAATGGCCTCGAGGAGTGGGATGTTTACTTCAACTTTTTGGAACAACTCCATGATGCTCTTATCCTCCTTTTCTTTCTTGTTCTGAGCCAGTCTCTGCGGGAATGGTGGTGGAACCACTAAAGGTTTGGGTTTCTGATAATTTCCAGTTGGAACTGAATCAGATGTGGTCACGTGTAAGCTCCCTTTCAGCCTCCTATTCTGTCTCTGCGTGGGAACCCTGGGCGTGGTCACGTTTAGGGTTCTTGTCGACTGGGGGCTGCAATTCCTTACCATTTCTTAAGAAAATCGCGCTCACATTATGCCTCGGGTCGAGTGTCTGCGACGGTAGCTTGCCTTGAGTCTCCATTCTGCTAACGGAGGATGCTATCTCGACTCATTGAGTCTCAGAGTCTTCATGCTCTCTTCTATCTTTTGAAATCTGGTTGCGGTGTCTGTTGAAATTTTGCGATATTAGTAGCTAACATATGGACAATTTCTTCAAGAGGCTTACACGAGCAGAAGGCTATTACGGTGGTGGTGGTAGTCCGTGATAGAAGTTACATTGGTTGGTGGGTTGTTAGCATAACTGAAATTTGGGTGGCTCCTCCAATCGGGATTGTAGGTGTTTGAATAGGGATCAAACTGCCTCTGTTGGAACCCAATAGCATTCACATTCTCCGGTGTCTCATCGTGGAGTGTTGGGCATGCATCGGTTGGATGGGCTAGGCTGGTGCAGATACCACACGCCCTCGCAGGTGGAGGAGTACCTACATTCAATTTCTCGACCAAATTTGTTAGCAAAGATTTTACTTCATTGAGGGAAGTAACATTTACCTCGTTCACCCTTCGCGGTATATCTTGCCGAGCACCGAATTGCTGGGAGTTTGCTGCCATGGTTGATATCAACTCCCGGGCTTCAGCTAGGGTTTTGCTGACAATGGCCCCACCACTTGCGGCATCCATCATTCTACGCTCCATTGGAATCAGACCCTCGTAGAAATACTGGATGATCAATTGTTCGGATATGCCATGCTGCAGGCAGCTTGCCAAAATTCTCTTGTACCTCTCCCATTACTCGTAGAGGTTCTCGAATCCTACGCTTAATGCCACATATTTCACGCTTTGATGTTGGCGACTCGGGATCTTGGGAAATATTTTTCTAAGCTGTCGGGACATCCCTTTCCAAGTGTTGATTGTCCCCGGAGGTAGGTAGTAGAGCCAATCCTTAGCTGCATCTTGTAGCGAGAATGGAAAAACTCTCAGTTTGATTTGGTCCTCCGTGACATTGCGGGGCTTCATGGAAGTACAAGCGAGGTGAAATTCCTTGAGATGTTTATTCGGATCCTCGTTCTCCAATCCACGGAAGGTGGGCAGCAAGTGGATGAGTCCGGTTTCAATTGAACCCTTCTTGAAGTTCGGAAAATCTATGCAGCGGATGCCGTGCTTGATGGGTCTACCCAAGTCTGGAGAGTTACATTAAGAGCCATATCCTGCAGCGTGGTCACGGTTAAGCTTCCGTCATTTCATTGTTCAACTTCAATCTCCTCTTCGTACTCCGTTTGATGTCCGACTCAGCCGGGTGCGTAATCCACGAACTTCTCCTTGCTTCTTCCTTAGTTTGCTCAACTTCCTCGACCTCTTAGCGATCTTTTCGATCTGGGGTCGTACAAAATGGAATCTCCGACGAATGTTCCTAGGCATAAAACAAAACAAAATCAATTAGTTACCAATCCCGACAGCGGCGCCAAAATTTGATGGGTGTCGAATCCACCAAAATAAATCCCAAACACCAAACAAAAATAAATTGCATACGATGGTAAATGGGGTCGATCCACGAGAATGGAATAATTGATTCTATTTAAATGCCAAAGAACGAATGAAAATAATTAAAATGGGGGTTTAGAGTTTTCTACTAAAACTACTAATTGAAATAACAAGCGATAAAAGATTAGCAAATTAATAAAACAATAACCAACAAAGAACGCAAATAAAATTGATAAACTCAATAAGCGCGACAGCGGAAATTCCTAATTGTGCTTAGACCACGATCATCGACTCAAATATTTTCTTTGGTTTAATAATAGGTTAGCTATAGTTACCAACTACCTCTGGCTCCCTCGTTTCTTCTTAATTTTAGAATAGTCGCGAAACTCCTTTGACTATTCACTAATTAACTAATAACCCTTGAGACTCTCTCCGAGATTGATTAATTAATGACATTAAATTCTAAAAACACTAACCCTAATCGACTACGAGCGACTCATGCTTCATCTAGTTAGATCGCAAGTTCCTCCACACAAAATCAGACAAGTACTATGCCCTAGTGCCAATTGCCACAAATACCAATCACCCAGTTAGACTCCACCAAGTAAATCAGTTGGCGATATGTAAATTAACTAACTCTACAATCAGGCCTCAATCGCAGAATCAATTAATAAACAATGACGATAAATCGTAAAGCGATGCGAATATTATAACCAAATAATTAGAACAATAGTCTCACGAGTCAAAGCATAATAATTGGAATTCCCCGACTAAAACGGACTAGCTACTCATACGGAAATTAAATAAAACAAAGTTCTTAATTAACATAATCTAAAAATAAAGGAAAGAAGAAAAACTAGAATATTTCCCCAAAGTGTTGAAACTGATTGCTGTCCTTCTCTAATTGCTGCTGCTCCTTAATCTCCCATCATCCGATCTATTTCCTTTTGTATAAATCCAACATTGCGTGCTTTTCTATCCTTGGAGACGCTCCTCTCTTTGCGCCGCCGCCAGACTTCACTCTAGCCTTCTCCTTTTATTTTTTTCTATTCATTAAAAACCCCTTATTTTCCTTCCACGTCAGTCCCTTCAATTGCCGTGGGCCCTTCTATTTTTTTTTAGTCTCCAGAGTTTCTCCTTAGCTACGTGCGTCACTTCCCAGGCCAACGAAAAATTACTTCTTGTTGATTTCTTCTAATTCCTCTTAAAATCCTCCGTGCGTGACTTTTCTAGATCTGCGTGAATTCCTCTATATTTTTCTTCCTCTCATTCAAAATCTTCTTATTTTTCTTGGCTGCCGTCCTCTTCACTTGGTCTTATGCTCATGCGTTTTCTTTTCAAGTCCAATTGTCGTGGGCCCCTGTTGCTCCTTTGGCTTCTTCTCATTAACTCCGTCGACTCCTCCCATCTTGTGCATGATTTTGTCTTCTTTTCCAAATTCGGCCATGACCTTACTCCTACCTCGTGTTGCGTGAATTTCCCTTCTTTTGAGTCCACTAATTGCTTGGCTCACGTCGTCCTTGCTATCTTTGGTCCTTCATGTTTCTCTTGCAATTTAATTAATTTGTCTCTTAATTAATTCATCCTCTGACGACTAATGACCCTCTTCATATCTCTCATTTGCTCATTACGCCTCATACAATTTTAATTTGCTTCCAATTGACCACGTGAAGCTCACTTTTTGTATTGATTTAATATTTCATGACGTCGTCCTCTTGAATTTATGTACTTGTATAATTCCCTACAAGAAAGTATTAAATCAAATTAAGTCCCGATAATTGCATCAATAAGAGGAATAAAAGGGATAATTAAAACATAAATATCTAACAATTATGCACTTATCATAGACAACGACATAATTGCACATGATAGGAATCTCAGGAGTATGATCACATCATAATTTCCTTCATGCTATGTCATATATCATGGACTTCATTAATCTGATTAAAGATCCAATCAATTCATAAACAATGTTCATGAACATCAAATTAATGAATTATGCCTTTTCTTTATTTATTCATTCGATGCGCATACATTGTGAATAAAATCTTGCTAAAGGGATTGCCTTTAGGGCACAAATAAACAATCTGAATCCTTGAATAAGTCGACTTATGCAATGTACAAGTCGACTTATCGGTACTTTTCAAGAACAAGTCGACTTATCATTAGTACAAGTCGACTTGTACTAAATCTCCCACTTGACCTAAAGCCAATCGCCTTAGTATCTAATACCATAAGCGAGTCCATGAGAATCACAATTCTTACGTGACAATGGCTTTGTCAGCGAACAACAACACTTTGCTCGTGGAATTCTCTCTATCGGGATATCATCTCGACTAATGATCTCCCGAATCGGTAGTCTGAGTTGAATCGTCGATGAGACCTTAGTTCCTTTACTGCGCATTAGCCCCATTGTATCACAATACAATCCTATGGGCCCATCACGACTAGGGACTAGATCAAGTTCAGTAATGAACTTCTTGATCCAAACTGCTTCCTTTGCGCATCTCATGCGGCAGGTACTCTGCCTCGGTTGTTGAATCAGCAGTCCTCTCTTGTTTGGATTTCTTTCCAACTGACCGCCACGCTATTCAGTGTGAATGTGTATAACCTAATCATGATTCAGAATCATCCTTATCGGTTGATCGGCATCTGAATGCCTGCTCATATGGAGATTTCCATCTCCAAACATCAAGAAAACATCCTTAGTGCTTCGCAAGTACTTGAGGATATTCTTGACAGCCACTCAGTGACCCTCACCAGGATCCGATTAGTATCTGCTCGTAACACTTAGAGCATACGATACATCGGGCCTCGTACATAGCATCGTTCCATGCTAAACCTCTTTAGCATCTCATCTATGTACGATGCTTGTGAAAGACCAAGCAACCTTTTGATTTATCTCTATAAATCTATATCCCAAGGATATAAGTTGCTTTACCAAGGTCTTTCAAGGAAAATTGTTTGGACAACCAAATTTTAACTGATTGCAGCATAGAGACATCGTTTCCGAGTAACAGTATGTCATCTACATACAACACAAGGAATACGATTGCAGTCCCATTAACCTTCTTATGCACACAATGATCATCCGAATTTTGTGAGAAATCAAACTCTTTGATTGACTCAACTAAACGGATAATCCAACTCCTGGAAGCTTGCTTCAATCCAAACATGGATTTCTGAAGCTTGCATACGTTTTCGCCATCGATGGAAGTGAAGCCCTCGGGTTGTGTCATACATCCTCGGGTGAATTTCCTCTCGGAAAGCTATCTTCACATCCATTGCCATATCTCATAATCATAATGAGTGGCAATGGCTAGGAGTATCCTAATGGATTTAAGCATTGCTACGAAATTTGAAGGTTTCGTCATAGTCAACTCTTTATGCGTGACGATATCCTTTAACGAAGCATTGCTTTATAGCTAATCGATTACCATCCATGTTGGTTTCTTCTAAAACCTCTTTTGCACCACATGGGTTTTATCCTTCAGGTGTAACAACCAAGGTCCATACTTGGTTTATGTACATGGAATCCATTTGATTTCATGGCGCAAGCCATGTTCAGGACTACGAACTTTTAGAACCTCTTCATAGGTAGTAGGCTCATCATCTCATATGAGCAATACGTCATTCTGTTCACTTACGAGAAATCCATATCTCTTGGGAACAGTGCGTATCCTACTTAACCTACGAAATTCGTGTGTAATAGAAGGTTGAGCTATTACCTCATCTACATGAGTTACGTTTCAAGTTGAGCGATTGATCTGTTTTTGTTCGAGCATCTTGAACTTCTCTAAGTTCAACTTTGCTCCCACTGTCTTATTGTAAAAGAAACTATTTCTTTAAGAAAACAACATGCTTGGAAACAAACAACTTTTGTTCCTCAGCAAGGTAGAATTGATATTCCACGAACAAACACTTGTCAGCTTTGCATCAAGCTAATCTGACTGTGTCCGCTTCACGTAAGCAGGACAATCCCAAACTTTCAAATGAGAAAGATAAGGTTTTCAGTTAGTCCATATCTCCATATGGAGTAACCACAACTGTCTTTGAAGGAACTCTGTTTAGCAAGTAAACAACTGTCTCGAGCGCATATTCCTAAAACTGTGCAAAACCTATCATCAATCGCACCATGTCTAACAAGGTTCGATTTCTCCTTTCAGTCACACCATTGTGCTGTGGCGTGTAAGGAGGAGTCCACTGAGATAATATCCCATTATCTCTGAGATAATCCAAAACTGTTGGTCTAAGCATTTTTCACCACGATCAGATCGTAATGTATTGATACTTTTACCAAGTTAGTTTTCTACTTCATTTCTGAATTATTTGAACTATTCAAATGCTTCAGATTTGTATCTCATTAGATACAGACACTTATATCGTGAATAATCACTGATAAAAGTAATGAAGTAAAAACAACCACTTCTGGCATGGATGGACATCGGACCACATACATCCGAATGTATCAGGTCTAATATTCCATTCACTCGTTCACCCTTTCCTTAAAAGGATAACTTAGTCATCTTGCCTAATAAACAAGATTCGCATGTGTCATATGATTCATAATCAAATGACCCTAAACATCCACTCTTATGGAGCTTAGCGATGCGTGTCTCATTTATATGGCTAAGCCGACAATGCCATAAGTAAGTTGATTTTAAATTATCTCAATTATGTCTTTTCGCGTCATTGACATTCATAATTGGATATGACATATCTCATATGTCAATTCCATTGCATAATGTACGAGTACCATAGAGCATTCCATTGCAACTAATATAACAACCATTGCTACTAAAAGTCCAATGGAAACCATTTCTAATTAAACATAAAACATACAATATGTTCTTTGTTTAAAACAAGTACAAAATGTCAATCATCCAATTTGATTACAAACTCACGAGGAGTGACAAGACATAAGTGCATACGGCTAATGTAGCAACTCTTGCTGCATTACCTACACGAAGTCGATTCTCCTTTATGAGCTTTCTCATCCCACGAGGCCCTGCATATCATTTCATATGTATGAGCCACATCCGGTATCAAATACCGATATGTTTGGATCAGGAATAATATTAACCTCAATGACAAACATATTTGAAGAAGTAGAGGCATCTGATGCCTTCTTCTGCTTCAAGGACTCCAGATAGATTTTACAGTTTCTCCTCTAGTGGCTAGACTTGCCACAATGAAAGCAAAATCCTTTTGGGGCAGAATACTTTGGTTTTCTTCTTGTTGGCACTTCCCTTTGGTTTCTTGCCCCTTTTTCTTCTTTGAACTAGAAGAAGAAGCATCCACAATTAGCACTTGCTATCTATCTTGATAGCCTGCTCAGCTGTCATGAGCAGATTGATCAGCTCAGGAATTGTTGTGGATATTTGGTTTATCCGATAGTTTATCACAAACTGTGAATAACCATCAAACAATCCAACCAGAATTAAGTCTCTACTTAATTCATAATCCATTACAAATCCTAAGACGACCAATCTCTCAATATAGCCATTCATCTTG
Source organism: Erythroxylum novogranatense (assembly GCA_029891385.1). Taxonomy (NCBI): domain Eukaryota; kingdom Viridiplantae; phylum Streptophyta; class Magnoliopsida; order Malpighiales; family Erythroxylaceae; genus Erythroxylum; species Erythroxylum novogranatense. The sequence goes on from CM057233.1 coordinate 70,683,235, forward strand.
AGGTATCTTGCATGTTGATTGTCCCAGAGCCATCTTTGTGATGAAGAGAAGCCTTGAGGTCTTGAACCTTTCAGACCGAACTTACTCATCAAACAGCTCCCTAAGATGAAATACTATAGAGTGAGCATCCATGGACTCGTGCTGCTATTGCAGCTCTGGTGACATCGAGACAAGCATAATGCAAGTATCCATATCACTGTCCTTTAGATGCTTACGATATGCTTTCTGATCCTTATCAGAAGCATCGACAGCAGGTGCATCTGGAAGTGGAACATCTAGGACGTATCCCAGTTCCTCAGATTTGAGAACAATTCTCAGATTCCTTAGCCAATCAAGAAAATTCAGTCCAGAAAGGAGAGCATTAATTCACACTGAAAGACTTCTTCAATCAACCTAAACGCGATAAAGAGAAGGAATGATAGAATAGAAATGCCTGCATGATCATAAGGACTTACATGACATGCATATGGCTCCCACTAGTTTCCTAGAATCCATAACCCTCTTCTGAATCCAGAGAAGCGATGTGACATAATGTCCTAGTGGGTCGATATCCGACATTGCTAAGAGTGACCTTGAGTTTGCCCAATGCCACAACTTAGGTCAATCGGTAGGTATCGGTCATACCAATTGTATCATCGATAACAGAGCATTGAGAATGACCTTGGATTTGTCCAACAAGCCACCTTATGTCTCGGGAGGTATCAAATATACCAATTACATCTTAGACACAACTATTAATCAGTGCTATCAACTTGTTGATGTGTGCACTTCATTGGGTATCAACTCTTTGATGCGCATACATCCGATGTATGCTACCCAATTTCGCCTCTGTCCACGTTGACCTTGAGTTTGCTCAACAAACCAACGCTTCCAGTGAAAACCGACCCATTAATCCGAAAATCATATTTTCATGATTCGAACATATCCGTATAGAGTGAGCTTGAGTTTGCTCAACAACCCCGACCTATAAGAACTCGGTTCTTACCATATTAATGGAAGGCATTAGTTTTCATATCTGAGGAGGATTTGGTCTCTACTTCTCGAGCTTAAGGATTATAGTCACCAAGACTATATGGAATGATTTAGGTTTCATCAATCGTATTGAATCAATCCTTATAATCATCCATCATCCAACCTGAGCATGCCACAAGTCGACTTTCATCAAATGCAAGTCGACTTATGCTCTGCCCACACACACAAGTCGACTTGTATGACACAAGTCGACTTATTTCACCTACTGATGAACAAGTGGACTTATAAGGTACTACAAGTCGACTTATACTGAGATCCTGAACAAGTCGACTTATTATATAGACAAGTCGACTTATCCCAAAAACCTTGAACAAGTCGACTTATTTTATAGACAAGTCGACTTATCCAGGTAAATTTGCTAAAATCTCTAATCGGCTAATTCCTCAATTAATGCAATTCCAATTCACAACACCTACATACCTAAGGTAATATCTGATAAATTTGATGTATCAATGAACAATTCATTGAAGCATGAAAGCCTTAAATAGTCAAACTATATGAAAAACTTGAAATGAGTCAAAACTCATTAATTTCCAAACAATTTAGGAACACCCAAATTATCATCCTAAGCATCTCTAGCTAGCATATACATTATCAAATTTACTCCGACACTTGTCACAAAAATTGTGACGGCCAAAACAAGCAAGAAAATGAAATATACTAACGAGACACAAAGGTGATCAATTAGGCATCCGAAAATTCTAGGATAAACAACTTCAAGCAATTCAGTTTGGAAATCATACTACATCAAGATAACACATTTTAATCACATTAAAAATGGTGCAAAACATTGGAACTGAAAAAGCACACTCAATCAAGCCAAGCAAAACAGTCTCAACAATTTTCACCAAAACTGTCCAGTTCTGTACATTGCTTGAAATGATCAATGAAAAATTTTCAATAAATTCTGAGAAAATTACATAGGTTAATAAATGTTCAGAACATGCTACATGAATGGTTTCAGGATTTTAGGCCATCAAAAACTCAGTCAAACTAAATAACAAAACCGATTCAAAATCTGTGTTCATCAGCACAGCAATTCCCAACAGCATAGAATAAATTCGTGAATAAATATCCAATCACCTTGAAATCCAATTTCCATGCTCACATACATTCACCAACATCTTAGAGACATGTAGGTGAAGGAAAATCCAGAAAACGATTTTTCTAGAATTTATTCTCGATTTTATACTACTGCCTGTTCCAGAATCGTTTCACAAAACAGCATCTGTAACCTTAGGGAATTTTTAGCAAAAGTATATCAAATCAAATCGATAAATTCTGAAAATTCATAGACATATTCTCTAACATGTTATGAACAATCCTGGGCAGAAAAATTTCGAAAACCCTATCTCTATAGCAATTCGAAATCTGGGCAGTACACATGCATCAACATCAACAGCACTTAGGGTTTCTGATCTAGCTTAGGTTTTAGCTTCATACGGGATACCAGACGCTCTGATACCACTGTAGGAAAATCCCGGGAGGTACATCACATGTACCGGCAGCGGAAAACAAAAATTTTTGGTTCCCGGGACCTTCCCGAACCCAGGATCCAGGTATCCGTATGAAGACATAAACCTAAATAGCCAAAAGAGACTATCTCTAAAGGTGATCCACGCAGAGATCAGAAAACCTAACCGAGCCAAACCCCTTTGACCCGGGAATAGCTAGAACAGATTAAAGCCTGCTAGAGCCTACCTCTGTCCTGGAGAGCTTGAGGAGCACGTTGAAACCTTGCCTTGGAGAAGAGAAAATCGATAATGCTTGAGGAAGAAGACTTGAAAAACCACTTTCAAACCAAAGCTTAACCTTTAAGCTTTCTTTATCTTCTCCTTTGCAAAACCTACGATCATCCTCTCTTCATAAGCCTTTTATATGTCTTTTTAATACATTAAAGACTCATCAAAACTTATGGTGGAGAGAGCTCCACGTTTTTCTCTTTATATATATATATATATATAAAGTTAAGATAAAAGCTTCCTCTCCACCTTATTCCACGTGCTTACATATATTTATATATATATATTAATTAATTAATTACTTAATTAATTAACATATATATATAATTACTAAGAGGTCGATCAAGCTGGAATTGGTCTACTACCTCCAAGACCTGAGTCTTTCAAAACACTCAAAACCTTTCTTAGCAATATTGATGTCGCGATCTCATGGGACATATCCCAATCCATTGGGATCCATTTAATCTAATGCTCTCCATAATTGGAACTCGTCCAATTACTATTTCTGATTCTCTGAAACACTCTTAAGCGTGTGACCCTTTAGGCTCCGGTTATGTTGGCCACTTAGATTAGTAATTAATCTGAGCAAGTCATGGCGGTATCTAGCAACACATCATGACCCCAATTGGCCGGAAAGTAATCGGTTTGATGTATTCATCACAAACCGGATCACGAACCCTTCCATGACAATTCTTGTGCAATTAGTCCTTTCACCATCCTATACCCCACTTGGTTATGAGCATGGTCAAAGTGTCAACTCTCACTAGGCTGAGTCTAGCCCAGTGATAACAGATCTCGTCCAGGACTCATTACTCTATATGCCCATGAAGACACTCTCCATGACATATTCACTCTGCCGAGATTTCGAGTAATGATCGACAAGAGGCCATGGGTATCTCTTCGCTAATCCGAAGTGGTGAATCCTTTATTGGCTACTCAATTACCTTGAATACCTCAAAGCTGTACCCAAGCACCACCCTATGAGTTACCTCTGGAAGGCAACAAGGAATGGAGTCAAAGCACAGGATCAGTATCCAAGATATCCTTGAGTACCTCAAGTCTAAGGATACTTGCACCATTGCTATGATGAGATTATCACTGACACTAGATAAGATATCCATGTGATGATCTCATGGCAGGTCATCCAATGAACCTACTACCACTAGTAAGCATCCACATGTCAATTCTAAATATCTCATATTTACAGTTTCTGAGATCCACTGCTTGATCCAATCAAGGAATATGACATGTGCTAGTCTATCCGGATTAATGATGTCGGTCTCATTAATCCTTTGACTAGGAAAATTTGAACAACGACATAATTGCACATGATAGGAATCTCGGCGGTATGATCACATCATAATTTCCTTCATGCTATGTCATATATCATGGACTTCATTAATCGATTAAAGATCCAATCAATTCATAAACAATGTTCATGAACATCAAATTAATGAATTATGCCTTTTCTTTATTTATTCATTCGACCGCATCATTTGTGAATAAAACGCGCTAAAGGGGATTGCCTTTAGGGCACAAATAAACAGTACCATCCTTGAATAAGTCGACTTATGCAATGTACAAGTCGACTTATCGGTACTTTTCAAGAACAAGTCGACTTATCAGTAGTACAAGTCGACTTGTACTTACACGTTGACTGTGAAAGACCAAGCAACCTCTTCGATCTATCTCTATAAATCTTTATCCCAAGGATATAAGTTACTTCTCCAAGGTCTTTCATGGCAAATTGTTTGGACAACCAAATTTTTACAGATTGTAGCATTGAGACATCGTTTCCTAGCAACAATATGTCATCTACATATAACACAAGGAATACGATTGCAGTTCCATTCACCTTCTTGTACACACAGTGTTCATCCGGATTTTGTGAGAAACCAAACTCTTTGATTGTCTCATCAAAATGGATATTCAACTCTGGATGCTTGCTTCAATCCATAAATGGATTTTGAAGCTTGCATACCTTTTCGCCATCGGTGGAAATGAAGCCCTCGGGTTGTGTCATGTACATCCTCGGCGATTTCCATTCGGAAAGCTGTCTTCATCCATTGCCATATCTCATAATCATAATGGCGCAATGGCTAGGAGTATCTAATGGATTTAAGCATTGCTCTTTGATGAAGGTCTCGTCATAGTCAACTCCTTGTCTTTGTGAAAGCCTTTAGCCACAAGCCTCGCTTTATAGGTAATCACATTACCATCCATATCGTTTTCTTCTTGAAAACCCATTTGCACCCTATAGGTTTTATCCTTGGTGCATCGACCAAAGTCCACACTTGGTTTTCATACATGGAATCCATTTGATTTCATGGCACAAAGCCATTTTAGGACTCTGAACTCTTGAGAACCTCTTCATAGGTAGTAGGCTCATCATCCTCTATCGCAATCGTCATTACATTCACTCACGAAATCCATATCTCTCGAGAGCAGGCGTATCCTACTTGACCTCACAATTTCGTGTGTAGTAGAAGGTTGAGCTATTACCTCATCCGTATGATTCTGATTTGAGTTCGAGCGATTGATCTGCGTCGTAAGAGCATCTTGAACTTCTTGAGTTCAACTTTGCTCCCTTGTCCTCTTTTAAAAGAAACTTTTCTCTAAAAGACAGCATGGATCGAAACAAACACCTTTGTTCCTCAAAGAAAGTAGAATTGATATCCTCTTGTTTCTTTAGGATATCCTACGAACAAACACTTGTCGATTTTGCTCCAAGCTTATCATTGTGTCCGCTTCACATAAGCAGACAACCCCATACTTTCAAATAAGAAAGATAAGGTTTCTTGTTAGTCCACATCTCATATGGAGTAACATCAAGCTGTCTTTGATGGAACTCTGTTTAACAAGTAAGCAATTTGTCTCAAGTGCATATCCCCAAAAGGATTTTGGTAATCGTGCAAAGCCCATCATAGATCGTACCATGTCCAATAAGGTTCGATTTCTCCTTTCGCCACACCATTATCTTTGTGGTGTGTAAGGAGGGTCCACCGAGATAATATCCCATTATCTACGAGATAATCAAAAACTCTTGGTCTAAGTATTCACCACCACGATCGGATCGTAATGTTTGATACTTTTACCAAGTTGTTTTCTACTTCATTCTGAATTGTTTGAACTTTTCAAGCGCTTGATTTGTATCTCATCGAATCTGGTACCCATATCGAGAATAATCATCGATAAAGGTAATGAAATGTAGCAACCACTTACGGCATGGATGGACATCGGACCACATACATCTGAATGTATTAGGTCTAATAATCCGATCGCTCGTTCATCCTTTCCCTTAAAGGTAACTTAGTCATCTTGCCTAATAAACAAGATTCACATGTGTCATAAGATTCATAATCGAATGACCCTAAACTTCCACTCTTGTGGAGCTTAGCGATCGTCTCTCATTTATATGGCCGGCGACAATGCCATAAGTAAGTTGATTTTAAATTATCTCTTTTATGTCTTTTAGCGTCATTGACATTCATAACGGATGTGACATATCTAATATGTAAATTCCATTGCATAATGTACCAGTACCATAAAGCATTCCATTTGAACTAATAGAACAACCATTGTTACCAAAAGACAAATGGAAACCGGCTCTATTTAAACAAGAAGCAGACAGTATGTTCTTCGTTAACACGGTACAAAATAACAATCATCCAAGTTAAGTACAAGCCCAGCTCGGGAGTGTCAAAACATAAGTTCCTACGGCTAATGCAGCAACTCTTGCTCCATTGCCAACACGCAGTCCATTTCTCCCTTTATGAGTCGCCCTCGTCCACGAGGCCTGCATATCATTGCATATGTGAGCCACAACCGGTATCTAATACCCATATGTTATGATCGAAGCAGTATAAACCTCAATGACAAACATACGAAGAAGTCGAGGCGGTGATGCCTTCTTACCTTCAGTTCTTCCAGATAAACTTTGCGATTCGCCTCCAATGACCGATCTTACCGCAATGGAGCGGTACCTTTTAGTGCAGTCTCTTTGGTCTTCTTCTTGCCTTCGCTGCACTTCCTTTGGCTTCGAGCCTTTTCTTCTTCTGTTTCTCTTCTTGGAACCGGAGGAAGAAGAATCCACCAATAGCAACGCCTTGCTATCTTGCTTGATGACTTGTTACTGCTTTGTCTTCTTCAGATTGATCAGCTCAGAATTGTGGTGGATATTTGGTTCATTCGATAGTTCAACACAAACCGTGAATAACTATCGACAAACCAACAAGAATTAAGTCTATACTTAACTCGAATCCATCACAAAACCTAAGACGGCCAACCTCTCAATATAGCCATTCATCTTCAATGCGTATTGCTGCTGCAGATGAACCAGAGTCATCTTCGTTGTAAAGAGCAACCTTGAGGTCTCGAACCGTTCGGACCGTGCTTGCTCATCAAACAACTCTAAGATGAAACACTATCTGTGAGCATCCATAGACTCGTCGCTTCGCGCTCGGTGACATCGATGCAAGCATAATGCAGGTAGCTATGTCACTATCTTTTAGATGCTTACGATATGCCTTCTGATCATCATCAGAAGCTCCTTCAGGAAGTGGATCCGGAAGCAGAAAATCAAGGATATATCCTAGATCCTCAGATCTGAGAACAATTCTCAGATTCCGCAGCCAATCAAGAAAATTCGGTCCAGTTAATTTGTTTGCATCCATTAGTGAGTGAAGATTCACACTAGTCGACATCTTCAATCAACCTAAACGTAGAGAGAGAGAGAAAGTTAGAATAGAATTAAATGTATGCTCATAAGGACTTAAATGAAATACATATGGCTCCCACTAGTTTCAACAGAATCCATAACCCTCATCATGAATCCAAGAAACAAAATGGCACAATGACCTAGTGGGTCGATATCCGACATTGCTAAGAATGACCTTGAGGTTAGCTCAACAAGTCACCTTAGGTCAATCGGTAGGTATCAGTCATACCAATTGCATCATCGATGACCGACATCAAGAATGACCTTGAGGTTAGCTCAACAAGCCATCTTATGTCTCGGGAGGTATCAGACATACCAATTACATCTTAGACACAACTATCGATCAGTGCTATCAACAGTTGATGTATGCACATACATTGGGTTATCAACACTTGATGCGCGTACATCTGATGTACACTACCCAACTTCGCCTCTGTCCACGTTGACCTTGAGGTTAGCTCAACAAATCAACGCTTCTAGGAAAACCGACCCATTAATCCGAAAATCATATTTTCATGGTTTGAACATATTCGTATAGAGTGAGCTTGAGGTTAGCTCAACAACCTAACCCTATAAGAACTCTGGTTCTTACCATATTAATGGAAGGCGTTAGTTTTCATATTTTAAGTGAGGATTTTAGGTCTCATCTTTCTAATCTCATCCAAGGATCATAGTCACCATGACTATATGGTGCGATTTAGGGCATTGCATCAATCACATTGAATTTATACGAAAATCACCCATCATCCCACCAAGGCATGATATAAGTCGACTTGTATATGTATAAGTCGACTTATGGCTCTAATATAAGTCGACTTATGCATGTGTAAGTCGACTTGTGCAATCAATGCATGAACAAGTCGACTTGTACCATTGTGCAAGTCGACTTATTAGTCTCTGATGCGCAAACAAGTCGACTTATGAACATATAAGTCGACTTGTTCATTTGTGCATTTGGAATTGCTATCTAATCAGCTAATTCTCAATCCAGTCATTTCCAATTCACAACACCAATATAACAAGTATATAAACCTTTATATTAATGTGCTAATGAAACATTTTCATCAACTCATGCATGCCATATAGTCTAACTATATATGAAAACCTTGAAACCGATTAATCCACCATTAATCACTAGATTTCCACATAATTCAAGGACACCAAATTATCAAGCTAAGTATCTCTAGGTAGGCTACACATTATCAGGATTACTCCGGCACTTGTCACAAAAATTGTGACGGCCAAAATAACCAAGATAACGGAATAAGCTAACGAGACGCTAAAGTGACCTATTCGATATCCAAAAATTATTGGAAACCTAAATTCAAGAATCTCATCTTGGCATGCATACCACATCAATATAACACATTTTTAATCACTATAAAAATGATTCATGGCATTGGAACAGAAAATAACACAATCAATCATTCCAAACAAAACAGCCCCAGCAAGTTTCTCAAAACTGCTAAGCTCAACATTTTGCTCAAAATGACCATTGAAACACTTTCAATAAATACTGAGAAAATTACAGAGGTTAAAACATGTTCCCAAAATGCTCCATGAATTTTTTCAGGATTTATTTCCCACAAAAACTCATTAAACCTCAGCAATCTAGCCGAACCAGAATCTGTGTTCTCCAACACAGACATTCCCATCAGCACACAAATAATTCGGAAATAAATGGTAAATCACCTTGAAAACATTTTTCCATTCACAGAGACATTCAAAAACATCCTAGGGACATGTCGGTGAAAACCAATCCGAAAAAAAAAATTTCTAGAATTTATTCTCCAATTTACAAGCATACCTGTTTCAGAAACTATCAACAAGACAGCATCCGAAAGTTGAGGGAATTAAATAGCAAAACCATATCAAATCAAATTGATAAATTCTCATCTTTCACAAACATATTCTATAACATGTTATGAACAATTCTGAGAAAGAAATTTCGAAAACATGCATCTCTATACTGATTCGAAATTCACACAAATAACATGCAACAGCAGCTCAATTCACTAAGGAACTCCGACCTAGTTATCATTTCGACTGTTTATACAACACAAGTGGCTCTGATACCACTGTAGGAAAATCCCGAGGTAGGCATCACATGCCCACAGTGCGGAATTTAAAATTTTGAGTCCCGGGACATTCCCGAAAGCCAGGATCCATGTGTATGTACAAACAATCAAACCATAACGACCAAAGGAGACCGTCTCTAACGGTATCCACGCAGAGGTCGGAAAACCTAACCGGGACAAACTCTTTTGACCCGGGAATAGCTAGACTAAAGAGAAGAGTGCTAGCTCTTACCTTAGCCTTTGGAGAGCAAGTGAAATGATCTTGGTGGAGCCTTGGAGAAGTAGAAGCAACTTGAATGGAAGAGATGAAGAAGATGAAAACAAATTTTCCAAAGCTTAACTCTTAAGCTTTCGACCTTCACCCTTCAAAACCTACGTACAAGCCCTTTTTCAATGCCTTCTCATATGTATATTTAACCATTTAAAGACATAAGAAGGCATGGTGGATGCTCATCCACGTAGGTAGGCATAAAATGCCTTAAAATGCTAAATCATCATTAAGTTTGACTTTTCAAACTTAACTAATCCTCTCCATTTTAATGGCTCCACCGAAATGCATATATATATATATATATATAATTAATTATTTACTTAATTAATTAATATATATAATTGCTGAAGTGGTCTGTTCAAGCTGGGAATTGGTCCTACAAACTGCAGAACCCCACGGTGAAAAATCACCGAAGCGGTTTTTTCAAGAATGTCTATGTCGCGATCTCATGGGACATATCCCAATCTCATCGGGATCCATTTAATCCTATTGCTCTCCAGATATCGGATCTCCGTAAAACTATTTTCTGATTCTCCGAATCACTCTTATGCGTGTGACCCATTAGGTTCCGGTTATGTTGGCCACTTAGATTAACACTTAATCGAGCAAGTCATGAGCGGTATCTAGCAACACATCATGACCCCAATTGACCGGAAAGTAATTGGTTTGACTAATGAAACCATATCACGAACCCTTCCATAGACAATTGCTTGTGCAATTCGTCCTTTCACCATGCTATACCCCACTTGGTTTGAGTATGGGCAATGTGTCAACTCTTACTAGACTGATCAGATCAAATCTAGTCCAAGTGTAATCAGTTCTCGTCCTAGGACTCATTACTTTATATGTCCATGAAGACCATCTTCATGACATATGTATGCTCCGGCGCAGAGACTTCAAAGTAGTGATCCCGATAAGAGGCCATGGGTATCTCTTCTGCTATAATGTATGGTGAATCCTCTATTGGCTACTCAATTACCTTGAATACCTCAAGTGCACCCAATCACCACCCTATGAGCGACCTCTAAAAGGCAACAAGGAATGGAGTCAAAGTGCGTAATCAAGTACAAGATATCCTTGAGTACCTCAAGTCTAAGGATACTTGCACCATTGCTATGATGAGATTATCACTGACATTTGTATAGGACATCCATGTGATGATCTCATAGCAGGTCATCCAATGTACTTACTACCACTAGTAAGCATCCACATGTCAAATCTAAATATCTCAATATTTACAGTTTTTTGAGATCCACTGCTTGATCCAATCAAGGAGTTTGACATGTGCTAGTCTATCCGGATTAACGATGTCCAGTCTCATTAATCCTATGACTAGGGATAATTTGAATCTTGACATAATTGCACATGATAGGAATCTCAATAGTATGATCGCATCATAATTTCCTTCATGCTATGTCATGTATCAGGGACTTCATTTATTTGATTAAAGATCATTATCAAATCATAATAAAATGAACATCAAATAAATGAAATATGCCTTGCTTTATTTATTCATAAAGTCTGTACATGACTATGAACAAAATGCGCTAAAGGGGATTGCCTTTAGGGCACTACTCTAACATTGAGCAGTCATTATCTATGTATAATTAGTTCCTCCTTTTCTTAAATACCTACAAAATAACAATTAATATGTTTTAGGTACCCAAATGAGCTTAGATCTTTGGTTATTATTCTCCTTCTTCTTTTCAACCTACTTCCTTAGGGGTTTGTTTATTAACCTTTGTTTTTTGAACAAAATTTGTTAATGTATCTATATTTACTATAAAAATATCATATAATGTTATATGAGTAATATGGGTTAGTTGTACAAAAATGAAACTCATGATTTAGTGCATGAATGCACTCCTTATTCTTTTATATGTATATGAGTTATTAGAATTTCTCCTCTAGATAAATGAGTTGAATGTTCTTTTTGGGTAACGAAGAGAACTAGCATAATTATATGTATGAAGCATGTTTCTTTAATTGTATTGATGCTTATGATGAGTGAAAACTCATGTCATGACATTATGTTATGAGGCCTAATAGAGTATGAGTGAGATTGCACGCTATCATGTGTTTTTGCGTAAAAGTTGGGTCTATTTTTTATTTGATAGTGTTGAATTATATGCCTAGATTGTGAGTCATATATAAAAACATGATGCATTCTCTTAGAATAAGTCCTAGTGAATGTGGCATGTGCATGCATATGCTTAGATGTTGATACTTCATACTCATTTATTATTCTAGGCAGAAGTTCCTTCATTATGCAAATGCTTTCCTTCGACAAAAGTAGTTTTAATATTGAAAAAAGTCTCATAGCTATATTTAATTTCATGCCTACTATTTGAACATTTTTGTAATCTCCTTACATGCTTTCAAGTTTCTCACTTTCCTTTGTAAGCTTGCATTGAAGGCATCAACCTCCTTATTCATTGTTTCATTCTTACATTTTAATGCATCTAAGTCTTGATTATCAATAATGTTCACAATTTTATATGGTTTGATAATATGCAAATCACTCTTTATCTTTTCATTTTTAGTTATTTTTCATTGTTTTTCTTTGATAATATCATCTCCCTCTCATACTTTTCATTTTATTTTTATTTTAAATCTTAGCACCTTTGAAGTTCTTTCTTTTTGAGGAGTTCTTTTTTATCAAGAATTTCTTGAATTTTCAAGTGATTAAGGCAATATCTTCTTCGCCACTTTCACTAGTTGATGCCTCTTCGTCTTTGCTCAATTCTTCTTTTAAGACTTTGAACACTAAATTCTTTTTCTTTAGAAGTGTTATTTTCTCTTGCATCTTTTAGAGCCTTGTTTCATATGCTCGGAGAGATCCAATAAGCTCCTTCAATGATAGTGCTATTAGATTCTCATTTTTTATATGACTGTCACTTTAGCTTCACATCTTTGGAAGTAGCCTAAGTAACTCCTTTACCATTTCAATATTGGTATAGGTCTTTCTGAGACCCTTGAAATTATGAACTTGATAAAGAGAAGTTAAAGTTTACAACTATCAAAATAAAGATTAAAAAAAGAATAAAAGAAGATCAAGGCTTACTAAGGTCATACTTTAGTTTGTAATATCAACTATAATCTCACTTTGTTAATTTGATACCGTAAAAGGATCACTATGTATAAACATTTTATTTCACTTCATTGCATAAGTCTTTACATTCATCGAGAAGTATTAAAACTTTTGATTTTAATAGAAAAACTTGTTGATCTTTTAAGCAAAATTTTTTAAGAAGTTTAATTCATAATTGCATCAATCAAATTGAATTTAAGCATTTAAAGGTGCTAAAATTGTGCTTTTCGAGTAATTGATCGACCTATGTGGGTTAGGGCAATTAATATAATTTAAAGTTATATTATCATGAGCTTGTTATAATATTGGTTAAGGTATTGGTTGATTGATGTACCATAAATGGTCTGCCAATATGCCTACTGATCAATTAGTATTCCAATGGTTAGTGAATTTGGTGCCTTTAATACATATTAGTCAGCCAACACTCCGAATATAGTTGTTGTAACAACTAATTATTAGCTCCAATGACTAGAAAGAGTCTCAAAACACTATAAATTGGTACTTTCTCATTGGTTTTATCTTCAAGGAGGTTTTAGGTGTCATATAGATGAAATACAAAGTGTGTTTAAATCATTTGAGCATCATTGTCTCATTTTTGTATTAGTGAGCCATTTTAGAGTTATCAAATGATAAAGTGGGGAGCTTTTAGCTGTAAAATTTGTTTTAAGGAATATATTATTATACTTGGGGATGATCCAAGTGAGATTGAGGTTGCTTTTCACCTTTGAAGAAGACTGTAAAAAGGGTTCCTCTTTAATTAAAAATATTGTATAAAGGTTATTCTTCAGAAGAATTATAATGGAATTCCAAGAATAGTATTAGGAGTGAATGTTTGTAAGGTTATTTGTCAAACTACTATAAATCAATTTACATTCTCACTTCCTTATCATTCCTAAATTGTTGCTCAATTCTTTAATTAATTATACTAAACAATTTCTTCATCCTTATTTACATTGATTATTGTTAATTAAGTATATTTATTAGAAAAGTTCTTGAAACTTTTAAACACCTAGTTCATAAATTTATTAGAAAAGTTGTTAAAACTTTTAAACACCAAATTCACCCTTACCCCTCGTTCCATTAGGGAATAATATAGTGGTTTGGTAAACAATCCTTGCCTATATCCACTACTAAGTCTCTTCTAGTATTTGTACTTTAATTATTCTTTCAAGACAAATAATAACCTTTGTATAATCTTTACTTTTATAAAGAGTAACCTTTTATAATCTTCCTCCACGGTGAAGAGGAATCTCAATGACACTTAGAACACCCCTAGAAACACTAAATAAGAACCCTAATGGAACATTATAACTCAAAGTCGTTCACTTTTAATATCAAAAAGACTCATTCAATTAAAATGAGACAATGAATGCTTAAATAATTAACACTTAGAAATATGTGTACAAGATACCCAAACTACTTGTAGAGAATTGGTCTGTCCGTGTAATATATTGGTTAACCAATATATATTGATTGAATACATTCTTTAACTTTTGAGACATTGGTCAACTACTCAAGCATATTTGGTGACCAATACGTCCTTATAAGGGACATTGGTTAATCACGTTACTTTATTTCTCGATTAATATGTTAATAGACTTACTTATTATACATTTAGCTTATACTGGTTAACCATTAACCTATATTAGTTGAACAATCTCCCTAAAAACATGATTTTGACAACTACAAATGCTCAAACTTAATTTAAAAAAAAAATACTCAAAATATTCCTAAAGAGTTTTTGAAAGATTAAGAGGCATTTATATTAAAACTACTTTGATACCTCTTCATGAATGAAAAGACTCAAGTAATAAAGTGATATAAAATTTTATACATGGTGAGACCTTAAGATTATCAAAATAATAAAGTGAGATTACAATTAATATTACAAAATATAAATAACCTCGATATGTATTGATATTCTTTTGTTCTTGACTTAACCTTCAGTTTGTAAGTTGGAAACTTCATATTTTCTTTTTTCATCTTCATGAAGTATCTTTGCGAGTTATACTTGATTGCATCTTATTCTTACTTCCCATCAAGATAGCAAATCCATTAGTATATTATATTTTGTTTGTTGGACCAATGGTGGTTGACAAATTAAATCCCTTTATGTTTTTATAATAATAAAATATCTAGAATTAGTTAAGAAATTATTTAAGATATTTTGGGATTATTATTCAATAAAAGAATTGTGCAAAACAAGATGGGCAAGTGATTAATCATTGAAGAATCAAGATGGAAGTTTCCTTATAAGTGCAAGAGACATTAATAATGAAGATTATAGAAGATTTGATTGGATATTACCGTTGAAGCCTGTTAGAGTAGTGCCCTAAAGGCAATCGCCTTTAGCGCGCATTGTACAAAGTTGTGTACATACTTTATGAATAAATAAAGAAAGGCATATTTCATTAATTTGGTGTTCATTATTTATGAATTGATATTGATCTATAAGAAAATTAACGAAGTCCATGGTACATGACATAGCATGAAAGAAATTGTGATGTGATCATACTACTGAGATTCATATCATGTGCAATTATGTCAGTATCAAAATTATCCCTAGTCGTAGGATTACTGAAATTGGACACCGGTAATCCGGAGAGACTAGCACATGTCAAGCTCCTTGATTTGATCAAGCAGTGGATCTCAGAAACTGTAAATATGAGATATTTAGGGTTGAGATGTGAATGCTTACTAGAGGTAGTAAGTACATTGGATGACCTACTATGAGATCATCACATGAATGTCCTATTCTAATGTCAGTGATAATCTCATCATAGCAATGGTGCAAATATCCTTAAACTTGAGGTATTCAAGGATATCTTGGATACTAATTCTGTGATTTGACTCCATTCCTTGTTGCCTTGCAGAGGTCGCTCATAGGATGGTGATTGGGTACAACTGGAGGTATTTGAAGGTAATTGAGTAGCCAATAAAGGATTCATCACTTCTGTGATAGCAGAAGATGATACCCATGGCCTCTTGTCAGGGTCATTACTTGGAAATCTCTGGTCGGAGTTCATATGTCATGAAGAGTGTCTTCAGTGACATATAAAGTAATGAGTCCCAGGACAAGAACTGATATCACTTGGACTATATTTGACGTAGTCAGTCTAGTAAGAGTTGACACTTTGCCCATACTCATAACCAAGTGGGGTATAGCATGGTGAAAGGACGAATTGCACAGTAATTGTCTATGGAAAGGTTCGTGATATGGTTCGTGATGAACATAGGTTCATTCGTTAAACCAATTACTTTCCGGTAAATTGGGTATCGTGATGTGTTGTTAGATACCGCTCATGACTTGCTTGGATTAAGTGTTAATCTAAGTGGCCAACATAACCGGGAACCTAATGGGTCACACGCATAAGAGTGATTCGAAAAATTTGTAAAATAGTTTTGGATAGAGATCCAATATATGGAGAGCAAAAGAACTAAATGGATCCCGATGAGATTGAGATATGTCCCGATGAGATCGCGACATCGATATTGCTAAAACAGGTCTTCGGTGTTTTTTCTATACCGGGACCTATAGGCCGGTAAGACCGACCCCAGTGTGACTGGACCACTTCAGCATTTATATACATATATATATTTTATTTATTAATTAAGTAATTAATATATATATATATATATATGTGTGTGTGATCACGTTGAAAGGAGAAGGAGAAGACATGTATCTTAATTATATATATATATATATATATATGCCTAACGTGGAAGCTTCACCAACTTTGCATTAAATGTCTTTAATTACTAAAGAGAAAAATGGCAAATGAAGGAAATGAGAGGATGATGGTCGTTGGTTTTGAAAATAAAAGGCTTTTTTCTCTTCATTCATCTTCATCATCGATCATCACTCTCCATCATCTTCTCCAAGCTTCTCCTTCATCGTCTTCTCCTAGCTCTCCAAGAATAAGGTAAGATCTAGCAGTCTTCACTTTGTTCTAGTTATTACCGGGTCAAAGGGTTTGCCCCGGTTATGTTCTCCGATCTCTGCGTGGATACCGTTAGAGACGGTCTCTTTTGGTCGTTATGGTTTGACATTGTTATATAGACACATGGATCCTGGCTTTCGGGAAGGTCCCGGAATAAAAATTTTTGTTTTCCGCACCGTGTGCATGTGATGCACACACCGGGATTTTCCTACAGTGGTATCAGAGCCACTTGTGTTGTATATAACGAAGAAATCATAACAAGGTTGGAGCTGCCTATTGGTTGTGACGATGATGCATGTTGACTGTGTTAAATTCGAAATCAGTACAGAAATCTTGTTTTCAAAATTTTCTTGCCCAGATGTTCTCATAAGATGTTGTTGAATATGTCTGTGGAAGAACAGAATTTATCAATGTGATTTGATATGGTTTTGCTAATTTATTCCCTAATGTTCTGGTTGCTGTGTTTGTGCACATTCCTAGAACAGGCATGTTTATAAATTCGAGAATAAATTATAGAAATTGTTTTTTTGGATTTTCTTTCACCAACATGTCTCTAAGATGTTTATGAATGCGTATGAAGATGGAAAAATGTTTTCGAGGTGACTAACTATTTATTTGAGAATTTATTGTGTGCTTCTGGGAATATCTGTGTTGAGAAACACAGATTCAATATTGACTTTGTTGCTGAGGTTGGTTGAGTTTTTGTTGGAACTAAATCCTGAAACAATTCATGGAGCATGTTGTGAACATTTTGTAACCACTTTAATTTTCTCAGAATTTATTGAAATTGTTTCAATGAGTTTTTCAAGCAAAAGACATAGCTTGGCAGTTTTGAGAAAGTTACTGGAACTATTTTGTTTGGAATGATTGATTGTGTATTTTTTGGTTCCAATTCCTTGGATCATTTTTAATGTGATTAAAAATATGTTACATTGATGTTGTATGCTTTCCAAACTGATTTTCTTGAAATTGGATTTCCAAAAATTTTCGGATGTCAAATGTGTCTCATTAGCGTCTCGTTAGTATATTTCCTTGTCTTGATTGTTTTGGCCGTCACCAATTTTGTGACTAGTGCCGATGTAGTCTTCATAAAGTGTAGACTACCTAGAGATACTTAGGAAGATTATTTGGTATTCGCAAAATTATTTGGAAATCTAAGAGAATAATAGTGTATTAATCAATTTCAAGTTTTTCATGTATAGTATGATTATATATGGTAAGCATGATATAATGAAAGTGTTTCATTGGTACATCAAAGTAAAGTATATTACACTTGGTATTGTGAATTTGAACTGCACGGATTGAGAAATTAGCCGATTAGAGAGCAATTCCACATGCATAAGTCGACTTACACATGCATAAGTCGACTTGCATTCTCAGGTAAGTCGACTTACAACATGCTTAGGTGGGATGATGGATGATTATAGGTATAGACTCAATGTGATTGATGAAATGCCCTAAATCATTCCATATAGTCATGGTGACTATAATCCTACAGCTTGGATGAGACCAGAGTTTGAAAACCCTCACACATAATATGAAAACTAACGCCTTTCATTAATATGGGGAGAACCAGAGTTCTTATAGAGTTAGGGTTATTGGGTAAACCCAAGCTCACTCTATACGGATATGTTCGAACCATGGAAATAAGATTTTTGGATTAATGGGTCGGTTTTCACTAGAAACGTTGATTTGTTGAGTAAACTCAAGGTTAATATAGATAGAGGTGAAATTGGGTAGCGTACATTAGATGTACGCGCATCAAGAGTTGATAACCCAATGTGTGTGCATACATCACGAGTTGATAGCACTAGTCGATAATTGCACCTGTGATGTAACTGGTATGGCCGATACCTGTCGATTGATCTAAGGTGGCTTATTGGGTAAACCCAAGGTCATTTTAGTAATGTCGGATATCTATGATGCAATTGGTATGACCGATACCTACCAATTGACCTAAGGTGTCTTGTTAGGTAAACCTAAGGTCATTTTTAGTAATGTCGGATATCGACCCACTAGGACATTTTGTCATAATGTTTCTTGGATTCGTAATGAGGGTTATGGATTTTTGAAACTAGTGAGAGCCATATGTATGTCATGCAAGTCCTTATGATCATGCATATATTAATATTCTAACATCCTTTCTCTCTTTCCCTTTAGGTTTATTGAAGATGTCTTCCAGTGTGAATATGCGCTCACTTATGGACTCTAATAAATTAACTGAACCTAATTTTCTCGATTGGCTGAGAAATCTGAGAATTGTTCTCAGATCTGAGGAACTGAGCTATGTCCTAGTTGTTCTACTTCCTGATCCACCTGCTGTTGATGCTTCTGATGAGGATCAGAAAGTTTATCGTAAGCATCTCAAAGACAGTGACATGGCTACCGATTATGCTCCTCTATGTCACCGAGGCTGCGAAGCGGATGAGTCTATGGATGGTAATACCATAGTATTTCATCTTAGAGAACTTTTCGAAGAGCAAGGTCGGTCTGAAAGGTTTGAAACCTCGAGGCTACTCTTCACTACTAAGATGACTCCAGGTTCATCTGCAGTGCAGTATGCACTGAAGATGAATGGGTATATTGAGAGGTTGGCTGTCTTGGGTTTTGTTATGGATTATGAATTAAGTGTTGACTTAATTTTGGTTGGATTGTCTGATAGTTATTCACAGTTTGTGTTAAACTATCGGATGAACCAAATATCCACGACAATCCCATAGTTGATCAATCTGCTCAAGACAGCAGAGTAAGCTATCAAGAAGGATAGCAAGCCAGTGCTTGTGGTGGACTCTACTTCTTCTGGTTCAAAGAAAAATAAACTGAAGAAGAAAAGGTCTAAGAAACCAAAAGGAAGTGCAGCCAAAAAGAAAACCAAAGAAACTGCACCAAAAGGAACTTGCTTCCATTGTGGCACGACCGCCACCTGAAGCTTAAGCTATAAAGTCTATCTGGAAGAATTGAAGCAGAAGAAGGAATCAGATGCCTCAGCTCCTTCAGGTATGTTTGTCATTGAGGTTAATACTGTTTCTGACCATAACATATGGGTATTAGATAGCGGTTGTGGCTCACACATATGCAATGATATGCAGGGCCTCGTGGACGATGAGCGACTCATGAAGGGAGAATTAGACCTGCGTGTAGGAAATGGAGCAAGAGTTGCTGCATTAGCCGTAGGCACTTATTTTTTGTCACTCCATAGTGGGCTTGTAATTAAACTGGATGAATGTTATTTTGTACCTGTTTTAACAAAGAACATATTGTCTGTTTCTTGTTTAAATAGAGCTGGTTTCCATTTGACTTTTAGTAGCAATGGTTGTTCTATTAGTTTGAATGGAATGCTTTATGGTACTGGTACATTATGCAATGGAATTTACATATTAGATATGTCACATCCAATTATGAATGTCAATGACACGAAAAGACATAAACGAGATAATTTAAAATCAACCTACTTATGGCATTGTCGCCTTGGCCATATAAATGAGAGATGCATAGCTAAGCTCCATAAGAGTGGTAGTTTAGGGTCATTTGATTATGAATCATATGACACATGTGAATCTTGTTTATTAGGAAAAATGACTAAGTTACCCTTTAAGGGAAAGGGTGAACGAGCGACTGGAGTATTAGACCTAATACATTCAGATGTATGTGGTCCGATGTCCATCCATGCTAGAAGTGGTTGTCTTTACTTCATTACCTTTATCGATGATTATTCTTGATATGGGTACCTATATCTGATGAGATACAAATCTGAAGCATTTGAAAAGTTTAAACAATTCAGAAATGAAGTAGAAAACTAACTTGGGAAAAGTATCAAGACATTACGATCCGATCGTGGTGGGGAATACTTAGACCAACAATTTTTAGATTATCTCAGAGATAATGGGATTTATCTCAATGGACTCCACCTTACACACCACAACTTAATGGTGTGGCTGAAAGGAGAAATCGAACCTTGTTAGACATGGTACAATCGATGATGGGCTTTGCAAAGTTACCAAAATCCTTTTGGGGGTATGCACTCGAGACAGCTGTTTACTTGCTAAACAGAGTTCCATCAAAGACAGTTGATGTTACTCCATATGAGATGTGGACTAACAAAAGACCCTATCTTACTCATTTGAAAGTTTGGGGTTGTCACGCTTATGTGAAGTCGATACAATGATAAACTTGATGCAAAGT
The DNA here is from genome assembly GCA_029891385.1 of Erythroxylum novogranatense. Classification (NCBI taxonomy): domain Eukaryota; kingdom Viridiplantae; phylum Streptophyta; class Magnoliopsida; order Malpighiales; family Erythroxylaceae; genus Erythroxylum; species Erythroxylum novogranatense. The sequence goes on from CM057233.1 coordinate 70,704,289, forward strand.
CGACAAGTGTTTGTTTGTAGGATATCCTAAAGAAACAATGGGATATCAATTCTACCTTGCTGAGGAACAAAAGGTGTTTGTTTCAAAGCATGCTATCTTTTTAGAGAAAGAGTTTCGTTTACAAGAAGACAGTGGGAGCAAAATTGAACTTGAAGAAGTTCAAGATGCTCAAACAGACATAAATCAACTGTTTGAACCTGAAACTGTGACTCATACAGATGAAGTAACAGTTCAACCTTCTACAACACACAAAATTCGTAGGTCACGAGGATACGCCTGCACTCCAAGAGATATGGATTTCTCGTGAATGAACAAAATGACGTATTGCTCATAGAAGATAATGAGCCTACAACCTACGAAGAGGTTCTGAAGAGTTCAGAGTCTGAGAAATGGCTTCATGCCATGAAGGCTGAAATGGAATCCATGTATGAAAACCAAGTATGGACTTTGGTTGAGGCACCCGAAGGAATAAAACCCATAGGGTGTAAATGCGTTTTCAAAAAGAAAACCGACATGAATGGTAATGTGATTACCTATAAAGCAAGGCTTGTGGCTAAAGGTTTTCGTCAAAGACAAGGAATTGACTACGACGAGACCTTCAGCCCAGTAGCAATGCTTAAATCCATTAGAATATTCCTAGCCATTGCCACTCATTATGATTATGAGATATGGCAAATGGATGTGAAGACAACTTTCTTAAATGGAAATCTAGCTGAGGATGTGTATATGACACAACCAGAGGGCTTCACGTTCTATGATGGCGAAAATGTATGCAAGCTTTAGAAATCCATCTATGGATTGAAACAAGCATCCAGTAGTTGGAATATCCGTTTTGATGAGGTAATCAAAGAGTTTGGTTTCTCATAAAACCCGGATGAACACTATGTGTATAAGAAGGTTAGTGGGACTACAATCGTATTCCTTGTGCTATATGTAGATGACATATTATTACTAGGAAACGATGTCTCTATGCTACAATCTGTTAAGATTTGGTTATCCATACAATTTACCATGAAAGACCTTGGTGAAGCAACTTATATCCTTGGGATAAAGATTTATAGAGATAGATCAAAAAGATTGCTTGGTCTTTCACAATCAACGTACATAGACAAGATGCTAAAGAGGTTTAGCATGGAGCAATCCAAGAGAGGGTACCTTCCCGTGACTCATGGGATAACACTCTCGAAATCTATGTGTCCTAAGACACAAGATGAGAGGATGCGCATGAATATGATCTCGTATGCATCTTCAGTAGGATCTATCATGTATGCTATGCTATGTACGAGATCCGATGTATCATATGCTCTAAGTGTTACGAGCAGATACCAATCGGATCCTGGTAAGGGTCACTGGGTGGCTGTCAAGAATATCCTCAAGTACTTGCGAAGGACTAAAGATGTTTTCTTGATATATGGAGATGGAGATCTCAAAGTGAGCGGGTATACAGATGCTAGTTTTCAATCTAATAAGGATGATTCTAAATCCCAATTAGGTTATATATTCACATTGAACGGTGGTGCAGTCAGTTGGAAGAGTTCCAAACAAGAGACAATTGCCAATTCAACAATCAAGGCAGAGTACATTGTCGCTTCAGACGCAGCAAAGGAAGCAGTTTGGAACAAAAAGTTCATTACTGAACATGGTGTGGTTTCTAGCTGTGATGGGCCCATACAATTATATTGTGACAATAATGGGGCTATTGCGCAAGCGAAGAAACCAAGGTCTCATCAACGATCCAAACACGTAATCCGTAGATATCACCTGATTAGGGAGATCATTGCTCGAGGTGATGTCCAGATAGAGAGAATTCCCACCAAGCAGAATATTGCTGATCCATTGACGAAGCCATTATCACAGAAGAGCTTTGATTCTCATGTACACGCCTATGGTATTAGATATCAAGGCGATTGGTTTTAGGTCAAGTGGGAGATTTTGTTAGAGTAGTGCCCTAAAGGCAATCGCCTTTAGCGCGCATTGTACAAAGTTGTGTACATACTTTATGAATAAATAAAGAAAGGCATATTTCATTAATTTGGTGTTCATTATTTATGAATTGATATTGATCTATAAGTAAATTAATGAAGTCCATGGTACATGACATAGCATGAAGGAAATTGTGATGTGATCATACTACTGAGATTCCTATCATGTGTAATTATGTCAGTATCTAAATTATTCCTAGTCATAGGATTACTAAAACTGGACATCGATAATCCGGAGAGACTAGCACATGTCAAGCTCCTTGATTTGATCAAGCAGTGGATCTCAGAAACTGTAAATATGAGATATTTAGGGTTGAGATGTGAATGCTTACTAGAGGTAGTAAGTACATTGGATGACCTACTATGAGATCATCACATGGATGTCCTATTCTAATGTCAGCGATAATCTCATCATAGCAATGGTGCAAATATCCTTAGACTTGAGGTACTCAAGGATATCTTGGATACTGATTCTGTGCTTTGACTCCATTCCTTGTTGCCTTGCAGAGGTTGCTCATAGGATGGTGATTGGGTACAGCTTGAGGTATTCGAAGGTAATTGGGTAGCCAATAAAGGATTCATCACTTTTGTGATAGCAGAAGATGATACCTATGGCCTCTTGTCAGGGTCATTACTTGGAAATCTCTGGCCGGAGTTCATATGTCATGAAGAGTGTCTTCAGTGACATATAAAGTAATGAGTCCCAGGACAAGAACTGATATCACTTGGACTAGATTTGATGTAGTCAGTCTAGTAAGAGTTGATACTTTACCCATACTCATAACCAAGTAGGGTATAGCATGGTGAAAGGACGAATTGCATAGTAATTGTCTATGGAAAGGTTCGTGATATGGTTCATGATGAACATAGGTTCATTCGTAAAAGCAATTACTTTCCAGTCAATTGGGGGTCATGATGTGTTACTAGATACCTCTCATGACTTGCTTGGATTAAGTGTTAATCTAAATGGCCAACATAACCGGGAACCTAATGGGTCACACGCATAAGAGTGATTCGGAGAATTCGTAAAATAGTTTTGGATAGAGATCCAATATATTGAGAGCAAAAGAACTAAATGGATCCTGATGAGATTGAGATATGTCCCGATGAGATCACGACATCAATATTGCTGAAACAAGTCTTCGGTGTTTTTTCCATACCGGGACCTATAGGCCGGTAGGACCGACCCCAGTGTGATTGGACCACTTCAACATTTATATACATATATATATATTATTAATTAATTAAGTAATTAATATATATATATATATGTGATCACGTGGAAAGGAGAAGGAGAAGACATGTATCTTAATTATATATATATATATATATATATTATTAGCCCCGAATTTTTTTTTTATTTATTTGTTTATTTAATTAAGCATAATTAGACTAATTAAGAAATTGAGTTAGCATGAATTTAATATGATAGCATTAAATAGCATATGGAATTAATTAGCATGTAATAACATAAATGAGTTAGGTAATAAGTAAATGTGCTTAAATGAGTTAGATAGCATGTATTAAGTGTGTTAGTTGGTTTAAATGAAATAGGGGAAATTTAATGTGTTAAGTGGGCTTAAGTAAATGGGTCCAAATGAAATAGAAAAGAAGAGGAAGGAATAAGTTGGGCCTTAAAAGAAGTGAATGGGCTTAAGTTAAGAGAAAATGATGTAGGAAAGTAGTATAAGGAAAGGAAGATGAAGGAGGAGCAAATGGGCCAAAGAAAGGATAATGGGCTTAAGTTAGTATATTAAGAAGTATAAAAAGAGAAAGAAAAGACTAAGTTATTAGAGGAAGGAGAGGAAATTTACGAAAATTAGAAGAGAGAGAGGAAGAGTTACGGCAAAGTGGAGGAAGGAAGAAGAAGAGAAGAAAGGTTAGTGATTCCTATAAGTTTGAGTGAGTTTTTGAAAAAAGATCAAGAGTTAAAGGTGTGGAGGAAAGTGCAAGCTTCATTTTAAACCAAGAAACCATTTGTTTGGTTAAGGATTTAAGGTAAGCTTCTTGATTAAGGTTAAGATTTTTTGTTGTTTCATGGTTCGAAAAGCTTAGAAATAGAATGGGTTTAGTGATTCTAAGGTAAATTTCATGATTAAAGTTCTTTGGGTTTGTCAATTTTAAAACCCTAAGTGATTATGGGTTTCGGTTTTAATGAAGGAAAGAAGAAAGAGGAGAAGGGCAAGAAGAACACTCTAAGGAAAGGATTAAGCAAATATAAGGTGGGTTTCATTTTATCTTTATGCTAGTAAGTGATAAATACTACTTTAATTAAAGAAATTATGTTCTTTCAAATTATTGGGAGATGAATTGATTGAGTATAATAGATGTATGAATGCCATTATATGAGAACTTGATAGTATATGACATTGCTTGACATTGCTTGATAAAGTCATGAATTGAATGAGAATGAATATTAATGAGATTTTGACATTTGAGCTAAGCATGAAAAGCATTTTCAGAAAATCAGCTATATGGATTTCATGAAAATCCATTTTCAGAAATTCAGCTAGTGGGCAATAAAAGCCCAGTTTTATGCATGAAATTCAGTGTTATGTGGGTTAGTTAAGTCCACCAGCCAGAGTCACGTGCACGTTGACCAATATAGCCTTCTCCTTTGCCCGATAGTGGCATAGGATGTTCTTTTTGAACTCCTCTCAGATATGACTACACTTGTGTAGCTCATCAAGAACCGTGGACTTTTCAAACCATCAGCTATGTGATTATGTGTTAGCATATGTTAGCAAGAATGATGAATGCATGAATCATGAAATTTTGTTGTTAGCTTGATGAATTTGTGAAATGCAAGTTATAAGATTTGTTAATGAGAATATTGCAAACAGTATGAATAATGAATAGATTCAGCTTAGTAGTATAAATATAAACGTGTTACCCCGAGCTAAAGCTCACCCCCACTTTCCGTCCCATCTTGGTGAAGATCTGGATCTCAAGAATGAGCTCAAGGCATACTCCAAGATCTTAGTGTTTTGTCTTTGTATTTCATGATTTTGTTGTAAACAATGCTTTAGATGCATTTTGAGAAAACAGTAGCATTTTGGAAGTGTGTTTTGAACCATGTTGTAAAAGGGCTTGAAATGCCCATTAAAGCATTGTGAGCTACTTGTGTTGAATGTAAATGAAATGCATGAATTATGATTTACCATGGTCTTTCACAACCATTTATTCCCATGTTTAAGCATAGTTCCAAAGTTGTATGGAATTGTTTTGAAATGCATGTGGGTAGATGAATGATGTAAGATTAAGTGAGATTATAGCATGTTGGGAGTGGAATGAATGAGTTGAGAGGTTTAGAAGTGTATATGGTGTTTGGAATAAGTCAAGAGAGAGTGTAGAGGGTTAGGTTTTGAGTTCTGGATAGATATAAGTCGACTTATTGGACCCATAAGTCGACTTGTGAAGTTTTTTCATAATAAGTCGACTTTTTAGATAGATAAGTCGAGTTATTTTCCTCGATAAGTCGACTTGTTGGTGACAAGTCGACTTATTTGCCTCGATAAGTCGAGTTGTTCAGTATAAGTCGACTTATAGGCTAATTTCCAGCACAGGTCGAGTTGTTAGTCAAGCGTTTTGAGCATTGTTAGAGGCCGAATTTGGTTTTGCAGTCTTCATGAGAGTTTTAGATCTAGATGTCTACTTTCAAATGGTGAAAGAGAGAACACATTCTGACTTATATATAAAAGGTTATGGTAATTGTCCCAAAAGACTTTCAGTTTGAATTTGGAAGTGAGCATGGCCTATTAAATTGGGCATAAACCCCTCATATGACCTCCAAATGAGGTGAGGCTTGAACCATTAGCTTCCTAAGACTTGTATATTTCTTGCTACAGAAATTGGTATCGATTGGAGTTAAATTGAGGAAGTTTGAAATAAAGCAAGTGAGAGGTCAGTTAAGAGAGCATGTTTCGGGTAGGAGCTCCTTTAGGTGTTTGGAGCATATCTTGAGTTATATGACTCCGATTGAAGCGATTCTTGTCTGAAATAAAGCAAGAGTCTTAAGGCTATGATTTACAAGAGAAATTAAGATCAATTAGGGTTAAGTAGAATAAACCCTTCAAGACAAGATGATCAAGTTTCATGTTTTACGATTCAGGAGTCGGATTCCGGAAACGGGATCCGACATCAGTTGGGCTCCGGGAGTGGGGTCTGACATATATATATGCCTAACGTGGAAGCTTCACCAACTTTGCATTAAATGTCTTTAATTACTAAAGAGACAAATGGCAAATGAAGGAAATGAGAGGATGATGGTCGTTGGTTTTGAAGAAAGGTTTTGAAAATAAAAGGCTTTTTTCTCTTCATTCATCTTCATCATCGATCATCACTCTCCATCATCTTCTCCAAGCTTCTCCTTCATCGTCTTCTCCTAGCTCTCTAAGAATAAGGTAAGATCTAGCAGTCTTCACTTTGTTCTAGCTATTCCCGGGTCAAAGATTTGCCCCGGTTAGGTTCTCCGATCTCTGCGTGGATACCGTTAGAGACGATCTCTTTTGGTCGTTATGGTTTGACATTGTTATATAGACACATGGATCCTGGCTTTCGGGAAGGTCCCGGAATAAAAATTTTTGTTTTCCGCACCGTGTGCATGTGATGCACACACCGGGATTTTCCTACAAAGCCAACACAAGTAGACTAGTAAATCATAAGTCGACTAATATATCAAGATCTGTCAGGTTGAGAACAACACAAGTTGACTAATAGACTATAAGTCAACTTATCAAAGGTTACAAGTCGACTTATACTGCATAAGTCGACTTATAGAAAAGCGGAGATAAAGTTTTACGAAAATCGTTGTTACAAGTCGACTTACGCTCCACGAAAAGTCGACTAATGAGTACAACAAACTGATTCTGACGAAGTCAATTAGCCACAAATGGAAAGGAGGACATCAAGGAACGATCATATAAATTATACAACAACTAGATTATGTTCCAATGTCCTTTTTCTTCCAAATGTAAGAGTGGATGATTAAGGAAGAAAACTACTGAAGTTTTATAAGTAAAAATACTCTTCCATTGCTCCAAAATTACTCATTATTGTTCTTATCTTGTTACACAATTGTATTGAGCATTTGTTCTCTCATCTATATCTCATTTCTCTTACAATTTGAGTGACTAGCGAAAAGGTCACTTATGAGGTAGGATTTGTGCCGGAAAACAAATCGGTTGTAAAGGTAGCTTGAGCCGAAAATCAAGTGGTATTGTAAAATGTTCACACTAAACTAAAAAGTGTGCAATAAAGTGGTTTGCAAAATCCTAAGTGGGAGCTTAGGAAGAGGACGTAGGTCTTAGCACCGAACCTCTATAAAAACAGTGTTTGCTCTTCTTTCCTACTATTTACATTTAAATTTATTTAAGTTGTTTATGTGAGAATTAACTTTTGATTTTATTGTAGAATATAACAAATAATTTTAAAGATCTATTCAACCCCCCCTTTTAGATCGCTTACAATTGGTATCAGAGCAGAAGAGTCCAGGGATGGCACACAATAATCTAGCGGAAGAAGGTAACACTAATAATCGCCCTCCTTTGTTTAATGGTTCTAACTACTCTTCTTGGAAAAATCCTATTAAGTATCATATTCTAAGCGAGGTAGTGGAATATTGGAAAAACATCATCTTCGGTCCACTAGCATCGTTGAAAGAAAATGGTGAGTTAAAAACGGAGCTGGAATATGACGACAATGATTGGAAGCAAGCCTACATCAACGCGAAGGCTATGAAACTGATATATTGCGCTCTCACGATTGAGGAAAGATATCGAGTAAACTCCTGTACCAGCACTAAAGAAATGTGGGAAAGACTTCGCATCCCTCATGAAGAAACTAATCAAGTTGAGGAAACAAAGATCAACATGCTTTTCCATGACTATGAAATATTTGTCATGAAGGAAGGTGAGTCTATTTTCACTATGCTTGATTGTTTTGTAGAAATCATAAATGGATTAGGCAATCTTGGAAAGCATATGACGGATAGCGAGAAGGTGAAGAAGATTCTTCGTTCACTGTCGAAAGAATGGGACTCACAAGTCACCGCTATTATGGAGTCTAAGGATCTCAATCATTTGGAATTCAATGCCTTGGTGGGATCACTCATCAACTATGAGATCATTCTCAAATCAAGAGGAGGTAGAGGTAAGTCACAAAAGTCAATTGCTTTAAAAGCTAATGCTTCTCCTCTTGAAGAAAGTGATGAAAAAATAGATGAAGAAGAGGAAGATGAAGAAATAGCAATGTATGCCAAAAATTTGAGAAAGTTCAAAGGACTACTCAAAAATAGGAGGAAAGAATTAAATGGTGGTAGAAATGGAGAAAGAAAGAAGTTTGCCATGGAAAGAAGATCAAAGGGGTATGATGAAAAGAAAAGCAATGACGAATGTTGGAAATGTGGAAAAGGGGACATCATGCTAGAGAATGTAAAAGTTCATCTTCCACTTCAAATTTCCAGAAAAGTGACAAATATGAAAAAGGGAAAAAGAAGCTAGCCTAGTAGCCACTTGGAGTGATGATGAGGAAGCATGCCAAAGCAATGATGAAAACAACTTAGCTCTTATGGCTAATAGCTCCTCAACAAGTGATGACGAAGATGAGTTAACTTTCTTTGATCAAGATCTTAGAGATTCTTTTAATGTCTTACAAATTGATTTTGAAGAAGCTATTGAAATCAACAAGAAATTGAGAAGGAAAATAAGGGAATTAATTGCTAAAAATAGTGCTTTACATGAGACTATTGATGATGTAGATTGTCCTAAGGAAGATCATTCTGCATGTCTTGTTGAAAAGGAAAATCTTATTTGTGAGCTTGATAGACTTCGCAAGGAATTTTCTTATGTGGTTGGAAAATTTGCGAATGGAAACGAAAAGTTTGAAAAATTGTTATCTTTGCAAAAATATTCAATTTCTAGACATGGATTAGGATATGATCCTTTTGATAGAGATTGTTCTTTAATTTCCAAATTTACTAAGGATGGAAAATTTGCAAAATGTGCTAGATGCTTGAAAGATGGTCATATGGAAATTGCTTGTAAAAGTATTAGGAGATGTATCAATATTAAGAAAATTTGGGTGATTAAAGGTACCACACCTCCTAATGTGGTTCATGTTGCTAACCAAAATGGACCCAAAATGGCTTAGGTACCTATAAGAAGAAAGGATGTTCCTATTGTAGGTACAAGCAAGGGATGAAAAACCATCAAGCACTTGGTACATTGATAGTGGATGTTCAAGGCACATGAGTGGAGACAAGAACCTATTTGCAGAAATTAAACCAAGGAATCAAGGCTATGTCACTTTTGGAGACAACAACAAAGATAAAGTCATTGGTATTGGTAAAGTGGGTAAGGAACCTTTGCCTACCATTGACAATGTTTTACTTGTTGATGGTTTGAAACATAATTTGTTAAGTGTTTCTCAACTATGTGATATAAAGTCACGGTTTGGCGGGAGAAGATCCCTACATGCATTTACAAGCGCTGACAATGATTTGTCAAAGCATGAAACCCGTAGGAGCTCCCCTAGATCATGTGTTGTGGAAGGTGTTTCACTTATCCCTAGAAGGAAAGGCCCGGGAGTGGTACATGTTAGCCCTAAAATTTTTATGTAATTAAGCATGATTAGAGTAATTAAGTAAATTATGTTAACATTAATTAACTTGACATTGAGTAATATGAGTTGGCATTAAAGATGTTAGGTAATGAGTTAATGGAATTAAATGAATTAGTTGGGTTTTAATGAGGTAGGAAAGAAAAGAAAGATAAAATGGGCTTAAAGATAATTGGGCCTAAGTAAGTTGTAGGATAAAGAGGAAGTAAGGAGGATGTAGGAAAAATGAAAGAAGAAGGAATTAAATGAAGGCTTGGGCCTTTTGGGCTTAAGTGGATTAGAGAAGAAGTATAAAAGGAGGAGTTTAAGTGAGTTAGTGTAGGAAGAAGTGAGATTTACGAAATTTAAAGGAGAAGAGGGAGAAGTTTACGTAAAAGAGGAAAGAAAGGAGAAGAAGAAAGGAGCTTGCTAGGGTTTTGGCATTTCCATGAGAGTGAGTGAGTTTTTGAAGAAAGAGCAAGAAGAAAAAGTGAAGAGGAGAGTCTAAGCTTTATTTTGATACAAGAAACCCTTGGGTTGAGTAAAGATTCAAGGTAAGTTATGAAATGTAGTTTGAGTTTGGCTTGATTTTATGGTTTAGAAAGCTTAGAAAGAAGATGGGTTTAGTGATTCTAGGGTTGATTTCATGATTAAGGTTCATTAGGTTTTCAATTTTAGAAACCCTAAATGATGTGAGGTTCTTTCCTTGCCATGAATGAAGGAGGACAAGAAAGAAGAGGAGAACAAGAAGAGGAACTTCCTTAGGCAAGCTTAAGCAAGGATATAAGGTGGGTTTCACTTTTATCTTTATGTTAGTAATGCTTAAATATTATCTTAACTAAGGAAAATTAATGTTTTTCCAACTAATTTAGAATGAGCATTGATTGACTTTTGATTGTGTATAAATTGATGGATGATTGCCATTAGGTGAGAAATTGATTAGTGCATGACATTGCTTGAAATTGCCATAAATTGGATGAGCATGAATGAGATCATGAAATGTGAGCTAAGCATGAAATGTGCTTTAAGCATGATCAGCTTTATGGATGCTTGAATATCCATTTTCAGAAAATTAATCAGCGGACAAGAAAAGTCCAGCTTTTATGCATGAAATTAAGTGTTATGTGGGTTAGTTAAGTCCACCAGCAGAGTCACATGCACGTCGACCAGTATAGCCTTCGCCCGGCTACCCGATTGTGGCATAGGATGTTCCTTTTAGGACTCCTCAGCATATGACTACACTTGTGTAGCTCATCAGTAACCCGTGGACTTTTCGAACCATCAGCTATGTGTTTACATGTTAGCGTATATTTTGCAAGAATGAGAATGATATGAAGCATGAACATTATGTTTTGAGATTGATAAATTTCATGAATTGCATGATTGCATGATTTCTATGCAAGTTGCTAAAAGTATGATTAATGAAGCAATGTAGCTTATTAGCCTAAATATAAATGTGTCACCCACGAGATTAAAGCTCACCCCACCTTCCCGTCCCATCTCCGGTAAAGATCGGGATCATGAAGAATGAGCTCAAGGCATACTCCAAGAATTATGTTTTGATGTATTTCAAGCAAATTGTTGTAAACAATGCTTTAGATGCATTTAAGAAAAGTGTAGTATTTTGGAAGTGTATTTCGAACTATGTTGTAAAAAGGGCTTGAAATGCCCACTAAAGCATTGTAAACTACTCACCTTGAACGTAAATGAAATGCAAGAATGCTAAGTTCAAATGTATTTTGAGAAATTCATGCATGTTTAAGCCAATTGCATCATTATTATAGTTTGGATATGATAGATGATTAAGAGTGTGACTGTTGCTTCAAATGGTGTTTGAAGATACCTTAGGGTTTAATCATGTTATATGAGGTTGTATGATGAGTCTTACGCAGGTGGAAGTATTAGGATTGAAAAATTGGATAGATGTACTTTCAAGGGAAGAGTTGTCAAATTTTCCCAAAATTTGACAGAACTTCGCCTCAAATTTTGACCTTCGTAGGACTTGAATTAGATAAATGAGCCTTCATGAATATTGTAGTAGAAGGTTAGAGCTTTCCAAGGGTATATCGTTTGCTAAATTTGGAGTTCGGAGTTAAAAGATATGAGCCTTACAAGAAAAGCAGAAGAAAGGAAATCAGAAGATAGAAAAGCAGAAGGAAGGAAATCAGAAGATAGAAAAGCAGAAGGAAGGAAAGCAGAAGATAGAAATCAGAAGATAGAAAAGCAGAAGATAGAAATCAGAAGGTAGAAAAGCAGAAGATAGAAATCAGAAGATAGAAAAGCAGAAGATAGAAAGCAGAAGATAGAAAAGCAGAAGATAGAAATCAGAAGGAAGGAAAATCAGAAGATAGAAATCAGAAGGAAGGAAATCAGAAGGAAGGAAATCAGAAGATAGAAATCAGAAGGAAGGAAATCAGAAGATAGAAAAGCAGAAGGAAGGAAAGTAGAAGATAGAAATCAGAAGATAGAAAAGCAGAAGATAGAAATCAGAAGGTAGAAAAGCAGAAGATAGAAAAACAGAAGATAGAAAGCAGAAGATAGAAAAGCAGAAGATAGAAAGCCGAAGATAGAAATCAGAAGATAGAAAAGCAGAAGGAAGGAAAGCAGAAGATAGAAATCAGAAGATAGAAAAGCAGAAGCTAGAAATCAGAAGATAGAAAAGCAGAAGATAGAAATCAGAAGGTAGAAAAGCAGAAGATAGAAAAGCAGAAGATAGAAATCAGAAGATAGAAAAGCAGAAGATAGAAAGCCGAAGATAGAAATCAGAAGATAGAAAAGCAGAAGATAGAAAAGCAGAAGATAGAAATCAGAAGATAGAAAAGCAGAAGATAGAAAGCAAAAGATAGAAATCAGAAGATAGAAAAGCAGAAGATAGAAAAGCAGAAGATAGAAATCAGAAGATAGAAAAGCAGAAGATAGAAAGCAGAAGATAGAAAAGCAGAAGATAGAAATCAGAAGATAGAAAATCAGAAGATAGAAATCAGAAGGTAGAAAAGCAGAAGATAGAAAGCAGAAGATAGAAATCAGAAGATAGAAAAGCAGAAGATAGAAAAGCAGAAGATAGAAATCAGAAGATAGAAAAGCAGAAGATAGAAAGCAGAAGATAGAAATCAGAAGATAGAAAAGCAGAAGATAGAAAAGCAGAAGATAGAAATCAGACGATAGAAAACCAGATGATAGAAATCAGATGATGGGAAAAATAGGACGCTGCAGAATGTAGGAGATAGAATCAGCCTTTGTAGTCTTCATGAGAGTTGTAGATCTAGATGTCTACTTTCGTATGGTGAAAGAACGAAAGCATTTGGAGCTATAGATTAAAAGTTATAGCAAATCGCGCCAAAAGAGTTTCAATCAGATTTCAGAAGTGAGCATGGTCCAATGTTTCGGGCATAATTCTCTCATACAACCTCGAAATGAGGTGAGGCTTGAACCATTGGATTTATAATACACATATCTTTCACTCCATAAAATTAGGTATCAATTGGAGTTAAATTGAGAAAGTTTGTCCTAAAACAAGTGAAAGGTCAGTTAAGAGGGCATGTTTCGGGTATGAACTCTCTTAGATTTTTGGAGTGTATCTTGAGTTATATGACTCCGATTAAGGTGATTCTTGCCTCTGTGTGTACATGAGGCCTTAAGCTACATTGATATGAATAATTCTAAATGTGATTTTGATGATTAGGTAGTGTACGCTCATCACCCTTATGGAACCACAGCATCAAACGCTGCAAAGTAGGGAGCGCAAGCTTTAGGGCTCCGAAATTTTGGGCTCTGGAAACGGGTCCAATAGGTGTGGAATGTAAGCAAGAGCATGAGCGTAAATGTTAAGGTATAAATAGTTGGAGTTGGGATCCGGTCTCGGGATCGAGTTCTAACAGTACATGAGTCTCCCAAGGCATGTCGCGAATGCCTACCATAGTTGGGCCAACTTGAGAAAAGCTTTCCTGAAAAAGTATTTTCCAACCTCGAGGACGTCATCAATGAGGAAAGAAATCTATTCTGCCAAGCAAGACTATGACGAGTCCTTGTATGACTTTTGGAACAGATTTCAGGATCTGTTGTCTAGGTGCCCCCATCATCAAATTCCTGATGAACAGCTTGTTCAATATTTTTATAATGGGGTGAAGAATCAGGGAAAGGGAATGTTAGATGCTGCTTCGGGAGGATCGTTGATTGACCTCACCGCACCTGTAGCGTGGGCCTTGATCAAGAGAATGGCCCTCAACCATCAGCAGTATAGTGCTCGTGATTCCAGGAATGTTCATGAAATAGGAGCCATGTCGACTCAGACAAAAAGGAGGGAAAGCCTGGAATCAAAGGTGGATTCCCTAGAGCATAGGATAACTTCACAGTTGTCCTCGATTGCAGCTGAGATGAAGAATTTGAATGTGCATCGCCCTTCATCTTCCACTGAACTGGCCGCACCTAGTTACGAATCTTGCAGATCAGTGATGCACATAACCAGTGTCTGTCCCGAGAGGTATGAAGAAGTCTCTGCAGTGTACCTGGGGAGACAAAATCCTAAGTGGGATCCGTACTCCAACACGTATAATGAAGGATGGAGATCTCATCCTAACTTTAGTTGGAGGAGTAATGAGGGAAGAGCACCCAACCGTTTTCAACAAGGGAGTGGAGCTGGAACATCTACAAACCAGGTTCCACGATCAAGAAGCATTGATGGTGCAACCCTGGCAAATCAAAAGAGGACACCAACCAACTACTACATGGTATGATGGCGTTGATGAAGGAAGAAAGAGCCTCTATGGCTAATCGGTTCAACGCCATCGCAAACTTAATCCAGCGGGACTCCTCGAAGAATCTGCGCGCGTTTCTTGCCTTGGAAGCGAATGGATCAATGGGAAACCAAGGTAGAAAAACTGAACTCATCGTCACTCGGTTATCCAACAACTTGAGTGAAAATCAAGCGAGGAGTAGCGGATCAATTCCCTCCAACACGGTCATAAATCCGAAAAGCCTGAATGCAATTGAATTAAGGAGTGGAAAGAAAGTGCAATTTAGCATTCTGAAGAAGAAGAATCTTGAAGAAATTGAGGTTGAAGAGACACCTCAAGTAAGAGAAAAGAAGGTTGTGCGATCAGAGAGTGATCGCGAAGAGGAATTGCTGAAGAAAAAGAAGAAATTAACCATTGAGGAAACAGAGCAACCATCAAGCGATCCGGAGAAAGTCTTTGCAAAGGAAAAGCCTAATGGAAATGAAGCAACACAAAGGGAAGTCAATCTGAAGGACCTTCCCTTCCCAAATTCCTACTTGATGAGCAAGAAGGTCAACGAACTGAAACATGAAAAGGAAATTATTGACCTATTTGGGAAGGTGGAAGTGAATGTGCCCCTTTTGGACCTGGTTAAGAGAGTTCCGGCCTACGCTAAATATTTGAAGGACTTATGCACAAACAAGTGTAAGTTTAGGCCGAATGAGAAAGTCCAGGTGAGCTCAAACGTGTCCGCATTATTCAAGCCCCAAATTCCTGTGAAGTGTCAGGATCCAGGATCGTTCACCATTCCTTGTGTCATAGGAAAAGTGACAATTGGAAGGCGTTCTTTGGATTTGGGGCGGCAATCAATGTGATGCCAAAATCATCTATGAAACCACAGGGGTTAAGAGCGTAAAACCTACTTGGTAGTGTTACGGTTGGTCGACAGATCCTTCGACACCTGTGGGCATCATTGAGGACATTCGGTCCAAGTGAAAGGATTAGTGTTCCCGCCGATTTTTACGTCTTTGGATATGTCTACCAAGTGGTGCAGACACTTCTCTAATCCTTGGCGACCCTTCCTTCGGACGGCAAGTACAATGATCAAGATGAAGGAAGGAAGATCACCATGGAGGTTGGTGATCAACACGTTAGCTTCAACATGTATGAAGCTATGAAACACCCTAACGAGGATTACTCCTTGCTTGGGGTGAATATGTGATGTTATGTCGATGATGCTTGTTACGAATTTGCGAAACTTTAACCCGACCACTAATGATCTCTTGGAGGCCGTTTCTATTTTGATGATAGTGTAGGTGCTTATTCGGAAACGGAAATGGAAATGGAGCTGCCCAGGACCCAAGCTGTTGACATGAAGCTTGGATATCAACCGCACGCCCATCCCGAGCTACAAGACCCGCCTTGAGTGCCAGGTTTTCTCTTTCCTTCATTTACTATATAATTGTTCTTATGTTTGATACCAACGTGCATATTGTTGAGCATGATTATATGATTTAAGTGTGGGGGAGAGAACCATCCAGTAGGAATAGCTGTAGTCAGGTAGGATTTCTATTTTCTGTCTCAATAAATTGATCCCTTTATGTTGGCTCTGCATGTTTCTTGTAGTGAAGCATGATATAGATCAAAGAGAATGGTTGATTTGTGCATGTGAATTGATTGATTGAATGTT
This sequence comes from Erythroxylum novogranatense, assembly GCA_029891385.1. NCBI lineage: Eukaryota > Viridiplantae > Streptophyta > Magnoliopsida > Malpighiales > Erythroxylaceae > Erythroxylum > Erythroxylum novogranatense. The sequence continues at coordinate 70,720,269 of CM057233.1, forward strand.
TGTGCAATTCGAATAGGATCTTTAGAATTTGCATTTTTTTTGGGCGGTTCGTCGCAACGAACGTACCTGCTCATCGCGACTCTTCTAGGACTTGTCTCTTTTTTGTCGCGATAAACACACCGTTGGTCGCGACGAATAGTTCCTGGTTTGCCCCTCTGAACCGTTGGACTTCTCTTTTGTCCGGAGCCCTTTTCAGTCTTTTCTCCTTCGCGTCTTTTCGTCTGCTTCACGCCTTATTTCTTTTTCTTCTCCTTCTCTTTTCTCGTCTTCTTCTTCTTCCTCGCTTCTCCCTTCGCCGCAGTCCTCGTCGTCGCTCCCAGCTGTGCCCCCTTGCGTTTGAAGCTCCCAACCTTCTCAAATCTTCTCCCATCTTCATTTTCGACCTTAGGTAAGTGTTCTTATTTTTTCATGTTGTCCATTCTCGATGTTATTTGTTAGATTTAGGACGAATAGCGAGCCTTTGTTACGCGCTCATTCGCGAGAATCACCGTTAAATCGCGACGAGTTTCATACCTCGTCGCGGCGAACGTGTGTGCCCAGTTCGCTGCAGCGAACATCCTGTAGGTCGCAGCGAATGGAAGAGGACTTCCCTCGTCGCAGCGAACTCTCATGTTCGTCACGACGAATGGGGAGGACCTCGACTCGTCGCGACAAATGATCATTAGCCGCGACGAGGAGGCTGATTCTGTGTAGTTTTCTCAGTAACTTACTTGTTTCTAACGTTGTGTGTGTAGGATCATGCCTCGAATGAAGCAGGCCTCTCGACCCGAGCAGCAGCCTTCCTCTTCCGATTCCTCAGACCACACTCATTCCCCTTCTCCGCAACCTCCCCGTCATCCTCGTTTTTTCGATCCTTCCCCCTCTCGCCCGATGGATCCCGAGTATGATCAGCTGGCCACTCGTGTTGCCGGCGGGATATACTCAAAGAAAAACCCTTCCTCTCACTCCAAAGAACCAACCCTTTTGTGGGACAACTCTTCCAACTCGAGTTGACCGCCTTGCCATGACCTCGAGCAGTTAGCAACCTCACCTTCGTCCACCAATATTACTCCTATGCTCGCTATTCCCACACCTACGGAATTAGTTTTCGGGGTGTCTCTATCCCTGATGCTTTCTCCTCTGTTATCATCCGAGAACATTTCCATCTCCCTGTTGTCTCTCGTTGCCATTATCTAGACCTCATCCGTAACTACCCCTGGGATGATGTCATTAGTACTCTCTGCCCTGCAGGGACTCAGTGGCTTCAACCCCGGGGCTCTCAACGGTATATCCGTCGTTTCGACCTCCACCCTCAAGCTCGCACTTGGTTGCATTTCATATGCAACAACATCCTTCCTACCCTCCACCTCACACATATCCCTAAAGAACAGGCCCTATACATATACCTTCTCATGGTCGGCCACCCTGTCAATCTTGCCACAACCATAGCCTCCACCCTCCGCCAATGTGTTCTGACCACCAATATCTGGCATTACCTTCTTTTTCCCCACCTCATTTCCGACCTGTTCCGGGCCTTTCGAGTTTCGGAGCATTCCGCCGATCTCACCTTCGAGCTCGCTCCTCCTTTTGTTTATGTCCGTCTCGGTCGCCCTCGCAACCTTCCACCCCCTCCTCCTGCCCAGCCTGCTCCCGCAACTCCTTCCTCACCCTCTCCCGATCCTCCTGTCCCTCCAGTTTCCCCCGAGGCTCCGTCTCATGTCCCTTCTCCGCCTCGTGTCTCTTCTCCGGTGTCTTCCCCACCTACCGCCCCCCCTGCTCCTTCCGAGGTGGCTTTGCTCCGAGACGACATCCACCGACTTGAGGCCCAACTGGCCGTTGATCGTGCCCTGCTCACTTCCGTCCAAGCGCAGCTGGCTGCTGATCGTGAATTCAATAGTGCCATGCTCTCCATGATTGCAGCTCACCTTGGGTTGCCCCTTCCGCTTCCCGCTCCGGTCTCTACTGTTGCTCCTAGTTCCTCTGCCTGCCCTCCGGATCCTTGGTGGCGATCCTGCTGACATAGTTTAGGCTATTTGTTTTCCTTTCTTGTTGTTGTTTTTCTCTATTTTCTTCTCTTTGTTGTAATTTTTAGCTAGTTCTTCATATCCTCCTTTTTTGTACATTTACCTTTTGGGCTTAATGATATATCCCCATTTCTCTTTTGTCAATTTTTGTTTCATGCTTCTATGTGTGCCTTGCTACTTCTGCCATTGTGGACAATGCCATGTTTAAGTGTGGGGGAGCTAGTTCCCTTCTTATATTTTGCATTACATGCCTATTAGAATTTGTGCATAATTTTGTGAGCCCTTTCAAATTTTACTGATAAATTTGAAACTCAATCAAACATTTTCTGCACCTGTTCTTTTGTGCCCTTGCATGCAAATCATTTACAAGTTTCAAAAAGCGATACTTGAGTTTTGAAAATACTCTCCATTCTTGAGCGATAATTGGATCTGGCAAAATTTTAACTTTTGAAGTTTTCAAAACAAAGTGAATGGGAGCATGCTAACAAGATAGTATTGTCGCTTTTAAGACTTGAGATTGATCATTGGGACAAAACCCTTGTTGGAAGGATATTGAGCCAAATTCTTCTTCTATATCTTTGTGTGTGCATCTGCTTAGTTCATACTTCTAGAACTTGTGTCAATTTTACTCAAAGCTTGATGGACTAGAATTTTGTTGATATGATAGAGCGTTCCTTCTTTGGCCCTTTCCCCAAACACCAACCCTTAAACACTTTTCCTTTGCTAGCCCTTGAGCCTTTACTCTATGAGCATTTGCATACATATTCGATGATGTCGGTGATCCATGTTTTGTTATTAGTTTTAAAAAAATGTTGGAAAATGGAAAAGTGTTAGTCTTGTGTATCCCAAAACGGGATTAGCATCTCAAAATGAGATAGCCAAAATGTGAAAAAAATGTGTATATTCAATTTATTTCAAGTGTTTAGTTTTAGTTTGGTATTGACATCGGGTTCCTCATTTAGCGCATGCTCATATTTTCTTTCTTTCACTCCATCCATTCAACTAGCCCTCCGCTCATTACAACCCTGAAAGACCTCTTGATCTTTAAAATAATAGTCCTTGTAGTGGAGAAATAAAATTGATACAAGCCTATGGTAGGAGATGCATTAAGCATATGGAGAGAAAATATCCTTAAACACAAGTGAGTTAAGCGTAAACACCACATCCCGAGTGATCCTCTTTTGTTCAATCTCATGTGCTTAAATTCTTTCAGTGTCTGTTTTATTAGCACTCTTTCAATTTCTTTGCGTGTGAATTTCGATGAAGTGGATTGCGTCATTTCTGTTATTATTTGAGCATGGTAGAATTTTCTTTCACTCTTGTACCTTTTGACTCTTGTAAACTTTGTCCAGGAGTACAAAGGTCTAAGTGTGGGGGAATTTGATTGAGCAAAATTTATACTATAAATTGGCCCTGTTTTCTTAAGTAATTATACACTTGTTGACTCCTAATTCATGATTTTTGTGCTTAAATTGGTTCCTCATATCGAGCTTTTATGATTTGCACATTGTCAGTATTTTGTTGTCATTTGATATTAATTTCTGCATAACTTTTATTGGGACAATTGATACTACAAGGGTGTTGTATTTTTGCAGGAACAATGGAGTCAACACGTCGTGAGAAGCCATCCATTAGTCGGGACGAACCAACGCAGACATTCGCGCGAAGAATTTATTTGATATAAATTAATTAAATGACGACAGTGACTCATTTTTATCGTCACGACGAACTTTATTCATTAGTCATGACGAATGTGGATACCCCGCCCTTAAATAGCAAAATTATCCATTGTTCGACCCGCCCGCAGACTTCCTATAAAACCTTCTATTTTAGGTTAAATGAAGACGGCCGCATTCCCGAGGTAGCTCTCCATCCTTTGTCTTCTCCATTTTTCTGATAGTTTTTGTTTCCTCTGTTTTGCAAATTCGGCGCCACCTCCAGACGACGTCGACCATCATCATCTTCATCTCTTCCATCATTCGTCGCACCCATTCTCAACTGTTCATCGTTGGAGTCATGGACCGAGGTGATATTCCAGCAGTGATGGACTCACCCGGCATCATGCGTGGCTAGGGCGTTGGATCTCCTGAAGATGTAGCAACGGTTGGAGTTCCAGAGCTCAACATGGGGTAATCGATCTTAGTTTTAGATTTCTGTCGTATTTTTGTAACAACTCCGAGTTGGAGATTGCATTGTATGACCGAATGAATCTTGCTATAGTTTAGTAGGATGTTAAACTTTGATCTATGTTAAGGACTGGTTTGTGTTGAATATTGTTCCTGAATACATGAAGTCTCATGTATATCAGTTGGATTTTACATTGATTAACCTAATCTGCCTAGTTGTGTTTGATTGAGTTAGTCATGTTTTTATTCGATTGATTTATTGCATTAATCATTTCATAGCACACACTAATGGTTTAAACAAGATTTAGTTAATCGAGTTGATTAATTAAATCTTGGACTTAACGAGTTATTAAGGTTGAGCTTTGAAACTTAGTGGATTTCAAACCCTGACATTTATTTTGAGCGATGATAACTTGAGCGCATTTTCGGAAAACTTTAGTTAATTGTTTTCAATCTTAATTATTTCAAATTGTCTTGTCTTTTAAAAATCCCAAAACATTTATTTCATACTTAGCTTTCTTTAATTTTAAAGATCAAGCCAAAACCCCTTTTAATTGCTTTAATTACATGCATCATTAGACTAGGCTAGTCTTAAGATCAATCTACTTTGGTTCCTTGAGAGTCGACAGAGGTTGCACCACGTGTTGCAATTCTTGGTATAAATTGATTTTGACCGGTTTCGAGGATCAATCTTGGATTGAGCGATAAGCCTTGATCAAATTGGCATTCTGCGGGGAACCAAAGTAATTGGTTTTCTAGGTTAGCCAAGTGTTTGTTTTACATTATAATTTTGTTGTTTGCATTTTGTTTTGCATTTAATAATTTTGTTTTATTCATTTGCTTCTATCTTTTTAGTGTTAATTACATTTGGTGAGCTTAATTACATTTTGCTTTAAGTGTTTAGTTTGATTGTTCTGTTTATTGTGCCTAATTTGAGTTATTGTGCTTTGCTTTGATTCTTGGCTGCGACAAGTTCATCATTCGTCATAACGAGTTCATCGTTAAATCGAACGAGTTAATACATTAAATCATGAATAATATTCGCAATTTTGTTACATTACGCAATGACGAGTTCCTACAAGTCATGACGAGCGATGAGTGAATTAAACCCTTTCATCATTTGTCGTTTTAGTGAGCTAATTTAGGAGAACCTCTTTTGTGCATGCCCCGTAGACTTAGGTTAGTTCATTTTCAACCTGAAATCGAGCGATACTTAAGGAAGCGTAGGAAGAACGAAGAGAGCAAGCAACCATAGCACATTAGAACATCAAGTAGGAGAAATGGCTGAGCATCAAGAATTTCCCGGTCACCAACCTAGGAACGGAGATCATGGATTAAATGGTGATCAGGAAAGAGTCGATGAGAACATAGGGAACAACAGGCATAGAACGATCAGAGAAGCTACGACCTCAGACGTCAATTATGACCCTTCACCGTTGTACGATCTTTCTCGATAAAGAGAAACTCTTCTTATAATCTTCTTCTACGGTGAAGAAAAACCTCAATGCCACTTAGATCATCCCCAAGTACAATATTCAACAGTCCAACAAAGTATTATAATTCAAAAATATCTCAATTATCCATTTGATAACTCCAAAATGGCTCACTCATACAAATATGACACAATGATGCTCAAATAATTGAAAAACTCCTTAAAATGTGTGTATACAATACCTAAAACTTTCTTGATTTTAAAATCAATAAAAAAACACCTATTTATAATATTTTAGGACTCAAACTAGCAATTGGAGCCAATAAGAAGTTGTTAGAATGATTATATTTGACTAAGTTGTCGACCAATATAACATACTAATCGACCATTGGAAAATTGATTAATCAATAAAGGATACTGGTCAATTAATATACAAACTGGTCAACTAGTGCATCAATCAATGTTATAAAAAACTTTAGAAACTTCAAATTTAATAGCTTTTACTTATATTAGTTGATCACTAACCTATATTGATTAACTAATTAACCTAAAAATGTGTTTTTAACAACTTTAAATGCTAAAAAACAATTTGTTCACTACAAGAAATGTAAGAAATAACGACGGAAAATTACGAAAAAAAAGAAAACGAAGCTAAACACTGACAGTTCTATTACATCCGTTGGTAAAGTTGTTAGGAAAATGGAAAAGGCACAAAAAATAAAGGGAAAGTTACCGACGGACTTTTCTGTCAGTATATTATAAAATGTTTTGTTTCAGATTTTAAATAGCGTCGTACGGTTTAAGATCAAATGACATCGTTTTGATTGTGGAGCATAACGTTTTAAAAATATACCGAAATGACATCGTTTGGCCTTAAACTATACAACATCATTTCAGTTAACTCAATAAGTAAAAGCTACCAATAAGAAAACGACGTTGTTTGGTAAAGAATGAAAATGACATCGTTTTCTTGGAGGATTTGCTATTTCATTTTGGTTAGGTTATAAGCCTCCCAGTCGTCCCCTTCCCCCCTCCCACACCTATGTGCTGCTTCCTCTCCCTCCTCTAAATCTGCTTCGTCCACCGTCAGCTGCATGTCCTTCGTGCAACTGTTGCGTCTCCTATGATGAGCGTTGTCTTCTCCAACGGTCTCCGGTGGTTACGTCTAGATAAGAAAGTCTTCTCTGTATCTTCAATGACGACGGGTTTTTTGAATTTTAGTTAATGAAAATAATAGAAAGGTCATTATTTCCTAGCATGTTTATGATATATTGATCATTAGTAAAGACAATAACAAATTTTAAGTAAGCACTGAAGAATTTGAGATGTGTAATTTAAGAACTACGTTAATTCTTTCTTAGTGAGATTAAGTTAAAGATTATTTTGTGTTTGACAAACTAAATATGCAAAAGTTATAATTAAGAAATTTTATTTGAGTAAGGTTAAACTAGTGGCATTTCCTCTTACGATAAATAACCTATCCTTTTATCATACATACAAAGTTATAAAGAGAATATAGTTAAAATGAAGTGACATAACCTTATAAATAAATCTGATTGGCAACTTATTGTTCTTCACAAAAGTGATAAAAAATCTCATTATAATTGTAGCGCCCCCTCACCGTAGGGTACACATCGGGACGCCCGAAGGTCGCTTCGACACGTATCCCACGATAAAGATGCACCACCAGAACATTCCCACTAATAATCCACATGGCATCACAATAATTAAAACCATAATATATCAGAAATAAGTAACTTTTAAAATCCAAAAGAATCTTAATACAGTCATCTAGAAGCAGAATAGACAAGTCTATCAGTCTCCGAAACAAAACCAAAAAGGAAACTGATACAAGCATCTATCCTAAGATCATCCTTAAAAGTCCAACCAGTGGTCGACTTTGTGTGCCATCGCTTCTCTTGCCAAGACGCTTTCGCATGGCGAGGAAAAGACATTTCGGAGCTAGGGTCTACTCTATCGATCTGAAAAATTAGATGCAATTTTGGGTGAGTTTGCGAACTCAGTGAGAAACCATCATCGATGGTTCACTCAAATCATGCATTACACAAATTGCGTACAACACGGCACAGTAATATTCAATTAACAGCATTATATAACATTTTACGATGAGTCTATAACGGTTTATGTATCAAATAACAATTTACGATAACATATAACAATTTACGATATCATATCACAATTCACAAAATTATACAGCAGATTCGCAGTAGCATGTAACAATTTGTAATCTCTCATGTCATCACACAATTCAGTAAGTTTGCAATTCAATCAGTCATGCGTATACAATGCATATGAGACTCCTTTCCAGTTATTCAGTGTTGTGCCCAAGTGCTCAATCGATTATTCGATGGGGGACGCGTCGAGATTTCTCCCTCATGCTCGAGGCGGTCGAGACGTGTTCGAGCTCGAGGCTCTTTTCAATGATAATAGCAACTTGGGTCACATTCCATTATCTGATCATGCATTTATGCATTCAATGCGATGTTCGATAATTCGATGTTCGATAATCTCTGATGTATTCATACGATAATTCAATCAATCTGATGGTCAATCAATACAAGAGAAACATGCCACTCGATCATGTATATTTCATAATCATGCAATTTCACATTGGCAAGTAATTCACATTGAGCATTTAGACAGTCAGAAATTTGAGAAACCAACTAGGTTACTCACCTGTAACTTTCGAGCTACTGCCTGGAAGTTCCAGCAATGTTCGTGGAATGACGATCCAACGGCGCCTCTATAACAGTAAAATACAGTCCCATTACTAGATGCTCAATTAAACCATTCAGTGATGCATATGTCTCAATGGAATTATGTACAATGCATGTTCACGATTTTCCCGGCGCTAAAACCCAATTTAGAACTCTTAGGCCCAATTTTAACTCTTCGCTCAATTAATCGACAATAATTGATCCAATCTTATAATTCAGCTCAATTTCCTCAATTCGTATTTCCTATAACAGTTCCCTATTCACTGGATCAAAACCTCCATTGAAAACCTCAATTAAAACTCCAATTGTCTCAATTCATTATTTAGGTCACACTAAGAACCATAATTGACCTCATTCTCTATAAATCAATACCATTTAAATTAAATTCTAACTCCCATAATTATCCTCAATAGTAGACCTCTTTCCCTAGTCCGTAACGAATCAGGAATCACCTCAATCGGAGGTTTATACCATAAATTATGTGCAATAAACAAACACTCATCCATTCAGAAAAGCCCCTTCGCCGAGGCCAAGAAGCTCTCGCCGCGGTGTCAACAAATTTGACGCTCGCCGCGGCGTCTCGCTGTGCTCGTCGCGGTGAGTACTTAATTTTCTCGCCGCGGCGAGGCCGCACCAGACGTCGCGACGTGCGGGGATTCCTTCTTCTTCTCCAATCGATTTCTGCCATTTCTTTCTCTAAAACCTCCATTAAACACTCCAACTACCCAAATCAACCATAATAAATGTCATAAATGCATCAGAAACCATTAATAACAACATTAAAACCATAAATACTTACCAATCGAAGATTAAATTCCACAAATCACAGTAAATCTCCATAACCCTAAAATCTTCCAAAATCAACGATAACCCACTCTCAATCCTTCTCAACCTTCATCAATCACAATAAACCAGTTAGCTTTGCACAATGAGAAGAAACCATAAGGAAGAATCGACGAATCTCACCAATGGGGAAGGAATCGATGAACGTCGAAGGAGGAGGAAGAGAAGAACGATTTTTGCCTTAGGTAATTTCCCTAATTTCTAACCTAGCTATTTATAGACATATGTCTCCAAATCAGTTCAAATTTCAGTCTCTAAATTTCAATGGCTCAACATTTTTATTTCCTAACAGTATAACTCTAATTTTTCCTTTGCCATTGGACAATTCTTTCAGTACTATACAATCAATCAGTCGGTCACTCCAAAATTTTCGGTCCGGGCATTTTCTCCCGAATTTCCCGAAAATTTCCTATGAGCCACTATCAATAGTCAATCACTCTTAGACTATTCTAAATCAGTCATTCGAGTCCACTTATTCCTAATTTCTCCATTAATCATAATTCAGTCAGTTCAGTCAGTTCACAATCTAATCAATTCGTACTCACAATTAAAATGTCGAAAAATCATGAATGCATGTACTTATGAATAAATGCATATGCAAGAAACCAATTCCTCTATAATTAGAGGCCAGTAACATGTTCAATCAGTGAATGCAATGAAACCTATCAGTCTAACCCAATATTACCATAATACCCTTGCTAACAATAACGGGATGTTACAACAATGAAGAGAGTGCTAAGATAGATAAAAAAAGAACATTGAATTATTACTTAATTTATAAAAAGAAAGAAACTATTAGTTTAATGGTGGTATGTTGAAAATTATTAGAGTGGTTTAATTTATTATACAAGAAATATAGATGACTATATTGTTCTCTTAATAATAGCATGTTTGTTTAACACAACAATAAATAAGAAATTGTATGTCAATGATTAGTAGAGTTGATTATATAGTAATTATAAATGCTAGAAAATATTATACTTAGTTAAGAAAACTTTGCTTGATTTTGATCTTTGGCAGTAGCAAGATGTTGAAACGCCTTTCTATATTAACAATAAGTTGACAATAATCATTGGAAAGATTATTGTATAAAAGTCAAGTTTATGCCAATAGAAGTTAAAAAACAGTAAAATGTTTCAATTAAGTTAGTTGTTGATATTATAATGAAAATATTGCTTAAAGAATATTTCTTTACTTTAAGATACTGATTTATTGTTTTGTGATAAAATTTACAAAAGTGCATTGTATTCCATAATTTTTCTAATTTTAAAAGTGAGGATCCCATAAATGCAATTAAAAGCTTGCCCATGCATTTGAGTTTGTTAGCAAGCAATGTTTTAAACTTGAGAATCAAATTTATACTTCAAAAGAGAAGAATCAAGGGTTATTAAAACTATAATTAAAGAAAAAGTAATTGAAATTGTACATTTGAATTTAACAATTTGCATATGTGATTATTAAAACTAATTAGAATTTTACAATTAAACAACATGCACATAAGTTATTCAAAATATTTGAGTGCATAACTAAACTTCAACTTTAACAAAATGTAAGATCACAATATATTAGAAATGACTCGTTCCTAGGATTTTCCAAAATAATCTAGTTGACTTCTAGAATTCCTAATAACTAAGACCTATATAATCTTATTCTCGACATACCTAAAAATTTAGAAAGGGTTATACTCTTATATAAATGAATAAAATTGATTAAAAATAGTTATTATTGATTAGAATTGAGAATATCTTAATGGATTGACTATAAATGAGGGTGTATGGGCTAGAAATTAGTTTGGAGACCTAACTTGGGTTGTGGTTACTGGTGGATATAGAAGTGTATTTTTTTGCAGGAATGGCCCTTGTTTCAAAAGGGGGTGTCCATTTTATAGGGAGAATTCTGCGAAATTTTCAATAGGCTCTTTGTAAAATGTGACATCACCGTTTTAAAAAAATAGAGCTCTTTAGTATTAAGTGACGATCTTATTCTTAAGGAATTCTATAACTATATGAATAATGATTCTCTAAGTTTTCCAAAGGCCACATTTATTTAGAATTCCCCTAACACTTAGGAACTTTTAGGTTGGTTGTAAAATGTGATCAATAATGTGACATATTAAATGGGTGTTGGAGTTATGTAAATATAGTGCCTGGAAAGCAAGTGTATTTACATGTAACTTTATCTTCTTGATTCTGAGCTTTGTAATGAAAATATTTATTATTAATAAAAAAGAGTTTGGTTTTATCTATGTGGCGTTATATATCTGGTCAAAAGTACCAAGATTCTTTTGTAAGTAATATACATATACATAGAGATGTATGGGAAATATGTATATTATTAGAATCTGAATTAATTGATTCACAATTGAATAATCAAGTTGGTCACTTAATTATAGTTTAGACTATAGTGTTGCGATTTATCTCCATATAAGCAAATGAGTTTACTTAAAGGGAATGATGAGTTTCATATCATGATAGTAATAGACTATCGATAATGGCACTATTAAACGAATCAGGATTCAAGTATGTTTTCAAAAATAAAGTAGGTTGTTACTTTAATCTTAAAACATACAACTTAAGCATTCTCTTATTATGAATCATAATCTTGATGAGTGGTGAACTCATATATGTTTCATTATAATTCTTGACATGATCAGAATAGATTTTTACAAAGTATTTATCTAGTGTCTGCATGTTGGAATTATTAATTGAAACATGTATCAGGGAACATTCACTCAAATAAAAAGTTTATAGTGCTATCATCACTTCTAGATATTTTAAGGAGATTTGGTGATTAAACTGGCGCCAGTAGTTTGATGGACTAGCTACCCATCAAGTCTTGACACCAAGATAAGATCTTGTGTGTTAATCACCATATAATATAAAACGGGAGATCTAGAAGAAAAAACCAACATAAGGGCAAATCGGTAATTTTACCCTTTGTTGTGCGGATGACTATAATAAGGTTCTAAATAGGGTTTGCAATTGGACATAAAATATGTATTCTCATAATATTTAATAATTCAAGAGTTCAACTTGAAGTAAATCACACGTTAGTACAATGCTTATATAACGATAACGAATACACGAGAAGGGGTTTGAATTGTGTTTTCCTCTTTTTGAAAACTCTTTCAAAACTGTTTGTTTAAAAATCAAGTTCTTTTCACAGAAACTTTGATAAGTTCAAATTACTCAAAAACTTTGAAAACTTTGTTTCGGAATGTAAGTAATAACAAAACTTAAACTTAAACTTAAAGAGGAATATGATAGAGAGAAGTTGACACAACGATTTTATCCTAGTTCACCCCAAACCGTGGGCTATGTCCAGTCCTCAGAAGTCTTTATGAGATTTCACTATCTCTTCAACTTTTACAAGTATTCTTTTTCGAACCTTTTCAGGTCTCTACACTCAGTATTCTTTCACACTTAGCCTCTGTAGGCTATCTGCGCTACTTTCTTACAAAAGTATTGAAACTTGTTACAGTAAAATTAGCTCTCATCTAATTTGCACAATTGTCTTATAGACAATCTTTTTCGTTCGCGTACGTAAATCAATTCACTCGATTTTTGCTAACTTTTTGTCTATCTGACTAACTTGTCTATTTTTTGCTTGCTTTCTAAAATTGCAATCTTCGACTTCGACTTCTATTTATAGTCTTCGTCTGTAACTGCTTCTTGATTCTTGAATCTTGAATCTTGAAAGAAACGGTTAATTAGTTGAGTTATGTAACTAACTCGAACTGACTCTTGCGTCTTCTTTTGAATTCCGCGTCTGCTTTTCTACGTCTGTACTTTTTGCGTGTGTCTTTTTGTGTCTGTGTTTTTCTCCTTCTGCGTCTGCGTCTATTTTTAACTTCTACATCTGCTTTTGTTTTTGACTTCTGCGTCTGTGTCTATTTTTGATTTCTGCGTTTGCGTCTGTTTTTAACTTCTGCGTCTGTGTTTGTTTTTGACTTCTGCATCTGCGTTTGTGTCTGCGTCTATTTTTGACTTCTTCGTCTGCATTTTATTTTCTTCGTCTGTCTTTTCTATTTTACGTCTGTTTTTTCTTCTTCTTTGTTATTCATCAAACTCATACATATATGTAAAGTCATTTTGACTCAACAATCTCCCCCTTTTTGATGATAACAAATTATATACAAAAGAAAATCAAAATACAATGATTAAGAAAAAAATCTTATCTTCACAAAATCTTCCTCTTCCGTCTTTTTGTTCTTCTTTGACTCCTTGGTCCACCCTTTGAGATTCTTCCATTTTCTTCGCTCATTCGTTTCTCCCCTATTTGTTATAATAAAAATGGTTAACGACGATGACTCTTCAGCATTTCTGTCATCATCTTCTTCATCTCATTCATCATCTCCTTTATCTCGTTGACTTAACCACGTAGTTGGCTGATTTCAGCTTGAGAGTCAAGCAATGAGGAGGGTTGATCATTAACTTCCGAGGGTACTGAGAACGGAATTGTTGTAGCATATGCATCCAAGGATGGAATATAATCTTCATTAATCTCAATAGTTGGTGAACGAATAAATGTATTAGATTCAGGAAGATCTAAATCATACGGGGCAGGTAGCATGAGCAACTGTCTTCCTTGCAGAGGTATTGTTTCATCTTGTAAAGACAGTGTATCAGAAAGTGGTCTAATACATAATACTATCTGCACAAGCGATTCAATGAAACTGCCTGTAAGCAATCTTCCTCCTACTGGACAGTGTTCATTTTTATCTGTAAAACTGCAACCAGCTCCGTCTGTATTCTCTTTTGAAGCTCATGCTACATCAATTCTACGCACTTCTTCTTCAATTTGATCTTCAGACAGATCATCACTTATTTTTTCAGGAAATAGCTTCATTTTCCCCTTATTCAAGTCCAAAGGATAACTCGGCTGTATATCCGGTACAACCTTTATTTCTGTCTTCTCTGTGATCGGATAAATAGTACATGGTCTTCTGGTCATTTTTTATCAAAATGGGTTGTACGACAGCCATTATCTTCTTCCTTGGTTGATTACAGATAGCGATAGCAGTCCTCCTCTTGGTAACAACTTCAACCAATCTGATCTTCAACTTGTGTCTTCTCAAAATTTTGGAATAATTGAATATAATCAGACCAGGTTCATAATTTTTCTCCTGTGGTTCTGGAACCAAGTTTGATTCTGTTGTTGCCTCTTGTTGATCTGCAATAGGATTCTCCTGAACCAGGCTTGGCTCCTCGGGTTCCTCCTGTTGAATAGTGGGAATATCCTGAACTCTGTTATGCTCAATTTCCTTTTCCTTTCGAGCAGCATTGAAGATATCTTTCTTTCGACTAACTTCTCCAGCAGTGGACACATTCTTCTTTCGACTAATCTTCTTAGTCTTCTCTTCTGCTTCAATCAGTCTTCAAGTTTTCTAAACTTTAGATTTTTCTTTCACAGACTCAGATTTTCTCTTCTCATTAGTCTCTTTAGCTTGTTTCGCTGAGTCTTCTTCTAGAATCAAGACTAGAGATCTTGTTGCTTTAGGGACGCGAGATCCAGGAACTTCTGCCTCACTCTATTCTCTGGTTCTCCTCTCTTCTTGTTGTTTTAGAGTGCGAATCCTTGGGATCTCCTCGCCTTTTTGGAAATTTCACCCAAAAGATTCTCTCCTTTTCTTTTCTGCTCACCTTCATCAATCCTCCGAGATTGGCTCGGCTCTCTTCGAGGGCTCGTCTGTTTAATCAAAACTCTTCCATATAGTTTTCTTCTTTCTTCTATGGGCATACTCGTACCGACTTGAGACTTAGAACCTATAGCGGGAGACTTCTTCAATAAACACTCCCCCTCAGTTCTTGCTTTCATCGTAGTCTCTGTTTCATCTTTCATTATCACCTTTAATCCCATTCTTATTATCGTGTCAGAGTTAATAGTACTCTTGACAGATACCATCCTTTTGACTCCTCTATAAAGAAGGACTCCGGATTCCTTAAAAATCCTTGTGAGCAACATGTCGTAAGGATAGTTGTTGGTATCCTTCATTCCCTTAACCATATAATGAAAAATAAAAAATGGTAGGTCTATTTGACGACGATTCAACAAAAAGAACAAACATTGTTCATCCAAGGTAGTAACAACATTCCTTGACCCGGCTCTCGGTAGAATGCAATTAAACAAAATCGAATGTAAAACCCTAGCCTTCGGGACCAGACACGAGGTCTTCCTCTCCCATGGGTCATTAACGCCATATAACTATCTTCTGACTTCTTCTTCCTTCATGTTAACCTGGGACATCCATCTGGCTTTGGTTGAGAGGGTTTCTCCAATCGATGAGCATTCAGTCACCTTTTCAACTAGCTCCTTTTTCATAACAACAGAGATTCCATCTACTGTGGAGATGATGGTTTCTTCCACCAGTTGTGCATTCTTCCAGAAGTCATATACTTCATCGGTATACCGGTTCTCGCACCTGGAAGAATTTTCTCCACCCAGCTTCTACGATTTCTGGCTCAATATCCATGTTGTCTGACCTCAAAGATTCAAAATCCACATGTCTTCCATACATCATAGCTGACTCCATTTGATCTTTGAATAGAAACTGATTCTGGAAAGGTTTTCTTCAAAAGTAAAGTCGATCTCAAGAGTGTTCGAGAGAGATGAAGCGTCTGTATCTGAGAGTAACCGCAATGATTTTAATTTCAGGCTACTCGTAGGGGTCTTATCCGGTGTGTTCTAGAATCATTGGGATTCCCTCCACAATTTCCTTGTGAGAGAAGTTACCAGGTGTAAACCACTGTTTCTGACGCCGTTAACTTTGACGATCTCTTATCTTGAATGGTCATTTAACATAACCATATTAAGGTTCTGTCTGATTTCCTTGAACCATTCTTCACTCAATGGCTTAATGAAGATATCTTCCCGCTGATACTCTGTTTCAAAGAACTGTAGTGTCACCACCTTCCTTTGAACGTAGTTTCTTAATAAGTGATGTCTGACTTCAATATGTTTCACCATTGAATGCTGTACTGGATTCTTTGATAGGTTGATTACACTGGTGTTGTCGCAAGAAATTGGGATCTCCTCTTCCTAAACTGAATAATCTTCCAGTTGATATTTGATCCACAATGTTTGTGAACAACAGCTTGCGACAGACATATACTTGGCTTCAGCAGTTGATAGAGCGATTGAACTTTGTCTCTTGCTTGACCAGGAGACTAGGTTTGCACCAAGAAAGTGACATCCACCACTAGTGCTCTTCCTTTCAATCCTATCTCCAGTATAGTCTGCATCGCAATATCCGATCAACCTGAAATCTTTACCTTTCTCAAACATTAAGCAAAGATCAGTAGTACCTGCGAGATATCTCATAATCCTTTTAACAGCAATAAAATGAGACTCTTTAGGATCGGCCTGAAACCTTGCACACGAGCATTCACTGAACAAAATATCAGGTCTACTTGCTGTAAGATACAGTAAAGAACCGATCATCCCTCTATACAGGGTTTGATCCACCTTCTTACCAAGTTCATCTTTCGACAAAAGGTTCGAAGGATGCATTGGAGTCGCCATTGGCTTCACCTTATTAATGTCAAATTTACACAACAATTCTTTCATATACTTTTGTTGATGAATAAAAATTTTCTCTTCAGTTTCCTTAACTTTCAACCCAAGAAAGAACTTTAACTCACCCATCATACTCATTTCAAATTCATTTTTCATCAAACTCTCAAAATTCATACATAGCTTCTTTGAAGTAGCACCAAAAATAATATCATCAACGTATATTTGAACTAAGATAAAATCATTCCCATAATTCTTCCTAAAAAGTGTCTTATCTACTTGACCTCTAGTAAACCCATTCTCCAAGAGAAAATTACTTAGACGATCATACCAAGCTCTAGGAGCTTGCTTCAAGCCGTATAAAGCTTTATGAAGCCTATAGACATATTCTGGATTCTTAACATCCTCAAAACCAGGGGGTTGCTTCACATACACTTCTTCGTCTATAAAACCATTCAAGAAGGCACTCTTCACATTCATCTGAAAAAGCTTTATATTATGACAAACAACATATGCCAGCAAAATCCTAATAGCTTCAAGTCTTGCTACTGAAGCATATGTCTCATTGTAGTCTATTCCTTCTTACTGATTATAGCCTTGTGCTACTAACCTAGCTTTATTCCGACTTACTCTACCTGATTCGTCTAACTTATTCTTAAAGACCCGCCTGGTTCCTATAATGGATTTCTTCGAAGGTTTTAAAACTAAGGACCAAACTTTGTTTCTAGTAAACTGATTCAGCTCCTCTTGCATGGCTAAAATCTAAGCTTCGTCCTGAACGGCTTCCTCAATCTTCTTAGGTTCTATTTCAAAGATGAAAGCCACATTAGCTTCTCTTTTGAATCTGGACCTTGTCCTAACTCCTTCTGAGGTCTCTCCGATAATTAGCTCTTCTAGATAAGAACTTCTATATTTCCAATCTCTTTTTAATCCTAGTGTTTCTGGAATATCCTCAACCTTATCTACTTGAGTTCCTGATGATGGAGATTCTGTTGTTTCATCTAGGCTCTTTGTAGGATCTTCATTCTCCATGTCGTCTTTCCTATGGGGTTGAAAACTGTTGGACCAATGGTGATTGACAAATTAAATCTCTTTATGTTTTGATAATAATAAAATATATAGAATTAGTTAAGAAATTATTTCAGGTATTTTGGGATTATTATTCAATGAAAGAATTGTGCAAATCAAGATGAGCAAGTGATTAATCATTGAAGAATCAAGATGAAAGTTTCCTTATAAGTGAAAGAGACATTAATAATGAGGATTATAGAATATTTGGATGGATATTACTGTTGAAGCCAACATAAGTCGACTTGCACATCATAAGTCGACTTATACATCAAGATCCGAACAGCATAAGTCGACTAGAACAGCATAAGTCGACCAATATATGAAGAAATGTCAACACAAGTCGACTAATAGTACATAAGTCAACTTATAGAAGGAAACAAGTAGACTTACATAGCATAAGTCGACTTATAGAAGAGCGGAGATAAAATTTTACAAAAAATTTTGTCACAAGTTGACTTATACATGACGACAAGTCGACTTATGGGTACAACAAATTAATTCCAACAAGTCAATTAGTCACAAATGGAAAGGAGGATGTTAAGGAACGGTCATATCAATCATGCAACGGCTAGAATGGGTTCCAACAGCTATTTTTCTTCAAATATAAGAGTGGATGATCAAAGAAAAAGAATATACAAGTTCTACAAGAAAAATACTCCACTATTGCTTCATATTTTTCTCACTATTGCTCTTATCTTGTTACACCATTGTATTGAGCTTTGTTCTTCAAACATTATCTTATTTCTCTTACAATTTGAGTGACCAGTGAAAGGTCACGTGTGAGGTAGGATTTGTGCCGGAAAAAAAATCGGGTGTAAAGATAGCTTGAGCCAGAAATCAAGTGGTATTGTAAAAAGTTCACACTGAACTACAAAGTGTGAAATACAGTGGTTTGCAAAATCCTAAGTGGGAGCTTAGGTAGAGGACGTAGGTCTTAGCACCGAACCTCTATAAAAACAGTGTTTGCTCTTCTTCCCTACTCTTTACATTTAATTTTGATTAAATTGTTTTTGTGTGAATTAACTTCTGATTTTGTTGTAGAAAATTACAAAAAGCTTAAAGATCTATTCAACCCCCCTTCTAGATCGTTTACAATTGGTATCAGAGCAGAAGTATCAAGGGATGGCACACAATAACCTAGCGGAAGAAGGTAACACAAACAATCGCCCTCCTTTATTTAATGGTACTAACTATTCTTGTTGGAAAAATCCTATGAAGTATCACATTATAAGCGAGGGAATGGAATACTGGAAGTTTATCATTTTTGGTCCACAAGCTCCTTTGAAAGAAAATTGTGAGTTAAAAATAGAGATGGAGTACGACGACAATGATTGGAAGCAGGCTTACATCGACGCGAAAGCCATGAAGCTAATTTATTGTGCTCTCACGGTTGAGGAAAGAAACCGAGTTAATTCTTGTACCAGCGCTAAAGAAATGTGGGAAAGACTTCGCATCACCCATGAAGGAACCAACCAAGTCCGGGAAACAAAGATCAACATGCTTCTCCATGACTATGAAATGTTTGTCATGAAGGAAGGTGAGTCTATTTCCACTATGCTTGATCGTTTTACAGAAATCATAAATGGATTAGGCAACCTTGGAAAGCATATGACGGATAGCGAGAAGGTGAAGAAAATTCTTTGCTCACTACCGAAGGAATGAGACTCACAAGTCACCGCTATTATGGAATCCAACGATCTCAATCATTTGGAATTCAACGCCTTGGTAGGATCACTTATCAACTATGAGATCATTCTCAAATCCAGAGGAGGTAGAGGTAAGTCACAAAAGTCAATTGCTTTAAAGGCTATTATTTCTTCTCTTGATGAAAGTGATGAAGAAATAGATGAAGAAGAGGACGATGAAGAAATAGCAATGTACGCCAGAAATTTAAGAAAATTCAAAGGACTTCTCAAAATTTGGAGGAAGGAATTAAATGGTGGAAGAAATGGAGAAAGAAAGAGGTTTGTCGTGGAAAGAAAATCAAAGGGGTATGATGAAAAGAAGAGCAATGAAGAATGTTGGAAATGTGAAAAAAGGGGACATCATGCAAGAGAATGCAAGAGCACTTCTTCCACATCAAATTTCCAGAAAAGTGACAAATACGACAAAGGGAAAAAGAAAACCAACCTAGTAGCTACTTGGAGTGACGATGAGGAAGCATACCAAAGCAATGATGAAAACAACTTGGCGCTTATGGAAAATAGCTCATCAAGTGATGATGAAAATGAGGTACAAGCAAGGGATGAAAACCATCAAGCACTTGGTACATTGATAGTGGATGTTCAAGGCACATGAGTGGTGACAAGAATCTATTTGCAGAAATTAAGCCAAAGAATCAAGGCTATGTCACTTTTGGAGACAACAACAAAGGTAAGGTCATTGGTATTGGTAAAGTGGGTAAGGAACCTTTGCCTACTATTGACAATGTTTTGCTTGTTGATGGTTTGAAACATAACTTGTTAAGTATTTCTCAACTATGTGATATGAATTTTAATGTAGTTTTTGAATCATCACATTGCATGGTTAAGAAGGATGGTCATGTTGATTTCATTGGTTTGAGACATGGAAATACATACATTGTAGATTTACATGATGAAAGTTCTTTTAATAAAAAATGTTTGGTAACATTAGAAGAAAATGCATTTTTATGGCATAGAAAATTAGGGCATGCTCCTTTGCCTTTAATTTCTAAGTTTTCAAAAAATGACATTGTGAGAGGATTGCCTAAGATATAATTTGTTAAAGATCACTTGTGTGAATCTTGTTTAAAAAGGAAACATGTTAGAGAATCTTTCAAACCAAAGAATGAAATTTGCACATCTAGGATTCTTGAACTTGTTCATATGGATTTGATTGGACCATCTAGACATGCTAGTCTTAGTGGAAAATTATATGTCCTTGTGATTGTGGATGATTTTTCTAGATTTACTTCGGTGAGATTTCTTGCGAATAAAAGTGATGCCTTTAACGAATTTACTAAGTGGTGTAGGTTGGTTCAAAATGAGAAAAAAATTTCAATTATTGCTATTAGAACCGATCATGGAGGTGAATTTGAATGTGAACCATTTGAGAGTCTCTGCGACAAATATGAAATGGAGCACAACTTCTTAACACCAAGGACTCCACAACAAAATGGTGTAGTAGAAAGGAAGAATCGCTCTCTTGAAGAAATGAGTAGAACTATGTTAAATGAGTACGATCTTCCTAAATCATTTTGGGCGGAAGCAATCAATACCGCGTGCTATGTCATCAGTAGGGTGCATTTACGAAGAGACAAAAATAAGACACCTTACTAGCTTTAGAAAAGTAAGAAACCCAATATTTCTTATTTTCATCCTTTTGGCTGTAAAGTTTTTATTCATAATAATGGAAAGAACAATTTAGGAAAATTTGATTCAAAATCTGATGTTGACGTGTTTATTGGTTATTCTCAAACTAGTAAGGCTTTTAGAGTTTATAATAATAGGACTAAATGGGTTGAAGAAAGTATTCATTTTAAATTTGATGATATGATTTCACCCCCGAGAAAGGTTTGTTTTGATGATGATGCAGGAAATTCAGGAAATAAAGTTGAAGAAATTGAATCCAAGATTGAGGAATTGAAGTTAGATGAAGAAAATCAAGTATCCGACATTAAAACGTGGGCAAAAACAAAGAACCATCCTATGGAGCAAGTAATTGGTGATTTGAATGATGGTTTAAGAACCAAGAGGAATGTCTATGAAAATATGAGCAATTTAGCCTTCATCTCTTTAGTAAAACCCAAGAATATAAAAGAAGCTCTTGAAGATGAGAATTGGCTTCTAGCTATGCAAGAAGAGCTTAATCAATTCAAGAGGAATAATGTATGGGATTTGGTAGCTCCACCAAAGGACAAGATTATTATTGGAGTCAAGTGGGTAAATCGGACAAAATATGATGAGAATGGTGAAGCGATTAAAAATAAATCAAGGTTAGTGGCTCAAGGATTTTATCAAGAAGAAGGCCTTGATTACAATAAGACATATGCTCCTGTGGCTCGGTTAGAGGTAATTAGGTTATTATGTGCTTTTGCGTCACATAAAAGGATAATATTAAATCAAATGGACGTCAAGAGTGCATTTCTCAATGGATACATTCAAGAGGAAATCTATGTCAAACAACCACCGGGATTTGAAGATCATGAGCATCCGGATTATGTCTACAAACTCAAGAAGGCAGTATATGGATTAAAGCAAGCACCTAGAGCATGGTATGAAAGGTTGAGTACTTTTCTAACTCAACATGGGTATGTTCGTGGTAAGATTGAAAATACTTTATTCATTAAACATGTTGATCAAGATAAGCTTATTTGTCAAATTTATGTTGATGATATTGTGTTTGGTGCCACTAATGAATTTTTGTGCAAAGAATTTAGTGATTTAATGCAAAGTGAATTTGAAATGAGCATGATGGGAGAACTCAAGTTCTTTCTTGGACTGCAAATCAAGCAACTCAAAAATGGCATCTTCATTCACCAATCAAAGTACACCAAGGAACTTCTAAAGAAGTTCAAAATGGAAGGATGCAAAGTGGCAGCAACACCAATGGCAAAAAATGTGGTCTTGGAGAAACATGAACTGTTAGACCCCACCCCCCACCCTTAGGTGTTTGTGGGTTATACCACGGCGGGTGTTTGCGGGTTATACGACGGCATCCAACTCAATCAATATTGTCCCCTCGGCCTTGGGGAGTTACAGCCTTGAACCCAAGACCTCGGGGTTTTGTTCCACTTCTGCGGGCGCCTCTTACCATTGAGCCAATGGCTAAATGGTAAGAGGCCCGCAGAATGAAACAAAACTCGAGGTCTTCGATTCGAGGGCTAGAACTCCCCAAAACGAGGGACAATCTGATGAGTTGAATGCCGTGGTATAACCCGCAAACACCGCCGTGGTATAACCCACAAACACCTAAGTGGAGTGAATCAACGATAAAAAGCGCCTTTTAATGTTGGACCCCACACAGGCTAGATTTCCCACCCAGCGTGTGTTTGCGAGTTATATCATGGCATCCAACACAAATCAATATTGTCCTCTTTGGTGGGAATCGAACACCCAACCTCAAGGTTTTGTTGCTTTTACAAGCACGCCTCTTACCATTGAGCCAATTGGTTAAATGGTAAGAGGCGTCCACGTAAAGTGGAACAAAACCCTGAGGTCTTGGGTTCGAGGGCTAGAACTCACCTAAGGCCAGAGGGGACAATACTGATTGAGTTGGATGCTGTGGTATAACCCGCAAACACCCGTCGTGGTATAACCCACAAACACCTAAGGGTGGGGGGTAGGGTCCAACATTAAAAGGCGTCTTTTAATATTGGACCCCACACCTGGGCTAGTATTTCCCACCCAGCGTGTGTTTGCGGGTTATACCGCGGCATCCAACACAAATCAGTATTGTCCTCTTTGGTGGGAATCGAACACCCAATCTCAAGGTTTTGTTGCTTTTACAAGCACACCTCTTACCATTGAGCCAATTGGCTAAATGGTAAGAGGCGTCCACGTAAAGTGGAAAAAAACCCTGAGGTCTTGGGTTTGAGGGCTAGAACTCACCTAAGGACAGAGGGGACAATACTGATTGAGTTGGATGTCGTGGTATAACCCGCAAACACCTGTCGTGGTATAACCCACAAACACCTAAGGTGGGGGGTAGGGTCTAACATTAAAAGGCGCCTTTTAATGTTGGACTCCACACCTGGGCTAGCATTTCCCACCCAGCGGCGTGCTTGTAAAAGCAACAAAACCTTGAGGTTGGGTATTCGATTCCCACCAAAGAGGACAATACTGATTTGTGTTGGATGCCGCGGTATAACCCGCAAACACACGCTGGGTGGGAAATGTTAGCCCAAGTGTGGGGTCCAACATGAACATGAAGAAGATGTTGATCAAAAACTCTATAGAGGTATGATCAGCTCTCTCTTGTATTTAATTGCCTCTAGACCTGAAATTATGTTTGCCACGTGTCTTTGTGCTAGATTTCAATCTTGTCCTAAAATTTCTCACTTAAGTGCTTGCAAAAGAATTTGTAGATATTTGAGTAGAACTGTTAATCATGGCTTATGGTATCCTAGTTGTGAATCATTTGATTTATATGCTTTTAGTGATGCTGATCATGGTGGCTGTAGGATCGATAGAAAAAGCACTAGTGGCTTGTGTCATTTCTTAGGATCATCTTTGATATCTTAGGCTAGTAAAAAGCAAGTTAGTGTCGCTATTTTCACTGCTGAATCTGAATATGTAGCAGCTAGGAGTGCATGTGCCCAAGTTCTTTGGATTAAACATCAATTACTTGACTATGGCATTGTGGTTAAAAATATTCCTATTTATTGTGACAATACCAGTGCAATTTGTTTGAGTAAAAATCCAATTCTGCATAGTAGAACAAAGCATATAGAAATTAGACATCATTTCATCCGTGATCATTGTTTAAAAGGTGACATTTGCTTGAAGCATGTATCTTCTAGTGACCAATTAGCTAACATTTTTACTAAACCTCTTAAGGAAGATGTGTTTGTGAATATTAAATTGAAATTAGGCATGTGTGATTTAAATTATTTTGGTTGAATTTGTTTTTGGCTACATTCATATATCAAATGGTCAAATTATGAGGCAAATGTGCAATCACATCTGAAGATACATTCATCATGATTTACACTTCAATTTGAAAAGTGGTGATTTGGAGTTTTGACACATTCTAGTCGACTTATGGGTGTCTAAGTCGACTAATTAGGTAGTTAATCAGTAACAAAGTGAAACTTATATGGATTAATAAGTGGAGCCTATGATATCTGTGACTCTTTGGACTTGGAGTTATTTTAGGATAAGTCGACTTATAAGGTTCGACAAGTCGACTTATGAAGGTCGATAAGTCGACTTATGGAGGTAAACAAGTCGACTTATGTTTACACGGACTCTTTAAAACCTTCTCTCCCTTTCATTCTCCGAAACCTTATTCTATCTAAACCTCTAAAATTTCTTCTCCAAGTCGACTTATTTCTTGCAATCTCTTCAGATCTTCTTTGCCCATTATCTTTCGACCTCCATTATCACAACACCAACTCATTATCTCTTCACATAAACTTTTTTTTCAAAATCCCCTCTCTCATCTTTCTCAAACCCTAACCTGCGATTTTCTCCACTTCTCTCTAAATATCCATGGCTCCACAAAAATCTACAAGGGAAGGCAAAGAACCCGCTCCTCCACAAGGTCCCCGTGTTCAATATAGACCACGAGTTCGTGGGTCTTCTTCGAGAGGAGATGCTTCCAGAGAGGATGATGTGGTTGAACCTAGGTTTGTGTCAAGGGACGCACAAACTATGTATTATAAGGTACTCCAAAACGAGGTATTGATTCCTTCAATGAGATTCGATTGGAGTGAACTAGACCATAGTGAGTTTACAGATGTATTTTTTGAAATTACGAATCTTGAACTGCGAGATTTCTTGGGTTATCAGAATGAGATTTATGAAGAAGTAGTTAGGGAGTTTTATGCGAATCTCTATATGACTGATAGTAATGTTGAGGATGGTGTTTCTCTGAAATCGAAAATAAATGGAAAGGAAATTTTTCTTTGTGAGGCAAATATGTGCACTTTATTTCGATTGTCTAGAGGGGGAGTCAGGCCTAGAGCATCTTTTATTGATTTTGATATTTTGAGAAATGAGGATGGTGGGACCGATGAGGAGGCCAAAGAAAATTTCGGCTATACTGAGGAAAAAGGTGCTGATCTACTTAGTCGGTTATGCTCTGATCACTCCCCTCCATTTGAAGCAATGGACTTACCGTTAAACTATCGCTTGCTACATTATGCAATTAACAGGGTTGTTTACCCAAAGAAGGTAAGTAATAATCAGATTACTTCATTGGATAAAGAGATTCTTTGGCATATGGAGGAAGGGAGGAAAATCAATTATTCGAGCTTGATTATTCAAATGATGAGGAAAAAGGCCAGTTTATTACGAGGACAACTGAAAGGGAAACTAGGCCGGCATAAGGGAATGCCATATGCAGCTTTGATTTCCTCTCTAGCTCAATTACAACGGTGTGATCTGAATCATTATGCACATTATCCATATCCTCAGAGTTGGAGGTTCACTCCTTATAATTTGCGAAGCATGAAGCTGGTAAAAGCCGTTGAAAAAGGATGGGTATACTCCTATCATGTAGAGAAACTCGGTCTAACCTTAGAGGGTCAGCAAGTGCCTCCACGATAACGGTCTAAGAGGGCAGCGGATCGTCCGAGTAGCTCTCGGCCCAGTAATGTGAGAAGGGGTGAGGTATCTCACGAGGAGCTAAATGAAATCAACGAGCAATTGGATGACCTTAATGATCGTGTTGATAATATTCAAAGTATGTTTGTTGGGTTGGCGAAGAAGGTTGATGCTCAACACCGTATGTTGAAGAAGAATTTTAAGAAGTTAGGTTGTAGGCATGATGATTCTTCATCATTAAGTGTATTGCCTTTGCCTCGACCAACATTTACTCTTATGTTTTCTTTTAGTGTCTGTGGTGCTTTTTGCGTTTGTTGGATTGATATATTTTGTAATGACTATTGCCTTTATTTGTGTTTGATGCTGTGTTTATTTATAAACTTCATTTGAGACCATTGTTCATCTTGATTTTTTATTATGACAAAAAGGGGGAGTAATATTGGAAATTGATATTTGATTTAGGGGGAGTGTGTGTGTTTGATTTGAGACTATCCTATCTTGATTTCTATTAAAATTCCTTGGTTTATTAATTAAGGGGGAGACATACTAACCATAAAGACAAGGGATTAAAAAAAACCTTGATCAAGTTTCATGTTTTTCAAATTTCTTTTCAATTTCTAAATATTTTGTCATTATCAAAAAAGGGGAGATTGTTGGACCAATGGTGGTTGAAAAATTAAATCTCTTTATGTTTTGATACTAATAAAATATATAGAATTATTTAAGAAATTATTTCAGGTATTTTGGGATTATTATTCAATGAAAGAATTGTGCAAATCAAGATGAGCAAGTGATTAATCATTGAAGAATCAAGATGGAAGTTTCCTTATAAGTGAAAGAGACATTAATAATGAGGATTATAGAAGATTTGGATGGATATTACCGTTGAAGCCAACATAAGTCGACTTGCAACATCATAAGTCGACTTATACATCAAGATCTGAACAACATAAGTCGACTAGAACAGCATAAGTCGACTAACATATGAAGAAATGTCAACACAAGTCGACTAATAGTACATAAGTCGACTTATAGAAGGACATAAGTCGACTTACATAGCATAAGTTGACTTATAGAAGAGCGGAGATAAAATTTTACGAAAAATGTTGTCACAAGTCAACTTATACATGACGATAAGTCGACTTATGGGTACAGCAAATTAATTCCAAGAAGTCAATTAGTCACAAATAGAAAGGAGGATGTTAAGGAACGGTCATATCAATCATGCAATGGCTAGAATGGGTTCCAACAACTATTTTTCTTCAAATATAAGAGTGGATGATCAAAGAAAAAGAATATACAAGTTCTACAAGAAAAATACTCCACTATTGCTTCATATTTTGCTCACTATTGCTCTTATCTTGTTACACCATTGTATTGAACTTTGTTCTTCAAAATTTATCTTATTTCTCTTACAATTTGAGTGACCAGTGAAAGGTCACGTGTGAGGTAGGATTTGTGCCGGAAAACAAATCGGGTGTAAAGGTAGCTTGAGCCGGAAATCAAGTGGTATTGTAAAAAGTTCACACTGAACTACAAAGTGTGCAATAAAGTGGTTTGCAAAATTCTAAGTGGGAGCTTAGGTAGAGGACGTAGGTCTTAGCACCGAACCTCTATAAAAACAGTGTTTGCTCTTCTTCCCTACTCTTTACAATTAATTTTGATTAAATTGTTTTTGTGTGAATTAACTTTTGATTTTGTTGTAGAAATTTACAAAAAGCTTAAAGATCTATTCAACCCCCCTTTTAGATCGTTTACAAAAACTATCATCAAACCTGACATGGATGGTTTCCTCAACAGTCTTTGAGATAGGGTTATATACCCGAAAAGCCTTAGATGTAGATGAGTGGCCTAGAAAGATTCCTGAATAGGTCTTTGAATCAAACTTATCCAACAATTCCTTTGTATTCAGAATAGAGCACTTGCAACCGAATGGATGAAAGTAAGATATGTTAGGTCTCCTTCGATTCCATAACTTATAAGGAGTCTTCTTCAACAATGGTCACAACAGTATCCTATTCTAAATATAGCATGATGTATTCACAACTTCTGCCCAGAAGTAATTAGGAAGATTCATCTTACATAGCATAGTCCTTGCCATCTCTTGAATCGTCCTGTTCTTCCTTTCAACAACTCCATTCTGTTGTGGAGTTCTAGGAGTAGAGAAATTGTGGGAAATTCCATTTTCCTCACAGAATAATCTAAGATACTCATTTTCGAACTCTCCACCATGATCACTCCTGATAATGGCTATAGGTACTCTTTTTTCTATCTATAACTTTCTGGAAAGGGTCTTAAAACACTTAAAAGATTCATCCTTGTGTGACAAAAACAATATCCAACAAAATCTTGTAAAGTCATCAACAATAACAAGTGTATATTTCTTTCTGCCAAGACTTATTGTCCTAGTTGGACCAAATAAATCCATATGTAACAACTCTAAAGGTCTAGAAGATGTTACAATATTTTTAGAAGAAAAATATGTTTTAACTTGTTTTCCTTTCAAACAACTTTCACAGAAAAATTCTTTGTCAAAACTCATTTTTGGTAAACCTCTTACCAAATCAAATTTTGCCAACTTTGAAATGTTTTTAAAAGAGACATGACCAAGCTTTTTTATGCCAGATTAGTCTTTTTTCTTCAGAAGATAGAAAACATGAAAATTTTTGATTTTGAAAATCTTCTAAATCAAATTTATAAAGATTATTTCTTCTCTTAACATAAAAGAATATAGACCCATCTTTGTTTTTGAGTTCACAAAGATTTTGATTGAATGTGACTATAAAACCAGAGTCACACAATTGACTTACACTAATCAAGTTGTGCTTCAGACCATCAACAAGCATTACATTATCTATGCATGCAAAGGAATCTTTACCTATCTTACCGATTCTAATTATTTTGCCCTGCTGGTTGTCTCCGAAAGTCACCGATCCTCTCTTCTTATACTAAAGATCTAGGAACATAGACCTTCTTCCCGTCATATGTCGCGAATAGCCACTGTCTAAATACTAACGGTGTTTGTCGCATATACCAAGGAAGGATTTCTGCAGGATAAACTATTTTATTCTTTGGTACCCAAATTCTCTTGGGTCCTTTCTGGTTAGTAATATGCATATAAGGAGTGCTTTGACCCTTTTTACTAAAGTGTTGATGAAACCATTTTTGGTAGTGCACTTTACCTTGAGAAAGAGGCTTTATATGAGAATGAGACTTACTACCCTTTGATTATGCAGTCTCTCTTCTGCAGGGCCCAGCTTATCAGTGGTGGAAGACTGTCTCGGGTAGTACCACCAGACCTTGCCTACTGACATGGGACGATTTCCTGAGGGCATTTAAAGACAATTATATGCCCAAGGTGTACCTTAAGATGAAGATGCAGGAATTTCTGGATTTGAGGCAGGGTAGGATGACAGTGGCAGAGTATGAGATGAGTTCAATGAGCTCATGGGATATGCTACTGCTTTGATATCTACTGAGGCTGATAGGTACCGGAGGTTTGAGAATGGCCTCAATTTGGAGATTTGTACCAGGTTGGCTCAATCAGATATAGGCACCTTTGTTGAGCTGAGAGCTGCTGCAGTACGAGTTGAGCAGCTAATGAGACAGAGACAGGCTGAGACTAGTCAGGGGCCCAGGGGGAAGAGACCGAGTGATAGTTAGGGCAGTTCTGGTAGAGGTTTTGGCAAGCGTCAGAGCAGGACTTTCAGGTCACCGGGAGGATCTAGACAGACCGAATATGGGTAGAGAGTGAGGTTTGCTCAAACTGGCAGTGGCAGTCGTAGAGGTATAGGGAAGATGCCTCCAGTTTGTGAGCATTGTGGGAGCTCAGTCTGCTGTTAGTGGGAGATCAGGCAGTAATACCACGGTGCAGCATAGTCGGGGTGGTGGATCTGGACAGAGGGGCCGAGGTAGAGGCGGCGGTGAGGATCCTGTGAGGGCGAGGGCGGGGCACCCGATCCATCTCAAGCTGTGGTCTATTTCATGACGAGGCAGGAGGCCTAGGATTCTCCAGATGTAGTAGCAGGTGTGCTTCTTATTTTTGGTATTGAAGCATTCGCATTGTTAGATCCAGGATTCGCACATTCATTTATTGCACCGCATTTGGCATGTAGATTGCATGGGGATAGGGAGATGTTACAATATGAGCTAGAGGTGAGTACACCTCTAGGTAGTACTACTGCTCTGGGAGAGGTCTGTAAGGGGTGCTCGATCCAGATTGATTAAGCAATATTGAGGGCAGACCTAATAGTATTACCATTGCGAGAGATAGATGTGATTTTGGGGATGGATTGGCTTACTAGCCATAGGGCTATCATAGACTGCTACACCAAGGAGGTCGTATTAGAGTCTCTGGTCGCCTAGAAACGATGTTGAGGAGGAATTAGTCGAGCGATGCCGACTGGATGATCTCTTTCTTGAGTGCCACGAGGTTTATCTGAGGGGATGTGAGGCTATCGGCCCGTGTTATTGATCTTAGAGTTGGCGAGAGGTGCGAGAACATTCCCGTGGTCAGGGAATTTCTAGATGTGTTTCCTGATGAGTTACCAGGTTTACCGTAGGATCGGGAGACAGAGTTTATTATTGACCTAGTTCCAGGTACTGCTCTAATATCTATACCTCCATATAGGATGCTTTGTGGGCGAGGGAGTGAAGGCTCGATTCGGGGAGTTACTAGAGAAGGGTTTTATCAGGCCCAGTGTCTCACCTTGGGGAGCTCCGGTATTGTTTGTGAAGAAGAAGGATGAGACTCTGAGATTGTGCATCGATTATAGGCAATTGAATCGGGTGACAGTGAAGAATAAGTATCCACTGCCTAGGATCGATGACTTGTTTGATCAGTTGCAGGGAGCTCAGGTGTTCACTAAGCTGGATCTGAGGTCAGGGTATTATCAGCTGAAGATAGCAGATGCTGATGTGCCTAAGAGTGCCTTCAGGAGCAGGTATAGGCATTTTGAGTTTCTGGTGATGCTATTTGGGTTAACTAATGCCCCAGCAGCTTTTATGGCCTTGATGAATAAGGTCTTTCAGCCCTACTTGGATCAATTTGTAATTGTCTTCATTGATGACATTTTGGTGTATTCAAGGAGTAGACAGGAGCATGCGGAACATTTGAGGATTGTTTTGCAGCTTATGAGGGAAAAGCAGCTATATGCCAAATTCAGTAAGTGTGAATTTTGACTGGATGAGGTAGTGTTTCTGGGCCACATAATGACTGGAGAGGGTATTCAAGTCGATCCTAATAAGATAGAAGCAGTGATGAAGTGGGAAGCTCCTAGGAATGTGTCAGAGATTCGGAGTTTTCTAGGATTGGTCGGTTATTACCGAAGGTTTGTCGAGGGGTTTTCATTGATCTCAGCCCCTCTAACAAAACTTCTAAGGAAGAATGTACCATTCAGGTAGACTGAGGAGTGCCAGAAAAGCATTAAGGAGCTGAAACATCGGTTGACCACTGCACCGGTATTGGCTATTCCATCTGGGACTGAAGGTTATGAGGTGTATAGTGATGCATCGCATCAGAGATTGGGGTGTGTTTTGATGCAGCATGGTAGAGTGATTGCCTATGCCTCGAGACAGTTGAGGTCTCACGAGGTAAACTACCCAGTGCATGATTTGGAGTTAGCTGCAATTGTTTTTGCCCTGAAAATTTGGAGACATTACTTGTATGGTGAGACATTTCAAATTTTCACTGATCATAAGAGTTTGAGGTATTTGCTGAGTCAGAGAGAGTTAAATTTGAGGCAGAGGAGATGGATATTGCTACTGAAAGATTATGATTGTATGATTGAGTACCACCCAGGGAAGGCTAATGTAGTGGCAGATGCGTTGAGCAGGAAGTCTCACATCAGTGCAGCTCAGATTCAGGTATTGAGATTGCCTAATTTGATTCAGTTGAGAGTTTTAAATGTTCAGTTGAATCTGGAGCATGATGGAGCTTTGGTAGCCACTCTGAAGCTCAGACCGATGCTACATAACAGGATCAGGAGAGTTCAGGACAAGGATCCTGCTATGATGAAATTGATTGAGAAAGTGATAGTTAATTTGAGTTTGGAATTTGAGGTAAGAGATGGGACATTATGGTTGGGGCAGAGGCTTTGTATGCCTGATGTGGATGATTTGAGGTGAGAGATTCTGGAGGAAGCGCATATGGCTGCCTATGCTATGCATCCTGGCACTACCAAGATGTATAACACTCTTAAGCCACATTTCTAGTGGCCTAGCATGAAAAAGCAGTGGCGAGAATCGTCTCCGGATGTATGGCGTGCCCGGCGAGTTAAGGTGAGCACTAAGCTCCGATGAGGAAGCTTCATTCGTTGCCTATTCCTGAGTGGAAATGGGAACAAATTACTATGGATTTCATTATGGGGTTGCCTAGTACGCCGAGGCAGCATGATGCTATATGGGTCATAGTGGACCAGTTAACTAAATCGGTCTATTTCTTGCCAGTGAGGGAGAACAATTCTCTTGATCAGTTGGCCCAGAAGTATGTGACTAAGATAGTAAGACTGCATGGGGTTCCAATGTCTATAGTATCAGATAGGGATCCCAAATTTACTTCGAGGTTTTGGCAGAGTTTGCAGTCAACTATGCGTACCCGGTTGAATTTTTGTACAGCATTTTATCCTCATACAGATGGGTAGAGTGAGAGGACGATTAAGACTGTTGAGGATATGCTTCGGGCGTGTGTATTGGAATTTAGAGGAGCATGGGATCAGTATTTGGCCTTTATTAAGTTTGCCTATAATAATCATTATCATAGTAGCATTGGGATGGCATCAAATGAGGCTTTATATGGGAGACAGTTTCGATCGCCTCTATATTGGGATGAAGAGGGTTTGAGGATGACTGAGGGCCCAGAGCTAATTCAGGATACAGTGGATAAGGTAAAACCGATTCGGAGTCACATTAAAGCGGCTCAGGATAGACAAAAGAGTTATGTGGATCAGCATCGGAGAGATATGGAATATAATGTGGGCGACAGAGTTTTCCTCCGAGTGTCACCGTGGAGAGGAGTGCTGAGATTCGGTAAGAAGGGCAAGTTAAGCCCTAGGTACATTGGTCCTTATGAGATCATTGAGAGGATAGGACCTTTGGCCT
The DNA here is from genome assembly GCA_029891385.1 of Erythroxylum novogranatense. Lineage (NCBI taxonomy): Eukaryota > Viridiplantae > Streptophyta > Magnoliopsida > Malpighiales > Erythroxylaceae > Erythroxylum > Erythroxylum novogranatense. Next base: position 70,753,320 of record CM057233.1, read on the forward strand.
ATAAGCTGGCTTTACCGAGTGAGATGTCTCAGAATGTCTTCCATATGAGTATGCTCCGGAGGTATCGATCGGATCCGACACATGTGATACCGACTCAGGAGATTGAGGTACCTAGCAATTTGAGTTATGTTGAGGAGCTGGTTCATATTGTGGGATCACGGGTTAAGCAGTTGAGGAACAGGGTTATTTCATTGGTAAAAGTCCTATGGAGGAACCACTCAACTGAGGAAGCAACTTGGGAGACCAAGGAGCATATGAGGAGACAGTATCCTCACCTGTTCAACCAAGCAGGTAAGAATTTCGAGGACGAAATTTTTATTAGGAGGGGAGAATTGTAACATCTCATCAACGATGAGAAGGGTAAATTGGTCATTCGGGATGGGTTAGGAGTTTAGAAACATATCTCGGCATGTTCATACATTAGATGGCCTCTAAATATAGATGAATGATAATTTTTGCACATGCACATGATTGTACATGCATTCATGAAATTTCTTGGCATATGTGTCTAAATGTAATTTTTGTGAAATATGTGATATTTGTGCTTGAAAACTTGAATTGGAGTGATTTATGTGTGTTTTTCATTTTTAGGGATTTTTAGAAATTTTTCTGGAATTTTTGGGGAATAATGTCCGGACCGAAAAAATTGTCAAGTGACGAACTGATTGGCTTTTCGGTACTGAAAATGACTGTCCAATGGCACTGGACTATTAGACATATGATTTTCGAAATTATGAACTTTGAGCCATTGAAATTTGGAGACAAATTGGACTCGAAATTGAATTGAGATTGGAAAGGACCTAAAAAGTGTCTAAAAAAAAGACAAGTGGCAAGTGACACTTGTTACTTGCTTAGGGGTGTCTTATAGTTAATGGTTTAATAGTTATCTTAATCTTGGCAAGACTCATGACTCTTCTCCTTGAATGTATAAAAAAATCACTTTGAAAGCTAAGAATCTCTTCCATCCGTAGGTGCTTCTTTCCCTTTCCTTCGTTGGTTTTTGTTCACACTCCATACAAGAATTTTTCTTGTCTACTTGCTTGCTTCTTTTTCCTTCTCATACAAAACCAACCTTAAGCCTTGTGATGATGTTGGGACCCGATCCAGAGACCGGATCCCAACCGTTAAAAAGAAGACGGAAACGAAAACAGAACGGAGGCAATCGAAGGAAAAACGAATTCGAAAGAACGAATCACAATCGAAAGCGAATCGAAACAATGCAAAAAAAAATCCGAAAGCGAAAACAAAGTATCGGAAACGGAATTCGAATTCCGAAGCGGAAACAATAACCTAATCAAAATCGACAACGAAACGAACGAATCGAATAGAGCAAAACAGATACAAATTGAAGCGAAAGGAATACTGAAACAAAACGAAAACGGATCCGACATCCGACACAAATATCGTAAAAGACTATCGCGTTGGAAACCTTAGACTAAACTATCCGAAATCGGTCTAAAATTTTTTTCTTTTCCTTTCTTCCCTTTTCATTTTCATATTATTCATCTTTATTCAACCTTAAACAAAACATTAAAATTTTCCCTTATTGGAAATTCATCCATAAACAAATTTCAACTTATATAAAGCTTCTTAACAAGTATACCTATCTCAATATTCGACTTTTAACTACAAACATATTCTTATTTTATCTTCGCCATATAACCAATTTTCTTATCGAAAATTGGGCAGCATAACGGCTGCATTTTCAATAACCCAAACCTGCAAATGGCTTAAAACACACTTCTATATTTCTCAAACAATAACCAGTATCATCGGACACCCCATCCAGAATCCAAAACACATTCAACCACAGTATCCAATAGTCAAATACACATTCATATCTCAATTCAATATCCAAATCCCATTCACATTCATTCTCATATCAATTCATACTCATATACAATCCCCATTCATAACCAATTACATACTTATTTCATAACCATACGCAAATTCATAATTCATCTCATCCATGGCCAAATCAACAATCTTATCTCAATTCCATAAATAATTTCATAAAATCAATCCAAAACCCAAACCAATTATAATCATATACAATTTCATAACTCAAATCAATACCCAAATCCCGAATTCATATACTTCAAACTCCATTATATACCAAATTTCATAATTCATCCATAAACTCAATTCCCTACATGAAATACATCAATCATCTGCATATCCATACTTTATACACAAACTCAATCCCAAACATAAATTCATAATTTCTTTACATTCTGAAATTTCACAAAATACAAAACAAACAAAATCTAAGGACATCTTGACTTTCCTTCATCCAATCTCCTGCTTGATACCTGGAGATGGGGATGAAAGGGGTGAGCTAGACAGCTCGTGGATAACATATTTATACTTGAAAAAAAAGCAAAAACCATTTTGTAAAACATTTGTCATTTAGCAAATTTTTCTAAAACTTATTTCTTAAACCTTTCCACTTTTCAAATCATTTATACTGAAATTTTTAGTCTTTTCACAATTTCAAACTTCAAATTTTCATTTCTTGAAATTCCAAAACTTTTCAAAATTCACAAATATAGTTGAAAACATGAATGCAAGCAAATATAAATGCATCACATCATAAAGAAATCAAAAATCACATAACATTTCAGGATGGTTTGGTTTCGGTCCAAACGAAATGTACTACACAGTCCCGCATAGCGGTCCTATGCAGCGGTGAACTTATGGGAGTCCGAAATCGGAACTCCAGTGCCACTAGCGGGCAGGCAGGAGAAGCTTTTTAAAAATCAAGACCAATGCACTGACTCTAACTTATGGGACCTAACCAAACCCACAAAACACATATCATGCTCGAAAATCAAATTGTCCGAAGGCACATTTCGGAACTTAGTTTTCATGTCGCGCCATATCAAACAAATTTCATTCATAATTTTTCCTAAATTTCAAAATTCACATAACAATAAAATTCATATATCAAAAGTCAATCATAATTCACACTAATTCATACATCAAGTGCACAATCATTTCCAACCAAGGAATGCCACAATTTTTCTTTTCATAATTTCTCAATTTAATCATAAATAAAGAATTTCATAAATTTTTATCACTTTATCAAAATCATCAAAATCATTTTAAAACAATAACTTTAATCATTCGAAATCATAATGTCAAACATTAATCATAATTTTCAAACATATACAAAAACAATTTTTGCTTTCTTGATTTTTCCAAAATCACCAAAATTGACCTATAATTCAAAATTCATATATCAAAGTGCAGAATCATAATTTCCAAACAAATTTCTTTCATAAATTCCACCATTGCAAAATCCCATAACCATTTTTGCAAAATCCCATAACCATTTTTCAAGCATTCAAATCCAAAGGAGTTTTAAACCTCAAAGTCAAAGAATACATCAATTTCTCATTCAAAACTAAAAAAAGTAACAATTGTATCGATTTTATCAAAATCATCCGAACAATTGTATCAAATATTTTTAAACATTAACATAAACCATACTTTATAAACAATTTCAAAAGCCATGAATTTAATCATTCGGAAGTCAAAATTTTCCAACATTTTTATAAACAATATTTTATAAACAATTCCAAAAGCAAGAAATTTAATCATTCGAAAATCAACATTTTCAAACATTTATATAAACAATATTTTATAAATATTTTGCTTCTTGATTTTTGAAATCACTTAATTTGCTTATAATTCAAAACATAATCATATTTAGTCATTCGAAAACAATTGTTCGAAATCATAAACAATAAACTTCGTAACTCCTTTCTTTCTTGATTTTTTGAAAATATAAACAATAATTTTGTTTGAAGACACATAATTCTCAATAAATCAAACACATTGAAATCAAACAATTCATTCCAAATCAATAAATTTAATCTTAAACAATTTTATCAATTTCTTACATCTTTCCAAAACAATAACATTTATCATAAACCAAATTTTGTAAATCATTTCTTCAATCATTCCAAAACAATAATTTAATCATACACAATTTTAACAATATACATCAAATAATTCAAAACAATGCGTAATAATTCATCATTTAATCAAATTTTTCAAACAAGGATAATAATATTTCCAAACATTCGAAAAACAATAAATTTAACAATTCGTAAATCATTCCCAAAATCAAACATTCGAAAACAATAATTATAACCATTTTTCCTTTCTTAAATTTTCGAAAACACACAATTGACTTATAATTCAAAAATTAAACATGTTACCCACCTCAAATCCATGCTAGTACTTTGTCCAAAGCATCAATTCTCCAAAGTCCTTCTTCTTTCCTCAAATCTAAAATTCACTAAACCAAAATCATCCAAATTCAATATCATAAATAGCATAATCCTCAAAATTATCTATAGGAAACCCAAAATCATCATGTTTCCAAGCTATCTAAAGCAAAAATTTCAAAAATCCCCAAATCACAAAATTGACCTAAACTCTAACTCGCCTAAATCCAAAATTGAATCAATTAAACCATGCTATCTCTAAAATTGACCTTAGGAAACATAATCCCATACCATTTCCAAGCTATCTAAACCAAAAACTCAACAAAATCTCAACTTAAGAAAATTCAAAACTTACCTCTCTCTCTACCATTTTCGGATTTTTCAAGCTCCATTAGAGAGCTTTCAAGATTTTTCCACCCCTTTTCCCTTGAAAAGCATCAAAACCCCTCAAGAATCATGTAGAAAAGTCGAAGCATTCACCTTCTTTCTTCTCCTCCTCCATGATCGAAGCTCTCTCCTTTCTTTCTTCTTCTCTCTTCGTTTTCTTCTTCTCTTATTTTTCAGCTCATTGTTGTGCTTCTCTTGGGAAGAAACGACAACTCCCGTGCTTATTAATGCTATGTCATTTAATGGATGGCTAATGACCATTTTGCCCCTCCAATTTTGCCTTGTAACTTAACCTTTTAAGTGATGTACCCAATATGCCCCTAACTTCATGCTACTTTAGGACAATTTATAATCATCAATTTGAAGGAATTTTCCAAAACTTCCTTCTAGAAAAATGTTCCTCCTTGTCCTAATTTCATAATGACACTAAAATCATTTAATTTGGATCACTACACCAAAAGTTATGCTCCAAACAATTCGGACATGTCTTATGTTAAATCATTTTTCAGCACGTTATTTCCATCCAACAATTGAAATTCTTAAACACAAAATTGAAACTCGATGTCTTCATAACAATTGTAGCCCTATTTCTCTAGTTTAATCCAAATCAAAAATCACCTCATTTGGATTACTAGAGCAAACGTTATGGCTAAAATACTTTCAGATCTTACTAATCCAAAAATGCACACTAATCTGAACTTCAAGTCAGAAATTGAAAATCTTAGGGGCTAAATTGAATTTCACTTTCTTCAATTTCACAAAAGACTGAACCATGTTCAGAAAATTATCTAACTCACCTTGATTAAATTAATCATCCTTAATTTAATCTCATAAAAATACAAATTTCCCCTGAGAATGTAGATAATTGTCTTAGGAATCCAACGCTTCGAAAACCATGTCAATTAGATGTCGGAAGGAGAAATTATAAGCAAAAGATTGAAAAAGGGTCGGATTGGGAACGAAATAACAAAAACGGAAGGAGTCAAAATGAAATACAAATAACCGAAATTTTCAAAATTCATAACTCTTGATCCCGAACTCCAAATTTGACAAATTTGGTATCAAAAGATAACTCAAAGGAAGCTCTACAACTTCCCTGAAGGATAGAAAAATCAATTTGTCCTCTAATGGAGTCAAAAATCCAATCAAAGTTTCTGTCCTAATCATCTCTTCCTAAACAACTTCCAAATTTTGTTCGATCATAACTCCTAGCCCCGATATCGAAAAATTGCATACTTTATGGCGATAAATAGCTGGGAATATAAGCTACAACTTTCATGGAGACCATTTTCTCCAATTCAGACCACATCCATCTGGTGATTTGCCTCAAAGCACAGCATACACAATTCCACTCTTCATAGCATTTTTCAAACAAAATAAATTAACCCTAACTTTGACTGATCAAAACTTTTACTCCCGATATCAAAAAATAGCCAAATTTATAGCAACAGAAAGCTCTCAACAGTAGCTACAAGTTTCATGTAGATCATTTGCTCAAATTTGGCCTAAATCAAAAAGTCAACTCTCAATGACCAAAAAATCAAACTTTTCATATTTTCACACTTTTTCTCTTTATTTCTTGATTTTCAACTTAATTTTTAATTTCTCGTTCACTTAAACTTGTATAATCTATACAAATCTATTCAAATCTCAAAGTCATCAAAATCCATCAATTCTTTTTATCATCAAATTGTTTTAAAACATAAACATAGCTATTTCATAATTCATATTCAAACATACTTATTTCATACTTTTTATTATTTCTAATTTCACTAAAAGATCGGGGTCCAACAGATGATGATGATTAGTGTGGGTGTGGGTGATGGCCGAACGTGTTGGTGAGAGGTAGAGAGTTGAAGAAATTTGAAGACTTGAAGAATTAAAGCTTGAAGCTTGTTTAGGTGAGAATTTTGTATTGTATTCTTTAATTGGTAGTTAGAAGTATTTATTGTGATTAATTGTGCATTAATTCCATAAAGCTTATGGTTGGCTTGTCTGGGTATGATTGTATGTATGTATGAGGATGAATGATGAACATGTTGTGAATTGATTTTGGATTGGTTTTGATATTTGAATGATGTTAGATGAGTGGTAAATTCAAGTAAGAAACTTGTGAGTGAGTACTGCAAATTTGTGACTACTTATGCAAATGAATGGTTTGATGAACTTGTGGTTGATTTCTTGGCTAAATGGAATGCTTATTGATGTAGGAATGGTGATAGGATGAAAGGAGTTGAGTTAAATATGAAATCTGAAAATTTTACTTTGTGCATGTTTCAGGTTTTTGCTCATAACTTTTGATATGGTTGTGATATTGAGATGATCTTCAGCTTGAATTCAACTTAAGAATTTTTTCTAGAATTCTTATGAAGGAAGTTCTATCCAATTGTGGTTTGAAGGGTTTCGAATTTGGCTTTGAAAGTTAGATATATGTGCAGGGTGAATAGTGGTGTATATCACATTGGCTTATTTGTGACCAGACCTTTGGAAATTTTTCTAGGCTAAAGTAGACTGATTTTGTGAAATTGGTCTTCATGAAAGTTAAATATTTACTTGTTAGTTTTCTAACGCCACTAAGTATGAACTTTTTCAATTTGTACGTTGAAAGTTATGATTTGTTAATGTTCAGGTGGTAATTCAGATCAAAATGTGTTTTGTGTGCAAATGGCTCTAAGTGTATAGGTCTTGTAATTTCTGTGCTCTGAAGCTAATTGGGGACTGTTATGATTGGAATTATCTTAAGTGATCTTATGTAAAGTTGTAGAGGATTGTTGTATATTTCTAATGAGGTATAACATGCGAATTTTGGATGTAGGAGTTGTAAGTTATGAATTTGTAAAGTTTGGCTATGGTTTAGGTCATGTGCTGTTTTAACACTTCTTAACAGGGTAGCCACATTAATGGGTGAATTTGACCTAGTTAAAAGTAGAATTTTCTTTGAATTCCTTCTTGAGAATTGTAGTATATTGTCTTATCTTTTTATTTCTATATGGTATGGAATTTTTTCCCAAGGGTATATGGAGTTATGAATTTTGGAATATTTTGTTACTATAAGAATGAGAATTATATAGGCAAAAGCTTTGCTTGAGAATTTGAGTTGTTTAGAGATTGAATTGGCTTCTATGTTGTTCATGAAAGTTGTAGGATATGTTTTTCTCTTTTGATTGATATAAAACTTGGAATTTTTGGCAAAGAGGATGGAAAGATACAAGTTTTGGAAAAATATTGTACTGTTTTTAATGGTCATGTGAAGGCAGTGGCTTAGATTGAATTTTTGACACCCTTAAAGGTGAAATTGGTTTTCAAGCCCTTCATGAAACTTGTAGGATTTTTCAAGATCTTTCCAATGAGATCTTATTTGTGATTTTTGGATGTGTGTGTTAAGAGCTATGTAGTATGGAAGAATGGTAGGTTTTATAAATGGTTTTGAGAAAATTGGTTTTGAAAAAAAACATAAATTAAAATCCGGAATCACACATCTCACGAGGGCGACAGATCGCCCTCTCGAGATCGAGGGCGAGACCCATTCTTTTAATTTTTTATTTTTTAATTATTTAGTTTTATTATCAATGCTATTTAATTCTTTTGTCAATTACTTTTTCTTCCGACGTTCGATTAACCTGATTCTCGAGGCATCGGATTCGTGTAATATTTAATTTCATTTATTTGTGAAATTGAAGATTTTTAGAGATGAAATTGACGGGGATTAATTAGGTCAAAGTGAGGGGACCGGGTAATGATTTTTCTGATCTGTCTTTTATTAATAATTGGACCTATAGAGGTCCGAATTGAGTGGTTTTAATGTCTATGGCTTTCTAATTTTTAGAGAAAATTTAAGTGATGGGAATTTGTGGAATAGTGCCGGAAATGTCACGAACATGCATTGTACACATTTTAATTGCTACATGTGCATTATTTAATGCTTCTTATTGTACATTATATTTTGACTGTTATAGAGGCACATTTGGAACGTTAGCCCACAAACGTTGCCGAGACTTCCAGGCATTAGCTCGGAAGCTATTGGTGAGTGACTTAGATGGTTTTTCAATCATTATTTTTTATAATTCTGCACTTATAACTCTGTGGAAAATAATGGTGAGCTTGTGCGTTGTTTATGACTGGATTCCGGACTGGAGGTCCGATGTATTGGGATGTGATGACATAGAAGTGCTATATGTGATTTTAATTTGATTAATTGTGAACTATTTGTGTGAATGTGTTAATTTGGGATCGATCGTGATGTTGGCATTGCTTTATTTCGACATATGCATGAATGCATGATCAGTTAGTGACAGTTATGACCTGAGCAGCCACCGAGAGCTTAAAGCTCAACGTAATTGGGCATCAAGCCCACAATGATTCAGAGCCTCAGGCTCAACGATTAATGCGCCCAAATTGGGACAGTTTTAGGCGCTCGGTCACAACAACGTAATAATTGGAAAGTGTCACATACGCATTTCATGTGCATTTGATTTGGTTTATTTGATTGGTAATAATAATCATGTGGTACTTCTTAATGTGACATGATGAAACAACTGTGTTATACTTGACTATGCATGAATTGGGTGAACCATCGATGATGGTTCCTCATTGAGTTCGCAAACTCACCCAAAATTGCAACTTATTTTTCAGGACCGAGAGAGTAGACTCCTAGCTCCAGAGGAACTTTTTCTGCCATGTAGATCGTGTTGGCAAGAGAAGTCATGGCTCACAGGTCGGTCAACTGAAATTTTTGGGGGATGACCTAGTTAGGCTTTTGTATTAGATTTTTTTGGAGTAATGTACAGACAGTGAAAAAAAAACTGACAGAGATGTAAATTACTGCTTTTGATGAAATGAAATGAGGAAACATTTTGGTTTCAAAAATTATTGATTTTGATATTGATGTTTTATGATTATCATGCCATGTGAAATACAGTAGTGATTGTTCGTAGTTTACCCTTATCGTAGGATATGTATCGGAATAACCTACGGGTATTCTGGTGCATACCCTACGGTAAGGGGGTGCTACACTTGAGGTGTAAGCTTATGAATAAGCTCGACACATGCAAAGGGTAAAGATTAAAAGGAGAATTTAGAATGATTATGTACAAATGAAGTGTAAAGCTAAGTTAAATTAGACACATATGAATTATGAAATGGGAATGAGCATAATATGTGTTTTAGAACATATGCCCGGGATTGTCATTGAGCATGCATTGTACATAGTCCATTTATACAATTGTGTATAAATAAAAGTTTATATGTGTGCAATTATTGATGAGTGTGCAATGTGTGTCTTGCATAAATGGGTTGTGTAGGTCAAGTGTCTGCATTCAGGCGTTCTCAAAATTTGAAAGCAAATGCTAATTTAAAGTGTGTTGTGAGTAGATCGAGATGGTCTCACTTCATTGTTTGTTATTTAAATTTTTGTATTATTTGACTATTAAATAATCTTGTAAATGTGATTGATTATGTTGGTTTCTAGACAGGAGGTTCGATGATTGTTGTTGGGCTCGGGCCCTGGATTCCCGAATCCCGAGGCGGCCCCTCGGGTCGCGCCCGTGCCGAGCTCTTAAACCGCAGACCCGATCCCAACATTTATACATAACCATAATGGCGAGTCACATAACATACATACATACATACACAAAACGATCGTTCGATACACACATACATTGCCATACATTCGCAGCTAGGAATTAAAGACCCCAAAATCATGGGGATTTCATACCATTAGTATTCAACATCATACGAAATACAGAACATAGTTTAAAACCAAAATACATGAAATATGTTCCATGAGAGTATGCTCAGAGGACCCAACAAATACGAACTTATAGCAAAGCTCCTAATTGACTCGAAGTTTCCGATGCCTCGCAAGATCAACAGTCGACCTGTTCTGTACCTGAGGAGGGAAAGATAATGGGTTGAGCTACACAGCTCAGTGGCTAATATAATTATAGCCATTGGCAACTAGCACAAATCCCAGCATATGAATGTATATTATATATATATATATAGATAGTAAGTTAAGCATTCACATGGTTCTCAAACAATTTATGCATTCAATACAATTAAGTCATTAGTTCATAATTATGTCACAAAGTATGCTTCATAATGATCAATTCACATATGCAATGCACATCACAATGGCTCGAGGGTTCCATGGAAACAAAAGGGAGAAACCGAAGTTTACACCCTGAACGAAATGAGTCCATTCGGATCTCATATGCCACAAGCGGGCAGCCGGGAGAAGGCTCTTGTCTACGTGCACGTGACGAACGAAATGGTTCCACTCTCGCCCAAACAAAAGCATATATTCATGCTCAAAATCAATTGTCATATGTATACTTTCATGTTTCTCATTTATTCAAAATGCCATGACCGAAGTCGAGGCATGACATGCTTAAAATCATGTTCTCATGCTTCTCATATGAAATCAAAAAGTCATTTATTTATCACATTTAAACATGCATAACATATAACATATATTCATACATAGGAAAGAAATTGCCTAATCACACAATAACTATAAATATATTACCCACCTAAGATCGCTCGAGAATCCGATTCACTGATGTCCTTCTTCTTGCGATGAAATCGGGTCAGCTTGGTTTCCTAAAACAACCAAGTTCCATTTAATCAATATCCATAGTAAATATTCAAAGCTTGGAATCCAAAATAAAGCATTAAAATCTATATCCGATCTTCTCCTACAATTCTGAACCCTTCAAGGCTAATTCCGAACTTCCCAACCTCATAGAACTTGTAGCCTTTTATTTCTAGTTCATAACGAATCTGGAATCACCTCAATAGGACATCTATACCAAAAGATATCCTCGAAAATGAACAATTCTCGTTTTCAAAAAAAGGGGCTCGCCGCGACGAAGAGACGCTCGTCGCGACGAACGACTGCGGCGAAGGCTCACCGCGACGAACAAATATCACACGTCGCGACGACTCCTGCGTTCCACACGTCGCGACGAATAATCGTAAAATTATTTACACGTCGCGACGTGGCTCCCTTCCTCACACGTCGCGACGCTATTAATACGTACGTCGCGACGTTTGGTCTGGAGTCCGACTCCGAAACCCAGCTTCTGCAGAACCTAAATACGATTCTTCCCCTTTTACCCCTTTTTACCAAAACTAACGCATCTAAACAATACATCAAGTCTCATAAGGTATTTCTAACCCATTCTAGACTTCAAATCAACCACAAACGCATCAACCCAAGGAATCTCACCGTTTCAACCCTAAAACCCTAAAACCGTCGATTCTCCCATATTCAACATTTTCTAGGTTTAAACCTAACCAAAACAAGAAGAAACGAAACTAACTTACCCTAAATGAGCTTCAAATCTGCCGAAAAACGTCAAATCTCCTTTCTCTTCTCTTCCTCTCCTCGACGGCGTCCTCTCTTCTCTTCTCCTTCTTTTCTCTTTTCCTTCTTTCTTTTCTATTTTCTCTTAACCTAAACCTAAGGCATGGGAAAATGACCAATATACCCTCCTTAGTTAAGCCCAAATCCATTCCAACATAAGAAATCTTCCTAAAATGTCCTTACACCATTTAACCCTCTAAGCCCTTATTGAAACCATATTTAATCACATGAAGCTATAAACACATAATTAACGAAATTCATGCTTAATGACATCATAAAAAAAATTCGGGGCCTAACATTTCTCCCCCTATAAAAAGAAATTTCGTCCTCGAAATTTACCTGAATCATCGAATAGATGCGGATGCTTCTCCCGCATGGCTTCCAATGGCTCCCAAGTAGCCTCCTCTACTGAATGATTCCTCCACAGGACTTTGACTAGCTGAACTGTCTTGTTCCTGAGGACTTTTTCTTTGGTATCCAAGATCTGCACTGGAAGCTCCTCATAGCTCAAATCATCCCTCAACTGAACCTCACTAGCCTGAATGATATGAGAAGGATCCGATCTGTACCTTCTCAACATGGACACATGGAAGACATCGTGAATCTGAGCCAACTCCGGAGGTAACGCCAATCTGTAGGCGAGTGGTCCAATCCTCTCAAGGATCTCATACGGACCCACATACCTCGGACTCAACTTACCCTTCTTACCGAACCTCAATACTCCTTTCCAAGGAGACGTCTTAAGGAACACCTTCTCACTGATTTCATACTCCATTTCCTTTCGGTGAGCATCAACATAACTCTTCATCCTATCCTGTGCTGCCTTAAGCCGTTGCTTAACCAGATTGACTTTCTCAAATGTCATCTAAATCAATTCTGGTCCCACCAATTGCCTATCTCCTTCCTCATCCCAACAAATCAGAGTCCTACATCTCCTGCCATACAATGCCTCATACGGAGCCATCTGAATGCTCGAATGGTACGAATTGTTATAAGCAAATTCGACCAACAACAAATGCTCATCCCAAGCTCCATGAAAATCCATCACACACGCCCGAAACATCCCCTCAGACACAAAATGCAACTTCGTCCCCAACGCTTCCTGCAAACTACCCCAAAATCTCGAAGTAAACCGAGGATCTCTATCAGACACAATAGAATCCGGAATCCCATGCAACCTCACTATCTCATCGATATACTTCTTTGCTAACACATGCAAAGAATCAGTCTGCTTAATCGCCAAAAAGTGGGCTGACTTGGTCAACCTATCCACAATCACCCAAATGGTATCATGCCTCCTGCTGGTCCTAGGCAAACCCATCAGAAAGTCCATTGTCACTCGCTGCCACTTTCACTCCGGAATAGGCAACGGTCTCAACTTGCCCGAAGGTGCCTGGTGTTCAGCTTTGACCTGCTGACACACTAGACACTTACTGACGAACTCTGCTATATCCCTCTTCATGCCTTTCCACCAAAAATGCTCTCGCAGATCCCGATACATCCTGGTGCTACCTGGATGCATGGCATAAGGCGCATTATGTGCCTCATCCATAATCTCAGCCTTAACCTCCTGCACATCAGGAATACACAATCTGCTCCCCACTGTCATCAGCCCATCATCCTGCACATCTATCTTAGAAATCTTGCCATTCCGAATCTCATCTCTGAGCCTGCTCAAATCCGCATCCTGAGTCTGCAATTCCCTAACCTTTTCTCTGAGAATCGGCCTCACTCTGAAATTAGCCAAAAGACACTCCAGCTCTTCCTGCGTCAAGCTTATCCTAAGCTTAGCCATCTCTTCCAATAAAGGAAGATAAACCGATCGAACATGCTCAATTAGAGTAATTAGAGTAAGTGGTCTTCATGAAAGTTTTAGATGATGTTTTTATCTTTCCATTGATATGAAGTTTGCAATTTTTCAATATCGAGGCTAGGAGTTATGAGCGATTAAAAATTTGAAGTCGTTTAGGAAAAGCTGTTTTGGATAGAATCTTTGATTGAGGTTTTGACATCTTTTGAGACCTAATTCGATTTTGAGTTCTTCAGGGAAGTTGTAGAGCTTCCTTTGATCTTTTTATTGACACCAAATTTGTCAAATTACGAGTTCGGGATCGAGAGATATGATTGTGGAAAATTTAGGTTTTGAAGTTCCATTACTTTGTTTCTTTATCCGATCCCTTTTGTAATCTTTTGCTTATAATTCCTTCGTCCGACATCCGATTGATTTGATTCTCGAAGCGTTGGATTCCTAAGATATTTAATTTCATTGTTATGGAATATTATGATTTTTAGGAGATTAAATGGAAAGAGATTGATTGAACCAAAGTAGGAGATTTGGTTATAGGTTATAAGTCGGATAATTTTCTGAACATGGTTTAGTATTTTGCGATTTTTGGGAGTTGTACAACTCCGATTTAGTTGATTCTTAAGTGAAAATAAAGTTAAGATATAGGGCTACAACTCTTATCAAGGGATCGAAATTTAAATTCATCCCTAAAATTGTTAATTTTTGGACTGAAGTTATGTTAATGTTCAGTCTCGGATTTTGTGAAGGTCCGATAATATTTTGGCTATAACTTCTTCGTTTTAGATCCGAATTGAGCGGCGCCAGTTGCGTTGGATTCGTAAGATCTAGAGGAACAATTTTCAAGAAGAAAGTTTGTCCAAATTATTTCGTTTAGATGCTTGAAAACAGAACACAAACTATCAGATTTTGAAAATCCTGTACAGGGGCAAACTTGGAAATAGGCAAATAAGTGAGGGCAAAATGGTCATTTGCCCTCCATTTTTAATGACATGGCATAAAAATCATATGGGTGTCATTTGGGAGAGAAGAACCACGATTTTTCTGGAAATGAAAGAAAGAAGAAGAGAAAATAAGAAGAAAGAGAAGAGAAGAAGTTTTCGTATGGAGGAAAAAGGAAAGAGAAAGTAAGATTCAAATTTTTGGTCTTTAAGCATGAGTTTTGCATGGATTTCAAGGGGAAAGGGAAGAAAGAAGATGAAGTTACCATGGAGCTTGAAAATAACGAAAATGGAGGGAAAAAAGTAAGAGAGAGAGAGTTTTGATTTTGAGTTTTTTGATTAGTTTGATGGTTGATTAAGCTTGGAATGGTTATGGATTTAGTTTATCTATGATTATTTGAAGAGATTAGACTATGATTATGTTTAATTTTGGATTAATTGTGAATTGGGGATTATGTCAAAATTTGAAATTAGGGGTTTTTGAAATTGATGCTTTAGATGGCTTGAATTAGTGATGAGTTTGAGATATCCTAAGTTAATTTTGATGTTTATGTTTTAGGTGAAGTTTAATTTGAAAAATTGTAAATTGGGGGTTTAGGCTTAATTTGGAATTTGGGGATTTTCCCAAATTTTGTGAATTAATGGTGTAGAATCATCAATAATAACATGAATTAATGAAATATGGAATCAATTTTGAAGAAGTTATGATTTATGATATGGAATTTGTGTAAATTGGTTTAGGCCAATTTTGAAAATTGAAGATTTTCAAAATTGGAGATTAAAATAGCTTGAATATGAGAGGAATTGATATTTCCTAAGTTCAATTTGAGAAATTAAGTTAAGTATGATATTGAATTTGATTGGATTGGTTTAGGTTCAATTTGTAATTTGGGGGTTTTTGAAATTAGTGATGTAACTATCTTGGAATTAGTAAGAATTGATGACTTATGCATCAAATTGAAGGATTAAGTTATTTATGAGATTAAATTTTGGATGAAATTGATTTAGGAAATTTTCAATTGGAAGGAAGAAAGGAGAAAAGGTCAAATTGAAGCATTGGACAAGATGCTAGCATGGATATGAGGTGGGTAGTATATTTATTTATTGAATTATAAGCTAAATGTGAATTTTTGAAAATTAAAGAAAGCAAAATTTGATTTTTGATAAATTATTATGGATAAAAATGTTTGAAAAAGGATGTAAATGTTTGAAATTTTGATTTCAAAGGAGTAAAATGAGTTTTAGAAAGTGATTTATGATTTAAATGATTTAAAGAAATTAGTGCATGTTTGGTCATGAATGTGATTATTATGTGATTAATTTGGTGATGTGCATTGCATTAGATTGATTATGTGAATATATGTAAATATATGCTTGTGTCATTTATGACACAATTTGATGTTATGAGATGAAAAATATGAAAAGCAAGATGTTTGAAAAGTGCCTTCGGGCTATCTGAAATTATGTTTTGCTTATGTGCTATATGGGTTTGGTAAGGTCCTTTGTGAGTCAGCGTTGTCTCTACCTGTTTAAGCCTTCGCCCGACTGCCTGCAATAGGCATAGGAGTTCCGATCTCGGACTCCCTCGCTCACTGGCCGCATGAACCGCTATGCGAGAATGTGCGAGACGTCTTTTGGACCGAACCAAACCAAACCATTTGATGTGTTATGTGATTTGTGTTGGATGCCGCGGTATAACCCGCAAACACACGCCGCAGTATAACCTGCAAACACCTACGGGTGGGGTGTGGGGTCCAACACGAAACCACTTGACGTGTTATGTGATTTTGCTTTGTTTATGTTGTGATGTATTATGACGTGATGCATTCATATTTGAAATTGTACATGAGAAATGAGAAAGTAAATGTTTATGAATATTTTGAAAATGAAGATTTGGAAAGTTTAGAAAATGTTGATGAAGGTTTATGAATGTTTTAAAATGTTTTAAAATGAATGTTTGGATAAATTTCTGAATGGGAAATGTTTGAAAAGTTTTAAAGGACAATTTTCGCTTATGTTTCAATTTATAAATATATTATCCACGAGCTTCCGAGCTCACCCCCCCTTTCATCCCCAATCTCCAGGTTTTTAAGCAGGAGAATGGATGGAAGACGAGCAATGTTTGTATTTATGTGTAAAGTTCGATGTTCGTATTGGATTTTATGGATGGTTAGAAAACCAGAAAAAGTGTATTTAGTCCGAATGTAGAGAATGTGTTATGAATTCTGGATGTATGTATTTGAGTTAGGTTGTGGAATTGAATATGTGTATGATTATGGATTTATTTACCAAATTGTATTTGCGTATGGATTTGGATATGAATGCGATTGATTGAGATTTTTGTATGATCAATTGAGAATTTATGAAGTGTTAGACATAGGATTACGTTTCTGCTGGTGTTTGGATTCCGGACGGGAGGTCCGATGATTCTGCATTGTGTTTGGACATTTTAAAAGTGTTTTTGACTCTTTGTAAATTTTTGGGCTGTCAAAATACAGTCGTTATGCTGCCGAAATTTCGATAAAATTGGGATAAAAATGTAATTTAAGATTTGTATGGATCAATAAGAATATGATCAGATTCAGAGATTTGCATGAGAATGATTTTCCAAAAGTGGAATTTGCTTATGTGATTTTGAATGAGATTGACTAATGAGGTAAGAAATGAGAATAAGAAGAAAGAAAAAAAATTTCATACCGGATTTTGGAACGTCTTAGGGTTTCCAACGCGATAAGTTATCTATACTTTGTGTTTCTCCGGGATGTCGGACATTCGTTTTCCGATTCGCTGAGATTCGTTCGCTTTGTATTTGATTCGATTCGCATTCGATTCTGAATTCCATTTTTCGTGCTCCATTTTTCGGTTGGGATCCGGTTCCCGGATTGGGTCCCTTGTGTTTTTCCGGGATGTCGGACATTCGTTTTCCAATTCGCTGAGATTCGTTCGCT
The DNA here is from genome assembly GCA_029891385.1 of Erythroxylum novogranatense. NCBI lineage: Eukaryota > Viridiplantae > Streptophyta > Magnoliopsida > Malpighiales > Erythroxylaceae > Erythroxylum > Erythroxylum novogranatense. Next base: position 70,771,001 of record CM057233.1, read on the forward strand.
TTGTATTTGATTCGATTCGCATTCGATTCCGAATTCCGTTTTCCGTGCTCCGTTTTTCGGTTGGGATCCGGTTCCCGGATCGGGTCCCAACACCTATATGGGACAGTTAGGCACTCGTTCACAATAAAGTAATAAATGAAAAGTGGGTCTCATGTGTACTACATATGCATAATATGAATGATTAAATTGTATTGGATATGAAATATTGTGAATTATGTGTTATGTGACTGGGTGAGCCATCGATGATGGTCACTCATTGAATTCATAAAACTCATCCAAAATTTGCAATTATTTTTTAGGATCAGAAGAATACCCCGTTAGGCCAATAGGAGTATGCCTAACGGGGTATACCTATAGCGTTTAAGTGAAGGATAGAGGTTGAGATCAGTACACGTCTACATTGCATTTCTCTATTTTGTATTGAATTGTATATTCCACAATTTTTTGTATAAATTGGTATTTTGAAATGACGTAAGTGTATTGTATTTGTAAGTGGGCCTAAATTGGTTATAGTTTCTGCATAATGGGTTGCGATTCAAAAAAAAAAATTATACCAATTTTTGAATGATTGAGTACTTTAGCATGCCACCCTCGTGGGGTACGGACTCGGATATCACCCACGATAATGAGTTTGGGTCCTTGCGAGAGTGGGGCGCTACAGTTTAAATGTGGATGCTTTATGCTCATTTGTCACTATAGGCCACGATTATTCATTACGTAAATATTTTCCTTTGATAAAGATAGTTTTAGTGTTTAAAATGCTTTCACATTTATATCCAATTTCATGCCTATCATTAGAAGTCTTTTGAGCTCCTAACATATTTTCTAGTTTTTCACTCCCTCTAGTGAATTTGGATGAGAATCTTTGAGAGCATCAATTTCCTTTTTTAACATTTCATTCTCACACCTTAATGTATATAAGTCATGATTGTCAATAATAATCACAATTTTTATTCTTTAATGCTATATAATTCACTTTTCATTTTTTCATTATTATTTATGCATTTATCCAATTATTTTTGAACTTCCTTGAGTTTTAAATATATTTTTTTCTTTTTCTTACGCATGACTTCTAGACTTTCAATAATTTATCATATGTCATATCCTCATCACTGTCATTACAAGAATTTGGGTTGGATGTTACCTTATCATTATCCACAGTGATAAAGAACATATGAGATATATCTTCTTTTGAGTGCTCACTTTCAGATTCACTTACGTCGTCGCAAGTTGATGATTTAAATGTTTTTTTTTCTTATCCTTCTTACAATTTCTTTCAAACTTCTCATTGTCATTGAGTTAAGGACAATTTGTCTTTATATGCTGAGTTTTCTACATATGAAGTAAATAATGTTAGAGTATTTTTATTTTAAATCACTTTTTCTATCCATGAATTCCTTTCTTTTGGAGAACTTTTCTTTAAGATATTAGTCGACCAATATGACATATAAGTTAACCAATGCATCAGTTAGTGTCAAACTTTGCATACTTCAAATTTGATAACTTTAACTTATATTAGTCGATTATTAACCCGTATAAGTCAACCAATCAACCGAAAAATATATTTTAATAACTTTAAATGCCAAATAACTTATTTAATCCAAATACGATTAAAACACTTCTCAAAATGATCTCAAAGATTATTTGAAAGATTAAGAGGCCTTTATATTAAAATCAAAAGCTTCAATACCTTTTGATGGATGTAAAGACCCATGCAATGAAGTAAGATGAAATGATTATGCATGATGAGTTAGATCTTCAAATTAACAAAGTGATCTTGCAAATAGTAATAAAACATGTGAAATGACTTTGATGAGCCCTGAGATTCTTTGTTCTTGTTTTGATATTCATTTCATCAGTTGCAAACTTCAACTTCTCTTTATCAACTTCATAAACTATCTTCTTGAGTTTATGGATTCATTTTCTTACAATACTTCTTTTTTATCAAAATAATAAAAACATTAGTAGTAATTATGTTTTGTTATCATTAAAACATCAGTTGGAACCTTTCTTGGCTCAACAAGTACAAAATATCTCCTAACATTTCTTAAAATGGTACTATTATTTTCTATCCTTATCTATGGTATTATATCGCACTTTAGCATTTTTAAAATGGTATTGGTAGTACCTTAAATCCTAACTAAGTTAGGTTTTTGACAATTTTTAGTATATGAGTCATAAATTTAGCCTATGACATGTTATAACTAGGTGAATTGGACCTATTAGGCATTAATTGGTGTTATCTTAAAATTATCTCTTTAAATGCTCTAAAGATGTGATTTTCACCTTAATGTTTCTTAATAAATCTAAATAAACCCCTATCTTTATCTCTGTTACCACTTTTAGGGTGTAGTGAGAATTATTTTTAGTAACTTTGGGATGCACTGAATATTATTTTACTACTGTTAGGGTGCAAAGTGGTACTAGAAATAATGATACAAACTTTCTTAGACCTTTTGTGAAATAATGAGTTGCAAATCACACCTTTAGCCTACCTAAATATGATAGAGGCTAAATGGTGGATTTAACAATGCACTGAAGCTTAATTAGAAGTTTGAGATATTTAACTTGAACAAGGTCTAATATATTACTTAAAGTTGACTAGTTAGCTACTCTATGGAGATTCCAATTTCAATCCATCTGAAAGTTGCAAGAAGGATTTTACAATACATCAAGGGCACTATTAATTTTGGTTTATATTAGTTAGCCTTTAATAATTTCAAACTTAGAGGTTTTAATAATAGTGATTAGGCTGAAGATATTAACGACCGAAGGAGTACTATTGGCCTCTATTTTAATTGCACAATACAACTTGTACTTAGATCTTGAAGAAGCAACCAATTGTTATTCTATCAATTTGTGAAGGATAATATGTAGTTGTTAATTCTTGTATGATTCAAGTAATTTAGTCAAGAAACTTGATGAAATAACTATTTTTTGAACAAAGGAAGCCTACTAAAGTTTTGTTGATAATTGATCATTGTCTCAGCCAAAAACCTCCTATTTTATAAATGCAACAAGCATATAACATATTTCATTTTGTTCATTAGTGATACAACTCAATTATGTGAAATCTTCATATCAAATTGTACATATTCTTAACAAAGCCCTAAAATTTGATACATTCGAAGTATTAAGAAGTTTGTTTGTACTAATTAAAGGTCATATTTAAGGAGGTGTTTGAAAATAAATGACTTTAATGTTTGAATGAATCTTTAACTCTATTGTTGTCTCTTAGAAGTATGGGAAACATTTTAACTATCTTCAGATAAATGTTGTTGCTTGAAAAATGTTAATATAAGTGTGCTGAACATGGTTTGAAATTTAAATCAGTATTAGTCGATCTTAGAATTAAATTTACATACCGTTCCGGTTCAAATTTGGTATTAAATTTCAAATTTTGGTACCAGATTTAAATATTGGTCGGTACTGGCCGATTTTGGTTGTATCAGCTGATACCGGCCGGTATTCAAAATACCGGTTAAATATCGATTGGTGTCGGAAATTTTAAAAAATTGAGAGATTTTTTTGCAAAATTTCATAAATTTTCAAAATCTCTTCCCTCCCTCTCCTTCCCTCCTTTTTTTCAAACTTTTAAAATAATAACAAATATTTTATTACTAATAATAATTATAAATTAAATAAAACTTAAAAATAAAATATTTTAATTTTAATTACTAATAAATTATTTTTATTTAAATTTATTTTAATATTTTATATAATATTTATTAATAAATTATTAATAAAAATATTTTATTTTCAAAATATATAATTTAAAATTATTATTTATAAACTAATATATTTTTTATATATTTTAATTATTAAATCAAAATTTATTTGAAATTTATATATTTTAAAATATATTTTCAATTTAATTATATTTATTTATAATTATTAAATTAATTTTATATATTAAATTAAAATTTTGATTATGTCTAATTAAATAAAAATGAAATGGCATTAAAATGATGAAATTGTATTATTGTAATATTTTAAATATTTTGTATTATTCTTAATTTAATGTGTGTATGATGATGATTGTCTTTGTTTATATTAATTGTGGTTATTATTTATATGTAAAATATTTAAAATATTGTTATTGACTTATTTCATATTAATTGTTATTATTATTTATTATTAAGATTTTTGAAAGTATGGTTGATGTAAGCAAGAATTAGTAAAGTATATAAGACAACTATATAATATATCAATATGATTATTTTGCATTATTGTGGAGTCTCAAGAATGCAGAGCCTGCCAGTAACTTAATCCGTCTTAAACTCTGATATAGTATTCATAACTTTGGTCCTTAACCATGCACATCGTTTTCAGATTATGGAGAAAAAACCGCATAATTCATCTGCGAAATCAGAATTATACTTGACTTGGGTCTTGATATGTTAAAGAAAAGGAAGAAGAATGGAATAATATTTACATCATGTGGTTAAAAAAAGAATGGTAAAATATGGGAATTCTTAATACGATGCTCGAGTCTCCAATGTTAGGAGGACTTCTATAACGTACCAGACTGATGATATGATACTATTACTGACCCAGTTAAATGCCTCAAACTTTATATTATTAACAGTTTTACATGGCATTTAATTTGGAGCTGAAGCAGAAGATTGGGAGATTTCTCAGGTTTATGAATATGTACCATGTGTGGACTTAAAAGAGTGAACCAAAGCATGTGCAAAACATAAATAGGGTCTGAAATCCACTCTGACGTTGAAATAGTCCATAAGGTCGAGGAAAATTCAGAGAACTAATACCTACAGCCATATCGACAACCTATTATGTAACATGGAGTGAAGCCCTGTCTTCGTCCGTCCAGGGTTTGAATTAAAGCTGTCATACTTTTTCTATGTACCAAAACCAAATGCTGGACACCAGAACTAATGGAGGGCCTGATGAGACATTGATACGTGTCGAAAGTACAATTAAACGAAGGTGAGTTTGGGTTGATGTCTATCCCCTTCTCTTATCACAAACAACTCCTTTTACCATTTGTCTTATTGGTTAGGCTGTGGGGCTTATTGGACTGGAGCCGCCTAATGGAACCCACTAGCGTAGCCAGCCAATCACATTTAATATTGGTCGAGCTAAAGGTCTAGGTCCTGCCAATTCCTTGCAGAATCAAATAACCAGCAAAGAGGATTGTAATTTCTCGTGACCACTCCCTTGAAATAGCTTAAGTTTAAGTTCAATCTGCTATTTGCTGTAGCCGATCTCTTGGCAATGGACATATCCATATTTGTTTGGTGTTCTACATAATATATATAAGGTCTCCTGGATATACTAACATGATGGGGTTGGTTATATATATGTCTCTCGTACTCTAAGCATGCATCAAGTATTTCTTTATTTGGGTGTGTGTGTATATATATATATATTGGTTTAAATGAGATTGCAGGAGGCAGGAATCAGGACGGCATTTGCGCCTTCCAACTTGCTAAAGGCCTATATCATGGAAGAAGGATGATATAATAAATTAGGTCCGATTCAGGAGGACATATCCGACTCAGGCATTAAAAGCAGATAACTTTGCGAATGTGCCATCAATCTAATCATGCTTGGCAATAAGAATATATGTGAAAGCGTTCAGCTTTCTTATCATGCAGCCACCACTCTTGTCTGCAATGATTCCATGCTTGGCAATTCCATAAATGGCGTTGAAACGTACAATATTCTCCTTCTTTAAGCATTTCCATTGTCTGCCAGCAGCTCTAACCACATTACCATATTTCTGCATGAACTACATAAGAACAATTTACAAATATTATGCGCAATGGCAATTGGCAATATAGTCTGCCATCTTCTATTTAAAATCATTCAAAAAAAAGTTGTACATTTTTCATCCCAAGGCAATAACTTATACAATAAAGGACGCACCTATATATAGGAACAAGAAAGAATGCACCGTTTCCACTTCAACTCCATCATCTATGTTTCGTTTTCGTTGTCTTTTTAATTATTCTTTGCTCTTTTTCTAGCAAAGCAATGCCCAAGAACAGAGAGGAAGGGTCACTTTCTCGACATTATAAATTATGTTGTTTAAGCTTTTGTGACCTTTAAGTTAGCTATATTGAACGTAGTACTGGCGATAAAGTGATTGGATCTGGATGATTGGGCCGTCGGAACTTTTTATTCCAGATACTGCAAACTTAACTGGATAAACTAGCTTTATCGTGAAAATACACTTAACCCATCTAGTGGCCGAGACTTATGGAAAGAAAGAAAAAGAGAGAACACATGCCCATCTATATATGGATTCCATAGAAAACAAACATATATATTATATACTTAATTCTGTATGGAGCTAAATGTGCTATAACTTTAGGGAAAAGGGGTCTGCCATTAAAGCTACAAGCTCATTGGCGTTTAAATATATTCATTATATATGAACATGCAAGTTCGAGACAACACTAGCTGCAGGGCAAATTAAGAAATTTCACAAAAAATGAAGAGCACCTTTCCACTTCCATTTTTAAGCTGAAGGAAGATACATAGCTGTCAACAGATATCTAACTGTCAAAGCTTTAACCTTTGATCGAGTGAGGCGTATTCTTAGTTATATACAACTACGCTTTCTAATAACATCTCCAATCTTATTTTGTTCTCCGGTAAAAAGCACACGATTTTATAGTGATTTGAAGGCTTCTGACTCTCCATGCATGAAAATTTTCTTGCTAATCAGTTATATCATGCTATTGAAAATCGAACAACTTATATAAACATCAGAGCTAATACCTCATATGCAAGGAATGGACTGCTATTGGACACAATTAAGAAAGTTTTGGTTTCCTTCAAAACTTAAGGACAGCATATGAGTTTAGAACTTCAATCAATCGTATAGTTGGTGGTCCTAAGATTTTGACAAAAGCTAAATGTTTTAGCACATCAAGGACAATCCCAGATTTTCATCTTTATATGCGTACATATTGATGATTTTTCACTTTATTGACAAATTAAAACGAAGATAGACTCATCTTAAACGCTTTCGGGTACCTGCAATATTATGGTAAAGCAGTGACAACTTAATCAATCGCTTGAGAAATATGAAGGATTGTAAAAGAGAAATATTTGATCTTTCTTGAGAATTGAATAACTAAAAGATTCATATCCATACACATCTTGAACACATTTCAAAGAGAACAGTAAGCCTGGAAACTAATTTTGTGTTTTTCTTTTCTTTCCTTCAAGAGCAAGCAATCAAGTTTCATCCAATTCTATCGACGGCTAGAATTAGGCGGAGAATACTCACAGACCACCTCAATTTCCACTTCTCTTCTATGGAAGCTCCTGTGACACCCACAAGCTGCGCAGAGAAGAGCACCATTCGTACCCTCCTCTCCACTTGCCATGAACTCTCTGCAGCCATCCACCGCATATCCTCCGATGTTTGCTGCATGATTCTTCTGACACTCACCATATCGGACGCTTCTCATCACAGAAGATGAAGTTGCTGATGTTCTTCCAGACCCGTCCTTTTTTAGTACAACTTGGCTCTTCTTCATCATCTTAAAAAACCCTAATCTTGTGTTTGTGTTGGTGGGAATAAGGGAAATGGAAGCAGAAGATTGTTGTTATAAGTGTTGAGTTTGATGGTCCAAACGGGGAAATGGCAAAAGGGAGCTTATATTTTGATTGAGACAGAAGAAAAAGGTTGTATACTATACCCTCCTATAAACTTTTCGCGGGCAAGTCTAAATGAGTATAGCCCTAACCCTAGCTAGCATCTACATTTACGGGAATTTAAGAAGTAGAAAAATTCCCACTAGCAGTCTTTATTTTTCATTTTGGAAAAAGTAAAATTTCGGCCAAACTCATGCTTTCAACAAGTCCTCTTCTTCCACGTGATTACATCGCTTCCACTATTTTGGTGAAAAGATGGAGGATGGTTGGGGTTGATAAAGCGTCAACTTTATAGACAAGTTATTCCCTTTTACAAAATAAAGAATGCAATTTTGAAGAATCCAATAGGTATCTTCGGATCACTGGTCCTTAAAAAGAATCACTTTAATTTCTCCTGTTACAAATATATTGGAAACCGGAAGTGGTGCGATACAGTGAGTTTGGAGTTATGGTGACAGAGTAGGCTGGAATGGTCCTTGAATTTGATATCAACTCCAACTCTCCTAAGCCATCACAGAGAAAGATGGAGACTTTTTGGACTATAACAGTAATTAATCTGAGTCATACAGAGTGACATTTTGATTGGTACGTACACTGGTAATAAATAGGGGTGACGTTGGAAAGGCAAAGTCTCCATGGCCTCCTGTAACTGTGGCAACAACTCCTGTCTAATTATCTAGCTTATTTTGATGAATTGAACCATCGCCCACCATGTGTGAATTAAGTAAGCTTCCTGTCAAGGACAAATATAAGGTTCCAAAATTTCAACATCAGTAGGGTGCTTTTCAACTTCTGGAGTTTATTATTAGGAAGCAATTCGCAATGGGAGTACACGTCCACCACAATAAACATGATTGCTTGTCATTGAAACTAAATATGCAAAATTATAGAAAGCACTTTTAAGCAGTTAAGGACATACTTACTTCTACGGGCAACAGTGTCATTTTCAATTAAAAAAATCCTGACGTTTTTCTCCTCATTTTCTAAGAAAATGTTTGCCAAGTGAACATGAAAAAAGGTTTTCTCTATACATTGCAAGAAAATATATATGTTTTCAGCTCTATTTTTGTCTTAATCCTTCTGTTTGTAACGCCTTAATGGATTAGCGTATGCTTGTGTTAGCAAAAAGTGATTAAAATTGTTAAAACAAATCGTCTTGACTATTCAATAAGTTTCCATTTTATATTTGAACATTATATGTGTGCTTGCGTGTTGGAGACAGACAAACAGAGAAGATACAAACCAAATAATTGTGTCTATATCATATTGTATCCCCCAGAGAACATATGTACTGTAGCAGTACCAGACTCTTTTGGAATTTCTGGGGAGTCCTCAAGGCATTATATACTCACAAGGTTAAGGTTTCTTATCACTATTTGCATTTGGTTAGTTATTATTGGATGTGAAACTCTTGTATTTTATTGATAATTATACATTAATAGAGATTATCAGTCTAGATTTTAACATCATGTTCCACTACAAGAAAATGTCATTTAGCGACAGTTATTACCGACAAAAAACGTATGGATTTCGTCGGTAATATTCGTCGCTAAACGATTTTTTTTTGTAGTGGAACATGATGTTAAAATCTAGACTAATAATCTCGATTAATGTATAATTATCAATAAAACACAAGAGTTTCACATCCAGCACTATAACTAACCAAATGCAAATAGTATAAATTGGTGACGAAATCAACCGACGGATAAGGGCGGCGTAAAAACGACCGTAGGTAAATTTACTGACGAACATTTTATATGTCGTCGATGAATATACCGATGGTTTGCTGTGACCATTGGTAAATTTACCTACAGCCTTTTTCTTTTCACCGAAATATTTGTCGATGCTATTGGTTATTCCGTCAGTAATATTACCAACGGTTACAAATGATAATCGGTGAGTATATCGATAGTCATGTGTAACCGTTGGTAATATTACGATGGAATAACTAATAGGGTTAGCAAATATTCCGACGAAAAGAAAAAGGTCGTAGGTAAACTGATGATTCAGCAAATCCTGGTCGTAAAATTGGCGACGACTATCAATATTACAGACAGTTACTCTTTGTTCTATCGATAAATATCGTACATTTCACCGACAGTTTGTAGTATTCTGTCGTTAAATATAATGAATTTTATCGACGTACTTATATTTTCCGTTGGTCAATAATTTTAATTTTTTTAAAAAATCCTGACTTTAAATTGTATTTTATGATCTTATGATTAATGCATAATTTCAATGATTATGAATTATCAACGCATAATATTTTGATTTGCTTATATATTTAATTTGTTTAAACAAAAAATTGATTGATAATATAAAGTTAAAATTATCTTTATTGATAATTAAAACATTAAATTATACATAATAAGTCTTTGTAATTCAAACCAAATGATTACAAGAACACTATTATCCTGTGATCACGGATGCTCTGAGATCTACCCCTCTCCTGTAACTCGTCCACCTCATGTCTCAGCTGAAATATGTACTCCATCAATGTCTGCACTGGTCTGAAGCTCGTTGACTTCATTGGTTGTCGACCGTCTACTAGATTTTGCTTTACTGGATGTGAAGAATTGTGAATAATATGTGTTCGCAAATGAACCTAACCTAAAGATCCTTTCACGACGGTCCCCACCACCCACTGCGTCAAGATAGGTCTGACTCTCATCAGCAGCTTGTTCTTGCTGAGACTGTCACTTGATGCTTTCTTGTATTTGGTTATATTAAGAGGCAATGTTTATATTAGTAAGTGATAATTATTAAGAATTAATATTAAAGCATAAATTTCACATATGTTAAGATCTCTACATCGGATATTGACGAATGTCACGTCATCGTGCTTCTTAGTGTGAGTGTATAAAAAGAGTTGACGCGATGTAGGCCTCATGCTCATAGACTTTTCCTGCATAAGAATAAAATGTTATAAGTGAACTAGAATTTATAAAAATTTTGGCAAAGTTTTCTTTATTTTTATAATATTTACCCTATGTTGAATAAATAAAATAACTCAACATAGCCATATATAACACCAGACATTTATATCATTATTATTATCCATAATACACATATTTTATTCCAAAATTTACACATCAATTTAAATTGAAATACAACAAAGTAAAACAATTAGAATATAAATGTAAAGTTTAGATACTTACAAGTCACTCTGCATGCTCGTGGTAGGTAATAGATCCTACTGTATATACGGGAAGACTCTCTCCCCCGGTCATCTGCATTTGTTGGTAGAGTTATGCTCTGAAATGGACATTGCCTTAGGTGATGTCTAATACTGCTACCAACGACTCCATATTTCTTTAGAAATATAAGATAGTTGTACACCAGCCTTGTGTATCGCACCAATAAAGTCATGATAACGTGTACTTGCTCATCTCTCTCATACTTTATGTTTGACAGCATCAAATTTAGAATCCTAAAAAATTCTTTATGAAATAAAAGGAAAAATTCGATAAATACTTATAATGTAACAATATTTATCTAATTAATGCATACAAATCAATTAACAAAAGAAAATAATATTTTTTATTGTTACCCAAACTCCTAACAGTAAAATTCCTTTGTGGCCTAAGATACATAACCCCCAAGATCAATCTTCTCCATAAATTTAGATGTCATGCTTCTAAAGCATGGTCTAGACACAATGAACCTTAATATAAAAACAAATAATTTTATACCATTTGCAAAAATTTCAACCTATAACTTAATTATAAACATATAATGTTTCATGTAATTTCACTTACATATTATTGACAATTGTGATGTAAGTTCTTCCATTAGGACTCTCAGCTTCAGGCTGGCAAACGTCTCCTTCATCCGCATCGTTTACCCCTGATATCTGTGCCGCTATAGGGGTAGTAGATGATGTAGGAGTGGTGGTTGGTGTAGCATCAGGAGCATCAGTGATGCATTATTGGACCCTGAACTTTTCTTAGAAGACTAGAACTAATAAATGAGAAATGTGGATATGTCCATGTTCTGCTTTGGTGTTTCTATTAGACAAGAGATTTTGAAATGAAAAGAATTAAGGTGAAAGTTAGAAGTAGAATGAAAGCAAAAAATAAAGTTGAATTTGTGTAGTAAGTTGATAAAGAATATGTACATATGTGTATGTTTTGTTGTTGGTATTCATGATTAATCATAGATTATTATTTTTTTTTGGATGATATTGATTTGAGATGGAGTTGAGAATTAGGAGTAGATGAAGTAGAAAAGGTGATCTTAGTATAAGTTGTGTTAAGGAAAGATTGTGAAACAAAATGGGTGGTTGATATGGAAAATATTCACGGCGTATGCTTAAATCTTTTAGCCATAACTTTTTCTCTAGTTATCCAAATAAGATGATTCTTAATTTGGATTAAACTAGAAATATATGGCTACATTTCTTATGAAGACATAGAATTTAAATTCTGTCTTTTAGAATCTCAAAATTTGGCATGAAATTGAGAATTGGGTGCAGTACATTGGATGAATATAAATTTGTGTTCTGAATTCAAGGCAATTCTGGATTAATCTAGGCAATATTATAGAAAGTTGCCTTCTCAAAAATTGTAGATATTTCTTTTAACTTTCCAATGGTATATAGTATGGAATTTTTGGATTTCTAGGCTGAAAGTTATGGTCCTTGTAATGGAAGATGTATCTTTTGTCTTTTCGCTTCTTCTATGTTTTGCTTCTTCTGTGTTTTGCTTCTTCTGCTTTTTGCTTCTTTTGTTTTTGCTTCTTTTGTGTTTTGTTTCTTCTTCCTTTTTGCTTCTTCTGTGATGATGGCATCTTCTTCTGTGTTTCTTTTGTGATGACGTCATCTTCTTCTGTATTTTACTTCTTCTGCCTTTTTGCTTCTTCTGTGATGATGTCATCTTCTTCTACGTTTCTTCTCTGATGATGTCATCTTCTTCTGTATTTTACTTCTTCTGTGCTTTGCTTTCTTTTCCTTTTTGTTTCTTCTGTGTTGACATCATCTTCTTCTGTATTTTGCTTCTTCTGCCTTTTTGCTTCTTCTGTGATGACGTCATCTTCTTTTGTGTTTCTTCTGTGATGATGTCATCTTCTTCTGTGTTTTACTTCTTTTATGTTTTTTTTCTTCTGTGATGACCTCATCTTCCTCTGTGTTTTGCTTCTTCTGCCTTTTTGTTTCTTCTGTGATGACGTCATCTTCTTCTATGTTTTGCTTCTTCTGTTTTTCGCCTGACCTATCTTTTTCTCCATTTTTAACCCTTCGAACGATAGAATTTGTCTTTAAGGTCTTCATCAAAGTTGTAGATTTTGAAGTCCTCTTTCTAGCCATATAAAGAACGATTTAATTCGATATCTGTAGGAAAATTTATAGCAATTTTTCCACTTTTTCTGTCTTTTTTCCATTCTTCTGCTTTTTCATTTGGTTTCGTCTATACCTATCTTCTGATCCATTTTTGAACCTCCAGAAGATAGAATTTATCTTTAAGGTTTTCATGAAAGTTGTAGATCTTAAGTCCTCTTTCGAATCATATAAAGAACACATAAATCTGATATCTATAGGGAAAGATATAGCAATTTTTCCACTTCTTCTATCTTTTTCCATTCTTTTTCTTTTTCATTTGGTTTCGTCTAGTTCATTTTTTATCCTTCAGAAGCTAGAATCTGTCTTTAAGGTCTTCATGAAAGTTGTATATCTTGAAGTTCTCTTTCTAACCATATAAAGAACACCTTAATCTGATATCTATAGGGAAAGTTATAGCAAATTTTCCTACTTTTTCTGTCTTTTTCCATTCTTCTGTTTTTTCATTTGGTTTTGTCTGTACCTATCTTCTGGTCCATTTTTTACCCTTCCTAAGATAAAATCTGTCTTTAAGTCTTCATGAAAGTTGTAGATCTTAAAGTCCTCTTTTGAACCATCTAAATAACACCCAAATCCGATATCTGTAGCAATTTTTCCACTTTTTCTATCTTTTTCCATTCTTCAGTTTTTTCATTTGGTTTCGTCTAATCCTATTGTTTGGTCCATTTTGACCCTTCAGATGATAAAATTTTACCTTAAGGTCTTCTTCAAAGTTGTATATCTCAAAGTTCACTTTGAAATCGTTCTAATATAATCTTAATCTAACATTTTTAGTGAAAGTTATGCCATTTGTCTCGAGACAAGTTTGATATGATTGAGGACCAAACCTTGTTTGATTCTTTCGGCCATAATTTTGTTATCCAACCTTCAAATGAAGTGGTTCTTAAACCAATAGTTTCTCAACACATTTTTCTATCCCTCCATAGATTTTGATAGCTTTTGGTATTGATTGAAAAAAGATATATTGAATCAAATCAAGGGTATCGATTGGAAGAGTAGGAATTGGATATTTTACTAAACATGCTTCAATATTTTGATGATTTCTAGATCAGTAGAGCTCTAAATAAGATGATTTTGGTTTCAAGATAAACTAGAGACGTGGAGATATAAATGGTATGAAGAAGTTAGAATCTATTTTAGTCTTTATGACTTTTTATTTCTGGATGAAAGTTGGGTATAGTTTACTGTTTCAATTTAAGAACAATCCGAAAATGTTTGGGGCAATACTTTCAAATTTCTAAACCAAATAGATTGATTTTGGTGTCATTGGAAACTTAAGTCAAAGGAGAATACTTTTCTAGAAAAAAGAGTTATCTCAGATTATTCAAGGGTGCTTTTGGCAAGACAATTAAGTATAAAAGACATGAGGTATAAATGGAAGGGCAAATGGGACATTTCTTAATCATTAAGGACATAATTGGAAAAAGAAGTGTTGTCTTGCATTTTAAAAAGAGAGGAGAATGAAAATTTAAGAGAAAAGAGAGAATGTCATGAAAAAGAGATAGAAATAGAAAGAGAAGAAGAGAATGAGAGAAAGGAGAAAAAACAAGCTAGGATTTCAATTGTGTTAACCTTCAAGAGAGATTTTGGAGTTGTTCAAGAAATGAAAAAGGAAGAGGAAGAAACGAGCTTACCATTTGAGAAGAATGTATCTGATTTTGCAAGGATCTGCTGCATCTGATTTCTTACCATTTGAGAAGGGTACTGATGAGTGTAGAATCCCAGTAATTGCAACCGTATGAGTCACATGTATGAACCTCCGTTAAGAGTTTAGACTAGTAGGAACGATGAGAAGAATGGTGTTTGGTTAGAGTGTAAGATGAGGAAAGTTTGTGAATATTTAGGAATAATAAATATGGCATAGTCTAATATGTTAGATATAGATGTAATATTCGTGGTTGTGTCAGCAAATAAAATAACAGAATTTCGTGAGTATATGTACTTGAATTGATACGGATGTGAAAATATTTCCATGAAATGACTGAAGAAGAGATAGAGACAGGGTAAAAACAACAAAATTTAAGGTGTACAAGCAAAGCGGAATTGAAAGGTTGAACTTAGAATTTATGATCAAGTATAAGATTGTATTAGTGAGTTTGAGATTTGAATTTCAAGATGGCTATATATTTATGCTCCTAAATTGATTAAGAATGTATATATGGAAAACGAAACAAAGGATAGTGATATACGTAGAGGTTCTAAAAGTTATGTTGACTAGTTATTGTGAGTACATATTTGATAATGTGGTTAAATTGGTGAATAATATGATTGAGGACATATGAGACCTATATGTGGATATGGATAGGAGATAATCAATGATCCCTATAGTTAAAGATTATGAGATGAATTAGAGTAACGAGATGGAAGTATAGTATAGATGATTGTAGCAAGAAATTTTCTTTCGAAAAAGAAAATTTTGAAGTAGGTTAAGCAGATCAGGTAGTTTATATGAAGTATGAACAATAAAAGAACCAATCAGAGATGAATATGTAGTGAATTAGAATTAAATATTAGAGTTCTATCCCTAGTGTAGACTCAAGCATAACGGGTAGAGTATGCTGCTGAGAATGTATGTATTTTTTCGATGAAAAGTATCCAACTACAAAAGTGGATTTTAGGAAATTGAGAAAATACTATTGAGATGTGAGGAGAAATGAGTATGAATGAGCAAACATTAGAATAAGCCAATGTGAAATATGAGGAAATCTAAAGAATGGAGAAGCTCATTTAAGAAAGGTGAGTCAATTGGGAAATTGAAAATAACGCAAGATAATGTTACCTCATCAAGGAATTAGTTATTTAAGGAATTAGGAGAGCTAATCATGGGCATATTGAGTTTGATAATAATTGTTTGAGTTAATAATTGCCCCGATAGTACCATGGTATTGAAGATTAGAGTGATCCAAGCGAAATTTGATGATGTATTAAAGATATTTGAAAATTTGAGAAGAATAGTAGAATGCTTGAAGAAAAATGTGTAAAGCGTATGAGTAATAAAAGTAAAGAAAATTTTGAGGAATTATACTGATATTAATTATATCGTATAGATTTGGAGATTATATAGTATGCAATGATATTATATAAGAGATTTGGATAAATTCAATGCAGCAGGATAAAGTGATTTCATATGTATGGAGACAACTAAAGTCCTATGAGTTGATTATTCAATACATGATTTAGAGCTACTATAGTAGTGGTTTCTTTGAAAGTTTAGAGACAATATATGTAAAGGAATATCTAGGATGTATATATATAAGTACAGATCATAAAAGTTTAAGGCAATCACTGAATTGAGAGAATTGAATATGAGATCGAGAAGATTGATATAAATACCGAAAGACCATGATTGTATAAGTGAGAAATTCCAAGTAAGGCTACGTGTTATATCAGATACCCTAAGTAGAAACTCGATATTAAGGATTATGAAAACTAGAGTAAAAAGAAACATAGAATGTGGGGCTTGGTTAATCCCAAATGAAGTATTCAGGAATTGAGAATCTTATTAAGGAATTTAAAATGGATCTAAATTCCGAGTTTAAATTGGAAGATGAGGCTTTGTGATCGAAAGGAGAAATATGTATACCTAATAAAGAGATAAAGGAATTAGTGAACCAATACCGAAGGTATGGAGTAAAGTGAGATAGACATAAGAGTAAAGCGTATTGATACTATAGAGATGTGAACTATAAAACAAAGGATGAAATGTTTATAAGAATATCACCTCCCTAAGGTGTGCTTAGATTGAGTGCAAAATGTGCTCAGGCTAAGATAAAGAATCAACTAAGCTTGAATTCATTTAGCCCAAGTAAAGATATTGAGAACCGGATCATTGACTTGCGAGTTAGTATTATCAACAAAGGTGTCTTTGGTTCGTAATGTGAGTATGTTAAGAGATATCAACATGATCTGATATTGATATTATCAAAACAGGAATTGGAAAAATGTGAGTAATCCGAAACCTAATGAGAAACTCGTTAAGAAAGTGAATGATTAAATGAGTGATTGAAAGACAGAGTGAGTCTTTTGACTATGATCATTTAAAGGAAATTATTCAAGTGAAGAAGTTACTAGGGAGACTGAGGAAAACATAAGACAATGTTACCCCCATTTGGTTGATCACTCAGGTAAGAATTTCGAGGACGAAATTCTTTAAAGGGATAGAGTTGTTGGACCCCGAACTTTTCTTAGAAGACTAGAACTAACAAATGAGAAATGTGGATATGTCCATGTTCTGCTTTGGTGTTTCTGGTGGATAAAAGATTTTGAAATGAGAATAATTAAGGTGAAAGTTAGAAGTAGAATGAAAGCAAAAAATGAAGTTGAATTTATATAGTAAGTTGATGAAGAATATGTATATATGTGTATGTTTTGTTGTTGGTATTCATGATTAATCATGGACTATATATTTTTCTTTGGATGATATTGATTTGAGATGAAGTTGAGAATGATGAGTAGATGAAGTAGAAAAGGTGATCTTGGTATGAGTTGTGTTAAGGAAAGAATGTGAAACAAAATGGGTGGTTGATCTGGAACATATTCATGGCATATGCTTCAGTCTTTTAGCCACATCTTTTTCTCTAGTTATCCAAATGAGATGATTCTTAATTTGGATTAAACTAAAAATATATGGCTAAATTTCTTATGAAGACAGAATTTAAATCCAGTCTTTAAAAATCTCAAAATTTATCATAAAATTGAGAATTGAGTGCAATACATTGGATGAATGTAAATTTGTGCTCTGAATTTGAGGGCAATTTTGGATCGATCTAGGCAATATTAGAGAAGGTTGCTTCTTAGAAGTTGTAGGTCTTTCTTTTATCTTTCCAACGGTATATAGTAGGGAATTTTTGTATTTCTAGGCTGAAAGTTATGGTCCTTATAATGGAAGATGTATCTTTTGTCTTTTCGCTTCTTCTATGTTTTGCTTTTTTGGTGTTTTGCTTCTTCTGCTTTTTGTTTCATTTGTTTTTGCTTCTTCTGTGTTTTACTTCTTCTGCCTTTTTTGCTTCTTTTATGATGATGTCATCTTCTTCTGTGTTTTTTCTGTGATGACGTCATCTTCTTTTGTATTTTGCTTCTTCTGTGATGACGTCATCTTTTTCTGTGTTTCTTCTGTGATGACGTCATCTTCTTCTGAGTTTTACTTCTTCTGTGCTTTGCTTCTTCTGCTTTTTGGCTTCTTCTGTGATGACGTCATCTTCTTATGTGTTTCTTCTGTGACGACATCATCTTCTTTTATGTTGTGCTTCTTCTATGTTTTGCTTCTTCTGCTTTTTTGCTTCTTCTGTGATGACGTCATCTTCTTCTTTGTTTTTTTATGATGACATCATCTTCTTCTGTGTTTGTTTTTTCTACGATGACGTCATCTTCTTCTGTGTTTGTTTTTTCTATGATGACGTCATCTTCTTCTGTGTTTTGCTTCTTCTACCTTTTTGTTTCTTCTGTGATGACGTCATCTTCTTTTATGTTTTGCTTCTTCTGTTTTTTGCCTGGACTGTCTTCTATTTCATTTTCGACCCTTAAAATGATAGAATCTATCTTTGAGGAAAGTTGTAGATCATGAAGTTCTCTTTCGAACCATATAAAGAACTCCTTAATCCGATATCTGTAGGGAAAGTTATAGCAATTTTCCTATTTCTTCTATCTTTTTTCATTCTTCTGTTTTTTCATTTGGTTTAGTTTATACCTATTTTCTGGTCCATTATTGACCCTTCATAAGATAGAATTTGTTTTTGAGATCTTCATGAAAGTTGTATATCTTGATGTCCTCTTTTGAACCATATAAATAAAACCTAAATCTGATATCTGTAGGGAAAGTTATAGCAATTTTCCTACTTCTTCTGTCATTTTCCATTCTTCTACTTTTTCATATAGTTTTGTCAATACCTATCTTCTGGTCCATTTTTGATCCTTCATAAGATAGAATCTGTCTTTAAAATCTTTATGAAAGTTGTATATCTTGAATTCCTCTTTCTAACCATATAAATAATGCCATAATTAGATATTTGTAGAAAAGTTATAGCAATTTTCTCACTTTTTATGTATTTTTTCATTCTTCTGCTTTTTCATTTGGTTTCGTCTGTACCTATCTTCTGGTCCTTTTTTGACCCTTCAGAACATAGAATCTGTCTTTATGGTCTTCATGAAAGTTGTATATATTGAAGTCCTCTTTCTAACCATCTAAATAACACCCAAATCCGATATTTGTAGGGAACATTGTAGCAATTTTTCCACTTCTTCTGTCTTTTTCCATTCTTCTGCTTTTTTCATTTGGTTTCGTCTAATCCTATTGTCTGGTCCGTTTTGACCCTTCAGATGATAAAATCTGACCTCATGGTCTTCTTCAAAGTTGTATATCTCAAATTTCATTTTGAAATCGTTCCAAGATAATCTTAATCTAACATCTCTAGTGAAAGTTATGTCATTTATCTCTAGACAAGTTTGATATGATTGAGGACCAAACCTTGTTTGATTCTTTCGACCATAATTTTGTATCAAACCTTCAAATGAAGTGGTCCTTGAACCAATAGTTTCTCAACACATTTTTCTATCCCTCCATAGATTTTGATAGCTTTTGGTATTGATTGGAAAAAGATAGATTGAATCAAATTAAGGGTATCAATTGGAAGAGTAGGAATTGGATATTTTACTAAACATGCTTCAATGTTTTGATGATTTCTAGATCGGTAGAGCTCCGAATAAGATGATTCTAGTTTCAAGATAAACTAGAGACATGGAGCTACAAATGGTATGAAGAAGTTGGAATCTATTTCAGTCTTTTGGACTATCTATTTCTGGATGAAAGTTGGGTATAGTGTATTGTTTCAATTTAAGAACAATCCGAAAATGTTTGGGGCAATACTTTTATATTTCTGAACCAAATAGATTGATTTCTGTGTCATTTGAAACTTAAGACAAAGGAGAACACTTTTCTAGAAGAAAGAGTTATGTCAAAATATTCAAGGGTCCTTTTGGCAAGACAATTAAGTATAAAAGACATGAGGTATAAATGGAAGGGAAAATGGGACATTTCTCAATCATTAAGGGCATAATTGGAAGAAGAAGTGTTGTCTTGCATTTTAAGAAGAGAGGAGAACAAAAATTTAAGAGAAAAGAAAGAATGTCATGAAAAGAGAAATACAAAGAGAAGAAGAGAATGAGAGAAAGGAGAGAAAACAAGCTAGGGTTTCAATTGTGTTAAGCCTTCAAGAGAGATTTTGGAGTTGTTCAAGAAAGGAAAAAGGAAGAGGAAGAAAAGAGCTTCCCTTTGATCTAAATATCTCTTCAATTGGTGAAGAATCAAGGTAAAACTATTTTGGATCTTTTGGATTTTTAGAAGAATTTTAGACCATGGAGTTTAGAAATGCTTGGGTTTAAGCATTCTAGAATTAATTTTAGTGATTTTGCGTTGTGGGATTTTTCTATTGGATTCCTATTGAATGAAACTTGGTTTGTTTTAGGGAACCAAGAGAATCCTACCCAAGAGCAAAGAGAAAGACAACCTTGACTTGGATTTTTGCAAGCGAATTAGGTGAGTAATGTAATTACAATTATTGTGTGATTGGGCAAATTCTTGCCTATGTGTTAAATTGTTTGAAATTGACTTGTAGAAAATACATGATGATTTTTTATTTTGTCATATTGTGGAAGAAGTATGATATGTTGATATAATTAAATTGTGATTTTGATCAATATTATGCCTTGATATTTGTCATGGCATTTTGTATAAAAGAAAAGAAAGGAAAGAGCATGAAAAGTATCAGAGCATTTGATAAAATGATTTGAGAATGTTTATATGCTTCTATTTGGGCAAGAGTGGAACCATTCTATTCGTTACGTGCACATTGACAAGAGCCTTCTTCCAGCTACTCGCTTGTAGCATATGAGCTCCGAAAATGGACTCATTATATTCATGGGGTAAACTTCAATTTCCTCATTTTATTTCATGGAACCCTCGAGCCATTTGTTGTGCATTGCATATTTAGATGATCAAGAATGGTGCATAATTGAGTTTCATGTTTAATGGCTGAAGTTTATGTTGTGTGTTATATTTTGAGCTAAATTTGATTAATGTTTATATTGCTTGAATAAAGTATAAATTCTAGAATTTCTAAACACACACACACACACACACACACATATATATAGACATATGCTTGACTTTGGTCAATTGCCAATGGCTATAAATATATTAGTCACTGAGTTGTGTAACTCACCCCACGCTTCCTTCCGTAGGTGCAAAAAGAGAAAATTAGCAATCCTTACAAGGCATTGAAACTCCAAGATAGTTGAAGACTTTTGTAATGAAGTTAGTTCAGGAAATTTTGTAATTTAGAATCATATTAAACATAAGCATTCAAATTGTATCATGTCTCTTTCGTTTTTTTTTTGTATTTTGTATCTTGTAATAAACCAAATGGGTGGTTTTTGAAATGTAAAGTTGTTTTGAAAACAAGCATTGTGTTCTGTGATGGGCCCAAGTAATTAATGAAACTCTAATGTGTTCAATAATATTTACATCTTTGTGACAAATTGTTTTAAATAAATCGGGTTGATTAGATTATTGATTTTTCGCTTACACTTTAATTATTTAAAAAATTTTGCAATGAGTTTTGACTGTTAATTTGTCTCCGAATGCTGGGCTTCAGAAGCGGGATCTAGCATGCATCGTCTGTAACTGTAGTAGTTGGAGGGGGAGGAGGGGATTCAGTTATAGCTACAAAGTGTGATGGTTCTCCTTGACAGTAAGTACCTCTGAATCGTTGTCTGAACCTAGGTCGCATTATATTATGTTGTCTCTTTGGTGGCATATTTCAACCTGAAATTAATTTCTTATTAAATTTTCTAGAATATAAGAATTTGAATTCAATATTTTACACAATATAATGAAAAAGAAATAAGGCAATTTGTTGATTATAATATTCAAGTACAAACTTTGAATTTAAAGTTTAACAATTCTTGCAGTGATAGAACAATAATAATAACAGTCCACCCTCAATAGTACCCAATTTAAACAATAACTAGTTGAGAGATTATTTGACAAATTCTTACAAATACAACAATAAATCAACTTTAAAGCTAAATCCAATTTATTGTATCGATAAATGACAATGATATAATTATTTTTTGGATTCCAAGTGACAATGATATAATTACTTATTCCCTCAGGTGTAGGGTTTTTAACACCTTGTAGCAACAGTTCCGCTATAGCTAAACTTATAGAGGATACAATGAATGAGTTGCTAGATTTAGTATGGAAGACAAACTCTCTAGGTGAGCTGCCAGTACGAAATGGTTTGCCTAAAACACAATTAGTATAGAACTTAGATATTTTCATATTAGTAAATCATTAACCGAACCAAAATTAAAGTGACATGTATACGTGAATGCCCAGACGAAGTCTGTGGAATTGACGAATTTTCCAAAACAACCGATTTCCCTAGTCCTTTACGAACCATTATGACATCGCTTCCTCCTTCATGGTCATACATGTCATCTTGCCATCCTACTATTTCTTAGTAACACAAGTGCATAAAGAGCTAGGTGCAAAGGATTCGATAGTCATAAGGACATCATTATAGGCTTCTTCTACCAATTATTAGCTTATAGTGATGATTTTTGCATAATGGTAGTAGTAAATATGGATCCTAACCAAATTGTTATGAAGTAATGGCTTCTATACCTACAGAAAACAACCTATAAACCAATATACAAAGGATTCAATAAGACAACTTTGAAGGCATTATACAGGTCCTATAAATCAATATACAAGGGATTTATTGAGACAACCTTGAAGGGATTGTAATGCTGCTTATCCTAAAAAATTGACTATAAAATTTTGATACCTTTAAACACGTTTGTACCATCTAAGTTGTCAAGTAGAGCTAATTGAAGGAAGATGGATGAGGGAGCATTTATGTACCAAAACCATTAAGAAGAGGCAGTGATAGTAGACATGAACACAAACTTTATAATGGGAATATAGATCTGCCTTAGCTAAATGCATTGCTAAGCAAAATGATAAAGTATATTTAGACTTAAAAAAAGATCCCTTTAGCCCCACCCAAACTTATATTTCAACGACTTAGACAAGAGAATATAGATAGATATATTTGAATCACCAAAACTCTGAGCAATGAAATGCTTGAGTGCTATTAGAAAAAGCACATGACAACATAGGAGGTAGAGGTTGCATTCTCTAGATAGGTAATATAGATACTCACCCTTAAGTCACCCTCAAGTCCTCCAAGGATAAGGTTATAAACATGATAGTCCTCCAAGGCTAATGAAAAGATGAGCATGTCATAAATTAAAAAGTCCCTTACAAACCACCCTAATGAAGTTAGCATAATGAACAAGTCAATAAAGAAAAACAGAGGAGATTTCCTTAAAAATCAACCAAATGATGGCATCATGGTAATTTTTACAACATATCAAATGTCTAAGTTGAAAAAGATCCCAATCGATAGTGGTACATACTCCTTTATTTGAGTTTAGTGAGAAAAAACAAGGTGAAAATCCTTTTGATGGTGTAAGCATTGTAGGAAAATCCCGAGAGGTACATCACATGTACCGGCAGCGGAAAACAAAAATTTTTATTCCCGGGACTTTCCCGAAACCCAGAATCCAGGTGTCGGTATGAAGACATCAACCTAAATAGCCAAAAGAGACTATCTCTAAAGGTGATCCACGCAGAGATCAGAAAACCTAACCGAGTCAAACCCTTTGACCGGGAATAGCTAGAACAGATTAAAGCCTGCTAGAGCCTACCTCATCTGGAGAGCTTGAGAAAACGTTGAAAAGAACTTGGAGAGGAAGAGAGTCGATGGTTGCCTTAGGAAGAAGACTTGAAAATCACCTTTCAATGCAAACTTAACCATTAAGCTTTCATCTTCTCACCCACGCCGAACCATCGTTTTTCCTCTCCACTAAGCCATCTTATATATGTATTTTAACACTTAAAATACTAGCCTAAGATGAAGCCAAGTGTATGGCTTAATGGCCATTCATTCATTAATGAATAAAGAAATCAAGCTTTGAAAAGTCAAAGCTTTTAACCTCTCCTTCCTCTTTCCAACGTACAGACATATATATATATAATTAATTAATCTTAATTAATTAATTAATATATATATATATAATTACTAAAGAGGTCCAGTCAAACTGGGTCGGTCTCTATCGGCTCACGGGTCCCGATCAAAACGCCCGAGACCTTTCTTAGCAATATCGATGTCGCGATCTCATGGGACATATCCCGATCTCACCGGATCCATTTAATCCTAATGCTCTCCATAATTGGAACTCGTCCAATTACTATTTTACTGATTCTCTGAATTACTCTTATCGTGTGACCCTTTAGGCTCCGGTTATGTTGGCCACTTAGATTAACACTTAATCTAAGCAAGTCATGAGCGGTATCTAGCAACACATCATGACCCCAATTGATCGGAAAGTAATCGGTTTGATGTATTCATTACGAACCAGATCACGAACCCTTCCATGACAATTATCGTGCAATTCGTCCTTTCACCATCCTATACCCCACTTGGTTATGAGTATGGTCAAAGTGTCAACTCTCACTAGACCAAGTCCAGCCCAGTGATAACAGCTTCGCCCCGGGACTCATTACTCTATATGTCAATGAAGACACTCTTCATGACATACATGCTGGCCACCTTAGTAATGATCCCGACAAGAGGCTATGGGTATCTCTTCGCTAATCCGAAGTGGTGAATCCTTTATTGGCTACTCAATTATCTTGAATACCTCAAGTTGCACCCAAGCACCACCCTATGAGTTACCTCCGAAGGCAACAAGGAATGGAGTCAAAGCACGTGATCAAGATTCAAGATATCCTCGAGTACCTCAAGTCTAAGGATACTTGCACCATTGCTATGATGAGATTATCACCGACACTTAGATAAGATATCCATGTGATGATCTCATGGCGGGTCATCCAATGAACTTACTACCGCTAGTAAGCATCCACATGTCAATTCTAAATATCTCATATTTACAGCTTCGAGATCCACCGCTGATCCAATCAAGGAATATGACATGTGCTAGTCATCCGGATTAATGATGTCCAGCCTCATTAATCCTATGACTAGGAGAATTTAGATATCTTGACATAATTGCACATGATAGGAATCTCAGTAGTATGATCACATCATAATTTCCTTCATGCTATGTCATATATCATGGACTTCATTAATTTGATTAAAGATCAAATCAATTCATAAACAATGTTTATGAATATCAAATTAATGAATAATGCCTTTTCTTTATTTATTCATAAAGTCCGCACACGACTTTGAATAAAACGCGATAAAGGGATTGCCTTTAGGGCACAAATAAACAAGATCGACCTTGAACAAGTCGACTTATCCAATGAACAGTCGACTTATCGCATCGAACATGTAAGTCGACTTACCACTTACAAATCTCCCACTTGACCTAAAGCCAATCGCCTTAATATCTAATATCATAAGCGAGTCCATGAGAATCACAATTCTCCTGTGACAATGGCTTTGTCAACTAACAAGAACACTTTGCTCTGTGCGAATTCTCTTTATCAGGATATCATCTCGATTAATGATCTCTTGAATCGGCGAAGTACGAGTTCGGATCGTCGATAAGACCTTGGTTCCTTTGCCTGCGCACTAGCTCCATTGTATCACAATACAATCCTATGGGCCCATCACGGTAGGGACCAGATCAAGTTCAAGAATGAACTTTCGATCCAAACCGCTTCTTCATGCATCTCATGCGGCAATGTACTCTGTCTCGGTTGATGAATCAGCAGTCCTCTCTTGTTTGGAACTTTTCCAACTGACCGCCACGCTATTCAGTGTGAATGTATATAACCTGATTGTGATTCAAAATCATCCTTATCAGATTAAATACTAGCATCCGAATGCTCGCCACTGGAGATTTCCATCTCCATAGATCAAGAAAATATCCTTAGTGCTTCATAAGTACTTGAGGATATTCTTGACAACCACCCAAAGGATCGTCACCAGATCCGATTGGTATCCTCGTAACACTTAGAGCATACGATACATCGGGCCTCGTACATAGCATTGTTCCATGCTAAACCTCTTTAGCATCTCATCTATGTACGATGATTGTGCAAGACCAAGCAACCTTTTGATTTATCTCTATAAATCTATATCCCTAGGATATAAGTTGTTTCACCAAGGTCTTTCATCGCAAATTGATTGGACAACCAAATTTTAACTGATTGCAGCATAGAGACATCGTTTTCCTAGTATTAATATGTCATCTACTTATAACACAAGGAATACGATTGCAGTTCCATGAACCTTCTTATACACACAATGTACATCCGAATTTTGTGAGAAACCAAACTCTTTGAGTACCTCATCAAAACGGATATTCCAACTCTGGATGCTTGCTTCAATCCATACATGGAATTTCAAGCTTGCATACCATTTAAATCATTATAGAGGTGAAGTCCTCTGGTTGTGTCATATACACATCCTCGGAAGATTTCCATTCAGAAAGTCGTCTTCACATCCATTTGCCATATCTCATAATCATAATGAGTGGCAATGGCTAGGAGTATCCTAATGGATTTAAGCATTGCTACGGGGCTGAAGGTCTCGTCATAGTCAACTCCTTGTCTCTGACGAAATCCTTTGGCCACAAGCCTTGCTTTATAAGTAATCACATTACCATCCATGTCGGTTTTCTTCTTGAAAACCCATGTGCACCTTATGGGCTTTATTCCTTCGGGTGCAACAGCCAAAGTCCCAAACTTGGTTTTCATACATGGAATCCATTCAGATTTTATGGCACAAAGCCATGTTCCAGACTCTGAACTTTTCAGAACCTGTTCATAGGTAGTAGGCGCGTCATCTCATATGAGCAATACGTCATTCTGTTCACTTACGAGAAATTCATATCTCTCGGGAACAGTGCGTATCCTACTTAACCTACGAAATTCGTGTGTAGTAGAAGGTTGAACTGATACCTCATCTATATGAGTGACAGTTTTAGGTTCAGGCAATTGATCTATGTTTGTTCGAGCATCTTGAACTTCTCCAAGTTCAACTTTGCTCCCACTGTCCTCTTGTAAAAGAAACTCTTTCTTTAAGAAAACAACATGTTTGGAAACAAACAACTTTTGTTCCTAAGCAAGGTAGAATTGATATTCCACGAACAAACACTTGTCAGCTTTTACATCAAATGTATCTGACTGTGTCCGCTTCACGTAAGCAGGATAATCCCAAACTTTCAGATGAGAAAGATAGGGCTTTCAGTTAGTCCATATCTCCATATGGAGTAACCACAACTGTCTTTAATGGAACTCTGTTTAACAAGTAAACAGCTGTCTCGAGCGCATATTCCCAAAACTGTGCAAAACCTATCATCAATCGCACCATGTCTAACAAGGTTCGATATCTCCTTTCAGCCACACCATTGTCTTTGCGGCGTGCAAGGTGGAGTGTCTTGAGATAAAATCCCATTATCTACGAGATAATCCAAAACTGTTGGTCTAAGCAATTTCCACCACGATCAGATCGTAATGTATTCATACTTTTACCAAGTTAGTTTTCTACTTCATTTCTGAATTATTTGAACTTTTCAAACGCTTCAGATTTGTATCTCATCAGATACAGGTACCCATATCGTGAATAATCACCAATAAAAGTAATGAAGTAAAGATAACCACTTCTGGCATGGATGGACATCGGACCACATACATCTGAATGTATTAGGTCTAATACTCCAATCACTCGTTCACCCTTTCCCTTGAAGGGTAACTTAGTCATCTTGCCTAATAAACAAGATTCGCATGTGTCATATGATTCATAATCAAATGACCCTAAACTGCCACTCTTATGGAGCTTAGCGATGCGTGTCTCATTTATATGGCCAAGCCGACGATGCCATAAGTAAGTTGATTTTAAATTATCTCGATTATGTCTTCTCGCGTCATTGACATTCAAAACTGGATATGACATATCTAATATGTCAATTCCATTGCATAATGTACCAGTAGAATAGAGCATTCCATTCGAACTAATAGAACAACCATTGCTTCTAAAAGTCAAATGGAAATCAGCTCTAATTAAACATAAAACATATAATATGTTCTTTGTTTAAAACGGGTACAAAATGACAATCATCCAATTTGAATATAAGCTCACTAGGGAGTGATAAGACATAAGTGTCTCCGGCTAATGTAGCAACTCTTGCTCCATTACCTACGAAGGTCTAGTTCTCCCTTTATGAGCTTTCTCGTCCCGAGGCCCTGCATATCATTATATATGTGTGAGCCACAACCGGTATCAAATACCGATATGTTTTGATCAGGAATAGTATTAACCTCAATGACAAACATATTTGAAGAAGTAAAGGCATCTGATGCCTTCTTCTGCTTCAAGGACTCCAGATAGATTTTACAATTTCGCCTCTAGTGGCCAGTCTTGTCACAATGAAAGCAAAATCCTTTTTGGGGCAGATTCTTTGGTTTTCTTCTTGATGGCACTTCCCTTTGGTTTCTTGGTCTTTTTCTTCTTTGAACTAGAAGAAGAAGCATCCACCACTAGCACTTGCTTGCTATTTTCCTTGATAGCACCTTTCACTGTCTTGAAAGATTGATCGACTCACCAGAATTGTTGTGGATATTTGGTTCATCGATAGTTTAACACGAATCGTGAAAACCGCGGACAATCCAACCGTAACCAAGTCTATACTTAACTCATAATCCATTACAAATCCTAAGACAGCCAATCTCTATATAGCCATTCATCTTGTGGAAACTCGGACAACAGATGTCCTGGAGCCATCTTTAATGGTGAAGAGAAGCCTCGAGGTCTCGAACCTTTCGCATCGAAGCTTACTCATCGGTTCCTAAGATGAAATACTATAGTGTGAGCATCCATGGACTCGTCGCTTCGCAGCTCTGGTGACATCAAGACAAGGATAATGCAAGTATCCATATCATCGCCCTTAGATGCTTACAATATGCTTTCTGATCCTCATCAGAAGCATTGGCGAGAGTGCATCTGGAAGTGGAACATCTAGGACGTATCCCAGTTCCTCAGATCTGAGAACAATTCTCATATTCCTCAGCCGATCAAGAAAATTCGGTCCAAAATAGAGACCAAAAATTCACACTGAAAAACTTCTTCAATCAACCTAAACGCGATAGAGAAGGAATGATAGAATAGAAATGCTGCATGATCATAAGGACTTGCATGACATGCATATGGCTCCCACTAGTTTCCTAGAATCCATAACCCTCTTACTGAATCCGGAGAAACAAAGTGACATAATGTCCTAGTGGGTCGATATCCGACATTGCTAAGAGTGACCTTGGGTTTGCCCAACAAGCCCTGACTTAGGTCAATCGGTAGGTATCGGACATACCAATTGCATCATCGATAACCGACATTGAGAATGACCTTGGGTTTGCCCAACAAGCCACCTTATGTCTCGGGAGGTATCAGATATACCAATTACATCTAAGACACAACTATCGATCAGTGCTATCAACTTGTTGATGTGTGCACTTACATTGGGTTATCAACTCCTTGATGCGTGTACATCCCGATGTACACTACCCAACTTCGCCTATGTCCACGTTGACCTTGAGTTTGCTCAACAAACCAACGCTTCCAGTGAAAACCAACCTATTAATCAGAAAATCTTATTTTCATGGTTCGAACATATCCGTATAGAGTGAGCTTGAGTTTGCCCAACAACCCAGCCCTATAAGAACTCTGATTCTTACCATATTAATGGAAGGCGTTAGTTTTCATATTCCGAGGAGGGATTTCGAATTCTAGACTCCAAGCTGAAGGATTATAGTCGCCAGGACTATATGGAATGATTTAGGTTTCATCAATCACATTGAATCAATCCTTTTAATCATCCATCATCCAACCTGAGCATGCCACAAGTCGACTTACAACGAATGCAAGTCGCCTTATGCCCCTACCCATACACAAGTCGCCTTGTATCATAATACAAGTCGCCTTGTCTTCGCCTTCGCACAAGTCGACTTATCGATATAAGTAGCCTTATGCACTTACTACCACGCACAAGTCGCTTTGTACATCGTAAGTCGACTTATACGCAGAACCACTGAACAAGTAAGCCTTATACTCCAAATAAGTCGACTTGTCCAGTAATTTGCTATAATTCTCTAATCGCTAATTCCTCAATCCTTGCAATTCCAATTCACAATACCAACATACCTAAGGTAATATCTGCTACTTTGATGTCTCAATGAACACTTCATTGAACCATGAAAGCCTTATATAGTCAAACCATATGAAAAGCTTGAAATGAGTCAAAACTCATTAATTTCCAAATAATTTAGGAACACCCAAATTATCATCCTAAGCATCTCTAGCTAGCACATACATTATCAAATTTACTTCAGCACATGCCATAAAAATATGACGGTCAAAACAAACAAGATAATGCAATATACTAACGAGACGCTAATGTGATCACTTAGGCATCCGAAAATTCTTGGAAATGCAACTTCAAGCAATTCAGTTTGGCAATCATGATACATCAAGATAACACATTTTTAATCACATTAAAAATGGTGCAAGTCATTGGAACTGAAAAAGCACACTCAATCAAGCCAAGCAAAACAGTCCCAACAATTTTTCACAAAACTGTCCAGTTCTGTACATTGCTCGAAATGATCAATGAAACAATTTCAATAAATTCTTAGAAAATTACATAGGTTACTAAATGTTCATAACATGCTACATGAATTGTTTCAGGATTTTAGGCCATCAAAAACTCAGTCAACCTAAATAACAAAACCGATTCAAAATCTGTGTTCATCAGCACAGCAATTCCCAACAGCATAGAATAAATTCGTGAATAAATATCCAATCACCTTGAAATCCAATTTCCATGCTCACAGACATTCACCAACATCTTAGAGACATGTAGGTGAAGGAAAATACGAAAAAACATTTTTCTAGAATTTATTCTCGATTTTATACTCATGCCTGTTCCAGAATCGTTTCACAAAACAGCATCTGTAACCTTAGGGAATTAATTAGCAAAACTATATCAAATCAAATTAATAAATTCTGAAAATTCATAAACATATTCTCTAACATGTTATGAACAATCCTGGGCAGAAACATTTTGAAAAACATATCACAATATAAATTCGAAATCTGAACAGATAGCATGCATCAACAGAAAATTCCATTAAGGTTTCTGATCTCGCTTAGGTTATAGCTGCATACACGATACCAGACTCTCTGATACCACCGTAGGAAAATCCCGGAAGGTACATCACATGTACCGGCAGCGGAAAACAAAAAGTTTTGTTCCCGGGACTTTCCCGAAACCCAGGATCCAGGTGTCGGTATGAAGACATCAACCTAAATAGCCAAAAGAGACTATCTCTAAAGGTGATCCACGCAGAGATCAGAAAACATAACCGAGTCAAACCCCTTTGACCCGGGAATAGCTAGAACAGATTAAAGCTTGCTAGAGCCTACCTTTGTCCTGGAGAGCTTGAGAAAACGTTGAAAAGAACTTGGAGAGGAAGAGAGTCGATGATTGCCTTAGGAAGAAGACTTGAAAATCACCTTTTCAATGCAAACTTAACCATTAAGCTTTCATCTTCTCACCCACGCCAGAACCATCGTTTTTTCCTCTCCACTAAGCCATCTTATATATGTATTTTAACACTTAAAATACTAGCCTAAGATGAAGCCAAGTGTATGGCTTAATGGTCATTCATTCATTAATGAATAAAGAAATCAAGCTTTGAAAAGTCAAAGCTCTTAACCTCTCCTTCCTCTTTCCAACGTACACACATATATATATATAATTAATTAATCTTAATTAATTAATTAATATATATATATATAATTGTTAAAGAGGTCCAGTCAAACTGGGGTCGGTCCTACTGGCCTACCGGGCCCCGGTACCGAAAACGCTCCGGAGACCTTTCTTAGCAATATCGATGTCGCGATCTCATCAGGACATATCCCGATCTCATCGGGATCCATTTAATCCTAATGCTCTCCATAATTGAAACTCTGTCCAATTACTATTTCTGATTCTCTGAATCACTCTTATGCGTATGACCCTTTAGGCTCCGGTTATGTTGGCCACTTAGATTAACACTTAATCTAAGCAAGTCATGAGCGGTATCTAGCAACACATCATGACCCCAATTGACCGGAAAGTAATCGGTTTGATGTATTCATTACGAACAGATCACGAACCCTTCCATGACAATTCTTGTGCAATTAGTCCTTTCACCATCCTATACCCCACTTGGTTATGAGTATGGTCAAAGTGTCAACTCTCACTAGACCAAGTCCAGCCCAGTGATAATAGTTCTCGTCACGGGACTCATTACTCTATATGTCAATGAAGACACTCTTCATGACATACATGCCGCTTGACCTTAGTAATGATCCCGACAAGAGGCCATGGGTATCTCTTACGCTAATCCGAAGTGGTGAATCCTTTATTGGCTACTCAATTATCTTGAATACCTCAAGTCGCACTCCAAGCACCACCCTATGAGTTACCTCCGGAAGGCAACAAGGAATGGAGTCAAAGCACGGATCAAGATTCAAGATATCCTTGAGTACCTCAAGTCTAAGGATACTTGCACCATTGCTATGATGAGATTATCAACGACACTTAGATAAGATATCCATGTGATGATCTCATGGCAGGTCATCTAATGAACTTACTACCATTAGTAAGCATCCATATGTCAATTCTAAATATCTCATATTTACGGTTTCGAGATCCACCTTGATCCAATCAAGGAATATGACATGTGCTAGTCTATCCGGATTAATGATGTCCATCTCATTAATCCTATGACTAGGAGAATTTAGATCTTGACATAATTGCACATGATAGGAATCTCGATAGTATGATCACATCATAATTTCCTTCATGCTATGTCATATATCATGGACTTCATTAATTTGATTAAAGATCAAATCAATTCATAAACAATGTTTATGAATATCAAATTAATGAATAATGTCTTTTCTTTATTTATTCATAAAGTGCGCACACGACTTTGAATAAAAGCGCGCTAAAGGGATTGCCTTTAGGGCACTGAATAAACAAAGATCTGACCTTGAACAAGTCGACTTATCCAATGAACAAGTCGACTTATCGGCATCGAACATGTGTAAGTCGACTTTGTAGGAAAATTCGGAGGTACATCACATGTACCGGCAATGAAAACAAAATTTTGTTCCGGAACCTTCCGAACCCAGGATCCAGTATCCGTATGAAGACATAAACCTAAATAGCCAAAGAGACTATCTCTAAAGGTGATCCACGCAGAGATCGAAAACCTAACCGAGTCAAACTCCTTTGACCGGGAATAGCTAGAAACAGTTAAGAGCTGCTAGACCCTACCGTCATCTGGAGAGTCAAGGAAAGCGTTGGAATCCATGCCTTGGAGAAGAGAAGAAAAGATGATGCTTGATGGAAGAAGAAGAAACATGAAACTTTTCCAAATCAAAGCTTAACCTTTAAGCTTTCAATTTCTTATCCTCCTTTCACGCAAAACCATACGGCCATTCAACTCTCAAGCCATCTTTTATGTCTTTTAACAATTAAAAAGCCAACCATGAGATGATGACATGTGTGGAGCTAATGGCCATTCATTTCATAAATGATTAAAGTAATAACTTTGAAAAGTCAAATGACTTTATCCTCTTCTCCCACATCCAACGTACACATGGCATATATTTATATATATTAATTAATTATTTACTTAATTAATTAATATATATAAATGCTTCATGATCGATCCAACTGGGGTGGTCTCCTACCGGCCATCGGCCCCCCCGATCAAACGACTCCTAAACTTTTCTTAGCAATATTGATGTCGCGATCTCATGGGACTTATCCCAATCCCATTGGGATCCATTTAATCTAATGCTCTCCATAATTGGAACTCGTCCAATTACTATTTTCTGATTCTCGAAACACTCTTATCGTGTGACCCTTTAGGTTCCGGTTATGTTGGCCACTTAGATTAACAATTAATCTGAGCAAGTCATGAGCGGTATCTAGCAACACATCATGACCCCAATTGACCGGAAAGTAATCGGTTTGATGTATTCATCACGAACCGGATCACAAACCCTTCCATGTAGACAATTCTGGTGCAATTAGTCCTTTCACCATCCTATACCCCACTTGGTTATGAGTATGGTCAAAGTGTCAACTCTTACTAGGCGAGTCTAGCCCAGTGATAACAGTTCTCATCCTAGGACTCATTACTCTATATGTCCATGAAGACACTCTTCATGACATATTCACTCTGGCCAGAGATTTCCGAGTAATGATCCTGACAAGAGGCCATGGGTATCTCTTCTGCTAATCTAGAAGTGGTGAATCCTTTATTGGCTACTCAATTATCTTCGAATACCTCAAGCCGTACCCAAGCACCACCATGAGTTACCTCTGGAAGGCAACAAGGAATGGAGTCAAAGCACAGGATCAGTATCCAAGATATCCTTGAGTACCTCAAGTCTAAGGATACTTGCACCATTGCTATGATGAGATCATCACTGACACTAGATAAGATATCCATGTGATGATCTCATGGCGTGTCGACCAATGAACTTACTACAACTAGTAAGCATCCACATGTCAATTCTAAATATCTCATATTTACGGTTTCGAGATCCACCGCTGATCCAATCAAGGAATATGACATGTGCTAGTCTATCCGGATTAATGATGTCGGTCTCATTAATCCTATGACTAGGAGAATTTGAATCTTGACATAATTGCACATGATAAGAATCTCGGTAGTATGATCACATCATAATTTCCTTCATGCTATGTCATATATCATGGACTTCATTAATTTGATTAAAGATCCAATCAATTCATAAACAATGTTCATGAACATCAAATTAATGAATTATGCCTTTTCTTTATTTATTCATTCACCGCGCACGATTGTGAATAAAAAGCAGCTAAAGGGATTGCCTTTAGGGCACTAATAAATAATCTTGTCCTTGAATAAGTCGACTTATCCAATGTACAAGTCGACTTATCGGTACTTTTCAAGAACAAGTAGACTTATCAGTAGTACAAGTCGACTTGTACTTACAGACTTACCACTTACAAGCATACGTATGGTAAGCCAAAAAAATTACTATTTCTCACGTAGTGAAAAGACCTATGTTATTACTCCTTAGAGTTATGATATTCCTTTATCAATTAACCATAAAATTTTTAACATAATATGGGGTAGGAGTAGGTAAGAGGAGTATCAATATGATAAGTTAGTGTTATATAACTTTGCTTAGGGATGAAAAAAGACCTCATGTCTCATAAAAATATAGGTCATAGATTGTTAAGATCATTATAAAGAACAATGAGAGGAACCTAAAGAGGAAGTGGAGAGAATCACAATAGAAGGTTATGTAAGCTTACAACATTTTTAAGTCGGAAGAGTATTAGCCTTGAAAAGGGATAAGGTTGGGGCATTTTTTAACTACATAAGATCACAATTTTTGGTAGGGCCTTCAACATGTTGAGGATTAATCCTTCGAACATCACCCAAAAGATAAAATTTGATCTTAACAATAGGATTATAAAGAAGAAAAAAGATTTCTTTGAGCAAAAGCAACAAGCAATGGAGGAAGACATAGAAAGGCCACAACAAGCCTACTTTATTAGAGAAGTGAAATATTTTTATTAGATTTTAAATATAATTTTTATTAAGAAGATAAATAGGAAGTGAAGGATATGAACCAATTTTACAGATTTTATCAAAGCATTCCTAAAGAATAGCTACCTATTACTTAGGTTTGATCATATTGTGGATGAAACATTTGGTAATTGATGGCTTATATTTATGATGTAATATAGATAACACCAGAGGAGAAAGGAGACCATACTACAGATCTGGGGCATTGCTTTAACACTTTGACAAAGTATAACCTAGATTAATCTTGATAAATAAGTTTTTAGAGTATTAATAGGAAGAAATTTAAGGTTTAGAATGACACAAAGGAAAATTAAGGTTAACTCATAGAAGATTGAAGTAATTTTCAAATTGACAAATCCCAACTCTAAAAAATATAAATAAGGTATAACTGAGAGAATCACTAGTTTATCATTTTTCTAATCTAAGGATGTGAATCATTATTTTCCTTTCTTCCAGATTCTGAGAAAGCCAAAATATTTCCAATATAAGAATAATATGATTAAGCCTTTGACCAACTAAAGACAATTAAGCCTTTAAGCAACTAAGACCTACCTATAACAAGCCCTCGCTATTGTCCACTTCGTTCATATTTGAAGGTTTATATTTATATACTGCAATGTCTCTTGCCATTATCATTATTGTTCATGTAAAAGAGCAAGATAATAAAATTTCATATTTACTAAATTAGATAGATTTAATATGAAGTATAAATATGATATAAAATTTTTTAAAAGATGACTTATGTAATATTTAGTTCAATGTGAAGGTTGAAGTCTTATTTTTAGGCCTATGTTGTAAGTATTAGATAGATCTATATATGATAAAAAAAGATTATGAGTTTATTAGGTAGAAATGCCTAATTTTGGGGCTGTTTGAGGTTTATTGGAAACTCATT
The DNA here is from genome assembly GCA_029891385.1 of Erythroxylum novogranatense. Taxonomy (NCBI): domain Eukaryota; kingdom Viridiplantae; phylum Streptophyta; class Magnoliopsida; order Malpighiales; family Erythroxylaceae; genus Erythroxylum; species Erythroxylum novogranatense. The sequence goes on from CM057233.1 coordinate 70,807,595, forward strand.
ACTAACAAAATAGTTGTTCAACTAAAACATTATCCTCAAGGGGCAATATGCCCAAGTTATTTTATCAGTTAGTCTCCACCTTTAACTAATAATGCTTCACACATGAAATCCTTCAATTATGTCTTAACAAATAATATAAGAAAGCAGGAGTAGAGCAATGGCACTTAGATAGCCTTTCATTTTCTAATATGCTAAAAAATCAATATTACTCAACTAAAAAAAAGCTAACTAAACTTTTCTTGTAGTGACAGCAATTCACGAGATTAAATTAATAATATTATGTTTTTAGGTTAAATCTCAAGTAATTGAACAACCCAAAACATTACACATGACAACTTATTCACACCAGTTGTTTCTAGATAGTGGGTATTGTTGAAAGGGTAATGTACGAAAAAATCATGATTTTGTGTAATAAATACTTATGTTGTCAAGGAAATATTGAAGAGAAGCATCTATAAATAATATCATTAATAAGTAAACATTAAACACAAAATCAAAGATCATTATCCAAATTTACATTAGGATTCATATGTCATTTCCATTAATTAAGTACAAGCACAACACAAAACTTGATAGAAACAAACTTCTAAACTTAAGCTAAAAAGAGAGGAAAATAAAAGAAAAAAGAATGAACCGAGAAACAATATGCAACAACGAAACTCTAGAAATAGAGGGACGGACTAGACAATGTTTGACAGCAACGGTGGCAACCAGAGGGAGGAAGCAGGCAGAGGTAGTGCAACGGACGTTTTGTGGTGGGCGAGAGAGAAAGGGAAAAGGTAACAGGGTAATGTGATGGGACCAAACAGAAAAAGAGAGGAACATGGTAATTTTTACACAATTAGGTTTTGTGTAAGGATACACAGATGTTTTCGATCTTAAGTTAAATTTTAAATTTACCGACGGAAGATTTTTCTGTTGGTAAATCCGTCAATACACCCCGATTCGACAATATTTTATTAAATACATTGTCCTCAAAGGAAACGACAACGTTTAACTTTTAGCTTTGCAAGAAAACTTGGTAGAGATGATGAAAGAGATTTCTTTTCATATCATGTAATGAGCTTTCGGAAGGTTTATATACAATTATCCTCCTAATGCTATTGGCTGGCAGAAAACAACAGAGAATAACGAAAATGTTGGCTAAGCTAGGGTACTGGAGCACACAATGTACAGAGACGAAAAAGCATATGTACAGGAGGAAAAGACAAATAAAGGGAAAGTGCAAAATGAAAAGGGGGACCACTGGACCAGGACAACAAAAGAAATAAAAGGAGGGCCTGCTGCGTATTAAGTAAAGCCCATATCTTGACTTGGGTCTTCTAACACACCCGCCACAAGCCAAGTTCAGGTGAAAACCAACAACTCCGAGCTTGCAAATAAGATTCGAGAACATTCGTGCGGTCAGAGCCTTTGTGAAGACATCTGCGAGTTGTCGGGAGGTGTGCACATGCTTCAGATCCAAGAAACCTAGAGTGACGCAGTCACGCACCAGATGAAGATCGATCTCAAGGTGTTTCGTCCTCTCGTGGAAAACCGGATTTCTGGAGATGTAGATCGCAGCCTGGTTATCGCAAAACAAAGGTATGGGTCTCTTGATTTTAAGCTGGAAAGTGTCTAAGATCTGGGTGATCCACTTGAGTTCGCAGGTAGTCGAGGCAAGGCTTCGATATTCCGATTCAGCTGAGGAGCGACTCAAGGTTTTCCAAGGAAGACGCAGAACCCTGTTAGAGAACGGCGGGAGAAGACACAGCTGCCCCAGTTCGAGTCGGAGTAGGCGACAAGGTTAGGGCTTTCCTCCGCTGCGTAGAAAATTCCCAGGTTTTGTGTTCCCTTTAAATATTTTAGTACTCTTTTGACTGCCTCCCAGTGCGGTAGTCTAGGGTTACACATGAATTGACTGAGTTGCTGAGTGACATATGTGATGTCCGGTCTGGTAAACCCTAAGTATTGTAGTCTCCCCACTACTCTTCTGTATTCTTCTGGTTTGGCAAGCAAATCACCAGTTTCGATGGTTAATTTTGTTCCAGGCACTATGGGTGTGGCACACGGTGTACAATCCATCAGTCTAGCTTCATGGAGGATGTCCCGGATATACTTTCCTTGGGTAAGTATCATTCCATTTTGTGCTATGGCAATTTCAATTCCCAAGAAGAATTTTGCATAACCAAGATCCTTGATAGTGAACTCCGAATTCAAGGCTTTCTTAACCGAGACTATGTGTTCTTCATTTGCACCTGTAATTAATATGTCATCCACATATATAATTACTGCCACAAAGTTGTCTCTTGTGCCCCTAGTGTATAGACAATGATCTGCTTCAGACTTAGTGAACTACATGGTGAATAATTTTGAGGACAATTCCTTATGCCACTGTCTCCCAGCCTGTTTTAGCCCATAAATTGATTTAAGTAGTCGGCATACCTGGCCTTTCTTAGCTACATTGTAGCCTTTCGGTGGTAGCATATAGAGCTCTTCCTCTAGGTAACCATGGAGGAAAGCATCATTGATGTCACATTGGTGTATTGGCCATTGCTTAGAGGCAGCCATAGCCAGAAAAATTCGGATTGTTACCATCTTTGCCACGGGAGAAAAAATTTCAGAGTCGTCAGCCCCTTCCTTTTGACAGAAACCCTTGTCTACAAGCCTAGACTTCAATTTTGCCACTATTCCATCCGAATTCCTTTTTACCTTGTAAACCCACTTTGAGGCTATGGCTTTCCTCCCTTTAGGTAATTCTGTAAGTTTCCAAGTTCCATTCTTCTCCAATGCAGTTAATTGTTCATTCATGGAGTTTACCCACCGATTGTCTTGGCTGGCAGTCTCATATGACAATGGCTCAAAAATTCTAGATACATTACCTATGAAAGTGCTGTAATTACTGCTGTGCTTGATGTTGAGCTGCTTTAATCCTTCTCCATTTATTCCTGCAGGACAACAGATTTGTGATGTAACATTGCCATCATCAAGGGAGTGAGTGGACTGTTGTGCTGTGGCTTGAAGAACATAATCTTGCAGGTATTTTGGAGGTATGTGGGTTCTGTTGCTTCTTCTTTGCGTGGGAACAATTGGTATTGTGTCTTGATTTGGTGAATTATCGGGTATGTAATGGTCCAAAGGTTGGGAACTTGTTTCTGCTTGTGGTGTGGTAGCTATGGTAGGTATTTGTGTAGGATAATCTGCTTCTTCATTGGTCAGCATACTTGAGAATAGGGGATCTGGTATTTGTGCAGTGTTTAGGTTTTGATCTGCATATGAAAAGTTGCTCTCATAAAACATCACATCTCTAGATACAAATACTACTTTGGTGTCTAGGTCCATGATCCTATAAGCCTTATAACCTGGCATGTATCCAAGAAAAATGCATCTTTTTGATCTAGGATCTAACTTGGTTCTGTTTGGTGTCTTGTCCAATGCAAAGCATAAGCACCCGAAGGTTCTCAAAAGCTCATACCTAGGTCTTCTCTTGTGCAGTTTTTCAAAAGGGCTAATCCATCCCAGAACTTTGGTTGGAATTCGGTTTATGAGGTATGTAGCCGTAAGCAATGCTTCTCCCCAATATCCCTTAGGTAACTTAGCTTGGAAGAGTAGGGCTCTAGTAATTTGAAGTAAATGATTATGTTTGATTTCCACTACCCCATTCTGTTGTGGTGTGTATGGGCTGATTTTTTTATGTTGAATTCCCATTTCTTTGAACATGTTGGTGCATTCTTGGTTAATGAATTCCCTCCCATTATCTGTCTGTACTTTCATTATTTGGGTGCTGAATTGTCTCTCAATATTTTTGAGAAACTGTAGTATGGTTAGTTGGGTTTGGTGTTTGTGTTTAAGTATGAAAGTCCAAGTGGCTCTAGTGAAATCATCCACGATTGTGAGAAAGTAATGCGAACCATTCATAGTAGGAACATTGTAGGGTCCCCATAGGTCCATGTGAATGATTTCAAAAGGTCTACTTGTGTGTATCTCACGTTTAGGAAAGGGTTTTCTATGCTGTTTGGCTAAAGGACATATTTGACACTCATATTTATGTGGAACAGAAACTTTGATGTCATTGATGTGCTATAATTTTTCTTTGGATACATGCCCTAACCTAGAATGCCATAAATTAAAAGCTATTGTAACATTGAGAGTAATATTTTCAGAATTGTGAAATTCCAAAGAGGGACCTTTTAGGGTATTAGATGGTAGGAAAGTTTTGGGAGTCAACTCATACAGTCCATTCACTGCCTTGATGATTGCAATGACATCATTAGTCCGAAGGTCCTGCAAAAACAGCTTGTTAGATAGAAAAATAGCAGCTATTTCATTCTGTGTAGTGAGCTTATTAACTGACAACAAGTTTTTGAAGAAGTTGGGCATATGTAATATTTCTTTGAGAATGATTTTGTCCCTTATTTGTGCATGACCAATGTGAGCAACTTCTTGCTTAGTCCCATCAAGAAGAATCACATGATCATAAGCATTTGTGTTAGCTTCATATCCAGTGCAAAGCTTCAGGTCATTTATCATGTGTGTGGAAGCACCCGAATCAATAACCCAGGAATTAGGATAGTTAGATGCCATGTTCACAGAGTGAGTAGCATTACCTGCATAATTTTGAAAGCCTGAGTATTTTACCTCCCCTGCAGTCTTGCCTTTAATTGCCTTGCTTATTTCTTGTTGAATGAAGCTTGCTAAATCTGAAGTTATCCCTCCATTCCATGGTTTTTCCAGATTCTGCTCTTGTGTGTTATCTGCAGGAGTGTCCACCATCTGTGCCAAGTTCGCCTATCCTCTTTCTTTTTATGCATTGAGCTCTTTATACCAATCAGGAACACCATGGATTTTGAAACATGTCTCCAAGGTATGCCCATTCTTCTTGCATTTTTCACAATATTTGTCCTCTTTCTTAAGATACTGTCCTTTGCTTGCATTGGTAGTGTTAATTTTCCCTCCTCTCTTCCAGTTATTGGATTGCTTGGCTAGCATTGCAATGTTAGGGGTACTGTCTGTAGTGGCATTGACCATTTTCTGCCTTTCAACAGTCTGAAGCATGGAGAAAGCTTTGTTTGCAGTGGGTAGTGGCTCCATTAGCATGATTTGGTTCACTACATTCTCAAACTCGTCATTGAGTCCCATTAAAAATTGCACAAGTCGGTGAGTATTTTCCTTAGCAGTGATGAGTTTGGATGCATCACATGTGCATATAGTTGTAGGGTTTAAACTAAACAAATCATCCCATAACTTTTTCAGTTTAGTGTAATAAGCAGAAACAGTGAGTGTACCTTGCTTTAAAGAACTTATTTCCCTTTCTATTTGGTATAATAGTGGCCCATTAGCTTCTCCAAATCTTTCCTGTAACTCCACCCAAAGCTCTTTAGCTGTATGGAAAGATAAAAATGCATCATTGAACTCCTTGATCATGGCATTGAGAATCCATGACTTCACCATGCTATCTGCTCTTCACCATTTTGCTGTTAAAATCACATCTTCTGTAGGCATGATGCAGGTTTCATCAATGAAGGAAAGCTTATCCTTGGCGCATAAAGCTATGGTCATGGATTTACTCCAGGTAAGGAAGTTATTTCCATTGAAAGGTGTTGTGACTACCACAGCACCTGGGTTTTTTGTATTTGTGACAGAGTAGGGTTCATGCTCTTGGTGTACTAGTATGTGTGTGGCACTGGAGCCACTAATATCTGTTGTATTTGACATGTATTAGGTTAGGAGTAGAGAAAGGGGTGGCTCTGATACCATGCAAGAAAACTTGGTAGAGATGATGAAAGAGATTTCTTTTCATATCATGTAATGAGCTTTCGGAAGGTTTATATACAATTATCCTCCTAATGCTATTGGCTGGTAGAAAACAACAGAGAATAACGAAAATGTTGGCTAAGCTATGGTACTGGAGCACACAATGTACAGAGACGAAAAAGCATATGTACAGGAGGAAAAGACAAATAAAGGGAAAGTGCAAAATGAAAAGGGGGACCACTGGACCAGGACAACAAAAGAAATAAAAGGAGGGCCTGCTGCGTATTAAGTAAAGCCCATATCTTGACTTGGATCTTCTAACAAGCTTTACTAACAGAATACAGTTTCGTCGGTAAACGACGACACATTCACCTCTTTTACTGACGGTGGTTCTTATTCTGCCGCTATATTATATCGCAAAAATCATCCAGATAATATCTCGTTCATCTTTATCGATGAATATTTTGTCCGTTGCAAATTATCATATATTACGACAATTTCACCGACGGAATGTCATTTTTTGTCAGTAATTATCAACAGTATTGTTTCCGTCGGTAATCGATAGTTTTCTTGTAGTATTCTGGTATTTCATTGACTGCTGTTTAATTTGATCAAAATGAAGAAGAGTGAGAACAAGATGGCAAATTGATCGTTTTCCTTTAATATGCCAAATGCAATCCGATTTTTCAATCCGGTGTCTTACCATTAATGATGCATACGAATCACCAGGAAACTAGCGTTAGCCATGGTACAAACCTATATAACTGTTTTAAGATGAAGATGGTGAAATAGACGGGTAGCTTTGAAAATACGAGTGTGATTATAACTTGGGACAGTATTATGCTAAGACCTGTTCCTCCTCACCAACCCTACCTAACTAAGCGAGGCCCGCTGTACCAACCCTATGGAGGATCTTTAGGCTCCACCAATCGTTTCGGTTCCGGTGATAAAAATGTCCATTGTGGATTGATTGATGCAATTCTCGTAGAACGAAGTAAGAAAAACTCACACTTGATTTTTTTTTTGGATAAAATGCAGTGTTATGGGATCCGTTCCGTTCCGGACGGATTCGGCCGGAACGGGAACGGAACGGACGACCACCGTACCGGCCAAAAATACCAGCCGGTATCGGTGGTTTCGATAAATACCCGACACCGCCATACTGGAAAATACCCACGCATCAGTAAAGTTGAAAAAGTCCAGGGACTAAACTGCAAAATTTTAAAATCCCCCCCACCCCACGCAATCGATCTCCTCTCCTCTCATCTACGTGTCGCCGCTCCTCCTCCGCCAAGAGTTGCCTCTGGTCTTCCCATGCCGCCATCGGTCTCCTCCTCGTGGAAGCTTGCCTCCTCGACGCCTTCGCTTCCTTCTCGATTCTCGCCGACTTCGCTTCTTCATTCGCTCGGTTCCTCCATGCAGACAGACATTGGTGAAGGAGGTTTTGATCTGAGATCATCGATTAGACGACAAAGGCTAAAGCTTGGAGAAGAAGAACAAGCGGCAGTGTTGTTGAGAGTGTACGTAGGTGGGAAGTGTGAGGGGTAAGGCGGCGGTGGTTAATAGTTTGGGGATTTAGGGTTTTAAGTTTTAACTTTCAAGGCCCTTTTAAGCATGTAAAGGAATATATGCCACCTTTATTATGTAAAGAGATTAAAAATAAAGAATGGGTGATTTTAATATTGATTAATTAATTTACATAATTGCTTTTATTATAAATATTGATTTTAGTATTGATTTTATCAAATTATGAGCCTTAAAATATTGGTTTTATAATAAAATAAAATTGCTTTTATTATAAATATTGATTTTAATATTTGTACTCTCATATAAATATTGATTTTATCAAATTAAATATTGCTTTGTATTATTCTTAATTTTATAATTGTATGATGATGATTTCCTTTGTTTATATTAATTGTAGTTATTATTTATATGTAAAATATTTAAAATTATTGTTATTTCAAATTAATTGTCATTATTATTTATTATTAAGATTTTTGAAAGCATGGTTGATGTAAACAGTAAACTAGTAAAGTATACAATACAGTTGTATAATATATCTATTTGGACTATTTTGTAATTTTTAAAAATTTTAGGAACTATTTTATAAAATTTAAAATATTCAAAGCGATCTTCTTGACCTAATCGATCCAAAAGTCTGAGCCTGATTCAGAATTTCAATCCGCATGCAAAGTCCCAGATGCGGTATTCATACCATTGATAAAATGTAAATAATATATTTCATCAAAAAGGTAAATACAACATTCTTTGGGGCAAACCCCAATCAATGTGTATCAACATCGAAGTTCCCTAATTCCCCAATAGATCCAGTGAGAGGGCATATGCAAAAGTGCCCTAATTGACCCCATTACATCCGAAAAGGGACAAAAGCCAAATCAATACAACATAAGTCAAAACAACCGAAGCATGAATATGCAAAAGTACCCTAATTTCCCCCATTACATCCGAAAAGAAATACAACATAGGTTGTTTAGGGATTAAAATTAATAAGCATCCACCATTACATCCCATTAAGAGGCTAGAAGCAAAATTTCAGCAAATACCCACTATAACCGAAGTGACACCAAGGCAATCCAAAATCCTGCAACAATTGTACCCAATGCTCCAACACATCCAGCGGTACACCTTCATTATTTTTTAGCTTGGAAGGGTCTCTTCCCTACTATTCTCTTTGATCCTGCTGTAATACCCTTCTCCTGCCCATCGCTATTTGCTCCCACATTGGCTGACATCGTATCTCCTTGAGTCATTCCTCGGTTGGATGTCCTCATAATCTTACTTGTGTTGCTGTTTTTCTGATGCCCTGCATTTCCACTGGCTGACCTTCTGATCTGCATGCTTGTACTTTCCCTTGTTTCATTTTCTCCCGCACTGGTCATAGGGAGTTCCTTTCTCCCTTTTGTCCGAGCCTGTTGTCCACTTTCCTGCTGTGGCCTTCCTTCGGTAATCTCAGCCCTAATTCCCCTTTCTTCAGTGCAAGTTGCCTTCTGCTGCTGCTGATCTCCAGCTTTATTGTGAACATGATCCGCACCCTCATGAGCTTCAGAAATTGCAGGTAAACCTCCCTCCATTTCCTGAATTGGCTGGTTCTGTTTCCCATCAACTTCAGCCTCTACTTGTAAGGTATCCCTCAGCTGTTGTTTCTTAGTCTTTTTCTTGCACTCAAAAGGGTTGCGTCCTAAGATCTTGCAATGGCAGCAGTAACTTGGGAAGGTTTCATAGTGTACCGATTGGGTATATCTTGAGCCCCCTGGCATTTTCACTTCGAAATTGGTCACTGGCATGGTGGATACATCAACCTCAACTAGGATTCTTGCATAGCCTATTTGGGACTTGTTGCTAGTAATTTTGTCGGTGCACATAGGCTTGCCAATTCTTGAGCCAAGCTTAGAAAGACCTCTTGCATTCCATAATTCCAGTGGGACATTTGATAGCTGTACCCATATTGGAACTTGCATGAAGTCTTTATAGTCAAATGCAAAGCCTGGGGATAATTTCTTCATCAGCAAGGTTCGACCAAACACTACATACGGCCCGCCTGTCAAAACAGATGTGCGGTCTTCTTCTGAATTGAATTGGAAGATTAGCCAACCCTGGTGGTGGGGTAGGATTCTGCACTGAACTTGCCATTTCATTGTTAGCCCTTCAATTACCTTCATCCATGGAAGCCGACCTGTGAAGCAGCCCACTAAGCAGTAACCCCAACTTTGCTCAATGTCGATGACATCTTCATTCTCAATAGTTACCACCTCTTCGACTTGCATATATTCGAGCTGTAATCCTTGTGTCAACTCTCGGTTATTCCTGAAAAGGCTGGCGTAAGAAGGTTTAGTTTGGCCTTCAACACTCTTATCTGACGTTGGTTCATCTTCGATGGCTGCACAAGCTGGGGTTGGCATTTTGTCAAACACCTTGTGTGCAGACTCACCCTCTTCTGAATCATCAGATTCTGTGAAACCGTCGCTCCCTTCATCACTCTTGTCAATGTCAAACACCTTCTTTGCAGACTCACCCTCAACTGAATCATCAGATTCTGTGGAACCGTAGCTCCCCTCATCACTCTGGTGAATGTCAAACACCTTCTGTGAAGACTCACCCTCATCTGAATCATCAGATTCTGTGGAACCGTCGCTCCCCTCATCACTCTCCTCACCAGCTGTGGATGCTTCTTCATCCCCCAGCTCTTCACTCGACAACAAACCAGTACCCACAAGTTTTCCTGTAGTTAGTGTCTTACCGTCTCGTTTCTGGACACCCGAATGCGCTGGTTCTCTAGCGCGAACCTGCTGGGATGTTCGTGGATCCCCGACTGTGTTTACACCCGAAAGCACCTTCGCTGCTCTTGCCTCAACACTTCCCCGAGGCCGACCTTGTGGTGTTGCCCTTATCGCACCCTCCCTGGTGACTCCAGAGGTCGGGTGCGATTTGTTCTCGACGTTGCTCTTCAAGTGAGCTAGTGTCTTCGCACAAGGGGTCGACGCACGAACCTCTTGCACATCCTCCTCGTCGGTATTGCCAGATTGTCTATGGGGACTCACGGCTTGCAAACCCATAAGGCATTCAGCTCTAATGTCGCGCACTTGGTTCTTTTTCTTGCCCATGCTTCAGACCCGATGCAGCTTGTAACATGGAACCTGAACTAGAGCGTGAGCTTTATAGAATTTTATTATTAATTTGAGAACTAGCATAATAAATATAATGTTGTATAAATTTTAATTAATTTAATTTAATTTAATATCAAAATAATTGAGCTTGGTAATTCTCTCTCTAATATATCATTGAGTATGTATTCATGAGCTTACTATGATAGGTAGGCTTGACCCATGTATTGTATAATACACAGAAGGTCCTATTGCTAGCCAACCTTAAATACAATCGACCAATTGAGAACTATACTGGTTTTTTGCTGATCAATGTTTGGATATAGCAGTAGTCAATCATCTACGTCTCTGTCACTTCGCTTCACAGAAAATAACAATAGATTCAATTGTTCCTCAATTTTCAAGTATTTGTTCATACAATTATTGAATATAGCATGTTACAATCCTAGGGTTAATTAATTGTATTGATTAATTATGAAATTAATTTGTGATTTCGTGTCCATTATTTTTCAATTGGTATTAGAGAAAATTAACCCTAATTGTAACTGCTAATTTTGGGTAATTTTTTAGATTAAATTTTTTTGTTCTATTTTAATTTGTTGATTTCAAAATCTATTTTGTTAATTGTTTATGTGAAATCATTTTTGTTGTTGATGATTTGTTTCGGTTTGGTGTCAAAACGTATGGTAAGTTTGTTCAGTTTGTTGTCTTCTTTCAAAAACTCAAGAACTTGAAAAACGCAAATTGAAAATCGTTCATTTTCGTTTTTTTGAATTTTTTTTAGTTACTTTTTTTGTGAAATTGATTGAGGGGTTTGATAGATCATTAAATTCTGAATCTAATGACATCAATTTCGTTGAAGATGGATCAAAATTGAAAGAGTTATGGAAGTTTATTCAAGTTGGCTCGCGAACTGGGTCGGACAACCCAAATACCAGTTAGCCTGGTGGAGAAGATGATGTCCGACCCGACAGACTTTCCCCACGCGCAATGGCAACGTGTGCGGCCTACTTCGTTGATCATTTTTCACCAAATTTTATATGTTTGTTTCATTTGCCCAGTTCTAATTTATGGTATTTTTTGTAGAATTTTTTGAATAATAAAATTTTTATTTTTATTTTTTTCGAATTTTAAAATTAATAAAAATACAATGTACTCTCTGCCTTTTCTTGAAAATTTTTGTACTTGTTTACAGTATTATTTGGGCTTGTGGGGTCTTGTATGCTCTCAATATTATGTAGTTATGCATCAAAATTAATTTTGGATATTGTTTATACATATGATGTTATATTATATGATTATTATGATTAATTTTGTAATTGTGGTACTAACTGGAACCTATGAGGCCAATCTTGAGAATGTTACTGGACTATTGTCATTCACTTTGTGTAATTGTAAGCTAACCTATCATGAGATCAATTATTACAAAATGCTATTGTGATGTTGTTATTGGGCATATATTAGATATTATGTTAATGATGCACTTATCCAATCAATTTGTCTTTATCAATGTGGTTTCTAAAGTTTTGTTTAATTCATTGAATTATGTCTTCAAGTTTTCAATATCCTATCGATATTAACTTTAGGACATAATTTAATGTTCTAGGTGATCTATGTTGTAATTCGGGATCCTTAGCCAAGATTGCATTTATATGAGAACCTAGCTGTGTTATTTGCCCAATTTTGCTAGTTCTTGATACATTTGCTAAATCTCCTTGCATTGTATCAATTTCCAGCTTTGTATTCTTTGACTAAGCTGAACGGGACCAATTATGAGGATTGGCTTGAATCCTTGATTTTTTTTTTGGCAGCTTATAATGTTGATGTTGCTTTCCTTGAGAATGAGCCTACACAACAAACTACTAAAACTTCCACCGCAGATAAAGCTAAATATGATAAGTGGGTTCGTTCTAACAAGGTTTGTTTGATGACCATTAAGTACACAATGTAGAAGACTATTAAAGAGATCATCATAGAAACTGATAATGTCAAAAATTATCTCAAGGTTGTTGGTGAAATTTTCTAGAAGTTTGATAAGATTGAAAAGTCTAATTACTTGTCTTTGCTGTCTAAGACCAAGTATGTGAAGTAAATCACACGTTAGTACAATGCTTATAATACGATAGTGAATACACGAGAAGGGAGGTTGAATTGTGTATTCTCCTTTTTTTAAAACTCTTTCAAAACTGTTTCTTTAAAAAACAAGTTCTTTTACAGAAACTTCAGTAAGTTCCAGTCAATCAAAACTTTGAAAACTTGTTTCGAAAATTAAGTAATAACAAAACCTTAAACTTTAAGAGATATAAGGTAGAGAGAAGTTGACACAGTGATTTTATCCTGGTTCACCCCAAAACGTAGGCTATATCCAGTCCTCAGAATTCTTTCTAAGATTTCACTATCTCTTCAACGTATACAAGTATTCTTTCTGAGCCTCTTCAGGTCTCTACACTCAGTATTCTTTCACTCTTAGCCTCTGCAGGCTATCTGTACTACTTTCTTACAAAAGTATTGAAAACTTGTTACAGTAAAACTAGCTCTCAGCTAATTTTGCATAGTAATCTCACAAAAGCTTTTTGTTCGCGTAATGTTCAATAATAATCTCTTTTTTGCTAACTTTGGCTAACTTTGCAATTTTAGATTTCGACTCATATTTATAGCCTTCGTCTGCAACTGCTTCTTGATTCTTGAATCTTGAATCTTGAAAGAAACGGTTAATCAGTTGAGTTCTGTAACAAACTCAAACTGACGTTTGCATCTTCTTTTGAATTATGCGTCTGCTTTTCTCCGTCTATATTTTTGCGTCTGCGTCTGCTTTTCTCTTCGCTCGCATCTGCGCTCAGATTTTTACTTTGCGCTCTGCGTCATTTCTTACTTTATGGCCCGCTTCAAGGCGTCAGTATTTTACTTTGCGTTTGCTTCTTCGTCTGCGTTTGTTTCTTACTTTGCGTCTGCTTCTGCGTCTATATTTTTACTTTGCATCTGCTTCTTCGTTTGCGTCTGTTTCTTACTTTGCGTCTGCTTCTGCGTCTGTATTTTTACTTTACGTCTGCTTCTTCATCTGCGTCTGTTTTTCTCTTTTGCTTCTTCTTTTACTACTTCTTTGTTATTCATCAAAATCATATATATGTAAAGTCATTTTGACTTAACAATTTCCCCCTTTTTGATGATAACAAATTATACACATAAAAAGAAAACAAAATACAATGTTTAAAACATTAAAAAAAAACTTATCTTAAAAAATTCTTCTTTCTCTTCTTCCTTTCTTTTCTTCGTCTCCTTCAATCACACCCTTTGAGATTCTTTTCTCCTCATTCTCTTCTCCTCTGCTCATACTCTTCTCCCCCTATTTGTTATAATAAAAAATGATTAACGACGATGACTCTTTAGCAGTTTTGTCATCATCTTCTTTAAATCATTCATTGTCTCCTTTATCTCGTTGACTTCTCCGCGTAATTTGCTGATTTCAGCTTGTGAGTCTAACGGTGAAGAGGATTTATCATTATCTGCTGAGGGTAAAGTGAACGCGATTGTTGTAGTATATGCGTCTGAGGATGGAATGTAATCTTCTCGAATCGCAAATGTAGGTGGATGAACGAATAGATTTGACTCTGGAAGGTCTAAATCAAAAGGAGCAGGTAGCATTAGCAAGTGTCTTCCTTGCAGGGGTATGGCTTCAGCTTCAATAGACAGTGTATTAGATAACGGTCTAATGTGCAAAACTGTCTGAACAAGGAATTCAATAAACGTCCCTGTTATCAATCGTCCCCCTACTGGACAGTATTCATGTTAGAGTAGTGCCCTGAAGGCAATCGCCTTTAGCGCATTTTGCACAAAGTTGTGTACATACTTTATGAATAAATAAAGAAAGACATATTTCATTAACTTGCTATTCATTATTTATGAATGGATATTGATCTATAAGCAAATTAATGAAGTCCATGATATATGACATAGCATGAAGGAAATTGTGATGTGATCATACTACTGAGATTCCTATCATGTGCAATTATGTCAGTATCTAAATTATCCCTAGTCATAGGATTACTGAGACTGGACATCGGTAATCCGGAGAGACTAGCACATCTCAAGCTCCTTGATTTGATCAATTTCTTTTTCCTTTTGAGCAGCATTGAAAGTTTCTTTCTTTCGACTAACTTCTCCAATAGTGAACACACTCTTCTTCCGACTAATCTTCTTAGTCTTTTCTTCTGCTTCAGTCAGTCTCGAAGATTTTTGCACTTGAGATTTTTCCTTCTCAGACTCCGACTTTCTTTTCTTCTCAGTCTCTTTAGCCTGTTTGGCTGAGTCTTCTTCTAAAATTGAGACTAGAGATCTTGTTCCCTTCGGTACGCGAGATCCAGATATTCTGCTTGACTCTGCTTTCTGGCTCTCTTGTCTTCCTGTTATCGCAGAGTGCGAATCCTAGGTGATCTCTTCGCCTTTTTAGAGATCTCACCTAAAAGATTCTCTCCTTTTCTTTTCTGCGCACCTTCTTCTATCCTCCGAACTGGGTTCACTTCCCTTTGAGGACTTGCCTGTTTTATCAATGGTCTACCTAATAGTTTTCTTCTTTCATCTACCGGTAATCTCATACTTACTTGAGATTTAGAGCTAGTGGCGGGAGACTTCTTCAATAACCGTTCCCCCTCAGTTCTAGCTTTCTTTGTAGACTCTGCTTCTACTTTCACCACAGTCTTCAAGCCCATTCTTCTGATAGTATCTGAGTTAATGGTACTCTTGACAGATACCATCCTTCTTATTCCTCTGTGAAGAAGGACCCTAGATTCCTTAAAAATCCTGATGAGTAGCATGCCGTAAGGATAACTGTTGGTATCCTTCATCCCCTTAACCATATAATGAAAAATAAAAAATGGTAGGTCTATTGGTCGGCGATTCAGCAGATAGAACAGACATTGCTCATCCAAGGTAGTCACAAGATGTCTTGACCCGGCTCTTGGTAAGATGCAATTAAACAAAATCACATGGAGAACCCTAGCCTTCGGGACTAGACTTGAAGTCTTCCTCTCCCATGGGTCATTAGCTCCACATAACTGTTTTATGACATCTTCTTCTTTCATACTAACCTTGGACATCCATCCGGCTTTGGTTGATAGGGTTTCTCCAACCGAAGAGCATTCAATCACCTTCTCCACTAACTCCTTTGTCACAATAACAGTTATTCCATCTACTGTGGAGACGATGGTGTTATCAACCAGTTGTGCATGCTTCCAAAAGTCATATACCTCGTCTGTATACACTGGTTCTCGTACCTGGAAGAAATATCTCCACCCAGCTTCTACAATTTCTGGTTCAACATCCATAGCATCTCTCTTCAGAGATTCGAAGTCCACATGCCTTCCGAACATCATAGCTGGCTCCATTGCTTCTGATTTGAAACTGCTTTTGGTAGGATATTCTTCAAAAGTAAAGTTGTTTGCAAGAGTTTTTCAGGAGAGAGTTGAAACGTCTGGGAGTAAGAGTAATCGAAATGATTATAGTTTCAGACTACTCGAAGGGTCTTATCCGATGGGTTCTAGAATCATTGGGATCCTCAAGGCTATCAACCATTTCCCTCTAAAACTTCCTTGTGAGAGAAGTTACCAGTTGTAAACTACTATTTCTAACGCCGTTAACTTTGACGGTCTTCTAGCCTGACTGGTCATTTAACATAACCATGTTAAGGTTCCGTCTGATTTCCTTAAACCGATCTTCACTCAATGGTTTAGTGAAGATATCTGCCCATTGATACTCTGTTTCAACGAACTGTAGTGACACCGCCTTCCTCTGAACGTAGTCTCTCAAGAAATGATGTCTAATTTCAATATGCTTTACTCTCGAATGTTGTATTGGGTTCTTTGACAAGTTGATTGCGTTGGTGTTGTCACAATAGATTGGGATCTCCTCTTCTCGAACTGAATAATCTTCTAGTTGATATTTAATCCACAATGTTTGTGAACAACAGCTTGCAGCAGACATATACTCGGCTTCGGCTGTTGACAGAGCGATCGAGCTTTGTCTCTTGCTTGACCAGGAAACTAGGTTTGCACCAAGAAAGTGACATCCTCCACTAGTGCTCTTTCTTTCAATTCTATCTCCGGCATAGTCCACATCGCAATATCCGATTAACCTGAAATCTTTACCTTTCTCAAACATTAAGCAAAGACCAGTAGTACCTGCGACATATCTCATAATTCTTTTAATAGCAATAAAATGAGACTCTCTAGGATCAGCCTGAAACCTTGCACACAAGCATACACTGAACAGAATATCAGGTCTACTTGTCAGAAGATACGAGAAAGAACCGATCATCCCTCCATACAGGGTTTGATCCACCTTCTTACTAAGTTCATCTTTCGACAAAAGGTTCGAAGGATGCATCGGAGTTGCCATAGGCTTCACATTATTCATATCAAATTTACACAGTAATTCTTTCACATACTTTTGTTGATGAATAAAGATTTTCTCTTCGGTTTGCTTAACTTGCAACTCAAGAAAGAACTTTAACTCACCCATTATACTCATTTCAAACTCATTTTTCATCAGACTCTTAAAACTTATGCACAACTTCTTTGAAGTAGCACCAAATATGATATCATCGACATAGATTTGCACTAAGATAAAATCATTCTCATAATTCTTTCTGAAAAGCATTTTATCCACTTGACCTCTAGTAAACCCATTCTCCAAGAGAAAATTACTTAGACGATCATACCAAGCTCTAGGAGCTTGCTTCAATCCGTATAAAGCTTTATGAAGTCTATAGACATGTTCTGGATTCTTAACATCCTCGAAGCCAGGAGGTTGCTTCACATACACCTCTTCGTTTATAAAACCATTCAGAAAGGCGCTTTTCACATCCATCTGAAAAAGCTTTATGTTATGACAAACAGCATATGCCAGCAATATCTGAATAGCTTCAATTCTTGCTACTGGAGCATATGTCTCATTGTAGTCTATCCCTTCTTGCTGATTATAGCCTTGTGCTACTAATCTAGCTTTATTCCGACTCACTCTGCCTGATTCGTCTAGCTTATTCTTAAAAACCCATCTGGTTCCGATAACGGATTTCTTCGAGGGTTTTGGAACTAAGGACCAAACTTTATTCCTAGTAAAATGATTCAGCTCCTCTTGCATGGCTAAGATCCAAGCTTCGTCCTGAAGAGCTTCCTCAATCTTCTTAGGCTCTATTTCAGAAATGAAAGCCACAATAGCTTCTCTTCTGAATTTGGACCTTGTCCTTACTCCTTCTGAGGTCTCTCCGATAATTAGCTCTTCTGGATGAGAACTCCTATATTTCCAATCTCTCTTTAATCCTATAGTTTCTAGAATATTCTCGATCTTATCTACTTGAGTTCCTGATGATGGAGTTTCTGTTGTATCATCTAAGTTCTTTGAAGGATCTTCACTCTCCATGTCATCTTCCTTATAGGGTTGAGAACGATCATCAAACTTGACATGGATGGTTTCTTCTACTGTCTTTGAGATAGAGTTATAAACCCGAAAGGCCTTAAATGAAGATGAGTAGCCTAAAAAAATTCTTGAATAGGTCTTTGAGTCGAACTTATCCAACAACTCCTTTGTACTCAGAATAAAGCACTTGCACCCGAATGGATGAAAGTAAGATATATCAGGCCTCCTTCCATTCCATAACTCATAAGGAGTCTTTTTCAACAAGGGTCGCAACAGTATTCTGTTCTGAATATAACATGTTGTATTCACAGCTTCGGCCCAGAAGTACTTAGGAAGATTCTTTTCACACAGCATAGTCCTTGCCATCTCTTGAATCATCCTGTTCTTTCTTTCAACAACTTCATTCTGTTGTGGGGTTCTAGGGGATGAGAAATTGTGAGAAATTCCATTCTCCTCACAGAATAACCTAAACTTCTCATTCTCAAAATCTCCACCATGATCACTCCTGATACTAGCTATAGATACTCCTTTTTCAATCTGTAACTTTCTGGAAAGGGTCTTAAAACACTTAAAAGATTCATCTTTGTGTGACAGAAACAATATCCAACAAAATCTAGTAAAGTCATCAACAATAACAAGTCCATATTTCTTTCCGCCAAGACTTATTGTCCTAGTTGGACCAAATAAATCCATATGTAACAATTCAAAAGGTCTAGAAGATGTTACAAAATTTTTAGAAGAAAACGATGTTTTAACTTTTTTTCCTTTCAAATAACTTTCATAGAAAAATTCTTTGTCAAAACTCATTTTTGGTAAGCCTCTTACCAAATCAAATTTTGCCAACTTTGAAATGTGTTTAAAAGAGACATGACCTAGCTTTTTATGCTAGATTAGTCTTTCTTCTTCAGAAGATAGAAAACAAGAAACATTTTGATTTTGAAAATCTTCTAAATCAATTTTGTAAAGATTATTTCTTCTTTTGGCAGAAAAGAATATAGATCCATCTTTGTTTCTGACTTCACAAAGACTTTGATTGAATGTGACTATGAAACCAAAATCACGCAATTGACTAACACTTATCAAATTGTGCTTTAGACTATCAACAAGCAGTACATTATCTATGCATGCAAAGGAATCTTTACCTATCTTATCGATTCCAATTATCTTGCCCTGCTGGTTGTCTCCGAAAGTTACCGATCCTCCCTTCTTATACTGAAGATCTAGGAACATAGACCTTCTTCTCATCATATGTCGCAAAAATGTACCCTTGCCTAAATACCAATGGTGCTTATCGCATTTTCCAAGGAAGGATATCTGCAGGAGAAACTATTTTACTCTTTGGCACCCATATTTTCTTGGGTCCTTTCTGGTTAGTAGTATGCATATAATGAGTTTTCTGATCCCTTTTCTTAAATTGTTGATGAAAACGTGTTTGACAATTCCCTTTATTTTGAGAAAGAGGCTTCTTATTATAATGAGACTTATTATCCAAAAACCCTAATCCGGTTTTATCGCTCGGATGTCTACATTTTCCTAGCATCTCATTCATTCTCTTTGTACTCTCAGTGAATGAAGCTAAATCAGATGAAAGACTTTTAATTCTAAGCTTTAACTAATTTATTTCATCGGATCTATCTACAATTTTCTTTTTATCCTCTAGTTGTTTCTTTAAGCATGCATTTTCTCTCTCTATCTCTTCTGTATGTTTAAGATTTTCTACATACTTCTTCTTTAACAGTTTGTACTATTTTAGAATAGCATGAGAATCTTCTAATAATTCTGAATAGGCTTCATGCAAGTTATCGTATTCAGAAGTTACCTCCTCATCACTTTCTTCCTCGGTTACTAGGCAGATATTAGCATGTTCAGATGACTCGGAATTTGTGTCTGACTCTGATGAATCTGGATCTTCCCATGTTGCCATTATGCTTTTCTTGTCTTCTCTACTCTTCTTTGGTTTCTTCTTCAAAGTAGGACATTCGGACTTGTAATGTCCAGGTTGATTACACTAGTAGCATATGATAGATGTCTTTTCTGCTTTGCCATCATCTTTGCTATTCTTCTTGAAGGGTTGGCTTGTTTTGGACTTCTTCTTCCACATCCGTCTTATCTTTCGGGAAATGAACGATAATTCATCATCTTCATCACTTGACTCCTGTACTGATTCGCTTGAGTCATCATTCTTCGATTCTTCTATTTTTAATGCTTTCGATGACTTCCTCCTTCTTTGAGTCTTGTGGTTCTTCTGTCCGGCCTTTAGTGCTATTGACTTTTCTCGTTTGCGCTTGTCTTCAACATCGAGCTCTACTTCATGAATCTTCAGTGATCCAAGCAACTCGTAAAGCTTTAGCACGCTCAAGTCCTTTGCTTATTGCACCGCTGTAACTTTTGGTCTCCACCTCTTCGGAAGACTTCTTAAGATCTTTCGTACGTGATCTTGATTATTTTACGTTCTTCCAAGGGCTTTCAATCCATTAACAATTGTTTGAAATCTTCCAAACATTTGATCAATAGATTCTTCATCCTTCATCTTGAAAAGCTCGTACTGGTGCATAAGAATGCTTATCTTGGATTCTTTGACTTGGTTTGTGCCTTTATGAGCGATGGACAGTGTATCCCACATCTCCTTCGCAGTGTCGCATCCGTGAACTTTGTCATACTCACTCCTGCTTAGGGCACACGTCAGGAAAAACTTCGCTTTAGAGTTGAGCTGAATTCTGGCCTTTTGATCAGTCGTCCATCTGGTCCGTGGAATAAGATTTCCATCTTCGTCTACTGGTGTATATGGTCCATTCTCTATTACATCCCAAAGGTTGACATGAGTAGATGTTTATAATACGATAGTGAATACACGAGAAGGGGGGTTGAATTGTGTATTACCCTTTTTTAAAAACTCTTTCAAAACTGTTTCGTTAAAAACAAGTTCTTTTACAGAAACTTCAGTAAGTTCCAATCAATCAAAACTTTGAAAACTTGTTTCAAAAATTAAGTAATAACAAAACTTTAAACTTTAAGAGATATAAGGTAGAGAGAAGTTGACACAGTAATTTTATCTTGGTTCATCCCAAACCGTGGGCTACGTCCAGTCCTCAGAGTTCTTTATGAGATTTCACTATCTCTTCAACGTATACAAGTATTCTTTCCGAGCCTCCTCAGGTCTCTACAATCAGTATTCTTTCACTCTTAGCCTCTGCAGGCTATCTGTATTACTTTCTTACAAAAGTATTGAAAACTTGTTACAGTAAAACTAGCTCTCAGCTAATTTTGCACAATAATCTCACAAAAGCTTTTTGTTCGCGTAAT
The DNA here is from genome assembly GCA_029891385.1 of Erythroxylum novogranatense. Classification (NCBI taxonomy): domain Eukaryota; kingdom Viridiplantae; phylum Streptophyta; class Magnoliopsida; order Malpighiales; family Erythroxylaceae; genus Erythroxylum; species Erythroxylum novogranatense. The sequence goes on from CM057233.1 coordinate 70,828,666, forward strand.
GTTCAATAATAATCTCTTTTTTGCTAACTTTGGCTAACTTTGCAATTTTAGACTTCGACTCATATTTATATCCTTCTTCTGCAACTGCTTCTTGATTCTTGAATCTTGAATCTTGAAAGAAACGGTTAATCAGTTGAGTTCTGTAACTAACTCGAACTGACTCTTGCGTCTTCTTTTGAATTCTGCGTCTGCTTTTCTCCGTCTATATTTTTGCGTCTGCGTCTGCTTTTTTCTTTGCGTCTGCGTCTACTTTTCACTTTGCGTCTACGTCTGCGTCTGCGTCTATATTTTTACTTTACGTATGCTTCTGCGTCTGCGTCTGTTTCTTACTTTGCGTCTGCTTCTGCGTCTGTATTTTTACTTTGTGTCTACTTCTTCGTCTGTGCCTGTTTCTTACTTTGCGTCTGCTTCTGCGTCTGTATTTTTACTTTGCATCTGCTTCTTCGTCTGCATCTGTTTCTTACTTTGCATCCGCTTCTGCGTTAGTATTTTTACTTTGCGTCTGTTTCTTCGTCTGTGTCTGTTTTTCTCTTTTTTTTCTTCTTTTACTACTTCGTTGTTATTCATCAAAATCATATATATGTAAAGTCATTTTGAGTTAATAGTATGATGGTGTGGTTGGTGTTCGTGAGCATGTTATGAAGCTTGTGAATTGGTATAACAACTTGAAGGCCATCAAAATTGTGTTAGGAGAGGATTATCTAATCTGGCAAGTGTTTGAATCTCTTCCATCTAAGTTTAATGTTCTCAAGACTATTTATCATGCTCAGAAAGATGAATGGAGCACTGATAAGTTGATTTCCATTTTTATTCAAGAGGAGCATATTATGAAGAAGGGAAAGTCTCATAGTATTCATCACAGTTCTCACAAGAGTGGTGACAAGAAGAAATTTTATAGAAACAAATATGATAAGCCTCAATTTAAGAAGAACATGAATGATAAGCCTGTATTACCTTCCGGGCCTTTGAGAGTTTTGGTGCTAAGCCCAAGCTTGTTTTTAATGGAAGTTGCAACTTTTGTTAAGAACATGGGCATAGGCAGCATGACTGTGTGAAGTTTAAGAACTAGTTGGAAGAGAAGAAAGGTATACCTCAAATCTTTGTTTATTTTGAATCAAATATGGTTGATGTTCCTCCTAATTCATGGTTATTAGACACTGGTGCAACTAGTCATATAACGAACTCATTGCAGGAGTTCAAAAGCATGTGAAAATCAAATAAAGGGGAGTTGACGGTGTAACTAGGAGATGGATTTAAGGTTAATATTGAGCACATAGGAGAAGTTTCCTTGAAATTGAGTAGTGGACATGATTTGCTTTTGAAAGATATTGTTTATGTGCCTTTTATAAGTAGGAACTTGATTTCAGTTTCTGTTTTACATAATTGTGGATACATTTTCCATATAATCAGTAATGGTATTGCTTTGTACTATGATTCTGTTGATGTTGGTTTTACAATTATGCGTGATGGATTGTTTATGCTGATTGATAATTCTTCTAGTTCTAACCGACAACATGATGATGTTAATGTTACTGTTGGAAAGAAACGTGAGAGAGTTGCTGAAAAATCTTTTATGTTGTGACATAAACGATTAGGACATATCTCTAAGGAGAGAATGGAGAGGTTGATTAAGGAAACTATTTTGCATGACTTGAACTTATCTGATTTTGACACTTGTGTTGATTGCATAAAAGAGAAGTTTGCAACTAAAATAAGAAAGGAGAAAATGACTAGGAAGGAGGAATCATTACAGATAATTCACACAGACATCTGTGGATCCATTACTCCTATTGTCATAGGAGGCTATAGGTACTTCATCACCTTTATTGATGATTTTTCTCGGTATAGTTGGATTGAATTGTTGCATGAGAAATCTAAATCCTTGGATGCTTTTAAGTCGTCAAAAAATGTTATTGAATTGTAACTTAGGAACTAGTAGAAACCCTAACTCTTTTGCTAGATAGTTGTAAGAATGCATAATTGAGGCGCAATATACCATGCCTAGCACTCCTTAACAAAATGGGATTGCAAAGAGATAAAATCGTACTCTCATGAAGATGGTTAGGTGCATGCTTAGTCACTCCACCTTACCAGAGTTCTTGTGGGGAGACACCTAAAGGACTACTCTTTATGTTCTCAATCATGTGCCTGGTAAATCTATATCAAAGACTCCTTTTAAGCTTATATCAAGAAAGAAGCCCAGTTTGAAACATTTTCGTGTTTGAGGCTGTAAGGCTGAGGTGAGGACTTATAATCCTCAATTGAAAAAGCGTGATCCTAGAACTATTTCAGGTTACTTTGTTGGTTATTGTACTAGCTCAAGAGGTTCAAGATTCTATTGTACCAATCACACTGCTAGAGTCATTGAATCAGATCGGGCTGTATATTTTAAAGGGGACATGGAACATAACGAAAGGCATGAGTCTTGTGTTGTTGATTTCAAAGAAGATCGTGCTATTGTTCCTACACCTATTGTTTTATATCTTGAGGCAATTTAGTTTCCTTTGATTCATGATGATGTTATTGATCCAGGAAATGATGTTGATATTCCTCAACAAGTTGGCATTGATACTCAAGTCCCAGATGTGGTTGTAGTTCCTCCTAGGAGATCTAAAAAGATTCCTAAATCCACTGAGACTTCTAAATTTTGAGACTATTACATTTACTTAGAGGAGCATGAATTTAATTTAGATGAAGACTCATATACAATTTCCATTCAGGATGCCATTTCTAGTCCTCGTAGTTCACAATGATTGGCAACCATGGAAGACGAGCTAGCTTTTATAAGTATAAATGGTGTTTGAGATTTGGTGGAATTATCCAGTGGTTGCAAGATTGTTGGGTGTAAATGGATCTTTAAGACTAAACATGATGCTAGAGGTAAGGTAGAAAGGTACAAAGCCAGACTTCTTGCAAAGGGGTATAACCCGAGGGAAAGTATGGACTATAAAGAGACTTTTTCCTCGATCTCTACTAAAGATTCATTATGTATTGTGATGGCTTTGGTTGCCCATTTTGATTTGGAGCTCTATCAAATAGATGTGAAAACTGCTTTCCTAAATGGTGATTTGTATGAAGATGTGTTCATGAATCAGCCTACTGGTTTTGTTGAGAAAGGTAAGGAACACATGGTATGTAAATTGAGAAAATCCATTCATGGGCTAAAACAAGCCTCTAGACAATGGTACTTGAAGTTTGACCAAATTGTTTACTCCCTTTGCTTCAAGAAAAATGTTGTTGATCAATGCATTTATTCAAAGAATAGTGGGAGAAAATTCATTATTCTTGTCTTATATGTTGATGACATTCTTTTCTAGTAATGATATGGGTTTTCTTTCTGAAACTAAATAAATGTTGACAACTCATTTTAATATGAAAGATCTCGATGATGCTTCTTTTGTTCTAGGAATTGAAATTCATCATTATAGATCTCGTGGTGTTCTTGGTTTGTCTCAGAAAAGACATGTTGAAAGGATCTTGAATAGATTCAACATGAAGACTTATCATCCTTGCAGTGCACCTATCCAAAAGGGTAACAAACTCTTGAATAGCCAATGTCCTCAAAATGATAAAGATAAGTTAGAGATAGAAAAGGTCTCATATGCTTCTGTTGTTGGTAGTCTTATGTATGTTCAAGTTTGTACACGTCATGATATTGTTTTTATTGTTGGTGCACTTGGGAGATACTTGAGCAACCCTGGTGGGGGTCATTAGCATAACGTCTCATTACCCATGTTAAGACCAAAATAGTAAATGTGAGAGATTTATTAAGAGATTAGAAATGCATTTCATGCTCATACCTTATGTGATATGCACATACACATGAATATTGAATCTTTGCACATAAAAATGACTGTACATGAATTCATTGACACTCCGGGTATAATTGTTTATAAATGTGATTGTTTTTAAGAAATGTGGTTTGTTTGTATTGAAAATTGATTTAGAGAGTCTAATTGTTGATTTAGAATTTTTTTGGAGAATTTTAAGAAAATTTTTAAAAATTTAGGGTAATTTTTGGATTAGAAAAAAATACCAAGTGATAAGACAAATGATATATGGTAGTAGAATTTACTGTCAAATGGAAAATGATGATAAATGACTTTATGAATTGGAGACAAATAGACTAGTTTTTAATAATGGTCCAAATGGGACCATAGGAAGGTGACAAGTGGCAGTGACGAGTGTCATTACCACTCACTACTCCTCTCTTTCACGATACTCTTCACTTGAAAGACCAAATAAATTGTTTTGTCTTTCATTTTAACTCTTGCTTTCTTCATCTTTTGGTGGCTCTCTTATTCTTTTCCTTCATTTTTGTTTCTTCATTCTCTTCTCACCTCACCAAAGTTACACTTTGCTTCCATCTTTTAATTGCTACTTCCATCTTATTGTTTCTTCAATTTGCCACAAGAAAAACCCATCGTTACGTCCTTCAAGATGATGATCGTGTGATGCTTGGGAGCTAGGGTTAAGTGTTGTTTTTGAAGAATTGAAGCTAAAATAAGTAAGTTATGCTTTAAATGTCATGGGCATGGTTAAATTAAGCTAGAATGATGAGTTAATTGAGATTTAATGACTTGGTTATGCAATGATCATGTATGTGTTGTAGGCGATGAAAAATTTATGTAAATTTCTTGTTTTTGGATATATAGGATGAGTAATAATTCATATATTGTTATAGATATGTTTTTGAGGTAGAATGATCATGAAAATGGTGTTGGATGAGTGCAGAAAATTGTTGATGAATGGGAAAATATATATGTTCTATTTTTAGTTAATGATCAAATACAGATCATGAATTGATTTGTGAATGTTTTGGATTTGAAATGGAGTTGAAAATGAGGAGTGATAGAGTAGAAAAGGTGATTTTGATATGAGTTGTGTTAAGGTAAAATTTGGAAACAAAATTTGATAGTTAAGTTGGAAAATGTTGCAGCAACATAATCTCTGAGTATGCTTCTGTCTTTTAGCTATATCTTGCTCTGTAGTTGTTCAATTGATATGAATCTTAGTTTGGATTAAACTAAAGACATATGACTACATTTCTTATGAAGACAATTAATTTAAATTTTACCTTTAAGAGTCTCAAATTTTGACATGAAATTGGGAACTGAGTACAACAAAATTTGTGGATGAATGTATATGTTGTGTACTGTTTTGAGTGAATGAGAATGTGTTCTATTTTTTTGAGTTTTTTTGAACAAATAGGGAATAGGAATTGTGTATGGATGATGTTAAGCTGAAAGTGAGGTTTACATTAAGAAGTTAGCAACTGGAAATAATGAAATTTGAATATAAATTGCTTGATACTTAGGAATAAGATATGTTATGGAAAAGGGATAGGAATTATGAATGATGAGATGTAGTTGAATATGATGAATCAAATAAGTTGAGAGTTTAATGAAATATAATTGGTGTTTGAGTTGTTATAAAGTGATATTGCATTAGAAGAGGTCAATTTGGGAAGATAACGAGTGAAAGTGATGTTAGTATGGATGTAGGAACCATTAGAGATGCTTAGGAGGGGCTTATATTTCACCAATGTCCGTTAAATGGACATTAAGTTTGTTAAACGGATCTTCTTGGGTCTGTAAGGACCCCCAGCCTCGCCAATGTCCATTAAACGGACCTCCATGGGGCTGGAACCCCTTGTATGTCCGTTAGGTGAAGTTGTATGTCCATTAAGTGAAGTCTTGCACATCCTCGTCGTCGATATTTCCAGATTGTCTATGGGGAATCACGGCTTGCAACCCCATAAGGCATTCAGCTCTAATGTCGCACACTCAATTCTTTTTCTTGCGCATAGTTCAGACCCGATGCACCTTGCAAGGTGGAACCCTGAACTAGAGCGTGAGTTTTCTATTGTAAAACACCAAATCAACACCGATTCAATCCAAGGAAAAGATCTATGCATTCTATAAGTGTTCGGTACCTTGGTGAAAACTCGCTTGATATAAGTTGCGATACATGCACTAAACTTTCTTAGCCGATAAAAAAAGTGCTTATGTGAATTGATCGTTTAATGAGTTGGTATTGCAATTGATATTAGTATGTACCTTTCATACATCATCTCACTATAATTTATTTTTCTTTCAACAAATTAATAAGGCCAAACAGTGTAATGAGCTTCACTATTTAATAAAAAATCACAAAAGTATGAAAGGAAAAAGAAAAGGAACATTATATGCTAACAGGATAGAGATAGAATAACAAGCAACAAACTATTATGCTATAGTAATTGGCAAGCCATTGGCCTTTAAAAAAAAGAATATCCCATCGATCTTTTCATTCGGGGGCCAACAAACCATACATGTCAATAATGGGGAGGGCTTACGGATCTGAAGTTGCCCATGCTTTTCTAATTGAGTTCTTTCATTAAAATGAACCATATCTAAAAATGTTATTTTATTACTGTGGCCTTTAAAAATATATCTAATACATAAGAAAAAAATTCTCACAAAATTCTCATAAAATTTTCAAATAGACAGATAGTATATGGGCATTACTAGAATGGGCTGGGGCCTCGGAGACACCCATCCGAATCAATCAGACACTATCGCTTTAGCTTCAGAGAGATAAAAAGAGACAAATTCGATACTTTTACTTGATTGGGTTGTAGGCATACAGCTCTTTTTATATCAATTCAAAACGGTGTGAGAGGACCACACATCCAGTAATCATGCTCTTCCTTTTTCCTTTTGGGTACAGGGAAAGAAGCTTTTGTTTCTTAACGCATTTATTAGCCAACTTACTGAGAGAGAGAAAAGAAACTGAAACGTACCCTAATCTTTATTACATCACATGTACGTCACATCGTTTCGTATCTACATGATTAATTCATATACCTTTCTAGTCTTTTGATTCTTATTTATCCTCAAACTTTTTTGAATATATGTTATGCTCTCTATTACCTACCTTGTAATTTTCATGAATCCTTCAATTTAGTGTTCACAAGATAAATTTTATTCTTCACCTATTACAAAAGTAGACCAATTATAGAATATTAAGTGCTTTTAATGTATTTTTATTTAACTTTATTTAGTAAATATTACCAAAAAGAATTTCATATTCACTTATAAAATGATATGTGGTTTATAATGTCAATAAACACTTTAAATTTTATAAATAGAAGGCCTCGCCTATTTTAAGGAAGATAATTTAAATTAAAAACTATTTTAGAATTTTATTATGACTCAAAAATATTTATAAATTGAAGATATCTTAAAATTTTGTCAAATATAAAACAAATCTATTAAGGCTATGTTTGGTTGGGGTTTATTAATAAAATGGAATGAAATGTAATATTATTATATCATTTGTAAGGAGATACTAGAATGAAATGGAATAGAATGAGATGGAAGATGAAGGTATGTAAAATGATAAATAAATTTGTACTATATTACATTGTAAACCCTTCTTCCAAACAACATTTCACTATATTACATTATGAACTTTTCATCATTTCCAAACAACAATTTTCTAATATTACATCTATTTTTATTACATTCTATTACAAATCATTCCATTCTATCAAAGACACTGAGCATGGCTAGAACAGAAGCAATAGTCTTCTTTTGATAAATAGATACCTATGGCAACTAAAAACTTTGTCCAATATGGAATTTCTTGCTTTGATGGTCATTATGATCAATGGAGTATGCTAATGGAAAATTTCTTTGAGATTAAAAGAATAATGGCAAGCTATCTCATATGAAGTACTAGATTCAATATTAACAATGTTAGACACACAAAAGATATCGATTAAAAAATGGCTTCGTGTTGGATCCCGTTTTCGGAACCCAACTGCATACACGTAACACTCGTAATCCCACTGCTTAAACTGAACATGATCACTCTTAACCACTCTTGAGGCGGAAAGAAAATCGAAAACCAAAGCAAATGACATGAAACAAATGTGAGGTTAAAAGGATCGAATCCTACCGATATCGAATGTCAATTAAGTCGAATCAAATACGGATCGAATCCGAAACGAAACGAAAATAATGAATCGGATCACATCATGTACCAAATAAATTCAAATGCAAATAGAAAGTCAACTTGAAATCAAAGCATACAGACGGTGGTTTCGAATTGAATTTTTAGATTCCGACATCCGAAGCGTTAACATAGAAAACTGGTCGCGTTGGATACCCTTATGACTTTTGGATCCGAACCGATGAAATTTTTTTTTCTTTTCTTCTTATTCGTTTCTTTCATCTTTTAATCCATCCTAGTTAACATCAAACAAATAATTTCCCTCTTTGGGAACTTTACTAATCTCTAATTACTTCATTCCTCTTATTCATCATATTCTTATTCCTTACCATGATAATCTCATACTCATGTCAAATAAATCCATAAATCCATATACATCTTCACTTATCCCTATAAATCATATAAAAATCCGGCAGCATAACGACTGTACAAAAACAAAACCCAAACCTGCAAATAGTAAAACTCACTTCTATAAATTCCAGCCAATTTCACATACATCATAATTCACCGGACCCTCCTTCCGGGATCTCAGCATAACGCAATCCTATTTCTAATCCTTTTTCCAGTCAATTGTCATACCCAATTGCATTCATCAATCAACAAATTCATCTATATCCATATAAATATTTCTCAATTACATTCATTACTCAAACACTTTATATACAACACCAATTTGCACAATCCAAATCCAATACATCGTTAATTCCATATATCAGGTTCTTACACAAAAATCATAATCCAAAATACATAATGAACCAAATACTTACAATAATCTATGGCATTTCAAGCCATAGACCATTTCCAATAATCTTAAACCAAAACTACACAATAAACAAACACATGCACAAATACTGATGTCTTGACGTCTTTCATCCAATCTCCTGCTCGAATACCTGGAGATGGGGATGAAAGGGGGAGGTGAGCTCGGAAGCTCGTGGATAACATGTTTATTAAACAAATGATAAGCAAAAATATTTTCAAACCTTAATTTCAGTTGATCGAAAACAGCGAAGGCTTATTTCTCAAAAGCTTCTCAATTCTCAACATCTTTCATAAACATTTACAAATCGTTTTTCAAAATTCCCATAGTTGAAAATCCCAATTTCTCATTTGTCGAAATTTCAAACCATTAACAACATGAAATGCATCATGTATAAATGCAGCACATTCCAAACAAAGTAAAACACTTAACACATCAATTGGTTTGGGTTGGTCCATAAACAGACGCATCGCACATTCTCGCAGAAGCGATCTGTGCGGTAAGTGAAACACACGGGAGTCCGAACGGAGCTCTATGCCACTAGCGGCAACCGGAAGAAGGCTTTAAAATGAGACCAGGTAATCGACTCCACATGAAGGACCTAATCAAACCCATGTAACACGTATTCATGCTTGAAAAATTCATATTGCCCGAAGGCACAATTCGAAAATTTAACTTTTCATATAATGTCATATTTAACACATTTGCAAGCTTACATACATGCATATACAAGTATAAACATGTTCTCAAACTATCAATCAATGCAACATCATGAATTCAATACATATTTCATCTTTTTCAATTTACTCAAAACATTCATTTACGAAACCATTCAAGTCACTTATGGAAAAATTGTCCAAACTATTTCAGAATTTTCGTAAATCATTTGGAAACAATGCCTTTAACATTTCTTTATAAATCATGACAAAGACAATTGACTAAATCATTTATAAAACAATAGCTTATAAAACCACAAATTGTAATTAGCTCATAATTTGAAAAATAAACATATTACCCACCTTTTATCCATGTCATATGCTTATTCCAATCCTCAATTTGATCTTTACTTCTCTCTCTCTTCCAACTTAAAATCACCTAAGCCATAATCAACCAATTCCCAAAATCATAAACCTCATACTTTTCAAATTAACAATAAGAAGTTTATAATCATCATATTTCCACCCTTTCCAAATCAAGAATTTCTAAAATCTCAAATTCTCAAACTTTACCCAAACCTTAACTCACATAAATCTAAAAATAAATCAATTCATCATGAAATATTTCAAAAATAAACAAGGAAATCACAAACCCATCACCTTTTCCATATTTCTAAACTAACAAAACACTAAAAACTCAAACTTGAAGAATCTCTTACCTCTTTTTCTTTCTATTTTCGAAATTTCTTTTGGCTTGGAGGGTAGATCTCTTCTCCGTCCCTCTTTTCCTTCATGAATCCATGGAAAAATCAAGCTTGAAAAATCAGAAACCTACCTCTTCTTCCTCCTTCTCCTTCTCCTCTACGATTTCTCCTCTTCTCTCTTCCTTCTTCTTCTTTCTTCTTCTAGAATTTTCGTGGGTCTTCATAAAACCAACGACACTCCCCTCTTCTTTATATGCCATGTCATTAAAATGGGGGTGCAAAGACCCTTATGCCCCTCCTCAAATGCCCATAACCTTTAATCTCTAAGTTAACTTCCAAAACTGCCCCTGAATATTTCTTTAAGTCATGCTTACTTTTGGACAATTATACTCACATCTAAATGAAGGAATTTGCTAAAACTTTCTTCTAGATAATTGTTCCTCTATGTCTTAATTTCATAAAGCCTCAAGAATCAATCAATTCGGAGCACTACATCAAAAGTTATAGTCCAAACATGTCGGACATATCATTTGCTAACACATTTTCTAGCAATTCACTTCCTTCCACAAATAGACATCCTTAAAGGCTAAAATGAAATTTGGTTCCTTCATAGAAATTTTAGCCCCATGTCTTAACGTTATTATGCCTCAAGAATCGCTTCAATCGGATCTCTACTGATCCCAAAATTCGCAAAGTACTGAACTATGTTCAGAAACTTTCCTGACTCACTTTGATTCACATAATCTTGCTCAATTAAATCTCTAAAATTCAAAATTTTCACATAATCATGAACTTCATTATCTTAGGAATCCAACGCTTCAAGAACCAAGTCATTCGGATGTCGGACTGAAAAGATATAAGCAAATGATTTGACAAGATCGAATGAGGAAGGAAAAATAGCAAGATCAGAATGAAACAAAACATTCTGATTATCATATGATTCAATCAAACTTTTTCAAATCAACTCCGATTGATACAAATTTTCATGGAGAGAAGGAAACATATGTTAGGAATTCAATGCTTCAAGAATCGCCTCAATCCGAGGTCGGATGAGTGAGTTATGATCAAAACATTAACCCATGCTTAAACTCTAAATCCATTTGAAACTCTTTTGGCGCAAACGCCATAACTTTTTCTAAAACTATCCAAATGTCTTCGTTCTTGTGCCATTGGAAAGATAACATCAAAATCTACAACTCTTTTTAGAGGCCTCAAAACGATATTCAGCCTCAAAACTGGTGAAAATCGCATTTTGCTCCAGCTGACCCGTATCTGTCCGTTAAACGGACAGGCATGTCTGTTTAACGGACACGCACGGCCAAAACTATACCAAACCATCCGAGAAAGTCCGTTAAATGGACATACATGTCCGCCTAACGGACATGAGCAAGGGGAGGGGTCCTTTTGACCCGAGGCTGTCCGTTAAACGGACTTCCATGTCCGTTTAACGGACATGCGATTTTCAAAAACTCTTTAACCTTTTTTCAATGTTTCTCTCATCCAAACTACCATCACATACACTTATAATCTTCACATATTTAATCATTCATAGGCCTAAACACTTCATAACAATGCAAGCAACAAAATCAATTCATGAACTTCTCAAATCTCAACTAAATTGGTTCATCAAAACTTCATATTTCAAACATTCATCAAAGCTGTCACTTACATCAATCTTATATAACATCATAACTTGTATCAACTTTAACTCTTAACTCCAATCTCGAAATCTATCATACTTAGTTTCGTTGGAAAGATACCAGAACAAACTAAAACTTCAAAGAAGGCTACTTTGGCCAATTCTATTTCAATCATTCTCTAATTTCCCTTAAATCAGCATATACATTTAACATTCATCCTAACTTTACTTTATTAATTACACATCATTTATAACAATGCAACTATCATTTGGAATTCATCCAAATATCAGCCTCAAATCATATGATTTCTTACATTCCATAGCATCTTGTCATTTATAATCTCTTACTTTTGCATAAGATCTCACATATATAACCATAATTCATACTTAAGATTTTCCAACTCATATCTTTACATAATTCACATTTCCTCATCTATAACACAAATTATATACACAACACTCATATACTTTCATTTTCATATTTCTAATTTTCGCTTCAAGGTTCGGGTTCCAACACTTCGGGAGGTAAAAATGATAAAAAATGTCAACAAGAATACCATAATAATCAATATCAAAGAAGAGGATGAGGCCAAAGCTAAAATCAATAATCATATTCATTTGATAAGTCCAATTTAAAAGTTACACATGTCATCAATATAGCCATTACTAGCTAGAATGTCAAACCAATATGTCTAAAAGAAATAGTGAAAAATCTCATTTTGTAGAAAAGGAAGAATATAAAGAAGTATCCTTGCTAAAAGTTTGTCATAATAGAGATTACATCTAAAAAAAATCTTGTCGCACCTAAACTCAAGTGCATCGATCATATATGTGGTGACAAATCAACATTCTCCAACTTAGATGAGTCGTATCCTGATAAAGTAAAATTTGGTAATAATTACAAAATTTATGTTATAAGAAAAGGAAATGTAACAGTCCAAACTAAGGGAAGTGTTGATCAAACTATTTCTAATGTTTTGTTTATTCCAGAATTAAAAACAAGCATGCCTAGTATTGACCAGTTTCAAGAAAAGGGATATGAAATTTTTATCAAAGGAGGAGTAAGTTGAATTTAAGATAAAAAATTATGCTTGTTCACTCAAGCCAATATGAAAACAAATCGTATGTTTCCATTTTATCTATACAAAACTAATCATTCATAATTTTCAGCAAAATTAAACGATGCAACATTACCACGACACTTTTGATATAGGCATTAAAATTTTGGTGGACTAAGAACACAACAACATAAGAGCATGATGACTAGTCTTACTCAAATAATAACTCCTTTTAGTGCTTGTAAAGTCTACACAATCAGTAAACAATATTGCAGTTCATTTCCATAAGCAACTCCTAAAGAGAAAAGGTTGTATTAGAGCTAGTTTATTATGATTTTTATCGGCCAACCAAACTTTGTTTTAATAGAGGTAAAAGATATTTAATCACCTTCGCTAATGATTTCATTGAAAAAATATGGGTTTATTTCTTATCGAAGAGATTTAAAGCCTTTACAATTTTCAAAAAAATTAAAATGTTTGTTGAGAGAGAAGTTTACAACTTGATAAAAATACTTCGAACTAATTAGTGAAGAGAGTATAAGTTGGAAGAATTTGCAAATATTTATGTTAACTATGGAATCAAGAGGCAACTTACAGCAAAATACTTGCCCCGTCAAAACGGTGTTTTTAAAAGGAAGAATTGCACAATCTTTAATATAGTGAGACGCAATTTGATAAGGAGTGGAGTTCCAAGAAGTTTATAGCCTGAAGCAACCAATTGAAAAGCTGATATACTAAACAAAAGTCTTATATTTGCTATTCAAAATATGACTCTAGAGGAAGCATAGAGTGAACGAAATCCAAGTCTTAATCACTTCATAATTTTTGGACGTATAAACTAGATGACAAGAGAGAATTTTATGTTTTTCTTAGTGTTAATAATCAGTCAAAAGCCTATAAATTATATAATCCAAACACTAAGAAAATTGTTATTATCCATAATGTGATACTTGATAAAAATGTAACTTGTTCATGCAATACAAATGGAGTTCAATAACATATTCCAGTGGATGTTGAATATTAAAAGCAGCAGATAGAGGAAAATGAAACATTACAAACATTGACAAAAATAATAATTGGGAGCTTTATGATCTTCCAAAGGATCATAAAATAATAAGTGTGATGTGGGTTTAGAAGATAAAGCTAAAAGAAAATGGAGAAGTTGATTAGCACAAGGCGCAACTTGTGGCCAAGGGTATAAGCAAGAATTTGGAGTCGATTATAAATTAGTCTTTGCTCTAGTTGCACGACATGATACAATTTGATTGATAATTGCAATAGTAACTCCAAAATTCTTGGCCTGTCTTTTAGATGGATGTGAAACTGACTTTTTTACATAGAGACTTAGAAGAACATGTATTTGTCAATTAACCACCTGGTCATATTAAGAAGGGTGATAAGCATAAAGCGTATAAATTAAAGAAAGCTATTTATGTAATAAAACAAGTCTTATGTGTTTGGTATATTCACATTGAGACTTATTTTTGAAAATATGGTTTTTTCACAAGTGTCCAAATGAGCACACACTTTTTGTTAAAACAAAAAATGAAGGGAAAATGATTATTGTTTGCTTATATGTAGATGACCTTTTATTTATTGGAAATGATGCTCTCATGTTTGAAAAGTTTAAAAGGTTCATGATGGTTAAATTTGAAATGTCTGATTTTGGTATGATGCATTATTTTCTTGGTCTCAAGGTAGTTTAGTATAATGCTACAATATCAATATCCTAAAAGAAGTATACATGGGAAATCTTGGACATGTTTCAAATGAAAGAATGTAATCATATAGGGACACCAGTGTTTGTATTGAAGTTAAACAAGGATCATGAAGAGAAGAAGGTGGACAACATACTTTATAAACAAATTGTGGGTAGTTTGATATATTTAACTACAACAAAACCTGATATTATGCACTTTGTAAGGATGATCAGTAAGTACATGGAGAATCCAATATAGAAGCGTCTCTTAGGTGCCAAGAGAATCCTTTGGTATTTATAGGAACTAAAGATTGTGAGCTATTCTATAAGAAGGGCATAAGGATATATTTAATCAAATTTACTGACAGCAATTACAATAGAGATCAAAATGATAGAAAAAACACTTCAGGTTATGTTTTCATAATAGGCTCAAGACTTGTTTTACGATCATTTAAGAAGCAAACAATTGTTACTTTATCATCTATTGAAGTTGAATTTTTGCAACAACTTCATGTGCTTGTCAAGGTATTTGATTAAAGAAAATTATTGAAGAATTGCATTTTAAACAAAAGGAACCTAATACAATTTATTGTGGTAATAACTCAAGCAATAAAACTGGAATTATACATAGAAGAAGCAAGCATATAGATGTGAAGTAACATTATTTACGAGATCTCATCAATGAAGGAGTGATTAATATCATTTTAGTGAAGACTATCTTGTCCACATTTTTACCAAACTCCTCAAATTGCCGTTATTTTTAAAATTTAGAAGATTACTTGGTGTTTGAGAGGGCATTTTCATACGTAAACTCATTGTCAAAAGATGAGTTTAAGAGGAGGAATTTTAAGTAAAATCAATAATGCTAATATATAGGAATTCCTATTCAGCTATCCTGGTCTTATAGGAATTTGTTCTTCACATAATTACTTAACAAGTTTTAGGAACCAGTTCTAATTTTTCTCAATTAGTTGCCAATATAGATATTCTTCTCTACTGAATGAATGAATCAAGTTTTACTCTAACTCTACTTTTCTTCCTTGTCTTACTGTGAAACTTTATATTGCAACAAATTTCCTAGCTTTGTAGCAGTAGATCTGCCGATAATGGGCATGTCATCTTGACATAATTGTTCATATATCACACGCAGTTCAAAAATATTAGATCTTAACCATAAAATTTTCAAATAAACTTACATACCAATGTGATCAATTAGTAAGTGTACTGTAAGGACATTCGTAAACTTGTTCAAGGGCTCTCGGGGAAGTGAAAATTTTACTTATTCTTGGACTGCAAACACGAGCAGTTCTGGACTCGTGTGAAATGGCCCAAGTGGCCTAATTCTAAGATGGTGTACTGTTAAAGCAATTAGTTTTGGATTTCTATTTTCTAATTTTTCGTTTTTAAATTTAGTAAAAATACTTATTTGTTTCAAATTTTTATTTCTAAGTTTTCATGATTTATGAAAATCAATAAAATTATTTTATTTTTACTTTTACTTTTGTTCTTTTAAAATTTATTATTAGTGAAATATATTATACAATTATTTAATATTAATTACTATTAAATTTAAAATTATTTAATTAATTTTAATAATTATATTTTTAAAATTTTAATAATTATATAATTGCTATGTTTAAAATTTAAAATATTTAAAAAGGATCAATTTCAAATAAAATTAGAACTACAAATTGAAATATAGACATTAGTCTATAAGTAGACTCTTCACTTATTAAATATTTTAAATAAAATATATTAAATATTTATCAATAAAGTGTAGGAAATCAAATAAAATTGTTTATTATGTTTAAAATTTATTTAATATTGAATTATTATTATTATTATTAGATGTGTAAATAAATTAATATTAATAATAAAATATTTTATTTTGATTAAAATAAAACAAAATCACAAAGTGAAAATTTTTTGCAAAAATAGAACCAAATATTTCAATACTTTCGTTACCGAAGTTTCCTGTTTATTCATAGCACATGTAGTTCTTTATTGATTAAAATAAAATATCTAAATGTTACTCAACCCATAAGATTTTAGGCCATGGAGCTTTCAATATCATATTTATGTTGGTTTGTGCCCTTGCAAGTCAATTTATTTTAGTTGTAAATATTTGTATGACATTAGTATTAATTAATTAAAGACATTCTTTATCTTTATGTATTTGTTAATTATTGAATTATTATTTGTAAACATAAAATCCTTGAAATGATTATGTGTAATTGAAATTATGATGACATCATAATTATGAGATTCAATATACACTTATGTATTATTCCTAAATATTCCTAATTGTAGTCTCATCAAGATGGATATTGTTGAAATGGTAAAATTAGCACACATTATGTTTCTTTCTTATAAAGAAAGTAATTGATCTCATTAATTAAAGTATAGAGATACTTAAACTAATGTGTGGATGATTATTGGAGAATAAGTCAGTGAATTGACCCGATTATGAGAATTCCGAATGAAATATTACTTATATGTCTGTGGACTATCTCATAATGATGGTTGTATAATTAATCCTCAGACTTGAGATTACTAAGATATCTAGTATGAGAATTATTATATTTTGATGCTACTTATGAATTGTCCTAGGACAATTCTGTCGATAGTAATTGGATACAGTATGAACCATATGTAGATAATTGAGTAAGTCGATAAAGGATTCGTCATTCTAAATTAATTAGAGAGAATATTCTACTGTTATTGATTGGTAATGATTTATAGAATTCTCTGGCCAAAGTGAATTGATATTTGAAAAGAAGTTTTCAAATTTTAATTATAAATCAATTACTAATTAGCAAGGACGAACATGATTGGATAATAAGAGTAGACACTATATCCATACTCTATCCAATTAGAATATTAGATGACGAAAGGATTAAATTATACATTATAGCCTTGCATGGACAGGTTAAGTCAATCACTTTGATATTTATGATATTTGGGTAATCATGACATGTTGCTAGACGTCAATCATGATTTATGATTATGAATTATTTAATTGGAGAATTAAAGATAAATTAAGAGGAGTTTTAATTTATTTAATTCTAATTGTGAATTAAATTATAATTTATAATCATTGCTAACTTATTAGGAACCTAATGGGTCACACATCAAAAAGTAATTTGTGAAAAAAAATCAATTTAATTAAGTTGGACTTAATTATAAAGTTTGAGAAACTTTGGGAATCAAATATGAGATATTTGATTTTATTAAAATTAAATTAATAAAAATTAGAATTTGATTCTAATTATAATTAAATAGTTTTAATTTTAATAAAAGACTATCTTGATTTTTCTATTTAAAGGGAGAGCTTTATGGAAGCTAGCACTTTTGTCTTCTTCCTCTAAAGGTTGTTTGAAAATTGCTCTGTGGATACTATCAGAGGCTGGACAAGTGGACAGCTCGTGATTTAATCACTCAGAGAAAAGATTCAAAAAAAATTCTTCGGAAAGCAAACAATGTATGATTTCTAAATCGGATTTGTTTGTTCAAATTTAATTAATTATCGGGATCCGTTCATAATATGTTAAAAATTTTTATTTTCCGCTGCGTTCGTGATTCGATCGCAATAGGATTTCAACAGTGGTATCAGAGCCTCCTTTAATTGTTAATCTTGGATTAAAGGCTTGGTTATTGTTGTTAGGCTTGGTTATTGTTGTTGATTTGTTTTCGGGAAGGACAAATGACTGCAGAAATTGTTTCTGTATTATGAATGTTCTGTTTGGAAATTGTTTCTTGGCTATTTTGTATTAATCGTTTATGCATGAATTGGAATTTTATTCTAATGCATATATGGTGATAAATGGTTTTCTGAAATCCTTATTGTACGATACATGCCTTGTGGTGATTATGGATTTTTCTTCTGTGGTTATGCGATGACCATACAATGGATTTCGGGTTTTCTTAACTCTTTACATTGGTTGCCTTTTGGTTTGAAATCCCCAATTTCATAAAACCCTAATCTCTACTGCACCCAATATGCTTGCATCTGAAATCCCTAATTTGAGCATGTGTAATGTTGATTTCCAGAATGTATGTATGTGTTCTTTTGAGTTTCTGGGTTATTAATTGTGAGTACTGCTATTGCGTTTTTCTCTCTTGTGTTTATGTTATTGCGTTTTTCTCCCTTGAGTTTTTGGGTTTGCCATGGTTTTTGGAAAAATTGATAGGTGTTAATCACTCATCGACTAGCAACGCGACACCATCGATCGACGATGCTGTCGTCGACGATGATGGCATCTCTGGTGATGCCACAGGCTACGATGGCAATAAGAAAACTGTCGGTTGGAGACTCGACGATTGAAGTTTCACGTTTTTTCTTTGAGACTCGACGTGTGTGATGGTTGAACATCGTGGAACAGATCGTGTGGAAACGTGGAAGGAATTGAAATCGAAAAATCCAGAAGAGGGAGAAAGGCTTCGTGGAGGGAGATAGGCTTCGTGGAGAAAGGGCGTGGATGGGTGGAGAAGACGAAGGGCGCGTGTCGACGTCTTCCGAGGGCGTCTCAAGGAGACACTGACTGGCGTGTGCAACCTTGACCGCGTGGGGGAGGTGTAATGCGCGCGGGCATGTCCAAACATCCTCCCCTCTATTTTTAATATATTTTTAAATTGTTTTAAAACCTTAATTTGTCTTTTATTAATTTAATAGAGATTAAATTAATAAATTCTCCTAATAAAAATAAATGGTGTTTTATCAAATTTGAAAATTGTTTTCAAAGGAATATTTATTAGGAAAGGTTTTGAAATTTAATTTAATTTTTCAAGAGTTGAATTATTAAATTAAATTTATTATCAATTCAACAATTAAAATCAAGCCACATTTGTAAATAATTTCTTTCATAATTGAATTATGTTTGAAATTATAAATATAATAAAATTATATTATTTTGATGAGACCAAAATTTTAAAATTTAAAACCCTCGATAAAATATTAAGTACACGTTATGAACATGATGGTTGTCTTCTATTATTTGAGAATAAAACCAAAGTTCATTTTAATATAAGGCTTGTTGAGTAAATTCAAGGTCCCTTTAACCCGAATATGTTTTAATCTCAAATAAATGGGTTCTACTTAACTAAAATTGTATGATTTGGATGAATAAACTCATGATCATATAACTTTAGAGACAAGGTTAGGAATAATATATTTGATATATTTTGGCAAAAGTTGTCACCTAAACGGTACTAGGAGTCACATGAGATGTGATTGAAAAGTTGTTTTCTACCTAATTTATTTTAGTTGACTTTTTTAGCAAACTCAAGATCAATTAATTTTAAATAGGATCTTAGCCCACTAAGAAATTATTTGATAATTTTTCGACATAATAGTGAGGGCTATTATTTTGTACAAAATCGTGGGAGTAATCAAATAAATTTAAAGTCCTTATTTTATTTGATTTTGGATATAAACTAATTTATACTCCTTTTATGTTTTCCCGGTTATTGAATTTGAAAATGAGTACAAACTTGACTTTAAGGAGCATTTTGGATGCTAACAAGCTGACTGGATACAACTATTCGGACTGGCTGCGAAATCTAAGAATAGTTCTTAGGCAAGATAAGAAGTTGTATGTTCTTGATACCCCTGCTCCATCTGAGTCATGTTCAGATGCTACCGATGAAGAATGGGAGAAATATCAACGTTATATTGATGATAATAAACAAGCTACATGTGTGATGTTAGCTTGTATTTCTCCTAAACTTCAGAGGCAACATGAGAACATGGATGCACCTACTATGATACTACATCTTAAGGAGTTATTTGGTGCACAGAGTAGGGTGAAGAGATATCAAATCTCCCAGGCACTGTTTCAATTCAAGATGACATAAGGATCTTCAGTTAACACTCATGTGCTGAAGATGATTGGCTATATTGAAAAATTGACCGAATTAGGTTTTGTCATGAACCATGAGTTAAGCATTGATTTGGTACTGAAGTCGCTGAGTTCGAGCTTTTCATAGTTCTTCATGAACTTCAATATGAACCAGAAGGACATGACACTCCCTGAACTGTTGAACATGTTTAAGACTGCGGAAGGGTGCCTTAAGAAGGAACCCAATTCTGTACTTATTGTTAGTTCTTCTAAAAGCAAGAAAAATGGCTTTAAGAAGAATAAGAAAAAGAAACAGAAGGCTTCTACTAATGTAGTAAAAGCCAAAGGAGGTGTCAAGAAGAAGAGCAATGATAAGGGCACTTGTTTTAATTGCGGGGTTGACGAACATTGGAAGAGGAACTGCCCCTCTTATCTTGCTAGCCTGAAAGAGAAAAGGCTTAAGGAAGCTGGTTCTTTAGGTATGTTTATGATTGAGATCAATCTTCTACTTCTGTTCCACATTCTTGGGTATTAGATACTGGTTGTGGTTCTCACTTATGTAATAACATGCATATGTTAACAAGGAGTAGATCATTGAAGAAAGGTGAAGTGGACCTACAAGTTGGCAATGGAGCAAGAGTTGCTGCATTAGTTAATAGGGAGTTGTAGTTTAGCTTTGACTTTTGGCCTTATATTAGAACTTAATAATTGTTATTATGTTCCTATTATTACAAGAGCCATCATTTCTATTTCTCATTTGGATTTGAATGGATTTGTCTTTATTATTAAGAATAATAGTTGTTCTTTTTATAAAGATGATGTTTATTATAGATCTGGATTGCTTATAAATGGTTTGTATGAATTAGATCTAGAAAGGTCAATTCTTAACATAAATAGTAAGAAAAGTAAATTAAGTAACCAAACTCCATCTTATTTATGGCATTGTAGGTTAGGTCATATCAATGAAACTAGAATCACAAAATTGAACAAAGAAGGATATTTGGATCCTTTTGATTACGAATCATTTAAAATTTGTAAATCTTGTTTATTGGAAAAGATGACCAAACTACCCTTTAAAGGAAAAGGATAACGTTCTAGTGAGTTACTAGAATTAGTATATTCAGATGTATATGGTGTTAGAGTAGTGCCCTAAAGGCAATCGCCTTTAGCACGTTTTATACAAAATTGTGTACATTCTTTATAAATAAATAAAGAAAGGCATATTTCATTAATTTGATGTTCATTATTTATGAATGGATATTGATCTATAAGCAAATTAATGAAGTCCTTGATATATGACATAGCATGAAGGAAATTATGATGTGATCATACTACTGAGATTCCTATCATGTGCAATTATGTCAATATCTAAATTATCCTAGTCATAGGATTCTTGAGACTGGACATCAGAATCCGGAAAGACTAACACATCTCAAGCTCCTTGATTTGATCAGCGGTGGATCTCAGAAACTGTAAATATGAGATATTTAGGGTTGAGATGTGGATGCTTACTAGAGGTAGTAAGTACATTAGATGGCCTGCTATGAGATCATCACATGAATGTCCTATTCTAATGTCAGTGATAATCTCATCATAGCAATGGTGCAAGTATCCTTAAACTTGAGGTACTCAAGGATATCTTGGATACTGATTCTGTGCCTTGACTCCATTCCTTGTTGCCTTACAGAGGTCGCTTGTAGGGTGGTGCTTGGGTACAGTTTGAGGTATTCGAAGGTAATTGAGTAGTCAATAGAGAATTCACCACTTCTGTGATAGCAGAAGATGATACCCATGGCCTCTTGTCAGGGTCATTAGTTGGAAATCTCTGATCAGAGTACATATTTCGTGAAGAGTGTCTTCATTGACATATTAAGTAATGAGTCCCAGGACAAGAACTGAAATCACTTGGACTAGATTTGATGTAGTCAGTCTAGTAAGAGTTGACACTTTGCCCATACTCATAACCAAGTGGGGTATAGCATGGTGAAAGGACGAATTGCACGGTAATTCTATGGAAAGGTTCGTGATATGGTCCATGATGAATATATGTTTATTCGTCAAACCAATTACTTTCCGGTCAATTGGGGTCATGATGTGTTCTAGATACCGCTCATGACTTGCTTAGATTAAGTGTTGATCTAAGTGGCCAACATAACCGGGAACCTAATGGGTCACACGCATAAGAGTGTCTCGGAGAACTCGTAAAATAGTTTTGGACAGAGATCCAATAAATGGAGAGCAAAAGGATTAAATGGATCCCGATGAAATCGAGATATGTCCCGATGAGATCGCGACATCGATATTGCTGAAAAACGTTTCCGGAGGTTTTTCCCATATCGGGACCCGGTAGGCCGGTAGGCCCGATCCTAGCGTGACTGGACCACTTCAGCATTTATTTATATATATATATATATGCTATACGTGGGAGAAGGAGGAGAGGAAGCTTTAACTTTATATATATATATATATATATATATATATATATATAATGAAGCTAACGTGGATGGCAAAAGAAGCTTCCATCTTTTGCCTTGTCATCTTTTCATTAAATGGTAAGAAGACAAAATGAAAGAAAGATGATGAGTGTAGTCGTTGGTTGTAAGAAGAGAAGAGAAGTTTAAAAGGAAAATTTGTTTTCCTCTCATCTCATCATCGTTCTTCATCATCTTCAAGCATTTCCTTCTCCTTCTCCATCGTGATTCCAAGCTCTCCAAGAATAAGGTAAGATCTAGCAGTCTTCTCCTTATTCTAGCTATTCCCGGGTCAAAGGGTTTGTCCCGGTTAGGTTTTCCGATCTCTGCGTGGATACCGTTAGAGACGGTCTCCTTTGGTCGTTTTGGTTTGACTTTGTTATATAGTCACATGGATCCTGGCTTTCGGGAAGGTCCCGGAACAAAAATTTTTGTTTTCCGCACCGTGGGCATGTAATGCTCACACCGGAATTTTCCTACATATGGACCTATGTTCACAAATGCTAGAGGTGGATACATATATTTCATTACGTTCACAGATGACCATTCTAGATATGGTTATGTGTATTTGATGAAACAAAAGTCTGAATCATTTGAAAAGTTCAAAGAATTTAGACTAGAGGTAGAGAAACAAATTGGTAAAAGTATTAAGACACTTAGATCAGATCGACGTGGTGAATACTTAGATCACGAGTTTCTTGGTTACTTAAAATAGAATGAGATTCTCTCACAATGGTCTCCTCCTGCAACTCCACAACATAATGGAGTTTTTGAGAGGATAAATCGTCACTATTAGATATGGTACGTTCCATGATGAGTCATACAGGCCTTCCAAAATCTTTTTGGGAATATGCAATTGAAACCGCAATATATCTTCCAAATAGAGTTCCATCTAAATCAGTTGATAAGACACCAAATGAGATATGGACTAGTAGAAGACCTGGATTATCACATTTAAAGATTTGGGGATGTGACGCTTATGTGAAGCGTACTATATCTGATAAGCTTCAAGCCAAATAAGATAAATATAAATTTGTGGGATATCCGAAGGAAACTTTCGATTATCAATTCTATCATCCTATTAAGCAAAGGGTGTTTGTCTCAAGATATGCTACATTCTTAAAAAAAGTGTGTATTCTTAAGGAAAGTAGTGGGAGTGAAGTTGAACTTAGAGAAGTTCAAAAATCACAAATTTACATCGATATGAAACAAGAACCTCAAGTTGATACATATGATGTGCAACAAAGAGTTCAAGAAACACATAGTCCGCGACGAACTAGTAGGATACGTCATCCTCCTGTTAGATTAGATCTACATATTGAGCATGGAGAGGATAACGTATCACTCATAAAAGATGAGCTGACTACCTTTAAAGAAGCAATGTCAGACATTGATTCTTTAAAATGGCAAGAAGCTATGAAATCTGAAATGGAATCCATGTACACTAACTAAGTATGAACTTTAGTGAATGCACCTGAAGGTATAATACCTATTGGGTGCAAATGGATTTTTAAAAGAAAAACTGACATGGATGGAAATGTACATATGTACAAAGCAAGGTTGGTGGCAAAAGGCTACAGACAAAAATAAGGAATTGATTTTGATGAAACTTTTTCGTCAGTAGCAATGCTTAAATCCATAAGGATTTTACTCGCTATAGCTACATACCATGATTATGAAATTTGGCAAATGGATGCCAAAACAACATTTTTCAATGGAAATTTGCAAGAGAATGTGTACATGAAACAACCCAAGGGTTTTGAATCCAAAAAATTTCCTAATCAAGTTTGCAAGTTGCAAAGGTCCATTTATGGCCTTAAGCAAGCATCGTGGAGTTGGAACATTCGTTTTGATGAGATAATCAAAGAGTTTGATTTTATCAAAAATGTGGATGAACCTTGTGTTTACAAGAAGGTAAGTGGGAGTGTAGTCGTTTTCTTAGTGCTTTATGTGGGTGACATTGCTCATAGGAAATGACATTTCAATGCTCCAGTCTGTTAAGATATGGTTGTCAAAGAACTTTTCCATGAAGGATATGGGAGAAGTAGCTTATATACTAGGTATACAGATCAATCGAGATAGATCAAAAAGGTTGCTTGGATTATCTCAATCCACGTACATATATAAAGTGCTAAAGAGGTTTAACATAGAGAATTTCTAGAGGGGATTCTTACCCATATGGCATGGGATTTCTCTCTCAAAGAGTATATGTCCACAAACACAAAAGGAGAGAGATAAAATGGATTGTATTCTATATGCTTCGGTAATTAGATCAATCATGTATGCGATGCTATATATTAGACCAGATGTTGCTTATACTTTGAACATAACAAGCAGATATCAAGCTAATCCTGGTGAAGGTCACTGGACGGCTGTGAAAAACATCTTGAAGTACTTAAGAAAGACTAAAGATATTTTTCTGATCTATAGAGGAGTTGAACTAAGAGTTCAGGATTATTCGGATGCCAGTTTTCAGTCAGATCAAAACGATAGTAGATCGCAGTCAGGATACATTTTTACTCTTTATAGTGGTGTAGTGAGTTGGAAGATTTCCAAATAACCAACCATCGCAGATTCAATGACCGAAGCAGAGTATATTTCAGCGTCAGAGGCGACAAAGGAAGCAGTTTGGATAAAAAAGTTTATCACTAAACTTGGAGTGGTTCCTAGCATTGTTGAACCCATAGTATTGTATTATGACAACAACGGTGTTGTTGAGCAAGCAAAAGAACCCAGATCTTATCAACGGTCCAAACATATACTCAGGAAGTTTCACTTGATCAGGGAGATAGTAGAGCGAAAAGACATAACATTGGAGCGAGTTTTCATTGAAGAAAATCTAGCATGTCCTCTTACTAAGTCACTGTCTCAAAGGAGACATGATAGACATATGGATGACTATGGTATTCGATACATTAGCAATTGGTTTTAGTGCAAGTAGGAGATTGTTAGTTTATGCCCTTGCAACTAATTTATTTTGATTGTAAATATTTGTATGACATTATTATTAATTAATTAAAGGCATTCTTTATCTTTATGTATTTGTTAATTATTGAATTATTATTCGTAAAGATAAAATCCTTGGAATGATTACTGTGTAATTGAAATTATGATGGCATCATAATTATGAGATTCAATATACACTTATGTATTATTCCTAAATATTCCTAGTTGTAGTTTCATCAAGACTGGATATAGTTGAAACGGTAAAATAACACACATTATGTTTTCTTCGTATGAAGAAAGTAATTGATCTCATTAATTAAAGTATAGAGATACTTAAACTAATGTGTGAGTGATTATTAGAAAATCACTGAACTGACCTGATTATAAGAATTCTGAATGGAATATTACTTATGTGTCTGTGGACTATCTCATAATGATGGTTGTATAATTAATCCTTAGACTTGAGATTACTAAGATATCTAGTATGAGAATTACTGTATTTTGATGCTACTTATGAATTGTCCTAGGATAATTCTGTCGGTGGTAATTAGATACAATATGAACCATATGAAAATAATTGAGTAAGTTGGTAAATGATTCGTCACTCTAAATTAATTAGAGAGAATATTATATTGTTCTTGATCGGTAATGATTTATGAAATTCTCTGGCCAGAGTGAATTGATATTTGAAAAGGAGTTTTCAAATTTTAATTATAAATCAATTACTAATTAGCAAGGACGAACATGATTGGATGATAAGAGTAGACACTATATCTATACTCTGTCCAATTAGAATATTAGATAACGAAAGGATAAAATTATACATTGTAACTATGTATGGACATGTTAAGTCAATCACTTTGACATTCCTGATATTTGGGTAATCATGACATGTTGCTAGACGTCAATCATGATTTATGATTATGAATTATTTAATTGAAAAATTAAAGATAAATTAAAAGGAGTTTTAATTTATCTAATTCTAATTGTGAATTAGAATTATAATTTATAATCATTACTAGCTTATTAGGAACCTAATGGGTCACACATCAAAGAGTAATTTGTGAGAGAAAAATCAATTTAATTAAATTGGACTTAAATATAAAGTTTGAGAAACTTTGAGAATTAAATATGAGATATTTGATTTTATTAAAATTAAATTAATAAAAATTAGAATTTGATTCTAATTATAATTAAAAAATTTAATTTTAATAAAAGTCTATCTTGGTTTTTTCTATTTAAAGAGAGAGCTTTATGGAAACTAGCACTTTTGTCTTCTTCCTCTAAAGGTTGTTTGGAAATTGTTCTGTAGATACCATCAGAGGCTGGACAAGTGGACAACTCGTGATTGATCACTATTCACTCAGAAAAAATTCAAAATTTTTCTTCGGAAAGCGAACAAGATACGATTTCTAAATCGGATTTGTTTTTATTCAAGTTTAATCAATTATCGAGATCCGCTTGGAATTCGTAAAAAAAATTATTTTCCACTACGTTCGTGATTCGATCGTGGTAGGATTTCAACAATTTATACTACTCCCAACATGTTAAACAGTTATATACATCTTACTCAACCCATAGGACTTTAGGCCATGGAGCTTTCAATATCATATTTATACTACTCCCAACATTTTAAACAGTTATATACATCGTACTCAACCCATAAGACTTTAGGCCATGGAGCATTCAATATCATATTTATATTACTTCCAACTTGTTAAACAGTTATATACATCGTACACAACCCATAAGACCTTAGGCCATGGAGCTTTCAATATCATATTTATACTACTCCCAACATGTTAAACAGTTATATACATCTTACTCAACCCATAAGACTTTAGGTCATAGAGCTTTCAATATAATATTTATATATAATATCCATATAAAATTTTCCCATCACAAGTTTGATATGAGAAAATTCGACTAATTAACTTAGATCATTTATTGAATTATATCAAATTATATAAGTTAATCAATAAGTTATTAAAAAATTGAAGATTACAATTAAATATTATCCACCTATATAGAAAATGTCAAACAATCCAACCCTTTTGCCGCCACCAATGGGCTAAGTGTTCATTTTGATATGACAGCATTCCAATAGAGTTTGCAGGTGTACGCTTTTGAATTCTCGACGTTGAATATTTTAGATTTGAGAAAATCGCTCTTAGTATGTGAACGAGGAAAATGCATTTGGTTAGACAAATCCATGACATAACAATGTTCCTTTTGACATTACTGAGTACAAACTTTAACAACAGTCGTTTACAAATATATTATTGTAATACCATGTTTTCAAAGGCATTTATACGCTTCATTAATCATTAGTGTAAGAATCTTACTTTTCAGTAGGAATTGAAGAGAGAACCTCTGAGTTGAATTCATGACCTCTCACTTTAAATCGGTGACGTATCGTCCAAGTTAAAGTCCTGTTGCAGTCAAGACCCAATCTATCGATTTATCCCTCCAATAATATTTAATCGAATGGCAATGGATGGACTATTTCGAGGGGAAGCTCAAAAGTCAAAACTGGAGAAAATAAGTAGAGCGGGAA
The DNA here is from genome assembly GCA_029891385.1 of Erythroxylum novogranatense. NCBI lineage: Eukaryota > Viridiplantae > Streptophyta > Magnoliopsida > Malpighiales > Erythroxylaceae > Erythroxylum > Erythroxylum novogranatense. The sequence goes on from CM057233.1 coordinate 70,856,991, forward strand.
TAGACTAGTAGGAACGAATAAGACTAAAGAGACCCTACTGCATTAAGACGATTACGGAGTGTGACAATCAGGGGGGGCCAGATCTTCTGGCCCTTCCGCGCTATTCTGGCTCTCTTCTATCTTAATCATCCACTCAAATAGGACCTACTTAAATGAATAATTCAGATAAAAAAGACTTAGAATAGGATCAGGAGAAGGGGACAAAGAATCCCCTTCCAATGAGGGGAGCCTCCAACTTCATCGGGACCAAAGACAAGGCTTAACGCTGTTATATTCACACGATCTACTGACTTTTATTTTTAGGTGGGGTCCGGACTAGATGCACATGGTCTTGTCTAAGTCTAACAGAGTAGGATGATAGCTAAGTTTGAGGAGGCACGTTGCCCAATTAGATCAACCCAACGATGAAGATTTTGTATAACTCTTTCAAAAACATTGAAAATGAAGAGTAGTATAGAAGATTATAGTCGTCTTCTTTGGTCATTATACTGCACCATCCGTATTCACTTAAATTTGTCATGGGATCATAGCAGGAACAAGCATGGACAACACTAACGCTAGATTATGTATTTAAATTTTGATTAAACATAATTTATATTCTTATTTAAAATTTTATAAAAACAAAAGATAAGAATATTGTGCACATTCCCAGGGCAATTCCAGGTTGCTACAGTTTTTTTATATTCATTAATTGTTGTTTTAATGCTAGCTCCTACTAGGACCAGGAGGATCCCTTGGTCTTGTTCTTGTGTTACCTTACCTTATATTTAGGTATATTTAAGCTTGATAACGACACCTTTCATTCTTACCCTTAGCTTCAATATCTGGCTTTAACTGGAACTTGGAAATATCACTGATTTTAGTCTACAAGGCTATAAATTTGGTCCCAGCCAAAGGCACCATGTCCATATATATATTGTAATAATATGACATGCATCTCATAACACAACAATATTTACATCTAACAAGACACATGCATATTGTTAATGTATATAGCTACGGAAGCATAACTGAATGAACATATCTCCAGTCATTGCTCCACCAATGCCCAACAACATCTCTGAATTTTGAATCTTCTAGCCTCTTGTTTCCCACGATGTGATAGTGTTAATTTCGTTTGTAAGAGGATAGGGACCCAAATTTGGTTTTTAAAATGTTTCATTACCTCTGCCCATCACAGAGGATGAAACTCGGAAGCATGGGCGTTAACGTGTGCGTGATGAAGGATTAAGCATTAAGTGGATCATAATCTCAACAGTAGGAAGATTTAAAACAAAATCTTGCATTCTCCCACTTGGTCCATTTAACCCAATATTAAACATAACAAAAAACTAAATATATGAATCATTACAATAGGTCCTCTTATAGTGAGTATTATCTTCCATGTATTATATATATATATATATATATATATATATAATTTCTCATTACCAGCCCTTAAACTTTAGGTCCAAATTAGATGTTATTTCTCAAAACCAATCAAATATATATGTGCACAAAAACATATGAGAAAAATATCAAATTAAATAAGAGTTTTATTGAGGCAACAAATGTACAACAAAAATCTTGTTATGGAACCAAGTTTCATTTACACTATGTGATCTTTAAACTGCTTAGGTAGCATGCCTTTAGTTAAAATATCCGCAATCATTAAATCAGTGCTAATGTGCTTTATGACAACTTTCCTTTCCTTAATATACTCTCTTATGGCTAAATATTTAATGTCGATATGCTTACTTCGACTTCCACTCTTATTATTTTTAGCCATAAAGACCACAGTTGAGTTGTCGCAGTACAACCTTATAAAAAGAATCAATAACTTTAAGCCTAGATATGAAAATCTTCAATAATACACTATGCAAGGTAGCCTCAAAACATGATACACTTAGCCTCCATAGTGGAAGTAGCAATCAGGGTCTGCTTGACACTTCTCCAAGATATAACTCCACTAGCTAGCATGAAAATATAACTAGATGTTGATTTCCTTAAATCAATGCAACCAGTAAAGTATAAATCGGAATATCCAACTACTTTCATGTTCTCAGTTCGCCTATATATAATAAGCATGCAGTCTTTTGGGTCCTGGAGACATCTCATCCTTCTTTGCAGCTTTCCAGTGGTCAACACTTGGATTACTCTACTATCTACCCAACATTCCAACAACATATGCGATGTTAGGTCGGGTGCAGGCCTGAGCATAGATAAGATTTCCAACAACTGAAGCATATGGAATGTTCTTCATGTGTTCTCGTTCAAAATCGTTCTTCGGGCATTGATTCAAACTGAATCTAACACCCTTCACTATAGGTGCTACACTTGATGCACAATCTTTCATTCGAAATCTCCTTAAAATTTTGTTGATATAGGTCTCTTGAGACGAACTCAAAATTTCTCGAGATCTTTCTCTATGGATCTTGATGCCAATGAAATAAGATGCCTCACCCATACCTTTCATATCAAAATTCTTGAGAGAAATTGTTTCACCTAATATAGCAAATCTTTATCATTAGTTGCAAGTAAAATGTCATCCACGTATAACACAAGAAAACAAGTCTTACCCCTACTAACCTTCTGGTATAAACATTGGTCCATTATATTCTCTTGAAAACTGAATGAAGTGATGACCTCATGGAATTTTAAATACTACTGTCGGGAGGGTTGTTGTAATTCATATATGGATTTATTAAGCTTACAGACTAAATGTTCACCATCACTAGAGGAGAATCCTTCAGGTTGTTTGATGTAAACCTCTTCCTCTAGTTCACCATTGAGGAACGTCGTTTTCACATTCATTTGATGTAACTCAAAATAAAAATGAGCTATCAATTCCATGACTACACGAAGAGAATCTTTCTTAGATACAAGAGAAAATGTCTTCGTGTAGTCGATTCCTTCTCTATGAGTGAACCCATTGGCAATAAGTCTTGCTTTATATCTCTCAATATTGCCTCATGAGTCATGAGTCTTTCTTTGTCTTAAATACCCATTTACATCCAATGACTTTTACATCATTTGGCAACTCAACGGGATCCCAGACTTGGTTAAATGTCATAGAATCCATCGCATATTTCATAGCATTATGTCACATCGATTCCTTAGAACTTATGGCCTGTGAAAATATTTCAGGATCATTTTCGACTCCAATGTTGTGATCTGACTCTTGTAGGTACACTATACAATCACCATGTATTGTTGAACTTCTAACCTTAGTATATCTCCTCAATGTTGTATCATCATCCTCACGAAGAACCTATTGCTCAACCTGTTGTTCAACTAGTTGTTCAACAATTTCTGGTTGTTCCTCATTTACAACTTAACCTACTAGATTGGTATTAATAGCTTGTGAAACTTCAGTAACTAGTTGTCCAACACCCGTTTCAACTTAAGGGGTGTGAGTGACAAATAATCTATTGCTTGAACCAGAGGGTTGAGCTTCATAATGGTCCTTTTCAAAAACTATGTCTTGAAAATGACCACTCTCACTAATCAAGTCATTCTTAAGAAATTTTGCATTTTTTGATTCCACAATTCTATTGATGTGAGATAGACAATAGAATATATACCTTTCAGCATATCCAATGAAATACCCACTAATGGTCCTTGCGTCTACCTTCTTCTCTTGTGGGTTGTAAATTCTCACTTTAGATGGGCATCCCCAAATGCGTATATATCTCAATCTTGGTTTCCAACTCTTAAATAACTCAAAAGGTGTCTTTGAGACAACCTTGGTTGGAACTCGGTTTAATACATACACAATCATCTTTAGAGCTTCAGTACACAAAAATTGAGGAAGTTTTGTGTTACTCCTCATACTTCTCATCATTTCCATTGAGGTTTGGTTTCTTTTTTCTGTCATACCATTGTGATCCGGAGAACCAAACATAGTGTACAGGGCAACAATCCCATGTTCCTGAAGAAACTTCGCAAAAGGACCAAGTGCTTGCCCACTTTCAGTGTATCTATCATAGTACTCTCCACTTCTATTTAACCTCACAATTTTAATCAATTTTCCATATTGATTCTCCACTTTAACCTTAAACATTTTAAAAGCATCCAAAGTTCGTCTTTAGAACGAAGTAATTAGAGACACATACATCGCAAATAATCATTTATGAAGGTGATAAAGTATTTCGGACTATTTGCATTCATATCTAGATAACAAATATCTATATGTATGATTTCTAACAAGTTTGTACTTCTCTTGGCATCTCTTTTAGACTTGTTAGTTTGTTTACCCTTAATGTAATCCATGCAAGTCTCAAAGCTAGCAAAATCTAAAGTATATGTACCCCTTCATTTACTAATATCTTAATTCTCTCAGTGGAGATGTGTCCTAATTTACGGTTCCATAATATAGAGGATTATTCATTCACAACACATCGTTTCAATCCAACAATGACATGCATCGAATTATAGGCATCATCATTTTGTAACTGAATGGAATAAAGACCATCAGATAATATACCATAACTAATAACTTCAGATCCATTACATAAACTGAAACCATAAATAGAAAAGTTAAAGGAAAAACCAAAAGGTACAAGTCTTGATACAAAAATCATTTTTTTAGAGAAATTTAGAACATAATGTCTTTTCTAAACACAAAATAAAGCCACTTCTCAAAACCAAACTGCAAGTGCCAATGGCTTCCATATGTGAACTTGTCTTGTTTCCTAAATAGATGTATTATTCACTTTCCACTGACTTTCTTAAGTTTTGCATACCTTGCAAGGTATTTGAAACATGGATTGTAGAATCATAATCAATCCACCATATGTTATGATTAATATTAACCATATTAGATTCATAACAAACAAATGAAATTAGAGTATCTTTTTTTTCAAACCAGTTCTTAATTTTAGCGCAATCTTTCTTCATGTGTCCGTTCTTTTTATAAAAAAAAACACTTTGATGGTTTCTTTATATCGAACTGAGGAGAAATTTTGCCCTTTCCCTTGTTTTTGACATCATCCTGTCTCTTCTTTCTTGAAATAGTCAAATTCACCCTTTTACCCTCTTCCATCAACAACCTCTCATTTTCTTGCACACACATGGTCAATAGTTCATTAATCGACTACTTGTCCTTATGTGTGTTGTAAGAGATTTTGAAAGGATCGTATTGTTGGGGCAGAGTGCACATAATGTAATGCACCAAAAAGTATTTTGATATAGTAACCTCCAAGGCTTTCAGCTGAGCCATTATATCCCTCATACACATGATATAATCACATACGCCCTTTATTCCACTGAGCCTCAAGGATGACAATCGAATAATTAAGGTGCTGGCAAGGGCCTTATCAGATGTAGCGAATTGCTCATCAATGGCCTTCAATAGATCCCTGACATTATTATGTTGTTCGATAGAACTATGAATACCAGCAGATATTTTAGTCTTTACGAACATTACGAAGAGGCGATTAGATCTTTCTTATTTTTTTAAAGAGCAACAACGTTTGGAGTGCTGGTTTCAGTCCTACTCGGTGGTTCATCCTTCCTAATAGCATAATCTATATCTGTTCAGCCCAAATGAATCAGAATTCTCTCTTTTCAGACATTATAGTTGTCACCTCTCAATTCGGGAATATCACACTTAATATCAGAAATATTCACTGTAGCATCCCGTCCTTGATGGGAAGGGTAAATTGGTAAATTGAGACAGGCTAGGTTATTGCATTGCATATTTGAAATGTAGACATTCGTTTGGTCTCTGATTGTAGAGAACTGAGTTATTTGGCACAAGCATATGTAGGTACATACATGTATGATATATTCCCGATAAAAATTGTGTGAATTGGCAATTGGGTAATAATTGTATAGATTATGATTTGATTAGTGAATTGGAGTGGAAAATCGAAAGGTAGAGGTTTGAAAAATAAAATTTGGGTGTAGGATCATGTGTTTTATATTTTTGAAGATTTATAGGAATTTTTCGAGAATTTTTAGAGATATGGGTCCGGACCGAAAAATTGGCTTAATGAATGATAAATTGGATTCCGGTTCCGAAATTGATTGACAAGTGGCACGAGATAATTTGAATTAAGATTTCAAGATTTATTATTTATAGTCATTGCGAAATCGGGAGAAATTAGAACAATAATTGAATTTTTAGATCCTAAGAATTGAGCATGTGGCAAATGAGTTGCCAAACATGCCCTTAGCTTTAAAATCCTTATATATAACCCTAATCTTTGGATTTTGTTTTCCACGATTTCTCCTTTTTCCTTTGAAAGACAATTTGGATTTTCTTCTTCTCTTCTCCATCGTGGATCATCCTTCTTGACTCTTGTTTCCATTTTCTCCCTTTAAATTGCTTCAATTATCATCTTCAATCTAGCTTAAGCCTTGGAATTGAGAAGATGAAATTTGGTGGAGAAATGGGTAATTGCCGTGGATGTGTTTAGCTTGAGAATATTGGAGCTCTTGGTGATTTTCGACGGTTTAAGGCTTGAATCAAGTAAGTTTTTACTCCTTTATGTGTTAGATAAATTTGAGTTGATCATTGATGAGAGTTATTAATTGTTTAAGAATTTATAAGTTTCGGATGAGGTAGGTTTTGGGAAATAAGTTGATTTCGATTTGGGTATTTATGAGATAATGAATATGTGATGAATTTGAGGTTAGAAATAAGTTGAGTTTAGTGTTTTAAAATGATTGGGAGTGATTTGAATTGAGTTGGATGGATTATATATCAGAAATTCTGGAAATTTTGGGCTTCGGAGGCGATTATGGGTTTGCACGTCGCGACGTGTGATAAACACGCCGCGGCGAGCAAGTCCTTCTTCACAGGATGCGAGGGAGCGATGCACGCCGCGGTGAGTGAAATTCTTCTGCACGCCGCGACGAGCAAAGACGAATGCCGCGGCGAGCTGAAACGGATTCGCCGTTGGGAGAGCCGCGTATCGTCATGGCGAAGAAGGAGGAGCCATGCCATGAAGCGCGATCATCTTGTGGCGGGACCCCAATTACCCGAAATCGAATTGTTTTGTTAATTGAAAATTTTGAGGCGCTTAATTCTGAATGGATTGGTTAGTGATTGATGATCTTGATTTAAAGACTAAGAATTGTGAATATAGAAAAATGGAATTTCGGAATTTATTTCGGTAATCGGTCGGGAATTAAATAGTGAAATTGATTTCGATTTAAAGATAATTCCTATGTCTTGGAATTTGTCTTTGGAGAGTTTGGAATATGGTCAATTGAATTATGGTCTAAGGAATTGCTATCGAATTTGAGTGAAAGAGTTGAATTGGAAAGATTCGGGAATTGGATTGGGAATGTCATAACATGTATAGTACTCATCGTATTTGCTACATATACATTTCTGAATATTAGAAATTGTGCAATTTGTAATAATTGAATATTCTGATTGTTACAGAGGCTCAAGTGGAACGTCGATCGTCTGATGTAGGCGTGACTTCCCGGCAGTGGCTCGGAAGTTAGAGATGAGTAACCTAGTTGGTTTCTCAACCTTATGTGTTTAATATTATGCATCTATGTCATGTGGAGACAAAAGGAAGGATTATGTGTGTCTGATTTGATTGATTTCGGACCATGGGTGTCTGAAATATTGAATATGTGTTATTGAAGTGCTATTGTGTGTACATGACTACGAATGCATCAATGAAATGGAATTGAAATGTATATGACTGTAAATGGAAATTGGTGTAGGAAAATCCCGGTGTGAGCATCACATGCCCACGGTGCGGAAAACAAAAATTTTTGTTCCGGGACCTTCCCGAAAGCTAGGATCCATGTGTCTATATAACAAAGTCAAACCAAAACGACCAAAGGAGACCGTCTCTAACGGTATCCATGCAGAGATCGAAAAACCTAACCGGGACAAACCCTTTGACCCGGGAATAGCTAGAACAAATTAAAGAGTGCTAGTTGTTACCTTTGTCCTTGGAGAGCTTGGAATCACGATGAAAATGGAGGAACTTGAGAAAGAAGATGAAGAGGTTGAGAGATGTTTTTAGTTTTAGAAACTCTTTCTAAAAACCCTACCAACATCATCCATCGTTTTTGGCTTTTAAACCAACGATTATATTCTTCTCACTTCATTTTCCATGTGTCTTTAACACTTAAAGACATGTTAAAAATGCTTGGATGAGTAGCCTTCCACATATGGCTATTATATATATATATATATATATATATATATATAAAGTGAAATGATAAGCTTCCTCCTCCTCCATCCACGTGCATATATATATATATATATATTATTTAATTAATTATATATATATATATAAATAAATGCTGAAGTGGTCCAATCACACAGAATTGGTCCTCACAAACCTACGGGTCCCGATATGGGAAAAACCCCCGGAAACGTTTTTCAGCAATATCGATGTCGCGATCTCATCGGGATCCATTTAATTCGATTGCTCTCCATTTATTGGATCTCTGTCCAAAACTATTTTACGAGTTCTCCGAGACACTCTTATGCGTGTGACCCATTAGGTTCCCGGTTATGTTGGCCACTTAGATCAACACTTAATCTAAGCAAGTCATGAGCGGTATCTAGCAACACATCATGACCCCCAATTGACCGGAAAGTAATTGGTTTGACGAATAAACATATATTCATCATGGACCATATCACGAACCTTTCCATAGACAATTACCGCGCAATTCGTCCTTTCACCATGCTATACCCCACTTGGTTATGAGTATGGGCAAAGTGTCAACTCTTACTAGACTGAGTATGTCAAATCTAGTCCAAGTGATTTCAGTTCTTGTCCTGGGACTCATTACTTAATACTTAATATGTCAACAAAGACACTCTTCATGATATATGTACTCTGATCAGAGATTTCCAAGTAATGACCCTGACAAGAGGCCATGGGTATCATCTTCTGCTATCACAGAAGTGGTGAATCTTCTATTGGCTATTCAATTACCTTCGAATACCTCAAACTGTACCCAATCACCACCCTATGAGCAACCTCTGTGAGGCAACAAGGAATGGAGTCAAAGCACGTAATCAAGATTCAAGATATCCTCGAGTACCTCAAGTCTAAGGATACTTGCACCATTGCTATGATGAGATTATCAACGACATTAGAATAGTACATCCATGTGATGATCTCATAGAAGTCAACCAATGTACTTACTACCTCTAGTAAGCATCCACATCTCAACCCTAAATATCTCATATTTACAGTTTCTGAGATCCACTGTTTGATCAAATCAAGGAGCTTGAGATGTGCTAGTCTTTCCGGATTACCGATGTCCAGTCTCAGTAATCCTATGACTAGGGATGATTTAGATACTGACATAATTGCACATGATAGGAATCTCAATAGTATGATCACATCATAATTTCCTTCATGCTATGTCATATATCAAGGACTTCATTAATTTGCTTATAGATCAATATCCATTCATAAATAATGAACATCAAATTAATGAAATATGCCTTTCTTTATTTATTTATAAAGAATGTACACAATTTTGTACAAAACGCACTAAAGGCGATTGCCTTTAGGGCACTACACTAACAATCTCCCACTTGACCTAAAGCCAATCTCCTTGATATCTAATACCATAAAGTAGTACATGAGAATCAAAACTCTTACGTGACAATGGCTTTGTCAACGGATCAACAATAATACGCTCGGGAATTCTCTCTATCGCACATCACCTCGACCAATGATCTCCCTGATCAGGTGATATCTACGGAGTACGTGTTTGGATCGTTGATGAGACCTTGGTTCCTTCGCCTGCGCAATAGTCCCATTGTTATCACAATACAACTGTATGGGCCCATCACTGCTAGGAACCACACCAAGTTCAGTAATGAACTTCTTGATCCAAACTGCTTCCTTTTTTGCGTCTGAAGCGGCAATGTACTCTGCCTCGGTCGTTTAATCAGCAGTCGTCTCTTATTTGAAACTCTTCCAACTGACTGCCCCGCCGTTCAGTGTGAATATGTAACCTGATTGGGTTTTGGAATCATCCTTATCAGATTAAAAACTGGCATCTGTATACCCGCTCACTTTGAGATCTCCATCTCCATATATCAAGAAAACATCCTTAGTCCTTCGCAAGTACTTGAGGATATTCTTGACAGCCACCCAGTGACCCTCACCAGGATCCGATTGGTATCTGCTCGTAACACTTAAAGCATATGATACATCGGGTCTCGTACATAGCATAGCATACATGATAGATCCAACCGCAGATGCATACGGGATCATATTCATGCGCATCCTCTCATCTTGTGTCTTAGGACACATAGATTTCGAGAGTGTTATCCCATGAGTGATGGGAAGGTACCCTCTCTTGGATTGTTCCATGCTAAACCTCTTTAGCATCTTGTCTATGTACGTTGATTGTGAAAGACCAAGCAATCTTTTTGATCTATCTCTATAGATCTTTATCCCAAGGATATATGTTGCTTCACCAAGGTCTTTCATGGAAAATTGTTTGGACAACCAAATCTTGACTGATTGTAGCATCGAGACATCGTTTCCTAGTAATAATATGTCATCTACATATAGCACAAGGAATACGATTGCAGTCCCATTAACCTTCTTATACACACAGTGTTCATCCGGATTTTGTGAGAAACCAAACTCTTTGATTACCTCATCAAAACGGATATTCCAACTCCTGGATGCTTGCTTCACTTCATAGATGGATTTTTGAAGCTTGCATACCTTTTCGCCATCATAGGAGATGAAGCCCTCAGGTTAGGTCATATACACATCCTCAGCTAGATTCCCATTTAGGAAAGTTGTCTTTACATCCATTTGCCATATCTCATAATCATAATGAGTGGCAATGGCTAGGAGTATCCTAATGGATTTAAGCATTGCTACTGGGCTGAAGGTCTCGTCGTAGTCAACTCCTTATCTTTGACGAAAACCTTTAGCCACAAGCCTTGCTTTATAGGTAATTACATTACCATCCATGTCGGTTTTCTTTTTGAAAACCCATTTGCACCCTATGAGTTTGATTCCTTCGGGTGCCTCAACCAAAGTCCATACTTGATTTTCATACATGGAATCTATTTCTGACTTCATGGCATGAAGCCATTTCTCAGACTCTGAACTCTTCAGAACCTCTTCATAGGTGGTAGGCTCATCATCTTCTATGAGCAATACGTTATTCTGTTCATTCACGAGAAATCCATATCTCTCGGGAATAGGCGTATCCTACGTGACCTACAATTTCGTGTGTTGTAGAAGGTTGAATCGCTACTTCATCATATGAGTCACGATTTGAGTTGAGCGGTTGATCTGCGTCATTCGAGCATCTTGAACTTCTTCAAGTTCTATTTTGCTCCCACCGTCTTCTTGTAAAAGAAACTCTTTCTCTAAAAAGACAGATGCTTTGAAACAAACACCTTTTGTTCCTCGGCAAGGTAGAAGCGATATCCTATTGTTTCTTTAGGATATCCTACTAACAAACACTTGTCGATTTTGCATCAAGTTTATCGACCGTGTCCGCTTCACATAAGGTGACAACCCCAAACTTTCAAATGAGTAAGATAGGGTCTTTGTTAGTCCACATCTCATATGGAGTAACATCAACTCTTTGATGGAACTCGTTTAGCAAGTAAGCAATTGTCTCGATTGCATATCCCCAAAAGATTTGGTAACTTTTGCAAAGCCCATCATTGATCGTACCATGTCTAACATGGTTCGATTTCTCCTTCTGCCACACCATTATCTTTGTGGTGTGTAAGGAGGAGTCCATTGAGATAAAATCTCATTATCTCTCGAGATAATCCAAAAGCTGCTGGTCTAAGTATTCCCCACCACGATCGGATCGCAATGTCTTGATACTTTTCCCAAGTTAGTTTTCTACTTCATTTCGAATTGTTTGAACTTTTCAAATGCTTGATTTGTATCTCATCGACATCTGGTACCCATATCGAGAATAATCATCGATAAAGGTAATGAAGTAAAGAGAACCACTTCTAGCATGGATGGACATCGGACCACATACATCTGAATGTATTAGGTCTAATACTCCAGTCGCTCGTTCACCCTTTCCCTTAAAGGGCAACTTAGTCATCTTGCCTAATAAACAAGATTCACATGTGTCATATGATTCATAATCAAATGACCCTAAACTTCCACTCTTATGGAGTTTAGCTATGCGTCTCTCATTTATATGGCCAAGGCGACAATGCCATAAGTAAGTTGATTTTAAATTATCTCGTTTATGTCTTTTCGTGTCATTGACATTCATAATTGGATGTGAAATATCTAATATGTAAATACCATTGCATAATGTACCAGTACCATAAAGCATTCCATTCAAACTAATAGAACAACCATTGTTACTAAAAGTCAAATGGAAACCAAATCTATTTAAACAAGAAATGCATAATATGTTCTTTGTTAATCTGGTACAAAATAACATTCATCCAATTTAATTACAAGCCCAATGGGAGTGATAAGAAATAAGTGCCTACGGCTAATGCAATAACTCTTGCTCCATTTCCCACACGCAGTTTAGTTCTCCTTCATGAGTCATCTCATCGTCTCGAGGCCCGCATATCATTGCATATCTGTGAGCCACAACCGTATCTAATACCCATATGTTATGATCGAAGCAGATTAACCTCAATGACAAACATACCGAAGAAGTCGAGGCATCGATGCCTTCTTCGCTTCAATTCTTCCAGATAGACTTTACGGTTCCTCTTCGGTGGCTGTCTTGCCACAATGGAAGCAAGTTCCTTTAGTGCGATCTCTTTGGTTTTCTTCTTGGCTATACTTCCTTTCGGTTTCTTAGACCTCTTCTTCTTCGTTTTTTTCTTGGAACTAGAAGAAGAGTCCACCATAAGCACTTGCTTACTATCCTTCTTGATAGCTTGCTCATTGTCTTGAAAGATTGATCAACTCGAGGATTGTCGTGGATATTTGATTCATCCGATAGTTTAACACAAACTGTGAATAACTATCAGACAATCCAACTATAATTAAGTCAACACTTAATTCATAATCCATGACAAAACCTAAGACAGCCAACCTCTCAATATACCCATTCATCTTCAGTGCATACTGCACTGTAGATGAACCTGGAGTCATCTTAGTAGTGAAGAGTAACCTCGAGGTCTCGAACCTTTCAGACCAAGCTTGCTCATCAAACAGCTCCCTAAGATGAAACACTATGGTATGAGCATCCATAGACTCATGCTGCTTCTGCAGCTCTGGTGACATCGAGGCAAGCATAATACAGGTTGCTATGTCACTGTCTTTGAGATGCTTTCGATAAACTTTCTAATCCTCATCAAAAGCATCAACGGCAGGTGGATCAGGAAGTGGAACATCAAGGACATATCTCAGTTCCTCAGATCTGAGAACAATTTTCAGATTTTTCAGCCAATCGAGAAAATTTGGTTCAGTTAATTTGTTTGAGTCCATTAGCGAGCGCAAGTTCACACTTGAAGTCATCTTCAATCAACATAAAGAGAAAGAGAGAAAGAATGTTAGAATAGGATTAAATGCATGATCATAAGGACTTGAATGACATGCATATGGCTCCCACTAGTTTCAAAGAATCCATAACCCTCAGTACGAATCCAAGAAACATTATGACAAAATGTTCTAGTGGGTCGATATCCGATATTACTAACAATGACCTTGGGTTTACCCAACAAGCCACCTTAGGTTAATCAGTAGGTATCAGTCATACCAATTGCATCATAGATATCCGAAATTACTAAAATGACCTTGGGTTTACCCAACAAGCCACCTTAGATCAATCGGCAGGTATCGGTCATACCAATTACTTTATAGATGCAACTATCGACTAGTGCTATCAACTCGTGATGTATGCACACCCATTGGGTTATCAACTCTTGATGCGCGTACATCTAATGTACACTACCCAATTTTGCCTCTGTCCACGTTGACCTTGAGTTTACTCAACAAATCAATGCTTCTAGTGAAAACCGACCCATTAATCCGAAAATCTTATTTTCATGGTTCGAACATATTCGTATAGAATGAGCTTGGGTTTACCCAACAACCCAACTCTATAAGAACTCTGGTTCTCCCCATATTAATGGAAGACGTGAGTTTTCATATTAAGTGTGAGGGTTTTCAGGTCTCATCTTCTTCTTCTCCAAGCTATAGGATTATAGTCAGCATGACTATATAGAATGATTTAGGGCCATTCATCAATCACATTGAATCTATACCTTAAATCATCCATCATCCCACCTATGCATATTGTAAGTTGACTTGTGTATGTATAAGTCGACTTATGCCTCTGTATAAGTCGACTTATGCAAGTGTAAGTCGACTTATGCAACTGTGTACGAACAAGTCGACTTGTAACATTGTGCAAGTCGACTTATCGTCTATGCGAGATTGCAGACAAGTCGACTTGTGCATTGTGTAAGTCGACTTATCCGTGTGGAATTGCTATCTAATCGGCAATTTCTCAATCCGTGCAGTTCAAATTCACAACACCAAGTCTAATACACTTTACATTGATGTACCAATAAAACACTTTCATTGTTGCTAACCATATATAGTCAAACTATACATGAAAAACTTGAAATCGATGAATACACTCTTATTCATTTAGATTTCCAAATAATTTTGCGAATATCAAACTATCACCCTAAGTATCTCTAGGTAGTACACACTTTATCAAGACTACTTCGGCACTGGTCACAAAATTTGTGACGGCCAAAACAATCAAGATAAGGGAATATACTAACGAGACGCTAATGAGACACATTTGGCATCCGAAAATTGTTTGGAAATCCAATTTCAAGAAAATCAGTTTGGAAAGCATGCAACATCAATGTAACACATTTTTAATCACATTAAAAATGATCCAAGGCATTGGAACTGAAATCTACACAATTTCTTATTTCAAACAAAACAGCTCCAGCAACTTTCTCAAAACTGCCAAGCTTTGCCTTTTGCTTGAAAAACTCATTGAAACAATTTCAATAAAATCTGAGAAAATTACAGAGGTTACAAAACGTTTACAAAATGCTCCATGAATTTTTTCAGGATTTATTTCCATCAAAAACTCATTCAACCTCAGCAACTAAGCCAATGTAGAATCTGTGTTCCTCAACACAGTTATTCCCAGAAGCACACAATAAATTCTCAAATAAATAGTAAATCACCTCGAAAACATTTTTTCTTTCTCATATACATTAATAAACATCTTAGAGACATTTAGGTGAAAGAAAATCCGAAAAAAAAAGTTTCTACAATTTATTCTCGAATTTATAAGCATGCCTGTTTAAGGAATGTGCACAAAGACAGCAACCAGAACATTAGGGAATAAATTAGCAAAACCATATCAAATCACATTGATAAATCCCGAGCTTCCACAGACCTATGCAACAACATCTTGTGAACATATCTGGGCAAGAAAATTTGGAAAACTATATTTTTATACTGAATTCGAAATTCACTCAATCAACATGCATCATCGTCACAAGCAATAGGGAACTCCGACCTAGTCATGGTTTCTTCGTTATATACGACACAAGTGGCTCTGATACCACTGTAGGAAAATCCCGGTGTGAGCATCACATGCCCACGGTGCGAAAAACAAAAAATTTTATTCCGGGACCTTCCCGAAAGCCAGGATCCATGTGTCTATATAACAAAGTCAAACCAAAACGACCAAAGGAGACCGTCTCTAACGGTATCCACGCAGAGATCGGAAAACCTAACCGAGATAAACCCTTTGACCCGGGAATAGCTAGAACAAATTAAAGAGTGCTAGCTCTTACCTTTGTCCTTGGAGAGCTTGGAATCACGATGAAAATGGAGGAACTTGAGAAAGAAGATGAAGAGGTTGAGAGATGTTTTTGGTTTTAGAAACTCTTTCTAAAAACTCCTACCAACATCATCCATCGTTTTCGATATGGTCCAGTCACACTGGGGTCGGTCCTACCGGCCTACTGGGTTTCGATATGGAAAAAACCCCCGTAAACGTTTTTCAGCAATATCGATGTCGCGATCTCATCGGGACATATCTCGATCTCATCGGGATCCATTTAATCCAATTGCTGTCCATTTATTGGATCTCTGTACAAAACTATTTTACGAGTTCTCCGAGACACTCTTATGCGTGTGACCCATTAGGTTCCCGGTTATGTTGGCCACTTAGATTAACACTTAATCTAAGTAAGTCATGAGCGGTATCTAGCAACACATCATGACCCCCAATTGACCGGAAAGTAATTGGTTTGACGAATAAACATATATTCATCACGGACCATATCACGAACCTTTTCATAGACAATTACTGCGCAATTCGTCCTTTCACCATGCTATACCCCACTTGGTTATGAGTATGGGCAAAGTGTCAACTCTTACTAGACTGAGTATGTCAAATCTAGTCCAAGTGATTTCAGTTTTTGTCCTGGGACTCATTACTTAATACTTAATATGTCAACGAAGACACTCTTCATGACATATGTACTATGATCAGAGATTTCCAAGTAATGACCCTGACAAGAGGCCATGGGTATCATCTTCTGCTATCAAAAAAGTGGTGAATCCTCTATTGGCTACTCAATTACCTTCGAATACCTCAAACTGTACCCAATCACCACCCTATGAGCGACCTCTGTGAGGCAACAAGGAATGGAGTCAAAGCACAGAATCAACATCCAAGATATCCTTGAGTACCTCAAGTCTAAGGATACTTGCACCATTGCTATGATAAGATTATCACTAACATTAGAATAGTACATCCATGTGATGATCTCATAGCAGGTCAACCAATATACTTACTACCTCTAGTAAGCATCCACATCTTAACCCTAAATATCTCATATTTATAGTTTCTGAGATCCACTGCTTGATCAAATCAAGGAGCTTGAGATGTGCTAGTCTTTCCGGATTACCAATGTCCAGTCTCAGTAATCCTATGACTAGGGATGATTTAGATACTGACATAATTGCACATGATAGGAATCTCAATAGTATGATCACATCATAATTTCCTTCATGCTATGTCATATATCAAGGACTTCATTAATTTGCTTATAGATCAATATCCATTCATAAATAATGAACATCAAATTAATGAAATATGCATTTCTTTATTTATTTATAAAGAATGTACACAATTTTGTACAAAACGCGCTAAAGGCGATTGCCTTTAGGGCACTACACTAACAATTGGAACATGTGCATTCATGCATAATGCTATGATCAGATAATGACAGTTGTGACCGAAGCAGCCAACGATTTTCAGAGCTTAAAGCTCAATGCAATTGTTAGAGCCATAGGCTCAATGATCAGGGCTTTGAGCCCAACGTAATACCGAGCTTCGAGCTCGAGGGGAGTTAGTGCATACCCTGAGGGCTCTCCTACTCCCTAGACGCGTCTATTGAATATGGGTCAATGATAGGCGCTCGGTCACAACACCGTAAGAAAATGGAAGTGTCACATGCACATTGCATATGTATATGATTGACTACGAAATGTGAAAGATGAAATTGCATGTGATATTTCTGTAAATGTTATTGTGTGATTATGTGTGTATGATTTGTGTATGTATGAGTTGGGTGGACCATCGATGATGGTTTCTCACTGAGTTCGCAAACTCACCCAACATTGCAATTATTTTTCAGGGATCAAAGAGTACCTCGTTAGACAAACGGGAGTATGATTATTGTAAGCAAGTCAGAGTTTGATGTCGGGATTAGTCCATGTCTGCATTAGTGTAGTACTGTTTTATGTGTATTGAATTTCTGCAAATTTTCGCAGATTAGTGAATTTTTATTCAATGAGCCTAATTGTTCATTGTGTGAGTGTTTTATGATTTCTGAAAGTGTTCAGGAATGTCTTTGGGCCCAGTTGGGTTATGCCTTCTGTATATGAAATGGGTCAGCGCTATTGAGTGCCTTTTTATGAATGAAATATTATTTTGATTTAAAATGTTTTCGTACCGAGGGCCCAAAATGTTTACTGAGATACGCACACTCGATTGATTTTCGAAAAGGAAAAATGTCTTAATGGGTTTTTGAACGGTTTTGACTGCTCTAGCATACCACCCTCGTGAGGCACGGGCTCGTGTATCACCATCGATATCGGGTTCGGGTCTGGCGGGAGTGGGGTGTTACATTCACAATCTGAGTAACTATAAATTCAAAAATAAAATATATGCTTGCCATATATAACTTGAGACTAATAATAATTCATGATTTACCAATGATTTACCAATGTAAATCATGCATTTAACAGATGAATCTAGTGACATAAGACTTGTATGTGGGCTAAAGTTCTACTCAATCAGATTCATTTATAACTTTATGACAAAACTATTGAATTATGTTCATTCTCTTAATTCCTATAGGTAGATTAAGAAATATAATCCGATATTTCATCCTAATTAATCATACAAATATAACAAAATTCTTGTGGGTAGATTTTATCATATCACGTATGATTAATTACAATTAACGAGTTAATGCGATCTTAAAATAAATATATAATTATCATTAATTTGAGATGCTATGGCTACTCCCAATTAATTAAAATCATATTGATCACTCACATTACCTTAAGTTGAAATAAAGCCTAAACATTTGCATTAATTAATAAATAATGCAAATAAATCAAATAATAATGCACAAATTATTTAATTTAATTTTGCATGTATAATGATCATAAATTTATACACACAAATTTCAATTAATCACAAGTAATTTGTGCAAATAATTAAACAATTATAACTAACTTGTCAAATTTAATTCTAATATTAGACATACAAATTAAAAATTAATATTTTTATAAATATTAATTCCAAAATGATTTTATAATTAAAATCACAAAAATAGGTTAGGGCTTGATTAACCCAATAATTAATAATATTAACATAATTAATATTAATAAATGTTTCCAAAAAAATGACAGACATCGTCTTCAACTTCCAATCAAGCTGGTGTGACCTAGCTCTAACTCGACGTAGCAGACGCACAGAAGACGCCATAAGGTGGATGATGGTCAACGATGGGAGGATGACGACCAGTCGACTTGCGTGAGACGTTGAAAAACCAACCATGCGACGTTGCATGGATGACGACTTCCGAAGCCATCATGTTCGGTCATCGTCGTCCCTCTTCTCTTCACGGTCCAGTCACTGTTGGGTGCTTCATGGAATATTAAAACACGACTAATGTAAACGTCGAAATATTCAAGAATCTCAAGCTCATCTCTTAGGACAAAAAATCAACAAGAAACAAAGCATAACAGAGACATATTTTCAACGGTTCATAAATAAAGCAGAGGCATCGAGGCTCTACTACCAAATGTAATAATATGACATACATCTCATAACACAACAATATTTACATGTAAACAAGACACATGCATATTATTCATGTATATAACAATGGAAGCAGAACCAAATGACCATCAGCATCTCTGAATTTTGAATCTTCTAGCTTCTTGTTTCCCACAATGCGACGTTGTTTGTTTTATGTGTAGAAGGATGGGGACCTAAAATCGGTTTTCAAAACGTTTCATAACTCTGCTCATCACAGAGGATGAAACTCAAAAGCATGGGTATTAACGTGTGCGTGATAAAAGGTTAAGCATTAAATGGACAATAATCTCAACAGTAGGAATAGTAAGAAGATTTTTTTAAAAAATCTTACATTTTTATATATATATTAAGATGAAGAGGAATTGAGTTTGAAAGTAGTTTAACCAAAAGATCTAAGGAATATATATATATATATATCATCTTAATAGTTATTGCCTTTAACAACTCCAATGTACCACCTTAGTATCCATAACCATTCAAGAACTTTTTTTTTTATAAAAAACATTCAAGAGCCTTCATTCAACATCATATTTAAGTTGAAGACAGAACAGTAACACGATTCTTATTAAGTACAGAAGGGGCAGTCAACCATTAAGAGGTTACAGTGACAGTGCTCTGATAAGTAATCTCCGTTGAAAACGAACAAGAAACAATACAAAAGAGAGAGGAAATTTAAATGATTCCGTTTTGTATGGTTGTGGAGCGTTCTGGGAACTTATGGTAGTTCGTGTATTTTCGTGTCAAGCAATCGATTGAGCCCATCTCTGAGCAGTTCTTACTCTAACACGTCATTAAGACTGAGCCCACAGTGACCTCGATAGGGGAGCAATGATGCTTTTTATTCATCTGACGAGACCTTTTTTTTTTTTTTTGGCTCGTGATGCCAGTAGACTCAGATCAAATATTATCTTAATTACGACAAATTATAGCGATAAAGTACGTCGTAATTGTAAAATACAGTACAATTGCAATTGCAATTGCAATGTACGGAAAATTTAAATCTTCAAAGCTCTTCAGTGGCCGCCGTCACCCCAACCTTCCAATATTTTCGTCTGCTGAAAATAAGGTTAACCCTCCCCATTCCTACGCAATGTTTTAGCGTTTTAGGGTAAAAGAAAATGTTTCAAATTTAAAGATTTGACTGTTACACAATTGGTAAATAATAAATAAAAACTCAAAATTATAAAAATAAATCAATAAATATCAAATATAAAATACTTTATTGAAATAAAATTGTATTAATGCCTATGAATAGATACTAAACTAATAATAAATTCAATAATTTATACTAAAATTGAATATAACATAAACTTTTAAACAATAATAAAAATTGTATTTTATATTATCATCCATAAAAGTTGAAGCATGTTTTAAAAAAGCCAATAAAGGTGTAACTTGATTATAATTTCTTTTTAGTGTCCTTTAAACATACTTTTTATACTTTAAATATTATTTTGGCACATTTTAAATTATCTAAAGCAAAATTACTTATATGTATTAATTGATAACTAAATTTAATGAACAAATTTATGATAAAAATAATAATTAGTTTTTAACAATAATAATTTAAAATTTTGCAATTAAAATATAAAAAGATAAATAAAGAGCCTAAATTGATTCCATGTTCTTTAGATACAACACCGCGAAAAGAGTCTTATCTCTGCTTTATGATCGAGGGTTGCAGGCCGCCTCATGGCTCATGAATTAATTAATTGTCTCTAGATCGGGTCAGTTTGGTGAAGAGATTCTATTTTTCTTCTGTCGGTGCCTACTTGAGAGAAACGCATGAAGCGAATGAGGGAGAGTTTTAGAAGCAAGAACAATGGACATATAAGAATTAAGGATAAACAAACTTAAAGCAAGATTTTTGAAGATATTACCTTATACAAAGGAAAAAAGAATCCAGGTAAACTTAATACACTTGTTTTTTGTAATTAATTATAATTCATGTGTATATTAGCGTGAAATTTGGTTACTTAATGCTCCACATCAAGAAGGCTAATTATATTTACAAAAATTTAAAATTTGAGAATTTAATTCCCATGATTTATAATTTTAATTGCATATTTAATTGATATGATTATAAAATTTTAATTCTATAATTAAGTAATATTTCAAATTTCAAATATAACTTACCCTACCAAATATATCAGAATTTGAAATACTAAATGAAAATATTGTTAAATCAATATAAGTATAAATGATGAATTTGATTTCTTTAAGTAAATTAATGTGGAAATTTTATTATCCTTTAAGTGAATTTTTTTTGTTTGGCAAAATGGGCGATATCTTGAGCATGTAAAAGACATTAAGAAACAACTAAAGTTTGCAAATTATAACAAACATGGAAAATAAATTAAATCCGCTTCATCTTTTGATAATTAAATTGATCATAATTATTGGAAATAATAATAATAAAATATGAAAACAGAAATATAGATGTGTTAGGAGTCATTTGTTTTGCTTCCCGTAAGAATGCATTCAATAATTTTCTTTTCCTATTTGCTAAGGGACGTTTCATTCCAATTTTGTTTTCTTGTTGTAGTTTTTAATTTTAGTTCTTTTTTATTAAGAAAGGAAAAACATGTTTGGTTGGAATTTCTAACATAAAATTAAAACAAAATTTGTTTGATTGAAATTTGTAATAAAAATTTAAAACAAAAACATGTTTTGTTTTAAGTCCTATTTTATTTTTGTAATTATCCTCTTATGTTAATAATTTTAATACAATATATTATGTTTTTAAATTAATTAATTCTCATTATAACTAAAATTATTAATTTGTTATACATTAATTGTATATAATAAAATTCTATAAACTAGAAAATTATATTAAATCATTCTAATCAATAAACGATATCCATCATAATATAGTTATTCAAAACATAGTATTCTATCATTTGCAAAATGAAATATAATCAATTAGAACTAATATAATCATTTCACATTTGTCTAGCAACTTCATTTTGCTTCCAAGACATACTTCAAAATTGTACCGGAGTGATATTATACTCCACTTGAGAACTTATATTTTCATTTTTATTTTCTCTAATTTGTTCTTCATTTTCAACAAAATTTTCAAATAATTCACCACTTTGTCCATACATTATAATATAATTGTGTATAATATAACAATCAATAACAATGAGTTAGAGAGAAGTTCTATGTCCTCTCTCTAACCTCTAGCATTCAAACCAGCCCACATCTCTTCAATCTTTGCTTCTCCTCCCTCCATTACTGCTAGTTCGATCTTTGCTTCTCCTCCGTCCATTACTGCTAGTCCCCTCCTAATAGCTTTTTTCACCACCTTTTATTCATCCATTCCTTGTAAATTCCTTCCTCCAAACTTCCCTATCTCCCATTCACCTCAACCATATCAGATCTCCTATAAGGGTATTTCAGTTCATTCCATTTTTTACCCACTTTCTTGCCCTCCATTTGTTTCCACTTTCAGAACTTACCTGCCTAAACTACTTTATCCTCTGATAAAGCCTGCTCAACAATGCAAACTTTGCATAATCCTTCTCCCACTAGACAACAAACCATTAACAGGGAGTTTCCTCTTGTACCCTTACCCTCTTCCCCACCTTCATCCTCAGGTGCAGTTACGAATCCTTCTCTTGCCCCAACTCAAGCCCCACAATCCCCTACTGCTACTCAAACAACAGCTGCACCCTCCTCCCTTTTTACATTAACCACTATATTACCCTCTCACTACAACAAAAATGACATACAGTAATACTAGACAATAACACTTTTGACAATATGTTATAAAATATCTATCTATAATAACATTATATTTTAAAATGTTATGATTTTTAATTTGATAAGTAACACTTTATGATTTTATAATATATAATTTATCATTGATAAAATTTTTTAAGTGTTACTAAACATTATAAAAGATTACTATTTTAAGATGTTACGAAAGTGATGTAAAATAATGACACTTTATATGAGTTACTTTAATAATAAATTTATAACACTTTATATGAGTTATCTTAATATCATAAAATAATAACAATTGATTTGAGTTACCTTAGTAATGTAAAATAATAACATTTCATATAAGTTACCCTAGTAAATGTAAAATAATAATACTTTAGAAAAGTTACCATAGTAGTGTATTATAATAACATTATGTAAAAAAAAGAGTTGCTTTATTAATAAAATAATAATAATTTATATGAGTTATCTTAGTTATGTAAATTAATAACACTTTACATAAGTTACGTTAGTAATATAAATCAATAACACTTTATATGAGTTACTTTAGTAAATGTAAAATAATAAAACTTTAGAAAAGTTATCATAATAGTGTATTATAGTAACATTATGTATGAGTTATCTTAGTTATGTAAATTAATAACAATTTATATAAGTTACGTTGGTAATATAGATCAATAATACTTTATATGAGTTACTTTAGTAAATGTAAAATAATAACACTTTAGAAAAGTTATCATAATAGTGTATTATAATAACATTAAGTATGAGTTACTTTATTAATAAAATAATAACAATTTATATGAGTTATCTTAGTTATGTAAATTAATAACACTTTATATAAGTTATGTTAGTAATGTAAATCAATAATATTTTATATGAGTTACTTTAATAAATGTAAAATAATAATACTTTAGAAAAGTTATCATAATAGTGTATTATAATAACATTATGTATGAGTTACTTTATTAATAAAATAATAAAAATTTATATAAGTTATCTTAGTTATGTAAATTAATAACACTTTATATAAGTTACGTTACGTTAGTAATGTAAAGAAAAAGAAAATAATTAACTTAAATCAATTAAATATACACCAAAATTTGGAAACAAATGTAACTTAAAGTTAGTTTAGAGAAACCACGATAAAGTTGTCACACTAATAGACCTTCACAATCATCTTTTACATAATTAACTTCCTCACTATCATCATGGACGATAAAGTTGTCCGACATTCCATTTCTTTTCTCCCCTTTGTTGTTTGTTTCATAGCTTCCAGCAATCCTATTGTTGCTCCTACTACTAGTCTTGTATGAGTAGCAGAAACAGAGATTATGGTCACGATCTTTTCTAAGCCTCCACTGATAAGAAAAATCATAAGTGTATCTTTGCTTCATTGATTTTTGAGTGTCAGTGAATAGAATATTTAAGTTGTCAAAGTACTAAAGGGTTTGCTGCTCTGTATCCAACGGTACAGAGTTGATGGTTTTGTTGACATTTGATGCATTTTGTTTTTTTTTTTCTGAAGATTTAAGCTAACGTTGAAGGGTGTGTGTTTTTTGAGAAGCAACTGATCAAGAGGGCTAGAAAGGTTGAAAGTGGATTGAAGAGAAGAGGTTTACGTGCATAGTGTGTACAAAGCCAGTGGCAGAGGAGGAAGAAGGTGGAGGAAGAGCGGCGCGTGGAAGTGCAACACCCAGTACCAAAGAAGCCATCAAAAGCTTGACCACACAGGTCCTTTAACCTACCTATCCCTAATACTGGCCTATACCTATACCTATACCTTTATCTTTGTGTACTATATATTGGTATATACACCTGTCTCTGCAATATGTGTGTATATTAAATGCCTTTTTTTTTAGTTTGTGTTGCTTTTGCCTTGTATAATATTCCTTGTCTGTGAAACCAAACAAAATCATAGGTCTATGAGATATGGTGTCACTGCTTTTCTTGATGAGATCTCCATCGATAGCTTGGCAATTAAAGACTCAAGTATTTTCGAAGATCAACTTGTGTATGAAGGCCCTGGATTTAAGTAAGTTCTGTGATATGAATTGCCTGATTGTAATATGAATTACCTAGTTTTAAGTAAGTTTATGATATGGATTGCCTGAAAGTTTGCGATTGTTGGCTTCTGCTAATGGCTTTTTGTTAATGCATTTTTGGGCTTCGATTCAGTAGTGATTTGGATGAGAAATTGCAGAAGGCTTTCCACAAGTATCTTGAGATTAGAGGGATCAAATCTAGCATTACAAACTTTTTGTCAGAGTACATAGCAAAAAAGGACAACAGAGAATCTTGAAATGGTTGAATAACATCAAGGATTTTGTGGGGAAGAAGGCCTAAGTTTTTATACGATGGCATTATTGACAAACTAAAACAAGAGCTGAGATGAAAAAAGAAATGGACCATATAAGGGGCTTACTCAATGAAGCATTAAAACAAAAGCAGGCTAGTATCAATATAATTAATTTAATATTTTCATATATACAATTTATATTTTATATGAACATATATTTTATAAGATGTTTATATGGATTTTACAGGGTGAAAACCAATCATTTGAAGAGTCTGAAGATGCATGTTTACAAGGTGAAAGGCAAACAATTGAAGAATCTCAAAATATCTCAGTAAGGTCTTTTGTTTATAAGAAAGTGTACACTAGGCTATGTGTGTGTGTGTGTGTGTGTGTTTTCCCTTAGTCATTACTTTTGTTTCTTAAAATTGACGCATCCATTTGGCGCTGTAGATTGCAAAAACAATTCTATATAAAAACAAATGCAAGTTGTTTGATTGGAGATGGTCTAATGAACTAGTAGCCAAAGGATGTATTTCTTCAAATGATCCAGATGCACTTGTTCATCATGTTCCTATTGGCCCTGATGCTATGAGAGTTTGGATAGATATAGCAAAGGTACCTACTGCATTTTTGTGGAGGACAACATCAGAAATGATTTATGTTGAAGATGTTGTACGTAGTATAGTTGCTTGGACTTTTGACAAAGTTGTCATAGTTTCCCCAAACTAACTTTTTGGTAATTAACTATTTTTTCTGTTTTCTCGTGATTTTTTTAAATAAGATATAATATTTACTTTTATTGGTATTATGTCAATGTCTTGCATTAATTATTTAAATGTTCTTGTTTTCAACTCTTCTTAAATTTGTAACATATGTTATGTCATTCTACTATATTTGAAAAATATACTGATGTTTTTTGTTTCAATGGTTGTAGATTGTGGAAGTCAAGGGTATTATTCATGAGAAGGTAGCACATGGAAATTAAAGATGATATGGTAGCCATTTTTTGTTTCAATAATTTAGGAACTATTTTGGAATAATGATTTAGATACATATGTTATTGTTTTTGTTATCGGTGTCTATGTGTTCTACGATTTGCTCATCTTTGATGCAACAAAATATGTTTTTGAAAAGTTAATTTTATAGTTATAAATTTGTTTCCACATTAGTGTACCATTATTTATATAAGTTACATAAGATAGATTAGTAACACTATTATAATAGCATCAACAATACTATAATAAACTAAACAATAGCATTCAATTAATGTTATGGAAAACTTATCTATAACATTTTAAAATGTTACAAAATTCATATCTACTACATGTTAATGATGTTGCAAAAGTTAATATATAACAGTTCAAAATGTTACAAATAGCTAATTGATAAAATTTATACAATATAATATAAAATCATTTGTAGCTATCAATAATGCTATAATAAACTCATCAGCATCATTCTATCAATGTTATGGAAAACATATCTATAACAATTTTAGAATGTTACAAAATTCATATCTACTACATGTAGACCTTCCTCTACATTATTGCCCTCCTAAGATAGAAGAGGGTCGGAATATTGTATCCCTGAATTTAGAAACACTACAAGAGGGGTTCAAATCTTGGGAAAACTCCCTCATTGGGTTTTTTGGGAATGAAAGACCTACTTTCCCTATCATACAAAGATGGGCTTAATCAGCTTGGAAGAATAAAGGATTTATGGAGGCTCTAATAACAAAAGATAAATACATTTTGTTCAGATTTTCCTCTAAAGCCCAAGCATTAAAGGTAGTAGAAGAAGGGCTATGGCATGTTGCAAAGTTCCCTTTATTTTTGTAGCCATGGTAGCCAGGATTTCAATTGGACTGCAATGGAAAAAGACCAGTGCCAATATGGGTAAATCTCTTTAATGCCCCTCTTAAATATTGGACAATAAAAGGTTTAAGCATGTTAGCTAGTTTCCTCATTAAACCACTATGTTTGGATGATAATACAATAAATAGGAGGAGGTTGGGGTATGCCAGAATCTAGATTAATATGGATCTTTCCAACAACTTACCAGAATATATTCCTATTATGAGATTAGGGTTTGATGGTTCTCTTTATGAGGACAATGTGATAGTCCAATACTAGTGGAAGTCGTCCCTTATTTCTCAAGGTAAAAAATGAATATCTCTGGGAAAGACTTTTCTTAGGGGCGATTATGAGGAATTGATGGGAGTTAAACTTACAAACAAAAAGGTAGGGAAGATTGGAGAGACCAAACCCAATATCACACTTGAAAATTATCAAGAGGGAAATGAACTAGAATGTGTGTGGATATGTTAGGCCCGGGTCCCGGATCCCCATTCCCGAGGCAACCCCTCGGGCTGCGCCGGCAACGGGCACCCCTAAACGTCAGACCCGATCCCAACATCCATACATAATTCGATACAACCACATATACATACATTTTTGCATACATTTTCGCACACAATATAACATACACGCAGTCATCCTAGCAATGAATTAAACACCCCATAAATCAAGGGCTTCATATCATAACAATCCAAAGGAAATGCAGCCACTATTTTCAGATATACAAAATAGAATTTAAATCCCAATTACATGAGTATGCTCCATGATGATATGCTGGCGGGCTAACCAAAATACTAACTTAATACACAGCTCCTAACTAGAATGAAGTTTTTGATGCCTTGCAAGATCAACGATCGTCTCGTTCTGCACCTGAGGAGGGGAGAGTAATGGGGTGAGCTGCGAAGCTCAGTGGCATATACGTTTATAGCTATTGGCAACGAGCCACACATTCAAACATATATATGTACAAGTATAGCAAGTCAAGATTTATCAAGTGATTCACATTCATATAAACATATGTCATGCAATTTCTGTTTCTCAACATAACAATTATTATGCATCATTTCTATCAAATCAATCATGAATGCACACAAATGGTTCGAGAGTTCCGTAAAACGATCCGGATAAACCGAAGTTTATTCAGTAAACTATTCGAGTTTGATTTCTCAAGGATCTCGTTGCCTCAAGCGGGCAGCCGGGAGAAGGCTTAATGTCAACGTGCACGTGACTCCATCCGTAACTCTCTCACCCAAACAAAACACATAACCATTCGTTCCATGCCCAAAGCATTTATCAAAGCTTTCATAATTTCATTCTTTCCATTATTGCAAAATGTCATAAGGCCTATCAAGGCCATGCATAATCATAATCACAATGCATGTTCAATATTTCAACACAATGCAAGCAAGCATAGACAAGGCAATTTGCCCATACACACAATAACCATAAACATATTACCCACCTAATATCGCTCGAGTACCCAAATTCACTGTTGTCCTTCCTCTTGCGATTGGGTCAGGTCGGCTTGGTTTCCTATAATAAACCAAGTTCTCATTAAATCAATATTCAAGGAAAATATTCGAAAACTTGAAAATCCGAAAAGAAAAGCACTAAAAGTCTTCACTAGACTTCCACTTAAAATTCCGAACCCTTAGCGGCTAATTCCAAATTTCCCTTCTTCATGAACTTGTAGCCCTTTATTTCTAGTTCACAACGAAACTGAAATCACCTCAATTGGACATCTACAACCCAAGATATGCCCAAAAATTTCCTTCGGAAAAATTGGATGTTCACCGCGGCGAAGGTACGCTCGCCGCGGTGAGCCAAATCTCTTCGCACGTCGCGACGTCGCCCCATTCGTACGTCACGACGAACGCTTCTCTCGCACGTCGCGGCGTGCCTCCTTCGCACGTCGCGACGAACACTTCCCCGCTCGTCGTGAATAATTTAATTATTATACGTCGCGACGAACTCCACGTCGAGGCGTGTTCATACGTACGTCGCGACGTGCGGGTCTTGAACTCGACTCCGAAACCTGATTTTCAGCATTTTCCAACTTCAATCTTTTCCCAAACTCAAATGCAACACACCTAAGCCTTAGATCATGTCTTATACTACATTTCTAACCCAGCAGCAACTCAAAATCAGTCATAAACACATCAACCCACGAAATCTAACCATTTTTACCCTAAAACCCTAAAACCACCGATTCCACTACATTCCACATCCTCTAAGTTTAATCTAACCAAAACAAGTTTAAACAAAACGAAACTTACCCGGAAATACTTCGAATCTGTCGGAAATCCTCAAAGATCGAAATCCCTCTTCTCTACTCTTCTCCCTCTCCCACGACTCTTCTCCTTCTTCTTTTCTCTTCTTTCTTTCTTCTATTTCTTTCTAACTCTTTCTTACTTAAGTCTACAGACCAACTTACCCCTCTTAGCAAAGCTTAAACCACTCCAACCTAAGTAATCTTCCCAAAATGCCCTCACACATATTACCCTTTTAATTCTCATTTAACCACAATTAAACCTTAATTATCAATAATCCTCTCAATTTAATCAAACTAAGGCATAAACACATAATTAACACAATTCATGCTTGATAACATCATAAAAAAAATTTAGGGTCTAACAGGATAGATCAATGATGGCTGATGATATGGGGAAAGTAATGAATACATATACTATTGGGGAAGTATTCTTTGATGAAGACAATGTAGGAGGGAAAGCTAAAGAGGTTAATTCGGATAGCTTGAATGAGGCAAACTTAGTGTATGATTTACTAACCAATCTTGATGACAATACTAAGGGGTCAATCAAAATGAAACTTTTGGCTCAACTACAAATAATGAGGAGGAGAATCCTATTATTGGAGAATTTTTGATAGCCACTAAAAGGAAATCTACCAGGAGCAAAAGGAAGGGCTCCAAAATCAACATTGTTTGATCTATGAAGATCGTAGCATGGAATGTGAGGGGGATCAACTGCCCTAAAAAGCTCTCTACTTTAAGGGATTTTATCTATAACACTAATTTGTGGATTTTTGTTCTTTTTGAAACTAAAATCAGCTATGAAAACCTATTGATTAAACTAAGATCAAAATGGAAATTTGTCTCTAACCATGAAGCCCATAGGTAAGGGAGAATCATTATTAGATATGATCCTACTTTGGTGGATGTTTAGGCTTTTGTTATAGAGATGCAAGTCATCCACCTGAAATGTAAACTACTTCAGGTAAATGTTGACATCTTTGCCTCCTTTATTTAAGGGTCCAATCCTGTTTTTCAGAGGAAATTGTTATGGGAAAGTTTAATATAGTTTCAGAATATGGTCAATGTATCATAGCTTGTATATGGAGATTTCAATTCTATATTATACATAATGTAAGATGAAGGTAATTTTAGCTTGAGAAAATTTTCTCCTAACTTTAATAAATGTGTGGATCAACTAGGAATCTTTGATCTAAAGTCACAGGGGCATTTCTATACCTAGACTAACAAGCAGATGGGAAGATGGGCTTTAAGGAAAAAACTTATCCGTGCTATGGTGAATAAAGATTTGATTACTCTGTTCCTGAATAGTGTAACTTCCTTTTTAAACCCCTTATTCTCAGATCATATGCCTATGCAAATTGAGAACCTTTTGTAATACTCCACTTCCATCTGACACATGCACGTGCACCATTCGATCACACCTACACATGCCTAACAAACATGACGTGTTAGCTATATCACTTTCACTATATCACATGGCATCGTAATTAAAATCAAAAATCACAAATCACACATTTACTAAAATACAAAATTTTCCTCAGTTTATCTCATAACCATAATGTACATTATAGCTTTAAGTTCAACATCCAAGTTTATATAACATCATTTTATGATTATAACAGCTCAGTCTACACAGTACGCCACAAACATGAGGAATAAAAAAGACAATAACAGACTATTTTTTCAATTCCCAGCTGACCAGCCTTTGAGCTATGGCTGATCATCAAAATTGCACAAAATATGCCTCTATGGATTCTTAGATGCTAGGTCGTCTCACTTTCGAACCTGAAATTAACAACGGTGCAATTTTGATGAGTTTTGCGAACTCAGTAGAGTAACCATCCTTGATGGTTTACTCATGTTATAAAACACAATCAATTAGAAACATATTGTCACACAGTTCATTTCAACTTGATTAGCACGAAGTTCTATCACAAACAAATTGTAATTTCATACAAACAATTAAATCAAACTATCACTTTATTACACTTGAATACAATACCATCCAATACC
This sequence comes from Erythroxylum novogranatense, assembly GCA_029891385.1. NCBI lineage: Eukaryota > Viridiplantae > Streptophyta > Magnoliopsida > Malpighiales > Erythroxylaceae > Erythroxylum > Erythroxylum novogranatense. The sequence continues at coordinate 70,888,441 of CM057233.1, forward strand.
ATTATTGGTTTAATATCATGTATTCAAACATATAACATTCTTATGGCTTTACAAATCATTCAACAAATTTAAATTATATGTGAATGTCATATGTATGAGGCTCATATTCGTTTTTACATTGTTGTGACTGTGTGCATTTTTTCAGTATCCTGTTGCACCGGGTTCATTGATCACAGTAAACCTTTGGCTCTAACCAAATATGTTTGAGTTTTAAGCTCCTTTCAATACCAGTCTCAGTCAGTAGCAACACCAGTCACAACTGCCTTTATATTATATGTATTGAAATAGAATGCATTCTACAATTTATTCAACACAATCAATCACTTTCATTTACATTATCTCAGTTAACACAGTCAATCGTAGCATTTAGTCGCTTTTAGTTGATAATCATTTAGGTAGTCTTTGTAACATCCCATTACCCATGTTAAGGCAAGAATAGTGATTATGAGAATTTACTGAGAAACTAGAAAATGCATATCATGCTTAAGCTAATCATGATATGCACATTTTTGCACATGAATATGATTGTACATGCATTCATTGACATTTTTCGGGTATAATTGATTGTTAAAATGCAATTAAAAAGTGAATTGTGAATTATTTGAGCTGAAAATTTATTTGGAGACTATTATATTTATTTCAAAATTTTTGGTAAATTTTAGGAAATTTCTGAAAATTTGGGGTATTTTGAAAACTTGGAGTTTTTTTTGGAAAAAAAATGTAGAAATATGGACCAATTATTTTGTGTCATGTGGACTGCTTAATTAGTTGAAAAATGGCAACATGAGTGAATGACAAATGAACTGGTAATTAGGAGACATGTGGCAACTTAAGGAGGAGACAAATAGCTTACATGCCAAATAACACATGTGAAGATAGTTTGGAGACACCTTGCACCTAGTTGATTAAGCTAGGTTGCTGCTAGAAAAATCCACCATCTTCTTCTCCTTTCTCCACCGAAAGTTGTTGCTAACAGACATCCCTGAAATTTGGTTTCAACCTTGCCAAAAGACTACATCAACTTCATATTTGTAACCTTTACAAGATAGTCTTGTTTTTACCTTTACTTTGTGACAACCTTGCAAGCTTGGAGGGCTAGATTAGCTTGAGGTTTTGAAGTAGAATTTGAGCTTAACAAGTCAGTAGAAATCTAATCTTTAAGGCATGTGATTATGATGATTGAATTAGGAAAGATTGTATAAGATGTTGATGAGGAAGTGTGCTGGAATATTATGAACTGGAAAACTTTCACTGAACATATTTCGGTAGTTTGATGATAACTTGATATGTGGATTTCTAAATGAGTTGATTCAAATGTTAATTCTTATAGAAGTCTAATGTTAATTCTATATCTAAGCATTTGAAATTCTTGCTGGAAGTGGAGTTAGGAGTTTTGTTATAGTTTAAAAACAGTCTAAAGTGTTTTGGGTATAACTTTCAGTATACTGAATCAAATTGTACAATTTTGGTGTTATAAGAAATTGAAATCATAGTGGAATAATTTTCTAGAAGAAAGTGTTATTGAAATACATTATTTTTCTTGTCATAATGATCATACAAAGTTATCCCGAAAGGGGTGTTAGGATGAAAATGCTGAGGTGTGCTGGAATTTGATAACTGGAATGTTTTTACTGAACATGCTTCGGTATTTTGGCTCTATTTTGATCTATAAATTTCCAAATGAAATGATTCTTGATTTAAATTGAAATAGAGGTATTTGGATACAAATGTTAAGAAGAAATTGAATTTTAACTTTGTCCTTAAGGGTCTTGAAATTGAGTCTTGGCTTAGGCAGTAACACTACAAGGGACAGAAATCATGTCCTGAGTTTATCAATGAAACTGAATTTATTTAGGTTTAATTAGAAAATGGTGTCTTAACCAAAGTTGTATTTCATTCTCTTAGTTTTCAATTGGTACTAAGTTTGTAATTTTTGGATATCTGAGCTGAAAGATATGGGTTGTACAATTAGAGGATATGATCATGTACTAGCCAAAAGTTCAAATATACATAGTCTGTGGTGTTATGAGCATAACTCATAAAATATTGAATTAAATTGGATGATCTTAGAGTCATTAGAAACTTAAGACATTGGAGAACAACTTTATAGAAGTAAGTGTTACCTAATTTTGTCATTTACCCTATCAGATTAATTATGCAAAGTTGACCAAAATCTTATGGGTAGCAAATCTGAAGTGGTCAATTAGGTTATGAAATTGATTTCTCATTATTTTATTTTGGTCCAAATTATAAGGACAAATGATATTAATGATGGCTTTGATATTTGATCGATTTGATGATGACAATTACAATAAGATACCCGGAATTGTCATTGAATATGCATTGTGCATACTTTCTATACATAAATGTGCATAAAGGAATACTTATACCTTTGTGCAAAGGTGTGATATTTGTAAATGTGTTTTGTATGATATAGAGGAGCTCATTGGATACCAGTCAGACATTGTCAGACCATCCAGGCAATAGCATATTGGAGCGTACTGTGAGTGTACCTAGATGAATTTCCTAGGATTGATTTAATTTGATTTGTTAAGTTTCCAATTATTGAACTGTTACGATTGTTTCTGAATTTCGGACTTAAAGTCCGAGGAGTATATAGTTGGGTATGTATTGGAAGTGCTTGATTGCCTTGAGATTCTTAAGGATTAATTTGATTTGATATTGCCAAATATTGAATTGTTACAATTGTTTACGAATTATGGACTCGAAGTCCGAGGAGTTAAATAGTTGGATATATATTGGAAGTGCTTGAATGCCTTGAGATTCTGAATGCTAGGTGAATTCTCAATGAAAGTTGAATGCCAGACTTAAGTCCGATGATTATGCAATTTTGACTATGCTTTATAAAACATTGTGACATATGTAAATTCTGAATTGATGCATTTCATAAAATGCATGCTCAGATAAAGGCATTGTGACCGGAGTAGTCAATATCAAGCGCTTGCATGTAGAGCTTTGCTCCGTGATATATGATTCCGCACGTAGAACTATGCTCTGAGATATATGTTTTTGACTGAGCCTAATGAGCCAGTATTTGTATATGTGATATGTGATAGGCACTCGTTCATAACAATAATAACGAATGTGGAGTCACATATGCATCTGTACTTATTTATATATGTTTCGATTCGTAATAATTAAATGATGTGCCATGACAGTGTGAGTTTATGGAACATACATGTTTTACATGATTAGTTGTGAAATATGTGATTTGTGTTTATGAATCCGGTGAAATCATCAATGATGGTTCGCTCATTGAGTTCGCAGAACTTAAAAAAAATTGCATCGTGGCTTTTCAGGTTCAAAAGAGTTATCCAATTAGACAAATTGGAGTTCAGCCACTGCAAATGAGCACGAGTTAGGGGACGGGATCAGTTTGCACCTGCGTCTGTATTTAGTAATTTTATTTTCAAATTATGATATGAAAAAATTGTATTAAATGTATGTGATTGAATTGGCAACAAAATGACATTATGATTGTAATTTTTCTTTTGTATCTGAATTGGGCCCTAATGGCTATTGTAACACTTGTGAATGGAAATATTTTTTTAAATAAAGTGGGCCCGATTTGATTAATGATTTTCGCATATGTGTACATTGTTTAAAGAAATAAAAGTTTTGTAATGAATTTTGACTAAATGATCATTCTAGTATGTCACCCTTGCGGGATACGTACTCAGATATCACTCAGGATGTAGGGTACGTGTCCTACGAGAGTAGGGTGTTACATTTTAGTATCAGAGCCAAGTTTAGTATCTTACATGGGCTTCTTTTCCAACATATGTGTCAAGTTATATGTATTTCAATCATATCATAGCAGGTAGTAGCAACTGATCCCTAGTCTGAGTTGCTTTTATATGAGTCACATACATGATCATTTGTTAAGTATTTGAACTTATAGAAGTAGTGGGAAGAATAATGATTTCTCTAAATGTGAGAAAATGGAAGTTTGTGGATAATTAGAAATTGGAAATAGTAAATGGTTGGGTACGACAAATAATGATTCAATGCAATGGTATTGGAGGATGTATTATTGAATATGACACCAATATTGTGCTGTGGTAATATATCCCCGAATGTGCTATAAATGTGAATACATTATCATGGATTGGTTGAGTAAAATAGACAAATAAGTGGAGATGATGAGATTAAAGTATACAAGTAGAATGAAATGAAAAATAAAAATTTATTATGATCATAAGAAGATGAACTTGGAACTGAACTAGTTGTTGATTAATGTAACAGGAGTTATGATCCACTATCAGAATAAGTTAGTGGAATTGAGATTAAAATTTTAGGATGATAATGTATCTATAATTCTGAATTGATAGTGAACAGACATATGTATGACGATATACTAGTAATTGGAAGAAGGGATAAAGAAAGCGAGATTTGTAAAAGTTGTGACGGTTAAGTTAATTTGTTATTTTGTGAGAACATGTTTAATTATGGGATCACCATGACAAGTGTGAGAGTTGAGCACATAAGAATTATATGTGTGGAAATGATATAGGAAATAATCTATGATATATGAATATTTGTTAGTCATAGTTCCCATAATTCAAAGTCTAAGATGAATTAGAGTAATGCATGAAAGTGCTTATAGTGATCGATCGGGGATAGATTGAGAGTGTTAAAGATGTTATTATGTGTCATGAATCTGAGGAAAAAGAAGAAGGGCACGATTGTGGCATAGTTCCCATGACCAAGGTCAGACACAAAAAAAGAAGTGTTTTCCTAAATCAAATGAGATGAAGGTATCCTAAGCATAAGTTATTAATTAATGAATAAATACATCTCTAAATAAGATGTAATGATTTTGATGGTATATACCAAGGTATAAGAGTAAATGGATCTGCTTAATGTTTCACTGAGCTTTATTATAAAGGATAGTCTGAGCATATAAGTTATGACATAAATTGATCTTATTAAGATATTATGAACAATTTAAATTGATCTTTTTGAGCTACTAAGAATGCCTGATAAGCAATGATGGGAATAGTTGATTGATAAGGATTAGATGAACAATATAGTTGATAGTAGCAAGAAATCTTCTTTGGAAGAAGAATTTGATCGAATAAGGTTAAGTAGATCAGATGGTTTACTTTTAAGAAAACTAAAATGGAATAAATTAAAAGTGAGTATTGGAGTTCTATTCCTAATAAAGACTCAAGCATGAGATGTAGAATATGCTACTGAGAGTGTATGTGTTTTGTTTGATATAAAGTATCCAACTATGTGATTGGATTCTTGAATTTGAGGCGACACTTTTGCTAATGTGAGGAGAACTTAGGCCCACGGTACATTATATGAAAATATGTTCAGGGGATACAAATTTATTTGATGAATGTGTTACCAACACAAGAAATTAAGTTTGTGAATAAATAGAAATGAGTGGAGAAACGAGTAAGAATGGTTTGACAATGCAATAAGTCAATGTGAAATCAGAAGAAATCGTATGAATGGAGAAAATCTTAAGGAAATCTGCGGTTTTAAATGAATAGGAAATTCTATCTGTGCATTAAAAGTGAAAGCTATGTGAGGCATATTCTGTTATTTGGTGCATTTCATATAATGCATGTTCAGATGTGATCAGAGTAGCCAGTCTAAAAGAGTTTTAAGTTCAGAATTTTTCATGTAGAGCTTTGCTTCGTTATTTTTCTTTCTGATAGAGCCTAATGGCCAATATCTGTATCTGTACGTAAAAGGCACTCGATCACAATAAATAACAACGAATTTGAAGATTTTGTAACAAACAATGATGATTTGCATCAGAAATTAAGATGCAATTTATTGCAACATAATAAACTGATTTTTGTATACATAGAGACAATTAAAGTCTCATGAGTTGATCATTTGATACATGATTTGATACTTCCTGAAATAGCCATTGCTTTGAAAGCTTGAAGACACTAAATGTACAGTGAAATATTTCAGATTTATATATATAAATATACAAATTAATAAAGTTTTAGGTACTTATTGAGTTTGAAAGAATTTTATACGCGACTGAGACAATGGATAGAAGTATTGAAGGACTATGATTGTACAAATAAGTACTATCTTGGTAAAACTAGTGTACATATCTGTTGCTTGAACAGAAAATTCAATAAAGGAATAGCACAAATTCAGATATTGTGGTTAGTAAATCTAGTGCAATGAAGAGCATAGAATACTCAGTTGACTTTTGGACAAATCTAACAAATTTAAAATTAGTTTCGCATGAACAGATTGACAAAACCCAAATTAAGGATTTAGAATTGATGAATTTTATTGAGGAAATTGAAAGTTGGTAATGAATCTGAATTTTGAGTTTGAATAGAAAAAGAATGCCTTGTGATTGTAATATGAAGTTTGTGTGCACAATAAAGATGATTGAGTAAAAGATTGTTAGAGATAGCATAACTAACAACCTATGCTATACATCCTAGTAGGAATACAATGAAATAATGTTGATGGCTACGGATGTAAAAACAAGTGATTACATGTAATTGTTGCCAACAGTCTTAACTGTTGGAGATATCTTAAAGTTTATATTTTGGAGTTCATAGAAATATGAGGTCAATGCTTAGTTTTAATTGACTTTAAGCATAGCAATCAATATCACAGTGATATTATTAAAATATCATATGAGGAGTTATATGACAGAAAGAATCGACTGTCTTTATGTTTGGGTGAATAAGGCCTAAAAAAATAGTTTAAAGCCAGAAGTGAGGATATGTTGATGATAAGTGAAATTGATGTGTATTAGAAATTAAGTGACTCAATACAGACGAATGAATTAGGAGGAGCAACACCAAAGATTTGGAATAAAGTAAGATAGACACATGAGTTAAGTGTATTAACACTAAAGAGATGTGAATTCCTAAACAAAACATGAATCGTTTATGAGAGTATCACCTTACCAAGGTGTACTTAGGTTAAGAAAAAGGAAGTTAAGCCCGACATAAAATTGTCTATATGAAAGTTTTGTAAGAAAAGAACCATTAACATATGAGTTTGTAACACCAACAAAGATGTCTTAAATGCTTAAAGTGTGATATGTGAGTGTGATAAGAAATAGTGATATAATCTGACTAAGATGTATTGTCAGTATAGGAAATGAAAACTTGAGTAATCTGAAATATATTGAGGACACAGACAAGATTGTGTGATATCTAAATAAGTAATTGGAAAACTGATTGATTCCATTGACTATAGTTAAGGGGAAGAAATTATTCGAGTGATAATGCTAAATGGGAAATGGTAGAGCATATGAGGAAATAATAACCCTACCTTTCTGGTCAATCAGATAAGAATTTTGAGGACGAAATTTTTTTAAGGAGGGAAGAATTGTAACATCCCATTATCCATGTTAAGGCAAGAATAGTGATTATGAGAATTTATTGAGAAACTAGAAAATGCATATCATGTTTAAGCTAATCATGACATGCACATTTTTGCACATGAATACGATTGTACATGCATTCATTGACATTTTTTGGGTATAATTGATTGTTAAAATGCAATTAAAATGTGAATTTTAAATTATTTGAGCTGAAAATTTATTTGGAGACTATTAGTATTATTTCAAAGTTTTTGGTAAATTTTAGGAAATTTCTAAAAATTTGGAGTTTTTTTTGAAAAAAAAATGTAGAAATATGGACCAATTATTTTGTGTCATGTGGACTGCTTAATTAGTCAACAAATGACATCATGAGTGAATGAGAAATGAACTAGTAATTAGGAGACATGTGGCAATATAAGGAGGAGATAAATGGCTTACATGCCAAATGACACATGTGAAGATAGTATGGAGACACCTTACACCTGGTTGATTAAGCTAGGTTGCTGCTGGAAAAATCCACCATCTTCTTCTCCTTTATCCACCGAAAGTTTCTGCTAACACACATACCTGAAATTTGGTTTCAACCTTGCCAAATGACTACATCAACTTCATATTTGTAACCTTTACAAGATAGTCTTGTTTTTACCTTTACTTTGTGACAACCTTGCAAGCTTTGAGGGCTAGATTAGTTTGAGTTTTTGAAGTAGAATTTAAGCTTAACAAGTAAGTAGAAATTTGATCTTTAAGGCATGTGATTATGATGATTGAATTAGGAAAGATTGTATAAGATGTTGAAGAGGAAGTGTGCTGGAATATTATGAACTAGAAAACTGCATTGAACATATTTCGTTAGTTTGATGATAACTTGATCTGCGGATTTCTAAATGAGTTGATTCTTAATTCAGATTAAACTATATACATATATCTACAACTTTCTTGAAGAAGTAGAATGTTAATTCTATCTCTAAGCATTTCAAAATCTTGCTGGAATTGGAGTTAGGAGTTCTATTATAGTTTAAAAATAGTCTGAAGTGTTTTGGGTATAACTTTCAATATACTAAATCAAATTGTAAAATTTTGGTGTTATAAGAAACTAAAAACATAGTGGAATAATTTTATGGAAGAAAGTGTTACTAAAATATACCATTTTCTTGTCATAATGATCATGAAAAGTTATCCCAAAAGGGGGTGTTAGGATGAAAATGTTGAGGCGTGCTGGAATTTGATAACTGGAATGTTTTTATTGAACATGCTTCGGTATTTTGGCTATATTTTGATTTGTAGATCTAAAAATGAAATGATTCTTGATTTAAATTGAAATAGAGGTATTTGGATACAAATGTTAAGAAGAAAATGAATTTTAACTCTGTCCTTAAGGGTCTTGAAATTGCACTTGAAATTGAGTGTTGGCTTAAGCAGTAACACTACAAGGGACAGAAATCATGTCCTAAGTTTATCAAAGAAACTGAATTGATTTAGGTTGAATCAGAAAATGGTGTCTTAACCAAAGTTTTATTTTATTCTTTATCTTTCAATTGGTACTAAGTTTGTAATTTTTGGATATCTGAGCTGAAAGATATGGGTTGTACAATTAGAGGATATGATCATGTACTAGCCAAAAGTTCAAATATACATAGTATGTGGTATTATGAGCATAAATCATAAAATAATGAATTAAATTGGATGATCTTGGAGTCATTAGAAACTTAAGACATTGTAGAACAACTTTACAGAAGTAAGTGTTACCTAATTTTGTCATTTACCCTATCAAATTAATTATGCAAAGTTGACCAAAATCTTATGGGTTGAAAATCTGAAGTGGTCAATTAGGTTATGAAATTGATTTCACATTGTTTTATTTTGTTCCAAATTATAAGGACAAGTTATATTAATGAGGGCTTTGATATCTGATCGATTTGATGATGAGAATTACAATAAGATACCCGAAATTGTCATCGAACATGCATTGTGCATACTTTCTATACATAGATGTGCATAAAGGAATACTTATACATTTGTGCAAAGTTGTGATATTTATAAATATGTTTTGTATGATATAGAGGAGCTCATTGGATGCCAGTCAAACATTGTCAGACCATCCAGGCAATAGCATATTGAAGCGTACTGTGAGTGTACCTAGATGAATTGTAAGTGATAAGTCGACTTGTACCATGTGTAAGTCGACTTACACATGTTCGGTACCGATAAGTCGACTTGTTCATTGGATAAGTCGACTTGTTCAAGGTCGATCGTTGTTTTCGTGCCCTAAAGGCAATCCCTTTAGCGTTTTATTCAAAGTCGTGTGCAGACTTTATGAATAAATAAAGAAAAGGCATTATTCATTAATTTGATATTCATAAACATTGTTTATGAATTGATTGGATCTTTAATCAATTAATGAAGTCCATGATATATGACATAGCATGAAGGAAATTATGATGTGATCATACTACCGAGATTCCTATCATGTGCAATTATGTCAAGATATCTAAATTCTCCTAGTCATAGGATTAATGAGACTGGACATCATTAATCCGGATAGACTAGCACATGTCATATTCCTTGATTGGATCAAGCAAAGGATCTCGTAAGCTGTAAATATGAGATATTTAGAATTGACATGTGGATGCTTACTAGCGGTAGTAAGTTCATTGGATGACCCGCCATGAGATCATCACATGGATATCTTATCTAAGTGTCGTTGATAATCTCATCATAGCAATGGTGCAAGTATCCTTAGACTTGAGGTACTCGAGGATATCTTGAATCTTGATCCCGCTTTGACTCCATTCCTTGTTGCCTTCCGAGGTAACTCATAGGGTGGTGGTGCTGGAGTGCGACTTGAGGTATTCAAGATAATTGAGTAGCCAATAAAGGATTCACCACTTCGGATTAGCGTAAGAGATACCCATGACCTCTTGTCGGGATCATTACTAAGGTGGCCAAGATGTATGTCATGAAGAGTGTCTTCATTGATATATAAAGTAATGAGTCCCGTGACGAGAACCGGTATCACTGGGCTAGACTCGTCTAGTGAGAGTTGACACTTTGACCATACTCATAACCAAGTGGGGTATAGGATGGTGAAAGGACGAATTGCACCAGTAATTGTTCATGGAAGGGTTCGTGATCCGGTTCGTGATGAATACATCAAACCGATTACTTTCCGGTCAATTGGGGTCATGATGTGTTGCTAGATACCGCTCATGACTTGCAGATTAATTGTTAATCTAAGTGGCCAACATAACCGGAGCCTAAAGGGTCACACGCATAAGAGTGTTTCAGAAAATCTGTAAAATAGTTATTGGACAGAGTTCCAATTATGGAGAGCATTAGGATTAAATGGATCTCGATGGGATTGGGATATGTCCCGATGAGATCGCGACATCAATATTGCTAAGAAAGGTTTTTGGTGATTTTTTGATCGGGGCCCTAGAGGCGTAGTAGACCCAACCCAGCTTGGACCGACCTTAGCAATTATTAATTAATTAATTAATTAACTAATTAATTAATTAATTAATTTATATACATGTGCGTTGGAGTGTGGGAGAAGTGAATGGAAAGATAAGCTTTGACTTTTCAAAGCTTTATTAGTTTATTCATTAAAGAAATGAGTGGCTATTAAGCTTACACTTGGCCATCTCTTATGTAACTCTTTTAAGAGTTAAAAGAGACACATATAAAGGCTAAGGATGAGTGATGGTCGAGTGTGGCTTAATGGGAGAGGAGGTTTTGGAAGCTTAAGAGTTAAGCTTTCCTTTGAAAATGGGTTTTCATGTCTTCTTCTTCAAGCCATCATCGATTCTCTTCTTTTCCAAGCACAAGGTTTCAACGTTCTCCTTCAGCTCTCTAGGACAGAGGTAGGGTCTAGCAGCCTTTAATCTGTTCTAGCTATTCCCGGGTCAAAGGGGTTTGATCCGGTTAGATTTTCTGATCTCTGCGTGGATCACCTTTAGAGATAGTCTCTTTTGGCTATTTAGGTTGATGTCTTCATACGGATACCAAGATCCTGGGATTCGGGAAAGTCCCGGGAACAAAAATTTTTGTTTTCCGCTGCCGGTACATGTGATGTACCTCCCGGGATTTTCCTACAGTGGTATCAGAGCGACTGGTATCCCGTATGAAGCTAAAACCTAAGCGAGATCAGAAACCCTAATGGAATTTGCTGTTGATGCATGCTATCTGTTCAGATTTCGAATTTATATTGTGATATGCTTTTTGAAATTTTTCTGCCCAGAATTGTTCATAACATGTTAGAGAATATGTCTATGAATTTTCAGAATTTATCGATTTGATTTGATATAGTTTTGTTAATTAATTCCCTAAGGTTACAGATGCTGTTTTGTGAAACGATTCTGCAACAGGCATGAGTATAAAATCGAGAATAAATTCTAGAAAAATGTTTTTTCGGATTTTCCTTCACCTACATGTCTCTAAGATGTTGGTGAATGTCTGTGAGCATGGAAATTGGATTTCAAGTTGATTGGATATTTATTCACGAATTTATTCTATGCTGTTGGGAATTGCTGTGCTGATGAACACAGATTTTGAATCGGTTTTGTTATTTAGGTTGACTGAGTTTTTGATGGACTAAAATCCTAAAAAAAATTCATGTAGCATGTTCTGAACATGTAGTAACCTATATAATTTTCTCAGAATTTATTGAAATTGTTTCATTGATCATTTCGAGCAATGTACAGAACTGGACAGTTTTGTGAAAATTGTTGGGACTGTTTTGCTTGGCCTGATTGAGTGTGCTTTTTCAGTTCCAATGCCTTGAACCATTTTTAATGTGATTAAAAATGTGTTATCTTGATGTAATATGATTTCCAAACTGAATTGCTTGAAGTTGCTTTTCCAAGAATTTTGAATGCCGAATTGATCACATTAGCGTCTCGGTAGTATCTTGCATTATCTTGTTTGTTTTGACCGTCATATTTTTATGGCATGTGCTGAAATAAATTTGATAATGTATGTGCTAGCTAGAGATGCTTAGGATGATAATTTGGGTGTTCCTAAATTGTTTGGAAATTAATGAGTTTTGACTCATTTCAAGCTTTTCATATGGTTTGACCATATAAGGCTTTCATGGTTCAATGAATTGTTCATTGATACATCAACTTACAGATATTACCCTAGGTATGATGGTGTTGAGAATTGGAATTGCATTAATTGAGGAATTAGCCGATTAGAGATTTTAGCAAAATTCCCTGAATAAGTCGACTTGTATATGGTATAAGTCGACTTGTTCAAGTTTTTGGATAAGTCGACTTGTGGAAAGAATAAGTCGACTTGTTCAAGATCTCAGTATAAGTCGACTTGTAGTACCTTGTAAGTCGACTTGTTCATGAGCAGATGATACAAGTCGACTTGTGTGTGGGCAGAAGCATAAGTCGACTTGCATTTGATGAAAGTCGACTTGTGGCATGCATAGGTGGGATGATGGATGATTTTAGGTATAGACTCAATGTGATTGATGAAATGCCCTAAATCATATCATATAGTCATGGTGACTATAATCCTTCAGCTTGGAGTCGAGAATTCGAAATCCCTCCTCGGAATATGAAAACTAACGCCTTCCATTAATATGGTAAGAACCAGAGTTCTTATAGGGTTGGGTTGTTGGGCAAACTCAAGCTCACTCTATACGGATATGTTCGAACCATGAAAATAAGATTTTCGATTAATGGGTTGGTTTTCACCGAAGCGTTGGTTTGTTGAGCAAACTCAAGGTCAACGTGGAGAGGCGAAATTGGGTAGCATACATCGATGTATGCGCATCAAAGAGTTGATACCCAATGTAAGTGCATACATCAACAAGTTGATAAGCGATCGATAGTTGTGTCTAAGATGTAATTGGTATATCCGATACCTCCCGAGACATAAGGTGGCTTGTTGAGCAAACTCAAGGTCATTCTTAATGTCGGTTATCGATGATACAATTGGTATGACCGATACTCACCGATTGACCTAAGTTGTGGCTTGTTGGGTAAACCCAAGGTCACTCTTAGCAATGTCGGATATCGACCCACTAGGACATTATGTCACTTTGTTTCTCTGGATTCGTAAAGAGGGTTATGGATTCTAGGAAACTAGTGGGAGCCATATGCATGTCATGCAAGTCCTTATGATCATGCAGGCATTTCTATTCTATCATTCCTTCTCTCTATCGCGTTTAGGTTGATTGAAGAAGTTTTTCAGTGTGAATTTTCGCTCTCTATTTTGGACCGATTTTCTTGATTGGCTGAGGACTCTGAGAATTGTTCTCAGATCTGAGGAACTGGGATACGTCCTAGATGTTCCACTTCCAGATGCACCTGCTGTCGATGCTTCTGATAGGGATCAGAAGGCTTATTGTAAGCATCTAAAGGACAGGGACATGGCTACTTGCCTCGATGTCACTAGAGCTGCAGGAGCAGCACGAGTCTATGGATGCTCACTCTATAGTATTTCATCTTAGGGAGCTGTTTGATGAGTAAGCTCGGTCTGAAAGGTTCGAGACCTCAAGGCTTCTCTTCACCACAAAGATGGCTCCAGGGATATCTGTTGTGCAGTATGCCCTGAAGATGAATGGCTATATTGAGAGATTGGCCGTCTTAGGATTTGTAATGGATTATGAGTTAAGTAGAGACTTAATTCTAGTTGGATTGTCTAATGGTTATTCACAGTTTGTGATAAACTATCGGATAAACCAAATATCCACAACAATTCCTGAGCTGATCAATCTGCTCAAGACAGCTGAGCAGGCTATCAAGAAGGATAGCAAGCAAGTGCTAATGGTGGATGCTTCTTCTTCTAGTTCAAAGAAGAAAAAGGTCAAGAAACCAAAGGGAAGTGCCATCAAGGAAAAACCAAAGATTCTTCCCAAAAGGATTTTGCTTTCATTGTGGCAAGACTAGCCACCAGAGGCTAAACCAGTAAAATCTATCTGAGTCCTTGAAGTCAAGAAGGCATCGATGCCTCTACTTCTTCAAATATGTTTGTCATTGAGGTTAATACTATTCTGATCCAAACATATCGGTATTTGATACGGTTGTGGCTCATACATATGAAATGATATGCGGGGCCTCGGGATGTGAGAAAGCTCATTCAAGGAGAACTAGACCTTCGTGTAGGTAATGCAGCAAGAGTTGCTACATTAGCCGTAAGACACTTATGTCTTGTTACTCCCAACGGGGCTTGTATTCAAATTGGATGATTGTCATTTTGTACTGTTTTAACAAAGAACATATTATCATTTCTTGTTTCAATAGATTTGGTTTCCATTGGACTTTTAGTAGCAATGGTTGTTCTATTAGTTCGAATGGAATGCTCTATGGTACTGGTACATTATGCAATTGAATTGACATATTAGATATGTCATATCCAGTTCTGAATGTCAATGACGCGAAAAGACATAATCGAGATAATTTAAAATCAACTTACTTATGGCATTGTCGGCTTGGCCATATAAATGAGACACGCATCGCTAAGCTCCATAAGAGTGGATGTTTAGGGTCATTTGATTATGAATCATATGACACATGCGAATCTTGTTTATTAGGCAAGATGACTAAGTTATCCTTTAAGGGAAAGGAAAACGAGTGAATGGAATATTAGACCTAATACATTCGGATGTATGTGGTCCAATGTCCATCCATGCCATAAGTGGTTGTCTTTGCTTCATTACTTTTATCGGTGATTATTCACGATATAGGTATCTGTATCTGATGAGATACAAATCTGAAGCATTTGAAACGTTCAAATAATTCAGAAATGAAGTAGAAAACTAACTTGGTAAAAGTATGAATACATTACGATCTGATCGTGGTGGAAAATGCTTAGACCAATAGTTTTTGATTATCTCAGAGATAATGGGATTTTATCTCAGTATACTCCACCTTACACGCCGCAGCACAATGGTGTGGCAGAAAGGAGAAATCGAACCTTGTTTGACATGGTGCGATTGATGATAGGTTTTGCACAGTTTTGGGAATATGCGCTCGAGACAGCTGTTTACTTGTTAAACAGAGTTCCATTAAAGACAGTTGATGTTACTCCATATGGAGATATGGACTAACTGAAAGCCCTATCTTTCTCAGCTGAAAGTTTGGGGTTGTCCTGCTTATGTGAAGCGGACACAGTCAGATACGCTTGATGTAAAATCTGATAAGTGTTTGTTCGTGGAATATCAATTCTACCTTGTTTAGGAACAAAAGTTGTTTGTTTCTAAGCATGCTGTTTTCTTAAAGAAAGAGTTTCTTTTACAAGAGGACAGTGGGAGCAAAGTTGAACTTGGAGAAGTTCAAGATGCTCGAACAAACATAGATCAATCGTCGAACTCGCAAATCGTAACTCATATAGATGAGATAACAGATTCAACCTTCTACTACACACTAATTTCAGTGGGTTAAGTAGGATACGACCGTTCCCTTAGAGATATGAATTTCTCGTAAGTGAGCAGAATGACGATTGCTCATATGAGATGATGCGCCTACTACCTATGAGCAGTTTCGAAAAGTTGAGTCCGAACATGGCTTTGTGCCATGAAATCAAATGGATTCCATGTATGAAAACCAAGTATGGACTTTGGTTGTTACACCGAAGGATAAAACCCACGGGGTGTAAAGGAGTTTTCAGAAGAAAACCAACATGGATGGTAATTTGATTACCTATAAAGCAATGCTTCGGTTAAAGGATTTAAATCACGCATAAAGAGTTGACTATGACAAAACCTTGACCCATAGCAATGCTTAAATCCATTAGGATACTCTTAGCCATTGCCACTCATTATGATTATGAGATATGGCAAATGGATGTGAAGACGACTTTCCGAGAGGAAATCTCACCCGAGGATGTGTATGACACAACCCGAGGGCTTCACTTCCATCGATGGCGAAAAGGTATGCAAGCTTCGTAAATCCATGTTTGGATTGAAGCAAGCATCCAGAGTTCGAATATCCGCTTTGATGAGGTACTCAAAGAGTTTGATTTCTCACAAAATCCGGATGATCAATGTGTGTATAAGAAGGTTAATGGGACTGCAATCGTATTCCTGGTGTAGTATGTAGATGACATACTGTTACTAGGAAACGATGTCTCTATGCTGCAATTAGTTAAGATTTGGTTGTCCCCCTTTTGCGATGAAAGACCTTTATGAAGCGACTTATATCCTTAGGATATAGATTTATAGAGATAAATCAAAAGGTTGCTTGGTCTTTCACAATCATCGTACATAGATGAGATGCTTAAGAGGTTTAGCATGGAACAATGCTATGTACGAGGCCCGATGTATCGTATGCTCTAAGTGTTACGAGCAGATACCAATCGGATCCTGGTGAGGGTCACTGGGTGGCTGTCAAGAATATCCTCAAGTACTTGCGAAGCACTAAGGATGTTTTTTGATCTATGGAGATGGAAATCTCCAGTGAGCGTGCATTAGGATGCTAGTATTTAACTGATAAGGATGATTACGAATCACAATCGGGTTATATACATTCACACCGAATAGCGTGGCGGTCATTGAAAAGTTCCAAATAAGAGAGGATGGCGATTCATCAACCAAGGCAGAGTACATTGCCGCACGAGATGCATAAAGGAAGCGGTTTGGATCAAGAAGTTCATTATCGAACTTGATCCGGTCCCTACCGTGATGGGCCCATAGGATTGTATTGTGATACAATGGGGCTAGTCTTGCAGCAAAGGAACCAAGGTCTTATCGACGATCCGAACTCGTGATTCACCGATTCGGAGATCATTAGTCGAGATGATATCCCGATAGAGAGAATTCCACAAAGCAAAGTATTGTCGTTCGCTGACAAAGCCATTGTCACAGGAGAATTATGATTCTCATGGACTCGCTTATGGTATTAGATACTAAGGCGATTGACTTTAGGTCAAGTGGGAGATTTGTAAGTGATAAGTCGACTTGTACCATGTGTAAGTCGACTTACACATGTTCGGTATCGATAAGTCGACTTGTTCATTGGATAAGTCGACTTGTTCAAAATCAGATCTTGTTTATTTGCGCCCTAAAGGCAATCCCTTTAGCGCGTTTTATTCAAAGTCGTGTGCGGACTTTATGAATAAATAAAGAAAAGGCATTATTCATTAATTTGATATTCATAAACATTGTTTATGAATTGATTGGATCTTTAATCGAATTAATGAAGTCCATGATATATGACATAGCATGAAGGAAATTATGATGTGATCATACTACCGAGATTCCTATCATGTGCAATTATGTCAAGATTCAAATTCTCCTAGTCATAGGATTAATGAGACTGGACATCATTAATCCGGATAGACTAGCACATGTCATATTCCTTGATTGGATCAAGCGGTGGATCTCGTAAACCGTAAATATGAGATATTTAGAATTGATATGTGGATGCTTACTAGCAGTAGTAAGTTCATTGGATGACCCGCCATGAGATCATCATATGGATATCTTATCTAAGTGTCGTTGATAATCTCATCATAGCAATGGTGCAAGTATCCTTAGACTCGAGGTACTCAAGGATATCTTGAATCTTGATCCCTGCTTTGACTCCATTCCTTGTTGCCTTCCGGAGGTAACTCATGGGTGGTGCTTGGGTACACTTGAGGTATTCAAGATAATTGAGTAGCCAATAAAGGATTCACCACTCGGATTAGCGTAAGAGATACCCACGGCCTCTCGTCGGGATCATTACTAAGGTCGGTTAAAGATGTATGTCATGAAGAGTGTCTTCATTGACATATAAAGTAATGAGTCCCGTGACGAGAACCGATATCACTGGGCTAGACTCACCTAGTGAGAGTTGACACTTTGACCATACTCATAACCAAGTGGGGTATAGGATGGTGAAAGGACTAATTGCACAGAATTGTCATGGAAGGGTTCGTGATCCGGTTCGTGATGAATACATCAAACCGATTACTTTCCGGTCCAATGGAGGTCATGATGTGTTGCTAGATACCGCCATGACTTGCTCGGATTAATTGTTAATCTAAGTGGCCAACATAACCGGAGCCTAAAGGGTCACACGATAAGAGTGTTTCGTAAAATCGTAAAATAGTTATTGGACGAGTTCCAATTATGGAGAGCATTAGATTAAATGGATCCCGATGGGATTGGGATATGTCCCGATGAGATCGCGACATCAATATTGCTAAGAAAGGTTTCCGGTGATTTTTGCATCGGGGCCGGTGAGTTTGGTAGACCAACCCGATTGGATCGACCTTAGCAATTATTTATTAATTAATTAATTAACTAATTAATTAATTAATTAACTAATTAATTAATTAATTAATTAATAAATTTATATACATGTGCGTTGGAGTGTGGGAGAAGTGAATGGAAAGATAAGCTTTGACTTTTCAAAGCTTTATTAGTTTATTCATTAAAGAAATGAGTGGCTATTAAGCTTACACTTGGCCATCTCTTATGTAACTCTTTTAAGAGTTAAAAGAGACACATATAAAGGCTAAGGATGAGTGATGGTCGAGTGTGGCTTAATGGGAGAGGAGGTTTTGGAAGCTTAAGAGTTAAGCTTTCCTTTGAAAATGGGTTTTCATGTCTTCTTCTTCAAGCCATCATCGATTCTCTTCTTTTCCAAGACAAGGTTTCAACGCTCTCCTTCACTCTCCGTGATGTAGGTAGGGTCTAGCAGCCTTTAATCTGTTATAGCTATTCCCGGGTCAAAGGGGTTTGATCCGGTTAGATTTTCTGATCTCTACGTGGATCACCTTTAGAGATAGTCTCTTTTGGCTATTTAGGTTGATGTCTTCATACGGATACCAAGATCCTGGGATTCGGGAAAGTCCCAGGAACAAAAATTTTTGTTTTCCGCTGCCGGTACATGTGATGTACCTCCCGGGATTTTCCTACATGAATTTCCTAGGATTGATTTAATTTGAATTGTTAAGTTTCCAATTATTGAACTGTTGCGATTGTTTCTAAATTTTGGACTTAAAGTCCGAGAAGTATATAGTTGGATATGTATTGGAAGTGCTTGATTGCCTTGAGATTATGAAGGATTAATTTGATTTGATTTTGCCAAATATTGTGTCGTTACGATTGTTTATGAATTCCAGACTCGAAGTCTGAGGAGTTAAATAGTTGGATATATATTGGAAGTACTTGATTGCCTTGAGATTCTGAATGCTATGTGAATTCTCAACGAAAGGTGAATGCCAAACTTAGGTCTGATGATTATGAAATTTTGACTGTGCTTTATAAAACATTGTGACATATGTAAATTTTGAATTGATGCATTTCATAAAATGTATGCTCAGATAAAGGCATTGTGACCAGAGTAGTCAGTATCAAGCGCTTGCACGTAGAGCTTTACTCCGTGATATATGATTTCGCACGTAGAGCTATTCTCCGTGACATATGTTTTTGACTGAGCCTAATGGGCCAATATTTGTATATGTGATATGTGATAGGCACTCGGTCACAACAATAATAACGAATGTGGAGTCTCATATGCATCTGTATTTGTATAAATGTTTTGATTAGCAATAATTAAATGATGTGCCATGACAGTGTGAGTTTATGGAATATACATGTTCTGCATGATTAGTTGTGAAATATGTGATTTGTGTTTATGAATCTGGTGAAATCATCAATGATGGTTCGCTCATTGAGTTCAAAAAACTCATAAAAAATTGCAACTACAAGTGAGCATGAGTTAGGGGTCGGGATCAGTTTGCACCTGCATCTGTATTTAGTAAAAAAAAATTCAAATTATGTTCTGAAAAAAATTGTATTAAGTGTATGTGATTGAATTGGCAACAAAATGACATTCTGATTGTAAGTTTTCTTTTGTATCTAAAATGGGCCCAAATGGCTATTGTAACACTTGTGAATGGAAATATTTTTTTAAATAAAGTGGGCCCGATTTGATTAATGATTTTCTCCTATGTGTACATTGTTTAATGAAACAAAAGTTTTGTAATGAATTTTGACTAAATGATCATTCTAATATGCCACCCTTGCAGGGTACGTACTCGGATATCACTCAGGATGTCGGGTATGTGTCCTACGAGAGTGGAGTGCTACAGTCTCATTCACATACAAGTAGCACTTCTAATTATATTCACATGCATTAAATTCCTCGGACAAGTATTGTCCGGAATTCAGTACACAAACAGTACAATTCATCATATGTCAAATTCAATTCAGTAGAATCAGATCAAATTAAAGTGAGACCATATTTGATTACTCACAATTGCTCCCTTAAGCCTATTGCCTTGATGTTTCAGCAATATCAAGATGTGGTTGTGCTACTTGTTCGCCTATATACATTAACACAATTTCATGTTACAGTACTGCTTATGTAATTGAGTAAAAACATGTATAAATGTATCATGTATTATGCATGTGCAATGAAAAATTCTTAGGTATATTTTTGTAACAAATTGATGTACTCCAATATTGCCAAAATCTACTCTTTTCTTTCCCTTATTTTTCTTCTCTCATTGACTTCTCCAATTATGTTCTCATTTGAATGACTTCTTCTGATACATGACAGTGGATCCCTGTTTAAATCATTTTCTTTCGAGTTTTGATTATTCAAAGGAATTATTTCCATATCAAGTGTCTTAGTAGTTTCATCATGCAAAGCAACTGACAGCTCCTCTGGATGGATCGTTTCTTCATCAGCAACAACTAACTACAAATCTAGGCAGTTGTTGGTTCTTGTCTTGTTGTATGTTTGAGCTGGTTTGCAAGGCTGGTTCTGCAAGTTCTCTTCTTTCACTTTATCATTTAATTAAAACACACCATCTATCATAACATTTATGGATTTCAGCACTTTCTTGGTTCTTTAGTTGAACATTTGGTATACTTTACTATGGATTGAATATCTAAGAAAGATCCTTACATCACTCTTGCTTTCAAATTTTGTAAGTTGTTTCTAATCTCTAAAAATGTAGCACTTATTGCCAAAAACATGAAAGTAGCTTATATCTAGTTTCTTTTCCTTCCAAAGTTTATAAGATGTCTTGTTGAAGAAACTTCTAAGATGAACTCTGTCACACATGTAGCATGTTGTGTTCACTACTTCAACCTAAAATAGCACCGACAATTTTCTTCCATTCAATATAGATCTGGCCATTTCTTGAAGGGTACGATTCTTCCTATCTGCAACTAAAATTTTTTATGGAGATTTGGGTGTTGAAAATTCTTGTATGATACCTTGCTTATTACAGAAATCATTGAAGCTGGTATTCTTAAATTCTCTTCCATAATCTAATCGTATTCTTTAAACTGTCATATTTTTTTCAAATTTATGACCTACACATATAGGCTTTTAAAAGCTTTAAATGCATATGATTTTTCTTTCAAGAATGATACCCAAGTGTATCTAGAATAATCATCAACACAAGTAAAAAAATATCTCATTCCACCAATGCTAGCATGTTATGTTGGACCAACCAAGTCCATGTGAATTAATTCCAATTTACGTGAGGATGTAACGTGTCTAACCTTTTTATGTGGCAATCTCGTCTGTTTACCCATTTGACATGCATTACTTACCACTTATCCTCTTTGTTTATTATGGACAAACCTCTCACAACTTCAAATTTCTTCAATTTGATAATAAGTTCATAATTGACGTAGCTAAGCTTTTGATGTCATAGATTTATATTGTCATCATATGGGGCTGATTTACAAGTAGTGACCTGAAACATATAACAATTCATATGGGGTTGATTTACAAGAAGTAGTAACCTGAAACATATAACAATTGTCTGCCTATTTTTGTCCACTCACAAGGCATTCTCTTTGTTTGGTTAACACCATGCACTCATCACTTATAAATGTAACCAATAATCCATCATCACAAAGCTAACTTATACTTACCAAGTTTTCCTGTAACCCATCAATATGAAGAACATTATTGAAGTTTGGCAGCCTATCCATGCAAAGTGTCACTCTTCTAATGACCGGAGCCTTCTTTCCATCACTAAAAGTCATAAGTGTAACATCCCGTTCTCATACTAAGGGGGTTCTAGTTTTCTATAATTGAGAAATAACAATGAGAGTTTAGAAAAATGCATTTCACACTCATGCATAATGTTAGCATACACACATGTGAATATTAGTTTTTGCACACTAAAATGATTGTATATGCATTCATTGACATTTTTTTTAGTATAATCAATATACAAATATGATTATATCTGGAATTGTGAATTGATTGTGTTAAGAATTGATTGGAGAGTATAATTATTGACTCAAAATTTTTGGTGAAAATTTAAGAATTCTCTTAAATTTTAAGGGTATTTTTGGACTAAGAAAAATGTTAAGTGGTAGAACAATTGATGAATAACAGTAGAAATAAATGTTAATTGGTAGTAGAAATTTTAATTTGTGATATTAAGATCTAATGACTTATGTAATTGACAATTGGATTAGAAATTGGAGACAAATGTACTGATTTCTAAAAAATATGTAGTAGTGTAAGTAAAAAGGCATTAGCATTTATTTTTGACTATTAAGTGGAGAGTGACCGAACATGTGTCATGAAACCTACCAAGCATTTTACCTCCTTGCTTATAACCCACTATCAATCCAATTAAATGACCATTTCCTTCGTCTTTCACTTAAACAAAATACTCTCTTCTTCTTTATTCTCTCAAGCTACAACACACTCACCCTCACTCTCCTTACAATGAGCTTGTGTTATCATTCTTCACCTTACGACTTCAACACCTTGTTACCTCCATCATGTTAATGAAACCCACTTCTATTCCATCTTGTTATTGCATATATATATATATATATATATGATGATTGTAAAAGAATTGGAGAAGTTAGGTTTTCATAAGGATTGAAGAAGATAATGAAGCTAAACAAGTAAGTATAAGCATCACTCTTCTTGATTAGATCAATGAAACATGTTTTGATGTTAGTTAAGAGTTAAATGTTCATAAATTGAAGATGGGTATATGCAAAATGTGGATGAGAAATGTGGATAGATTCATGTCTTGCTTTTATGTTTTGATGGGTAATAGATTATGAAATGGGAAGAATTAAGGTGATAGTTAGAAGTGAAATGAAGTTGAATATGTGTAGGAAGTTGATGATGAATGTGTATATATGTGTATGTTCTATTATTAGTGTTCATGATCAATTATGGACTATAATTTGTTTATAGATGATATTGAGATGAAATGGAGTTAGAATGATGGGAAAATGAGGAGAAATTGAATTAGAAATGATAGATAAGATTAAGGTTGTGATTGTAGTAAGTAAAGAGTTAAAATCTAAAAAATTGGAAGATGAGTCTTGATTGTGCTTTTGTGAAAGTTTGCCGCAGCTAGCTTGTAGGAATTTTTCTCTCTGGAAAAGTTCGCCACGGTCAACTCCTGGCTTCGCCATGGCCAACTTTTCTTTACAACTTAAACATGCTTCAGTATTTTGACAATATCTTGATCTGTATTTATCCAAATGGAATCATTTTTAATTTGGAGTAAACTCGAGACATACAGATACAATTTTTCTGAAGAAATGAAATTTGAATTCAGTCTCTAAGAATTTCAATTTCTGGATGGAAGTTTAGTACATGGCATTGTTCTAGTATAAGAATAGTCCAAAAATATTTGAGATATAAATTTCAGATTACTGAACCTAATTGAATGATCTTAGTGTCATTGGAAACTTAAGAGATAGAAGAAAAAATTCTCTAAAAGAAATCATTGCCAAATTACTTCATTTGCATAGTCTAAATGATTAAGAATAGTAGACCTAAAAGTCAATTTTTGGAAAAATCTGACATGATTAATTGGGTTATGAAATTAGATTCAAAGTGTTTATTTGAGGTATAAACCATTAGTATAAATGATACTTATGTGAGTTGGAAATATGAATGATTACATGACAAGAATGATAGAGCAATATCTGGGATTGTCATTGAGCATACATTGTACACATTCGATATGCACATTTGTGCATAAAGGAATACTTATAATTTTGCAATTATTAATGTGTGTGCAACGTGTGTATTGCATAATTTGGATGTGTAGGATAAACATCCGCATTCAGACGATTTTATATCATAGAAGGTAATGCTAATCTAGAGCGTACTATGAGTAAGCTAGACGGTCTCACTCAATTAATAGTTTGTTTTATATTATGTTTGAATTATCAAACGAATGTCATCTGATTATGTTAATTCCGAACAATGAAGGTCTGAGGCTTCTGATGGATGAAAGAAATATTGAAATGCTACTTGTATGTGAATGTGAAGAAATAAGTGATTTCTTAACTTAATTGTTGAACGTCATACCAAGATCCAAAGATGAATATGAAATTGAATGTGAATTTGAAAGCATGTGAAAAACTAAAATTATAGGAATGTGATGCATTTCATTAAATAAATGTATGAAAGATAAAGGCAGTTGTGACCGGAGTAGCCATAGAAAAAAAGCTTAAAGCTTAAAAAGTGAAAAAGAGCCTCGTGCTCAATTATGAATGTACCTGGCATCCACTAAGGAATATGGGACATTATCTTATACAACTTGGTATCCACTAAAGGATATGAGCTAGTAAATAGGTATTCGGTTACAAAAAAGTAATAAATGAAAGTGAGTCTCATGTGCATTGCATTATAAGTGATATGTGTATTTTTTAATGATTGAAATGATCGATTTGACTTCCCTGAATGTGATGCTATATGTTAAATGAAGTGAAGTGAATTATGTGAAAATATAATATGATGTGTTATGTGATTGAGTGAGCCATCAAGGATGGTCACTCACTGAGTTTGTACAAACTCACCCAAAATTTGCAATACTTTTTAGGCTTAGAAGAATTACCCTATTAGGCTCACGAGAGTATAGACACTGTATTCAAGTAAGAGATATAGGTCAGGATCATTTCGTGTCTACATTTGTTTACTTATTTTTGTATCAAATTGTATATTCTGCAATTTTTGTACAATGTATATTTGAATAATTTTGTATGTAATAACTTTTGAAATTGAAAATGTGTTGCAAATGAGATTTTTCAAAGTGTAATAATAATTGTGTTTTTGATGTTTAAGAAATAAAGTATGGGCCACTTTTGAATATTGATTTTTGTGTATGCGTGTTATATTTTTAAAAAATTTGTACTGAGTTTTAAGTGTTTGACTGATTGACTGTTCTAGCATGCCACTCTTGGACATACTCAGGATGTCGGGTATATGTCTTGCAAGAGTGGGGTGCTACAATATGCCCATCCACATAACTTTGATAATCAGCCAAGTAGTTCCTTTCTCCTGTCATATTACGTGAACATCCACTATTAAAATACCAACCGTTATGTGAAATAACCTTTATAGAATTAAGAACTACAAGAGCTTACAATTGACCTTTTTGAACCTAGGTGTGCTTCGGTGCAATGGGATGCTACTAGAAATTTAATAAAGAGTGTATAGATTTTTGGTTTTAAGCTCTTTAAAATATCATTTGTAATAACTTATAGCATTTTGGCCTTATGTGCCCGATAACCCCACAGAAGTGGCATGTAGGTATGAACCTCTGATCTTCCTTAAGGTTTCTCCTTTGACAATTCTACCATCATCGATTTTATTATCATCCACATTAGAACACTCACTTTATAACTGACAACTTGCAACTCTTCTAAGTTTTTTGTACCTACATTTAGCATTCTTATTCCTTTTTATGTACTGATCAGCTTCAATTTAGTTTCATCAAACTTATTTATTGTAGATAACAACTTATTCTCTAAGTCTTGAATGATGTTATTCATAGAGGAGTTTTCCTTCTTTAGCTTTTCATTCTTCTTGCATGTTTGCACCTATTTTGCATACATTAATTTATAGACTTCATAAATATCCCCCATTTTGTCATCTAAATTGTTGTCATAATCTAAAATTAAACTTTGAGCTGACCCATTTGTGTTTTTCCCAAAATTTTGGAAGATTTTATCCACAATTTTATCATCAATTTTTTCGTTGTTGGTTGCTATTAAATGCACAACTAGACTTTTGTTGTATAAAGCAGCTAACGCAACACTACTTACAAATTCTTCTTCACTACCATACTCACTTTTGAATTCATCTTCACTCCTTGTGCTTGTGTATGACTTCCCTTTTCTCTTCTTCAAAGTGTTAGCACATTCTGCTTGCATATGTCAGAAGCCTTGACACTCATGACATTGAATTTTCTTCATGTTTCTTTCACCCTTTTCAGTTTTAGCTTTTTGTTTAAAGTTGTTATTTAATGAGCTCCCACCATTTTGCCTAAACTTGGATCTATCCTTCTTCACCTTCTTTAACCACTTGCTGAAATTTCTTGTCAATAACACCATATCTTCCACTACAAGAAAAAGGGCAATTATTGACAGAATTTTTCGGTGAAAACCTCGAAGATTCCGTCAGTAACT
Organism: Erythroxylum novogranatense; assembly: GCA_029891385.1. Lineage (NCBI taxonomy): Eukaryota > Viridiplantae > Streptophyta > Magnoliopsida > Malpighiales > Erythroxylaceae > Erythroxylum > Erythroxylum novogranatense. The sequence continues at coordinate 70,915,155 of CM057233.1, forward strand.
AAATTTATCGACGAAATGCTGCGACGAAGACTGACATCGGGCCGGGAACGGTCGGTATATGTTACAGATGGTTAGACAATACGGTTGGTAATATATTACCGATGGAAGAGAAACATCGTCGGTAATGTTTGGTAAGTATTTACCGACGGAACCGTTTGAGTGTGTAGAAATATATTCTGAAGGATCAGTCGGTAAATTCCTACCAAACATTACCAACGGTGTTTAATTCTATCGGTAATTGCAACCCTTCATCAAATATACCCGTAGTTGCTTAATCCAAAGGTAGAAGCTGTTAGATCGCTGAAGTCACCTTTAATTCTCTGTAAATGTCTTATTGAAGGACAATTTTCCCAAAATTTGGTTGTGAAATTTGTTTTCAATTTAAACAATTATAAATTATCGTTACATAAGTTTTGAAATTTTGAACCTATGGAATTTGTTTATAAAGAAAGTTAAATGATCATAAAAAGAAAAAAATCTTTCTTAACTGATAATTAAAACATTAAATAGTACTTAAATGAGAACCAAATTAATGACAACAACAATCCTATTGTCTTGGTGAGCGTGGTTAATGTGAGTCTCTTTCCCTCGATCTCATTTGGTCCATGTCATTTCTGAGCTTACTTATTACCTCCATCAACGTCTGAACTGTGGACTCAAGTTGATTGATACGTCGCATTATCGGCTCTGAACTAGATGTTGTTGTTGTCGCCATAGTAGAGAAGTGCAAATAAAAATGTGTTGGAACATGAGCCTAGGCCAAAGATCCTTCCCCAACTGTCCCTACCACCCACTTCATCAAAATATACCTGGGTCTCATCAACAGGTTGTGCATCTTGCAACTATTGCCTAATTGTTTGTTGTATTTGGTCCTATTAGGAGGTAATGCTTATATTATAATTAGTAAGTGATAATTCTTAAGATTGAATATTAAACTATGAAATTCACATATATTTAGTTCTTGATATCGGCTGTTGACGAATGTTACACCATCATGTTTCTTTGTGTGAGTATGCAAGAACAACTGATGGGGTGTAGGCCTAACGCCCATAGACTTTTTCTTCCATAACAATGAAAAGTAAAATGTTAAACTAGAATTTATAAAAATTTCGACAGAGTCTCTTCTGTTTTTATGATATTACCCCCTGTTTAAGAAAGTAAAGTACTCAACACAGCCATAAATGGCACCAACAAATTACTCCACACAGTCATGATTATTAGGCATACTACACATATATGTTCATCACAACATTCACACATCAATTTACATTTAAATATAGTAAAATAAAAATTTAGAATATAAATGTAATATTTATATACTTACAAGTCTCTTTGTATGCTTGCGGTGAGTAATTGATCCTCCCGTATGAACAGGAAGACTGTCTGCCCCTGACCTACTACATCTATTGGTGGAGTTACGGCCCGATATGCGCATTGCCTCAGGTGATCTCCAGTACTCCAGCCAACGACTCCATGTGGACTTCGAAATGAAAGAGGGTCGTACACCAACATTATGTATCTGATTAATAAAATCGCGACAGCGTGTACGAGCTCGTGACTCCCATACACTATGTATTATCCCATCGAGTTCAGAACTCCAGTAAAAATGTTTCTGAAAATAAAAGGAATAAATTGAAGTGAATCGCACGTTATTACAATGCTTATTATATGATGTATAAATGCACAAGAAGGGGGGTTGAATTGTGTATTTCCCCTTTTTTGAAAAAAACCTTCAAAATCGTTTTGTCAAAAGAAAAACTTGTTCTTTTCACAAGAACTACTGCAAATCAAAGTTAATAGTATTCTTCAAAAACTTGTTTGAAAACTAAGTAAAATCGAAACTTTGAACGATAAGAGAGATAAGGATAGAGAGAAGTTGACAAAGTAATTTTTATACTGGTTCACCCCAAACCATGGGCTATGTCCAGTCTCAGATGTCTTTCTGAGATTTCACTAACTCTCAACAACTTTGCAAGAATTCTTTATTTCTAAGCCTCTTCAGGTCTCTTTACAGTTAGTATTCTTTTACTCTTAGCCTCTGCAGGCTATTTGTACTACTTTCTCACAAAAAGATGTTTGAGCTTTGTTACAGTAAGATAGCTCTATCTATTTGCACAATAAACTCTCAAGTAAGCTTTGAAACAATTGTTGCGTGCGCATATGTTCATGTAATGTATGTGTCTGTAACTTTGCAATCTTCGACTTCAACTCATATTTATAACCTTCGTCTTCAACTGCTTCTTGAATCTTGAAAGAAACAGTTATTTAGTTGAGTTCTGTAACTAACTCAAACTGATTCTTGATTCAGACGTGATTTGCTTCCGTCTGCTTTTCATCTACTTTTGCTTTCGTCTGCTTTTGGCTTCCGTCTGCTTTTCAATCTTCCGTCTGTTTTTCAATCTCCGTTTTCTTTTCATCTATCGTCTGTTTTCAATCTTCCGTCTGTTTTTCAATCTCCATATGCTTTTCATCTATCGTCTGTTTTTTCAATCTTCCGTCTGTTTTTCATTCTTTCGTCTATTTTTCTTCTTTCATCTGCTTTTCAATCTTCCGTCTATTTTCATCTTCTGTCTGCTTTTCATCTATCGTCTTCTTTTCAATCTTCCGTCTATTTTTCAATCTCCGTCTGCTTTTCAACTATCGTCTATTTTTTAACATTATTTGTACTTCATCAAAATTATTTATGTAAAGTCATTTTGACTTAACATAAATTTGATAACTTATGATCTATTTATATGTATGTTATTAATGTATACAACAAAAAGAAAAAAAAATTATCACATATTGGACCTAAAACTCCTGATAGTAAAATGCCTTTATGGCCTCAGAGATCTTCTTTCATGCATAACCCTCAGGATCAATCCTTTCTTTAAATGTAGATATCATTTGTCTTGAACACGGTCTAGATGGAATAACCTAATATAAGAAAAAATAAGTTCATAAATTGACAAAAAAATTTAAACACATAAGTTAATGCTAAACATATATAGTGTTTGATTTGATTTCACTTACTGTTTATCATATATTTTTATATACTTTCTGCCATCAGGACCCTCAAATCTGGGGTGGATCTCGTCTCCTTCATCTTCTATAATTGTATTGGATGATATATGAGTATTGGATTGTTGTGTATCACCAGTTGCAGGTTATGATGTTCCTGCAACTGTATGTGTTGGAGGTGGTGGTGGTGACTCAATTGTAGCTGGAGTATGTGATGGGCCACCCTTACAGTAAGTCCCTCCAAACATGCTTCTGAGCCTTGGCCGCATGATCTGACATTGTCTCTTTGGTCTCATATTTGTACCTAAAATAATATGTTTATTAAATTCTCCTTGAAATATTTAAATTTGATTCTAAATCTAATATGTTACACAATATATGTAAAAGGAATTCATGTGATTTGTTGAATATCACAACTTCGAATTTAGTAATGATAAACATTGTTACAATCATAGTACAATAATATAACTAGTTTGTAGCACAATCATGTGTATTGCAGAGATACATGACAATGATATTTATTTTTTGTTGGATTCCAAGTAACATGAGAGTCGCTAAAGGTAAAGGACTCCCCGATTGCTAGATTCTTGAGAAGGTTCCTCGCATGTTTGAACGTTCCAATGGAAACAGTAAATGTTCTTCCCGCACGTGTGTGGTTTTGAATACCTTCTTGCAACAACGTTTCCGCTATTGCTAATTTTGTTGGTGAAACGTTCGGAAATGGTTTATTTATAACACAATAGGAAGGAACTTACATATTTTCATATTAAAAATGGATAATGGAACTTATCCTGAATACATATACGTATGTGAATTTCTAGATGAGCTCTATGGAATTGCCAACTTTTCCATAGCAACCGATTTGCCTAATCCTTCATTGATCGTTATGTCATTAATCCCGCCTCCCTCGACATACATATCATCTTTGAGATTCATTCAAGCTTAAAACATGTAATATATTCCATGAAATGTTAATATAACAACTTCATATGTTTGAATTGAGATGTATATAATAAGGAAAGTGATGTTGTTCAGATGATACTATACACCTTCTAGAAGTGGAGATTGTTGCAGTATTCTTTATTCTTTGGGCAGGGACAATTTTACCACATTCCTCCTAACAGAATGAATTACTTCCATCCGAAACCAGACACCAAGTCGACATTCCTTGATTAAGAATTGGAAATAAAAATTTGACAGAATATAGTGAAAAGTTTGAGTACATATCACTTGTCAAAGGAAATTAAATCTTCCACCACATACACAAATTAATCGCTATCATAACTTAATTGTAAATTACAATCATCTTCACTTTCTGATGAATAAGAATCAAAATCCAGCTCCTCTTTAGATCTTTGACCATATTCCTCCTCTCCAGACGAAATCTTTTGATATTCATGTGATGGATCGTGCAATGGTTCATTATCATCATACGTCACAGATGCATTTATAAAATAAGCATCTTCTTGAAACGCTTCACTTTCAATTCTCTTTTCTCCTTTTCCATGTCGTTGAAATACACCTCTAGGTTTAACTTTGCAAACCGCCAACCAATCTAACTTATCTCGTTGTATGCTGGGAAAAGGGACATAACACACCTTTTTCGCTTGCATAGCCAAAACGAAAGGTTCAAAATGTTTCAATCTTCTGTGTGAGTTGATTTCAACAAGATTGTATCGGCTATGGACTTTTGTTCCAACATTTGGAGTGGGGTCAAACCAATTACACCTAAATATCACAATTCGCTTGATTGGCAATGCAGGGTACTCTACTTCTAGTATCTCAATGATTTTACCATAGTAATCCATGAATTCTCCTTGTATGGAAACTCCAAAATTTATTGTTTCCATGTTATGACCATGAGTTTCTGTATGATATTTTTAGCCATTAACGAAATAAACCTTATATGATTTAATAGTTTGCAGAGGTCCCTTAGTAAGATCAGAAATGAACTTGTTCTCTATTCGATTTTCTAAGGCCTACAAAAAAATGATTTCAATATCAATGAATACATTCGGTTATTTGAAAACCTAAATTGCATAATTTAATTGTGAGAATATTTGTAAGTGGAAACTAACATATCCCTCGAACCATCATGCAAAGTGTCTTCTAACCTCATTATTTACTTCATCCTGTGTGTTGTTTGACATGATCTCGCGTAACAATGCCTCGTACATCCTGTTACGTTATCATGTAATTTAGTTATGAAAAAGACAAAATTTTACTACTGATATAATGTGGTTGAACTTACTGCACGAAAGGTTGAACCTCTTGACAGTTCAATAAAATGTAACCATGGGTAGCCTCAATTTCTTGCTCTGTTAACACTCTTCTTGTTGCAAGCCCATATGCTCGCCCAGGATATGTGAAAATGGATATGTTACCATTAACATAACTGGTTCCTCCCCCATCGTCATTACGAGGAACTTTTCTTGCTCTTGTGTGAATGTGTGGTGCAAAATAATATCCACAAAATGTACTAGCCTCCTTAACTAAATAAGCATTACAAACGAAACCTTCAACTCTAACCTTGTTTTTCACATTTTTCTTCAAGTGATGTAAATACCTATATTACAAAATATGAGTATTACAATGTAACAGTTAAAACATGTGATAACTTCATTGACTGAATTTTGCATGTGAATTACCTCTCAAATGGATACATCTATCAATATTGAACAAGAACATCTAGTTTAGCCTCATATGCTAAATGCACAGGTAAATGCTCCATACAATTGAAAAAGCTTGGAGGAAAAATTCCTTCTAACTTGCACAAAATTACTGAAATCTCCCTTTCTAGGATTTCTATGTCACTGTACTTGATTTCAGATGATGTTAAACTTTTGAAAAACAAACTTATTTATGTAATCACTTCCCAAACCTTATTCGGTAGCAACTCTTGAAATGCGATTGGAATTAACCTTTGCATAAACACGTGACAATCATGACCTTTCAACCCAAATATTTTTTACTTCCTCATATCTACACACCTTCTCAAGTTTGAAATATAACCATTGGGAAATTTTAAACCCTTCAACCATTCACACAATATTTCCCTTTGTTTTTTGTCTAACGTGTAACATTCTTTCGTATATTTACTAGTATAAAGATCTTTATGTAACTCATTCCTTCTACAAAAAATTTGCAAATCAGCTCGTCATTTTGCATTGTCTTTTTTCCTCCTCTCAATGTTCATTATAGTATTGAACATATTGTCAAAAAAAATTTCGATATGCATGACATCTAAAATATGACGTATCAAATTCATTTTCCAATATGGCAAATCCTAGAAGATGCTTCGTTTTCTCCAACCAAATTTTTTTACTGATGCTTGTATTTACTTCATCAGCTTCAAATTTCGTAACTTTCAACAAGCCTAATTCATCAATCTCTAGCAATATCTCTTCACCATCTTTGTAAAGGGGCAAAGTTTTCTTCACCATCGTATTCTTAATGAACTTATTTTTATTGCGTCTAAATGGACGATCTGGAGGAAGAAATTTCCTGTGATTGTCAAACCAACACACTTTTCCCCCGTTTGGAAGATAAAAGGCATTAGAATCATTTCCATAATAAGGACAAGCCAATTTTTCAACTGTTGGGACCCGATCCGGGAACCGGATCCCAATCGAAAAACGGAACGGAAAGACGGAAAATCGAAAAGCAAGAAAATCGCTAATCGGAATACAAATCGCATCATCGGAGCGAAACGAATACTACGAAAATATTACATCGGAAATACGAATAACAAAGCGGAGAAGTTCGAAAGGCAGAATTCCGAATCGAATGCGAATCGAAATAATCAAACTGAAACAAACACCGACATCCGTTTCAAACATGAAGCATAACAAACTCATCGCGTTGGAAACCTTACGACATTTCAAATCCGGTATTTTTTTTTTTTCTTATTCATTCCTTTTCTCTTTAATCAATCTCATTCAAATCATAACCATTCCATACAATTCCCTTTTTTGGAAACTCATCTTCACCAATTTCAATTCACTCAATTCATCTTAATCATTTCTTATAAAATCATATAAATCCTCAAACTCATTTCTTTAAACCCATTTTACAGAAATTTTACCAAAATTTCGGCAGCATAACGGTTGTATTTTGACAGCCCAAAAATTTAAAAACCAAAGAAACGCACTTCTAATACACATAATCCAATAGCACAAGGCAACATCGGACCTCCCGTCCCGCATCCAAACACCAAAGTAAACACAATCTTAGTTCTAAACACTTCATCATTCCAATCCATAATATATCTCAACTTAATTATCCACAATTCAATCACAAGCCATTCATATACATTCCAATTGCCATTTATATCCATCTCAATTCAAATTTACGACAAAATCTATTCCACAATCATACATAACTCATAACTAAAATACATCATAATTTACATAATGACTTTTCAAGCCATAAACAAAAGCAATACATAATCCATAAACCTTTTCACAACTTCAAAACTAAACTCCAACATTACACATAAAACAAAGAATACAAAACTATCGGGTTGACATCATACTCATCTTCCATCCGATCTCTGCGTGAAAACTCGGAGATGGGGATGAAAGAAGTGAGCTCTAAGCTCGTGGATAATATATTTATAAACCGAACAATAAGCGGAAAAATCTTTTATTTTCAAACTTTTCAAACATTTCCCATTTAAGAATTTCTCCAAAAACTCATTTTCAAACTTTTCAATTTCATCAACACTTTCTAAGATTTTTCTCAAAATTTTCATTTGTTTCAAAACATTTATATCCAGTTTCAGGAATTTCATGCTTGAAAATTTTACTTTCTCGTTTCTCAAAATCTCAAACCTTTTTCAAAACATGCACAGTCTTAAACATGAATGCATCACATCATAGTGTATCACATCATAATCAAATTAAAAACACATAACACATCAGAATTGGTTTGGTTCGGTCCAAAACAGACGATCGCACATTCCCAAGATAGCGGTTCTATGCAACAGTGTGAATGAGGGGAGTCCGAGATCTAACTCCTATGTCACTAGCGGGCAATGGAGAAGGCTATAACAAGTAGAGACAGCATGACTCACAAAGGACCTTACTAAACCCATATAGCACATAAGCAAAACATAATTTCAGATTGCTCAAGGCACTTTTCAAACATCTTGCTTTTCACATTTTCATCTCATAACATCAAATCAGGTCATAAATGACACAAGCATATATTTACATGAATTCACATAATCAATCTAATGCAATGCACATCACCAAATTAATCACATAATAATCACATTCATGACCAAACATGCACTAATTTCTTTAAATCATTTTAAATCATAAATCTAATAATTTGAAACTCATGAATTTCATAAATCTTGTATTTTCTCAAAATCATTTTCATAAAATCATTTATCAAAACTTTGCTTCTTAATTTTCAAATTCGCATTCTTAGCTTACAATTCAATAAATAAATATACTACCCACCTCATATCCATGCTAGCATCTTGTCCAATGCTTCAATTTGACCTTTTCTCCTTTCTTCATTCCAATTGAAAATTCCCTAAATCAATTTCATCAAAATTTAATCTCATAAATAACTTAATCCTTCAATTTGATGCATAAGTCATCAATTCTTACTAATTCCAAGATAGTTACATCACTAATTTCAAAAACCCCCCAAATTACAAATTGAACCTAAATCAATCCAATCAAATTCAATATCATAATTAACTTAATTTCTCAAATTGAACTTAGGAAATATCAATTCCTCTCATATTCAAACTATTTCAATCTCCAATTTTGAAAATCCCCAATTTTCAAAATTGGTCTAAACCAATTTGCACAAATTCAATATCATAAAACATAATTCCTTCAAAATTGATTCCATATTTCATCAATTCATGCTATTATTGATGATTCTACACCATTAATTCACAAAATTTGGGAAAATCTCCAAATTCTAAATTAAGCATAAACCCCCAATTTACAATTTTTCAAATTAAACTTCACCTAAAGCATAAACATCAAAATTAACTTAGGATATCTCAAATTCATCACTAATTCAAGCTATCTAAATCATCAATTTCAAAAACCCCTAAATTTCACTATTCATCATCTTTTTCACTAAGCTTTCTCTCTCTAGAATCTTCCATAACCAAAATTAACTCATTATACTTGACAATCACTAAATTAATCTCATAGCACATAAACCCACATCATTTCTAATTAATCTAAATCAAAATTTCAAGAATAACTCAAAACTTAAAACTTTTCTCTTACCTTCTCTCTCTTGATTTTCGAAATTCCTTGCCCAAGATGAAGCTTCCATCATCTTCCTCATGTTTCCCTCTTGATTAGATGGAAAATCTCTAAGAAAACCCATAAAATCCCTTTCTTTCTTCTTCTTCTCTCCATTGCCGTAAGCCTCTTTTTCTTTCCCCTCTCTTCTTCTTTTCTTCCTTCTTCTCTTATTATTTCTAGAACTATCGTGAATTCAGATGCTTAATGCGACAGATACAAGTGAGTTTTGCCATGTCACTTAAAATGGGGCACAAATGACCCTTATGCCCTCACTTGTTTGCTTATTTCCAAAATTGCCCCTGCAGGAATTTGAAAAATTGATACTTTGTGTCCTGATTTCAAGCATCTAAACGAAATAATTTGGATAAACTTTCTTCTTAAAAATTGTTCCTCTAGATCTTATGAATCCAACGCCACTGACCGCGCTCAATTCGGATCAGAAACAAAGAAGTTATAGCCAAAATACTATCGGACCTTCACAAAATCCGAGACTGAACATTAACATAACTTCAATCCAAAACTTAACAATCTTAGGGATGAATTTAAATTTCGATCCCTTCATAAGAGTTATAGCCCTATATCTTAACTTTATTTCCCCTCAAGAATCAACTCAATCGGAGTTGTACAGCTCCCGGAAATTGCAAAATACCAAACCATGTTCAGAAAATTATCCAACTTATAACCTATAACTCATCTCTTACTTTAGTTCAATCAATCTATTTCTATTTAATCTCCTAAAAATCATAATTCTTCATAAAAAAGAACGTAATTGTCTTAGGAATCCAACACTTCAAGAATCGAATCAATCGGATGTCGGACGAAGGATTTATAAGCAAAAGATTACAAAAGGGTCGGAGTTCAAACCAAGTTACAAGACTTCAAATACATACTTATACCTGAATTTTCCAAAAATCATATCTCTTAATCCCAAACTCAGAATTTGACGAATTTGGTTTCAATAAAAAGATCAAAGGAAGCTCTACAACTTCACTGAAGAACTCAAAATCAAATTAGGTCTCAAAAGAGGTCAAAAACTCAATCAAAGATTTTATCCAAAACAACTTTTCCTAAACAACTTCCAATTTTTAATCGCTCATAACTCCTAGCCCCGATATCAAAAAATTAAAAACTTTATGGCGTCGGAAAGATCGACATACAAGCTACAACTTTCAGTCATACCACTTACTCCAATTCAGACTAAATCCATACGACGAGTAGCCTCGAAGCATAGAATACACAAATCTATGCTTAATAACATTTTCAAAACAAAGCATATCTTCATAAATTCATATCTCTCAATCTCGACATCGAAAAATAGCAAACTTTATGTCAACGAAAAGCTCTCGACAGAGGCTACAAGTTTCATGTAGATCATTTTCTCAGATTTTGCCTCAATTAAAAAGACAACTTTTTCCTCAAAGTCAAACTTCAAACAAACTTTGACTGATCATAACTTTTACTCCCGATATCGAAAAATATCAAACTTTATGTCTACGAAAAGCTCTTAACATAAACTACAAGTTTTCAGAAGATCGTTTTCTCAAATTTTGACTCAAACAAAAAGTCAACTCTCAAGTCAACCATTTAATCACTATTTATCCCCAAAGTCAAACTTTCTAAATTCTTCAAATTTTCACACTTTTTTTCTTTTCAATTCTTTCTATTTAACTTCATTTCAATCAACTCATCCACTTTCTTCTCATAATCTATACAAGTTCACTCAAATATCAAAGTCCTCAAAATTAAACAATTCTTTTCTCATAATTTTTTTTTCTTAATTTCCTCAAATTTCCTTAAATTCATAAATTGTCTCACCAATTTCTTTCTCATTTAAAATCATTTTAATATTCTAATTTTCACCATAAATTCGGGGTCCAACACCAACTGTGCTCCATCCAGATAACATGCCAAATGCAGAAAAATCACTAATGGTCCACTTCAAAGCCGCCCTCAACACAAAATTCTATTTCAGAGAGACATCATATGTTTGAACACCATATTCCCACAAATTCTGCAATTCAGCTATCAATGGTTGTAAGAACACATCAATTTTATGCTTCAAATTACTAGGCCCTAGTACAATCACTGTCAAGAATATATATGTATCTTTCATACACATCCACGGAGGCAAATTATAAGGAGTCACTATGATTGGCCATGATGAATAGACCTGGCAAACGGCCGGGTGGTCTGGGTATGGGTACGGATCACACGAGTACGGGTCACACGGGTACGGGTTCGCGGGTAAATTTATAGAAACGGGTAATGATTTTGAAAATCCATACCCCGCCTAACTGTATGGGTAGAACCATGACTTACCCGCTTATATATTTTTATTTTTCATTTTTAAATTTCAATTAATAAACTTATTCAACAAGTTTAAATTTTCATTAAATGCATAAATGGGCGTATTTTGCGTGTTTAAAATGTTACCGAATTGATCTATTTAGCGACCCAATTTAATTGTTAATTAATACAAATGAAACTAATATATATATATATTAGTTTCATTTGTATTAATTAACTTGACTAAGTCAACAATGTAATATAAATTTGTCTCGTAATCTCGATTAGTTTAAAGTTCGACATAACCAAGTTGACCACTATCGCTTGATAGAAATTTTTCCTTGTTTGTTTGTGCATCCACTTGTTTTTATTTTAGTTTATTTATAGATATTTTTATAAATTAATAATGATACGCTTATAACTTTTATTATGTTATTTACTCATAACGCTTATCGGTTGGCTCCATCATTCTTTCGTAGTAGTAAATCTCAAGTGTCTTCGCACATGTAAAAGATATCAGCAACTATAAGTTACTTAATCATAGCACAATACACGCACCAATTATGACCCATTGAAATTTAATTAGAAAGTAAACCGCATTAACTTGATAAGTCAATTTCTATTAAAATAAATATATATTTATTTATTTTAATAATTTTATGGTACCCACGGTACCATGGTTTGACCCGACCTACCAAGAAAATCAACGGGTGGGTCGGTACGTAAATATGAAACGGGTAAAAACATACCAACCCATACCCGATCGTTAGTATGGTACGCAAGGTAAACGTAACCCGCCTGCTTTTGCTGTGTCTAATGATGAATATTACTACCCAGATTGACCAAAAGGTTGGAATCCATCCGTTGATAATCCCAACCTAACATTTTGACATTCAACTGCATTGAAATGCTTCCATGCCTGTGCATCTGATGGATGACTCATTATTCCATCTTCTTGTTCGTGTTCAAAATTTCATCTCATATAAGATGCAGTAACATATGAAGCATAAAGTCTTTAAAGTCTTGGAGTTAACAGAAAACAATACATTCGCTTCCATGGAACTAATTTATGCTGCATTGAACGCTTTCTAGGCCTAAACCTAGATTGCCCACAAAATTTGCACTCTTCTAAGTCCACATCATATCCCCAATACAACATACATCCCAATTTGCAACAATCAATCTTCTCAACAGGCAAACCAAGACCCCTAATAAGTTTCTTCATACTGTAAAAACTATCAACCATTGTATGATCACAAGACATTGATTCTTTATACCATTCAAGAATTTTATCAAAACTACGGTCCAAAATATGGCCTTTAGACTTAATGTTCAATATTCGCACAATCGAACATAATTGGGTCATTGTCTCACAATCCCGGGGTGTTCATCACATGAACACAGTGCGGAATTTAAAATTTTGAGTCCCGGGACATTCCCGAAAGCCAGGATCCATGTGTAAGTACAAACAATCAAACCATAACGACTAAAGGAGACCGCTCTAATCAGATCCACGCAGAGGTTTGAAAACCTAACGGGACAAACTCTTTGACCCGAGAATAGCTAAACTAAAGAAAAGAGTGCTAGCTCTTACCTTAGCCTTGGAGAGCAAATGAAATGATCTTGGTGGAGCCTTGGAGAAGTAGAAGCCAAGTTGAATGGAAGAGATGAAGAAGATGAAAACAAAGTTTTCAAAGCTTAACACTTAAGCATTTTCGATTCTACTCCTTCCATAACCGTGCAAGCTACTTTCATACCTTCTAATATGTATTTTAATGAGTTAAAACACATATGAAAGGCTTGGTGGATGGGCATCCACGTAGATGGCATAAAAAATGCCTTAAAATGCTAAATGATCATTAAGTTTGACTTTTCAAACTTATTTCATCTCCACCATTTTGGTTCCACGAATTCAACATATATATATATATAATTAATTAATTTTAATTAATTAATTAATATATATATATTTATCAAGAGGTCCATCAAACTGGGTTTGGTTTCTACCGCCTATCAGCCCCCGCCGGCAAAAGATCACGAAACGGTTTTCAAGAATGTCGATGTCACGATCTCATCGGACATATCCCAACTCATCGGGATCCATTTAATCCTATTGCTCTCCAGATATCGGATCTCCGTCTCAAACTATTTTACGATTCTCCGAGTCACTCTTACGCGTGTGACCCATTAGGTTCCCGATTATGTTGGCCACTTAGATTAACACTTAATCGAGCAAGTCATGAGCGGTATCTAGCAACACATCACGACCCCTAATTGACCGGAAAGTAATTGGTTTGACTAATGAAACCATATCACTTAACCCTTCCATAGACAATTATTGTCGCAATTCGTCCTTTCACCATGCTATACCCCACTTGGTTTGAGTATGGGCAATGTGTCAACTCTTACTAGACCGATCGATCAAATCTAGTCCAAGTGTAATCGTTCTCGCCCTAGACTCATTACTTTATATGTCCACGAAGACCATCTTCATGACATATGTATGCTCTTCGGCCAGAGACTTCAAAGTAATGATCCCGATAAGAGGCTATGGGTATCTCTTCGCTATCACGTAAGTGGTGAATCCTCTATTGGCTACTCAATTACCTTCAATACCTCAAGTCGCACTCCAATCACCACCCTATGAGCGACCTCCGAAAGGCAACAAGGAATAGAGTCAAAGTACGTAATCAAGACTCAAGATATCCTCGAGTACCTCAAGTCTAAGGATACTTGCACCATTGCTATGATGAGATTATCACCGACATTTGTATAGACATCCATGTGATGATCTCATAGCAGTCATCCAATGTACTTACTACCACTAGTAAGCATCCACATGTCAAATCTAAATATCTCAATATTTACAGCTCGAGATCCACCGCTGATCCAATCAAGGAGTTTGACATGTGCTAGTCTATCCGGATTAATGATGTCCAGCCTCATTAATCCTATGACTAGGATAATTTAGATACGGACATAATTGCACATGATAGGAATCTCAGAGTATGATCGCATCATAATTTCCTTCATGCTATGTCATGTATCAAGGACTTCATTAATTTGATTAAAGATCACTATCATTTCATAATAAAATGAACATCAAATAAATGAAATATGCCTTGCTTTATTTATTCATAAAGTCATACATGACTATGAACAAAATGCGCTAAAGGGATTGCCTTTAGGCACTACTCTAACAATCTCCCACTGACCTAAAGCCAATCGCCTTGGTATCTAATACCATAAGCGAGTACATGAGAATCAAAATTCTTCGCGGACAATGGCTTTGTCAACGGATCGCAATATTCGCTCTGTGGAATTTCTCTATCGTGACATCACCTCGAGCAATGATCTCCGAATCAAATGGTATCGGTGAGTACGTGTTTCGACCGTTGATGAGACCTTGGTTCCTTTGCTCACAGAATAGCTCCATTGTTGTCACAATACAACCGTATGGGTCCATCACACTAGAACCACACCAAGTTCAAGAATGAACTTTCGATCCAAACGGCTTCTTTTCTGATCCGATGCGCAATGTACTCGCCTCTGCCGTTGAATCGGCAATGCGTCTCTGTTTGGAACTCTTCCAACCGATCGCTCCGCCATTTAGTGTGAAAACGAACTGATTGGGACTCGAGTCGCCCTTATCGATTGAAAACTAGCATCAGATGCCCGCCACTGAGACTTCCATCTCCATATATCAAGAAACATCCTTAGTTCTTCGCAAGTACTTTAGATATTCTCGACAGCCACCCAAAGGACCCTCACCAGATTCGATTGGTATCCGCCAGAACACTTAGAGCATATGATACATCGGGTCTCGTACATAGCATTACAGTACATAATAGATCCTATCGCAGATGCATACGGATCATATTCATACGCATCCTCTCATCCTGTGTCCGATGACACATGGACTTCGAGAGTGTTATCCTATGAACAATGGAAGAAACCTCTCTTGGATTGCTCCATGCTAAACCTCTTTAGACCTTCTCTATGTACGCTGACCGTGAAAGACCAAGCAACCTCTTCGATCTATCTCTATAAATCTTTATCCCAAGGATATAAGTTGCTTCTCCAAGGTCTTTCATGGCAAATTGTTTGACAACCAAATTTTTACAGATCAGAAGATTGAGACATCGCTTCCTAGCAACAATATGTCATCTACATATAACACAAGGAATACGATCGCAGCTCCATTAACCTTCTTGTACACATAAGTGTTCATCCGGATTTTGTGAGAAACCAAACTCTTTGATTGTCTCATCAAACGGATATTCCAACTCTGGATGCTTGCTTCAATCCATAAATGGATTTCGAAGCTTGCATACCTTTTCGCCATCACGAAATGAAGCCCTCAAGTTGTGTCACGACACATCCTCACCAGATTTCCATTTCAGAAAGTCGTCTTCACATCCATTTGCCATATCTCATAATCATAATGAGCGGCAATGGCTAGAGTATCCTAATGGATTTAAGCATTGCCATCGGATCAAGGTCTCGCCATAGTCAACTCCTTGTCTTTGACGAAAGCCTTTAGCCACAAGCCTCGCTTTATGGGTAATCACATTACCATCCATGTCGGTTTTCTTCTTGAAAACCCATTTGCACCCTATAGGTTTTATCCTTGGTGCATCAACCAAAGTCCATACTTGGTTTTCATACATGGAATCCATTTCAGATTTCATGGCACGGCCATTTTTCGCATCAACTCTTCGTAACCTCTTCATAGTAGTAGGCTCATCATCCTCTATGAGCAACACGTCATTCTGTTCACTTACGAAATCCATATCTCTAGAACAGAGCGTATCCTACTTGACCCATTTAATTTCGTGTGTAGTAGAAGGTTGAATGTTACCTCATCTATACGAGTCTGATTTCAGTTCAGCGATTGATTCAAGGTCGTCCGAGCATCTTGAACTTCTTCAAGCTCAATTTTGCTCCCACCGCCCTCTTTTAAAAGAAACTCTTTCTAAAAAGACAAAGATGCCTTCAAACCGTAGGAAAATCCCGGAGGTACATCACATGTACCGCAGCGGAAAACAAAATTTTTGTTCCTGGACCTTCCCAATCCAGATCCGTATCCGTATGAAGACATAAACCTAAATAGCCAAAAGAGACTATCTCTAAAGGTGATCCACGCAGAGATCGAAACCTAACCGAGTCAAACCCTTTGACCGAATAGCTGAACAGATTAAGAGTCGCTAGACCCTACCGTCTCCGGAGAGTCAAGGAAAACGTTGAATCCATGCCTTGGAGAAGAGAAGAAAAGATGATGCTTGATGGAAGAAGAAGAAACATGAAACTTTTTCAAATCAAAGCTTAACCTTTTTGCTTTCAATTTCTTATCCTCCTTTCACGCAAAACCATACGGCCATTCAACTCTCCAAGCCATCTTTTATGTCTTTTAACAATTAAAAAGCCAACCATGAGATGATGACATGTGTGGAGCTAATGGCCATTCATTTCATAAATGATTAAAGTAATAACTTTGAAAAGTCAAATGACTTTATCCTCTTCTCCCACATCCAACGTATACATGGTATATATTTATATATATTAATTAATTATTTACTTAATTAATTAATATATATAATTGCTAAAGCATTCACCCAACTGGGGCCTGGCCCTACGGCCATCGGTCTGGCGTCAAACAAATTGACCTAAACCTTTCTTAGCAATATTGATATCGCGATCTCATCAGACATATCCCAATCCCATTGGGATCCATTTAATCCTAATGTTTCCATAATTGGAACTCGTCCAATTACTATTTTCTGATTCTCCAAACACTCTTATGCGTGTGACCCTTTAGGTTCCTGCTATGTTGGCCACTTAGATTAACAATTAATGAGCAAGTCATGAGCGGTATCTAGCAACACATCATGACCCCAATTGACCGGAAAGTAATCGGTTTGATGTATTCATCACGAACCGCATCACAAACCCTTCCATAGACAATTACCGTGCAATTCGTCCTTTCACCATCCTATACCCCACTTGGTTATGAGTATGGTCAAAGTGTCAACTCTTACTAGACTAAGTCCAGCCCAAGTGATAACAGTTCTCGTCCTAGGACTCATTACTCTAAATGTCCATGAAGACACTCTCCATGACATATTCACTCTGGCCAGAGATTTCTGAGTAATGATCCTGACAAGAGGCCATGGGTATCTCATCTGCTAATCCAGAAATGGTGAATCCTTTATTGGCTACTCAATTACCTTCAATACCTCAAGTCGCACTCCAAGCACTACCCTATGAGTTACCTCCGAAGGCAACAAGGAATGGAGTCAAAGCACGTGATCAAGATTCAAGATATCCTCGAGTACCTCAAGTCTAAGGATACTTGTACCATTGCTATGATGAGATTATCACTGACACTAGATAAGATATCCATGTGATGATCTCATGGCAGTCATCCAATGAACTTACTACCACTAGTAAGCATCCACATGTCAATTCTAAATATCTCATATTTACAGCTTCGAGATCCACCGCTGATCCAATCAAGGAATATGACATGTGCTAGTCTATCCGGATTAATGATGTCCAGTCTCATTAATCCTATGACTAGGGAGAATTTAGATACTGACACAATTGCACATGATAGGAATCTCAGTAGTATGATCACATCATAATTTTCTTCATGCTATGTCATATATCATGGACTTCATTAACTGATTAAAGATCCAATCAATTCATAAACAATGTTCATGAACATCAAATTAATGAATTATGCCTTTTCTTTATTTATTCATTCACCCAGATACGACCGTGAATAAAACGCTAAAGGGGATTGCCTTTAGGGCACAAATAAACAAGATCGATCCTTAAATAAGTCGACTTATGCAATGTACAAGTCGACTTATCGGCATTTTCAAGAACAAGTCGACTTATCAAGAGTACAAGTCGACTTGTACTTACAAATCTCCCACTCGACCTAAAGCCAATCGCCTTAGTATTCAATACCATAAGCGAGTCCATGAGAATCACAATTCTCCCGTGACAATGGCTTTGTCAACTTAACAAAGAACACTTTGCTCGGGAATTCTCTCTATCGGGATATCATCTCGACTAATGATCTCCGAATCGGTGAGTACGAGTTCGGATCGTCGATAAGACCTTGGTTCCTTTGCTCACAGATAGCCCCATTGTATCACAATACAATCCTATGGGTCCACCACACTAGGAGTAGATCAAGTTCAAGAATGAACTTTCGATCCAAACCGCCTTCCTTTGACATCTCATGCGATGTACGCCTCGATTGTTGAATCGCCATCCTCTCTTGTTTGGAATTCTTTCCAACCGATCGCCTCGCTATTCAGTGTGAATGTATATAACCTGATTGTGATTTAGAATCATCCTTATCAGATTAGATACTCGCATCTAAATGCTCGCCACGTGGAGATTTCCATCTCCAAACATCAAGAAAACATCCTTAGTGCTTCGCAAGTACTTGAGGATATTCTCGACAATCACCTAGTGACCTCACCAGATCCGATTGGTATCCGTCGTAACACTTAGAGCATACGATACATCGGGCCTCGCATATAGCATTGTTCCATGCTAAACCTCTTTAGCATCTCATCTATGTACGATGCTTGTGAAAGACCAAGCAACCTTTGATCTATCTCGCATAAATCTATATCCCAAGGATATAAGTTGCTTTACCAAGGTCTTTCAAGGCAAATTGCTAGACAACCAAATTTTAATCGACAAAGATAGAGACATCGCTTCCTAGTAACAAGATGTCATCTACATACAACACAAGGAATACGATTGCAGTCCCATTAACCTTCTTATGCACACAATGATCATCCGAATTTTGTGAGAAATCAAACTCTTTGATTAACTCAACTAAACGGATAATCCAACTCCTGGAAGCTTGCTTCAATCCAAACATGGATTTCTGAAGCTTGCATACGTTTTCGCCATCGATGGAAGTGAAGCCCTCAGGTTGTGTCATACATATCCTCGGGTAGATTTCCTCTCAGGAAAGCTATCTTCACATCCATTTGCCATATCTCATAATCATAATGAGCGGCAATGGCTAGAGTATCCTAATGGATTTAAGCATTGCTATTTGGTCAAGATTTCGTCATAGTCAACTCCTTGTCTTTGACGATATCCTTTGGCCATTAGCCTCGCTTCATAGGTAATTCAGATTACCATCCATGTTGGTTTTCTTCTGAAAACTCCTTTGCACCCTGTGGGTTTTATCCCTTCAGGTGTAACAACCAAAGTCCATACTTGGTTTATGTACATGGAATCCATTTCAGATTTCGCTTAAAGCCATTTCTCGACTCAACTTTTCGTAACCTCTTCATAGGTAGCAGTGCTCATCATCTCATATGAGCAATACATCATTCTGCTCACTTACGAGAAATTCATATCTCTCGAACAAAGGCGTATCCTACTTAACCTACTTAAATTGTGTGTAGTAGAAGGTTGAACTGCTACCTCATCTACATGAGTTACTGAGCTTCAAGTTCAGCAATTGATTCAGGTTTGTTCGAGCATCTTGAACTTCTAAGTTCAACTTTGCTCCCACTTGCCTTATTGTAAAAGAAACTATTTCTTTAAGAAAAAAGATGCTGGAAACAAACAACTTTTGTTCCTAAGCAAGGTAGAATTGATATTCCATTTAACAAACACTTGTCGCCTTTGCATCAAGCTAATCGACCGTGTCCGCTTCACGAAGGTGACAACCCCATACTTTCAGATGAGAAAGATAGGATTTTTCGTTAGTCCATATCTCCATATGGAGTAACATCAACTGCTTTGATGGAACTCGCTTAGCAAGTAAACAAATTGTCTCGAGCGCATATTCCCAAAATCGTAAAACCTATCATCAATCGCACTATGTCTAACAAGGTTCGATTTCTCCTTTCAGCCACACCATTGTGCTGTGGCGTGCAAGGAGGAGTCCACTGAGATAAAATCTCATGATCTCTGAGATAATCCAAAACTGTTGGTGTAAGTATTTTCCACCACGATCGATCGTAATGTCTTCATACTTTTACCAAGTTAGTTTTCTACTTCATTTCAATTATTTGAACTATTCAAATGCTTTGATTTGTATCTTATCGATCTGAGATACCTATATCGTGAATAATCACCGATAAAAATAATGAAGTAAAACAACCACTTCGCATGGATGGACATCGGACCACATACATCCGAATGTATTAGGTCTAATATTCCATTCACTGCTCACCCTTTCCTTTAAAGGATAACTTAGTCATCTTGCCTAATAAACAAGATTCGCATGTGTCATACGATTCATAATCAAATGACCCTAAACATCCACTCTTATGGAGCTTAGCGATGTGTGTCTCATTTATATGGCCAAGCCGACAATGCCATAAGTAAGTTGATTTTAAATTATCTCGATTATGTCTTTTCGTCATTGACATTCATAATCGGATATGACATATATAATATGTCATTTCTATTGCATAATGTACCAGTAGCATAGAGCATTCCATTCGAACTAATAGAACAACCATTGCTACTAAAAGTCCAATGGAAACCAGCTCTAATTAAACATGAAACATACAATATGTTCTTTGTTTAAAACAGGTACAAAATGTCAATCATCCAATTTGAATACAAGCCCAGTAGGGAGTAACAAGACATAAGTGCCTACGGCAAATGTAGCAACCCTTGCTTCATTACCTGCACGAAAGTCCAGTTCTCCTTTTATGAGCTTTCTACTGTCCCTGAGGCCCTGCATATCATTTCATATGTATGACCGACATCCGGTATCAAATACCGATATGTTTGGATCAGGAATAGTATTAACCTCAATGACAAACATACTTGAAGGAGTAGAGGCATCTGATGCCTTTTACTGCTTCAGGGACTCCAGATAGATTTTACAGTTTCGCCTCTAGTGGCTAGTCTTGCCACTATGAAAGCAAAATCCTTTTGGGGCAGTTTCTTTGGTTTTTCCTTGATGGCACTTCCCTTTGTTTTCTTGGCCTTTTTCTTCTTTGAACTAGAAGAAGAAGCATCCACCATTAGTATTTGCTATCTATCTTGATAGCCTGCTCAGCTGTCATGAGCAGATTGATCAGCTCAGGTATTGTTGTGGATATTTGGTTCATCCGATAGTTTATCACAAACTGTGAATAACCATCAGACAATCCAACCAGAATTAAGTATCTACTTAACTCATAATCCATTACAAATCATAAGACGGCCAATCTCTCAATATAGCCATTCATCTTCGTGGTATCTCGCATGTTAGCTTGTCCTCGAGCCATCTTTGTGATGAAGAGAAGCCTTCGAGGTCTTGAACCTTTCAGACCGAGCTTACTCATCAAACAGCTCCCTAAGATGAGATACTATAACGTGAGCATCCATAGACTCGTGCTGCTTCTGCAGCTCTAGTGACATCAAGACAAGGATAATGCAAGTATCCATATCACTGTCCTTTAGATGCTTTCGATATGCTTTCGATCCTTATCAAGCATTGGCAAGAGTGCATCCGAAGTGGAACATCTAGGACGATCCCAGTTCCTCGATCGAGAACAATTTCGATTCCTTAGCCAATCAAGAAAATCGGTCCAGAATAGAGAGCGTATATTCACACTGAAAGACTTCTTCAATCAACCTAAACGCGATAGAGAGAAGGAATGATAGAATAGAAATGCCTGCATGATCATAAGGACTTGCATGACATGCATATGGCTCCCACTAGTTTCCTAGAATCCATAACCCTCTTTACGAATCCAGAAAAACGATGTGACATAATGTCCTAGTGGGTCGATATCCGACATTGCTAAGAGTGACCTTGAGTTTGCTCAACAAGCCACAACTTAGGTCAATCGGTAGGTATCGGTCATACCAATTGCATCATCGATAACCGACATTAAGAATGACCTTGAGGTTAGCTCAACAAGCCACCTTATGTCTCGGAGGTATCGATATACCAATTACATCTTAGACACAACTATCGATCGCTCTATCAACTTGTTGATGTGTGCACTTCATTGGGTATCAACTCTTTGATGCGCGATACATCTAATGTATGCTACCCAATTTCGCCTCGTCCACGTTGACCTTGAGGTTAGCTCAACAAATCAACGCTTCTAGGAAAACCACCCATTAATCCGAAAATCTTATTTTCATGGTTTGAACATATTCAGATAGAGTGAGCTTGAGGTTAGCTCAACAACCCAACCCTATAAGAACTCGGTTCTTACCATATTAATGGAAGGCGTTAGTTTTCATATACCGAGGAGGATTTGGGTCTCTAGACTCCAAGCTTAAGGATTATAGTCACGAAGACTATATGGAATGATTTAGGTTTCATCAATCGTATTGAATCAATCCTTATAATCATCCATCATCCAACCTGAGCATGCCACAAGTCGACTTTCATCAAATGCAAGTCGCCTTATGCTTCTTCCCACACACAAGTCGACTTGTATGACACAAGTCGACCCACACACAAGTCGACTTGTATGACACAAGTCGACTTATGTCACCTGCCCATGAACAAGTCGACTTATAAGGTACTACAAGTCGACTTATACTGAGATCCTGAACAAGTCGACTTATTCTATCCACAAGTTGACTTATCCTATAACCTTGAACAAGTCGACTTATTTCACATACAAGTCGACTTATTCAGGGAATTTTGTTAAAATCTCTAATCGGCTAATTCCTCAATCAGTACAATTCCAATTCACAACACCTACATACCTAAGGTAATATCTGATAAATTTGATGCCTCAATGAACACTTCATTGAACTATGAATGCCTTAAATAGTCAAACTATATGAAAAACTTGAAATGAGTCAAAACTCATTAATTTCCAAACAATTTAGGAACACCCAAATTATCATCCTAAGCATCTCTAGCTAGCATATACATTATCAAATTTACTTCAGCACATGCCATAAAAATATGACGGTCAAAACAAACAAGATAATGCAATATACTAACGAGACGCTAATGTGACCAATTCGGCATTCAAAAATTCTTGGAAAAGGTAATTCAAGCAATTCAGTTTGGAAATCATACTACATCAAGATAACACATTTTTAATCATATTAAAAATGGTGCAAGGCATTGTAACTGAAAAAGCACACTCAATCAAGCCAAGCAAAACAGTCCCAACAATTTTCACAAAAACTGTCCAGTTCTGTACATTGCTCGAAATGATCAATGAAACAATTTCAATAAATCATGAGAAAATTACATAAGTTGGTACATGTTCAGAAAATGCTACATGAAGTTTTTCAGGATTTTAGACCATCAAAAACTCAGTCAACCTAAATAACAAAACCGATTCAAAATCTGTGTTCATCAGCACAGCAATTCCCAACAGCATAGAATAAATTCGTGAATAAATATCCAATCACCTTGAAATCCAATTTACATGCTCACAGATATTCACCAACATCTTAGAGACATGTAGGTGAAGGAAAATCCAGAAAAAAATTTTTCTAGAATTTATTCTCGATTTTATACTACTGCCTGTTCCAGAATCATTTCACAAAACAGCATCTGTAACCTTAGGGAATTAATTAGCAAAACTATATCAAATCAAATCAATAAATTCTGAAAATTCATAGACATATTCTCTAACATGTTATGAACATTTCTGGGCAGAAAAATTTCGAAAAATCTATCTGTATAGCAATTCGAAATCTGGGCAGTACACATGCATCAACATCAACAGCACTTAGGGTTTCTGATCTAGCTTAGGTTATAGCTTCATACGGGATACCAGACGCTCTGATACCACTGTAGGAAAATACCGAGAGGTACATCACATGTACCGGCAGCGGAAAACAAAAATTTTTGTTCCCGGGACCTTCCCGAACCCAGGATCCAGGTATCCGTATGAAGACATAAACCTAAATAGCCAAAAGAGACTATCTCTAAAGGTGATCCACGCAGAGATCAGAAAACCTAACCGAGTCAAACCCCTTTGACCCGGGAATAGCTAGAACAGATTAAGAGCTGCTAGACCCTACCTCTGTCCTGGAGAGCTGAAGGAAAACGTTGGAATCCATGCCTTGGAGAAGAGAAGAAAAGATGATGCTTGATGGAAGAAGAAGAAACATGAAACTTTTTCAAATCAAAGCTTAACCTTTAAGCTTTCAATTTCTTATCCTCCTTTCACGCAAACCATACGGCCATTCAACTCTCCAAGCCATCTTTTATGTCTTTTTAACAATTAAAAAGCCAACCATGAGATGATGACATGTGTGGAGCTAATGGCCATTCATTTCATAAATGATTAAAGTAATAACTTTGAAAAGTCAAATGACTTTATCCTCTTCTCCCACATCCAACGTACACATGGCATATATTTATATATATTAATTAATTATTTACTTAATTAATTAATATATATAATTGCTAAAGCAGTCCAGTCCAACTGGGGTCGGTCCTACCGGCCTACCGGGCCCCGATGCTGAAACAGCTCCGGAAACCTTTCTTAGCAATATTGATGTCGCGATCTCATCGGGACATATCTCAATCCCATTGGGATCCATTTAATCCTAATGCTCTCCATAATTGGAACTCTGTCCAATTACTATTTTACAGATTCTCTGAAACACTCTTATGCGTGTGACCCTTTAGGTTCCCGGTTATGTTGGCCACTTAGATTAACAATTAATCTGAGCAAGTCATGAGCGGTATCTAGCAACACATCATGACCCCCAATTGACCGGAAAGTAATCGGTTTGATGTATTCATCACGAACCGGATCACAAACCCTTCTATAGACAATTACCGTGCAATTCGTCCTTTCACCATCCTATACCCCACTTGGTTATGAGTATGGTCAAAGTGTCAACTCTTACTAGACTAAGTCCAGCCCAAGTGATAACAGTTCTCGTCCTAGGACTCATTACTCTATATGTCCATGAAGACACTCTCCATGACATATTCACTCTGGCCAGAGATTTCCGAGTAATGATCCTGACAAGAGGCCATGGGTATCTCTTCTGCTAATCCAGAAGTGGTGAATCCTTTATTGGCTACTCAATTACCTTCAATACCTCAAGTCGCACCCAAGCACCACCCTATGAGTTACCTCGGAAGGCAACAAGGAATGGAGTCAGCAGTGATCAAGATTCAAGATATCCTCGAGTACCTCAAGTCTAAGGATACTTGCACCATTGCTATGATGAGATTATCACCGACACTAGATAAGATATCCATGTGATGATCTCATGGCAGGTCATCCAATGAACTTACTACCACTAGTAAGCATCCACATGTCAATTCTAAATATCTCATATTTACGCTTCGAGATCCACCGCTTGATCCAATCAAGGAATATGACATGTGCTAGTCTATCCGGATTAATGATGTCCATCTCATTAATCCTATGACTAGGAGAATTTGAATCTTGACACAATTGCACATGATAGGAATCTCAGAGTATGATCATATCATAATTTCCTTCATGCTATGTCATATATCATGGACTTCATTAATCTGATTAAAGATCCAATCAATTCATAAACAATGTTCATGAACATCAAATTAATGAATTATGCCTTTTCTTTATTTATTCATTCAGTCTGCATACGACTGTGAATAAAACGCGCTAAAGGGATTGCCTTTAGGCACAAATAAACAAGAGATCCTTAAATAAGTCGACTTATGCAATGTACAAGTCGACTTATCGGTACTTTTCAAGAACAAGTCGACTTATCAGTAGTACAAGTCGACTTGTACTTACAGAAACAAACACCTTTTGTTCCTCAGCAAGGTAGAATTGATATCCCCTTGTTTCGTTAGGATATCCTACGAACAAACACTTGTCAGATTTTGCTTCAAGCTTATCTGACTGCGTCCGCTTTACATAAGCAAGACAACCTCATACTTTCAAATTAGAAAGATAAGGTTTCTTGTTAGTCCACATCTCATATGGAGTAACATCAACTGAATTTGATGGAACTCTGTTTAACAAGTAAACAGTTGTCTCAAGCGCATACCCCCAAAAGGATTTTGGCAATTGTGCAAAGCCCATCATTGATCGTACCATGTCCAACAAGGTTCGATTTCTCCTTTCGCCACACCATTATCTTTGTGGTGTGTAAGGAGGAGTCCACCGAGATAAAATCCCATTATCTACGAGATAATCCAAAACTCTTGGTCTAAGTATTCACCACCACGATCGGATCGTAATGTTTTAATACTTTTCCCAAGTTGGTTTTCTACTTCATTTCGAATTGTTTGAACTTTTCACACGCTTGATTTGTATCTCATCGAATCTGGTACCCATATCGAGAATAATCATCGATAAAGGTAATGAAGTAACGACAACCACTTCGGCATGGATGGACATCGGACCACATACATCCGAATGTATTAGGTCTAATAATCCAATCGCTCGCTCACCCTTTCCTTAAAGGTAACTTAGTCATCTTGCCTAACAAACAAGATTCACATGTGTCATATGATTCATAATCAAATGACCCTAAACTTCCACTCTTGTGGAGCTTAGCGATCGTCTCTCATTTATATGGCCAAGCGACAATGCCATAAGTAAGTTGATTTTAAATTATCTCTTTTATGTCTTTTAACGTCATTGACATTCATAACCGGATGTGACATATCTAATATGTAAATACCATTGCATAATGTACCATTACCATAAAGCATTCCATTTGAGCTAATAGAACAACCATTGTTACCAAAAGACAAATGGAAACCAAATTTATTTAAACAAGAAATGATAATATGTTCTTTGTTAACACGGGTACAAAATAACAATCATCCAAGTTAAGTACAAGCCCACCTGGGAGTGTCAAACATAAGTCCCTACGGCTAATGCAAGAACCCTTGCTCCATTGCCAACACGCAGTCCATTTCTCCCTTTATGAGTCGCCATCATGTCCTCGAGGCCTGCGTGATATCATTGCATATGTGTGAGCCACAACCGTATCTAATACCCATATGTTATGATCGAAGCAGATTAACCTCAATGACAAACATACGAAGAAGTCGAGGCATCGATGCCTTCTTCGCTTCAGATTCTTCCAGATAAACTTTGCGATTACGCCTCCAATGACCGATCTTACCGCAATGGAAGCGGTACCTTTTGGTGCGTCTCTTTGGTCTTCTTCTTGCCTTTCGCTGCACTTCCTTTGGCTTCGAGCATTTTTTCTTCTTTTCCTCTTCTTGGAACCAGAGGAAGAAGAATCCACCAATAAGAACGTCTTGCTATCTTGCTTGACAAATTGTTTCATTGTCTTGAGCAGATTGATCACTCGGGAATTGTGGTGGATATTTGGTTCATTCGATAGTTCAACACAAACCGTGAATAACTATCGACAAACCAACAAGAATTAAGTCTATACTTAACTCAGAATCCATCACAAAACCTAAGACGGCCAACCTCTCAATATAGCCATTCATCTTCAATGCATATTGCACTGCAGATGAACCAGGAGTCATCTTCGTTGTAAAGAACAACCTTGAGGTCTCGGACCGTTCGGACCGTGCTTGCTCATCAAACAACTCTCTAAGATGAAACACTATCGTGTGAGCATCCATAGACTCGTCTTCGCTTCGCACTCGGTGACATCGATGCAAGCATAATGCAGGTGGCTATGTCACTGTCTTTTAGATGCTTATGATATGCCTTCTGATCATCATCAGAAGCTCCTTCAGGAAGTGGATCCGGAAGCGGAAAATCAAGGATATATCCTAGATCCTCAGATCTGAGAACAATTCTCGACACGCAGACCAATCAAGAAAATTTGGTCCATTAATTTGTTTGAGTCCATTAGAGCGAAGATTCACACTGGTCGACATCTTCAACCAACCTAAACGTAGAGAGAGAAAGAAAGTTAGAATAGAATTAAATGTATGACCATAAGGACTTAAATGACATACATATAGCTCCCACTAGTTTCAACAGAATCCATAACCCTCATCATGAATCCAAGAAACAAAATGGCACATTGACCTAGTGGGTCGATATCCAACATTACTAAGAATGACCTTGGGTTTACCCAACAAGCCACCTTAGGTCAATCGGTAGGTATCGGACATATCAATTGCATCTCAAATGTAACTATCGCCCAGTGCTATCAACAGTTGATGTATGCACATACATTGGGTTATCAACACTTGATGCGTGTACATCTGATGTACACTACCCAATTTCGCCTCTGTCCACGTTGACCTTGAGTTTGCCCAACAAATCAACGCTTCTAGGAAAATCGACCCATTAATCCGAAAATCTCATTTTCATGGTTCGAACATATCCGTATAGGACGAGCTTGAGTTTACCCAACAACTCAACCCTATAAGAACTCTGGTTCTTACCATATTAATGGAAGGCGTTAGTTTTCATATTTAAATTGAGGGATTTTAGGTCTCATCTTTCTAATCTCATCCAAGGATCATAGTCACCATGACTATATGGTCTGATTTAGGGCATTGCATCAATCACATTGAATTCATACCGAAATCATCCCATGTTTGCATGCTTTCAGTTGACTAACAATAATGCCATCGACTATTGCTTCAGCATGTGCTAGTCGACTAACAAGAATGCCGATCACTACATGCACCTACCAATCGACTAACACAAGTGATAGTCGATGGTGTGATCATAGATGTCCGATCGACTATCACAGAGTGCTAGTCGACTAGGGCATCAACAATCATGACCGGTCGACTCATCGCAAGAATGATAGTGATCGGTGCGTGAAATGCTCTCTAATCGACTAATTCTCAATCCGTGCATTTCCAATTCACAATACCATATACCAAGTATATTATCCTTTATATTAATGTGCTAATGAAACATTTTCATTGAAACATACATGCCATATAGTCTAACTATATATGAAAACCTTGAAACCGATTAATCCACCATTAATCACTAGATTTCCACATAATTCAAGGACACCAAATAATCATGTTAAGTATCTCTAGGTAGGCTACACGTTATCAAGATTACTCCGGCACTTGTCACAAAAATTGCGACGGCCAAAATAACCAAGATAACGGAATAAGCTAACGAGACGCTAAAGTGACCTATTCGACATCCAAAAATTATTGGAAACCTAAATTCAAGAATCTCAACTTGGCATGCATACCACATCAATATAACACATTTTTAATCACTATAAAAATGATTCAAGGCATTGGAACTGAAAATAACCCAATCAATCATTCCAAACAAAATAGACCCAACAACTTTCTCAAAACTGTTAAGCTCAACATTTTGCTCAAAATGACTATTGAAAAACTTTCAATAAATACTGAGAAAATTACAGAGGTGAAAACATGTTCCCAACATGCTCCATAAATTTTTCCAGGATTTATTTCCCACAAAAACTCATTGAACCTCAGAAATCTAGCCGAAACAGAATCTGTGTTCTCCAACACAGACATTCCCATCAGCACACAAGTAATTCGGAAATAAATAGTAAATCACCTTGAAAACAATTTTCCATCCACAGAGACATTCAAAAACATCTTAGAGACATGTCGGTGAAAACCAATCCAAAAACAAGTTTTTCTAGAATTTATTCTCGAATTTACAAGCATACCTGTTTCAGAAACGTTCAACAAGACAGCATCCGAAACTTGAGGGAATTAAATAGCAAAAACATATCAAACGACATCGATAAATTTTTTCCTTTTATAGACACATTCAGCAACATCTTATGAGCAGGTCTATGCAAGAAAATTTCGAAAACCCTAAGTCTATACTGATTTCGAAATTCACAGAAGCAGCATGCTACACAGCTCAATTCACAAAGGAACTCCGACCTAGTTATCATTTCGACTGTTTATACAACACAAGCGGCTCTGATACCACTGTAGGAAAATCCCCGGGTGTTCATCACACGAACACAGTGCGGAATTTAAAATTTTGAGTCCCGGACATTCCGAAAGCCAGGATCCATGTGTAAGTACAAACAATCAAACCATAACGACCAAAGGAGACCGTCTCTAACAGTATCCACGCAGAGGTCGGAAAACCTAACCGGACAAACTCTTTGACCGGGAATAGCTAGACTAAAGAAAAGAGTGCTAGCTCTTACCTTAGCCTTGGAGAGCAAATGAAATGATCTTGGTGGAGCCTTGGAGAAGTAGAAGCCAAGTTGAATGGAAGAGATGAAGAAGATGAAAACAAAGTTTTCAAAGCTTAACACTTAAGCATTTTTGATTCTACTCCTTCCATAACCGTGCAAGCTACTTTCATACCTTCTAATATGTATTTTAATGAGTTAAAACACATATGAAAGGCTTGGTGGATGGGCATCCACGTAGATGGCATAAAAAAATGCCTTAAAATGCTAAATGATCATTAAGTTTGACTTTTCAAACTTATTTCATCTCCACCATTTTGGTTCCACCGAAATTCAACATATATATATATAATTAATTAATTCTTAATTAATTAATTAATTAATATATATTTGCTGAAGAGGTCCAGTCAAACTGGGGTCGGTTCTACCGGCCTACCGGGCCCCGCCGGCAAAAGATCGCCGGAAACGGTTTTCAGCAATGTCGATGTCACGATCTCATCGAGACATATCCCAATCTCATCGGGATCTATTTAATCCTATTGCTCTCCAGATATCGGATCTCTGTCCGAAACTATTTTACAGATTCTCCGAGTCACTCTTATGCGTGTGACCCATTAGGTTCCCGGTTATGTTGGCCACTTAGATTAACACTTAATTTGAGCAAGTCATGAGCGGTATCTAGCAACACATCATGACCCCCAATTGACCGGAAAGTAATTGGTTTGACTAATGAAACCATATCACGAACCCTTCCATAGACAATTACTGTGCAATTCGTCCTTTCACCATGCTATACCCCACTTGGTTTGAGTATGGGCAATGTGTCAACTCTTACTAGACCGACGATCAAATCTAGTCCAAGTGTAATCGGTTCTCGCCCTAGGACTCATTACTTTATATGTCCATGAAGACCATCTTCATGACATATGTATCTTTCCGCCAGAGACTTCAAAGTAATGATCCCGATAAGAGGCCATGGGTATCTCTTTCGCTATCACGAAGTGGTGAATCCTCTATTGGCTACTCAATTACCTTGAATACCTCAAGTGCACCCAATCACCACCCATGAGCGACCTCGAAAGGCAACAAGGAATGGAGTCAAAGTACAGAATCAGTACCCAAGATATCCTTGAGTACCTCAAGTCTAAGGATACTTGCACCATTGCTATGATGAGATTATCATTGACATTTGTATAGGACATCCATGTGATGATCTCATAGCAGGTCATCCAATGTACTTACTACCACTAGTAAGCATCCACATGTCAAATCTAAATATCTCAATATTTACAGTTTTCTGAGATCCACTGCTTGATCCAATCAAGGAGTTTGACATGTGCTAGTCTATCCGGATTAATGATGTCCAATCTCATTAATCCTATGACTAGGGATAATTTAGATACTGACATAATTGCACATGATAGGAATCTCAGTAGTATGATCGCATCATAATTTCCTTCATGCTATGTCATGTATCAAGGACTTCATTAATTTGATTAAAGATCACTATCATTTCATAATAAAATGAACATCAAATAAATGAAACATGTCTTACTTTATTTATTCATAAAGTCTGTACATGACTATGAACAAAATGCGCTAAAGGGGATTGCCTTTAGGGCACTACTCTAACAAAATCTACTAAACGAACCTATACTAAAGATCTCACATACATGTTTCTCATCATAGATGTGAGGATTTTTTCAATCATTAGAAGTCCTATATTTAATATTTACAACCTTGAATATAAAATAAGTATTCATCAAAACATGAATATTTATTTTAATAAATTGTTTAAAGATATCGTTAGTTTTCACGAACTGCGTAAAGAATGTCGATAATGCCAAGTTAAGATAAGCTAATTAATAACGACAGAATAAAAATCAAATAAATAACGACTGCATAATTAAAAGTAACTCCAACTATCATATAATTAAGTTACACTCATCCTATTTTACTTTAATAATTAACTGAAGTTGATTCCACAAATAAAGGCCCAAAATATACCTATTACAAAAAATACGTAGACAACAACATATTCACTTACCTGAACTGAAACACAAACATACGCAATTGATGAAGCCGAAGACAGACCTAGTAAAGCTACTCTTCAAACTCGCTACAAATGAATGTACTGGAAACGAAAGAGTTCCTACCAACAAGAACACATTTGTTCACAGGTTATGTTGGACCCCAAACTTTTCTTGGAAGTTAGAACTATTATATGTGAAAATGTTGGAAGTGAAAAGCTGAAAAATGTAGATGAAACATGTTCGTTGAGTATGCTTCAGTGTTTTAGCCATAACTTTTTTTCTAGTTATCCAAATGAGATAATATTTGATTTGGAGTAAACTAGAGAGATAGGGCTACAAATTTTGTGATGAAATAGAGTTTTAATTATGTCTCTAAAATGTCAATTTCTTGAAGGAAGTTGAGAATAGAATATTGTTTCAGTATAAGAACAGTTCGGAAATGGTTGAGGTATAACTTTCAGATTTCGAACCAAATTGAATAATTTTTGTGTCATTAGAAACTTAAGACAATGAGGAACATTTTTCTAGAAGGAAGTGATATCAAATTCCTTCAAATTTCCCATTATCATTAGTTAAGATAGTAACATTTCATGAAGGGCAAAATTGGCAAGTCACTTGAGCATCTAAGTTACAAGGCTTTGAAAGAAGGGCAAATTGGAAATTTTTCACTCATTAATGACAAAATTGAAATAAGAAGGGGTTGGCTTACTTTTAAGGAAGAAGAAAACGAAATTGGGAGAAAAAGGAACAAAGAGAAGAGAGAAGAAGGAGAGAATAGGTGGAGAAGAGGAGGAAAGAAAGAAGAAGAGCTAGGTTTTGATTTTTCTTGGTTTTCAAGAGGGATTTTGAAGCTTATTCAAGAAGGAAAAAGGTAAAGGGGGAAGAGAGCTTTCTTTCAAGCCAAGAAACTCTTCATTTGGTGAAGATCCAAAGTAAGCTAGATCTTAATATTTTGGATTTTTGAGAGGGTTTTGGTTCATATAGCTTAAGAAATGTATGGGTTTAAGAACTCTAAGATCAATTTTAGTAAATATGTATTATGAGTTTCTTAATTGGAATGTCTATTGATTTGGAGATTTTGGTCAATGTTGAAGAAAATCAAGAGAGACAAGAGGAGCAAGAGCAGAGGCTTTTGAGCAAGGTTTTCAAGCAAGGAAATTAAAGTTGGTGACATTTTTATAATTGAGTTAATAATCCATAAATGTTTTTCAAATAAATGCAATTAATTGATTTTTCCAACTACCTTATAAAAGTGCATTTATTGTTCTTTAAATGCTTGAGAAATTGCCACATGCTTTTTGTATGTGAATTTTGTGAATAAATTTTTAAGTTGATATGAGAATGATTGCTAAATGCTTCATAATTGTGGTATATGTTGCTTTCACATGATTTGAGAAAAGATTATTACGATTGGCATATAATTTTGGTTGTGGAATTGTGAAATGATGATAGATGTGCATATGAATAGTTCATGCTCATGAAAGTCAATTTTTTCAAAAGTGTGCCTATTTTGGCAAACTGTTTTTAGTTCATGAATTACATGTTATGTGAGTTTGGAGTAGTCCCTCAAGAACCGTCACATGCACGTTGATCAAGAAAAGGCTTCTCTCGTCTGCCCGCTAGTAGCACGGAGCTCCTTCATGGACTCCCTCAAGATTTACGACTACACAGGACCATTATATGGAATTGTGTAGTTCGTCATGCTTTATAGATTCACCCAAACCATTATGATATGTTTATGTGTTTACATGTGTTGACAAGTTTGATGATTGTTTGACTTGAGTGAATTATGAATTTACATGACAAGTTGACAATTTTGAGAAATGAATGTTTTATGGATTTCAATGGGGTTTTGTTATGATCATGAAAGTTTCAAATGGTTTTGGTTTATTACCATTTATAAAGTTGTTACCCACGAGCTTTCAAGCTCACCTCCACTTTTTGTCCCATCCTCAAGTCAAGAGAATGAGATCAAGCAAAAGTGAGTTAAGACATTACTCCAGATTTGCATGTTTTTTTTTTAGTACTTATGTAAAACAAGGTTGTAGTTGCATTTTGGGAAATTACCATTCAAGTATCTTGTGTATTTGGGGGATTTTGCGAAATGATGTATTTTGGCATGAGATGACAATAAAGCTTTGTAAACTCTTAATTTATGATGTTAATGAATTATGAATGATATATGGATGACGATGATGAATGTTGAGCATGAATGGTTGTTATACATATATATATACACATCAGTGAGATGTTATGGAAAAGACACATAGGAATTATAAATGATGAGATGTAGTTAAATGTGACAAGTCAAATGAGCTGAGATTTAAGAGTGGATGAAGAAAAGTTGGAATTTAAAGGGTTATAAAATGATGTTACATAGAGGAAGTGAAAATGGGACAATTTCCAAGCTCTTCATAGGGTAAGAATTTGTAATTTGAATTCAAGCAAAAAACTGGATTGATCTTGGTATAACTAGAAAAAATTATCTTCTAGAAATTTGTAGCTTATCCTCTTAGCTTTCCGATGTTATCAAGTATGTAAATTTTGTATATCGGAGTGAAAAGTTATGAGCATTATAGGTGATGATGCTTTATAGGAAATATGAGCATGACAGTTATAGTGAATGATGGGAAATTGTGGTTTTAATGAACCAAATAGGTTAAGAATTGAGAGTTTTATGAGATAAATTTGGTTTTTAGATTGATATGAAGTGAGTTTGCATCAGAACAAGTGAATTTGGGAAGATTATGAGTGAATATGATGTTATATTGGATGTAGGAAGCATTGGAGAGGCTTTGGTTTTGGGAACCCCTATGTCCGTTAGACGGATTTTAGGTCCGTTAAACAGACCTTCTCGATTGAAAAAGGGCTCCTAAGCCAGTCTATGTCTGTTAAACGGACATGGATGTCCGTTAAACGGACCTTCTCGGCCAAAATGGACTCCTAACCCCGACAATGTCCGTTAAATTGATATTCACAGGTCAGCTTCAGTAAATTGCAATTTTTGACCATTTTAGAGGCAGAATCTCACTTTGTGGTCTTCATAAACGTTGTAGACCTTGAAGTCTAATTTCAAATGGTCTAAAATATAACTCAATAAGACATATGTAACAAAATTTATGAAATTTGCGCCAAGACAGGTACAATATGAATAAGGACTTAAACATGTTGAATTCTTTCGGTCATAACTTCCTCATTCGACCTCTGAATGAAGTGGTTCTTAAGGAGATAGCTTCCTAAGACATGTATCTATCTCTCCATAAAAATTAGGATCTTTTGGAGTTGATTTGAAAAGGTTTGATTGAAAGAAAGTGAGAAGTCGATTGGGAGAGCAAGATTGGGGTAGGAACACACTTTGGAGTTTTAAGCATTTCTTGAGCTGTAGAGCTCCGATTGAGATGATTCTTTCTTCGAAGCAAACTAGAGACTTAAATATATAATTTATTTTAAGAAGTCAAAGTGAAATTCTGATTTGAATATTTCCAAATTTTGTTCACAAATAGGATAAATGAGTTCGGGGATGGTGACTAATTTATGTGGGCACGCCATTGAACAAATTGTGGGGAAAATTATTGGGTTGTTATGAGAATGAAGATTAATCGATGATGGTTAAAGACATGTCATGGGAATACACTCATGTTTCATGATCCAAAGTTGGGCTCCGCAAGTGGAGTCCAACAGTTGTGGTATCGGAGTAAGAGTTAGGCTCTGGAAATGGAGCCCAACATATTGTGGTAATAGAGAAAGAGTTGGGTTTCGAAAGCGATGCCCAACATGTCACGTTTCATGTTTTCGTAAGAGCTGGATTCTAGAAACAAGCAGGATCCAACAGTTGTGGTATCAGAGCAAGCATTGGACTCCGCAAACCGGATCCAACAGGTTAGAAAGCTTTTCTCCTATATAACACATCAATTGCCATGAAATATTTAAATCAATCAAGGTCATTAACTATATTCAATCATCATTTAATCCTACGATGCTCTTAATCCTCAACAAAAAATAATGATGTCATAATTTATGAAGATTCTATTAAAAATTTGACAGAGTTTTCCCTATAAAATGGACATCACCCTTCTGTAAGAAGGATCAATTAATCCTACAAAAAAAACGAAACACTTCTATATCGACCAGTAATCACAACTCATATTGGGTCTGTCAACCATATGTCTATTTTCATTGCAGTCCACATTTAACATCGCAAAATCTATAATTATGCAATTTTCAATACAAGTTAACCAATTTGTAACCCCAATTTGTAACATCGCAAAATCTATAAAATGAAACATAGTATTGAGCACTACCCTTCTTCTATATTGTAGTAAGAAAAGTTTTATGACACAAAGAAGTTCCATTTGTTAGGAAATGAATTCTATATTTTCCATAATAGTTCCCCTTCTATAAGCAATAATGTCTTATCTAATGCCCAAAGGAAGACACTTATGCATAGGAAATATGAATTTCTCAATGATAAGAGTTCAATCATAACATCATAAAAGGTGGACAGATAAGTACTTAACTAATATCCAAGTTACATACGAAGTTCACATAACTATTTTGGATAGGGTGACGATGTGTTATTGTCATTCAAATAAGATAAGTACAATAAACTTATCTATTTTCTATCCTGTTTTTAGTTTCTAGCAGAATAGATGAAATAAATAGGATATTTAATGTTTTGATATATCAAAATTTTAAGAACGAAAAATATACATAAGCAAATATAATTTAAAAGTTCAAGGTACACATAACCATTTACATTAAGGATATTTATGGACATTCTAAAGGAATTTTCCACAAATTAATTCCAGATATAAAAAAAAAATTGATGTAAAAGGTTTTGCATAAAGATAAAAATCACAACCCAATAAGAATTACAAATAATCAAGTTAAATGAAAGCATATTAATAAATCATATATACATACATACAATCTTTTGATTTTCTTTATCCCACAATTTTAAGGTATATTGCAAAAATCTCCAAATGCCATCATGTTACCCTTTTCTTTTCCTCTGTGCTTTGTATATTTGCTTATCTCTGTGTATCCCTCCAATACAACCTTTTATAATACTCAACATGTGACCAGTTCCTAAAATTATTGACAGTTGGTGATCGACAACAATCATAACTTAAGTGACATGACAATATGGGTTCGTACCTTCCATTGTAGATAGAGAGAGTTCCCATATCATGTTAACTTTGGTAGAGAATTAAAATATATGTATGAGCTTTAAGTTTTGCAATTACAACAAAGTTTATATTAATATTCTCAATCTTGATATTATTTCAAATTTACATATATATCCTTGGATTTAGTTTATCTTTCATCAATGTATCCTAATGAATGATAGATTATAATTTAAATTTTAGGTCTATTAAAAAGATAATAACAATTTATCCCATAAGACAATTGTAGACTATTTTTATTTTATTTCAAACGATATGAATAAATTATAGCAAATATGTGTATGCAATACTAACTCATATAAGGGTTTTTTCCCTATAGTGACCCACCTTATCCATTCGAAAGAATATAATATATGGGCAATTTTTCAGTTATTATATCAAATAAAACAAAATACATTTTCATAAAAATAGTTACATAAATATAATGGTAATATCAATCTTCATAAAAGAGACAATGGGAAAAGAAAAATTAAGTGGCAGTAGAAGATAATTAGATAGGTATATATTCCTTTTCCTTCATTGTGTCTTAATAATTCTCTATTCTAAAAGGGACACATCTTACTATCGTCTCTTTCAAAGAGGATACAATGGGCAAATAGAATTATTAATTGAAGGAACTAACTTTGGTAGGTTTAAGTTTCTAACCATTACTATTATTTTAATTAAAACACATTTGACCAAATTTTAATTGCTCCCTGAACACAATATTTGCCTATATGAAGAAAAAAAACTAGCTTAAAAAATATTTTCTTTGTATATAATAACATCTTAATCTGAAGATAAGATTCATAAAGGTTTGGAGATAGACAAAAAGATTATGTAAAGGAGGAAGGAAGTTTCATTTACATACAATCATAAATTTGACCAACAATTTACACACCTAAACCGTCAAAGTTCCCTTGTCCTTTATATTAACACTTTCCCTCACTGCTTTCTGTGGTCATGAAAAAACTTGATTTGGATTAAGTCTTTTTGATTAAGTCTTTTTCATTATACATAGTTGATAGAAACAATATTAGAGTAATAGTTAAAAGAGGCTTTGAAGGGCCTCAATGAGTTTTTGTCTTACTCATCTATCCAGGATCAACAATTATATAATAGATTTATATAAGAATGAAAATAGGCTTATCATTTAAATAATGGAGTTTTGTTATGAGGCTCAATACATGTCGACCTTCTATGGGGCTCAATAATTAACGGAATTCACACCTATGCCCAAATCTTTAGTTTGACATTGTCCTTCATAAACAAGTTTGTCATGAACTCCCTTTATCTTTATAAGTAAAAAGGACCCATCAATTATGACAAGCCACATGCATTATTATAATCACTTTACAACATGACACATTAATGCAATCATAATGTGGCCTATACATAAGTTCCTACCTATCATACCCCAATTTCTTTTTTAGTTTTTTAGTTACTATTTAGTCCCATTAATTTATATTTTCCCATATAATGTGCCTTTTCCTATTATTTATATTCTTAAAAGTGATTTCTTTTAGTATTTTATATTTTGGTGCTTAGAAGAGGAATTTGTTTTTTTCAATGAATTGTTTAATTATGAGATATTTTGTCAATAATTGGTGGAAATTTGAGAATAAGATTGGTGACATAGAATTTTGAAGAAAAGTTATGTACAATTGATGCTAATGAATAAATTGGACAAAATGTATTGAAGGTGAAATAAATTTAAAATAATTAAAGGATAATTATTTTAAGGTAACTAGTGTGCCTATAAGTGAAAAAATATGTGGAAATACATTAAATAAGAGTGAATAGACAATTAAGGACAACAAGAAGAAATAGAAGGAGAGATACTCATTAAGGGC
Source organism: Erythroxylum novogranatense (assembly GCA_029891385.1). Classification (NCBI taxonomy): domain Eukaryota; kingdom Viridiplantae; phylum Streptophyta; class Magnoliopsida; order Malpighiales; family Erythroxylaceae; genus Erythroxylum; species Erythroxylum novogranatense. Next base: position 70,954,817 of record CM057233.1, read on the forward strand.
ATAGTTTAATTTCACATTTATTAATAACAATATATATAACAAATTATACCAATTTAATTAAAAGTAAGAATGTTTGTTTATTTGAACACAAAATATATAACTTATTCATATTTAAATTAAATTCATCTTAATTACCATCCATTTATTAATAACAATATATATAACAAATTATACCAATTTAAATAAAAGTAAGAATGTTTGTTTATTTGAACACAAAATATATAACTTATTCATATTTAAATTAAATTCATCTTAATTAGTATCCATTTATTAATAACAAATTATATAACAAATTATATCAATTTAATTAAAAGTTAAAATGTTTGTTTATTTGAACACAAAATATATAACTTATTCATATTTAAATTAAATTCATCTTAATTACTATCTATATATTAATAACAATATATATAACAAATCAAACCAATTTAAAGTTATATTGTTTGTTTATTTGAACGTAAAATATATTACTTATTCATTAAAATTATGAATAATTTAATTAATTAAATTTATTTTGATAAGAATTTGATTTAATTAATTTTAGTTATTAATCGTATTTAATATTTTTAATTTAATTTAATAATTACTTTAATTAAATTGAAAATATCTTTACAATATATACATTATAAATGAAATAGGAGTTAATAATTAAACAAATATAAACTTAATTTGAAATTATTTAATTTAATAAAACAAAATAAAAATATACAACATATTATAAATTTAATTTCTTTAAAATAATTAATCTTATACATAATCATTATCAATACATATATAGTCATATTAACATTATAAGCTATTTAAAAAAACAAAATTGAAACTACAATATCAAAATCAACACTAATACTACATTCTAAACTTCTTGCACAACAACACCAATATTACTTAAAGTTCAACAACAATTCAACAAAAACACCTATAGGCATTTTGTCAAACACTTGGTGTGCAAACATTTGTTCATCCCTAATTCAACAAGATTTCCTACATTTTTTCCTTTAATTTACATCAAACACAAACCCATTCATTCACAATCACTAATTAACAATTTTAATCAAACAACAAATTAATATTAACTAAAACTAATGGTCCACTGATTGTGGAGGAAAGAGAGGAACAAACCACCTTACCTTCGGATGGAACCACCAGAGCAGGGGACGTCGCTGACGAGGATGGTTGGAGCAGACAACGGTAATGGCATTTCGGATGGAACCAAAGGTGAGGATGAGGCGTCGAAGAAGGAGAGGAGGAGAAGGAGCACGCGAAATGGGAGAAGAAGAGGTCTGCTGAAGGATTAAAACGTTAACCAAAACGACGTCATTTTGGTTATCTTCAAAACGACGTCGTTTTGGTTAGTTTTTTAAACGCTAAAAGACAACATTTACCAACGGAATAAATGCCGCCGGTAAATGATTACTTCCCATCTTCTTTTTTCAACGTATCCTTTATTCAGTCGGTATTTACAGATGGAATTAGTTTCGACTATAATATTCCGTCCCTATTTACACCACTTTCTTGTAGTGTTCATTCTCGTAAGATTCTTCTCCTATGTCATTAATGGCTTTACCATTTTCAACTTGCAATGCCAATCCCTTGTTCCTCTCGTTTATCCTTTAACAAAGTTATCTCAAAGTTAGTAAAAATCCTAATTACCTTGTCCAAAGACAATTCATTGATATCATGAACTTCTTCGATGGCTGTAATTTTTGGTATAAATCTTGAAGGCAATGATCTCAATGTCTTCTTAACAAGTTTCATATTAGAATACTTCTTTCCAAGTTGATGTTCATGTTTGCTATGTCACACAGTCTCTCATATAATTTTTCAATAGTTTCACTTTCATCCATCTTTAGCTCTTCAAATCTCATAGCCAACATCTGAAGTTTTGAAACTATCACAGATTTTGATCCCTCATGTATAATTTGCAAAGTATCCTACACTTCTTTCGCAGATTCACAAGTTGATATTATGAAGAAAAAAAAAGACCTTCATCAATTGCACTGAAGATGACATGCATGGCTTGAGAATTTCCAAGCGCTCTTTCTTCTTCAGCCGTTATCCACTTAGATCCATCTTTAAACACTGCTTCTCCCTTTTCATCAGTCCTTATTGGATATGTCCAGTCATTTAAAACTGAATTCTATGCTTTTGTTTCTTGTGCCTGAATGAATACTCTCTTCCATAATTTCTATGCAGGATAATTGGAATCGTCTAGCAACAGTAGCCTGGTGATTGATGCCCCTTTTTTTGTGGCCATAATTATGAAAAATGGATCTGTACCAACTTCAATTACCAAGTTCTGATTCGGTGCTTTGATACCAATTGAAAATCTCGAATGGTATAGTTTTGCACAAATTATGATTTAGTCACAAAAATTATAAGCTTTCTTAAAAAAAAATCAAATACGAAATAACAAATCAACACCAAAATTTGTTAATGTAGTTTGGTACACCTTGTCAACGTCTGTGAGGTCCTCACCTAGTTTAATACTTTCACTAACGATAATAATTTTATACAAGGCTTTACTGATTCAACCCACCAACCCTTGACACTATCTCTTGTCCTCATAACTCATGAAAGTAAATTACTCCCAATAATACGACCAACTCATGTTAACCTCAAGAGAGGATTTTCTCAATAATGTTTAACAATAAAGATAAAAAATAAACAGTTCAAGTGATTAAAACAATAAAGGACATAAACAAATATACTTGAGATAAAAAGAACAACTCCCATAATGATTTCAGCTTCTTTAACGAAAGATCAGAAGTTGTCTACTAAGAAATCTACTGTAGTCTTTCAATATTATCTCCCCAACATCTCACATAGCATCAGAAAAATCACCAACAAGATTAACATTTCTTCACCAAAACGGTACAAATATTAGAGCTGCAAAATTCACAAAAGTTGCTGGAGTTTTTCGCACACCATCACCACTATTGACAGTCACCAAAAACACACACGATCAACACTCAATTGGCCTAACAAAAATCACGCAATTACTAGAGAAAAACATTTGTCCAATTGCACACACTCAAACATTTGTCCAATTACACACACTCAACCATGAAAATAGTCCAACATTGATCATTAAAAATCAGAAAAATGTAGCTGCCAAATTGAATAACAATCACGGTAAAATACTGCTAAAGTTGATCCAAGATAATCTAAAAATTTCAGCTATCAGGTCACAAGATCCCCATCGTATGTACACCCGAAACAATAATAATTAACCCTAAAACTCACGTGCCACAGCAACAATTACTTAAAGATTATAAATTTTACTTGCTAAACATTTTGGAGAAAGGAAGAAGAATAGATGAGGATAGGGCACTTATTGGTAATGGATGAGAAGGGGAGATTTTGTTATGTATAAGCACTGCTCTTACAGTACAAGTTAAGGATCCTCTTTATGTGTCAACGTAGGAAGTCCATTTGCTCTATATAATCTTGTAAATAAGCAATTTTGCCGACAGTGCAATGTGCCCCAAGGCATTAATTGAACCCTAAATAGAAATAATGGCTCCAGATAACCTGCCCTTACACCTGGACATTTAAAACAATTGGTCCCGGCTTAATTTAATTTGTCCATATTTTGGCAAAACATGTATTAATGCATTTTATGTTAGAATTAAGTAAGTGTTGATCGATGCACCGGATTCCTCAGGAGACTGACTGGAAAGAGGAGAAGTAACCCTGATGAGAGTTTCAATGGTATTATTTGTTGCCCATGAGAAAGAACTGAAATGGAAATGGAGAAAGAGAAGATAGATTTCGTATTTATAATTTTTCTGGCTTGTACAAAAGTCAACCCTAACACTTATCCTTCAGATACAAACACCGAGAAGACTGCGCACAAAATGCAACGATTGGAAGTTCGAACAAGACGCCAATATTGACAATCCTGTTCAGACCACAGCTTTTGCTTAGAGATTTACTCTTAATTTACACTTTCTGGTAGTTCCACTAAGGTGGATTATCCTATCCTTGTGGGCTGCTTATGAACGACTTTCACTAGCACAAGACCTAAAGACTACACTGATGGAAACTCCTAGTAAACATCAAATTCATCAGCTCTTTTCTACTACCTAGAACAACCCAGCACTATCATCTATAGACATATTTATTAGGTCGTCCTGAGCCTGAGCTGCACTCTCATCAAACAGCCACTTCTCCAACAATGAGAGAGGGACATGAACTTCCATGCTTGGCTTGCTTTCGTCTTGAAGAAGCCCATTTTCTGTTGTCAAATTGGCATTCTCGTCCATGGACTGAGAGACGTCAGAATTTGAGGAGTTGAAGCTAAACAGCGAGTCAAAACCCTCAGGAGTATTTGCACTGTGTGCTCCATCGCTAGAGCTGGAATTAGCGCCCAGGGTGTTGTTTAAAGAACTTTGGGTGGTGTCTGAGTTAGTCTGTGAGGGTTTTGGGGAATTTTTCATCCAGTTCTCAAGCAATTTGGCAATGTTTTCAGCGCTTGACGCATAAGTAGATGCTTGTGATTGAAATTGTCTAGTCTGAGGCTCAGCAGTAGATGGCTTTGATTCAGGTGAGCGAGGTTTGTCAAGAGACAGAGCCTCACAAAGGGCTTGTTTAGCCAAGCGAATATCAGTTTGAAGCCTCCTCTCCCACTGTCCCTTTGGCTGTGAAGCAGAGAACCCATCTTGATTTTGTCCATCTTGGAGCTTTTTCAGCTTCTTTTTCAAGTGGGTGTTCCAGTAATTCTTTATGTCGTTGTCAGTTCTCTGTGGAAGATAAGAGGCTATGGCTGCCCATCTGCATCAACACAAAACCTTGATTTATCTCCCAAGTACCAAGTAATCTTGCCTCCATATCCCAATGAAAATTAATCAAACAAATGAACAATTGTTTAGTATCTCTGAATCTTCTTGTGGCACGTACATATGTTATTTAACTAAAACAGAATCTCTCCACTGGGATTATACTAAGATCTTATTTCTCAACAATCCTGAGAGAGAGAGAGATGATTTTACCTGTTGCCCAAAAGAGCTTGGAGATGGATTATCATCTTCTCTTCATGATCGGTGAAATTGCCACGCTTAATTCCTGGTCGGAGATAATTGGTCCATCTGAGCCTGCAACTTTTGCTGCATCTTAGCAAACCTGAAAAAGGCGAGAAAGTGAGAAATCGCGAAGTAAAGGTGAACCTGCACAGAGAAACAATTCTAACCCTACATCTGTGCTATTGTGCCTGAAAGAAAATAGAAAAAATAAAATCAAAGTGGCAGTACAAAGCGGTGCAGGCAATAAATACCACTTTAATGATCAAAACAAACCCATAAAGAAAATAACAAAATCAGAAGAGTGAAAACATTTAAACAAAATTGGCACTACCTCAGGAAAGAGAGCAGAAACATTTAATCTTCTATGCGGAAGACGAGAATTAAGTTGAATAACTTTGAAACAAGGGAACATAAACTCGCGACCCTTTAGAGACAAAAATAAAGCTAAGCAACTTTAAAGTCTATACCTGTATTAGTAGGAACTGATCTCCAATTCCCAGGTCCATGTTCTTGAATGTAAGAAACCAAGATGATATCTTCTTCTGGTGTCCATGGCCCTTTCTTCACACCTACTTTGTCACAGCAAGGCGGTCTCCCCATGTTATCCAGGTCTTTCTTGAATCTTGAAGAGTGATCAACAAAAAGGGCCTTGTAGGTAGCTAGGTGTATGTATATCTAAATAGACTCCAATCTCTTTTTCCCTTCTTTGAGATGCAGAGACAAGCGTCCACTTAAAGGGTTTGGCTTGTCTCCATATATATACATATAGAAGAGAGACATTCATCTTTTTGCTGACCAGAAGAGAGGTAAAAGTGTTTGCTTCCTTAGAGTCAAAACGGACAGCTCATCGTTGCCAAAAGTCAGCTATAATGCTAAACCTCACATACACTCTCTCTTATGAGCATTCATTATGGGCATCATCGAGGTGGCAGTGGCACCGCAAAAGAAAAACAAAACCCTAATTTACTCTTATCCTCTTTAATGCCCGTGGCAGTAAAAAGAAAATTTTTAAGTCTTGTAAATTAATTACTTTGGCATTTATATCTACATTACATTACATACTCCCTATGGAGTTTACCGCTTACCTCGGCCATCGATACTTATGATTTGTGCTTTAGCTTTGTCTTGCGGTGCTACCGGAATTCAACGAACATATAATTAAGCATGCTTCCTTAAGATAAGATTTTTGTTGATGAATTAAAATTGGCTTCTCAAGAAAGCCCTTTCCACATTTATTTTTGTGGATGCAGAAACTGAAAGAAACATATATATATAAGATGGTGACGCACGTTTGTAATGGCCAATTAAGTACAGTAAAATTACGGATTTATTATATATGCTCTTACTTAATCTTTTCTCTTCATCTTTTTGAAAACTAAATGAGCTTGCTACAACGATTCTTCAAATGTGAAGATTTTATTGCTTTTGGTAAAAAAATGAAATTATTTTCTAAATTGGTTGTTTTTTCACTAAATATTGAAAGTAGATAATAATAGATCACAGTCAATAGGTAAAATATCTTAAATTTTTTAATAATAATATTAAAAAAAAGTAGTTTTAGTCATAACTTCAATTGAAATCCCTTTTCCTATAATCTCTTTAATCATTGCTAAACTTTATTTATGTAAGATGGGCACTTCATGAAATTCATGCATGGTTATATTATTAAAGAATTTATATATTTTAAATAATTAAACTATATATATATCCCTTGTATATATTTATTACAATTCTACAAATTGCCCCATTAATTTCATTTGAATAAGTGCTTCAAATTCCCATAGCTTAGTTTTCTAATTTTTTGGGTTTGAAAGAGTCAGATTCGCTGAACTGATTTAGGGTCAAGCCGAGGTGTGGGCAGGGGCACCGTCAGCTTCCATGCAATTGCATTCACAAGAACAAATGGATCGAGCATTTAAAATTCTGAAGAATAGCTAATTATTTAAATGAAAAAAAAAAAGAAATTGATTGTTTCAATCTTATCCATGAAATTAAGATAGGATATGTTAATTCAGAATCTTAATATGTGCATAGGATAATAAGATTTATGTACCAAAAATATAATAATTATATTCTAAAAATTGTAAATGTTGCTTTTAGTTGTTGAAATGCATGGATAAGACATGTAGATTTTGTTTTTTTTTAACATATGTAATGTAATCCCTGATAAATAAAATGATATACCCACCCATGCAGGCCAAGGAAAATTGAGAGTCTAATACATAATCGTATATTCCATTAATGTACAAACCCTCACAAGTAAAATGTTTAGTTTTATCTTTACGATTTATTAAGTTTGTGAGAAGTATATCTTCGAAACAAAATTGCCCGAGAACATGATTAATTACTCGTATACTAATATTGCCTATATATGCCATGATTTTGTAGTTATCTTCCTAGAAATACTAATTAATGTGGTGGCTAGCTCGTGCGTTCAACGTACAAATTAATATGCACTTGTTACTGTCAAATGAGGTAATTTAAAGCAAAATCCAAGATGAACTGATATTTTTGTGTGCGTAGATGCATGAATTAGTACTACCCACAGTCGATTTTTAAGAATGTGGGGGCATTCAACATGTTCCCGTAATTGAATAATCTGACTTTTCTACTCACTTAAACAGTAATCGGGCTTTGCATGACAATCGCAAGTCATTCACCCTTATAAATTCAACATAAGTTTTCCTAATTTAAGGATATATATTTTTCTTTTTAAAAATAGTTTCATTTTGGCCTTATTTCATTTAAGAAAAAAGAAGGATATTGAAAGCATCTTTTCAACAATTAATCTCTACTAGACTTTTTGATTCAGTGGGAGTTAGGGAATTTGAGGCAAATTAAGCTGCTTTGCATGTTACTCGATCGATCGGCCAATGATACAGTACAGATGATTGACGCTGAAACTATATTTATATGCTAATAAAAGAGAAGTCGGCAACCTGTGCTGAGATTGATTCTCAGCTGCTACGAGTGACTGGAAATTAAATGGATTTATCTGTGGAGTGATTGGAAACTAAATGGACGGCCTGTGATGTGTGATGTATTAATGAGCGAGAGGCAAAGAGAGTAGGGGTATTGGGTCCACGTCCATGTCCATCAAATGAATTATTGAAAACAATGGATGGAATATGAGAGCTTAAATGACCATAAAATTGAACTTTTCGTTTTAAAACTTCGTTAATCTCGATGTGGAAATCGAGTTGACACCAAGGAAAGGTATAAAAACATAAGGATACATACCTGTGGAAAAGTTGTCCAGTTCATATAGAGCAGTATTATTTCTAATGATAGTTTTCTGAAAAATTTAGTTTTGTAATGACAGGTTAGATCATATAACAGTTTTGTTATGAGCATTGAAAAGAAGTCTTCGGTCAAGTAAGATTAATTATATTAACTAAAACACGTGTATTTGTGTTTGTTTGTAACATATATAGTCCGTGTGACTGTGAAGTGATTGGTATGGCTACATCCTACATCTAAGATATATCTACCAGTGCAATTACATAGGATAGGACGATTTAGTTATTCGAAAGTGTGACGTTTCAATTGCAAACTGCATTCTAAGTCAGCGTTGCATTAATAACGATTACGAAAACAATAGTATATAGTTATGTATAAATTGGAATCTTAGCATAAGTTACAATATGATTTTGCAATTACAAGAAACAAATTTTCCCATCATTCATCATGCATGATGTATTGAGAAAAGTTGCATGAATTATATTTAACATTTAATCAGGAAAATTTTAACACCAAGCATCATCGATCCACAGCATTATTAATTCATTGCACATTTAAATTTTATATATTTACAACTTTCTCAAGGTAGCTAGTATATATGTATCGCATCGCAGGCCATTTAAATGCTAACCTTGATGATGAACAGATTTTCTCAACTAAAAATCTCCATATTAATTAGGTCACATAAAAGATCTATAATATTGTGATTAGACATTACAATCATCAGATTGTAATGGTTATATGTCCATACCATCAAAATAAACAGGTGAATGATACCCGAGTCAATGGTTTTCTTTTTCTTTTCTTTTTTTTTGGGTACAATTCTCGCCAATGGTTTTATACATTTCCACTCCGTAATTCAGGAGAGGTGCCGTATGAAAACGAGACCAAAGGTTTGAATACTGCATTAGAAGGTTATGTTAGCGAGAGAAAAGCCAATCGTCATTGGATCGGTTCTTATCCATGCATGAATTTTTATGTCCAAAGCACTAGTCAAGTATGACGCTAACATATCAAGCTGTTTCTTTTGTTACGCTAAGCACGTAATACTCGGTTACCACAGTCAGATGCAAAGACTAAGTTTAGGGTTTGGAAGACTTCGAGAGGATGCTCTTTAAATGTTGCCTTTTGACAATTCTTCATGCAACTCCTACCGATAATTGATTGGACGGATAAGCTGATATGGACACATCCAAATCGCGACAACAGCCTCTCGCCATGCGTCAAGCCCCCATTATCGTTGATGTAGGTGAATGCAGTAAGTGATAGATATACAGACACACAAGTTATGGTGCGATTTTTGGAATGATATATAACAAGTTTCTGGTTTGGGATTGGCACTGAAAACATTAGACAAGTGCGACTTTTTCACTAATTTGTTTTTCTGTGTGTCGGATTCTCGACGACCCAATTTCAGGATTCTCGATAACAACTTATGGGGTCCGTTTCACATTTGACTCTCAAAGGGTTTGTTAGAAGTGAAATACGTTAAGATGTGAATGGATGGGAATTGGAGGAAGCAAACAAAACTAGCTTTAAATTCCATTTGGAACATACTTATGTTTTGTCAACTCGAAATGTTTTTTTAAAACGGTATTTGGTTCTTACTGAGTTGGCCTCGTGGCTTGTTGCTGTTCATATCGGTTTCTCTTATCAACATCGATCTTCTACCTATATGATTGTGTTCTCACGAAAGAAAGGTACTATTCCATAATTCTTCATTCACACCTTAGGCTCAGCTTTATCCTGAACAATTTTTTTTTTTTTCAACTCTACAATCCCTGTTCATAAATGGTCACAAAAGCATGCAGGTTGCCTATGCTTTGAGTTGGCAAGTCTAGAAGGTAGCTTTTGGGATAGGATGATGCTCGGAAAGGAACTAACGCATTCAACTTATTAGATATACATATAACTGTACATATTTTGCATGTCTCTTGCATATATTTTGTTGTATAAAATATATTTGACTAGCCCATTAATTGTCTCCTTGTCTATAGCATAATTAATATTAGGCTAAGATTTCCTTTGATTGATATAACAAATTGCATATATTTGGATTTTATGAATAAGAAAAACATAGCAATCTTTCCTATTGTAATATGGTAGAGCATAGATTCGTCATTTTTGCAATAGCAATCTTGACTCTCTCTACTTTAGTGTTTCATTGAGAACGTCATTGAGATTGTTTCATTATTGTGAGCGTCACATAATCGAGCTTGTTGTCCCATAGCTTGTAACCAAAGCTTAAGTTTAGCATTTTTGTTACTCAAATTTGTTGCCTATCTCTGAAACAGAGAAAGTCGTGCACAGAGAGTGGTAGTTTCGGTTTGAAAAATTTAGATTTTTGTCTCAAGGTCAAATATATAACAGGCTTTCCTCTTATATTATTTCTTCATCTCAGCCATGAACAATTCAGAAAATTCTATGTATTTTGTTATCAACAATCACTACAAGAAAATAGCAAAATAGTGACCGAATTTTACGGACCGAAAATAAACCGTACGGAATACTATACACGTCGGTAACTTTCTGATTAAACAAATTATATATTTATACGAATTAATTTATAATGCATAGACAATTTATAACTCCTGAAATTATGCATTTATCATAAGATAATAAATTCAAATTTGATGCAGGATTTGTTAAAAAAAATTCTTACTTCTAATTACCGATAGAATATATAATATCGTCGAAAAAAGAAATCCAATTTACTGACGGAAACATTAACATCATCGCTAAATATGAAAACTTTGTGATTATATTAACTTCGGTTTACTGTCAGAAAACTTCGGTCGGTAAACTTTTCCAACGATTTTGTCCGTAACGTTTTTTATCGGTATATTTTACCGACGGAAGCACATACAAAATGTTCATCGTTAAATTTACCTACGGCCATTTTAACGACGTTCTTATCCGTCGTAGAATTATGTCGTTAATTAATTGTATCGATGGAATTCTTCCGTTTACCGACAGCATTGTCCGTCAATAAATTACATATTTGTTTAGTGAATGTTATGTCTAACACATCTATTATTACAAAACTTTATCCCTCCTCACCATACTACATACACTACTCTAACAATCGAAGAGCAATGTTGGTTACCCAACAATTGAATGGAGATAATTATCCCTAGAGTAATCACCGTAGCTTTAGAAGAAAAGAATAAACTCGGGTTTATTAATGGCCCAGTTAGCTAACCACCTGTCAACTCTTAGTCTTTACTTATTTGAATCGCTGCAATAACATGATACTTTCATGGATTCTTAATGTTGTAATAAGAGAAATAGCTACTAACATCATCTATATGAAGACTGTCTATCAAGTTTGGACTAACCTTCATAAAAAAATTTCACCAAAAATGCTTTACAAATCTTTGAAATACAATGAACCATAGCCAATTATGTGTAAAAGAATGATTTTGTGACTACACAGTACACTATTCTTAAGGGCTTATAGGATGAACTCTTCACTTACAACAATTATCCATCTTGCACTTGTGGCAACACACATAAGATTAATAATCTCCAAGAAAGAGGTCGGTTGACTCAATTTCTTATGGGTCTTAATGAATTTTATAATGTTGTTTAGAGTCAAATACTCCTCGTAAATCCATTATTTGATGTTTCTAAAGCTTATTCTTTTTTTATCGTAGGAAGAAAGACAATGATCGGTTTTCACAACAAATTCAGCCAATCATCAAAAACAATCTACTCTGGTTGCCTTCCACAAATAGCAAAGCAAAGCACATGGCAAGCCAAAATATTATTATGATCATTATGGACTTGATGAACATTCATAATCAAAATTTTGAAAGAAGTATGGAAATCTAAATTATTGTCAAGATAGGATGCAATATCTATTGACTTGATGGGGACTCTAAATCAAATGTTGAAAGAAGCCTAAAAACACAAATTGTCAACAAGATGGAGCTTCAACTACATGTGATGTTGCTAATAAACCAATCGTTGTCATTGTTGATAGCACTGCAAATAATTAAACAACCTTACCAACACTACAAGAAAAATGCAAATTAGCGACAGAAATTTAACAATGGAATCATTTTCGTAGGCAATTAGCGACAGAAATATGCTTTCTGTCGGTAAAATTGAGTGATTTACCGACGGAACTAATATTCATCGCTAAATTTGGAGGGAATTTTTCGCGGCAATATTAGCGACGGAAATTAACGACGAAAAATATAGCCGTCGGTAATTAATTACCGATGAAAAATATACCGTTGAAAATAAGCGACGGAAAGCATATTTCCGTCGCTAAAATTGAGTAATTTAACGACAGTACTAATATTCGTCGCTAAATTTAGAGGGAATTCATGGCGGCAGAATTAGTGACGGAATTTAGCGACGGTATACGTTCCGTCGCTAAAAATGGAGGGAATTTTTGGCGAAATCAAAAATTTTGAATTTACCTACGGAAAATTTCGTAGGTAAATTCCGTTGGTAAATTAATTTAGCGACGGAAATTTTCTTTCCGTCGGTAAAAAGGTGGGAATTATTGACGATATAAATTTTTTTTAAATTTACCAACGGAAAATTCTATCGGTAATTCCGTCGGTAAATTCTTTTTAAATATAAACACACCCGACATCTCCCTCCCACTTCTATCTTCTTTTTCCTTTCGTCTTCTTCCTTCTTCCTACATCTTCTCTTCGGTTTTCTTAGAGCCCATTTCTCTGTTGTGGACTTCTTTTCTGCTCGACGATGTTGTCTTCTCCGGCTATTGTCATTGTGTCCTTCGGTAGAGGTATTTTTGCAACTACTGTCATGTATTTTTTCATATATTAGATGAAAGTTAATTTGAGTATTTATTACTTTCGTTTATTTTTGTATTTTATTATTGGAAAACAACTTTAAGGTATAAATGTTAGTGATTGAAGGGACAAGACGTGATTTTAGTTGTGATGTATTCATAAATTTTTAATGTATGTAAGGTATTTGATGAAATGTTTGTTATTTGCAAAAATAATTTCAGTTCTTTATTTTATGTTCTGTTTTAGTATGAATTTTAATATTTTAATTCTTTTACTTGAAATAATGAAGTTCTCTCCATGGTAGCTTGTAGAGAAACTAAACAGTTTGCAGATAAATTTTAAAAAATAATTTTCAGCAAATTTACCGACGGAAAAAAATTTCGTTGGTAAATATATCAGATTTTACCGACGAAAATTTTTCCGTCGCTAATTACCGACGGAATTATAATTCCGTTGCTAATTTTCTGACAGAAAAATTTACCGACTGAATAAAACAATTTTCGGTAAATTTACCGACGAAAATTTTTACCATCGGTAACTTTACCAACGAAAAATATCCGTCGTTAAATTTAGCGACGGCCATATCTCCGATGCCTTTTTTTGTGAATAAATTCCGTCGCTAAATAAGCTTACCGACAGAATATGTACAAATTCCGTCGGTAAATTCTGTTGCTAAAGTATATTTTTCTTGTAGTGCAATCACTGAAAAAAAGATTAAACAACTACTTCCTATAATTCAACTAAGCAACTCTAATAGTTTAGTCAACTTTACAGGTATGACTTAAATTTTTCCTATCAAACTATTAAGAATTGGGTTATAAATTCTGGTTACATATATCCTGTGACTTATGATTTAAAATTTTTAAATACTACAAAGCCTCAAATGGTGATAATGTGTCTATATCTCAAATCAGATTACGTAAGCTCACTAAAGACATAACATTTAAAGATATTTTATATGTTCCTTCCTTTAAATTCAATTTGTTATCTATCAGTAAAATCGCATCGCTAAGGATCTTAATTGTGGTGTTCAGTTCTTTCCTAACCATTGCATATTTCAAGACCTACAAATGAAGAAAGTGATTGGCACAGGTAAAGAACATAATAGACTCTATAATCTTGGCAACAAGCTTGTCATTTTTTCTTCATTTGCCTCAAATTCTCATGATATGTATATGTGGCATTGGCGATTTAGTTATTCAAGTACCAATATTTCATTAAATATTGTTAAATTAGACTCTAGCATTTCATTTTCAAATAATTGTTCTTGCACCATATATCCTTTGACAAACACACTCATTTACTATTTAATCATAGTGTTAACAAATTTGTTGCTTGTTTTGATTTAATTCAAGTTGACATTTGAGGACCATACAATACTCCATTTATTACTGGGGCACATTATTTCTTAATTATTTTAGATGATTATTTGCACATTACATGGGTATATTTCACTACAAGAAATCCGATGATTACCGACGGAAATTACCGTCGGTAAATAACGAATTTCCGTCGCTGAAGATAATCACCGACGAAATTTGGTGGCGTGAAATTCCGTCGGTGAATGAGCCGAAGCTAAAAGCACCGACCGAAATATTCCGTCGCAATTTTACGGCGGAAATAACGACGGAGACTTTGTCGTCGGTATATATTTATCGACGGAATGACAAGTAATATTCCGTCGGTGAAATTGATCCGGATTAACCAACTTTTTCCGACGGGTAAATGGACCGTCGGTAAATTATATTAATTCTGATGATGAAAGTTGTCCGTCGGTAATAAATGGTAAATTTGTTTTTTTATGTTTTGTTGTTATAATAATGTTATATTTTATATATATATATATATATATTATGTATTTGTGTTACGTTATATTAATGAATAATGAGACAATTTTTAAATAATAAAACATATGAAGAATTTAATTTAGTTATTAAAATGAATAAAGAACAAATCTCTTATATTTTGAATTGAAAACAAATGACAATGTAATTCATAAATTCGTGATGATCATGGATGGTCCAAGTGTGTCCCCCCCTCTTTAACATTTTCATCTCCTGCCTAAGCTTAGCCATCTCCTCCGCGTGCTGTTTCTCCTTGGTCATCTGCTCCATCTCCGCTCTCAACTTTTTAAGCCGCTCAATCTCCTCTCTCCTCTTAGCTGCCTGTTCCAGCGACTCTCTGATCTTTGAAACTCGCTCAGCTCGCTCTCACTTTTCATCATCTGCAATTGGATCTCCTCCCCGACCTTAGCTATGTCCTCTGCGTCTTGTTGATGTTGAGTAACCAATTTTCGCTTTGATTAGCTAATGCCGCTTCTCAATGTGTCCATTGTGGCCCGGAGCTCGATACATCCCGAGATTAAGATGGCCGAGCGAGATGTCTTTGCATTAGAAACGGAGGAGCGAATAACAAGTGTTCAGAATGAGCCGAGGTCGAATATTCTTCCACGACGGTCCCAACCACCCACGACATCAAGATATGTCTGCGACTCGTCCACAGGTTGTTCCTCCTGAGATTGTCGCTGAATATTTTCCTGCATTTGGTCCTACAAGGAAGCAATCTTGACCTTAGTAATTAAGGTATAATTATTAAAAAATTATTAAAATATGGTTATTTCTCTTACATTAACTTCTCTACATCGAGTGTTGATGAAGTTGACACCATCATATTTCTTTATGTGGGTGTGCACAAAAACCTGCATAGGCGTAGGCCTCGTGCCCAATGACTTTTCCTACACGTATAACTTAATTTGTCAGATGTTAAGTAAAATTTAAAAAAAATTCGGCAGAGTTTCCTCTATATATATGATATATCCCCCCTATTCAACAAAGAAAACAACTTCACACAGCCATATATGGCACCAGACAGTTATATCATAATGACCATGTTAAATCAAGCGAAGCAAAATAATGGTAAATTTGGTGTGAGAAAGTAGATACTTACTAATCTTTCAGCATGCTTGTATTGGGTAATTGATCCTCCCGTATGCACTGCAAGACTCGCACCCCCAGGCCCTCCACGTCTGTTGGCCGAATTACGCTCTGATATGGACATTGCCGCAGGTGATGTCCAATATTCGGTCCAACGAGTCTAAATTTCCTCCGAAATATAACGCGGTCGTGCACCAGCTTTGCGTATTTGATTAATTAAGTCGCGATAACGTATGCGAGCTTTCTTTTCCCATTGTTTATACATGATGGCGTCGAGACTAGAATCCCAATAAAATTCTTTCTGAAATAAGATGAGTAAGAAGCACAAACTGTTAAAATGTTGTATGAACATTATGAATATAAAGCAATGTGAAAAGAAAATAACTATGATTTGTACCTCAAACTCTTGAAAGTATAACTGCTTTGTGGTGTCAGCTAAATTTTTCCACACATAACCCTCTGCTTCAATTCGTTGCTTGAACGATGAAGTCATATTTCTTGATATTGGTCCAGACGGAACCAACCTAACATGTCAAGTGATGTTATCTTTTGTACATATTGGTATAAATAAAAGTTGATCATAAGCAAATTGTGAAGTGCATTGATTTCACTTACTGATCATTAACAATAAGCAAACTTTCTTTCATCAGTCCCTCGATTGCAGTCGACGGACGCCTCTCTGATCAGTCTGTTGGTGTTGGATGATATATCGTTGGGAAAGGGATGATGTAGGTGAGAACCGATCGGTGATGCCTCAACTGCAACTCCAAGACGAAGCGGTGGACAAGGTGAGTCACTAGGTGCGGTGATTGTGACGAACCACCTTCATGTAATTTCCCTCGAACATGGTTCAAACCTCGGTCGCATGACCTCACGTTGTCTCTTGGTCCCATTCTTTTCCTGAAATTGAATTTCCCACAATTTCTACATGGACAATTAATAATTTCAAAGCAATATTTTACACAATACATACTGAAGCCACTATGGCAATATATGAACGTTAATGATTGTTATCAACAATAAATGAACCTTAACATTAATATAAATATACACTGTTTAATGCAGACTTACAGTTGCAAAAAAAATATTAACTCTTCATAAAGATTATAAATTGTCACTATGCTAAACCTATGATTAATATTTTGGGAAACTATTTGAGAGAGAACTAATGTGAATGGATATAAAAAGATATAGAATATTATTGGTTGAAGGTTTGTACCATAGTGTGGGACCTTTTCACTTTATAGCTTTAAGAAACGAATATTGTTGATTTATTGGGAAACTACCTTCAACATGCTTGTCTTGCTTATTAAAGGAGAAGAAAGTGTGGTAGTAGTGATTCACGCCAAGGCTTTTAAAAAATGAAGATAGTCATTTCAATGAAACATATTCAAGATTGGCAAATTTCAAGCTTAAACATTTAAAGTGAGAATTGATACTTTTTATAAAGTGATTGCCAATGTCTTGCTCGAAAAGGTGAATATATAGCCTTAAACAATCAAAACTATCAATTGTATGATGCTTGGGATTATTGTTTATGTCTACAATGCTTTGGATATTAGTCTATATAGTGTTTGTTTTGTAATATATATAGTATTTGTATATTATATGGATTTGTATTTATTGTCATATCATATAAAGTTATTACTTCATAATAAACTGTTGTTCCCATCTACAATAGGAACTCAAATAGGAGAAAACATCAATCTTATACAAATAAATTATTCTAATTCAATAAATGAATTATTGATAAACAATAATTCATCAATAAATAGATTATGAGGCTAGAAAAAGTAGTATGTGACATATAGGACATAAGAGATCTTATTCTTAGTATAATAAGAGAACCTAATTTAAATTCAACATATAAATTAACTATTATAAATGCTAATTATTAGAATCCATTTATCATTAAATCACTTTATTAATAAAGTGAAGAAAATTAAACAATTGTCTAATAACTCATCAATGAAATTAGTTCAAAATTTCAAAATTCTTCATGATATATATACACTATTGCTCTAATACCAATTGTAGGAAAATATATCACATAAATATATATAGTACATTTTATATATTCATATATTAAAACATTCTTTGGTTGATTATATAGCTCTATTGTCATATACTTTTAATAATCTTTCATCTATGTTCTTTCATTCTTTTAGCCTTACTACTTAAGCATACATGGTTAAACATTTAGGTTCATAATATCTTATTTATTATTATTTTACATTGATAAGAATAATGATTTCACATCATAAGGTAAAAATTGGGAATTTCAATCTAATATTTGACAATATATATACCAACAGAAGAATGTATCCAGGCAAAAATATTTCTACATTAAAAACTGATATCTATAATCATCAAGAGCATATCAACTGATAAAGTTGAAAAGGCCAATATTCCAATATTCTGAAGCTAAGTTAAATAATCAATTTAAAAATATAAAACTCACAGGAACACATTGCATACCCGAAGGAAGGAGAGGGGAGGGAGGAGAAAGAGGAGTCGTGAGAGAAGGGGTTACCTGTCGTCTGTTGACCGGCGGCGTTGGAACTCTCCAATCGACGATGCACGACAACGATGGAGGAACGCTGGAGGAGACAATCGGGCGGCTGGACGGAGAGGAAGAGAGGAGAGTCGCGCGGGAGAGAGGAGGAAAGGAAATGAAGAGGGTTTAATAAGTTTTCAAAACGACGTCATTTTGCTTGAACTGAGGGGCTACAATCCGATGTCTTTACCGACCACTTTATCGACCGAAAATTTAGTCGGTAAATTCTCTCCCAAGATTCAATGACGGAATAGTTTACGTCAGAAAATAATGAAAATCATCGCGATAGCAATTATGTGTTCACATTAATTCCTTCCAAGCATTTTAATTACAACTAAAATTTACATATTTCTAGACTAATTCTTTAATAGTTACTAAAATTTTCTAAAATCAACCAACATTATAATTATGGTCCTAATATAATGAAAACATTCAGATATATGTCACAACAATATCTACAATAATTCACAATTCAATATAATCCATAATTTCCAATGTAAATTATCATTAGCAATTTTTCAAATTAGTGACTACCGTACACTCTACCAACTACTACCAGTCAAATATCAGTCGACGGAAAATTTACTCCTAATGGAATGACTGGAGTTTCATCTACAGGAGGAGGCTTCGTTCACTTTCAATGGGTATAAAACCACAACAAAGCCACACAAACGCGATCTACGAAAACAAAGATGGGAGGGAGGAGAACTAACAAACCTGTCGGAGATAAGGACGAGGAGCGACGTCTGCGGCCGTGACGGCGACCACCGAGCGGCGGAAATGACCGTGGCGCCCTTCGAGGAAGACGAACGATGAAGAACCAGCGGCGTACGAGAAAGAGAGCGGCGTACGAGGAAGAGAATGGAGTTAGGTCGCGTGAGGAGGAAGAAGAGGGCTGCTAAGCGTTTAAATATTGACAAAACGACGTCGTTTTGGTTTTAACCAAAACACCGTCGTTTTCTTTCACTGGAGGGCGCATATTGGACGTTCTCATCGACGCCATCACCGACCGAAATGGGCGTCGGTATGAATTTTAACCAAATTCACCGACCGACTTTCTTTCGGTCGCAAACAATTTAATGGACAACCACTTTCTGCGACGGCAACGCTATTTCGGTCGGTGTTTCCTACGGTATTCAGACCGTCGGTAATTTTCCGTTGCTATTAAACATTTTCCTTGTAGTGTTTATTGCAACAAAAATCTTAGACTTGTTTTTACATTCAAATTTTTTTTACTATGATTAAAAACTAATTCAATGTTTTTATTAAATGAATTCACACTAATAACAGTTCAAAAATTTTATTCACGTTAGCAATGATTTTTTTTTTACCTCTATTGGTATTATATGTCAATATGGTTATACCTATAAGCCTTAGCAAAAAGATGTAGTTGAGCGCAATCACCAACACTTGCTCAATGTTGCTCGTGCACTTCATTTTTAAGAAAATTTATCCTTAAAATTTTGATGTGATTGCATCCTTATCGCAACTTATTTAATCAATTGAACTCCATCCATGAAACTTAATGGTAAAAATCCTTTCAAATTATTGTTTAACAAATTGTCTACTTATGCTCATTTGTGCATCTATGGTTGTTTATGTTTTGGACATAATACTCACATGTAACATAAATTTGATAAATGTGAGCATCTTGACATTTTTATTTGATATCCTTTTTCTCAAAAGGGCAACAAAAGTTTTTATGTTGAAACTCAAAAGATTTATGTTAGTCACAATGTCACCTTCTAGAAAGAGTTTTTCCTTGCAAATCTTTGGATGTTAGCACTTTTGGATGTTGGCACTTTCTTGCCCATAATACAATCTTTACCCTTACCTAAAATCTATTTTGTGATCTTAATATACCCACCAATAATATATTTGTGAACTTAATATTTGTGATCTTTCCCATTGGAATACAACTTCCAAGATAAATGATTGGTGGGATTTTTTCTAAAGAAATAATATCAAGATCATTCAAATTTTAACATATATATTTTATTAAATAGGATCATATTTTCTTAAACTATATCAAATTAACTTAATTTTTACTGAAATTATTGTTACCGCATAAAATGATGAATGAACATAAGAGTAAAAGAAATTCATACATATAGACTATATATATTTTTTCTCATATGGGATCTAATATAAGATATGGAAACTCATAAATTTGTTTTAAAATAAAATATTAGCAAAATAAAAGAAATTATTTCTCATCCTAAACTAAATATGGGATAATATCAAATGATAAATTAAATTTTTAGCAAAATGAATATTTAGAATTAAGACACCAGGACATAAAATGTTTACTAGTTTTTTTTATTGTGTACATTACAGCTTTTCATTTTTAATGACCGGTTAGTTTTTAATTAAAATATACTAAATCTTGGAAGTGGAAGAGATTATTGGCCCCTTAATTTCTAATTAATCAACAAGTATTGTCTTAATTAACAATTACTCTTCTTTTTAAGTCTAGTGATAAGTTTAGGCACACTTAATTCATTTTCTTGCATTGGTTACCTTAATTGCTACCACAAAAATTATTTTGTCGATTAAACATAAAACACAACATATAATTTTCTATTTACTACTGATCGCACTTATTTTTCTCCATGTAAATGAAATGCCACCCCCTTAGAAAATGTCATTCCTTAAGGGGCCCCGCAAGTGTTACATCTTAGCCGTACACAAAACGACCTGGGAACGTGTATGATCGCTAGCAACAAAATGACCAATCCAAAAAGGAGTTTTTAAATCTTATTATGTATATGTGGGCCCCGCACTGTCCCCAAATCCCAAGAACACTCACACCACCCATGATTGTAGCTCTTTTCTAATTTTCTAATTTTGTTTGTATTATGATACGTCGAGTCAACACCAAGGAGCACGTCGTTTCTATTTATATCACATATTGGAGCAGTCAACAGTATGATTGACGGACACGTAAACTTGTGGTGGGGCCAAATTGCCCGACAAATGATTGAATGCGGTGTGATCTTCAGATAGGTAAGTGTTGACTCTGTGCCCGTGATGATGCAAACTGCGGTGGTTCAGTGTTTATTTTTGGATTATAGTTCACATTATCGCTATTTTTAATATCCATCTTTCAGAAAGAAAAGTCAAACCCTTGTGCCCTGTACGGTCCAGAATTGGCGCAGCCAACTTTATTTTGGTTTCAGACCTCATTTTCCCAACTATTCATTTCCAATTTACTGTATTTATTTCTTGAGGAGGTGGAAGTTAATTATCGTTGGTCTAAGATTAATACTCCCTCCGATTTATAATAAGAGTTGTTTTAGAAAAACATACGTTTATTAAGAAAGTTAATAAAATTATAGATATACACTTATTAATACTCCTATAAAATTACCTCGGTAATCAGCATCTTAAATAAAATTGTGAGATAAATTACCTTGAAATTGCGATCTGTATAATTAAGATGAGAGAGAAATGAAAGGTTAATTTTGAAAGAAAAGTTATAAACATGCATACAAAGTCAAGAATGATACTTATTTTGAATAATTAAAATGTATCTAAAACGACTCTTATTATGAATCGGAGGGAGTACGTAATTAATTAAAAAATTATTAGGTTTTAGGATAGCTAAATTCAATGCAACGTAACGTTTTCTCAAGTTAACTTCTTACATTAATAAATGTATGTTTGGTACAATACTGATGGGAAGATGAAAAGTAACATCATCGATCCCAATTCATTTTCTAATCTCTTTAAATTAAGATCGAGCGAGGGGTCGGGATGAAAAAATGTTATATGAAAGGACATGAATTATTTAATTCTTCACTTGCATCCAATTAAGGTCTTGAATTCAATATTAATTTGACCATTTAGGTTTTCATATGTTTCTTAAAATGAGCCATATTTTGTTCCGATAATTAAAAATAAATGAAGAGCAAACCGTGAGGATGACAAATCAAGGGTTCTTTAATTCTGCATGTGTATTTTCCTCCAACGTCGCTTAGTACGAAGCCAGTTACTTCTTGCCACCTCAAAACGGCCGGAATCAGTACCTGAGCTTCCTTAAATCTCATTTTACATCTTAGATGGTACGCCGTACTCGGCTAATAGGAACCCTCAGTACTTCAGCTTCTTTGTTCCAAAAGGTTGATCCTTAATTTTAAGGGTCTTCAGTCGCAGGCTCGATCATTATTGAAGGATTGAATCACGGTTTAATCTTGGTCAACCCCCTAACAGAATAGTCTACTGCCTCTCGTTATTGTCAAGAGTCAAACTTAAGACCTTGTTCTAATTGACCCGGCCAACTAACCTACCCGTGCGGGCAGTACTTGAGCTTCCTTAAATCTCATTTTACATCTTAGATGGTACGCCGTACTCGGCCTCTTTTCAGTAGTTGGGTTGTATTTAATTTTAATCCCCTCTTAGTCTTACCAGATGTTGCGTGTTTTATAAGGTAAAAAAAAATTACGGGAAAAGAGATATTTAAGTTCACTGGTTATTGATCTACGATATGTCGCCTTTCAAATTAAAGCTTTGTGTACTATGGGGAGATAGACATAGACTTGTTTAGTACATCTAAAACTTTGAAAAGAATGATAATTTTGGCGCTCTCTAGTCAAGAATAAGCTGCTTTGTATGAGTATGACTTTACAAATCATACGGAAAGAGGGTGGATGTTAGACTTTTCAACTATAAGCGGTAACCCTCGTTTCGGCACTACGACCTGAACTTAATTGTACTTAGCTTACCTGTCCTTTAAAATTATGTTATGACTAGTAGAAAACAAATACAAACAAATAATTAAAATACTCTTTGTTTGTATTTAAATACTTTATTAATAAAATTTTATCCTTTATTTCTTCCAAAAAAACAAAAAAGTATGAAAAATTTACCCACCCTGTTGTAATTTTAATCTCTTAACCAAAGTTGAATTGAAAGTATTCTTACTATAATTTTGAAATGTTGTAATCCCTTAGCATTTTCCAAAATTATTTTCTATTACTTCTTTTTCTTCCCAGGAGGTCTTGCAAATAATGAAACTATAAAATATTTTAAAGCCATAATATTGAATCATAAGATTTTATGTAAAATGTTTAAATATATTTTAATAAAATAAATATTCAAAGTAAAAATTCATTTAATTTATTTCAACAGTAAATATTATATATATGTTAACAGCTAGTTTATAACTGAAATTAATCAAAACTGTAAAGAATATAATAAATATGGAAACTTATATAAGTATTGTTAAATTAATACACTTACAAACTTGTTCTATTATTAGTTTTATATTAGGATACACATATGTTTTAGTGCTTTAATTATGATATATTTAACTTCAATAGACTTGTCTGATTTAGGTTTAGTTTTTATATAATCTTGTAAAATCAAACTTTACTAGTTACGTACAGTTCAATTGATTAGATATTTTGAATGGTAATTAATTCAAACTTCTTAGTTTCATTACGAAATACTATGATTCAAAAAAGAAAATAAAGTTACTGTTTTTAACTAAACTATTTAAGAAAGGGGACTGAAAATCAAACAAGAGTTTAATGAGATTAGTAAACGACTAGAATTCAATTAGAATTACAGCTGCGTGGACCAAAATAAAGAGCTGAATTCCAAAGGAACCAGTTCGAATTCTTGTTGATAAGTACTTTATGTTCTTAATTAGTTTCTGCTTAAGGGGGATTCAAATATGCATGGTACTGTCGATCCCTTTTGTTTTAGAGCCACAAGCACAAGCACGACAACAATGGACCAAGACATATCAACCTTGGAACCATAAGACGGACCTATGTTTCTGAGCTGTCGCAATGCCCATTTGCAGTACAGCTAATTGTAGGGTCGATTTACTTTCTTTTGTTTATAGCATGTGTCCTTATAATTTTAATAAAAAGAGCTTGAAACTGTACGCCTTAATATATATATATATATATTGATTTGATTTTTTTAATGTTTGGGACAGCAACATATTTACATTTTATATTATCTATATAAAATGTATTATCAAGAGATAGTAATGACTAATCAAGTTCAATTAATGAAGATAAAGTTTATAACATTATTCATTTTTACACATCAGAAAATTGTAAACATATATACATAAGCACTCCTCGTTGGTAATATATCTATAAGAATTTATTGATCAATATTTGAAAAACCAAACTCTCAATAAGGGGATCGAGTCGTCCATCTAAAGCCTTAAACATCTCGGAGTACTTGAGTTTGTATTAAAAGATGTGAATTAATATTTCTCTAATTCTAATTCGTTTCACTTTGATCTTTCTATTTTGTTTTTCTTGGCATATCCATATATAATCGATTTGTAAATAATAGTAAAAGCGTTGTTATTGTGTGATAGAAATCATACAACTCACGAGAACCAATCTTCTCTAGTTCAATCCTTAAGTGTCAAAAGGTTACTAAACCTTATAAAAGCTTAACTTGTTAAACAAAATTTATTAATTAATAATTACAAGTACATCAATCATTCCTTGTTTTGATATATTTTCTTATATCAAATGTGAAAATATTACAAATTTATTAAAATAAGACTAATATAAATGTAATTAAATTATAAATGAAATCTATTGTTTCAATACATCTTCTCATGTGCTGTATATATTCGCAATTAAATCACAAATGTTCTAAATATAATTTGAACTTATAAAAATAGATTGGTTGTGATTCTGCAATCTGGTTGCAGGCGGGATTCTTGTAAGTAAACGTTGGAGGTTACAAAGAGAGAGTCCCCAAGAATTCACATCCACACAAATCGAGTAAAACATTCAATAAGCTGGTTGGTCCTCCCGCAGGTCGCGGACGATTACTTTGATCCGGTAAATGCAGTAGCTGAGATGATCTCACTCGCTACTTAAACTTAAAGCAAGCACATTGCCACGTCAAAAGCCGCCCAATTCTCACTCGCCACCTAACTTGGAATGAATAGAAGATGATAGTAGGGTACCTAGCACTTAATCCTGAAATGAATCCGCAACTTGCATTCTGCAATGAATCCAAGAGAAACCATCGTCAAAATTGGTCTCCATGAATTCATTTACCTGACAGGATCCCACATAGTATGTACAACGTTCCCTAACCTAGAAAAGGTATATACGTGCTACTACCTGTATTCAGCTGTCAAACATCTGATGTTGTCACGCGGGTCTACCACTTTTAGTTCCTTGAGCTATTTGCAGCATCGGCAAAATATGTGTGGCTTATAAAGTTCATGACCCTAGCAAGAATCAAACATTCATTGTTAGCCAGTATGAATAGTGCACATCAAATTCGGCTCGTAAAATTTTGTGGCATAATCCTGGGCCAGGTACTATTGATCATTTGCTTAAAACCCATGGCCCTGGCATGTTAGAATCTATTGACTTAAGAAATTAGTTAGCAATAGCATCGACACTACATTTGTTCGACCCATTACTATTCTAGTTAAGTGTCTCTGCCACTTGAGTGCCTGAGGACGAAATCTACAATTTGACTTAATATGAGTATCCTCAGGTTCAGATTAGTCAACTTCATCTATAACTTAAAACAGCAGGAAAGGGAAATTCTTCTCATCTGTAACCATTGCAATACACTCGATGTTTCTTCCCTTTTCACCTAAATCAAAGCAGAAACGAAAACAACCTTCCAGATTTTAACTTCATGCCTCATTAAAACATTGGCTCTAGGTAAGTGCATCGATGTATCTAGAGGAAGCTCAAAGGAGGAGGAGTTGTTAGAACTTCGCATCATAATGCAGAATTTTCACCTTGGAATTTATAGAATTGTACAGTAAGCCAATCGGAATATGCCCAGTACCACGATATTCAAATCATTTAATAACTTTCTCATCATCTTTCAATCACTTGGATAATCGTACATGTCTTTCATCTTTTTAATCAGTTTCAAAACCTGACTGCAAAATTTATGGGCTTGATTTACGCCTTTTTACCATTCATTAATGACTACGGAATACGGGTGCCTGTCTTTGCAGGGAAAGCAGTCTAGCTATATGGTCCCAGAGAAGGAAAAATGTTCTTGCACACCTGAGCAACTAAGCCAATAACACAGAAGGAATGAATGGAGACCACACATTTCTCAGGGTCCGATCACTCTATATGAGTTTCTATAGGACCTGCTTCTTAAAGGCCAGCGACCTCGTGACCCCTCCAATCTTTACAATTCTGTAAAACGAAAAACGACAAGATCACAAGTTGTTATCCTTTGCGTATGATTTGTTCTTACCAATTGGGTCCTGCAGGCCTGCCAGTATGCACAGGAAAAAGTGAAAAAAGCTCTGCCATACTCAGGCCATACCGGGACTTGGAGGTCTGAATCTACTTGAGAAGCCAGAATACCTCTGAGCATTCATTCCAAGCTGATGTGTCTACCTGCTGCAGAAGTTAACCTAGATTTGGTCCCATATAGAAGCGCCTCTGTTAGTACAACTATGCAGCTCTATCTACTCTACACCACAAATTATTATCTTGCCAGAGCCTCATATCTTCCATGGATTAATAGGCTTGCCGTGGACTCATCATAAGATCATTTTGTTGCCATTTTCATGCAAAATGTTTTCCATGAGCAGCTATGATAAAATCGTACCTAATGCAAAAAAAATTTCAGTAACCCGACAGTTTTAGTCGTATATATACTTGTAGGAAATGACACCAATCGATCGATTAAATACCTTTTGCACGAATTGTGCTAATATTTTTTAAGTTTTTCTTTCAAGTGTAAGACAACATATTAATTAGTAAAATTATGTTGGGATTTGCCTTCTATTTATGTTGTCTTCTGTCGCTAGAGACTGATGAAAATGAGATGCCTTTTGTAGAATTACGACATAGGTTAATTATTATCTACTTCTGAGGATCTCACAAAAGTAATTTTATTAGTTTCAATTAAAAGAAAAAATTACAAAAGATGGAGTGCTTTTCAATACTTGCAAGAGTTTTCTAAGAACTCAATACTACTCCTAATTAACTATTCTAGTAACTCAATACTACTCCTAATTAATCAAAACAAATCAGAACCACACACATATATCACATGAACCCTAAATTTTCAAATTTTAAACTCGAATTATTTGAAATCAAATCGATGATTTGTGTTAAAAATTGATGGAGAAGCGTGAATCACTTCACAATATATTATCTTTTTAAACTAATACTTGAGAGGAGTTTTAACGGCTCTCCTATTCGAATCGAAATTTTACACCTAGAAAATGAATGTGGAGCAAACCTTTTCAGATTTCAGATTAATTCTAGATGTAATCAAATCATTTGACCAAATAATGACACAATCGATGGAGAGTTGATATATATGTTAAACAAATCAAGCCAGTCTTCCCTTTATAGATTATCCAAGTAGTATTAATGAAATGAACTTCCAACAAAATAATTTGCAATTTCTTTATCTTCGAAAAGTCCTTAATGCAAGTATCCTGTCTGAATTTGTTCAGAAGATATTAAGAGATTCGGGCTTAAACCTATACATGATGTAGGATGCAAACCACCAGGATTATCAACGTACGTACAAGTGATCTTACTGTCTCCCTGCATGTGTATCAGCAATAAGTTGAAGTTCAACTACAATTTTTAAAGGCTTAATTTACTAATGCAACTAAATCGCTCTCACTTTGATCACAATAAAGAAATAGGTTGGTGTGAGTGGTTCAACACTCTCATCCTTAACCAGAGATCTCGAGTTCGAGTCCTGGGAATAGAAAATTTGTTTGATCATCACTTTATCCCTTACTACCGATTCGGTCAGTTTTGGATCGGCCGAGAATATATAGCTTAAAGCGCTTTTCTCATGAGTTGAGATCCTCCTAAGACACCTCACGAGCTTACCAAAAAAAAATAAAAATAAAGAAATGATGATTTATTTAATCTCAAATATTTCTCTTGGAAACGATATGGTACATGTAAGTGAGGGAACTTGTGATGATATTGATGACGATGACAACAGCAACGCCAGTCCTTTGTGGTGCGAAGCATGGATTGCTTGCTCTTTAATTGTCATTTTCAAGTTGGATGGGAAGTATCTCGCCTTTGTTTTTGCATTGATTTGAATTGAATAGTGAGAGGTACGAAAAAACAACACTTCTTCAACTCGTGGTTATGAAGCTGTGGCTCGTACATATAATATGCCTTCAAATATATGCTTTTCTGATTGAGTATAAATACAAAGTGATAATTAATCCATATGACCAAGGTTTTTAATAGCCAATTGCAAGTTATATTTGTTTTTCTCATTTATTACAATACTCAATAATTCAAAAACTCAATTGGTTCATCCGTAAAAATCTTGATCGTTCTAATTTTTCAGCTTAGTTTTTCAATTTTCGGTTTAATTTATTTTAATAACTCTTGTTAATAAAATCGATCAATTTTATATTAATTAATCGGTTAAATTTCATAAATTAACAAGTTTTTATAATTTAAAATAAATTAATTAGTTTTATTTAACAAACTTTTTAATTAATTAAACTTTAAATTCTTTGATAGGTAAAGATAATATCTTTCTATCATACTTCAAATTCTTTAATTTTATTTAATATTTAACCGATTTTATAATGATCTAGTACCGGTTAAACCTTTTAAACCTAAAACTTCTTGCTTTACCGGTTTAACTTTCGGTCTGATTTTTAAAATATTGATAATTCCAATGGAAGCACATCCTAATTAAGGTTTATATACCCAGTATCAAAGTTTTAAATAACGGATTACAAGTCGAATTAGCAAATCTCAATTTACAACGATTGCTTATGATTCAATTTCCACTCGGCCACTTCTACCTACTACTGGCATGTGGTTGATGGATACGGATAAAACAGGAAACAATGTCCATCCCTTAAACAACCCTTCCACCCTCCAAAAAAGAAACGACTATTTGGCTATCATGTCAATAGCTTTAGCTCAATACAATTGCTAACTTGAAGCCCTTCTCTATTTCAACTTTATATCATTATAAAAATTTAAACTCCATTCTGCCACCGGAAATATCAGTTGTGAACTTTACAACAAAGAGGATTCAGACTTCCTAAAGGTAATACAAAAACAGTAGCACATCAATCCAATAGCACAAACCTATATGGTCATGTCAAGGCGTGGCGTTTGTAAAAGTGTAAGCCCATTATTCTAATCTTACAAACTTTGAGTTAATTGACAACTTTGAGCCCCTCCAAGTTCAGCAAATGTTACCATTTGATACACTTTGAATGTCAACAATGAATCCTTAATAACTTTCATGTCTATGTATATTCCAAATCGTTCACATGTAGATGTAAAAGTTGGTGTACACGATAATTTATACAATGCAATCAGTCTATAATGCTTGCTTCACAGGGTATGTAAGTCCAGAAAATGGACAAGTTTCCTCTCACAAGTTCATATAGACCAACCCTTCTCCCTTAAGATAACTACACCTCTCACACTCAAGGTCTATCCTAACCCCAGATATGCATGCCCACACCAAGGACCAGATCAATCCAAGAATTCAGCATTATGTCAGAAAATGAATAAAAAATGACCCAGCACGAACGCCCATATCCAATTGATGTCAAGTGGTGGTTTAAAATTTTCTTGTAGAAACTGGTGAAGTTCCTCTACTACCAAAGTAAGATATTCTTCTTGTGGCATTAGAGTGCTTGGAACCTCAGATGAATTTGTTGATCCCTTGGCTTTTTTAAGTGCTTTTCCATCTCTGCCTAATCTCTTTGGAGATCCTGGATTTGCTACAATCCAGAAATGGTATCTTTCTATCCAAACTTGCAAAGAGTTCAAGGAATTCATCCCGGCATTGAACTGAATCAAGGAAAACAGTCAAGAAAGCAGTAGGGGCATACCAAACGCCTTTCCTTTTAGTTAGTGCACACCTAATTTCAACATCTGGGGTTAATTTCCTAGAATTTTCATAAATGTGTGAATCGTACTGGGATTCAATCACCTCCATGTTCTTTACATGTTATACATCATTTAACACGAAACCAGGCCCTTGGATCCCTAAGCAGCCAGTACCTGGTAGTTGAAGGATAATAAAAATCCTTTTATTCCAGATCAGCAAATGGTAGGCATACCGACAAGATGCTGACAATCTGTTTTTATATTGAAAGCTATGTAAAGGCTCATTGAGCTGGAGCAAATCCATGCTTTGGTTGAGTATCATACCATCCACAAAACAAATATCCTACTATGGGGACTGTTAGTCTTAACAGTGAAAGGACATCCAACTACACAGAATAAATCAATTAAGTGGTCAAAAAAGATTATCCTGACATCCACGTGAATGATAGTGAGATCTCGGTATCATGCATAACTCCATTATTTTGTCGCAATCCATTTATATCTATACGTTGATAGTGAAATAGAGCATACCAAGTATACAGGATGGTATCTCGACTGAATGCAATTGGAAGGGGACCAGCAATGTAGGAGCAACGGCAGTGTGGCTGTTGGCTCTGCCAAACCCATTTTGGCATCATGAACTATTCTTGTGGCAGCACAAGCTCCTCCAATGACCACAAAATCATCTACTGAATGAACCACACAAAATTTTGGTAAGAATTAATAATTTTCGAATAGAGGATACCCCATTTAAAGAAGACAAAATATCTGTAGCAAGTTCTGTGCAATAAAAAATCAGATTTAGGAAATTATGGGGGATAGAAAAAGATCAAAGGAACATACATGGCCCTGAAGATTGAACAAACATTGTTAAGTACCACAAAGAATATGCCACCAGAAAGGTTAGGAAAATGTAGAAACACATTGATAATAATGCAATGATTTTTAATCAGAAGAATATTATTATGAAGTCCAGAAATACTGCACCTATTAGAGATGAACAGAATACTCAACAGATGTCAAGGAACAGATGTCTAGGTCTATAATATCAAGAATCAACACAAATATCCACCTTCTTAAAGATTTGGAAAGTTTCTATCTATAAAGTTTTGAATAAAATCATCATTAAACTATAGTCAATCATCACCACTAGTTCGAACAAAAGTATTTACTTCCCAAAGACAAGCCTGTCAAAACCTA
The DNA here is from genome assembly GCA_029891385.1 of Erythroxylum novogranatense. Lineage (NCBI taxonomy): Eukaryota > Viridiplantae > Streptophyta > Magnoliopsida > Malpighiales > Erythroxylaceae > Erythroxylum > Erythroxylum novogranatense. The sequence goes on from CM057233.1 coordinate 70,986,368, forward strand.
AAGAAAGTTGAACTTGACTTATATTTGATCTCCTGTATGAGAAGGAAAATTATCGAACCCTTAAATTTGGCAAATTCAGACAATTAAGCCACAAAAGTTAACATAGTGAATTAACATACATGACTGACATAAATGCTAAAATCCATATACAGATTATAGTGCAAACCCGCTTGGCAGAGAAAAAAAAACAATTGATGTGAAAACCTGCTCCTCCTCCTCAAAAATCATAATTACCAGGCTAACATGGTCAATGGGGATAGGGATTTTGATACGATGTGTTCGTACTCTCTTCAACAGCATATGATGCCACATGCTATATGTTGCCCCACTGTCTTGACATGTACAGTTTAATTGTCTGTCATTTTCACATCTGAGGACTCAACTGAGTGTCCTATAAGACAAGGGTCATGGTTATTGAAGCTAAGTTTAGATCTTTCAACATGGTTTTTCCTAAATTGAATGAAAAAAGAGCGGGAAATAACAAATAGATTATCCCTCATCATATTGAAACAAAGAAAAATCTCTAAAGCATTTTACAGCATGATGACAAGGAGAAGAATAAATTAACAGTTTGAAGTTTCACAATCACATCAAAAACACATGCCTTTTCAAGTCTTCTACATCTTTTGGGTTGAGGGTTTTGCCATTTAATAACCATTTGGTATTGCAAAATATTTGGACATAAGCTAAAAAGGATGCATCCTCAGTGCAATGGTAATTAAACAAGAGCAAAAGCAATATAAATGCACAACACACAGTGCATCACATGAAAAGTACAGAAACATACTCGGGCTATCAAGCATGAATAAAGCATTACACCAACAAATACAAATATAATTAGCACATTGCGTTAGTTTCCTGCAAAGTTCCATGAACTATGTGGTGAATTTATGAAGCGAACCAAAAAGTTCTAATATCAACATTGTAATTCATCTTTGGCCGGTCAGGGTACTCAAACCAGGCCAATCAACAATAGTTGCCTGCCAATTGATTTTTCCATCTCATTGGGCAATGTCATTGGCCACAGACCTCCATTCTTCAACGGTGAAAACATCAGAAATAGCTGATACCACAAGGATATTTCTGTTGGATCACAATTTCTCTAGCATGTTCTTCATCATAGATGCCTATATTTGTCTTTGAATTTCCATAAGCAGTTATTTGACTGAAAGCAACTGAAAAATTCGTAAGCAAAATGAACACAACCTAGCTTTAAAATTTGTATCACAATTGAGCAATAAAAAAATACAATCCTGTTTATAATTGTTAGTTGAATGTCACTGGATACACCATACCACACAATAGCCATATATCTGCAATTTCAGAAAGGGACGCAAAATTGTTTATAGAGGCTCTTGGGAACCACATGTTAACCTAGTGCTGGTTCTACGACAAAAGCATGTGATATTATGGTTCTCAAACCATTGTAACGTAGGGTCCTGAACAATTAGTATGCCATTTTGTCCCAGACGTGGCTAAAAAACACAAACACTATGTACCCCATTGCACAAGGTTTCCTCGCTTTGCGAAGATCAGGAGAGAGTCATCATTGTACATAGCCTTCCCTTTGTCCCAGACGTGGCTAATAGCAATTAAGGACAGGTTATTTCCTGAATGCCAGAAATTTTTGGTATTTTTGCAATGAGAGAACATATAGAAACCAGTCACTTTTCAAATTGGTCATCTTTGCAACATAAAAAATTAACTGGAAAATGCAGGCAGAAAGATTGAAAACATCTTGGCTTTTCAATTCATAAAGCTACCAATTTTTTATCTAAACACCAGATTCCTTATCAGTGTTTGGCCTAGTGAAATCTTGGATTTGGAGCTTGAAAGGGAAATTAGCAAACCATGATGCGAACTTTTCTAATGAAAAGACCCCGGTAAATGCAGTCCAATTGCAGAGCTGCATCACTCAACGCAACACAGGCAATCCTATCTATTCATTATTTTAATTGTGATTTATTGAATACTTCAATCCTCTTCTCTAAGAAAAGTGAGCAAATTCTCAATCCCGTTATGAAACCAAAGCCCTTAACATCACAACTTCGACGAGTGGACCAAACTAAACACAATCAACTAATTAGGCCGTCTGAAATGTTCTTCCAGCTCTTAAGAATAGGCTTAAATTAACAGGTCTCAGAAATCATTGAAAACCCCCGTCAACACTGAAAGTATAAGATCTTGAGATAAACGAAGAACAGAAGATAAAAGCAAACTCCTTTAATTAACCATTAAAGATGAGAACTAAAGTTTACCTTGAACCCCGTGGGAAGCTTATCGGCGAGAGAGAAAGTAGATGAAGAGTAAGCCATGGTTGTTGATGGGGTTTGTGGGAATGAAGGGTGGTGGAATTGGGAAAGTTGGAAGTGTCATCGGAGTGGAACCACCAGAGTCATAAAATCCACTCAGATTTTTGGTCTTCCACAACAAAAAGTCAGAGGCTTCCTCCCTCTTTGGAATCAGAGAGTCATAACCTAGGCCCACTTTCCGATTGTTTTTGGTCAAAGACCCTCGTGCAATGCCTTGAAATTAAATATAACAAAAAAGGAATTACTACAGAACATTACAGTATAATGAATATAATAAAATTGGAAACTATCCATCCCATCCCGCCTGAGCTTAAGCAGAATTTCAACGGAGTGAATATAAAATAATTTATATTTGATAATTGCAATTCTATATGTTTGAATTTGATAAACAAAATTAAAATACGTAATAATTATAAATTATATTTTGAAATTAAGTAATTACAGAATTAGTTAAAATGAGATTATATTTTTAAGATTTGAAAATTGATTTGTGTGATGTGAGCGCAAAAGAAAATGATTACGTGTCTGTTTGGTTCAACTTTTGGAAGGTTCAAAAGTATTTTTATTTACAACAAAAACTGTTTTTTAAAAAAAGTGAGTGTTTGGTAAAAAACTTCAAAAGTACTTTTACAATATAAACATCTTTTTAAAAAGTCAAAATTTCCAAAATTTAGCTTTTTTATTAGCAATGTTACAAATCCTGTAAAGAAATGGGAATGGGTTGCTTTCATGACCCAGAGAACACTTCCCTTTATGTTCATTCCTGAACTCAATTTTTTTTACCTTTCCATTTCAAGTCATTTTCTTAATTTCTCTTTCTGTCAACCGTTTTCTTCACAACGGTTACCAGAATTTGGATCATTGATCTAGACCTTAATTTTCTTCTAAGGTGCTGATTTCCTGATGTCCATTGTCCACTCAAACCGTTGTTTCAGCGGGCCTTTTTCCTCCTATAAAAATAGATCCTTGAACCATCCCCAGTGACTGAAACCCGCTTCTACCTCTAGCCTGATTGATATTCAAGTTTCGTCACATATGACAACCCCCGGCCAAATCCTCAGATTCTTTGCAATCCTACAAGACACAGCTAACTCTTCACTGTGCATACTCATCCAACTTCCCCTTCTATGTCATGCTAAACACTCCCAACTTCTGGGACAATTTCCTTCAACCCTAAGCCTCACGCTTATTTCCTTTGGTTTCTTAAAACCACGCCTGTAACGTTGTCAGGTTTTGCACCAGCTACGAAATTATAGGTCATCTCCTCAACTTCAATTACGTTTCACGCAGGATTTTTCTTGATTCCCTTGAAAGTCGTCCGTCTTCTCACAGATGCCATAAACTTCAATTTCCAGGCACTAGCTCCTGGCTCCGCTAACTTGACATCATCATCAATGCTACTACAACCAAGAAGCATTCATTTGTCAGATAATAGCATTTGAACATACAAAAGAATACGCATTTTGGAGCTGACCTGCTCGACCATATCAATCATTCATACAGCATATATAGCCTTAAATAGAAGGCTTTATGTTGTACGTGTGCTCATTTATTGAACTGTATACACATGCATATTCTCGGTCAACCAATGCAGCATGACTACAATCATATAAAAAAGTGTCCATCAGCTCTAATTCGAGAAAAAGATACGTTGCTTCTTCTCCATGAAGTGCATCCAAGTCCAAGAAGTAACGCTCTTCTTTTCAGGCAGTCGCTCAAAGATGACTCGGTCCATTTCCAGACTTGGGTTAAGGATTGGCGAAATCCAACCAAAGCCAGCTTTGTCAAATGTACCTGTTCAGGATACGGACAATATCAAATGCTCCTGCAGCTTGTACAAACGCTAAGAGAGCTACGCTGGTATATCAAATGCTCCTGCAGCTTGTACAAACGCTAAGAGAGTGATGCTGATTTATCAAATGCTCCTGCAGCTTGTACACACGCTAAGTGAGTTATGGTGATCTTATTTAGTCTCACCCCCTCGCTTCTCCACTCCCTAAAGTAAGAGATAAAGCTTGACAATGCAGCTGAATTATATAAGCTATCCTGGCACATTCTCCCTCATCGCAACGAACAAAGCAATGGGGTTCATCGAGGCCTCGAACCATCGTATTTCACATGAAGGCAACTGATGTGACTGAAACGCTCGCAGACATAGTGAAGACTATGATAAGAGTTACACCACCCATGCAACTAGAGCCTGTCTTGAATAGGGTTGATTGAATTTGCTTCAGAAACCTCAGAGTCTAGCAGTGGTTTAACAAAGAAAGTGAAGTGATTTTGCACTGTCCAGTACTGATATGTCTCTATTTACTAGTAACATCAGTAATTCCCCAGCTTAACAAACCAACATGAAGATAATGTTGGCAACATGATCCGCCGTACGACGAGACAGAGAACCGACAACGTTGCCGCCACTCACACAGAGTAATTATGAAAGCCGATATGAACAACCAACTCCAGCCAACAAATTAAGCAGAAGCCAAGTCGTGAAAAACACTGGTACCTGCCACCTACTCTTTTACCCTGTAAAATGGATGATGACTCTGAGTACTGTATTTCATCAATCCCCTTCTGTTTATTTCACCCACCTTCCTAACATTTGCTTGGTTGGTTGGTTAATCTTGTTAACTTTGGCGCTATTATTTGCTTCATGCTTGATACTTATCAAAGTCTCCCCCTCATCCAACAGTACCTATAAAAGTAGATCCTCTCTTAATCAGGTATATCGGTGGAAGTTAATTAATGGAATTAAACATAACGGAACAATTTATATTATAATAAAATTTAATATAGCGAAAAATTATTTAGAAGGACGAGAGAGTTCATAATATAATATAGTGAAATGTTATTTAGAAGATGAATGAAATGAAATATAAAATATAATAAATGACTATTATATTCCCGATATTAAAATGGTTATTACAGAAAATTTAACGCTATGATTTTAAAATAGAAATCATATCCAAATAAAAAGTCACGGCTCAAGTCACAATCTTGACAATTAATATATATATAATTTTTCTATTTTAAAATAATAAAATTTAATAAAAGTTTTATTATTTTATTATTAATTATATACAATGTATTATTAATTATATAAAATATTATCATTAATTATTTAATAAATTTTATTTTATTCTATTACATGTGATTTATATTTAAAATAATCTATTTATATTTTATTTAAATAGAAATATATACAAACAATTAAAGAATACTTTTATATTTTTATTTTCATTAATAAAATTTTATTAAAATTTTTACTTTATTATTAATTATATACAATTTATTATTAATGAAAAACCGAAAGGGGTTAATTATTTTTGCAGACTATCCACAAATTATTTTTCCGCACAAGTAAATCAACAATCACAAAGGCGAAAATAACGAAGACGTCGACGTTTGGTAACGCAGTTCGGCACACCTTGCCTACATCTGCGGGGCTCTTACCCAGCTTAATCACTTTCACGAAAATACAATAGTTTTACCCAAGGCTTTATTGAGCCGACACCACTCAACCCTTGACACTATCACTCAACCTCACTTCTCGTGAAAGAATTTCACACCCAATAGTACGACCGCCTCGTACTAACCTCAACAGATGATTTTCTCAACAATATTTGATAATAAAGATAAGAAATAAACAACTCAAGTGAACAATTAAATAAGAACAAAATAATAATACACTTGAGAAAAAGAAGACAACTTTTCGAAAGGTTAAGCTCCACTGAAATAGATCTGGAAGTCGTCGCAACACCAATAGGTTGACTCACATAAACACCAACATGAAGCCACAGAATCCCAGAAGACCAAGTCCGAAAAATAAACGCTTATCTACAGTGTTTGACACTTAGAACACGTGCACAGCCCAGATAAACAAATCTGGAAAAATTCAACACCTTAACCCACTTCACTGCAGATCTCACTAAATCACTACGCACGCTATTCAACTTTCACGTCCCCATCATACACACCACTGCAGTCTTTATTATATTGACAATTAACGCACATCCACGTCCAGTCAATGTTCAACAATAATAGGAGACTAGCAGGTTAACATCGCAAGAAATCTTTGAGTGAAAATGCCCAAATGAATTTATACGCGAGGCAAAATTTAAGATGATGATTAAATAAAAATAATTTGAAAATGTAATGAAATAATCATCGGTTGGGAGAAGAACTAAGATGAAATAACTTTCTTTCAGATAAGATAAAAATAGTTTATATGTCTACTAATGACGTCTGCAAAGATAAAGATATGTTAATCTATAAGTTTTTAATGTGTGCTTCATAAATTTCCTAGTCTGAATTATTATGTGCCATTTTATCCCGCGCATGGTATTGGATAAGTAACTCATCTAGCTGATTTTGACGATTATATGTCTCCTTTATGGCATTTTACAAATATCTTTTTACGTCAAGTAATGGAATTCATATCGGCATTAAAGGCAAAATGCAGCATAGAATAAGGAGGGAACCTATAAAAAATGTTGCATAAAGATAAAGAAAGGGTTTTGTTCACATTATAAATTGAAAAATTAGGATGAAAAAGTAATCGAGAAAAGAATCGGTTCATCGACCGAGCAGTTGTTCTTTGTTTGTTGAAATAGAAGAAATAACCTCGACTATTGCTATCTTTCCGGAATGGAGAATGTGATGTATTTAGGTTAAACAAGAAGAAGGAAATGAAGAGGCAGGAATTGTTTGATTGAAGTTAGAGGAGAAAGGATATAAAGTTTAAATATAGAGTTGTTAGGGACCATATGGAAGGTGAGACTTGAAGAGTTGCGCATTATTAAATAAAGGTCAAGACTCAAATGATTTTCCTAGTTTGTTTACTTCGCAATACGTTATTGGTAGTATTTGACATTATTATAGCAGTTAGAAGATTATTCGATATAACGAAAAGACGCCTCGATATCCGCTTTGTAGATTTGATTAGTCAATTCAGATACTCCAAGAAGAATTATGGAATTGGTAAGTCAAATTTAATCCGAGTTGGAAATGACATCAATCAAGTATTTTAAATAAAGAATAACAAGAGCAAGCTCAAAGAAGCAAAAATACGTTGAAGTAGTAAGACGTTGAAAAGCAGACGAAAGAAGAAAAACACTTCTGCAATACGTTATTGGTAGTATTTGACATTATTATAGCGGTTAGAAGATTATTCGATATAACGCAAAGACGTCTCGATATCTGCTTTGTAGATTTTTGGGGTTATATGTTTTCCAAGAAGGATTAGTCAATTCGTATACTCCAAGAAGAATTATGGAATTGGTAAGTGAAATTTAATCGGAGTTAGAAATGACATCAACTGAACTGCTTTAAATAAAGAAGAACAAGAACAAGCTCAAAGAAGCAAAAATGCGTTCAATTAGTAAGACGTTGAAAAGCAGACGAAAGAAGAAAAACGGACGAAAGTTCAAAAGTAGATGAAAGCAAAAGCAGTTGTTATACTGGATAGATAATCTAATAGAAAATCTTCAACAAAGCAGACGCAGACGCAATACTAAAGCAGACGCAGATGCAAATAGTAAAACAGACAAAGACATGAATAACAGACGCAGGAGAAGAATCAAGAAGTAGATGCAAGAGTCAGTTCGAGTTAGTTCTGAAGTCAATCGATTAACTGTTTTTTAAAGATTCAAGAAACAAGAATCAAGAAGCAGTTGAAAGCATTGAGTGTGGAAAAATGGTGGAAAGAATGAGACGAAGCAGAGAAGCAAAAATAAGATTCAAACCCCGTTTGAGTTTCAAGATTCTGTACAAAAAAGAAGCAGATTCTAAGAAAATAGCAAGCACTGAATGAAGAATGTTGTTATACTGGACAGATAATCTAATGGAAAGATTGTAACAATGTTGATCTTTCTTGTAGTCATTCATAATGTGTGAATCAGTTTTGGGTAAGAGCTATTGAAAAGCGCATTGAACTTCAAAAGAAGACGGAGTTGAACAGAGAGGAGTTGGCATTCTCTTTCCTTGTACATATATTTTCTCATCGAAAGGAACTCCTCTGTCAAAGCAGAGGTTTCGTGGATTATCACCAGAATCATCTACTTTAATCAAAATGGATGCGCAACAAAGAAGGCGTAGTGTGACTTGGATATGAGCAGATTCATCGTCAGTCTCTGTCCATATAGCTAGGAAGTCTACAGCTTTGTAAAGTTTTAGGAGGCGTAGTTCAGCTTTGAATAGTATAGTAACTGCACATATCTCTTCGTGCTATTTTTCAAGAATGTGACATATCGCTTTGTAAAGTTTTATGCTCTAACTTTTTGTGCTTTATGTCTTACTTCAGTCTGCATTTCGATTTTCAATATCTGACTTTGTTCGTTTCACTTCTATCGTCTCGCTTCTTAATTGGGAGGTGATTTGCTTATTCTAGTTGAGAAAGTAGACGAACTTAAAAATAGATGGAGTTGAAAAAGTAGACGGTTATAAATATGATTGAGTTGAAAAGTAGACGGTTAAAAATATACGGAGTTGAAAAGTAGACGGTTAACAATACAGACGGACAATAAGAAAATTAGACGAAGATATAAAGATGATTTAAAAGGCATTTAAACACAAAAGCAGAGGAATCGTAAAAGGCAGCGGAAGTTCAATTTTCTTCCGAGAGAAGTAATGAGCTTTGATTTAACTACATCAAATTTGCTATAAAACATAATGGATACTGGAGTAGGAAGCATTCATCTACATTGAACTTGAACAAGGCTACATCCCCTAACGAATTACCATGGAGAATACAAACGTCAGACGAAGACATAAAGATGCATTTAAAAGCGCATTTATACGAACACAAATGTATCGAAGCACAAAAGGCATTTAATCGAAAAGCGCATTTGAAGCTCAATTTTCTTGTGAGAGAAGTAACGAGCTTTGACGAACTACATCAAATTTGCTATAAAACATAATGGACATTGGAGTAGGAAACTCGAATGTAATAGAATTGATCCCGATATTAGGAAAACAATGGAGGGACGCCGACTTCGTGATTTTCGACTTGGATGTTCATGTAAATTGAACTTGAACATGGTTACATTCCCTAACGAATGACCATGATCGACGTGGAGAATGATAGACATGATAAATCTCCTCATATCCAAGTCTCTAGTACGTCTTCTTTATTTGAGCCATCCTTTTTCAGGACGACAACATGATAAATCTCCTCATATCCAAGTCTCTTGTACGCGGAGAGTTGGTGAACACTCATATTCTTTCGATATCAACAAAAGTCAACAGCAACAACAGAGAAACTCCAAAAACATCTGTACAGACCAAAAAAAAGCCTTAAAGAAGATTTACAAGTAACAGAGGAATAAACGTAACAGGAAGCGAAAAGTAAGAGCAATTGGTAAAAGAAGATTTGCAACTAACACAGGAAACCACTGTAATATCACCAGCACTGTCAGACAGAAGATACAAGAGAAGGTGAGGCAATGAGCAAGAAGACACTATATATAAGCAGTCACAAGGGCATGCATTGTGGTACCGTGGGAGTGGTCGCGTGACAAAATATTGCATCGATGATTGGGTCGAGATGTGTGTATAGCGACAAACGATGTAATGTGAATGACAATATGAATGAATGAAAAGATAGAAACAGATATAAGTAGTCACAAGGACATGCATTGCACGACGCCACTGCCTGACAAAATATTGCATCAGAAGATTGGGTCAGAAGATTGCGTGTATATCGCGCGAAGAGACAAGATAAAATATTGCATGAGAAGATTGGGTCAGAAAATTCGGGTAATAAAAAATTAAAGTTTAAGATTTGCATAGTATCAAATGAGGGGCAGTACTGGAAGATGATAGAGTGAAACAGAAACGATTTTTCTTGAGATACGTAAAAAATAGTTAACATGTGTAGGGAGAAAAATATGCGATGAAATGTTATTATGATTATATGTGTAGATATCATAAGAAATATATCTATTAGTGATTCACGTTTATCATTTTTTCGCCAAGGTGTTGAAGATTTTCCATTAGATTATCGAAGAAATATATATATTATTGATTCGTATTATTTAATATCGAAATGTAAATAGTATTATTCCTATTAGGTATAATAAAATTTTTCGCTTATATTAATAAAACAAATATGCATCGAACCGTTATTATGATAATATAAAAATATGAATATATGAATGAAGTTGAATAATAATAATGAATTTAATAATCATGATAAAATATTTAGAAACCGATATTGCAAATGAGAATAAATATATGAATGAAGTTGAAAATTAATCATTAATTGAATAATCATGAAAAATCATTAGAAACTGATATTGCAAATAACAATAACATCAGAAGGTCGTGAACCAACTGTTAAGTCAAAATGAATTCACATTTATGATTTTGATTAAGAACAAATACTCAGTAGAAAAATAGACAGAGAAAGAAAGATAGACGGAGAAAGAAAAATAGACTAAGTAGAAAAACTGACGGATAATGAAAAAATGTATTAAGTAGAAAAACAGACGGAGAATAAAAATGCATTTAAGTAGAAAAAGCAGACGGAGAAAGAAAAAATGATTTAAGTAGAAAAGTAGACGCATATGTTACTACAATTGCATTTGAAGACAGAGGGAGAAGGATGATCGATCCACATTACCCTTTGACTTGCAAAATAGGAATAAATCATCTACGTAGAGAATTGAAGGAGTAATGCAAAGAAGTCAACGAGTTGAAGGAGATGGTTAAAGAATTTTAAAAACAGAGACGAAGTTAACAACACAGATGAAGTTGACAAAGCAGACGGAAGCACATTCAAGAATCAGTTTGAGTTTGTTACAGAACTCAACTGGATAACCGTTCAAGAAGAAAGAATGAATAAATAGTTACAAACGAAAGTTATAAAAAACAGACGAAGTAGAAAAACAGACGGAGAAAGAAAAAAGACGAAGTAGAAAAGCGATTTAAGCCAAAAATGTACTCATATGTTACTACAATTGCATTTGAAGAACTGTGGGAGAAGGATGATCGATCGAGAGGTGTATGTTAAGCAACCTCCGCTGAGGATGTTAGGAATCGAGATCATGTCTGTAGATTTCATAAAGCGTTATATGGTTTAAAGGAAGCTCCTAGAGCTTGCTATGATCGTCTTAGTACTACAGCCTTGGTATGATCGTTTTAGTACTTTTATCTTAGAGTGTGGTTTCGAAGAGGTCAAGTTGATAAGATGTTGTTTAGGAAGAATTGTAAGAATGAGTTTATTTTAGTACAATTTTACCTAGATGATATTATATTTGGTGCTACGAGAAAAAAGTTGTGCATTAATTTTGAAAGCTTGATCAAAGATGAGTTTGATATGAGTATGATAGCTGTCATGTCTCTTTTAAACATATTTCAAAGTTTGCAAAACGTGATTTGAAGTGAACAGTCGAGCTAAAGTAACGACAAAACTAACGGCGTCAGAAACAGTGATCTACAGCTGGTAACTTCTCTCATAAGAGTTCTGGAGGGAAAGTGTGATAGTCTCGAGGATTTTAATGAGTCTAGAACACACCGGACTATATCTGTACAAGTAGCCTAAAAGCAAAATCTTTACGGTTATTCTCATCTCCAGACGGTTCATTTTGCTTTCCCAATTCTCTCAAACATCCAACCCTAAAAAGCTCAGCAGAGTCAGTTTTTCGTTGTGAAACAATGGAGGAAGCCATGATATACGGAAGACACGTGGATTTCGAGTCATTGAGGAATGATGGTATGGATGTGGAACCAGAGATTGTAAGCGCTGGTTGGAGGAACTTCTTTGAGGTACGAGAACCAGTATACACAAATGAGGTTTTCGATTTTTGGAAGAATGCTCAGTTAGTAGACAACACTGTAGTATCATCAGTAGATGGTATATCCATTGTTGTGACAAAGGAGTTAATAAAGAAGGTGACCGATTGTCCGTCAGTTGGTAGGACTCTCTCTACCAAGGCCGGATGGATGTCCGAAGTCGGTATGAAAGAGGAAGATGTCAGAAAACAATTATATGGAGCCAATGATCCATGGGAGAGGAAGACCTCTAGTTTGGTTCCGGGGAGGATTTCTATGCAATTGCATTTAATTGCATTTTACCCAGAGAAGGTTCAAGGCATTTGGTGACTAAGTTGGATGAACAATGCTTGTTTTACTTGCTAAATCACAATCCCATTGACTTACCATTCTTAATCCTTCATTACATGATTAAGGGGATGAAGGATTCAAATAGTTACCCTTATGGGATGCTTCTGACAAGGATTTTTAAGGAATCCGGTATCGTTCTACATCGAGGATATAGAAGGACTATTGATGTGAAGAGTAAGATTGATGCACACATACTACGACGAATGGGTCTGAACACAGTTATCAAAACAGAAGTCGACTCTTCAAGAAGAACAAGGACTGAGGGGGAACGTGCAATGAAGAAGACTCCGGCTTCAAGTTTTGAAGGTCAAGTGAGTATCGATCGCTCATGGATAAAATAAGGAAACCTGTCAGAAGACCATCGATAAAACAGACGAGTCCTCAAATCAAGAAAGCCAATCCCGGCGACGTAACAAGGTGGGCTAAAAGACAAGGAGAAAGTCTCGTAAGTCAAGCTATAAAGAAGGCAAAGAGAACACCGAGGATTTGATCGTCAGCAACAAGAAGAAAAGAATGCCAGAGAATAGAGCGAGGCAGAATTCTCTTCATCTTGTGTACCTACAGCAGCAAGATCCTTAGTCTCTATTCTGGAAGAGGATACACCAACAAAAACCAAGGAGACCAAGAAGAAGAGAAAGGCGGAAGCCAGAAGAGAAAAAGCTCAAGCGGAGAAAACTTCAAGACTAACAGAGGCAGTACGGAAGACTGGTAGGAAAGTTAGTCGGAAGAAAGAAATCTCTGATGCTGCTGCAAAAGAAAAAGCAAATGAGCAAAGCAGACTTCAGGAAATCCCTGTCAAGCAACCAGTGGAGCTTAACCTGGTTCAGCCTACTCTTGTTAATGATCAACTTGAAGTTACAGCAGATTCAACTTCAGTGAGGATACCAGTCGAAGTATCTGTTGAATCTAGTCTGATCGTTCATGACTATTCAGAATTTTTAAGAAAGGATAAGCTTGAAGTCAGACTGGTTGAGTTTGTGACAAGAAGGAGTACTGCAATCGCTCTCTTTAGCCAACCCAGAAGACAAATAAAGGCTGTCTTCCAACCTATTTTGATAAATAGTGAGTCATGGCACATTTTGAATGAAGACGAAAGGAACTTCTATGATACTTTAAGGTACGCTGCTATAAGGCCATACCCTACTCAAATGTCCTCTCGACCGGTGCACTATTTATCCAAATACGTAACGTACTATAATAAAGGTTGTACCGACATACAGCCACGATATCCATTGAATTTCGATAAGGAAAATCAAGCTATTTCTGAAGAAGATAGTGATGATCCGTCCACGCATCAAATAGCGTAAGAAGTGCGAAAAATAAATGATGCATGCCTTTCTATAGAAAATAAAGATGATGCAAGTCGCAATTTATACCGATAAGCAAGAAGATTGTCCAGATGGGGAAGAATAATCACAGGACATTCATCAATTCCTTGTTCGCATAGCGATTCTGCGTATTAGACCCTATTTAATACAATCGCCTATTCAAGAAGAAGCGTTACTCGCAAGGAAGGCGATTCATCGATGTCGCTTACTCCATTTGACTTAGATCTTCCCGTCGATACGCTTATTTGTCCACCGTCTATTGTGTTTAATGAAGAGTACACTCCCATCTCTCGATGCTTATACTACTACAATTCCGCTCATTGTTCCTCAGCAGATGAAGATCAATCGCCTTACCAAAGGACTACCAAGATGAACTCAGAGATTACGCGGGAATTCAATGAGATGAAGGAGACGGTAAATGATCCGAAGAAGATGATGATGAATCATCAAGAGTCGCCGCCCTTAATGATTTTGATTATAACAAATAGGGGAGAACAGAATGAACAAAAGGAGAAGAGAGCAGACGAGAAGAGGATGTCCAGAAAAGAAGGTGTAAATGTATTTGATGAAGAAAGGAAAAGTCAAAGAAGAAGTTTAGAAGATAAGTTTTTTTTATTTCTTTTTCATAACATTTTATATTTTCTCTTGTATATAATTTGTTATCATCGAAAATGCGAAGATTGTTTAGTCTAAACGACTTTACTTAAAAATGATTTTGATGTATAACAAAGAAAACAAATAAAAAGGAAGTAAGACAGAAGAAGTCGAACAGAGACGAAGTCAATACAGACGAAGTCGAACACAGACGATGTCAACACGCATTTAAGTCGATGACGAAGTCGAACACAGAAGATGTCGAATACAGGCGAAGTCGAACACAGACGACGTCAAGACAGATGAAGCCATGCAGACGTAAAGGAAAGCAGAGGCAGACACAAACGCAAAGAAAACCAGACGGAGACGCAAACGGTAAGAAAAACAGACGAGGACGCCAGATAGAAAGCGTACGCAAGTGGTCGCCTCGATTTAGTTACAAAATCGAATCGATTAACTGCTTTAAAGATTCAAGAAACAAGAATCAAGAAGCGATTCGAGATGAAGGCTATAAATTCAAGTCAAGTCGAAGATTGTAAAGTTAGACAACGTGAGAAAAGTGATCGTAAAAGCATTATGCAAATTTAGCGAGAGCTATTTTTGTGTAACAAGTGTTTAAATACTTTTCTCGAGAATTTAAGATTAAAGCGTTATCATTACATAATTGTTAAACAAAGTTTTGAGCAATTAGAATGTATCAAAATTCTAAAAAGAATTTTTTTGTACTTCTAACAAATGGCTTTGAAAGAATTTTCAAAAAGGAATAAACAATTCAACTCCCCTCGTCGTGCATTCTAATATTGTTTCTAAGTATTGTATTGACGTGTGATTCAGTTCATGTTCTTTCTTTGGTTGAAATAGAAGACGGAGTTTGATTGTTGTTGGAAACCATCTCTTTGGTGGAGGAGCTTGAGTGTGAAGGTGAAATGTCGAAAGAAATGCTGTCCTTTGTTCACGCTAAAGTTGGGTTTCTATTGCTTTTTGATTTGTACTTTGAGGAAGCAGCGTATCACTTTTTATAGTCTGAGATAATGGAGCCTTCGGAGCTGTTTTGGTTTATAATGCAAGATCCAAATCGCTGGTCACTGTTGGTATATTTTATGATCTTGTGTGACACTTGCATTATTTATGTGATATCTATCTTGTTTTTCTTAATAAATTTTTCGTAATCATATCTTAAGATGGCATGACCATCAATTTTGTCTTGATTTTGCAGAAAATAAAATTCCTGTTGATTAACCCCATCATTCAAGCATCTTAGATTGTTTATGTTATGTCTACTGAATATGAGTGGTCTAATAGCACACTTGTTTGCTTAACAGATGCTTAACCATGTCACTGTCTGTTTAACCATATTAATTGATCTTGTTTTATCAGGTACGAAGGAATAGGTATTGGCGTTTGCATCCTCCTTCTGCCCCACTTGAAGACATTGTGGATGATACATTGGTTACTATCCAAAGGGCCATTTTCTTCAAAAAACAGGTGTAGATACTGTAGTAGATGAACGTTTTCTGTTTAATCCACCTACTAGAGCCGATTTAATTGAGACGGCACTAAAGAACTTCATCAGGTGCTAACATTGTTTTTTTGTATTGTGATCATTGCTTGTTTTTGTTGGCTTTTAACAAGTTACATCAACTTGCTCATTTCTGTTTATTACTACAGATACCTAGAGGTGTCACGTGAGAAGGAGTTGACTTTGTCTGTTAGGGAGGGACTTGACACACTTTTAATGTATCTCTATAGAGCCTAACATCGTGTTAATGACATGCAGAAGCTTGTATGTTCAGCACATAGTTGTATCATGGTATGTTCTGCTTTCCTTTTGCTCACAAACCTGGTATTTCTTTCTAAAAGAAAGTTCATGCTCCATACGCATTATTGTCTTGGGAGATGGGTGTGACACTATGCTTCAGTCAATGTCCTTGTTCTTTAGGCTAAACTTATGATCAAATTTATTGTTAAACAAGATTCTAATTGGCTAGATGAAAGAAACTTAAAAGAATCGCTACATTCATTAGAAATGGGATTGGTTTTCCCATTCACCGAAAAATGAGGAAAATGCTTAGGCGTAGTCTATTTATCCGTAATTATATTGATGGTTAAGGTCGTGGTATGATTGAGAAAGAAAGACTTTACAAGTTGATTGCAACTATTCAATATTTATTGACAATATTAGAAGTTTTTGTTATCTATTGCATATTATTCTCTGGTTAACATGCTCTTAGTTTTTGCATTTTGAGTTGTTTGTTCCTAGTTAACACGCCTTAGTTTTTGCATTTGAGTTGTTTGTAGTTTCAGTAGTTAAACAAACATTTAATGCCACCGATAGAAATGAATGAGAAAAGGTAGTCGAAAATAGTGATAAAAAGTAGGGATATCATGGAGCTAATCGGTTTAAATGATTCTTTCTTGTGTATTTTAATTATTTTGGCAACACCATTGTTGTCCAACCAATATTGCTGGTTGTACAATGTAGGTCATGGGTTATTCCAGTAGAAATACTTTTATTTGCTCACTTTGTTAAGTCAAGATGACTTTACGTGAATATGATTTTGATATATAACAAAAAGAGATCAAATAAAAAGAAAAACAAAACAGACGAAGTGGGACACAGACGAAATCAACACAGACGAAGTTGAAACAGTTGAAGTCAACACAGACGAAGTTGACACAGATGAATTCCGACATAGACGAAGTTCAAATAGCCAAAACACAGACGAACTTGAAATAGACGAACCAAGAGACAGCTGAAGAAGACGCAGGCGCAGACGCAAAGCGAAGTAGACGCAGACGCAGACGCAAAGCAAAGCAGACGCAGACGCAGTGTAGACACAAGAGTCAGTTCCAGTTAGTTACAGAACTCAACTGATTATTGCTGTTAAAAGACGCAACGTAGAAGCAATGCAGACGCTTGTGTGCGAGATTTCAGGAGGATCCTAGAGAGTCTCATCTTATTGCTGTTAAAAGAATTTTAAGATATGTCGCAGGTACTACTTATCTTTGCTTAATGTTTGAGAAAGGTTAAGATTTCAGGTTAATCGGATATTGCGATGTGGACTATGGCGGAGATAGAATTGAAAGGAAGAGTCAAGTACAAATAATGATGAAAAAGGAGACGATGAAAACAAGACGGAAGTTTAAAAGCAAACTCAAGTTGAAAAGCAGATGCAAGCAAAACCAGACGGAAGCCAAAGTAGACGAAAGTTGTGCAAAAGTAGACGGGAGTAAAAGCAGACGATGGAAAGCAGAGGAAAGCAAAGCACGTGGGAATTAAGAATCAGTTTGAGTTAGTTACAAAAGTCAATTGAATAACCGGTTCTTTCAAGATTCAAGCAATCTCTGTTCTCGTCGTCTTCATCTTGCGAAAAACAGAAAATAATTGTAGAAGGTGAATCTGTCAGAGTATACGTGAGAAACCTATTACCTATGAATTGAAACGCCATCGGCATTTGGCAGAATCGCCATTATCATAGTAGTTAGAAGATTATTGATACAACAAAAACAGATGTGAAAGTGATCAATACATTTTGGGGGTTAGCGTGTATTTCCTTGCTACAAATAAATAATTATGACGGTGTCCAGAAGTCTATCACGTATGAATTGAAACGTCAATTTTTGTTTTGGCATACGTCAAAATGACTTCACATATACGATTTTAATGAATAAAAGATGAACAAAAACAAACGAAGTAGAAAAAGAGACGGAGAATGCGAAAGAAGAAATAATATGTTGACTTCGACTCTTATTTATAACCTTGGTGGTCAACTGCTTCTTCAATCTTGCTTCTTGAAGCTTGAAACAAGGAAACTTGTCACTTTTAAATGCGCTTTTCAAGTTTACGTAAATATGAATTTATTGTCCTAGAAATATCGCCTTTGGTTTTGATTTTATAATATATTTAACCATGTTGAGATTTAAATCGATTTCTCAACCGTTCTTCACTTAATGGTTTAGCGAAGCCACAATCAAAGTTAAAAAGGCGTCGAGAGTAACGGCAAGAAGAACGAGAAGTTACACTGGTAACTTCGTACAAAGAAAGTTCAAGGAAAATTTCGACGGTTGGGTGTCTCTAAATTAAATCTCGCCCCTTCACTCTCGAAGTTTCTACCTTCACGCACCACTCACAACGCTCTTTCTCTTTCCATCGGCTTCCTCTCCTCCACGGTTGGTTTATTAAGTATATATACTAAGGCGGAAACGGTTCGAGTACCATTAGCCTTCAGACGTTTTATCTCTCTCGCTCTCAAAATCCTATCGAACGAGATTACCATCAAGAACGTAGTATCTCAATCATTTTCAAATCGAAGCAATGGAGGGAGCTATGATGTATGGAAGGCATGTGGACTTCAATCTCACGAAGAGATACAATGGATATCGAACCGAGATTATTGGAGCCGGTTGGAGAAATTTCTTCGCAATCCGAGAGGATGTGTATCCAAATCGTATTTGATTTTGGAAGTATGCAGATGGTGGAAAAGACTATTGTCTCAACGGTGAGACGGAGTTACCATTATTGTTACAATGGACTTGATTGAGAAGTCGATGGATGTTCATCCGTTGAGAAAAGCTTTCTATCAATCGAAATGGATAACAATGGGCGGTTTAAAGGAAGCAGATGTTAGTAAACAACTTTATGGAGTGAATGACCCATCGGAAAGGAAGACCTCAAGTCCGGTCCCAAAGCTAGGGTTCTTCATGCGATTACGCTTAATCGCATCGTATCAAGAATGGGTTCAAGACACTTGGTAACTACCTTCGATGAGCAAAGGCTTATTCTATCTTGAACCACACACCAAGAATTTACCATTTCGATCTTTCATTATATGGTGAAACAAATGAAACATACAACTAGTTATCCGACGGCATGCTATTGACAAGAATTTTGAGAGAATCGGAATTGTCTTGGAAGTGGAAAACCCGAGAGTGCCTGTAAAAGCACTATCAATTTAGGTACTATAAATGTAATTGAGTTGAAGCATCTCAACAAGAGAAATGAAGATTCGAGAACAAAGCTAGGACTGACGGGGAGGAGTTACAGAAGAAGTCTCCTGCAACAAGTTGCAGATCTCAAGTGAGCTCAGATATGCGGATCAATGGAAGGAGAAAGTCATGTGGAGGACCTTCGTTGAAAGAGTTTATGCCTCAAGAAGAAGTTAGGCTTGTTCGGAAGATAACAGAAGGTGGATCAAAAAGGAAAGCAGAGGACTACATCCAATCTGCAGACGTATATGATACTACACTTACGTTTCTAGAACTCGTAGCAGATGATGATCAACCTTCTTTGCCTTCTGACGCGCATAATGAAGTACAAAGTTTACGTCAAGAAGTCAAAGAACAGAAGGAAATAATGAATCGAATGGAGAAGATGATGACAGACATGCAGGCTAGGATGATAGATATGCAGAAGATGCTGACAGAATTTATGCAGAGGCATCACCGTTAATCGTTTCTTATTATAACAAATAAGGGAGAAGAACAAGTTGTTATTGTATTCTCTATGTTTTGTTTTTCTTGTCTAATTTGTTATCATATATATATATATATGTGTGTGTGTGTACGACTTATGTGGATCTCTTCTCTATTGATCATCTCGAAGCTTCCTCCATCATCTTCTCGAAGCTTCCTCCATCATCTTCTCGAAGCTCTCGAAGAACAAGGTAAGAGTCAACTGAATAACTGTTTCTTTCAAGATTCAAGAAGAAAGAATCAAGAAAGCTATGCATTTAAAGTTATAAATACAAGTCTAAAATGAAGATTAATTTTTATGAAGTTCTGCATAATAAGCTAAATTACAATTAAAGGAACAAAAGTTTGTCCGAAAGACGATCGCATTTAATTAGCCGACAATTTGTTGCTATTTTTTATCAGAAACTGTTCCAAACATTCTCTGTAAGAAAGTTATATGTTCTTTGCTGGTTGAAATAGAAGACGTAAGTTTAATTGTTGTTATGTTCTTGCAATGAAGGATATGATGTATATAGGTTAAAGAAGAAGAAGACCAAGAATGTGGTAGGAATTGTTTGATCCAAGTTAAGAGGAGAAAGGTTTGAAAGTTTAGATATAGAGGTATCGGTAGGTGTGGGCGAGATCGCAAGATGATAAAGTGAAATGTAAATGATTTGTCTTGAGATAGGTTAAAATAGTTTATGTGTAAAGAATAGTTTCAAGAAGGATTAGTCAATTCAGATACTCAAGAAGGATTATCGAATTGGTAATCAAATTTAATGCGAGTTGGAAATGACATCAAGTGAACTGCTTTAAATAAAGAAGAACAAGAGGAAGTTAAAAGAAGCAAAAATAATTTGTGCGAAGAGAAAACCGAGAAGAAAACGAAAGCAAAAGCAGACGGTCGCTGAATCGTTAGTCCATATTACGAAGAAGAATCTTTGTCAAGAGATCGATGAGATAATTTAGTGGAAAATCTTCAACACCTTCGTTGATTGTCATTATTTCGCCAAGGTGTTGAAGACTTTTCACTAGATTATCTGTCAGGAATGTTTGCAGGCTACTCATCTTCATGATGATAGTTGCCAACCCCATAAGGAAGATGACATGGGGAGTGGAAGCGCTTCAAAGAAATTAGATGATATAATAGAAACTCCATCATCAAGAACCGGAGTTAGATGACGTTGAGGATTTTCCAGAAACCAGTGTATTGAAAAAAGATTGGAAGTATAGGAGTTCTGATCCAGAAGATCTAATTATTGGAGAGACCTGTCAAAGAAGACGAAGCTTGGATTTTATCCATGCAAGAGAAAAACAGAGGGAGTTGAAAAATATATGAAGTTGAAAAAATAGACGAAGTCAGAAAAATAGACGAAGTTGAAAAATAGACGAAGTCAGAAAAGTAGACGAAGTATGCAAAGAAATACAAACATAGACGAAGTTGATACATTACGAAGGTCGAGAACGCAGATTTAAGTTTACAACACGAACGGTTAACAAACATGCACGGTTAACAACACAAATGAACCGATAAAGCACACGGAAGCATATGCAAGAATGAGTTTGAGTTAGCTACTGACCTCAACTGAATAAGCATTGCTTTCAACATTCAAGAAGAAACAATCAAGAAGCAGTTAGAGACGAAAGTTTTAAATACAAGTCGAAAGTTATGAAAATCTGGGTTTTTTCCTATTACGACGAGTATCCATGAGTGATTGGGTGTCCGATTGCGCGCATATCGGTGCTACCGATGTGCTTATCCATTTGTGACGGCAAGTGGTATTCAAAGATCGAAAACCTTTTTCGAGACATAGTTTAGTGATGAAGAAGATTCAGGATTTTTTATGAAAATATCAAAAATCAATATATATTAAGCAAGCGATATAAGGGGAGATGAATTGAAACTAAATGGCACATATAGAAATAATTAAAGATGATGTTATAGATAAAATCAAGATAAAGTAAGAATAAAAAGCACCTGAGAGTGGTGAAAGTGAACTCTGCTGTAGTTCATCAGCATCAATTTTTGGCAAGAACAACAAGATAAATCGTTGCACCCCACCTGCAGACCGAGTGTTTGCTGGCTTCACGTGCAGAAGAAAGGTATCGCTTTTCAATTGTGCGTACACTTTCTCCAAGGGAAGATCTATGTTCTTATAACGGAGAATAA
The DNA here is from genome assembly GCA_029891385.1 of Erythroxylum novogranatense. Classification (NCBI taxonomy): domain Eukaryota; kingdom Viridiplantae; phylum Streptophyta; class Magnoliopsida; order Malpighiales; family Erythroxylaceae; genus Erythroxylum; species Erythroxylum novogranatense. The sequence continues at coordinate 71,008,345 of CM057233.1, forward strand.
AAAATGTCCTTTGTCAGTGGAATAAGTAGATGAAAATATTTCGGGCTGATTAAACTGGAAATGTAGATGAAAGAACGAAGGGAAAATATAACCTCATTGTAATATTTCATTGCTTCAACGGCGGTTAAGTTTAATAGTTTCTCAGCGAGGTCGCCGAAAATAGAAGCCGTTATAGTTCCGGTGTCGTCGGTCAAATCCATGTCGTATCGGCATCTGTTCAATAAAGTAAGAATAGTAGGGTAGGCAAAAAAGTAGTGCAGGTGACATGGAACTAAAAAAGTGATGCGAAAATTATGGAATAGACACGAAAGGAATAAGCAACAAATCGAAGATTGCAAATAGAAGGCGGAAACCTTGGCTCTGCTGTGCGTTTTTCTTTACAGTAATTACAAGTAAAGAGAACTCCAGATGCAGCAGCTGTAGACCGGAAGCATTTGTTGCATGCCATATACCAAAATTTTTGTAAAATGTGCTGAAAGGAAATTTTGGCTTCAATCCATGATATCTAAGGAAAAGTCGATAACAATGTTCAGAGGAAGAAGTTTCAAATTCAATATGTCACTGGAATATGCAGATGCGATTACCTTAGGGGTAGAATCTAAAGACATGATCTTGGTGATATTCTGGTGAGATCCAGAAGATATACGAGGATTATATGTAAAGTAAGATTTTCCACTGACGAGGTTTTTGATGTGGTTGTTATTTCGTTGTGCCTCGTAATATAATAATTATATAGGCGAAAAAAGAAAGAAATTTTAAAATTCCTATATAATTTGTAACAAAATGTTAGAAAGGTTATACGTAACATAATGGATTACCAATTTTTGAGATCGGCAACTTCTTGTATGGGTGGCTCAACGAGGATGGCTGAGTCGAATCACGTTGACAATGCAACAGCTAACATTTCAAAATCATTTTTTGAGATAGAATGAAAAGGGACAGAGTAAGATGTGTTATTATGAGCAAGGAAAAATACCGTTAAAGAAATTCACTTTGAGATTCGTGCAAACAATAACGGATGAGAGTGAAGTAATTCCATAATCTTCGCCCTCGTTCTCAACAAAACAATTCCAAAGCGATAGTATGACCGCTGATCCCTAAAAAACAAGAGATTACGAGAAGATGTTAAATTTGTTCATCTCGACACAAAATAGTAACAAAGATACAGAGTGAGAATTACTCTTTATTCATGATAACAAATTTTCGACAATTGAAGCTTTTCCGCCTCTCATGACATCTTTTTTTCCAACACTTCAACGACGATGGCTATAATATCTATCATGTGTTAAAGATTAATGTAATCACTAAGTGGAAAGTTTTGTAAGATTGTATGAAAAATGTATTAAGCGCCTAGCCAACAGATTTTTGCTTGTCGTCCACATAATCCATAAGACTTTGGAAAGGTGTGAAGTTGAAAATCGAGGATGATTGCATCGTCTTGTGTGAAAGTTCGATGACCGTGCGACTTGTGAGAATCCACTGTATGTTCAAATTTTCAGTTTGATACTGAAGGGGAATTGATTTGACAATTGCATTAGAAATGATATATTCCTGACACGGCTGTAAGATGTCTCCAATTCTTTGTATATCATTGTTGAATATGATACCCTCAACTTGCGATCCCTGTTAATTATGAAGAAATTATCGATAGGTAAGTTGATAAAATATGAAAGGAAAAAAGTGTAATTGATATACCTGAGAATCGCACAAGACAAACTTTTGTCTTTTAGTCGGTGAATTAACCGAAGCAACGACCTGTTGTTTTTGTTGGACCATCACTTGACAATACCATGATTGCGCTCCAGGCAAAATATTCTTCATCAATAAACGATTATCCATGCTGAAAGAAAATGTTGGATGGTCAAGCGAAGACAAATAATTATGCCTATAAAATCAAATTATGTGAACTGAGATAACAAACAAATAGTATACCTTGTCTTGTGAGGAAATTTGATGTTTTATAATTTGACTAATTCGAAAATTTCACGGAAAACAATATTTCTTGTCTTTTTTTCGAAGTCTAAAGATTGAAAAGTTCCAGGAATAATAAGAACTTTAATCGATTCAGAGTTCGCGCCCTTGACAGAGCTACATATAAGCTGTCTGTGTGAGAATACAGTTGACGGAGATAAATTCCAACATGATCAAGTGTTTGACCTTGGGATTTGTTTATAGTCATTGCAAAACATGTATTTAATTGAAATTGTGTTATGATGAAAGCAATTCCATTTTTTCGTTCTCCGAGATTGCAAGGGAATCTTAGGTATAAAATGATTTTTCCTTTGTGAGGTCCAAAACAATTTCATTTGAAATTGTATGATCTTTTAGTGTTCAGATATCAACCTTGTTCCATTGCATAATCCTTCCATTGATTTAAATTTCTAAGCATAATTGAGAGCCTTCTTTCAAAGAAAAGTTTATGAGGAGGTAGTCCTTAGGTTCAAAGAATTGAGAAAATCTTGATAATCACTTGATGTCCGCGATCAACCGTCTTGTCAAAACTCACATATGAATGCAAATCTCCGTTAATTTTGAATCATGATGTCATTAATTTCATCAACACAATTAGTCGTTGGACATAGCACGATCTGCTTATCATCCGACACGGTCGGATGAATATAAGCTTAGGTCAGGAAAACGTTTTCAAAGAACCTAGTAAGCACAATCAGATATTAGGAAAGTATAATCGTAATGGAAAAAAGATTAGTATGTAATTTAATGAAAAAGAAGCAACCTATGAATGATTCATTCTTGTTGTCGTAAGGAATAATGAGTTCATCCGGTAAACATATTTGATCTTGTTCATCCATTGGTTCGAGCCTTCTCCAACCCGCAATAAGAAATCACAAAATGTGGATTTGAGATAGCTCTCATAGTTGTCGTTAAACGAGTTTAGAGATATGGCGCAGAGATGTGAATTTAGAAGACTTGAATCAATGAGTTGTTGTTTCGTTGCTTGGTGAATAATCGCAATGTTTGGCTAAAGTCACCACCAAATACAACAATTTTACCTCCAAAAGGCTGATCGGAGTTCATTATATCTTGTAGTAAACCGTTAAATGCTTCGATGGCTTTCGTTTTGCCATGGAAGCCTCATCCCATAAAATAAGGCTTGATTCAAATATCAATTTTGCAACACCGCTCTGCTTGCTCAATCGACAAACTTTTGCTTTGATAAATCAAGGGGATTTTAAATCTTGAGTGAGCATCCTACCGCTTGGAAGAATTGACGAAGAACGCGATGTCGCCATCGCTATTGCAATGTGTCTCGTGATCGTAAATTTGCAAGAAGAGCTCGATATAAGAAAGTTTTACTGTTCCCCGGACCATTGATAAAATAACTGCGATCGTTGAAGTGAGAACTCAATTCATTATTAAATCAAATACGTGCTTTTCTTTGGCTGTTTAGTTTTGATTGTAATAAGAAGTCCTGTTCATCAATCTCTATATTCATCTCACTTTCTACCTCCTTAGTTTGTCGCACGCATGTAATCAAGACTGAAATTCATGTTCGGTGAAATGATAATCGCCTAAGCTTTTTCCCATTTGTTCCAGAGATTTATTGATATCTTGAAGAGCCATTTTTGTAATATCATCATATGTATACGTATTAGAGGATGAATAAGCATATAGGTAGTCAGAGCAGAGGTGGTCTCTGAAAGTTTCCCAGAGTTCCCTAGATTTGCGGTGAACAATAGAACAAGAGTGTAGCAAATAACAATCGAGGATGTTGGCATTTGAAATATGACACCTTCAAGTGTTTGTTGTATGTAAGAGTCAGATGCTAGCAATCCTAATTGCAGTGCAACATCCCTGAAACAGTTCACCTTTTCACCATCAACAGTTAACAAGTTGTCAAACGACGTTGGTCCTCTAACATTTGCGAGCAATAATCTCAAGTAATACCTTTCTTCTTCTCGAGGGTCAACAGTAACTAATCGTCCTATGACTTTTCTCCGCTTTCTTTTCGACCACGTCCTTGTTTTTTGATTCCAAACAAAATGTTGAGGGAAATCCGCATACAGACATTTCATTTTTGCAGCTTTTTGATTTGTTGAATTTGTCCTAAAAAATTTCGTAAGCATTGTTTTGGAGAAGTCAATATTCCTCAATAAATAAGACAAATTAGCATCTTTTGCGAAGGAAACAGATTGTTGATCTGCAAGGTGAACTTGGAGTATATAGATGGATGGATTAATATCTGCAAGGCGGAATTCATATATGCGCCATAAAGCTTCGGGGGGTGAAATCCAACGGCCTTCTTGGAAATTAGTGATTTCGTCAATATCAGACCTGGTTTCTTGGTCGTTGACGCTAAAGTTGACAAGGTCGTGGCCCTTAAATACATATTTGTATAAATATTTAACAAGCTTCACAGTGGAACATATTTCAACATTAATGTGGCAGTCAAGCAACATCAGAAGGTACGGGTTATGAGGAACCACCCATCTATTATCAACCTCATGTCTGGATATTTTAACTTTTCTTCCATTATCTCTACGTCTATAGCACGGATAACTATCTTCGCCATGGACAAAGGAAAGGAGTAAAACTTGGGGTAATGACTTTGCATACACCATTTCTCATGCAAGGCATCGCTTGTTCATAAAACCACAAGGACCGTGGATCATGTGTTTAATGAAAAGAGAATATAATTTGGAATTATGATCAGGATTAGGTATTTCAGCTGATATGATTTGATCATAGGAATCTGGATTCAACAACTTAAATTGTGGTTCAAGTATTAGAAGCAAGTGAGCATGAGGAATCCACGCTTTTGAAATTCAATTACGTAAACAAATGCGCAACATCTCGAATATTCCTTTTTGATCAAGTCATTTTCAGAATTTCAAATTTCACCTGAACACTCTGGACAATAAATCGTCTGCATCTTGTGTTTTTCATGGAATTTAAGATTCTCTTGTATTTCCTTCCACATAGGGTTGCAAGTCATAGTGAGAAAAATATCGGTTTGCCATATTTTGCACCGAGCCATTGCATCTAGATAACGCCGCTTCATGTCCTTGGGCGCCGATAAATGAAGCCGAGGACAACTCACGACCAATTGTAAGCTTCAGTTTGACCAATATTAACGCTATCTAAAACACCTCGCAAAATTTCGATCGATTTGCTCGTTTTTCCTATGGAATTCAAGCCGTGATGTTTCAATCTTTATATAAGAACCAACAACTAATTGTTGTAGTAGTCTTAAGTCGTGGATAAGCATGGATTCATCATAACTTCTCATTTGAAGTCGATAGCGATAATACTCTCGCGTATACTACGCCATGTTTCGAGTTCGGTCCTTGAGTAATTAGTAATAGTAAGAAAAATGATAAATTAGTTTTGCCCAATTAGACAATATCTGGAACCAAGGCAATAAGCACACAACTAACCTATGTTTTCGAGAGCAAATAATTCAATTGCTTCAAGAAAAGTGTTTAAAGGAGCACCGCTTGTTTGATCGTAACCATTGGTGCCGCTTTGTTTGAGAATTTAACCGCTTAATGCGAGGATGCCATCCCGATTCATCCGTGGAAATGAAGTGGGTATTGAAGCGGTCGTAGCATGCATAATAAGATTGAATTCTATAGTCTCGACCGAGGATCGAGACTTGGATATGAGAAGATTTATCATGCCGTTCATCATCGGTTTGGTCCATATAGCAGCCTACTTGTGATGCAAGAGGAAGATTATGTAAAGCGTTGATCAAGACCCGGATAACATCTCGTAACAACTGGTGATTTTCAAGGAAGGAATATCTTTAAGACGGCGAAAGAACCTAGCATAAGTGGTTATCTTCAAGAATTGTCATAATCGCCTTCAACGTATTTTCACGAAGTTTATCGAATCGCCGAGCCTTTGTTGTAGTTCTTCATCCGTATCAAAGAAATAAAGTTGGATTCCAGATACTTTATTGCTTGTCGACACTAAACTGTCAAGGAAATGGTAAACTTGTCCTTGAACACGGAATGTATAAACTCCCATTGTGTTTTTTGTCACCACGATCATATCCGCTCCATAGGAAGTGAAAGCTACATTGTTATTATTTGTACGAACATTCTTTTACGAAATGTTGGGATTCTTCGTCGCTATTTAGAAACAAAGACTTTAAAGCATAAGGCATCCGAGGAGCAACAATAGAAATTTGCCTGACGAACAACAAAACGAGCGGAGGTTCAAGGTAAAATCGTTTTATGTTATAATATTGACAATCTGGAATGTAGGGAGCCGTTTCACTTCAATCGTAAATTTGCAAGAATGTTAATGTTGAAGGAGATGTGCGATGATTTATCCCTTCAAACGTATAAAAGGACATTATAATGATGTGGAGTAGTTAGGTTGGAAATAGTTTCAATATATTGTAAAAAAGGTACCTTCGTTTATGTAAGAGGGTTCATAACTTGGAAGTTGAGTGGTGGAAGGTTCGATATTAATGAAAGATTCTTACGTCGAGGAGTAATTCTTTTGTGAAGTGTAGATGAAGTGGAAGTTTTGTTTTCGCACTCGATTTTCTCTACGTCGTCGCAACAATTCTTGTTTTTTTCATTTGGCATTTGAGCATAATTTTGACGCCTTTTAGCATTTCTATCCATATGTAAATACCGAGGAATCGACATAATATAAACGTCCTTGATCTATCCATTCATGATCTTGGTCAAAATGAATTCTCGATATATATATATAAAGTTTATATACATTGATATATATATGTATATATATATATATATCAATATATATCTATATAGCTATATCGATATATATATATCTAGAAGCAATAAAATTGAATATATATTATAAAGCGTATCACAGTAAACATAAAAAAACATTTTGTTTATGACCTAATAAACAATATGTCGAGCAAACATGAAAACAAACCATTTAAATAACTAAAGCAGAATTTATATAAAAAAAATTATTTCATTTAACTACAAAAAATAGAGTATACATGCAATCACAACGTAGAAAGGAGAATATGCTCTATTCAAAGTTAATAATTAACAAAGCAGAATTTTTACAAAAAATTTATTTAACCTAAACATATATACCTTAGTACTCTAAGAATGCAGTGAGAGAATAAGCACGTAGAACCTGACAAAATGGAGTATAAATGTAGTTTAATATAGAACGGTGAATTTGATAACTAAAAGAAGAGGGTAGTTGAGAGAAGTAAAGTTTGGGTGGAGAAAATGTTTCAAATGGTTGGGATATATTTGGTTTAAGGGTTAAGAGAGGAGAACAGGTAAGAAGTTAGAATATAAAGGTGTCGGTGAGTGCGTGATGATCAAATTTCGTTCTAAGTTATTTTGATGCCAAAGAAATTGCTCTTGAATGATTGATTGACAAAGGGATGCAAAAGGCAAGCTTCTAAGAAAAGGAAATGATTGTAGAAGGTGCACTGTCAGAAGAAAAGTAAAGGCAAACAATGATAGTAATTTCGAAGAAGAAAATAATTGTAGAAGGTCAACTCGTCCCGAGTAGAACGTGTATAATAATTTTATCACCTATGAATTGAAACGTCGATCTCTACTCCGTGCTCTTCTTTCTAATTTCGCTCATGTTTGCTTACTTCTTCAATATGTTTTTAGGTGAATCGACATTATTATACTAGTTAGAAGATTATTCCATACAAGAAAAGGTGTCTTCGGTTCATACATTTTAGGCGTTACTGTGTCTTTCCTTGCCACAAGTAAAAATTATGACGGTTGATCGACCTTTGAATTAAAACGTTAATCTCTGTTCGGTGTTTACTTCTGCAATACGCTGCTGGCAGTGTTTGACATTATACGTATTAATTGAAACGTCAATCCACCTGACACAAGAAACTTCTGCAGTTAAAAAGGAAGAGATTGTTAAGTCAAAACAACTTGACATAAATGATTTCGATGAAGTACAAATAATGATGAAAAAGGAGACGATGAAAACAAGACGGAAGTTCAAAAGCAAACACAAGTTGAAAAGCAGATGGAAGCAAAACCAGACGGAAGCAAAAGCAGACGAAAGTTGTGCAAAAGTAGACCGGAGTAAAAGCAGACGGTCAAAAGCAGACGAAAGCAAACCACGTGTGAATTACTTAATCGCTTTATCACCTATGAATTGAAACGTCAATCTGTTATGGTCCTTTTCTTCTCTCTGTAGTCCTCATTTTGCTTATTTCTGGAATAGGTTATTGGCATTTGGCAGGAATCGACATTATCATAGCAGTTAGAAGATTATTGGATACAAGAAAAAGAGATGTGAAAATGATTCATACATTTTGGGAGTTACCGTAAGCGTCGATGCATCAAATTTCGTTCTAAGTTATTTTGATGCCAAAGAAATGGCCTTGAATGATTGATTGATAAAGGGATGCAAAAAGGCGAGCTTCGAAAGAATAGCAAATGATCGTAGAAGGTGAACCTGTCAGGAAGAAAAGTAAAGGAAAACAATGATAGTAATTTCCGAAGAAGAGAAAATAATTGTAGAAGGTCAACCTGTCCCGAGTAGCACGTGTATAATAATTTTATCACCTATGAATTGAAACGTCGATCTCTACTCGTGCTCTTCTTCTCTAATTTCATTCATGTTTGCTTACTTCTTCAATACGTTTTTGGCAGGAATCGACATTATTATACCAGTTAGAACATTATTCCATACAAGAAAAGCAGGTCTTCTTAATCTCTGTTCTGGTGTTTACTTTTGCAATACGCTATTGGAAGTGTTCGACATTACCTATTAATTCAAACGTCAATCTACCTGACAGAAGAAATCTCTGCAGTTAAAAATGAGGAGATTGTTAAGTCAAAACGACTTAACATAAATGATTTCGATGAAGTACAAATAATGATGAAAAAGGAGACGATGAAAACAAGACGGAAGTTGAAAAGCAAACACAAGTTGAAAAGCAGATGGAAGCAAAAGCAGACGAAAGTTGTGCAAAAGTAGACGGGAGTAAAAACAGACGAAAGTTGTGAATAACCAGTTTGAGTTAGTTACATAACTCAATTGAATAACATGTTCTGTCAAGAATCAAGCAATCTCTGTTCTGGTCGTCGTCCTCTTGCGAAAAACAGAAAATAATTGTAGAAGGTCAACCTGTCAGGAGTAGCAGGGAAGAAATCTTTCACCTATGAATTGAAACGTCAATCTCTGTCCTGGTCCTCTTCTCTTTGCAGTCCTCATTTTGCTTACTTCTGGAATACGTTATTGGTATTTGGCAGGAATCGACATTATCATACCAGTTAGAAGATTATTGCATAGAAGAAAAACAAATGTGAAAGTGTTGTGTCAACAATTAAGCAATCTCGCATTCGGTCGCCTTCCTCTTGCGAAAACATAAAATAATTGTAGAAGGTAAACACGTCAAGTAAGTGTAAGAAATCTATCACTATGAATTGAAACGTCAACTGTATTTCGTCCTCTTCTCTTTGCGGTCCTCATTTTGCTTACTCGAATACGTTATTGGTATTTGGCAGAATCGACATTATCATACCGGTTAGAAGATTATTGCATGAAGAAAAGCAGATCTGAAAGTGATTCATACATTTTGGGGTTACCATGTATTTCCTTGCCACAAATAAATAAATATGACGGTGTCCAAAAGTCTTATCACGTATGAATTGAAACGTGAATCTGCTCGTTTACTTCGCAACACGCTATTGGCGATGTTTCACATTATTATAAGCGGCTAGAAGATTGTACCTATTAATTGAAAACTCAATCTACGCGAGAGGAAAAATCTATGCGAGCGGAACCTATTGAATCGCATGTTAAGTCAAAATGACTTGACATATATGATTTTAATGAAAATGCATTTAACAAAATAGACGAAGAATGCGAAAGCATAAATAATATGTTGACTTGACTTTTATTTATAACCTTCGTGTTCAACCGCTTGTCCACCCATCTCGTAGTAGCATTGTCTCGTAAATTTAGACATAAAAGACGATATGTTCAGCCATGCAAATGACGCATTTAAATAAAGAAGACGTAAAGAATAAAGAATTCAAGAAAAGTCATTGAGTTAGTTGTTAGATGACGATTAATAAGCAGCTATAAGTATCGTGGATTTCTGAAGTTGTATACATATTGTTTTATACTTTGTTCACCTCTGCTTCGAACATTTTCTCACTCTAACTTCATCTCTCTAAAATTCCAGCAGCTTAGCCTCAAGTTTTGTACATGATCGATAGATAATAACCACACCATCGATACTGCTTCAACGAACTTTCCATTTCGAAAACACATTACAAATGCATGACTTAATGAAAACACATTACATCGCATTTTTGTTGTTCAGATCGCCTTTTAAATGCATCTTTATGTCTTCGTCTGACTTTTGTATTCTCCGTCTGTATTGTTAACTTCGTCTACTTTTTGAACTCCGTTTATATTTTAAACTTCGTCAACTTTTTCAACTCCGTCTATATTTATAACTTCGCCTACTTTTTAATCCATCGATTTTAACTTCGTCTACTTTCTCAACTCCCATCCCAATACACACGTAGTAGATTATGGGGTCCAAAACATGTCTCTAAAGTACTTGCAGAGGACAAGGTAAAATTTGTCACTTACTTTCTATATGAGATTTTTCAGTTGTGTATCGATATTATCTTGAGAAAAATATAAATTGCAAAACTTTGAACTTATGGTCTGTTTTTGTTCAGACGCCCGCTGGCCCTGCATCTTTATGTCTTCGTCTGACTTTTGTATTCTCCGTCTGTATTGTTAACTTGGTCTACTTTTTCAACTCCGTTTATATTTTTAACTTCGTCTACTTTTTCAACTCCGTCTATATTTATAAGTTCGTCTACTTTTTCAACTCCATCGATTTTTAACTTCGTCTACTTTTTGAACTCCGTCTATATTTATAACTTCGTCTACTTTTTCAACTCCAGCGATTTTTAACTTCGCCCGTTTTTCCCTTCTTCGTCTGTTAGAGGTGAGAAAAACAGACGATTGAAAGCAAAGCAAAGCAAATCACCTCCGAATTAAGAATCCAGACGGTAGAAGAAGCAAATCACCTCTCAATTAAGAAGCGAGACGATAGAAGTGAAACGATCAAAGTAAGATACTGAAAAGTGAAAACCCCGTCTGCTTTTCTGATTCGTCTGCTTTTCGTCTGTCTTTATGTCTTCGCCTCACTTTTGTATTCTCCGTCTGTATTGTTAACTTCGTCTACTTTTTCAACTCCGGTTATATTTTAAACTTCGTCTACTTTTTCAACTCCATCGATTTTAAACTTCGTCTAGTTTCTCAACTCCACCTGTTTTTCTCTTCTTCGTCTGTTAGAGGTGAGAAAAGCAGACGATGGAAAGCAAAGCAAAGCAAATCACCTCCGAATTCAGAAGCGAGACGATACAAGTGAAACGATCAAAGTAAGATATTGAAAAGTGAAAAGCGATCAAGTAAGACATAAAGCGAAAAAGTTGCAGCAAGTTAAACTAAGAAATAAAACTTTACAAAGCGGCATGTCACATTCTTGAAAAATAAGACATTACTAGATTATTCAAATCTGACTACGCCTTCTATCAGTTAAATGAACGAATGGGATGGATTGCATGGTCGCCCATCCCATTCGCTCTAATATATATACTTAATAAAACTTTACAAAGTCGCAATTTCGTAGCTATACGGACAGAGATCGACGATGAATCGCTTTCATATCCAAGTCTCAGACTACACCTTCTTTGTTGCACGCATCCATTTTGATTAAAGCGATGATTCTGGTGATAATCCTAAAACTTCGCTTTGACAGAGGAGTTCCTTTCTCGACATGAGAAAATATATGTACAAGGAAAGAGGATCTTTGGTGGTGAAGTAACAGCTTTGCAATTTATGATAAATCTCCTCATATCCAAGTCTGCACTACGCCTTCTCTATTTGGGGGCACTCTTTTTCAGAAGTCTCGACTATGCATTCTTTATTCGAGCCATCTGTGTTACCGATGGCAACATGATAAATCTCCTCATATCCAAGTCTGTTGTAGCCCTCGAAAAACATCTGTACACACCAAAACAAAAAAAGCTTTAACAAGATTTACAAGCAAAGAACAACTGGAAACGGAGACGATGCGATTACAACCTCCAACGTCCAGTTGGTGAACAACCTTAAACAACCTTATGCTAGGTTCACGCCCTAGGTTCACGCCGAAACCACCGATACTCGCCCAAGTCTCGCACTACGCCTTCTTTGTTCGAGGCATCCTTTCTCAGATTAAAGTAGATGATTCCTGGTTCCTTTCTGACATGAGAAATGGTTTGACAGAGGAGTTCCTTTCTGCTGGTGAAGTAGCAGCTTTGCAATTTATGAAGCTACAATATCTGATAAATATCCTCATATCCAAGTCTGCACTACAGCAAAAATAGCGAAATCCGGAAACAACTGTACACACCAAAAAAAAAGAAGAAAAAACCTTAAAAAAGATTTACAAGCAACATGAAGCAAAAACTAATAGCAACTGGAAACTGAGACTAAGCGGTTACAAGATCGGACGTCAAGTTGGTGAAGACCGATACTCTTTCGACAGCAACAACAGTCTACAGGAACGGCAGGAACAACAGCTACGACAACCACGATAACCGACACAAAGATAAGAGAGGATAAGAAAAACGTTAAGAAGATTTACAAGTAACACGAAGCGAAACCTAAGAGCAACTGGAAACTGTAACTTGTAAATCTTCTTTTTCTCTTATCTCTGTGACAGTTGTCATGGTCATCGCAGCTATTGTTCATGCCAAAGAGTATCAGTGTTCACCAATCGGACGTCGGATGTTGTTGACCAACAGAACAGCAACAACAGCTACGACAACACGAACAGAGGAAACCACTGATACTCTTTCGACGACAACAGCTGGAGAAAGCAGAGGAACGCAAGGGCGTAGAGGAAAAACAAAGAGAGAGAAAGGACACAACATGAATGAACAGATATGAACACATATAAGCAGTCACAAGGGCACGCATTGCGCGGTCGTCTGCGCGGCCGCCTCACAAAATATTACAACAGAAGATTGCGTCTGAAGATTGAAGATTGTGTCAGAAGATTGCGTTTGTTGGATCCCATTACCGGAACCCAACTACATACGCAGAACGGAAAACGAAGCAAACGGAAACGAAGGGAAACGGAAATTTCGGATCGAAATTTCAAATCGGAAACAAAATGCGGACGCCAATCGAATAAACCTACCGAATCGGATAACAAATTACGATTAACAAAATCGAGGGCGAGACGAAATCAAGTAGAACAGATCCGACATCCGAGCACAATAATCAAAGAAAACGATCGGATGAACATAATCGCGTTGGAATTCCTTAGACTAATCCGATGCGAAAATCCGATATAATTTTTTTTTCTTTCTTTTCTTATTCTCATTTCTTTTCTCGTTACTCCAACACATACAGAATCATCTTCAATCCATATAGTCATACACAATCTTATATAAATCCGTACCAATCTCAAATTACATTTTAAACCCAGATTTTATCGAAATTTCAAAAGATAACGGCTATATTTTGACAATTCAAAATTTAAAACAAAGCAAACGCACTTCTAATATCGTAATCCATCCAATAACACAAGCAACATCGGACCTCCGTCCAAGCATCCAAACACCAGCAGAACACAATCTTAATTCTAAACACTTCATAAATTCAATCCATAACCATCTCAACTCAAAATTTCAACCAATCCCAACCACATTCAAAATCCAATCTCATACATAAAGTATAATCATACTTATAACTCATTCAACACAATACAATCTTATACATTTATCGCCACAAGCAAAACCATTCATATACAATCGGACTAAAATACACTTTACTAGCTTTCTAACTATCCATAAAGATCTAATACCACATCAAACTTTAAACATAATACGAACATGCACAAGTCTGATTTGTGATCATACTCGTCTTCCATCCGATCTCTGCTCAAAAACACGGAGATTTGGGGATGAAAGGGGAAGAGCTCGGAAGCTCGTGGATAATACATTTATAAACCGAACAATAAGCGAAAAATATTTTCTTTTAAACTTTTCAAACTTGTTCAAAATTTCCTATTTAAGCATTTATCCGAAATCGCATTTTCAAACTTTTCAAAACTTTCATAAACCTTCCAAATTTCATGATTATAAATTCTTGTCTTATTTCTCAAAATCTCAAACCTTTTTCAAATCATGCACAACTTTAAATATGAATGCATCACATTATAAACACATCAAAACACATAACACATCGAATTGGTTTGGTTCGGTCTAACAGACGATCGCACATTTCGCATATAGCGGTCATATGCGGCCGTGAATGAGGGGAGTCTGAAATCGAACTCCTTTGCTTATGCAGCAAAATGCTAAGGCTTAAACAGTAGAGACAATAACGACTCACAAAGGACTGACCAAACCCACTTAACACATAACGAAAGCGAATTCATTGCTCAAGGCACCTTTTAAAATCTCTTGATTTTCATAATTTTCAACTCATAATATCAAATTGTGTAATAATGACACAAGCATATATCCACAAAATTCACATAATCATCTAATGCAATTCATAAGATCAAATAAATCACATAATAATCACATTCATGACAAAATATGCACTAATTTCTTTAACTCTTTAAATCATAAATCAAATAATTTGAAAACCATGAATTTCATAAATCTTGTATTTTCTAAAACTCATTTTACTCCTTTGAAATCATAATTTCAAACGTTTACATCCTTTTTCAAACATTTTATCAAGTAATAATTTATCAAAACCAAACTTTGCTTTCTTTAATTTTCAAAATTCACATTTAGCTTATAATTCAATAAATAAATATACTACCCACCTTATTTCCATGCAAGCAACTTGTCCAATGCTTCAATTTGACTTTTGCTTCTCTCTCTCTTCCAATTTAACAAAACCTAAACCATAATAATCCAAATTCACATCATAAATAGCATAATTTTCAAAATTAACTTAGGAATTCACCAATTTACCATAATTCCAAGCTATTTAATCTCCAATTTTGAAAATCCTAATTTTCAAAATTGGCCTAAACCAATACACCCAAATTCAATCTCATAAAACATAATTTCTTCAAAATTGATTTCACATTTCATCAATTCCCACTCTTAATTATGATTCTACACCATTAATTCATAAAACCCCAATAATTCACAAAACCCTAAAATTCCTAATTTGGCCTAAACTCCAAATTTACCATTTTCAAATTAAACTTCACCTAAAGCATAAACATCAAAATTAACTTACGATATCTCAAATTCATCACTAATTCAAGCTATCTAAATCATCAATTTCACAAAACCCCAATTTTCACTATTCATCATCTTCTTCACTAAGCTTTCTCTCTAAAATTTTCCATAACCAAAATTGAATATAACCATAGTCTAATCTCTTTAAATAATCATAGATAAACTCAATTCATAACTATTCCAAGCTTAATCAACCAACAAACTCTTCAAAATATCAAAATCACAACTTCTCTCTCTTACCTTTTTTCCTCCATTTTCGTTATTTATGGAGCTCCAAGACAAGCTTCCTTCTTCTTCCATGTCTTCCCTTGAAAACCCACGAAATCTTACTTAAAACTCTTGGAAAACCAACTTGCTTCATCCTTCTTCTACTCTCCTTCTTCTCCACGTTTCTTCTCTCTTCTTTTCTCTTCATTTTCTTTCTTATTCTTTTCTATAAAAATCGTGACTTCCAGATGCTATGGGCTGTGTTTCATGCCAGGTCATTTAAAATGGGAGGAAAAGACCATAATGCCCCTCATTTATTTGCCTATTTCCAAAATTTCCCCTGCAGGAACTTGAAAAACTGATAACTTGCGTCCTGATTTCCAGCATCTAAACGAAATAATTTGGATAAACTTTCTTCATGAAAATTGTTCCTCTCGATCTTACAAATCCAACGCCACTGACGGTGCTCAATTCGGATTTAAAACGAAGAAGTTATGGCCGAATTACTAACTGACCTGCACAAAATCCGAAACTGAACTTTAACATAACTTCAGTCCAGAATTTGACAATCTTAGGGATGGAATTAAATTTCGATCCCTTCACAAGAGTTGTAGCCCTATCTCTTAACTTTATTTTCCCTTAAGAATCAACTCAATCGGAGTTGTACAGTTCCCGAAAATCGCAAAATACTGAACCATGTTCAGAAAATTATCCAACTTACAACCTATAACCCATCTCTTACTTTAGTTCAATCAATCTCTTTTCATTTAATCTCATAAAAATTATATTTCTTCATAAAAATGAACGTAATTGTCTTAAGAATCCAACGCTTCAAGAATCAAATCATTCGGATGTCGAACGAAAGATTTATAACAAAAGATTGCAAAAGGGTCGGAGTTCAAGCAAAATTTACAAAACCTTAAATACCCACTTATAACTGAATTTTTCAAAAATCATATCTCTTAATTCCGAAGTCAGAATTTGATGAATTTGGTGTCTATGGAAAGGTAAAAGGAACCTCTACAACTTCCCTAAAGAACAGAAAAATTCAATTGGCTTCCAAAGAAGTCAAATTTCCACTCAAAGATTCTGTCTTAATCAGCTTTTCCTAACCAACTTCTAATTTTTAATCGCTCATAATTCCTATTCCCGATATCGAAAAATTACAAACTTTATGGCGTCGGAAAGATCGAAATACAAGCTCCAACTTTCATTAAGACCACTTATTCCAATTCAAACTAAATTCAAACAACGAGTGGCCTCGAAGTATAGCACATGCAAATCTATACTTAATAATATTTTCAAAACAAAGTATATCTTCCGAAATTCATATCTCTCAATCCCGACATCGAAAAATAGCAAACTTTATGTCCACGAAAAGCTCTCGACAGAGGCTACAAGTTCCACGTTGATCATTTTCTCAAATTTGACCTAAATCAAATAGTCAACTTTTTACCCTAAAAGTCAAACTTCCAAACCAACTTTGACTGATCATAACTCTCACTCCCGATATCAAAAAATGTCAAACTTTATGGCTACAGAAAGCTCTTAACATAACCTACAAGTTTCATGTAGCATATTTTCTCAAATTTTGCCTAAATCAAGAGTCAACTATCCAAGGCCAAAAAGTCAACTATTTCACAATTTTCATATTTTCACTCTTTCTTTCTTTATTTCATGATCTTCAACTTAATTTCAATCAACTCATCCACTTTTGAAAACTTCTTTTTTTCACTCAAAGATCGGGGTCCAACATTTCTCCCCCTCTTAAAAGAATTTCGTCCTCGAAATTCACACTTACTTACACTCCAAGTAACTCATTCTTGCATAAATTTCTTTTTAAACAAAAATCATCAAACACTGTCTTACTAATTTCTTTCCAAAACTCATAATCACATCACTTTCTCTTATCTAATTTTCTCATCATATATGTATCTCATACCACTCATATCATATTAACTTACTATATCTATAACTCATTATTTCTTCAGATATGGACACAAATCAATGGTCCATTCTTTAAAGAATCCTAATATGGTTCAATGATCATTTAGCAACTCGTCATCCTTTCATCTTACGGAAGTATAGTCTATATCAATTTCTTCCAATTCATCACAAAATTCAAATCTTAAGTTCCACAAACACATGTTTATAATCACTCGCATTCGTATCACCCAAATCAAACCAATCACTTGAATTTGAGCGTCAAATAGTCATGCACATCAATTTGAAATTCCTAACGACAATTATACTTCTTTTATCAAAATCAAATGATCACTTAGCATATTCTCACAAATTCACTCTTATCTTTACAAACTCGTATCAATTCCTTATTCATACTCATACGCCCAAGTAAGATCATATTACTGGGCTCTGATACCATACATGTTGGATCCCGTTACCGGAACCCAACTACATACGCAGAACGAAAAACGAAGCAAACGGAAACGAAGGGAAACGGAAATTTCGGATCGAAATTTCAAATTGGAAACAAAATGCGGACGCCAATCGAATAAACCTACCGAATCGGATAACAAATTACGATTAACAAAATCGAGGCGAGACGAAATCAAGTAGAATGATCCGACATCCGAGCACAATAATCAAAGAAAACGATCGGATGAACATAATCGCGTTGGAATTCCTTAGACTAATCCGATGCGAAAATCCGATATAATTTTTTTCTTTCTTTCTTTTCTTATTCTCATTTCTTTCTCGTTACTCCAACACATATAGAATCATCTTCAATCCATACGGTCATACACAATCTTATATAAACCGTACCAATCTCAAATTACATTTTAACCCGGACTTTATCGAAATTTCGACAAGATAACTACTGTCTTTTGACGACCAAAATTTAAAACAAAGCAAACGCACTTCTAATATCGTAATCCATCCAATAACACAAGGCAACATCGGACCTCCGTCGGCATCCAAACACCAGTGAGAACACAATCTTAATTCTAAACACTTCATAAATTCAATTCATAACCATCTCAACTCAAAATTTCAACCAATCCCAACCACATTCAAAATCCAATCTCATACATAAAGTATAATCATACTTATAACTCATTAGAACACAATACAATCTTATACATTTATCGCCACAAGCAAAACCATTCATATACAATCGGACTAAAATACACTTTACTAGCTTTCTAACTATCCATAAAGATCTAATACCACATCAAACTTTAAACATAATACTGAACATGCACAAGTCTGATTTGTGATCATACTCGTCTTCCATCCGATCTCCTGCGTAAAAACCTAGAGATTTGGGGATGAAAGTGGGGGTGAGCTCGGAAGCTCGTGGATAATACATTTATAAACCGAACAATAAGCGAAAAATATTTTCTTTTTAAACTTTTCAAACTTGTTCAAAAATTTCCTATTTAAGCATTTATCCGAAATCGCATTTTCAAACTTTTCAAAACTTTCATAAACCTTCCGAAATTTCATGATTATAAATTTACTGTCTTATTTCTCAAAATCTCAAACCTTTTTCAAATCATGCACAACTTTAAATATGAATGCATCACATTATAAACACATCAAAACACATAACACATCGAATTGGTTTGGTTCGGCCCTAATAGACGTCGCACATTTCGCATAAGCGGTCATATGCAACCAGTGAATGAGGGGAGTCCAAATCGAACTCCTTTGCTTATTCAGTAGTAGGCGAAGGCTTAAGCAGTAGAGACAATGACGACTCACAAAGGACTGACCAAACCCACTTAACACATAACTAAAATTGATTGCTCAAGGCACCTTTTAAAATCTCTTGATTTTCATAATTTTCAACTCATAATATCAAATTGTGTCATAATGACACAAGCATATATCCACAAAATTCACATAATCATCTAATGCAATTCATAGCATCAAATAAATCACATAATAATCACATTCATGACAAAATATGCACTAATTTCTTTAACTCTTTAAATCATAAATCAAATAATTTGAAAACCATGAATTTCATAAATCTTGTATTTTCTAAAACTCATTTTACTCCTTTGAAATCATAATTTCAAACGTTTACATCATTTTCAAACATTTTATCAGTAATAATTTATCAAAACCAAACTTTGCTTTCTTTAATTTTCAAAATTCACATTTAGCTTATAATTCAATAAATAAATATACTACCCACCTTATTTCCATGCAAGCAACTTGTCCAATGCTTCAATTTGACTTTTGCTTTCTCTCTCTTCAATTTAACAAAACCTAAACCATAATAATCCAAATTCACATCATAAATAGCATAATTTTCAAAATTAACTTAGGAATTCACCAATTTACCATAATTCCAAGCTATTTCAATCTCCAATTTTGAAAATCCCAATTTTCAAAATTGGCCTAAACCAATACACCCAAATTCAATCTCATAAAACATAATTTCTTCAAAATTGATTTCACATTTCATCAATTCCCACTCTTAATTATGATTCTACACCATTAATTCATAAAAACCCCAATAATTCACAAAAACCCCAAAATTCCTAATTTGGCCTAAACTCCAAATTTACCATTTTTCAAATTAAACTTCACCTAAAGCATAAACATCAAAATTAACTTACGATATCTCAAATTCATCACTAATTCAAGCTATCTAAATCATCAATTTCACAAAACCCCAATTTTCACTATTCATCATCTTCTTCACTAAGCTTTCTCTCTCTAAAATTTTCCATAACCAAAATTGAATATAACCATAGTCTAATCTCTTTAAATAATCATAGATAAACTCAATTCATAACTATTCCAAGCTTAATCAACCAACAAACTCTTCAAAATATCAAAATCACAACTTTCTCTCTCTTACCTTTTTTTCCTCCATTTTCGTTATTTATGGAGCTCCAAGACAAGCTTCCTTCTTCTTCCATGTCTTCCCCTTGAAAACCCACGAAATCTTACTTAAAAACTCTTGGAAAAACCAACTTGCTTCATCCTTCTTCTACTCTCCTTCTTCTCCACGTTTCTTCTCTCTTCTTTTCTCTTCATTTTCTTTCTTATTCTTTTCTGTAAAAATCATGACTTCCAGATGCTATGGGCTGTGTTTCATGCCAGGTCATTTAAAATGGGAGGAAAAGACCATAATGCCCCTCATTTATTTGCCTATTTCCAAAATTTCCCCTGCAGGAACTTGAAAAACTGATAACTTGCGTCCTGATTTCCACCATCTAAACGAAATAATTTGGACAAACTTTCTTCATGAAAATTGTTCCTCTCGATCTTATAAATCCAACGCCACTGACGGCGCTCAATTCGGATTTAAAACGAAGAAGTTATGGCCGAATTACTAACTGACCTGCACAAAATCCGAAACTGAACTTTAACATAACTTCAGTCCAGAATTTGACAATCTTAGGGATGGAATTAAATTTCGATCCCTTCACAAGAGTTGTAGCCCTATCTCTTAACTTTATTTTCCCTTAAGAATCAACTCAATCGGAGTTGTACAGTTCCTAAAAATTGCAAAATACTGAACCATGTTCAGAAAATTATCCAACTTACAACCTATAACCCATCTCTTACTTTAGTTCAATCAATCTCTTTTCATTTAATCTCCTAAAAATCATATTTCTTCATAAAAATGAACGTAATTGTCTTAAGAATCCAACGCTTCAAGAATCAAATCATTCGGATGTCGGACGAAAGATTTATAACAAAAGATTGCAAAAGGGTCGGAGTTCAAGCAAAATTTACAAAACCTTAAATACCCACTTATAACTGAATTTTTCAAAAATCATATCTCTTAATTCCGAACTCAGAATTTGACGAATTTGGTGTCTATGGAAAGGTAAAAGGAACCTCTACAACTTCCCTGAAGAACAGAAAAATCCAATTGGCTTCCAAAGAAGTCAAATTTCCACTCAAAAATTCTGTCTTAATCAGCTTTTCCTAACCAACTTCCAATTTTTAATCGCTCATAATTCCTATTCCCGATATCGAAAAATTACAAACTTTATGGCGTCGGAAAGATCGAAATACAAGCTCCAACTTTCATTAATACCACTTATTCCAATTCAGACTAAATCCATACGACGAGTGGCCTCGAAGTATAGCACATGCAAATCTATACTTAATAACATTTTCAAAACAAAGTATATCTTCCGAAATTCATATCTCTCAATCCCGACATCGAAAAATAGCAAACTTTATGTCCACGAAAAGCTCTCGACAGAGGCTACAAGTTCCACGTTGATCATTTTCTCGAATTTGACCTAAATCAAATAGTCAACTTTTTACCCTAAAAATCAAACTTCCAAACCAACTTTGACTGATCATAACTCTCACTCCCGATATCAAAAAATGTTAAACTTTATGGCTACAGAAAGCTCTTAACATAACCTACAAGTTTCATGTAGCATATTTTCTCAAATTTTGCCTAAATCAAGAGTCAACTCTCCAAGGCCAAAAAGTCAACTATTTCACAATTTTCATATTTTCACTCTTTCTTTCTTTATTTCATGATCTTCAACTTAATTTCAATCAACTCATCCACTTTTGAAAACTTCTTTTTTTCACTCAAAGATCGGGGTCCAACAACGTGTATATCGCGCGAAGACACAACATTCAATAAACAGTCTGGATTAAATAAATGGACGAAGAAGGAGATCTGACTGAATATAGGCCGTCAGATTAAATGAAAAAGTAGAAAATATAAATCGCTGGATTAAATGGACGAAGCAGATCTGACTGAATATAGGCCGTCAGATTAAATGAATGAATGGGATGGATTTCGTGGTCGTCCATCCCATTCGCTCTTAGTATATATACTTAATAAGCCAACATGTAACATCCCATCTCCCATAGGAAGGATTTATTGGTAATTTGGGACGGGTTAGAAGTATTAAATTATATCTCGGCATACACATACAGCATATAGCCTCTATGATTGATGGTTTGTTGCACTTGCACATGGTATACATGCATTCATGACATTTTCCGGCTTAGGTTTCAAATTGAGATCTTTTGTGAAGTTTATGGAATAATTGTATTTGAAAAATTATTTGGAGTGTGCCATTGAGTGTTTTACATTTTTAGGGATTTATGAAAATTTTTCTGAAAATTTTCGGGGTTCTTGCCCGGACCGGAAAATTCCAACTGACTGATTGAGTGAGCCTTTTTGTACTGAGAAGGATTGCCTAATGGCATGGGATTAGTGGATAAATGATGTTAGGATAATATTCTAGTGCCATGATTAGAGTTTAATTGGGATTAGTGCTTAATTAACTAAGATTAACTAGTTTTTTTGTCTTTTCTCATTTTGAATAGCCATGTGTCCCTTTTAATTAATTAATTTTGTCTTTTCCACTCATCACCTACGACTTATGCTTCTTGTCTTGGATTAAAACAAAACCAACTTACTTTGAAAGCCTAAAACACCTCTCACCCGAAACTTGCTTCATCTTCTTAGAGTGTTTCTTTTTCTCCTTCAAATTTGCTTCTACTTATTCCATACAAGAAGGTCTTCTTTGGAGCTTTGCTTGCTTCTTCCTTGCACACCTAAGACCAAGCTTGATCCTTGAAAAGATGATGATATGCATGTGTAGTGGAGATAGTCGTGGGTGAGGTATCAAGGTAGGAAGTGTGGAGAGTTTAAAGACTTGAAGATTTGAAGCAATTGGAACTTGCAACTTGATTGGTGAGTAATTGATGTTTGTTTTTATGCTTTTGGTAGTTAGAAGCCATTATGGGAAGCACTTATGCATTTATTTCATGATAATAAGGGTAGGTTTGAATGGGTGTAAATGTATGCTTGTGTATGGATGAATGAATGACTATAAGTTCCATTGATTTTGTCTTGGTTTGGATTGAGTTTTGCAAGGTTAGATGAATGGAAAAATTAGGAAGATAATATGTGTAGGTGCTGCCACTTATGCTCTATTACATAAGTATATGTTGTGATGAAATTGTGGTTGATTTAGAGGTATAAATGGATGCATAGTGATGTGTTAGTGATGTTAGAAGTGATAGGAGTTTGGTTGTTGATGTAAGCTGGAAAATTGTTATTGACCCTATTGCAATGTTTTAATCATAACTAATTGTGTAGGTGTGAAAATTAGGTGAAGTTTGTTCCCAATGAAACTTTGGGATGTTGGCTTCAACTTTGCATGAAATAGGTGGTGTTAAATTGTAATGCTAGAAGGGCGAAATTTTGCATGGAAAGTTACTGTTTTATTGCCTGTGAACAGTACCCGCAGTTATGACCTGATTACTTTGTTGATTTTTCTACACTAATTGATATGGAACTAGGAAAAATGGTCTTTATGAAAGTTAAGGCATATTGAGTTAGCTTTCCATTGCCTCTGATCTTGCTAATTTTCGAGTTGTATATTGGGAGATATGAACTGATTACTATTGACTGGTTTTGAGCATTTTGATGAAACCCAGCCTAAGTGTTGGTTTTGTGAGCAGTCTGCTTGGGAGCAATTTTAGCAATTTTTGTGGACTGAATTGGTGTGAGTGATCTTCTGCAAAGTTGTAGAGGAAGAAATTACCTTGAAAATTATATATGGTGTGTAATTTGTAGAGGTCAGAGTTGGGAGTTATGATTTTGCAAAAACTGACCCTGCATTAGGTTGTGAATTGCTGATAATGGCAGTAACTTCCATAACTGTTTTGACATTGTTAAAAATCGAATTGGAAATTGAGTTCTTCATGAAAATTGAAGTTAGAGATCTTATCTTTTCAGGGATATAAGATAGTGATTTTTGTGACATTTTTGCTAAGAGATATGTTGTTTGAAAAATCATTGTCCAGATTTGTTGATTTCAGAGGGCTGATGCTTTGGTGAATTGTTTGACATTGTTAGCAAGTGAATTTGATTTTGGGTTGTTCATGAAAGTTGTAGATAACATTGTAAACTTACTGAGCATATTTATTGTATTATTTTTGACTGAGGAAATGGGTAGTTATTGAATTTGCAATGTACTGCCCTGTGTTGATAGGTTTTGAGTAGGCAGTAGGTTTGATAGGATTTTTGACACTCTTAGGGGTGAAATTGATTTTTATAGTCTTCTTGAGAATTGTAGAGGGTTTCATGATCTTTCCAATGAGATATAGTTGGTAATTTTCTGAATTGTGTGCAATGAGTTATGGGTGTTGAAAGTTGACTTGAAATCAAGAAAATAAAGAAGGGAATAAGGGTTATGTATATATATAGATATTAATTGTTTAAGTTGAATTTTGGTTTCTTTTGTCAATTTCTTTTCCGTCCGACGTCCGATTGACCTGATTTTTGAGGCATCGGATTTGTGACATATTGAATTTCTTTTTGTGAGAATTTGGGATTTTTTAGACGAGAAATTGACGTGGCCCCGGGTAACGGGGCCTTTAATCACTGTTTTGTTTAATTGGGGACCTATAGAGGTCCGAATTGCGCACCGTCAGCGCCAATAGCTTTCTAATTTTTAGATGGAATTTTTATTATGGGAAAATTTTGGTTTAGGGCCGGGAATGCCATGACCATGCATTATACACGTTTTAATTATCTCATGTGCATTGTTCGATATTTCTAATTATCCAGTTGGTAACGTGTCCTTATTTTAATTGTTATAGAGGCACAGTTGGAACGTCATCCCACGGACGTTGCAGAGACTTCCCGGCATTAGCTCGAAAGTTATTAGGTGAGTAACCTAGATAGTTCCTCGGTTAGTAAATGTTTATAATTATGCACTTAGAACCCTGTGGAGAATAATGGTGGGAAATTTGTGTTTGTTTGTGCCTGGATTACGGACCGGAGGTCCGATGGATTGGAGAATTCTGACATAGAAGTGTTATATGAGATTTTCTTGCGATTACCTGTGCGAGACTTATGTGTATATGTTGAGTTGGGATCTGATATGATGTTGGTGTTGTTTTATTTGGACATATGCATTTCATGCATAATTGCATGATCGATGAATGGCGATTGTGACGAGCGCCAACGAGAGCTTTAAGCTCAACGTGATTGGGCCTTGAGCCCACAGTGATTCAGAGCCTATGGCTCACCGTTTAATGTGCCCTTAATGGGACGATTCTGGGCTTCGACCACAACAACGTAATAAATTGGAAAAGCGTCTCATACACATTTCATGTGCATTTGAATTGGTTCCTTTGACTGATCTAGTAATCATGTGGTACTTCTGAATGTGTTTTAGAGAAATAACTGTATGTATCTGTGATATACTGTGTATATGCATGAATTGGGTGAACCATCGATGATGGTTCCTCACTGAGTTCGCAAACTCACCCAAAATTGCAAATTATTTTTCAGGATCGAGAGAGTAGACTTATAGCTCCAGAGGGACTTTTCCTGCCGTGTAGATTGAGTTGGCAAGAGAAGTCATGGCACACAGGTCGGTCAGCTGGCACTTTTTAAGGGATGACCTAGCTAACCTTTTTGTTTGATTTTCTTTTGGAGTAATGTACAGAACATACCAGTTGTGTAAATTTACTACTTTGAGGTTATGAAATGAGAATTTATGGTTTCAAAAATTAGTGGATTTCATATTAATGCTTTATGATTTTTGATGCCATGTGGAGTGTTAGCGATTGTTCGTAGCGCACCCTTATCGTAGGGTGTGTGTCGAAATGACCTACGGGCGTCCCGATACATATCCTAGGGTAAGGGGGTGCTACACAACATCATCTTGCTTCATCTACACATCGAAAAGCACTCTCTAATTACCAACACACACACACTCCACTGACTGCCGCATCCCCACACCTTCCTCAATGCCACACTGTTGGTTTTTTTTAAAAATAAAAAACCTTTAGGTTTTCTTTCAATAACGTGTGTAGTCTTGGGCTTCTTTTCTAAATCAAATAAGTGAGCAATATACATGTAACCAAATAAGTGAGCAATATCCATCTTGTCAAAAGTCCAATAACCAAAGCACAACAGCCCATTTACGATTTGGACTTCTATTAAAACACAATCTATACCCATCTTTATCAATCCAATTAATAATATTAATTTTCTTATATGTCCAATTTAAAATGCCAAAACTAAATAAGGAATATATAAAATATATTCTAACAATTAATAATACAAAATATTATTATTAGGGTAAGGAGAAATAATATAAAAAATTATTAATTATATATAATTGTTGTGAACCGTAATAAATGAGTTTGGGAAAAAGGAGTTAAGGTTAGAAGAAATAATTGGTATTAAGAAAACTTATTAATGATATATTAGGTAGTATGTATTTATTAGTTTACATTTTATCCTAAACCCTTCGAATTAGAAGTTTCTTATTTTCATTGTCTAGGATAGAATGAAACATAACATGAAACTCTCTGCTTCCTTTCCATTTCATTCTATTCTATAATGAAACCCTCAATCAAATGATAGAAATGTGTTACGTTCCATCCCGTTCTATTACCAACTCCTCAACCAAACAGGGCCTAAGGGATGTTGCTAACCCAACTCAAGTCAGTGAGTTCAACTTGCCTTCCATCCTTTTTTTTTAAACTAAAAATTCCAAACTTCACAATGTGATTATTTTTTTCTATTTGTAATTGAGACAATAATTTAAATACTTCATTTACAAAAAAATTATCAACCAATTATGAGTAATCATTGATGACCAATTTTATTATATAATTGATTTGGTTTCGATCTCGGCCTGATTGGACTTTGAGCCATTCAAATCTAATCAACCTTGGAATATTCCAATTACAATGAATGAATACAATGCAGTCATTGACGATGGACAATGCAGTCAACCTTCTAATCAACCTTCGAATCACAATGCAGTCATTGACAAGTCAGTTGCAGCAGACGATGGAGTACATGTCTCAGCTCCAAAATGAGATGGATCAGTTGAAGGGAAAGAGTAGCCCCCAAATTATCTATGATCACCAAGACAATAGGATTATTATAGTCATTTGGTTTGAATTACTAAAAACTTATTATCTACAATTTAATGTTTATTATCAATGAAGAAAATTTTAACTTCATATAATCAATTTTCTGTTTAAACAAATTAAATATATAAATAAATCAAAAAACTATGCAAAGATAATTTATAACTGTTGAAATTGTCCATTAATCATAAGATTTTGAAATAAAATTTAATGTTGGAATTTTTAATTTTTTAAATATAATGTAAGATAACTCACCGACGGATAGCCATTATTGTTGGAAAATATACCGACACACTATTCAGAATAGTCCATCGGTATATTTTCTAACAGATGAATAATGTCTGTTGGTAAATTTGTCGACGTCCTCTTTAACGATGCCTTTTTTCGTCGATGGATTCTATCACTAAATTATATTATTGACAAAATATAAACATTTTCCATAAGCATTTGCTGTCGCTAAACAACCTTTTTTTTAATAGTGAATTGAGCCAAGGTTCTAACCCTAATTGAGTTATAAATTGGATTTGGACTTCAAAAAAATGGAAGTAAAGATTTTTAATCTATTATTTAGGAGTATTATGAAAGTAATTATAAAAATATTAAAATCAAATAAAATTATTAGAAATAATTTAAATATTATGCATGTTTTACTAAAAATTATAAATAAATTTTAATTAAGCTACTTTAATTTATCTTATTACATTTTATTAATAGTAAAATTAATCATGGAATTACAAGGCAAACCTTACACTACAAGAAAATGATAAAATGATAGTATTATAAATGCCTGGTGCCGTATATGGTCGTGTTGTTAAGTTAATTTCTTTGTTCAACAAGGGGTAAATATCATAAAAATAGAGAAAACTCTGTTGAAAGTTTTATAAATTCTAGTTGACTTATAACATTTTACTCTTATGCAGGAAAAGTCTATGGGCATGAGTCCTACATTCTGTCAACTCTTTTTGCACACTCACACTAAAAAGCATGACAGTGCCTTCTGATAGGACCATGTCAATATCCGATGTAGAGAATCAAATATATGTGAAATTTATGAATTAATATTAATGCTTAATAATTATCACTTACTAATTATATGAACATTGCCTTCTGATAGGACCAAATATACGAAAACATTCAATGATAGTTTCAACAATCTGAAGATGTTGATGAGACTCAAACTTATCTTCATGCAGTGAGTAGTAGGGACTGTCGTTGAAGGATATTCAGCTTAGGTTCATTTACGATCACATGTTATTCATAATCTTTCACGTCCTGTACAATAACATCTAGTAGACAATCGACAACTAATGAAGTCAATAAGCTTCGGAGAACAGTGCAGATATTGGCAACTCAGTTACAACAGTCGACGGAGTACATAGCTCAGCTCTGTAATAAGATAGACAAGTTAAAGGGGAGGAGGAACACTTCTTCGCAACAATCAGAGCATCCATGGTCACCAAATCAATAATGTACTTCTAGTCATTTTATTTGAATTACAAATACTTATTATGTACAATTTAATGTTTTTATTATCAATTAAGATAATTTGAACTTTATATCATCAATCAACTTTTATTTAAATAAATAAACGTATAAACAAATCAAAATATAATGCACAGATAATTCATAACCATTTAAATTATGCATTGAGTACCATAAGGTCATCAAATAAAATTTAATGACGGTATTTAAAAAAAAATCTTTTTTAAATATTTACCGACAGAAAAAATAAGTACGTCAGTAAAATCAATTATATTTTCTGATGGAACACAACAAACTATCAGTAATATTAATAGCCCATCGCCAACTTTACCGATAGGATTTACCACAGAAAAATCACCAATGGAACAATCATAACCGTCAGTAATATTGTAATAAAATTATCAACTGAATAGCCAATACTGTCTGTAAATCTGACGATAGAAAAATCTTGACCGTCGGAAATTTACTGACGATCGACTAAACAAACAATCGTTGATATATTCACCGACGGTTACATGAAACGTCCATTAGTTAATATACCGATGGACATTTTGTTATTCGTCAGAAATTATTACCTACGGCCAGTTTTACGACATGAAATTTTTATGACATTTTTACCGATGGCCATTTTTATGACATTTTTCTTGTAATGTTAAAAATAAAGTTTTATTAATAGAAACGACGTGAAATTAGATGCTACACTTGATAAGGAAAAAAAGAAGAAGAGAAAAGTAGATGCATAACCCAGTGCAGGTGTTGCAACTGCAAAATCATGTAGAAGAAGTGAGAATTGGTGTCTAATGAATTGAATTAAGCACATCCAGCTTATCATGTTTAGGTGGTGCTCCTTTCACCGAAACTAGCCTACTTATGGCTTCTTGGATCCCAAGACGATAACAATGGAGTCATCTCTCGGACAATGACTAGGAGTTCGTCTTCTCTATTATAAGGACTAAGGATTTTGAAGACATTACAATGCCAAGGAGTCCAATGTTCTGACTGAGTGCTCAGGTCTGGAATGCCTTCTCAATATATAAGCATTTAGTGCCCTCATGATCAAGCACCTTTTACTTCTCTTGGAATCCCTTCATGTCTTTTCTCTTGGGCGTCTCCGTCAGTTTTCACCGTCCTTGATTAGTTCCTGGGCTGTTGCTTGGAGAACTACTTGGTAGTTTCAGTCAACATGATGAGTTTATGTAAATT
Source organism: Erythroxylum novogranatense (assembly GCA_029891385.1). Lineage (NCBI taxonomy): Eukaryota > Viridiplantae > Streptophyta > Magnoliopsida > Malpighiales > Erythroxylaceae > Erythroxylum > Erythroxylum novogranatense. The sequence continues at coordinate 71,038,347 of CM057233.1, forward strand.
TGAAAATTAACTAACGAAGTTTTCTATCAGTTTTATTATTTATATTCATAGCTTGTGCCCTTCAGCTTCAGAAGCCGCTTATGTAAGGGCTTTGTTTTGCTCTCCCTGGAGCCTCACTTAGTTTTCCTCTACCATTTTTCTCTGTCCGTTTCTACAAGGTACGTAGTTCCATGAACTTTGGAACTTGGAAGCACTAGCTGTTGGAATTTTTTTTTTTGGGTGGACTTTATATATATATATATATAATTAAGTGTCATGGGCTATTATAAGATATGACTTAAATAACAGCGGTCTAATAAAGTTTTAGATTATTAGGTCCAAATCATCTAATTAAAGTATGACCTTAGATATAAGGGTGTTCATGATAGAGTAATCTGACCCGTTTATAAATAACCTGAACCTGAACCTGAATATCAAATTCGGCAGTTTCACAAACCTGAATCTAAACCTGAACCTAAAGAACCTATAGGATCGGTTAACTTATTTTTAGGTCCAGTTCTTAAGGTAATCAGAATCTATTTATATCAATATATATGACAAAAAATTATAAAAATAATTGGTGAAAACAAATACAAATTATTCATAAAAGTATACATATAAAATCTATCAAACATTAATCCAATATGTTAAACCCAAGCAAAGTAATAATAAGCCAAACAATGTCTTATAAAAGATCCATACTAGGAAAAAAGAGATAAATTATTAAACAATTATTATTTTAGTCAATGAATTTTTCTATTAATAGTTTAATACTTGATCAATAACTTTGACACATATTAATTACTATTTAAAGTAGAAGTATTGAGTGTTATGCATTAGTTATTACCTATAATATATAGTAATGTTCAAGATTAACGTTTAATAACATAGAATTAAAGTAGTTTTTCCTCTTCTTCCTTTTTTACTCAAGAATTAATATAATAAATACTAGTGAATTTATTATTATTAATATCCTCTTAAATTATATCTAAATATATGATAGGTTTTTTTGGGTGTTTAAGATTTAGGTTTAAATCTAAACCTATAAATTAGGTTCGGTTCGATTAACTTGCTACAGGTTCGAATTAGGTTCGGTTAACCTATAATTGCAAGTTAGAAACCTGAACCTGATTTTTCAGGTTTGGCTCGAACCGAACCTGAACTCAAATTCGGTTAACCTTGTTTACAAGTTCGGTTTATGCGATTCAGGTCTGGTTCACAAGTTTGCAAGTTTTATTGAACACCCCTGCTTAGACATGTATAGAAACCCCAGTCGTTATGTTTCTAATTTATGATGGGCAAATTGGTAATTGACACTAAGCATATGAATATGTGGTTATAGTTCTAAAAAAAGGCTTAGCACCTGTTTGGTTCAACTTTTGGAGGCTCTAAAAGCACTTTTTTTATCGCAAAAGCTATTTTAAGAAAAAATAGAAGTTTGGCTATAAACTTCAAAAGTACTTTTGAAGTAGAAATAGTTTTTTCAGAAGCTAAAATACAACTTTTTCAAAAGCTAAAATTTGGAGCTTTTTTAAAAAGCCTCAAATTTTAGCTTTTTCGGGTAGAAGTTTTTCCGTCACTTCCGTATAAAACATAAAGTTAAAACGACTCTTTGTTTCGGTGGTTTTCATTCTTCTGTTTATAGCGCAAAACACCATCTTCTCTCAAGACACTCACAGACCAAAATCGCAGGTTAGTTATTGATTTTTGTCTCCTCGACGTTAAACATGATTCAACGTTTGCGTCTGATGCAGACCACCAACAATGCAGACGTTGTTTGCCTTGTCTGCGTTTAACACATCTGCGTTGTTCAACGCATCCGTGCCCAAAGACATATGCGTTGAACAACGCAAACATTAATAGGAATAAACCACCAGTGAATGATTTTATGGAGAGTAATAGAGGGACCAAGGTTGGTGAATATCAAACAAGGTAGGAATAGAACAAAGACTAGCTTACTTAGTATTTTGTAAGTAGATTTAGGGACAAGTTGGATCTTTGAGTGAGCTAGAATCAAACCAAATAGAGTAAGGGTGATAAGTTTCAACAGAGGTAATATTGCGACTACAACATTTTCCCCTGCAGATGATATACTTCCATGGAATGAGTCCAGAAATTACCTCTTTAAAGCTTCAAAGAGCTCTGCAAATCCCACGCAGTAGTGGATTGAAGTTTATGCTCCAAACTAACCTCCACAAGATAAAATTTGCAGTCCGAAACCAATAACAATCGTGCTTAAAGAAGAGGAAAGAACGGAAAGGAAGAAGCTTTTAAGTAAGAGGGCGTCAATTATTCGAAAAATTATGTAAAATTTGACTTTTGCACACTTGGGTTCGTTAGGGAAATGCTTTATTGATGGAAGTCGTCGAACAATTCTATCAAGAAATTTCAAGAATAATTTAAGCCACATAAATCCCACATACATAAGCCAGACTTCAATTTTAGCATATGAGTTTGTTCCGACCAACGCTTTCAAAACATTGAGCAGAACCGGACATTGCACGTTTGATTAACTGGGTTGGTGAAGGAGAAAGCAAGAAACGAAAAGGGCGGAATGTTTTTGCTATGAAAACTCAAGAAAACTAGAGAGGCAGCCTTGGGAGAGTAGACAAGATGGCATAATCAACAAAAGAATAAATAAATAAGAAATAGTGCCCACAGAAAAGTAAGGGATAATCATGACAATCTGACAGTGATTTCTATTGTCTATGCAGTGAGGTCAATACAAATATAATATATTTATTTTAATATTTATTTTCATATTAATTTTATTTCCTACAAGAAAATGAGACATCTCTTTAAATTATTTCCTACAAGATAGTTATCTAAAATTTCCTACAAGATGGTTGTCCAAGAAATAGGTAATCAGTAAATATAATATATTGTACTTTGCATATTGTTTATTATATTTTAAATATTATTTAGAATAAATAATTTATTATAAAATAAAATATAGATAAAATTAATAACAGTGCTTTTTATTTTTATGTTACAAAATAGTCTACTATATGAAGCTCTTTTAAAAAAGTTATTTTTTTAATTGACAGCCAAACAGTCAACTGGCTTCTCAGAAAAGCTCTTTTCAGAAAAGATCTACTAAAAAAAACTCTACTGATATAAGCTCATCTAAACAGGTACTTAAGGGTTTTCTTTTCTTTTATCCCATCAAAAGAAAAGATAGATAACCTAAAGACATCTCTTGTAATATCAATACAAATTGTATTATCTTATACGTGATTGATCCGATGAATGCAGGCACGCTTCTACTATCTAGTTACTCTTGATAATCTGACATGATAGATCTTCATCTTGTATTGTGATTTGTTTGAATCATATAAGTGGTATCAGAGTTTTTTTCATATTGGATTATTAAGAAATATAGATTATGTGTTTTCGGTCAATGTTTGTTGATTTCTTGATTTAGATTTATACGGATTTTGTTGTGTTGTTTGTTGGACTGAATCTGATCGCTGTGAGTTCTCGATTTTGATTTCAGAAAACAATTTTGTTCTCCTGCTTTTGCCTTAGTTTATATGCACTTATGGACTATAGTGTGATGCTGTGTAATGGTCTTTTTTTTTTCAATTTTGGTGTTTCGTTAAAGTCTTTTGATGTTTAATAATATTAATAAGAAAGAAAAGGAAAGGAAAGTGTTTGAAAAAGAATCAGTAAAGCATTGGGGTGTCTTCGATTTTAGTGTTTCTTCGTTTTTTAATAAAGTTTGCAGAAAAAGAAGGGTTGAAAAGTCAAAGCTTTTTGTTTTATATGGCTTTGTCTTAAAAGCTCTTTGCAGAGTCTTGATTTGTGCTTTTGTTTTAAAGACTTTGTATATGCCTTAATCAAAATGAATTATGGTTAAATTAATGGATTCAACTTTTTGCATTTTTTATTATTGATATTTTGAATTAATTGATTGAAATAATATGTTGCCAAAGTAACCTTTATTGTGTATGTTGGACCCCGAATTTTTAGTGAAAATTTGAAATATTAAAATGAAATAAAATGAGTGTTTTTATATATGAATAGTGTTATAGATGAAATTGTGCTTTAAGAAAATTAATGAGAAAAGAATCGATTAGTTTTGATGGCTTAGATATTTGAGTAGATTTGTATAGGTTATGAGAGTAAAGTGAATGAGTTGATTGAAATGGAAGTTAGAAATCAAGAAATAAAGAGAAAAAGTGTGAAAATTTGAAGAATTAAGAAAGTTGACTTTTGTATATAGAAAGTTTGATTTGAGAGTTGACTTTTTGGTTTAGGCAAAATTTGAGAAAATAATCTTCAGGAAACTTGTAGCTCCTGTTGAAAGCTTTCTTTAAAGTTTGATATTTTTCGATATCGGAAGTGAAAGTTATGATCAGTCAAAGTTAGAGTTATTTCACTTTGACTTTGAGAATGTTTGTAAGTGTAGGATTGTGTATGCTGTACTTTGAGGCAAATCGCCAGATTGATGTAGTCTGAATTGAAGTAAATGGTCTACATAAAAGTTGTAGCTTATATTCCCAGCTTTTTATCTCCATAAAGTATGCAATTTTTCGATATCGGGACTAGGAGTTATGATCGACGGAAATTTGGAAGTTGTTTAGGAAGAGATGATTAGGACAGAAACTTTGAGTGGATTTTTGACTCCCTTAGAGGACAATTTGATTTTTCTGTCCTTAATGGAAGTTGTAGATCTTTCTTTGAGCTATCTTTTGATACTAAATTTGTCAAATTTGGAGTTCGGGATCAAGAGATATGATTTTTGAAAAATTCAGATATATATATGTGTTTATACATATATACATGTCTCTATTCTTATTTTTTATTATGTCCCTATTTTAATCTTTTGTTTATATCTTTTCCGTTCGACATCCGATTGACATGGTTTTCAAAGGGTTGGATTCCTAAAATAATTATTTACATCTTCAGGGGAAATTTGTAATTTTATGAGATTAAATTGAGGATGATTAATTTAATCAAAGTGAGTTATGAAATATTCTGAGCATGATTCAGTATTTTGTGAAATTCGGGATCTGTGGAGATCCGATTGAAGTGATTCTTAAGGAAAAATAAAATTGAGTCATGGGGCTACAAATCATATGAAGGAAGTGAATTTCAATTTAGCCTCTAAGACTTCCAATTTCTGAATGGAAGTTCGGATTCGTGTGTAGTCTTGGATTAGAAAAATCTGAAGGTATTTTGGACATAACTTTTTCTCTAGTAATCCAAATGAGGTGATTCTTAATTCGGATTAAACTAGAAAAATAAGGATAAAATTGTTATGAAGACATCGAATTTTAATTTTGTGTTTAAGAATGTCAATTTTTGGATGGAAATAACGTGCCGGAAAATGATTTAACATAAGACATGTCCGAACTCTTTGGAGCATAACTTTTGGTATAGTGATCCAAATTAAATGATTTTGGTGTCATTATGAAATTAAGACAAGGAGGAACATTTCTATAGAAGGAAGTTTTGGCAAATTACTTCAAATTGATGATTAGAAATTGTCCTAAAATAGCATGAAGTTAGGGGCATATTGGGTACATCACTTAAAAGGTTAAGTTACAAGGCATAATTGGAGGGCAAATTGGTCATTTACCCCTCATTAAATGACATGACAATGAAACTCAAATGGGCTGCCGTATAAAGCCAAGGGAAAGCCACAAAATTGGTGAGAACAAAACAAAGAAGAAAATAAGAAGAGATGAAGAGACTTTCGGCCATGGGAGAAAAGAAAGGAGAAGAAGGAGAAAAATGCTAGGGTTCGAAATTTTGCTGCCTTCCAAGGATGATTTCAAGTTGATTCTAAAGAGAAAAGATGGAAAAGGAGGAAAGCTTCCCATGTGGCTTGGCAAATTTCGAAATTGGAAGAGATTGAGGTAAGAGGTGAATTTTGATCTTTAAGTTTTTAATGAATTGTTGGTTTAGAAATCATGGAAATGATATGGGTTTGTGGATTATGAAGTCAATTTTGGAGATTACATGTTGTAATTGGTTCAATTTTGGATTTATGTGAGTTAGGGTTTAGGTCAATTTTGTGATTTGGGGATTTTAGAAATTCTTGCTTTAGATAGCTTGGAAAAATGATGATTATGGGTTTCCTATAGTTAATTTTGAGGATTATGTTAATTATGATGTTGAATTTGGATGATTATGACTTAGGAAATTTTCATTTGGAGGAAAGAAGGAAGAAATGGAAAAATTGATGCATTGGACAAGTTGCTAGCGTGGAAATAAGGTGGGTAATGTATTTATTTTTTGAATTATAAGCTACTATTGTGTTTTTGAAAAATCAAGAAACAAAATGTTTATAAATATTACTTATGTTAATGTATGAACATTATGATTTTTGATCGATTTAAATTGTTATTTTGGAATGATTAGAAAATGACTACAATTGTTTCGGACTTTTCTTAAATAAATTGATTAAATTGTTACTTTCAATGGTTTTGAATGTTTTGATAAAATGGAAATAATTGTTTGAATTTCATTTTGTGTGATTGATTGAGATTTGAATATGTGAAATTGTGAGACATTGTGTTTGAATGAATGATTTGGAAAATTGCTAAAATGCATTGTAGTATGATTGAAGTTGACAAAAAGAAAAGAGTAAGTTGAGGTTATTTTGTGTTTTGAGAATAATTAGAACCCTAAGTGTGTGGTGGCTGCCATTTGAATTATGTTTGGATATCATTTGGATTGGATTGTGCTGTGAGAGATTGGAGATTGAGTTTTTTATGCAGGAAATGGAGTTGGATTGAAGAATTTTTGGCTAGAGCACTTTTAGGGGAGGTGCTGTCCAATTTTTCCTAAAATGGGCAGCAACTTGTTTTGGAGTTTAAAACATTTTAGAGCCTGACTTTAATTGAGATGCCTTCTTGAAGATTGTAGTACTTGTTGAAAGCTTTCCAATGATATAGAATTTGTGACTTTTGAACTTAGGAGATATAAGGTTGGAAAGATTGCTGCTACTGTTGGATTGATTTATGATTATGCAGTAACTTTGGAAGGATTTTCTACTTCCTTAGAGACTGTTTCTGAAGTGAATCACACGTTAATACAATGCTGAGAAAACGATATATGAATGCACGAGAAGGGGGGGTTGAATTGTTTTAGTGATCACCTTGTACACAACATTCAAGCAGGAAATTGGTCTAAAATCAGTTACCTTTGGTGCTGCCTTTGTCTTTGGAATGAGGGTAATAATGATGTAGTTTATTTGTTTTAGCAATTGACTAGTGATAAAAAAACTCCTTCACAGTTGAGATTATATCTTGCCTAACCCTTTCCTAGCATTTTTAAAAAAAGGCAGAAGTGTATCCACCCGACCTCGGGGCTTTGTCATTGCTTATGTTAAATATAGCCCTCTCGATCTCCTCTTCCATAATTGGAGCAACCATTAATTATTGTGTCTGCTCATCCAAGATCAGTCCATTTCTAACAATATTTATATCTAAAATGTGTAGGGGAGTTGAAGTGCCTAGGAGTCCTTGGTAGAAGCTCAAACAACAACTTGCCACTTCTTCCATTGAATTAGTTGAGAAAAATTGCCTCTCTGCATCTAGTAGAAATTTAGCCTGGTTCCTCTTAATCTTCACCTCTTGATTCAACCCAATATCTTTAAACCTATTAAGGGAGGCCTTATATGCTGTTCGGAAAAGCTCTTGTGCCATCTTAACTTTACTAGAAATGTTCTCATATGCTTTGGAATTCAATGTTTTTAGAGGGTGTTTTAATACCTTTAGTTCCTACACAGAACATATTGGGTTGTCCCCTCCACTGCCATCTCCCATCTACTGTCAACAATATCCTAAAACCGAGGATGATTAAGCCACATATTGAAAAACTTGAAAGGTTTTTTTTGCCTAGCAGTTCCATTTGCTTGAAACCCACTAATACAAGACAGTGGTCTGACTCTGCTTTCATTTCTAGAAATATGTTGAGCAGTTGTAACCCAAATGGTTCCATGATTAATTCAGGAGGACCTTATCCAATTTTGCCTATAAGTGATTTTTGTGCCAGGTGTAGAACTCCCCCAACTCGGGGCATCTTCTAACCTAAGTGCCAATTTGAATTTGAGCAAGTCTTTGAGTAAGTAAGCTGACGGGGGCTGACACCCTAGCCTTTCTTTGCTGCACACACACAATTAAAATCTCCCCTTATGATCCAAAACATCAATGCATCCTTATTCACTTCCATTAGCTTTTGCCACAATTCTCTTCTCTTTGTGACACTATATAGTTCATAGACAAATGATACTATAAATGTGACCTGAGATATGTAACACTGAATTTTAACATGTATGTATTGTTCTCCTAGCTCCAGCATATGACATTTATAAAAAATGGAGTTCTAGATAATACAAATTCTTCCCCCTCTGATTGCATCAAAATCATGACAGTATTCCCAACCATTGAATCTGTTATTCATCATCTTACTCAAACTATTAATGGATATCTTCGTTTCAAGAAAAAAAGCAAACTTACATTCATGTTGCCTAAGGAGGTTGACAACATTATGTTGTCTCGAGGCTTTATTTAGGCCTCAAACATTCTAGCATAGGATGTCTGTTAAACAGACCTTCTTGGGTGTAAAAACACCCCTTGGCCAGTCTATGTCCGTTAAACGGACATGGATGTCCGTTTAATGGACCTTCTCGGGCCAAATGAGCTCCCAAACCTGATTCATGTCCGTTAAACGGACATTCACGGGCCAGCTTAAGGAAAAGGAGATTTTTGACACTTTTAGGGACAGAATCGGATTTTGTGGTCTTCATAAAAGTTGTAGATCTAGAAGTATTCTTTCAAATGGTCCAAAACTTAACTCAATAAGATATCTATATTTAAAGTTATGGCGATCGCGCCAAGATAGTTACAAATTGATTGAGGTTATAAACATGTTATATTCTTTTGGGCATAACTTCCTCATCCACCCTCCAAATGGAGTGATTCTTAAAGCAATGGATTTATAACATCTTTGGACATCTCTACATGAAAAATGGGATCTTCTGGAGTTATTTTTAGGAAGTTTTTATTAAAGTAAGTGAGGAGTCGGTTAGGAGAGCATAATTAGAGAATGTGCACGCTTTAGCTTTTTAAGCATATCTTGAGCTATAGAGCTCCGATTGAGATGATTTTTTCTTCAAAGCAAACTAGAGGCTTAGAGCTCCAATTTCTATGAAGAAGTGAAGTTGTGATTTTGATATTTGATTAGTGTGTGCTCACCACTATTGTGGAATGACAACAAATGACCTACAAGGTTTTAAGTACAAAGGTTAAGACTCCAAATGTTGGCCTCCGAAAGCGGGGTCCAACAGTTGTGATATCAGAGCAAGCTTAAGTTTCATGATTTCGCAAGAGTTAGATTTCGAAAACAAGCGGGATCCAACAGAAAAACCTTGAGCAAGTTTCTTAAGCAACAAAGTCCTCTTATACAAAACATATGGATCTCCTGCTAATACATTAGTGCGATCCCCCTCTGTGTCAAATTGAAAATCATCCATCCCTGATTATATGGCAAGATTTTACATTGTACATTCTATTTTGCAGTCAGTCCTTCAAGAGCCTTCATCCCTAGGGATCTCCTCGTGAAACATCCCATAGACAATATCCCCACTCTAGTTTGATTTGTGTCACGTCTTCTTCCTTCATGGTAACTTCATCATTTGCCCGCACATAGTCTAGTTGCATCCCTTGTTTCAATTCTCTATTGTTCCTGAATAGGCTTACATAAGAAGGGTTAGTTTTTGCTTCACCCTACTTGTCTGAAATTAGTTTTGACATTTTGTCGAGCACCTTTGAGGTTGGTTCTTCATCCTCTGAGTCTGAATTTTCAATGTGTACATTCTCCCCTTCTATCTCCTCATCAGCTGTGGATGCCTCCTCATCCCCCATTTCACTAGTGCATATCCCCCCAATACCCACATTTTTCGTTTTACTCAGTAACCTTCCTTCCCGGTGCTCAAAACCTGAAGGCCCTAGTCTGTCCCCTCCTACTACTAGATGCCTGCCTTGTAACATAACTTTCCTTTCCCCTGCATTGCTTGTTCCAACAACATTGTTTGTTTTCTGTCTACCCTCTACCATAAATTGCTCATTCGTCACCTTCATTGTTAAATGATTGTATTCCCTCCCCTCCTATATTTCATTATCTACATTGTCATATTCCTCTACCTGCAAACCCATAACACACTCAGCAGTAATGTTCCTTCCTTTATGTGGTGTCTTCTTCTTGTTTCCCATGCCCCAAACTATTAAGAAAGCCAGGAAAAATTTTACCTTAAATTTGTTTTGATTTCTTCAAACTGTCACGAATTTTCCCTAAAATGATTCTTAGTTGTTTCAAACTTTTGATACTAAGAAGAAAAATCAATCTAAACTCAAAAAATGAATCTAGAAATTTGAATGTTGTCTAGCTATAAGGTGTGCAACACTTTGGAGAAAAATTGCCTAAGGTGAGAGAGATCACATCCACATGACTATAGCTCTTTCTTCTTCTTTTTTTTTTTAATGTAAGGTAAATATAATATTACACAAAATCATATGTATATAGATCTTTGGGGCATACCTCGATCTACTGTGTAAGCCAAAACCTACATCAATTATAATCGTTTCCCTAATACATCCAAATAGAAACTATAAATAAAAATACACCAAGTTCCCCAATACACCCAAAAAGAGGCTATAAACAAAAGTACATTAAAATTTCCACTACCTCCAATGCATCAACCAAAATATACATCATATTCCCTAATACATCCAAAAAGATGCTCTAAGCAAAATTACATCAAGATCCCTCGTACAATCGAAGTGTCAAATGCAATAAAATCCATGGGGTATAATCTATATAAGATTCTATACATTACTGTTTTAATTTTGAGAACTACATTTAAGCTCGTCAAATAAGCATAATCTAGCTGTATGGTGTTCCTTGTCTTCCATACCATATATATGGTGTATATGAATGCAAGTCTAGCAACTTTGCTTCTAATACGCGCTCCATTGTAGTCTTTCCAAATCTATTTCATGGAACTAAAGAGTGTGGAGATGGCTCAGGTCAATCCTAGCCATGCCCGAATAGCATTCCATATTCACCTGTAATGACACACTTGCAAAATAAATGATCAACAGTTTCTACTTTAACATTGCATAAACCATATGTTCTATCTATCTCTAGGAATTATTGATTATCCTTCGTTGGTAGTCTATTCCAAAGACTAAGCCATGCAATGAAGGAGAATTTCTGAGGTATATATTGCTTCCATATAAAAGCCATCCATGGTCTTCTTGTATGTTTAACTCTTAGTAGTTCAAAAATTTTATGTGATGAAGGGTTGCCATTTACACACATCTTTTGCATACCATGGACTACTTCCCTTTGGCCTCCCAAGTTTTCCACCAATTTATCCTAAATCCATGCTAGTTTTTTCAACAAACATGAGTCATATTTGTGGGGTTCCCAATCCCATATTGATATGTCCTTCAAATAAATTTCATGTATCCACCTTACCTATAATGAATTTGCTTTAGCATGAATGATCTATAGTACTTTGGCTAACCGTTCCTATTACTTGTAAATTTTCAAATCCAAACCTCCTTCTTCTTTTTGAGAGCATATATTATCCTATGCCACTCTAAAGTGCCTCCCACCCCATAAGAATAATTTACAAATGGAGGTTAGCCTCTCCAGAAGGGTTGTAGGTATAGGAAATGCTTGTAGCCAAAAGGAGAGCACCCTTTGAATAACAGAATTTATGAGCTCAATTTTGCTTGCATATGAAAGGAACTGAACCTTCCATGAGTTAAGATAAGCTTTAATAGATTCAATAAGCACTGAAAACTGGGCCATCGAAACCTTCATAGGTGCCTATGGTACCTCTAAATATCGGACAGGAAAATCCCCTAAAGGGTACTCAACCATCTGCCTTATAATCTCCCTCTCATATCCACACACCCCTGCTAGGTATAAGCTAGACTTTGACACATTCACCTTCAGCCCTACCACCCTGTTCAAATCCTCCAACACACCTATTAGTATGCCTATAGAGGCTTGATCCCCTCCAGAAATAGTATAAGGTTATCTGCAAAAACAAAGTGTGTAATACCTATGTGTTTGCAGTTCAGATGGAAGTGAAATTGAGGATTTGTTGTCCTATTCTTTAACAGCCTTGAAAAATATTCCAACCCGAGTAGGATTAAGGTGGGTGACATCAGATCACCTTGTCTTAGTCCTCTTCAATCTTGAAACATCCCATAAAGTGAGCCATTTATTGAGATGGGGTATGAAGTGGTTTGTACACATTCTATGACCCACCGTGTAAATTTTGTAGGGAACCCAACCCTCTCATCATGTCCTCAAGAAATCTCCATGCAACCGTATCATAGGCTTTTATTAAATATATTTTTATCATGCATCTTGGTGATATCCTCTTGCTTGTATAACCCCTAACAAGTTCTTGGATTAAGAACACATTGTTAAGCATATTTCTCCCTGGATCAAAGGTAACCTGAGTTGGATCAATAATTTTCCCACAACTTTCACCATACACTCATTTATAATTTTGGTGATAACCTTGTAAACCACATTCAGGCAAGCAATGGGTCTGAAGTCAGTTACCTTCGGTGCAGCTTTGTTTTAGGGATAAGAGTGAAGATGGTGAGGTTGATTTGCTTCAACAATTTTCCAGTGATAAAGAACTCCTGTATAGCTGAAATTACCTCTGGCCAGACTCTTTTCCGTTATTGTTTGAAGAAGGTTGAAGGGTATCAATCTAGACCCGGGGCTTTGACATTTCCTATATCAAACATGGCCTTTTTGATCTTCTCCTCACTGATTGGTGCAACCATTGATTCTTGTGTCTGCTCATCCAGGATTAATCCACTCCTTACAACATCCAAATTAGGCCTGTGTAGAGGAGATGTTGTTCCCAAAGGACCTTAGTAATAGCTTAGAAAACAACTTATTACTTTTGCCGTCGAAGAGGTAGCCTTTCCATCTTCCCTAATGATGTGGGAAATAGTGTTATGCTTTCCTTTTTTCTTAGTCACTGCATAGAAGTATTTAATATTTTTATCAACCTCAATGAGATATAAGCACTTAGATTTTTGTTCATAAAAATTCCTTTCTACATCCAGTAGGAATTCTGCATGCTTCCTCTTCGTCTTCACATCTTAGTTCAGCACAATATTATTAGGCCTATTGAGGGAAGCCTTATAGGCTATTTGAAAAATCCTCTTGTGCTTTCTTGACTTTGCTAGAGATATTCCCATATGCTTCAGAGTTTAATAATTTCAAGGGGTATTTTAACTCTTTAAGTTTCCTGCACAGGACATACTAGGATGTCCCCACCATTGCATTCTCCCATTTGTTATCTATAATTTCCTATATCTGTGGATGTTTCAGTCACATGTTGAAGAACTTGAAGGGTTTCTTGCTGAGCTATTCAATTCAGGTGATGTCCACTAAAACAGGGCAGTGATCATATTTTTCCTTCATTTCCAAGAAATGTGTAAGCAATTATAACCTAGAGTGTCTCATGCTTGATTTAGTAAGACCCTGTCAAGTTTTGCTCATAAATGATTTTTGTTCCAAGTGTAATACTCCCCCTACTTGGTGAATCCTCCAACCCTAAAACCAATCTGAAGTCCAATAAGTCCATAAGTAGGTAAGCCAAGGGTGGATGACAACCTAGCCTTTCCCTTACTGCATAGACATAATTAAAATCACCCATAATGATTCAAAGCCTCACTCGTTCCATATTCATTTCCTGGAGTTTCTGCCAAAGCTCCCTTCTTCTTGTAACACTATAAAGATCATATACAAATGATAATGTAAAGGAGAGTTGTGATGTACATCACTGAATTTCAGCATGAATGTATTGGTCTCCTACATCCAAAACTTGAAACTTATAGAAATTGGAATTCCATATTATACATATTCTGCATCCAGCAATAAAAACAAAGTTATGGCAGCAATCCCAACCGCCAAATCTGTTTCTCATCATTTTATTCAAACTGTCAATGGTTAACTTAGTTTCAAGTAAACAAGAAAAATTATAGTGGTGTTGTCTAAGATGGTTGACAACACTGTACTGTCTCGAGGCCTTGTTTAGGCCTTGACCATTCTAGCAAAATGCCTTCATTTTTCAAGTTGAGGAGGTCTACCCCCTCCAACCTCCTTTAAGTTTCAGTATTGCTTCTCACTCCAGTCTATTGCTACCTTCTAGCCTTTACAAGTTCCTCCTCACATTTATTGTTTTATTTTGAATTACTAACTTTCCTTTGTTGATACTTCTGTGATTTTGCACTCCTTGCCATTCTCCCTGATTCATTCTTGTGTTTTCCATTCGGGTTTGGAAAATTGATTCTCTCCTTTCTGTCAATTTCTCCCTACCCCTCATTCCTTCTGCACCTACTTCATTTTGCAGTTGTTATTCTCCTTCCTTTTCAGGATTTTCATCCTGAGCATCTTTAGCACGGTTACATGATTGTACCTGTCTAGCTTTCCCCTTGTCCAGGTTAGACTGATTCAGATCACTGTCATGTTCAACTAGTTCAGTGTCACCTATATTAGTAGTCCCCTTTGTCTGCTTCTTCTTGATTTTCCCTTTACACTCAAATGCGTTATGGCCAAATTTCATACAATGACAAAAGTAACTTGGAAGGGTCTCAAATATCACCATTTGAGTATATATGTTGCCTTTAGGCAGTTTTACCTTGAAACTTGTCACATGACTTTTTGACACATCAACTTCCACCAATAATCCAACATATCCCATTCTTGACTTCATACTAGTAATCTTATCTGTGCACAAAGGCTTTCTAATTCGGGAACCAAACTTTGATAGCCCCCTTTCATTCCATAGCTCCAAAGGTACATTGGGAAGTTGCAAACAAATGGGAACTTCCATGAAGTCTTTGTAGTCAAATGCAAAACCTTGAGAAAGTTTCTTTAGCAGTAGAGTTCTCCTATACACTGCATTCGGACTTCCTGCCAATACATTGATTCAATCCTCTTTTGTATTAAATTGGAAAATCATCTAACCCTGAGCATGAGGTAGAATCTTACACTGTACATTCCATTTTGCTATTTTCCCTTCAAGAGCCTTCGTCTGTGGGAACCTCCCTGTGCAGTAACCTACAGGGTAGTATCCCCATGCTTGCTCAATTTTTTTTATATCCTCTTCCTCCATGGTAAATTCCTCATCTACTTGGACAAAGTTTAACTCCATCCCATGTTTCATCTCTTTGTTGTTCCCGAATATACTGACATAAGAAGGTTTAACGTTGCCTTTATCATTCTTCTCTAAAGTTGGTTCTGACATTTTGTCGAGCACATTCGGGGTAGGTTCCTCATTCTTTGAGTTCGATGCTTCTGTGGTTATATTATCCCTATCTGTATCCTCATTAGCTGTGGATGCATCCTCATCCTCCAACTCTTCAATACGCAACACCCTAGTACCCACATTTTTTTTATTCAGTAACTTACCTTCCCTATTCTCGAAACCCGAGTGCTCTAGTCTTTCCCTCTTTTCCTTATTTCCCCTTGCTTGCTCCTATCTATAGCCACTAGCATTGGACTCATCTGCTGCTTTCATCATCAACTGATTATTTTTCTTTGCCTCCACATTGCCTTGAATCCTATTTTGTTGTATTGCTCTTATTGCTCCATCTCTGCTTACTCTCGAAGCCATGTTCACTTCCTTGTCACCTCTTGCAGTATTTTGTTTATTGGCCTGTTTCATTAGAGGATAACACTTCGCACTTACTTCCTGCACTTTATCATCAGCAATGTCTAGGTTTCTCATAGACGCCTCTCGGCTTGCTTGTAAACCCATAACATAGTCTACCATAATGTCTCTGCCCTTATGAGGCGTCTTCTTCTTCTTGCCAATATTCCGAACCTAAGGAGCCTGACAAGGTTTAACCTTACAATTTCCAACCTTCGATGTCAACATGAATTTAAATCTCAGTTCACTAGATGCAGCTAAGAGTTGAGCGTATGGTGGCTGTAAGGTAATCAATGCCTAGGAGAAAAATCGCCAAGGGTGAGAGAACTCACGTCCACATACTACTGATAGCTCTTTTTATATATATATATATAAGGTAAATAGTATATTGTACAAAATCATATATAGATAGATCTTTAGGGCATACCCCGATCCACTGTGTAATCCAAAACCTACATCAATTACAACCACTTCCCCAATACATCCAAAGAGATATAAGTAAAAATACACCAAGTTCCCCAATACAACCAAAAAGAGTCTTTAAGAAAAAGTACATGAAATTTACTACTACCTTCGATGCATCAACCTAAATGTACATCATATCCCCCAATACATCGAAAAAGAGGCTATAAGAAAAATTACATCAAGATCCCTCATAAGTTCCCCAATACAATCAAATAAAGGATAGAAGCAAAAGTACATGAAGTTTATCACTACCTTCGGTACATTAACCAAACTATACATCATATCTCCTAATACATCCAAAAAGAGGCTATAAGCAAAATTACATCAAGATCCCTCATACAACCAAAGTGTGAAAAAGTAATAATATCTGTGGGGTGCAATCTATATAAGATTTTATACATTACTGTTTTAATTTTGATAACTACGTCTAAGCTCGTTGCAGAAGCAGACTCTAGTTGTATGGTGTTCCTTGTCTTCCATACCATGTAAATGGTGCACATGAATGCTAGTCTAGTAGCTTTGCTTCTAATTTATGCTCCAGTGTAGTCTTTCCAAATCCATTTTATGGCACTAGAGAGAGTGGACATGGTTTGGGTTAGTCCTAGCCATGCCTGGATAGCATTCCATATTTCTCCTGTAATGGCACATTTGAAAAATAAATGATCAACATTTTCTACTTTAGCATTACAAAAACCACATTTTCTATCTATCACCAGGAATTGTAAATTATCCTTCGTTGGTAGTCTATTTCGAAGACTAAGCCATGCAATGAAGGAGAATTTCGGAGGAATATATTGCTTCCATATAAAAGCCATCCATGGTCTTCTTGTGTGTTTAACTCTCAATAGTTCATAAATCTTCTGTGATGAAGGGTTGCCATTTACACACATCTTTTGCATACCATGAACTACTTCCCTTCGACCTCCTAATTTTTCCACCAATTTATCTCGAATCCATGCCAGTTTTTTCAAAAGTGGTGAGTCACGACTGTGGGGTACCGAATACCAAATTGATGTGTCCCTCAGACATTCTACATGTATTCACCTTACCCATAGTGAGTTGGCTTTGGTGTGAATATTCCATAATACTTTAGCTAACATTGCATTGTTCCATTTCTTACAATTGTTCAATCCCAGACCTCCTTCATCTTTTGGAGTGCATAAATTTTCCCATGCCTCTCTAAAGTGTGTGCCACCCCATAAGAATAGTCTACAAATGGAGGTTAGTCTGTCCAGTATGGTAGTAGGGATAGGGAATGCTTAGAGCCAAAATGACAACACTCCTTAGATCACATAGTTTATAAGCTCAATTCTACTTGCATATGAAAGGGAGTGATCCTTCCAAAAGTTGAGATAGGCCTCAATATATTCAATAAGCACTGAAAACTAGGCCACCAAAACCTTCATTGATGCCAGTGGGACTCGAAAATATCAGACAGGGAAATCCCCTAAAGGGTACTCCACCATCTGCCTTAAGTTCTCCCTCTCATATCCATCCACACCTGCTATGTATATACTAGAACACATCCATTAGTATACCTACAGAAGGTTGGTCACCTTTAGAAAAGAGTATAAGGTCATTTGCAAAAGCAAATTTGGTAATACCTAGATGTTTGCATTTCGGATGGAAATGAAACTGAGGAGTTGTTGTTCTGCTCCTTAACAATCGTGACAAATACTCCAGCCTAAGTAGGAATAATGTGGGTGACATTGGGTCACCTTATCTTAGTCCCCTTCAGCCTTTGAACATTCCATGCATTGAGCCATTTATTGAGATTGAGTATGAGGTAGTTTGCACACATTCCATGACCTATCCTATGGATTTTTTAGGGAACCCTAAACTTATCATCATATTCTCAAGAAACTCCTATGCAATCGTATCATATTTGGTAATGTTTACTTTTATCATGCATCTTGGCAAAATTTGCTTCCTTGTGTAACCCTTTACAAGTTCTTAGGTAAGAAACACATTATCTAGCATGTTCCTCCCTGGTACGAAAGTAGCTTATGTTGGATCCACAAATTTCCCCATCACCATTATCATACACTCGTTCCAGATTTTAGTAATCACCTTGTAAACCATATTCAGGCAAGCAATAGGTTTGAAGTCTTTACTCTTGGTGCAACTTTCGTCTTTGGAATAAGAGTGATAATGGAATGGTTGAGCTGTTTCAACAAGTTTTCAGTGGTAAAGAACTCTTTCATTGCTGATAAAACATTTGGTCCTACTCTTTACCACTATTGTTTAAAGAAGGCTAAGGTGTAACCATCTAGCCCCAGGGCTTTATCATTTCCTATGTCAAACAAGGCCCTCTTTATCTCCTCATCATAGATTAGAGCAACTAATACTTCTTATGCCTGCTCATCCAGGATTAGTCCACTCCTTACAATGTCTACATCTAGACTATGCAGAGGGGTACTGTGCCTCAGAGGCTCTGGTAAAAATTTAGACAACAACTTACCACTTCTTTCATTGAGGTAGTGGCAATACCATCTTTCCCGATGATGTGGGATATAGTGTTCTATTTTCCTCTTTTCCTTACAACTGCATGAAAGTATTTGGTGTTTTTGTCAACCTCGGTGAGATGTGTGCATTTGGCTTTTGGTTGATAAAAGTGTCTTTCAGCGTCCATAAGAAAATCAACATGCTTCCTTTCAGTTTCACTTATTAGTTCAGTTCAGTGTCTTCAGGCTTATTTAGGGAGGCCTTATCGGCAATTTAAAAAGTCTCTTGTGCTTCCTTGACCTTGGTAGAGATGTTCCCATATGCCTCGGAGTTTAAAGATTTCAGAGGATATTTAAAGTCCTTTAGTTTCCTACACAGTGCGAATTAGGTTATGTAGGAAAATCCCGGGAGGTACATCACATGTACCAGGCGCGGAAAACAAAATTTTTTATTACCGGGACCTTCTCGAAGGCCAGGATCTATGTGTTCAGATGAAGATTCAAACTGAATAGCCAATAGAGACTATCTCTAAAGGTATCCACGAGAGATCGAAAACCTAACGGGACAAACTCTTTTGACCGGGAATAGCTAGAACAAAGTAAAGGCTGCTAGACCTACCTCCGTCCTGGAGAGCTTGAGATTGACTTTGGAACACTTGGAGAAGAAGAGAAGATCCGATGATGCTTAAGGAAGAAGACTTGAAAATCAACTTTTCAAAGGAAACTTAACAATTAAGTTTTCAACTTCTAATCCTAGCAAAAACCGTCATCCATCCTCTCCCAAATAAGCCATCTTATAGTTATTTTAACAATTAAAATACTAGCCTTAAGATGCTTACAAATGGAGGCTTAATGACCATTCATTAATTAAATGAATAAAGAAATCAAGCTTTGACTTTTCAAAGCTCTTATCCTCTCATCCTTTCCAACGTCCCACATGCTTATATATATATAATTAATTAATCTTAATTAATTAATTAATATATATATAATTGCTAAAGAGGTCCGATCAAGCTGGGAATTGGTCTACCAAACTGCCGACCCCGTCTAAAACGACTCTAAACCTTTCTTAGCAATATTGATGTCGTGATCTCATCGGGACATATCCCAATCTCATCGGGATCCATTTAATCCTAATGCTCTCCATTATGGAACTCATCCAATACTATTTTACGGATTCTCTCGAAACACTCTTATCGTGTGACCCTTTAGGTTCCGGTTATGTTGGCCACTTAGATTAACAATTAATCGAGCAAGTCATGGCGGCGTCTAGCAACACATCATGACCCCAATTGACCGAAAAGTAATTGGTTTGATGAATTCATCACGAACCGGATCACGAACCCTTCCATAGATAATTACTGTGCAATTCGTCCTTTCAACATCCTATACCCTACTTGGTTATGAGTATGGTCAAAGTGTCAACTCTTACTAGACTAAGTCTAGCCCAGTGATATCGGTTCTGTCTTGGGACTCATTACTTTATATGTCCATGAAGACCCTCTTCATGACATAATTATCTACCGACGGAGACTTAAAGTAATGATCTGACGAAGAGGTTGTGGTATCTCTTACGCTATCACGAAGTGATGAATCCTTTATTGGCTACTCAATTACCTTCGAATACCTCAAGCTGTACCCAAGCACCACCCTATGAGTAACCTCTGAAAGGCAACAAGGAATGGAGTCAAAGCACAGAATCAATATCAAAGATATCCTTGAGTACCTCAAGTCTAAGGATACTTGCACCATTGCTATGATGAGATTATCACTGACATTAGAATAGGACATCCATGTGATGATCTCATGGCAGGTCATCCAATGTACTTATTGTTAGAGTAGTGCCCTAAAGGCAATCCCCTTTAGCGCATTTTGTTCATAGTCATGTACAGACTTTATGAATAAATAAAGAAAGGCATGTTTCATTTATTTGATGTTCTTTATGAATTGATAGTGATCTTTAATCAAATTAATGAAGTCCATGATATATGACATAGCATGAAGAAAATTATGATGTGATCATAATCCTGAGATTCCTATCATGTGCAATTATGTCAAGATCTAAATTATCCTAGTCATAGGATTAATGAGATGGACATCATTAATCCCGGATGACTAGCATATGTCATACTCCTTGATTGGATCAAGCGGTGGATCTCGAAGCTGTAAATATGAGATATTTAGAGTTGACATATGGATGTTTACTAGTGGTAGTAAGTTCATTGGATGACTCGCCATGAGATCATCACATGGATTTAATGTCGTTGATAATCTCATCATAGAATGGTGCAAGTATCCTTAGACTTGAGGTACTCGAGGATATCTTGAATCCGATCCCGTATTTTGACTCCATTCCTTGTGGCCTTCCGGAGGTTACTCATAGGGTGGTGCTTGGAGTGCAGTTTGAGGTATTGAAGGTAATTGAGTAGCCAATAAAGGATTCATCACTACGTGAAAATGTAAGAGATACCTCGCCTCGTCAGATCATTACTTTAAGTCTCGCCGAGCATGACTATGTCATGAAGAGTGTCTTCATGGACATATAAAGTAATGAGTACTCAGACAGAACCGATTTCACTTGTGCTAGACTTAGTCTAGTAAGAGTTGACATATTAGCCATACTCATAACCAAGTGGGGTATAGGATGATGAAAGGACTAATTGCACAAGAATTGTCATGAAAGGGTTCGTGATCGGTTCGTGATGAATTCATCAAACCGATTACTTTCCGGTCAATTGGGGTCATGATGTGTTGCTAGATACCGCCATGACTTGCTCGTGATTAATTGTTAATCTAAGTACAACATAACCTAAACCTAAAGGGTCACACGATAAGAGTGATTCGAGAATCAGAAATAGTATTGACCGAGTTCCAATTATGGAGAGCATTAGATTAAATGGATCCCAATGGATTGGGATATGTCCCGATGAGATCGCGACATCAATATTGCTAAGAAAGGTTTTGAGTCAAGTTTCAAAGATCGGGCCCTGTAGGCAGCAGACCAACCCCAGCTTGATCGACCTCTTAGTAATTATATATATATATTAATTAATTAAGTAATTAATTAATTATATATATATATATATGTATGTACGTTGGAAAGAGGGGAGAGGATAAAACTTTGACTTTTCAAAGTTTTATTTAAATAATCCATTAATTAGTTAATGGTTTAAATCCTTCCACATGTCATGTTCTTATGCTAAGTCATTTTAAAGGTTAAAATACACATAAGAAGAGATTATGAGTGTGGTTGCCGTCGATGCTAGGGTTCCAAGTGAAGAAGAAAAGCTTAAAGTGTTAAACTTTTGGAAAAGTTTCATTTTCTTCTTCTTTTCAAGGCATCAACGTTTATCTCTTCTTCTCCAAGCAAGTGGTTCCAACGTTATTCTCAAGCTCTCCAGGACAGAGGTAGGGTCTAGCAGCTCTTATTCTGTTCTAGCTATTCCCGGTCAAAGGGTTTGACTCGTTAGGTTTTTCGATCTCGTGGATACCTTTAGAGATAGTCTCTATTGGCTATTCAGTTTGAGTTTTCATACCGACACCGGGATCCTGGGTTTTCGGGAAGGTCCCGGGACCAAAAGCTTTTTGTTTCCGCTGCTGGAACATGTGATGTTCCTCCCGAGATTTTCCTACAGTGGTATCAGAGCGTCTGGTGTCGTGTATGAAGCTTTAACTGAAGCTAGATCATAAATCCTAATTGCTTGTGATGCTGTAGCATGTTTTCTGTTCAATTTTCGAATTGCTATAGAGATAGGGTTTTCGAAATTTTTCTGCCCAGGAATGTTCATAACATGTTAGAGAATATGTCTATGAATTTTCAGAATTTATCGATTTGATTTGATATAGTTTTGCTAATTAATCCCTAAGGTTACAGATGCTGTTTTGTAAAACGATTCTGGAATAGGTATGAGTATAAAATCGAGAATAAATTCTAGAAAAATCGTTTTCTGGATTTTCCTTCACCTAAATGTCTCTAAGATGTTGGTGAATGTCTGTGAGCATGAAAATTGGATTTCAAGGGGATTGGATATTTATTCACGAATTTATTCTATACTGTTGGGAATTGCTGTGCTGATGAACACAGATTTTGAATCGGTTTTATTATTTTGGTTGACTGAGTTTTTGATGGCCTAAAATCCTGAAAAAATTCAGGTAGCATTTTCGGAACATGTGATAACCTATGTAATTTTCTCATGATTTATTGAAATTTTTTCATTGATCATTTCAAACAATGTACAGAACTGGACAGTTTTGGTGAAAATTGTTGGGACTGTTTTGCTTGGCTTGATTGAGGTTGCTTTTTCAATTCCAATGCCTTGCAACATTTTTAATGTGATTAAAAATGTGTTATCTTGATGTAGTATGATTGCCAAAGTGAATTGCTTGAAGTTGCTTTTCCAATAATTTTTGAATGCCGAATTGGTCACATTTGTGTCTCGTTGGTATATTTCATTTTCTTGCTTGTTTTGGCCGTCACAATTTTTGTGACAAGTGCCGGAGTAGTTTTGAGAGTGTATACACTAGCTAGAGATGCTTAGGGTGAGAATTTGGGTGTTCCTAAATTATTTGGATATTTATGAGTTTTGACTCATTTCAAGCTTTTCATATAGTTTGACTATTTAAGGCATTCATGGATCAATGAATTGTTCATTGATACATCAATTTCTGATATTACCTTAGGTATGACAGTATTGAGAATTGGAATTGCATTGATTGAGGAATTAGCCGATTAGAGATTTTAGCAAAATTCCTGAATAAGTCTACTTGTATATGGAATAAGTCGACTTGTTCGAGGTTTTGGATAAGTCGACTTGTGAATAGAATAAGTCGACTTGTTCAAGATTCGATATAAGTCGACTTGTAGCTTCTTGTAAGTCGACTTATACATGGGCAGAGTGAAAATAAGTCCACTTGTGTCAAACAAGTGGACTTGTGTGTGGGCAGATGCAATAAGTCGACTTGCATTTGATGAAAGTCGACTTGTGGCATCTTAGGTTGGATGATGGATGATTATAAGATTGATTCAATGTGATTGATGAAATAACCTAAATCATTCCATATAGTTTTCGTGACTATGATCCTTGACTTGGAGTCTAGAGTTTCCAAATCCTCCTCGGTATATGAAAACTAACGCCTTCCATTAATATGGTAAGAACCGAGTTCTTATAGGGTTGGGTTGTTGAGCAAACTCAAGCTCACTCTATACTGGATATGTTGAACCATGAAAATATGATTTTGAATTAATGGGTTGGTTTTCACTAGAAGCGTTAGTTTGTTGAGCAAACTCAAGGTCAAGCGTGGAGGCGGAAATTGGGTAGCATACATCGGATGTATGCGCATCAAAGAGTTGATACCCGATGTAGTGCATACATCAACAAGTTGATAGCGATTGATAGTTGTGTCTAAGATGTAATTGGTATATCGATACCTCCGAGACATAAGGTGGCTTGTTGGACAAATCAAGGTCATTCTCAATGTCGATTATCGATGATGCAATTGGTATGACCGATACCTACCGATTGACCTAACTTGTGGCTTGTTGGACAAATCAAGGTCATTCTTAGTAATATCGGATATCAACCCACTAGGACATAATGTCATTTTGTTTCTTTGGATTAGTAATGAGGGTTATGGATTCTATGAAACTAGTGGGGCGCTTTTGCATATCATTCAAGTCCTTATGATTATGCAGCTATTCCTATTCTAACATTTTCCTCTCTATTCGTGTAGGTTGTTTGAAAATGTCGTCAGTGTGAACCTTCGCTCATTAATGGAGTCAAACAAGCTAAGCTGGACCGAATTTTCTTGATTGGTTAAGGAACACGAGAATGGTTCTCGATCTGAAGGTGCAGGATATATCCTAGATTTTCCGCTTCGGATGCACTGCCTTGTCGATGCTTGATGATGATCGAAGGCATATAATAAGCATCTTAAGGGCGGTGACATGGCGACTTGCATTATGCTTGCGTCGATGTCACTGAATGCAGAAGCGACGAGTCCATGGATGCTCACACGATAGTTTTCATCTTAGGGAGCTGTTTGACGAGCAAGCCCGGTGCGAAAGGTTCGAGACCTCGAGGCTTCTCTTCACCACCAAGATGGCTCGAGGGACATCTCTTCATGCGATGCATACGAAGATGAATGGCTATATTGAGAGATTGGTCGTCTTAGGTTTTGCAATGGATCATGAATTAAGTATAGACTTAATTCTCGTTGGATTGTCCAAGCGAGTTATGCACAATTCGTGCTAAACTATCGGATGAACCAAATATCCACTACAATACGAGCCGATCAATCTGCTTTCAAAACATTGAAGCGAACTATCAAGAATGATAGTAAGCAAGTCTTGGTAGTAGCTTCTTCTT
This sequence comes from Erythroxylum novogranatense, assembly GCA_029891385.1. Classification (NCBI taxonomy): domain Eukaryota; kingdom Viridiplantae; phylum Streptophyta; class Magnoliopsida; order Malpighiales; family Erythroxylaceae; genus Erythroxylum; species Erythroxylum novogranatense. The sequence continues at coordinate 71,063,312 of CM057233.1, forward strand.
CTTGAGTTCAAAGAAGAAAAGAACCCAAAGAAGAAGAAGGCTAAGAAACCAAAGGAAGCGTCATCGAAGAAGACCAAAGAAGCGCCCCAAAGGAACTTGCTTCCATTGCGGTAAAGATGGCCATGGGGCATGATTGCAAAGTCTATCTTGAGTGTTGAAGCGAAGAAGGCATCGGATGCCTCGACTACTTGAGTTTGTATGTCATTGAAGTTAATCTATTCTTGATCACAACATCGGGTATTTGATCTTGGTTGTGGCTCACACATATGTAATGATATGCGGGGCCTCGGGGACGATGGGTAACTCATGAAGGAGAATGAACCTACGTGTTGGAAATGGAGCAAAGTTCTTTGCATTAGTAGTAGGAACCTATGTTTTGTATCTCCCCTTTGGGCTTGTCTTTGGAATTGGATGATTGTTATTTTGTACCCGTTTTGACAAAGAATATATTATGCATTTCTTGTCTAAATAAATTTGGATTCCATATGAATTTTAGTAGCAATGGTTGTTCTATTAATTCTAATGGAATGCTTTATGGAACTAGTACATTGTGCAATGGTATTTACATATTAGATATGTCTAATCCAATTTTAAATGTCAATGACACCAAAGCGGCATAAAGAGATAATCTAAAGTCAACTTACTTATGGCATTGTCGACTTGGCCATATAAATGAGACACGCATCGCTAAGCTCCACAAGTGGCGGTTTAGGGTCATTTGATTATGAATCATATGACACATGCGAATCTTGTTTATTAGGCAAGATGACTAAGTTACCCTTGAGGAAAGGGTGAGCGGCGATTGAGTATTAGACCTAATACATTGGATGTATACGGTCCGATGTCCATCCATGCGAAGTGGTTGTCGTTACTTCATTACCTTTATCGATGATTATTCACGATATGGGTACTTGTATCGATGAGATACAAATCAAGCGTTGAAAAGTTCAAACAATTGAAATGAAGTAGAAAATCAGCTTGGTAAAAGTATCAAGGCATTACGATCCGATCGTGGTGGAGAATACTTAGACCAGCGGTTTTGGATTATCTCGGAGATAATGGGATATTATCTCGATGGACTCCTCCTTACGCCGCTGAGACAATGGTGTGGCTGAAAGGAGAAATCGAACCTTGTTGGACGTGGTACGATCAATGATGGGTTTCATAAAGTTACCAAAATCATTTTGGGGATATGCGCTAGAGGCAATTTGTTTACTTGTTAAGCAGAGTTCCCTCTAAGGCAGTTGATGTTACTCCATATGAGATGTGGACTAACGAAAACCTTATCTTTCTCATCCGAAAGTATGGGGTTGTCACCTTCGTGAAGCGGATTGATCGAGATAAGCTTGAGCGAAATCGACAAGTGTTTATTTGTAGGATATCCTAAAGAGACCAAAGGATATCAATTACGCCATCTTTGAGGAACAAAAGGTGTTTGTTTCAAGGCATCTGTCTTTAGAGAAAGAGTTTCTTTACAAGAAGGCGGTGGGAGCAAAGTTGAACTTGAAGAAGTTCAAGATGCTCAAACAACCTGAATCATTGCTGAACACAAGCGTCACTCATTTAGATGAGTAACGATTCAAGATGCGCCTTGTTCGAGAGATATGGATTTTCGTAAGTGAACAGAATGACGTATTGCTCATAGAAAATGATGAGCTGCTACCTATGAAGAGGTTACGAAAAGTTGAGTGCGAAAAATGGCTTTGTGCCATGAAAGCGAAATGGATTCCATGTACATAAACCAAGTATGGACTTTGGTTGATGCACTGAAGGATAAAACCTATAGGGTGCAAATGGGTTTTCAAGAAGAAAACCGACATGGATGGTAATGTGATTACCTCAAAGCAAGGCTCGTGGCCAAAGGATTTCGTCAAAGACAAGGAGTTGACTATGGCGAGACCTTGACCCGTAGCAATGCTTAAATCCATTCGGATACTCTAGCCATTGCCGCTCATTATGATTATGAGATATGGCAAATGGATGTGAAGACAACTTTCCTTAACGGAAATCGGCGAGGATGTGTACATGACACAACGGAGGGCTTCACTTCGATTATGGCGAAAAGGTATGCAAGCTTGTAAATCCATCTATGGATTGAAGCAAGTATCCGAGTTGGAACATCCGTTTTGATGAGTCAATCAAAGAGTTTGGTTTCTCACAAAATCCGGATGAACACTTGTGTGTACAAGAAGGCTAATGGGAATGCAATCGTTTTCCTTGTGTTGTATGTAGATGACATCGTTACTCGGAAGCGATGTCTCAATGATCTGTCGGTTAAAATTTGGTTGTCCAAGCAATTTGCGATGAAGGACCTTGGTGAAGCAACTTATATCCTTGGGATAAAGATCTATAGAGATAGATCAAAGAGGTTGCTTGGTCTTTCACAATCATCGTACATAGAAAAGATGCTAAAGAGGTTTAGCATGGAGCAATCAAGAGAGGTTCCTTCCCATTACTCATGGGATAACACTCTCGAAATCTATAATCTAAGACCAAGATGAGAGGATTCGCATGGATCGGATCCCATATGCATCTGCGATGGGATCGATCATGTATGCTATGTTATGTCGAGGCCCGATGTATCGTATGCTCACGAGTGTCACGGCGATACCAATCGAGATCTGGTGAGGGTCCTTTGGGTGGTGTCGAGAATATCCTCAAGTACTGCGAAGGACTAAGGATGTTTTCTTGATATATGGAGATGGAAATCTCAGTGGCGAACATACGGATGCGGTTTCCAATCGACAAGGATGACTCAGATCGGTCAAAGTTATGTTTTCTGTTTGAGCGGCGGAGCGGTCGATTGGAAGAGTTCAAACAAGAGGCGGCTGGCGATTCGACGATCGAGGCGAGTACATTCTTTGCATCGAGGCGGAAAGAAGCTATTTGGATCGAAGTTCATTTCGAACTTGGTGTGGTTCTATTTGTGATGGACCCTCTGATTGTATTGTCACAACAATGGGGCTATTGCTCGAGCAAAAGAACCAAGGTCTCACCAACGATCTAAACACGTACTCGCGGATATCATCGATTCGAGAGATCATTGCTAGAGGTGATGTCGCGATCGAGAGGATTCCTACAGAGCGTAACATTCTTGATCCGTTGGCGAAGCCATTGTCACGAAGAATTTTGATTCTCATGTACTCGCTTATGGTATTAGATACCAAGGCGATTGGCTTTAGGTCAAGTGGGAGATTTGTTAGAGTAGTGCCCAAAGGCAATCCCCTTTAGCGCATTTTGTTCATAGTCATGTATGGACTTTATGAATAAATAAAGAAAGGCATGTTTCATTTATTTGATGTTCTTTATGAATTGATAGTGATCTTTAATCAAATTAATGAAGTCCATGATATATGACATAGCATGAAGGAAATTATGATGTGATCATAATCCCGAGATTCCTATCATGCAATTATGTGATATCTAAATTCTCCTAGTCATAGGATTAATGAGGCTGGACATCATTAATCCCGGACGGACTAACATATGTCATACTCCTTGATTGGATCAGCGGTGGATCTCGAAGCGTAAATATGAGATATTTAGAGTTGACATATGGATGCTTACTAGTGGTAGTAAGTTCATTGGATGACTGCCATGAGATCATCACATGGATTTAATGTCGGTGATAATCTCATCATAGCAATGGTGCAAGTATCCTTAGACTTGAGGTACTCAAGGATATCTTGAATCTTGATCACATGCTGACTCCATTCCTTGTGGCCTTCCGGAGGTTACTCATAGGGTGGTGCTTGGAGTGCAGTTTGAGGTATTGAAGGTAATTGAGTAGTCAATAAAGGATTCATTACTACGTAAAAATGAAGAGATACCTGACCTCTTCGTCGGGATCATTACTTTAAGTCTCGGCGAGCATGACTATGTCATGAAGAGTGTCTTCGTGGACATATAAAGTAATGAGTCCTCGACAGAACCGATTTCACTTGGGCTAGACTTAGTCTAGTAAGAGTTGACATATTAGCCATGCTCATAACCAAGTGGGGTATAGGATGATGAAAGGACGAATTGCACAAGAATTATACATGAAAGGGTTCGTGATCGGTTCGTGATGAATTCATCAAACCGATTACTTTCCGGTCAATTGGGGTCATGATGTGTTGCTAGATACCGCTCATGACTTGCCTGCATTAATTGTTAATCTAAGTGGCCAACATAAGGAAACCTAAAGGGTCACACGCATAAGAGTGATTCAGAGAATCCGTAAAATAGTATTGGACTGAGTTCCAATTATGGAGAGCATTAGGATTAAATGGATCCCAATGGGATTGGGATATGTCCCGATGAGATCGCGACATCAATATTGCTAAGAAAGGTTTAGAGAATTTCAAAGATTTGGGCCCTAAGAGGCCGTAAGGAGACCAACCCAGCTTGATCGACCTCTTAGTAATTATATATATATATTAATTAATTAAGTAATTAATTAATTATATATATATATATATGTATGTACGTTGGAAAGAGGGGAGAGGATAAAACTTTGACTTTTCAAAGTTTTATTTAAATAATCCATTAATTAGTTAATGGTTTAAATCCTTCCACATGTCATGTTCTTATGCTAAGTCATTTTAAAGGTTAAAATACACATAAGAAGAGATTATGAGTGTGGTTGCCGTCGATGCTAGGGTTCCAAGTGAAGAAGAAAAGCTTAAAGTGTTAAACTTTTGGAAAAGTTTCATTTTCTTCTTCTTTTCAAGGCATCAACGTTTATCTCTTCTTCTCCAAGCAAGTGGTTCCAACGTTATTCTCAAGCTCTCCAGATGTAGGTAGGGTCTAGCAGCTCTTATTCATTCTAGCTATTCCGGTCAAAAGGGTTTGACTCGCTTAGGTTTTCCGATCTCTGCGTGGATACCTTTAGAGATAGTCTCTATTGGCTATTCAGTTTGAGTTTTCATACCGACACCGGGATCCTGGTTTTCGGGAAGGTCCGGGACCAAAAGCTTTTGTTTCCTCTTGCCGAACATGTGATGTTCCTCCCGGGATTTTCCTACACTTACTACCGCTAGTAAGCATCCACATGTCAACTCTAAATATCCCATATTTACAGTTTCGAGATCCACCGCTTGATCCAATCAATGAGTATAACATATGCTAATCGTCCGGATTAATGATGTCCGCCTCATTAATCCTACGACTAGGAGAATTTAGATCTTGACATAATTGCACATGATAGGAATCTCGTGATTATGATCACATCATAATTTCCTTCATGCTATGTCATATATCATGAACTTCATTAATTTGATTAAAGATCAATATCAATTCATAAAGAACATCAAATAAATGAAACATGCCTTTCTTTATTTATTCATAAAGTTCGTATATGACTATGAACAAAAAGCGCTAAAGGGATTGCCTTTGTGGCACTACTCTAACAATCTCACTCAGATCAGACACGCATAAGTCCACTTACGGGTATACAAGTCGACTTATTAGTACCGAACCGGTATAAGTCGATTTACATCTTCATACAAGTCGACTTACACCTTCAAATCTCCCACTGACCTAAAGCCAATCGCCTGGTATCTAATACCATGCGAGTACATGAGAATCAAAACTCTTCGTGACAATGGCTTCGTTAACGGATCAGCAATGTTCGCGCTCAGGAATTCTCTCGATCGCGACATCACCTCCGCAATGATCTCGAATCGATGATATCTGCATGAGTACGTGTTTAGATCGTTGGTGAGACCTGGTTCCTTTGCTCGAGCAATAGCCCCATTGTTGTCACAATACAACCGTATGGGCCCATCACAGCCTAGAACCACACCAAGTTCAAGAATGAACTTTCGATCCAAACAGCCTTCCTTCACGCCTCGATGCAAAGAATGTACTCGCTTCTATTGTCGAATCGCCAGCCGTCTCTTGTTTGGAACTCTTCCAACTAATCGCTCATTGCTCAAAGGTGAAAACATAACTCGACGGGATTTTGAATCATCCTTATCGATTGAAAACTCGCATCCAGATGCTCGCCACTGAGATTTTCATCTCCATATATCAAGAAAACATCCTTAGTCCTTCGCAAGTATTGAGGATATTCTCGACAGCCACCTAGTGACCTCACCAGATCCGATTAGTATCCGCCGTGACACTCGTGAGCATACGATACATCGGGCTCTCGACATAATATAGCATACATGATCGATCCTATCGCAGATGCATACGGATCTCGATCCATGCAAGATGTCTCATCTTGTGTCTTAGACATAGATTTCGAGAGTGTTATCCCATGAGACATGGGAAGAAACTCTCTTCGATTGCTCCATGCTAAACCTCTTTAGCATCTTGTCTATGTACGATGATTGTGAAAGACCAAGCAACCTCTTCGATCTATCTCTATAAATCTTTATCCCGAGGATAAAAGTTGCTTCACCAAGGTCTTTCATCGCAAATTTTGGACAACCAAATTTTAACTGACAGAACATAGAAACATCGCTTCCGAGTAATAATATGTCATCTACATATAACACAAGGAATACGATTGCAGTCCCATTAACCTTCTTGTACACACAGTGTTCATCCGGATTTTGTGAGAAACCAAACTCTTTGATTGACTCATTAAAACGGATGTTCCAACTCCTGGATGCTTGCTTCAATCCATAAATGGATTTCAAGTCAGATACCTTTTCGCCATCGATGGAAGTGAAGCCCTCTAGTTGTGTCATGTACACATCCTCGCCGATTTCCATTAAAGAAAGTCGTTTCACATCCATTTGCCACATCTCATAATCATAATGAGCGCAATGGCTGGGAGTATCCTAATAGATTTAAGCATTCCTACTTGGTCAAGGTCTCGCCATAGTCAACTCCTTGTCTTCGATTTAAATCCTTTTACTACAAGCCTTGCTTTATAAGTAATCACATTACCATCAACGCCGGTTTTCTTCTTAAAACCCATTTGCACCCTATAGGTTTTATCCTTCAGTGCATCAACCAAAGTTGGTACATAGAATCCATTTCAGCTTTCATGGAACAAAGCCATTTTTCGACTCGAACTTTTCGTAACCTCTTCATAGTAGCAGCTCATCATCTTCTATGAGCAATACGTCATTCTGCTCACTTACGAAATCCATATCTCTCGAACAAGGCGATCCTACTTGACCCACGAACTTCGTGTAGTAGAAGGTTGAATCACATTTCATCCGAATGAGTGACGCCTCGTGTTCAGCAATGATCAGGTCTGCTTGATCATCTTGAATTTTTTCAAGTTCAACTTTGTTCCCACCGCCTTCTCGCAGAAGAAACTCTTTCTAAGAAGACAAGATGCTTTAAACAAACACCTTTGCTCCTCAAAGAAGGTAGAATTGATATCCCATGGTCTCTTTAGGATATCCTACAACAAACACTTGTCGACTTCGCTTCAAGCTTATCTCGACCAATCCGCTTCACGAAGTTAGACAACCCCAAACTTTCAAATGAGAAAGATAAGATTTTCGTTAGTCCACATCTCATATGGAGTAACATCAACTCGCCTTAGAGGGAACTCGCTTAGCAAGTAAACAAATTGTCTCTCACGATACCCCCAAAATGATTTTCGTAACTTTATGAAACCCATCATTGATCGTATCTCACGTCCAACAAGGTTCGATTTTCCTTTCAGCCACACCATCAGGCTGTGTGTGTAAGGAGGAGTCCATCGAGATAAAATGCCATTATCTCCGAGATAATCCGTAAACCGCTGGTCTAAGTATTCTCCACCACGATCGGATCGTAATGCCTTGATACTTTTACCAAGTCGGTTTTCTACTTCATTTCAATTGTTTGAACTTTTCAAACGCTTCATATTTGTATCTCATCGATATAAGTACCCATATCGAGAATAATCATCGATAAAGGTAATGAAGTAACGACAACCACTTCTAGCATGGATGGACATCGGACCGCATACATCCGAATGTATTAGGTCTAATACTCCAAAGGGCTCGCTCACCCTTTCCTCAAGGGTAACTTAGTCATCTTGCCTAATAAACAAGATTCGCATGTGTCATATGATTCATAATCAAACGACCTAAACCGCCACTCTTATGGAGCTTAGCGATGCGTGTCTCATTTATATGGCCCAAACCGACAATGCCATAAGTAAGTTGACTTTAAATTATCTCTTTATGTCTTTTGGTGTCATTGACATTCATAATTGGATAAGACATATCTAATATGTAAATTCCATCGATAATGTACCAAGATTATAAAGCATTCCATTTAATTAATAGTAACAACCATTGCTATTAAAATTCAAATGGAAACAAATTCTATTTAAACAAGAAATGTATAATATGTTCTTTGTCAAAACGGTACAAAATAACAATCATCCAATTCGAGTACAAGCCCAGTGGGAGAGACAAAACATAGGTTCCTACGGCTAACGCAAAGAACTCTCGCTCCATTTCCAACACGCATGTCTACTTCTCCTTCACGAGTCGCTCATCGTCCCTTAGGCCTCGTGATATCATTACATATGTGAGCCACAACCAAGATCAAATACCCAAATGTTGTGATCGTAAACAAGATAACCTCAATGACATACATACCTAAAGTAGTCGAGGCATCTGATGCCTTCTTCTGCTTCAGTGACTCGAGATAGACTTTGCAATTGCGCCTCCAATGGCCATCTTTACCATAATGGAAGCAAGTTCCTTTCGGGGCAGCTTCTTAGTCATCTTGCCTAATAAACAAGATTCGCATGTGTCATATGATTCATAATCAAATGACCCTAAACTGCCACTCTTGTGAAGCTTAGCGATGCGTGTCTCATTTATATGGCCAAGTCGACAATGCCATAAGTAAGTTGATTTTAGATTATCTCTTTATACCGCTTGGTGTCATTGACATTTAAAATTGGATTAGACATATCTAATATGTAAATACCATTGCACAATGTACTGGTTCCATAAAGCATTCCATTAGAATTGATAGAACAACCATTGCTATTAAAATTCATATGGAATCCAAATTCTATTCGCATAAGAAATGCATAATATATTCTTTGTCAAACGGTACAAAATAATAATCATCCAATTCCAAAGACAAGCCCAAGAGGGAGATACAAAACATAGGTTCCTACGGCTTAACGCAAAGAACTCTTGCTCCATTTCCAACACGTAGGTCTACTTCTCCTTCACGAGTCATTTCATCGTCCCCGAGGCCCCGTGATATCATTACATATGCGAGCCACAACCAAGATCAAATACCCAAATGTTGGATCAAGAATAAGATAACTTCAATGACATACAAACTGAAGTAGTCGAGGCATCGGATGCCTTCTTCGCTTCAATGACCGAGATAGACTTTGCAATTGCGCCCAATGGCCATCTTTACCATAATGGAAGCAAGTTCTTTCGGGCGCCTTCTTTGGTCTTATTCTTGATGGCACTTCCTTTGGTTTTTGGCCTTCTTCTTCTTTGGGTTCTTTTCTTCTTTGAACCGTAAAAGAAGCACCACCATTAGCACTTGCTACTATCATTCTCGATAGTCCGTCACCGCTCGAGCAGATTGATCATTCTGTATTGTTGTGGATATTTGGTTCATCCGATAGTTTAACACGAATCGTGAATAACTCTGACAATCCAACTAGAATTAAGTCTATACTTAACTCATAATCCATTACAAAACCTAAGACGGCCAATCTCTCAATATAGCCATTCATCTTCGTGGCATACTACATGTTAGATGTCCCTAAAGCCATCTTTGTGGTGAAGAGAAGCCTCGAGGTCTCGAACCTTTCGCATCGAAACTTGCTCATCAAACATGCTCCCAAGATGAAATACTATAGTGTGAGCATCCATGGACTCGTCTTTGTTTCGCAGCCTCCGGTGACATCGAGGCAAGCATAATGCAAGTAGCCATGTCATCATCCTTTAGATGCTTACGATATGCCTTCCGATCCTCATCAAGCATCGACAAAGAAAGTGCATCTGGAAGTGGAACATTTAGGATGTATCCCGGTTTCTCATATCGAGAACAATTTCGATTCCTTAGCCATCAAGAAAATTCGTCCAGCTTAACTTGTTGGAATCCATTAGCGAAGTTCACACTGGAAGACATCTTCAACCAACCTAAACGGAAAGAGAGAAAGAATGTTAGAATAAGAAAAGATGCATAATCATAAGGACTTGAATGATATGCGAAAAGCTCCCACTAGTTTCATGTAATCCATAACCCTCATTACGGCCAAAGAAACAAGATGACATAATGTCCTAGTGGGTTGATATCCGATATTGCTAAGAATGACCTTGGGTTTACCCAACAAGCCACAACTTAGTCAATCGGTGAGGTATCGAACATACCAATTGCATCATCGACAACCGACATTAAGATGACCTTGGGTTTACCCAACAAGCCACCTTATGTCTCGGAGGTATCAAATATACCAATTACATCTTAGACACAACTATCGATCCGTCTATCAACTTGATGTGTGCACTACATTGGGTTATCACCTCTTTGATGTGCATACATCGATGTATGCTACCCAATTTCGCCTCGTCACGTTGACCTCGAAGTTTACTCAACAAACTAACGCTTCTAGTGAAAACCAACCCATTAATCCGAAAATCACATTTTCATGGTTCGAACATATCCAGATAGAAGCGAGCTTGGGTTTACCCAACAACCCAACCCTATAAGAACTCCTGCTCTACCATATTAATGGAAGGCGTTAGTTTTATATACCGAGGAGGATTTGAACTCTAGACTCCAAGTGAAGGATTATAGTCGCCATGACTATATGGAATGATTTAGGTTTCATCAATCACATCAATCTTTCCTTATAATCATCCATCATCCTCTTGAAGATGTCACAAGTCCACTTACAAAGAATGTAAGTCGCCTTATGCCTCGCTTCACGACAAGTCGCCTTATATCACGATACAAGTCGATTTATGGCAAGACACTCAACAAGTCAACTTATGTCCTGTATAAGTCGACTTATCCAACTAAAATTGCTATTATCTCTAATCGCTAATTCCTCAATCCATGTAATCCCAATTCACAATACCAACATACCTAAGGTAATATCATTAATTTGATGTACCAATGAACACTTCATTGTTACATGATTTCCATATCAAATAAACCATACAAGAAAAGCTTGAAAATGAGTCATTACTCATAAATATCCAAAAAATTTAGGAAACACCAAATTATCACCCTAAGCATCTCTAGATAGTCCATACGTTATCAAATTACTTCGGCACAAGTCACAAAAAATTATGACGGCCAAAACAAGCAAGATAATGAAATACACTAACGAGACGCTAATGTGACCTATTCGGCATCCGAAAATTCTTGGAAAACCAACTTCAAGCAATTCAGTTTGGAAAGCATACTACATCAAGATAACTCATTTTCAATCACATTAAAAATGGTCTAAGGCATTGTAACTGAAAAATACACATTCAATTATGTCAAGCAAAACAGTCCCATCAATTTTCACAAAACTGCCAAGTACTACACATTGCTCGAAATAATCATTGAAACAATTTCAATAAATTCTGAGAAAATTATACAGGTTACTACATGTTCAGAACATGATTCATGAATATTTGCAGGATTTATAGCCATAAAAAACTCAGTCAACCTAAGCAACCAAACCGATTCAAAATCTGTGTTCATCAACACAGCTATTCCTAACAGCATAGAATAAATTCGTGAATAAATAGCAAATCACATTGAAAACACTTTTCCATCCACATAGACATTCAAAAACATCTTAGGGACATGTTGGTGAAGGAAAATCCGAAAAAAATGTTTTCTAGAATTTATTATCGAATTTATACACATGCCTGTTCACAGAATGTGTCACAAAACAGCATCTAGAACCTTAGGGAATAAAATAGCAAAACTATATCAAAACAAATTGATAAATTCTCATATTTCACAGACATATTCTATAACATGTTATGAACAATTCTGGGCAGAGAAATTTCGAAAAACATATCCCTATAATAATTCAAAATTTGGATAGCATACATGCATCAACGTCAAATTCAAATAGGAAGTCCGACCTAGCTAGGGTTTTAGCTTCATACACGACACAAGTGTCTCTGATACCACTGTAGGAAAATCCCAGGAGGTACATCACATGTACCAGGCGCGGAAAACAAAAATTTTTGTTACTAGAACCTTCCCGAAGGCCGGATATATGTGTCTCAGATGAAGATTCAAACCCGAATAGCCTAATAGAGACTATCTAAAAAGGTATCCACGCAGAGATCGAAACCTAACCGACAAACTCTTTTGACCCGGAATAGCTAGAACAAAGTAAAGGCTGCTAAACCCTACCTCTGTCCTGGAGAGCTTGAGATTGACTTTGGAACACTTGGAAGAAGAGAAGATCCGATGATGCTTAAGGAAGAAGACTTGAAAATCAACTTTTCAAAGGAAACTTAACAATTAAGTTTTCAACTTCTAATCCTAGCAAAACCGTCGTCCATCCTCTCCCAAATAAGCCATCTTATAGTTATTTTAACAATTAAAAATACTAGCCTTAAGATGCTTACAAATGGAGGCTTAATGACCATTCATTAATTAAATGAATAAAGAAATCAAGCTTTGATTTTTCAAAGCTCTTATCCTCTCATCCTTTCCAACGTCCCACATGCTATATATATATAATTAATTAATCTTAATTAATTAATTAATATATATATAATTGCTAAAGAGGTCGGTCAAACTAGAATTGGTCTCCAAACCCATCTTAGAACGCCCGTCTTTGATCAAAACTCCTAAACCTTTCTTAGCAATATTGATGTCGCGATCTCATCGGGACATATCCCAATCTCATCGGGATCCATTTAATCCTAATGCTCTCCATTATGGAATTACGTCCAATACTATATTACTTGATTCTCTGAAACACTCTTACGCGTGTGACCCTTTAGGTTCCGGTTATATTGGTCACTTAGATTAACAATTAATCTGAGCAAGTCATGGTAGCGCCTAAAGAACACATCATGACCCCTAATTGATCGGAAAGTAATTGGTTTGATGAATTCATCACGAACCAAATCACGAACCCTTCCATGACAATTCATCGCAATTAGTCCTTTCAACATCCTATACCCTACTTGGTTATGAGTATGGTCAAAGTGTCAACTCTTACTAGACTAAGTCTAGCCTAAGTGATATCGATTCTGTCTTGGGACTCATTACTTTATATGTCCATGAAGACCTCTTCATGACATAATTATCTTTCCGCCGAGACTTAAAGTAATGATCCCGAAGAAGCGAGGTATCTCTTCGCTATCACGAAGTGATGAATCCTTTATTGGCTACTCAATTACCTTGAATACCTCAAGTCGCACTCCAAGCACCACCCTACGAGTAACCTCCGAAAAGTAACAAGGAATGGAGTCAAAGCACGTAATCAATATCCAAGATATCCTCGAGTACCTCAAGTCTAAGGATACTTGCACCATTGCTATGATGAGATTATCACCGACATTAGAATAGGACATCCATGTGATGATCTCGTGGCGGTCATCCAACGTACTTACTACCGCTTAGTAAGCATCCACATGTCAACTCTAAATATCCCATATTTACAGCTTCGAGATCCACCGCTGATCCAATCAAGGAGTATAACATATGCTAGTCCGTCCGGATTAATGATGTCGGTCTCATTAATCCTATGACTAGGAGAATTTAGATCTTGACATAATTGCACGTGATAGGAATCTCGGGATTATGATCACATCATAATTTCCTTCACGCTATGTCATATATCATGAACTTCATTAATTTGATTAAAGATCAATATCAATTCATAAAGAACATCAAATAAATGAAACATGCCTTTCTTTATTTATTCATAAAGTGCATACATGACTATGAACAAAAGCGCTAAAGGGATTGCCTTTAGGCGCTACTCTAACAATCTCACGAAGATCAGATACACGCATAAGTCGACTTACGGGTATACAAGTCGACTTATTAGTACCGAACTGGTATAAGTCGACTTACATCTTCATACAAGTCGACTTACACCTTCAGGTTGTCCCCTCCACTGCCCTCTCCTAGCCATTATCTATAATCCCCTGTATCTGAGGATGTTTCAGCCACATGTTGAAAATTTTGAAAGGTTTCTTACCAAGCATTTCCATTCGGTTAATCTTTACTAGAGCTGGGCAGTGATTAGATTCCACTTTCATTTCCAAGAAATATGCAAAGCAATTATACCCCCAAAGACCTATGCTTGGTTCAGGAGTACCCTATCAAGTTTAGCCCATAATTGATTTTTGTTCCAAATGTAGAACTCTCCTATACTTGGAGCATCCTCTAGCCCTAAAACCAATCTGAAGTCTAAAAGGTATTTAAGAAGGTAAGTCGAGGGAGGCTAGCATCCTAGCCTTTCCCTTACTGCACAAACACAGTTAAAATAACCCACGATGATTCAAGGTCTGTGAAATTCTATATTCACTCCCTTAAGTTTCTGTCAAAGCTCCCTTCTTTTGGTGGCACTATATAAACCATATACAATTTATACTGAAAAGGATAATTGTGAGATATTGCATTGAATTCTAGCATGAATGCACTGGTCTCCTATCTCCAAGATATGACGTTTGTAAAGAGTGGGATCCCAAATAATACACATTCTGCTGCCATTAATATATCTAAAATTGTGATTGCATTCCCATCCTCCAAATATGTCTCATCATTTTGTTCAAACTATCTAAGGATAACTTAGTATTTGGTAAACAAGCAAACCTACAATTGTGTTGTCTCATAATGTTGCCAACCCTATGTTGTCTCGAGGACTTGTTTAAGCCTTCGACATTCCAAGAGAGTAGCTTCATTTTTCATGTAGTGGAGGTCTCCCCCCTCCTGTCCTTCATGGAGCTTCAATATTACTCATACCTACTTCCTCCTTATTACTGCCCACTTGCCTTGTAGTTTTCTTCTCATTCCCTGTCCTATTCGGTTGTATTATGACTGCCTTTCCTTTTCTTGCATTCCTATAATTTTGTACCTTCTGACAAGCCCCCTTATTCATATTGTTGGAAGCCATCTGAGGTTGACATTTTTGACCCCTTAATCTAGTGATATCTCCCCTACTTTCCATTCCTTTAGTGCAAACTTCCTTTTGTAGTTTCTATTCTCCCTCCCTGGTATGAATTGCCTCTTGAGCCCCTCATTCTTAAGCTTCTGCTTATTCTGGTAGTCCCTTTTTAATTTCTTGATTAGGCTGGTTCCTCTCCCTGTCTTCCTCGATAGTTTTAGTATCACCTATAGTTATAGTGTCTCTCTTCTGTTGCTTCTTGTTTTCTCCCTCACATTCAAAAGGGTTATGACCAAACTTCTTACAATGGATGCCGTAATTTGGGAAAGTCTTATAGATTACCAATTAAGTGTATTTAGTGCCTCCAGCTAGTTTCATTTCTAAACTTATCATAGGTATTTTGGAGACATCAACTTCAACTAGTAATCTTGCATAGCCTATTTAGGACTTGTTGTTGGTGATCCTATCTGTGCACAAAGGCTTCCCTATTCAGGAACCAAGCTTTGAGAACCCTCTTTCATTCCACAATTCTAATGGTATATTTGGCAGCTGCACCTATATAGGAACTTCCATGAATTCATTATAGTTAAACACAAATCCTAGGGAAAGTCTCTTCAGTAGCAAAGTTCTCCCCTGTACTACATATGGACCTCTTATTAAGATAGTGGTGCGATCTTCTTCTGTGTTGAATTGGAATATCAGTCAACCCTAGCTATTAGGTAGGATTCTGCACTGTATTTTCTATTTCTCTATTTGCCCTTCCAGAGCCTTCATCCCCGGGAACCTTCCAGTGAAGCACCCCACTAGGCAGTAACCCCAGGTATAAAACTCCTGTCGGCTAGGAGCATCCTCTACCTCCATTGACATTGTAAAATCCATTAAGTCCTTAAGCAGGTAAGATGAAGGTGGTTGACAACCAAGACTCTCTTGTGCATTACAGACATAGTTGAAGTGTCCCATGATAATCCAAGGTCTCTTTGTATCTCCATTTACTTCCTGTAGTTTCTGCTAAAGCACCCTTTTACTTGTGACAGTATATAGTCCACAAACAAATGAGACTGTGCAGAGTAGCTGAGAACTATTGCATTGGATTTCTACATGTATATATTGATCTCCTACCTCCAAGATCTGACATTTATAGACTTTAGTGTCCCATATTATACAAATTCTACCTCTAGCAATGATATCAAAATTATGGAAGTAACCCCATCCTTCAAATCTTTTTTTTCATCATTTTGTGCAAACTCTCTTCAGTTAACTTTGTTTCCAATAGACATGCTAGATTACAGTTATGTTGCCTAAGGAGGCTGACAACACTGCATTGTCTCGAGGCCGTGTTTATGCCTCAGACATTCTAGGAGAGAATCTTCATTTGTCAAGTGGGGGAGGCCTCCCCCTGCCCTCCTCATATTTTCATCTCTACTCATACCTGCTTCCTCTCTATTATTACCCATTTGCTTTTTATTTCTCTTATCAATCGTTGCTCTATTCGTTTGTGTCAAGACTTCCTTCCCCTTACTAGCATTCTTATTATTCAATACCTTTTGCTATGTCTCCTCAGTCATATTATTAGAAGCCATCCGAGATTGTTCCTTCTGACCCCTCAATCCAGTGTTGTTTTCCTTGCTTCCCATTCCTTCTGTGTATACCTCTTTCTGAGTTTGTTGTTTTTCCCCTTTAGTAGAGTTTGCCTCTTAAGCATCTCCCTCTTGTGTTACAGATTATTCAAGTAGACCCCTTTCTATTTCTTAATTAATTTGACTCCTCTCCCTTTCTTCTTCAACTGCTTCAGTATTGCCTATAGTAGTGGTGTCTAGCACTTGTTTCTTTTTATTTTTTCCTTTACAATCGAACGGATTATGACCAAATCTCTTGCAATGGCAATAATAACTTGGGAATGTCTCACAGAGAACTAGTTGGGTGTATCAAGTCCCTCCGAGCATTCTTACTTCAAAACCAGTCACTGGGATTTTGGAGACATCGACTTCAACTAGTAACCTTGCATATCCTATTCGGGACTTATTACTAGTAATCATGTATGTACACAGAGGCTTGTCAATACGGGAACCAAGCCTGGAGAGCCCTTTTCCATTCCACAAATCTAGTTGTAAATTTATCAATTGCACCCATATAGGGATTTCCATTGATTCTTTGTAATCAAATGCAAACCCTAGTGACAATTTCTTCAATAGTAGAGTCCTCCCTTGCACTACATAAGGGCCTCCTGCTAGGAACATGGTGCGGTGTGCTTCTATGTTGAATTGGAATACCATCCATCCCTAGTTGTGAGGCAGAATTTGGCATTACACCTTCCATTTTGCTACTTAAACTTCAATAGCTTTCAGCCTTGGGAACCTTCCTGTGAGGCATCCCACTAAGCAAAATTCCCATGTTTGTTCAATTTCTACTACGTCTTCATCTTCTATAGTAACCTCATCTTCTTCTTGAACAAATTTGAGATGTGTTCCCTTTATCATCTAACAGTTGTTTTTGAAGAGGCTGACAAATGATGGCTTATTTTTATCTCCCTCACTGACTGTAGGCCCTCGATTTGGAATTTTATCAAGCAATTTCTATCCAGACTAATCCTCCACTGAGTTATCAGATGTTGACGTGTCCTCACTCCCCTCATCAGAATCATCCTCAGCTGTGGATGCATCCTCATCCCCCAGCTCTTCAACACACAACATCCCAGAATCTACATTATTGAATTTAGTCAGTTCCTTATCTTCCCTATTTTCGGACCCCAACTTCTCTGGTCTTTCCCTATTTCCCTTTGATTGTTCCTGACAATAGGATCCAACATTTGAATTTTCCGCAATGATTCCTTATCTACCCTCTTCTACTAGTTGTTCATTCACCTTTCGCATGTATACTTGACTGTAGCCCTGCTCCTCTTGGGCTCGCATCTGTACTTGGTTGTATCCGACTCCTCTTGGGTTTCAATTCCTACATTGTTGGATATACCCTTAACTTGTAAACCCAACACACAATTCTTGATAACATGCCTTCCTTTCTGCATTGATTTTTTTTCTTCCCCATGCCCCCGTAATCATCAAAACCCAGGGCCGAGGGTTTGCCCTAAAACTATGGCTGCCGATTGTTCAATGGATCCCCAACAGGAAGCTAGCAACAAAATGCAGCATGGAGCCACTAAAAAAACCAAGAAGATCAAACGCCAACCACCACATCAAGATTCCACCTACTTCCGGGACCTCAAAGGACCACCATACCCTGCCAGAAACTACATGCAAATGGAAGCTAGGATTGCCAATATATGGGCGGTCCAAGGGATTACCTCTGAACCTACAAAACACACCTAGTTTGTCGTCTACACAACATAACCAGGACTAGAATAGAGAGGCACCTAGGTAGAAGGACTCAAGACCCCCATACATCCAAATTTTCCTACTATGTAATCGAAACAATGCACTTGAAAATTACCACAACCAGAACAACCAATGAAGTGTCTCCCCAACCCCTGTACAACTAAAAGGAAGTAATCTATAACCTATTCCTGTGCAACCAAAGGGAAGTAAAACAATACAAAGTAACACAACAATTGATAGTAACAATTTATAGCAAAAATAGAGATATCACAAGTGTAAACCATAGCTAGCTTTAGGGCCCTCTCCTTCATGCCCCTCAGGTATGTCACCCATCCTCCAAGATCAATAATGAATGTCGTATAATTATGATAGTGCAGTTGGAGCTTCATGCCCAAACACCAATTAAGAAAGAGCCCCAACCTTAGTACAACAACTAAGGTCTAGCCCAGAGCTTCCAAAAAAGAGCAAATATATTATCACTGAAGATCAAAAATCAATTAAATCCTCTGGATAGAGTCATTACAGGATCTTGTAAACGAGAATTTTAATCTTAGAGACTACATCAGCTCTTGTGAAGAAGGCCTCCTCCATTTGAATTGTGTTCCAGGTCTTACATATCGTATACAAGGAGCAGAGGAATGTGAGCCTTGCAGCTTTACTTCAGAGTAAGGCTCCTCGATATTTAATGCGAATTCACCTAATGGCACTCCACAAGGTGGTCATAGCCCGATGCACCCCACCCCAACCAACTTCAAATTGCACTCCACACACCCCCGTGAAAGAACAATTAAAGAAGACGTGTTCTGTTGGGCCTCGATTCGCATTAAGCATGTTAAATTTTACTTTGAGGTTTAGTTTGCTTAAATTTTTTTTTTGTTTTAATTAAGATGAAATAATTTGAGGTTTATAGTGCATAAATAAAGGAAAGATTAAATGGAGGGATTAGTTTAAATTAGAGTTGTTTAAGTTGTTAGAAATTAAATAAATAAGATGAATTGAGGGTAATTTGGGAAGTTTACTAATGTTTTTAAAACTAAGGCTTTCATGGAGGGCTAGTTTGGTCCTTTTGGCTTATTAAAACAAGAAGGAAAGAACAAGAGGCTTTGGGTTGAATGAGAGGATGAAGGGGACGAAATTTTCAAGTATTAAAGAGGGGGTTAATGAAACTACACCGTTTCGGCTTAGGCTTTAAAAGTTAAGGACTAAAACTTTCCCTAAGTCATTTGATAGAGAGGTCACGAAATTTCAAGGAGAAAGGAAAGAAGGGGATTTTCGTTGGTGGAAAGAAGAAGAAGAAGAAGAAGAAGAAGAAAAGAGGTTAGGCCTTGTGATTTTCTTGACCTAGAGAGGTGATTGTAAGAGTTTATTTAAGAAGGAAATAGGAAAGGGAAGGATTAAGCTTCCATTAAAGTCAAGAAGAGAGAGAAATTCGTGGGAGTCTCTTCAAGGTAAGGGGAATTTCCGAAATTCTTGGAAATCTTTGATGGTTTAAGTGTTAATAGCTTAGGATATTTATGGTAAGGTGATATAGGTTTAAATTCATGCTTTTCTTTCCTTAGAATTTCTAATTTTGATATCTCATGTTATATGGGATGATTTGTGTTTGATGAAGGTCAAGTGAGGCATTTGGAGTTAGAGGAAAGACCATTTGACCCAACTCAAAGCTAAAGGATTTTAAGGTGGGTGATATTTTAATAATTGAGTTAAGAGCCATGTTAAAGTCTTTATCTTAAGTGTTATTTATTGCTTCCAAATGATTTATCAATGTTGAATTTATTACTCTTTAGATTGGTTTAATTTTGTATTATGTTTCTTTTGCATGCCAATTAAGTGTGAAAGTATTTTTCTGTAAAAGTATTTTGTCAAGTGACAAAGATAAGAACATATGATTTCGGAAAAATGCCATTTTGGGCGATTATGTGTGAATTAAGTGAATGCATGTTTATATGGGTTTGAGGTGGTCCCTTAAGAGTCAGGTGCACCTATCAAATTATAGGCTTCTCTCGCCTGCCCACTAGTGGCATTGGAGCTCCTCACAGACTCCCATAAGTTTCACGGCAGCACATGACCGTTTTGCGAGAATGTGTAGTACGTTCCGTTTCGGATCCACCCAAACCAACTTATATGTGATATGCATGTCTATGTTGTGTTTGTAAATGTTTTTGATCAATTGAATTTGATGGAGAATTCTTTAGTGCAAAGATGATTTTGGTTAAATTGCTTGAAATAAATTGTTAAAGGATTTTGCATGTTTATTCTTAATTATTAAGCTATTACCCACTGAGTCGTCGAACTCACCCCCCATTTCTCTTCCACAGCTGATGAGCGAGAAACCGAGTTACCGCATCGGGATTGAGGCATTACTCCGATGCTTTTTGCTTTTGAAGTTATGTTTGAGAAACAAGGCTTTAGATAGCATTTTAGGCAAATGGTGTATTTTGTAATTTATCCTTTAACACTTTCAATGTATTTGGGCTAAAATGCCCTCTAAAGCTTTGTAATGACTTTTGACTTTCATTTAAATGCAAAAGTGTTGGGTTTTAATGCAATTTGTGTAATTTACCTATGTTTCAAATCATGTAATATTGTATGGTATGAATAGAGGTTGAATAGAGATTGCTTTATAGTTGGGAAATGATTAGAATACTAGGAGTGTGTTGCTGCCATTGGAGTTGATACTTTGGGATATTTAGATTGGTTGGTGATTGAGAGATTGAAGATGGTGTAGATTGTGGTTTTTTTGTGCAGGTATATGGAGTTTGGATGAGAGAATTGAAGTTTGGCTAGTTAATTTTTTAAAGGAGGTGCTGTCAAATTTTTGCAAGATTTGACAGAAACTTCGCTTAGGTTTTAGACCCTCTTAGAGCTTGAATTGGATTGGGAGGTCTTCTTGAGAATTGTAGTATATGTTTAGGGCTTTCCAATGGTATATAATTTGTCATCTTTGGAGTTAGAATGAAGAAGTTATGAGGTTGGAAAAACATTCAGTTACTGTTCATATGGTGATTTTCACTGTTTGATTGGTCTTTATATAGGTAGTACCTTTGAGTGAAATTTTATCTCTTTTAATGATTGAATTGATTTTTGCATTCTTCATAAAAGATGTAGATTGTCTTTTAATCTTTCCAACGATATGAAGTTTGTAATTCTTGGATGTCGGAATGGAAAGATATGTATGTTACAAGTGAGGATGTTACTTGTGATTTATGGTTGTGACAGTTATAGGGAATAGTAATAAATTTGTGGTTATGATGAACCAATTAAGTTGAGAATTGAGAATTTTGGTGAGTTGAAATTGGTGTTTGAATTGTTACGGGGTGTTTAGGCTTTAGAGTAAATGAATTTGAGAAGTGCGCTAGTGTTTATGATGTTAGGTTGAAGATCAGAGGCTTGGGAGAGGCATTGGGGGCTTTGGGAAGTCCCAATGTCTGGACATTCTCGGGTGTCAAAACACCTCTTGGCCAGTCAATGTCCGTTAAACAGACATTTTCGGGTCATTTGGGCCTCCTTCACCCGATACTGTCTATTAAACAGACATGGATGTCCGTTTAACGGACAGCTACGGGAAAGATGTTAGTTTTTGATGTTTTTAGAAGCCAAATCTCAATTTGTGGTCTTCATGAGAGTTGTAGATCTAGATGTATTCTTTGTAATGGTCTAAAAATGAACTCAATCCGAATTCTATATCGAAAGTTATGGTGATCGCTCCACGAGAGATTCAAATTGTTTTAGAGTGTGCACTTAGTCTATTCTTTTGGGCATAACTCCCTCATCCAGCCTCCAATTAAAGTGATTCTTGGACCAATAGGTTCCTAAGACATATATCTTTCTCTCCATAAAAATTTGTATCTTTTGGAGTTGATTTGAGAGACTTTGCATGAAAGTAAGTAAGAGGGAGGTTAGGAGGTCATGTTTAGAGTATGAGCCCTTTTAGGCTTTTCAAGCATATCTTGAGTTGTATAACTCCGTTTGAGGTGATTCTTGCTTCAGAACAAACTCGAGAGTTAAAGCTACAATTTATATGAAGAAGTCAACTTATGATTTTGGTGGTTAATTAGTGTGCGCTCGCCACGAATGTGGAGTTACAGCTAATGACCCTGCAAGGTAATAAGCACAAAATTCATGATTTTGCAGGTTAAATTCCAGAAACAAGTTTTCTTTCGGGGTGAGGAATCCCTCCATCATGGGTTGCGCGTCTAGACATCACATAGGACGTCAGACACGTGTCTCACCAAGGTGGGGTTCCAACATGCTCAATCGATTCCATTTCAGGGTCTCACATTTTGCATGTACGATCCAAATCTAAGAATAGCAAATTGTCTTTGGTGGGCAACCGATTTTTCAAACTATACCAAGCAATAAAAGAGTATTTAGGCGGGGTATATTTTTTCCATATAAAGGACATATAGGGCCTCCTAACATGCCGAGATCATAGCATCTTATAAACCTTGTGTGATGATAAAACTCCATCCACACAAAGCGACTGTACCTCCAGAACCACCTCACTACGTCCTCCTATACGGTCCATAAGGGAATCCCATATCTGGCCTAGTCTCTTTAAGAGTGGGGAATCCCTATTGTGTGGCACCCAGTCCTATATTGATATTCCCCTTAAGTAATACTCCTGGACCCATCTAACCCAAAGAGAATTCGCTTCAACGTGTATATTCCACAACACTTTAGTCAATAATACAGTATTCCACACTTTGCAACTTTTCAATCCCAAGTTGCCCTCTTTTTTTGGGAAACAGATGTTGTCTCAGGCTACTATGAAGTGTTACCGTCCATATAGGAAAAATCGACAAAGAGAGGTTATTTTGGTTAAGATAACTACAACTGGAAAGGCTTAAAGCCAAAAAGCCAAGATTCCTTAGATGACTGAATGCACAAGTGTAAGTCTCCCTATATAAGATAGACTCTTACCATTCTAAGTATTGATATAGGTTTCAACAAATTCAAGTAGAACAGAGAATTTCATAGGGGCTAGTGGAACCCCTAAATACCGGACTGGGAATTGTCCCACAGGAAAGTCTACCATTTGCAAGATGGTGTCTCGCTCCTACCCCCACACACCACCAAGGTAAATGTAAGACTTTGAAGGGTTAACCCTTAGACCAGCAACATCTCGGAGCTCCCTTAACCCGTCCACCAAAACTCGAATACAAGTGGAGTCTCCTATAGAGAATAACATAAGATCATTTGTAAAGTCTCGGTGAGTAATGCCTAGTTTTTGACACTTGGGATGAAAGTTGAAGTGTCCACTAGCCATTCTCAATTTTAAGATTATGGAGAGATATTATTGTAAGTGTAAGTCGACTTGTACACTCTGGTAAGTCGACTTACACGTGAAAAGTACCGATAAGTCGACTTGTATATTAGGTAAGTCGACTTATTCAAGGACGATCTTGTTGATTGTTCCCAAAGGCAATCCCTTTTAGCGCGTTTTATTGAAAGTGGTATGCGAGACTTTATGAATAAATAAAGAAAGGCATATTTTATTAATTTGATATTCATGAACATTGTTTATGAATTGATATTGATCTTTAATCGAATTAATGAAGTCCTTGATATATGACATAGCATGAAGGAAATTATGATGTGATCATACTATTGAGATTCTATCGTATGCAATTATGTCGATATCTAAATTATCCTAGTCATAGGATTAACGAGCTGGACATCGTTAATCCGGATAGACTAACACATGTCAAACTCCTTGATTGGATCAAGCGGTGGATCTCGAAGCTGTAAATATTGAGATATTTAGATTTGACATGTGGATGCTTCTAAGGGTAGTAAGTACGTTGGACCCGCTGTGAGATCATCACATGGATATCTTATTCTAATGTCGGTGATAATCTCATCATGTGATAGTGCAAGATATCTTAGACTTGAGGTACTTCGAGGATATCTTGAATCTTGATTACGTGCTTTGACTCCATTCCTTGTTGCCTTCAGGAGAATTCGCTCGTAGGGTGGTGCTTGGAGTGCGACTTGAGATATTGAAGGTAATTGAGTGGCAATAAAGATTCACCACTTACGGAATAGCGGAAGAGATACCCGTGGCTTTATTATCGGGATCATTACTTGGAAGTCTTTGGCAAAGACACGTGTCATGAAGAGTGTCTTGAGGGACATATAAAGTAATGAGTCTGGGGCGAGAAGCGATATCACTTAGGCTAGACTTAGTCTAGTGAGAGTTGACACATTGCCCATACTCATAACCAAGTAGGGTATAGGATGGTGAAAGGGCTAATTGCTGCGGTAATTATACATAGAAGGGTTAATGTCTGGTTCACGATGAGCATGGGGTTCATTAGTCAAACCAATTACTTTCCGGTCGATTAGGGGTCATGATGTGTTCTAGATACCGCTCATGACTTGCTCAGATTAAGTGTTAATCTAAGTGGCCAACATAAGGGAACTAATGGGTCACAGCGTAAGAGTGGCTCGGAGAATTAAGTAAAATAGTTTTGGATAGTGATCCGATAAATGGAAGCAATAGGATTAAATGGATCCGATGGGATCGAGATATGTCTCGATGCAATCGCGACATCAACATTCTTTGAAAAGGGTCTCCAATGATTTTTTGAGGCCAAGGGGCGGTAGGTAGGTAGAAGCAAACCAGTGTGTTGGACTCGGCAATTATATATATCAATTAATTAATTAAATAATTAATTAATTAATATATATATATATGAATTCGTTGCTTTTGGAGGAAGTTGCATTTGAAAAGTCAAATGTCATTATTATATGGCTTTATCTAAGGCCATGTGTTCATCAACGTGGAGCATCCTCCTTCATTGGCTTTTATTAGTCTTTAAATGAGTTAATGACTAAATAAAAATGAGATGAAAAGATGAATTGGTTGATGGTCGTAAAGTGAGTGAGGTAGAGGCAAACTTACTTGTTAAGTTATGTTTTAAAGGTGTTTTAAAATGAAGCTATCTCATCTCTCTCGTGAAGCAAGCTCATGAAGCCTTCTCCTCCATACATGATGTAGTCTTTAAATGAGTTAAAGACTAAGTGAACATGGAAGGCGGAGTGGAGATGGCGGCGAAGATGGTTGGGAGGTTAGAACTTAAGTGTTGAGTTAGTTTAGAAATTTGTTTCTAAGCTTTCCTCTCATCATCTACGTGAGTTTCTTCTCCTCAAGGCTTGAATCATCTCTATAGTTCTCGAGGATGAAGGTAAGATCTAGCGTCTTTAATTTATTCTAGCTATTCGGGTCAAAAGAGTTTGTCGGTTAGGTTCTCCAAACCTCTGCGTGGATCTGATTGAGAGCGGTCTACTTTGATCGTTATGGTTTGACTTTCATATGACACATGGATCACGGCCTTGGGAATGTCCGCAATAAAATTTTGTTTTCCTTTGCATGAGTATGTGATACTTGCAGGATTTTCCTACGGTGGTATCGAGCCACTTGTGTCGTATATGAAGACCAAATGATAACTAGGTCTGATGACCTATTGAATGAGACGATGTAGCATGTATCTTGTGTAAGTTTGAATTGATTATAGGATTCATGGTTTGAAATTTTTCTGCCAGATATGTTCATAATATGTTATTGAATATGTCTGCAAAGGAAATAATTTATCAATGTGATTTGATATGGTTTTGCTAATTAATTCCCTAATGATCTAGTTCTTTGTGTTTGTGAACATTTCTTTGGACGGGCATGCTTGTAAATTCGAGAATAAATTGTAGAAAATGGTTTTCAGATTTTCTTTCACCGACATGTCCCTAAGATGTTTATGAATGTCTATGTGGATGGAAAATTGTTTTCAAGGTGATTGACTATTTATTTATGAATTTATTGTGTGCTGCTGGGAATTCTGTGTTGGTGAACACAGATTACGGATCAACTAGGTTCTTTGAGGTTGGATGAGTTTTGTGGGAAATAAATCTTGGAAAAATTCATGGAGCATGTTGTAAACATGTTGTAACTTCAGTAATTTTCTCAGCAATTATTGAAATTGTTTCAATGATTATTTTGAGCAAAAAGCGAGCTTGGCAGTTTTGAAAAAGTTGCGAGGGACTGTTTTGTTTGGAATAATTGATTGTGTAATTTTCGATTCCAATGCCTTGAATCAATTTTAATGTGATTAAAAATGTGTTATATTGATGTGGTATGCATGCCAAACATGATTTCCTTGAAATAGGGTTTCCAATAATATTCGGATGTCAAATAGGTCACATTAGCGTCTCGTTAGCTTATTCCGTTATCTTGCTCATTTTGGCCGTCACAATTTTTGTGACATGTGCCGAAGTAGTTTTTTTTTATAGTGTGTAGACTAACTAGAGATGCTTAGTATGATAATTTGGTATTCTTGAATAATTTGGAAATCTAAGAGATTAATAGTGGATTAATGCATTTGAGAATTTCATGTATAGTTTGACTATATGGCAAGCATGGTACAATGAAAATGTTTCATTAGCACATCAATATAAGGGTTAATATACTTGCTATATTGGTATTGTGAATTGGAAATGCACGGATTGAGAACTTAGCCGATTGTATAGCAATTCCTTTTGTAACTCGACTTATATAGTCGGATAAGTCGACTTACACGTGCCAGAGGAGTATAAGTCGACTTGTCGAGTTATAAATCGACTTGTATGTCTGCGATTGCATAAGTCGACTTCGGTCCGGTAAGTCGACTTGTGAGTTGATAGCTGGACTCGTAGGTCACGTAACTCGACTTAAACATGCTTAGGTAGGATGATGGATGATTCTAATGATAGATTCAATGTGATTGATGAAACCTAAATCATTCATATAGTCGTGATGACTATAATCCTACGACTTGGATGAGACGAGTTTCAAATCCCTCCCGGAATATGAAAACTAACACCTTCCATTAATATGGTAAGAACCGGAGTTCTTATAATTTGGGTTATTAGGCAAACCCAAGCTCACTCTATCTGGATATGTTGAACCATGAAAATGTGATTTTCGGATTAATGGGTCGATTTTCCTTGAAGCGTTGATTTGTTGAGCAAACTCGAGGTCGGCGTGGACAAAAGCGAAATTGGGTAGCATACATCGGATGTATCGCGCATCAAGTGTTGATAACCCGATGTATGTGCCACATCAATTTGTTGATAGCTTTGCTCGATAGTTGTGTCTAAGATGTAATTGGTATGTCGATACCTCCCGAGACATAAGGTGGCTTGTTGGGCAAACCTAAGGTCATTCTCGATATCGGTTATCGATGATGCAATTGGTATGACCGATACCTCTTGATTGAACTAAGGTGGCTTGTTGGGTAAACCCAAGGTCATTCTTAGCAATGTGGGATATCGACTCACTAAGACATTCTGTCATAATTTTCTTTGGATTAAGTAAAGAGGGTTATGGATTCTTGAAACTAGTGGGAGCCATATGCATGTCATGCAAGTCCTTATGATCACGCAGGCATTTCTATTCTAACATTCCTCTCTCTATCGCGATTAGGTTGATTGAAGATGTCTTTCGATGTGAATTTACGCTCTCTATTGCGGACTTAATTTTCTCGATTGGTGAAATCGAGAATTGTTCTCGGATCGAGGAACTAATTTGAGTCTAGATGTTCCACTTCTGCTCCACTTCTTTGTTGATGTTTCGATGAAGATCGAAAGTAGGAAATCAAAAGAAAACCAAAGAAATTGCCCCAAAGGAACTGTTTTCATTGTGGCAAGACCGCCACCGGAGGCTATAAAGTCTATCTCGAGTCCCTGAAGCGAAGAAGGCATCGGATCTCGACTCCTTCGGATATGTTAGTCATTGAGGTTATCTTGTTTCGATCAAAACATATGGGTATTTGATCGGTTGTGGCTCCACACATATGCACCGATATCACGAGGCCTCGGGGATAGTAGTCACTCGTAAAGAGAGAACTAGACCTTCGTGTAGGCAATGGAGCAAGAGTTGTTGCATCGATCAGTAAGCACTTATGTCTTGTAACTCCCACGGGCTTGTTATCAAATTGGATGAATGTCATTTTGTACTGTTTTAACAAAGAACATATTATGCATTTCTTGTTTAAATAAATTTGGTTTCCATTGGACTTTTAGCAAAGAATGGTTATTCTATCGATTCGAATTGAATGCTCTATAATCTTGATACATTATCTGATGGAATTGACATATTAGATATGTCACATCCAATTATGAATGTCAATGACGCGAAGGGACATAAAGAGATAATTTAAAAGCAACTTACTTATGGCATTGTCGCATGGCCATATAAATGAGACACGCATCGCTAAGCTCCATAAGAGTGGAAGTTTATGGTCATTTGATTATGAATCATGTGACATATGTGAATCTTATTTATTAGGCAAGATGACTAAGTTACCCTTTAAGAGAAAGGGTGAACGAGCGATTGGAGCATTAGATCTAATACATTCAGATGTATGTGGTCCAATGTCCATCCATGCTAGACGTCGTTGTCTTTACTTCATTAACTTTATCGCTGATGATTCTCGATATGGGTACCTGTATATGAGGAGATACAAATCTGAAGCATTTGAAAAGTGCAAATAATTCAGAAATGAAGTAGAAAACCAACTTGGAAAAAGTATCAAAACATTACGATTCGATCGTGGTGGGGAATACTTAGACCAACAGTTTTTAGATTATCTCAGAGATAATGGAATTTTATCTCACTAGACTCCACCTTACACGCCATGACCTGATGGTGTGTAGAAAGGAAAATCGAACCTTATTAGTCATAGATGCGATTGATGATAGGTTTTACTGATTTTGAGGGTATGTGCTTGACTCATTTGTTTACTTGTTAAGCGAGTTTCATCAATCGATTGATGTTACTCCATATGAGATGTGGACTAATGAAAGCCCTATCTTTCTCGGTTGAAAGTTTGGGGTTGTCACGCTTACGTGAAGCGGATCTGATCGATACACTTGATATAAAAGGCGGCGGTGTTTGTTAGTAGGATATCAATTTACTCTTTGAGGAACAAAAGTTGTTTGTTTAAGCGTGTTGTTTTCTTAGAAAGAGTTTCTTTTCAAGAAGGCGGTGGGAGCAAAGTTGAATTTGGAGAAGTTCAAGATGCTCGAACAAACATGAATCAATTGCACGATCTTGAGGCGTGACTCATCTGAGATGAGATAACATTCAACCTTTTACTACACCGGCGGTTCAGAGGTCACGAGGATACGATCATTAGAAGAAATATGGATTTCGTGAGTGAGCAGAATGACGTATTGCTTTCGTAGAATATGATGAGCCTACTACTATGAAGAGGTTACGAAGAGTTGAGTATGAGAAATGGCCGTGCCATGAAAAGAAATAGATTCCATGTAAGAAAACTAAGTATGGACTTTGGTTGATGCACCCATAGGTGTAAAATGGGTTTCAAGATGAAAACCGACATGGAAGGTAATGTGATTACCTATAAAGCAAGGCTTGTGGCTAAAGGGTTTCGTCACAAAGACAAGGAGTTGACTACTGACGAGACCTTCCGCTCGATAGAATGCTTAAATCCATTAGGATCTCCTAGCCATTGTCACTCATTACGATTATGAGATATGACAAATGGATGTGAAACGACTTTCCGAATGAAAATCTAGCGAGGATGTGTACATGACTGAGGAGAGCTTCACCTCTATGATGACGAAAAGGTATCAGCGAGAAATCCGTGTATGGATTCAAGCAAGCATCAAGGAGTTGGAATATCCGTTTAATGAGATAATCAAAGAGTTTGGTTTCTCACAAAATCCGGATGGACATTGTGTGTCTGAAGGTTTATGGAATCGCAATCGTATTCCTTGTGTTATATGTAGATGACATATTATTCTTAGGAAGCGATATCTCTTCTTCTGATCTGTTAAGATTTGGTTGTCCAAACAATTTGCCATGAAAAACCTTGGTAAAGCGATAAAGATTTATAGAGTTAAATCAAAGGTTACTTGGTCTTTCACATTCAGCGTACATAGATAAGATCTAAAGAGGTTTAGCGTGATACAATCTTATGTATGAGATCCAGATGTATCACGTGCCTCTACGCGTTACAGTAGATACCAATCAGACTAGTGAGGTCCTTTGGATGGTATCGAGAATATCCTCAATCTTGCGAAGCCTAAGGATGTTTTCTTGGAATATGGAGATGGAAATCTCTGAGTGGCGAGCATATAGATGCCAATTCAATCTGATCGAATGATTACGAATCATAATCGAGTTATATGCATTCACTTTGAACAGCAGGCGGTCGGTTGGAAAGAGTTGTAAGACGAAGGCTCATTCAACAACCGAGGCGAGTATATTGCCGCACGAGATCTTGTGAGAGAAGCAATTTGGATCGAAGTTCATTCTTGAACTTGGTGTGGTTCCTATTTGTGATGGGCTGTCACGATTGTATTGTGATCTGATGGGGCTAGTCTTGTGAGCAAAGGAACCAAGGTCTCATCAACAATCCGAACACGTACTCCACCGATTCCATCGATTCGGAGATCATTGGTCGGGATGATGTCTGATAGAGAATTCCACGAGCAAAGTGTTCTCGATCGGTTGACAAAGCCATTGTCATAGAAGAATTGTGATTCTTACGTGCTCGCTTATGGTATTAGATACTCGAGGCGATTGGCTTTAGGTCAGTGAGAGATTTGTAAGTGTAAAGTCGACTTGTACACTCTGGTAAGTCGACTTACACGCGAAATCTTACCGATAAGTCGACTTGTATATTAGGTAAGTCGACTTATTCAAGACGATCTTGTTGATTGGCTTACAAAAGCAATCCCTTTAAGCGTTTTATTCAAAGTCGTGTGCGAGACTTTATGAATAAATAAAGAAAGACATATTTCATTAATTTGATATTCATGAACATTGTTTATGAATTGATATTGATCTTTAATCGAATTAATGAAGTCGCGATATATGACATAGCGTGAAGGAAATTATGATGTGATCATCTTATTGAGATTCCTATCGTATGCAATTATGTCGATGTCTAAATTATCACTGGTCATAGGATTAATGAGGTAGGCGTCGTTAATCCGGATGGTAGCAGCGTGTCAAACTCCTCGATTGGATCAGCGGTGGATCTCGAAGCGTAAATATTGAGATATTTAGATTTGACGTGTGGATGCTTACTAAGGTAGTAAATCGTTGGATGACCTGTAGAGATCATCACATGGATATCTTATTCTAATGTCGGTGATAATCTCATCATATGATAGTGCAAGTATCCTTAGACTTGAGTCTTCGAGGATATCTTGAATCTTGATTACGCTTTGACTTCATTCCTTGTTGCCTTAGGAGAGGTCGCTCGTAGGGTGGTGCTTGGAGTGCGACTTGAGGTATTGAAGATAATTGAGTGGCCGATAAAGATTCACCACTACGGAATAGCGAAGAGATACTATGGCCTCTTGTCGGGATCATTCTTGGAAGTCTTCACTAAAGACACATGTCACGTGAAGAGTGTCTTCGGGACATATAAAGTAATGAGTCTGGGGCGAAGCGATATCACTTGGCCAGACTTAGTCAGTGAGAGTTGACACATCGCCCATACTCATAACCAAGTAGGGTATAGGATGGTGAAAGGACGAATTGCGGTAATTATACATGGAAGGGTTAAATGTCGGTTCTGATGAGCATGGGGTTCATTAGTCAAACCAATTACTTTCCGGTCGATTAGAGTCGTGATGTGTTCTTGAATCCGCTCATGACTTGCTTTCAGATTAAGTGTTAATCTAAGTGGCAATATAGCAAGGGAACCTAATGGGTCCTGCATAAAGTGGCTCGGAGAATTAGTAAAATAGTTTTAGATAGTGATCCGATAAATGGAAGCAATAGGATTAAATGGATCGATGGGATCGAGATACGCCCGATCGCGATCGCGACATCGGCATTCTTTGAAAAGGGTCTCAATGATTTTTAAGGAATGAAGCAGGTAGAGAATAGACCCCAAACCAGTGTGACTGGAAAGAATTATATATATCAATTAATTAATTAAAGAATTAATATATATATATATATATATATATATATATATATATATATATATATATATATGAATTTCGTTGCTTTTGGAGGAAGTTGCATTTGAAAAGTCAAATGTCATTATTATATGGCTTTATCTAAGGCCATGTGTTCATCAACGTGGAGCATCCTCCTTCATTGGCTTTTATTAGTCTTTAAATGAGTTAATGACTAAATAAAAGTGAGATGAAAAGATGACTTGGTTGATGGTGGATAAAAGTGAGTGAGGTAGAGGCAAACTTACTTGTTAAGTTATGTTTTAAAAGGTGTTTTAAAATGAAGCTATCTCATCTCTCTCATGAAGCAAGCTTCATGAAGCCTTCTCCTCCATACATGATGTAGTCTTTAAATGAGTTAAAGACTAAGTGAACATGGAAGGCTGAGTGGAGATGGTAGGCGATGATGGTTGGGAGGTTAGAACTTAAGTGTTGAGTTAGTTTAGAAATTTGTTTCTAAGCTTTCCTCTCATCATCTACGTGAGTTTCTTCTCCTCTAAGGCTTGAATCATCTCTATAGCTCTCCAAGGACGAAGGTAAGATCTAGCGATCTTTAATTTGTTACTATTTATTAAAGGTCAAAAGAGTTTGTCCGGTTAAGTTCTCAAACCTCTGCGTGGATCACCGTTGGAGCGGTCTACTTTAGTCGTTATGGTTTGACTTTCATATGAACACATGGATCGGCGCCTTGGGAGCGTCCGTGAGAAAAAATTTTGTTTTCCGCACCGTGAGTATGTGATACTTGCACCGGGATTTTCCTACAATTATCAGCACAGGAGAAACAGAGTGAGGGATATAGGGTCACCTTGCTATAGGTCTCTTCTCCCCTAGATCAAACCATGTAAGGTACCATTAATCTAAACTGAATAGGAAGTAGTTGTAACACATTCCATAACCCAGCTGATAAATTGGAGTGGGAACCCCAACCCTGTCATCATGTCCTTCAAAAAGTCCCAGGAGACAGTGTCATATGCTTTGGAGATATCAATTTTGATTACACACCGTGGAGATATACACTTCTTACTGTATCCCCTGACAAGCTCTTGCACTAGGAAAATATTGTCTTGCATATTCCTTCCCGAAACAAAAGCTGATTGAGTCGGGTCTATTAATCTCTCCAACACTATGGTCATACAAGTCATCAATATCTTCGTGATCACTTTATACACCACATTCAAGAAGGAGATTGGGCAAAAATTTGTTATCCTTGGCCTAGAACTCTTCTTGGGAATAAGGGTGATGATGGTGTGGTTAAGTTGTCTGAGCAATCGACCAATGCCAAAAAAATCATACACTACTGCCCATACACTAGGTCCAACCCTGTCCCATTGTTGTTTAAAGAATGCAGCTGTGTACCCATCTGGCCTCGAGGCTTTATAATTACCAATGTCAAACAAGGCTAGCTTTATCTCAGCATCAGTGATTGGGCTAATCAGAGTATTTTGTAACTCAATATCTAGCATCTCACTAGTACAGATCACCTGGGGGTCAACGCAAATCTGAGGGGGGAGGAACCAAGCAGGTCTTTGTAATAGTTAACTACACTCTTAGTCACTTCATTCATTGATAAGGTTTAGATCCATCATCCTTGGTAAGGAGAGTGATAGTATTACGCCGATTCCTCTTCCTTGCCACTACTTGAAAATACTAGGTATTCTTATCTGCCTCCATTAAGTATATGCACTCAGCCTTCTGTTGGTAGAACAGTCTTTCGGTATCTTGCAAGAAAGTTGCAAACGTCCACTTGGTATTCACCAGAAGTGTCAGGTCAACATCGTTAAGGTTGCATTGAAAGGCACAATATACCCTTTGGAACTCCTCTTGTGTGGTTTGAGCTCTATTGGTAATATGACCATAAGCTTCTCTATTCAAGTATCTTAGGGGTGCCTTAAGAGCCTTCAACTTGGTGCAGAGAACATACTGTGCATATTCCTCATGTGATTGATTCCATACATGGTCCACTATGTCTTGAAAATTGGGGTGTTGTATCTATATGTTGAAAAACTTAAAAGGCTTATTCCCACAAGCCTCTTGAGGGTTGAAGTCCACAATCATAGGGCAATGATTTGATTCTGCCATCATTGCCAAGAACTTGGCTGACAATGGAGGCCCCTTGTACCCCATGCTTGGTTAAGAAGGACTCTGTCAAGCTTTGTCCAAGGTGGTTTTTTGCCAAGTAAAAAATTCCCCACTAAAAGGGGCATCTTCCAAATTGAGGGTCATTCTAAACTCTTGCAAGTCTTTCAACAAATAAGCAGTTGGGGATAGACATCCACGCCTTTCAATTGCCACACGAACATAA
This sequence comes from Erythroxylum novogranatense, assembly GCA_029891385.1. NCBI lineage: Eukaryota > Viridiplantae > Streptophyta > Magnoliopsida > Malpighiales > Erythroxylaceae > Erythroxylum > Erythroxylum novogranatense. The sequence goes on from CM057233.1 coordinate 71,097,930, forward strand.
TTAAAGTCCCCTAAAATTAGCCAAGGATTCATCGAATCTGGAGCTAACTCAAGTATCTTCCATCATAATTCCTTCCGTTGAGCAACACTATACAACCCATACATGTAGGTCACCATAAATTCCTCCTTAGTGGAACGACAGATCAATCGATAGTGTAGGAATTGGTCACCATGATTCAAAAGTTGACATAAGTAATAAGAAGGGTCCTAAGAAAGAACCATACAGCCTCCTAGGAAGCGATGAGTCATCAAATTCCCCAATCCAATAATGGTAAATTTAGTCTCCAACAAACAAACAAATCGACAATTGTGTTGCCACGTCAAATTGACAACACTTAGCTGTCTCAAAGGCTTATTGAGCCCTCGGACATTCCAACATAAGAGTGTCATTGCTTCAGTAGGGAGGGTCCCCCCTTCCATACTATGGTTCTGAGTTAAAGTACTAAATGCCCTCTTTACGGTACTCTGCTTTGAAGTGGACCCATTAGTAAGCCTACTACTAGAAAGAGTCACTGCTTTCCCCATATTTTTCTTTGCGGTATGCAGCTGTTTCTGGCATTCATGACCCTAACTTGAATTTCCCTTAACATGGTGCCCCCGAACTTCAGTTGTAGTCTCCTGGTTGGTATCAGGTGCTGGGGGCTAGTCATTGCCCGCTTCAGGAATTATACTAGTAGGTTTATTCAAACTGCCCTTTGGATAGGTTGAATGCTTGACTGCCGGATGATGGTGGTTCAAAGGCCCTTAACTATCAACCATGTTGACCATCCCACTAGTCAATGAGTTCAGAACTAGACCCTCTTTCAACCCACCCCTTATAATTCCTCTTTAGCCACCTGCTTACCCGGTCAATCTACTTGGGTCAGACCCTTTTTAGCTATAATTGCTATAGTACCTGGTGACACCGTGGCACTATTTGGTTCCTTTGTGTGCTTCTGTTTTTTTTGCCCTTGTTGTTCCTTTTCATTGACTGACTTGTCATTTTGCACCCTTCCTCCATGTTGCTTCGGATGCTTATTGCTCCTTGTCCCCTTCTCTAAAGTGGGCAGATTCACTTATTCCACTATTGCAGTAATAGCTACCTCATTTGGTTCCTTTTGCTGTTTCTGTTTCTGTTTTCCTTTGCACTTAAATGGGTTGTGACCAAATTGCCTACAATGACAACAGTGGTTCGGGTATGTCTCAAATATAACCATTTAAGTGTATCGGTATCCTGTAGGTAGCTTCACTTCAAAGTTTGTTATAGAGCTTTTAGAAACATCGACTTCCACTAATAAACGTGCATAACCAAGTCTAGTCTTTTACCTAGTGATTTGATCTGTACACATAGGCCTTCCAATTCTTGAACCCAATTTGGATAGCCCCCGTTTGTGCCAGTATTCCAATGGGACATTAGGTAGCTATACCCATAGTGGTAAATCCATGAACTCCTTATAATCGAAGGCAAAACCTTGCGTGAGCTTCTTCAATAGCAAGGTTTTTTATAACATACGACCCTCCTGATAAAGCACTCATTCTATCTTCATTAGAAGTAAATTGAAAGATCATCTAGCCCCTACTATGAGGGAGGAGTCGACATTGTATGTTCCACTTTGCCATTTGATCCTCAAGGGCCTTCAGCCCTGAAAACTTTCCAATAAAACACCCAACTAGGTAGTATCCTAAATGTTGTTCAATGTCCATTGCATCTTCCACCTCCATAATAACCTCATCATCAACTTTCATGAATTCCAGCGTCATACCTTGACTGAGTTCCATGTTGTTGCAAAATAAACTAGCATAGGAAGGCTTCTGTTTCCCTTCTTCAATTTCATTCGAACCTCTCTTCGATTTTTTATCAGATAGTTTCTGTGCAGGCACCTCATCTTCTATTTTGTCAGACAAAGACTGCGACATTCTATTAAACAACAGGTTCTTCTTCATCCGAATCCACAGTCTCTGTCGTATCCTCATTACCCAAGTCAATATCCTCTTCAGCTGTGGACGTTTCATGATCCCCTAGCTAAAGAGGCCGTAAGCTAGTATTCAGTTGGTTAAGGTTTCGATACATACCTGATTTATTCATAGGAATCACTTGCTCTCGGGCCACCATTCCAGTAATTTATTGAGTAGGAGTCCGGAACAGACCTGGGTTAGCCCGCATAGTTCCTTGCTCCTGGACACTTGTCTTGCCTTGCTGCACCAGTTGTCCATCGTCGACACTAGGAAAGTCTGAGTCCCCTATCATTAGCATCCCTTCAGTCGTCGTGTACCTCACTCTGTGTTGAAGTGTTACTGTTTGTTCCATCTGACTGTTCATCCCCGCAATGGCTCGTGACTCCCTATCGTCATTGTCAACATTCCCCATCTGAGGCCAGAGGAAGCTTCCGTCTTGGAACCCAACATAAGTCACCGTGATGTCCTTGCCTCTATGTTTATTTTTCCCCATTGCTCAGGTGGGGGAGACCATCATTGGGGCCTCTAGCGCCCGAGGAGCATAAATCGCCCTAACCCTAGTCTGTCCAGCCCTTTGATTTAATCAAGTGGACAAGACGAAATAACTACGATGGACACTACTTCTCAACAGAAAGTCTGATTCTCGCGGTTTATAATCGGATTTCAAACTGGGCACCAAATCGCAAACAAGTTGCCCAACATTCAACCCCGTACTCGAAACCCACAGAACCCCTACAAGAGCCGCACAAATCTCCTACAGATGCAAGACAAGTAGTACCCTAAGCCAATTGTTGGAGCAAAAACACAAACAGAGGATCGAACCGAGAAGAGGCAGAATGGTGAACGAATCCTAGGAGAAAAATTACCTAGTGAGAGATGCTCTCAATCGTACACTACTACTGATATTGATAGCTCTTTCTTTTGCACTCGACGGTGGAATCGCCCAACCTAAGGGTCCTTAATAGCTTTTTTTTATCCCAAAAGGTGGAATCAGTCACTCCAGCTGCTCCTACACTCAGGCCCGATCAGGTTGTGAGGAAGTTAAACCACGGTTTATCTCGGTCGACCGTCTAGCAGAGCGACCCATGCACTCTCGTTGTCGGGAATCGAACCCAGGTCCTTGTTCTAATTTACTTTGCTAGATTGTCAATCGAGCTACCCGTGTAAGCTATTGATAGTTTTTTCTTGATTATATGGGTGGTGGTGCATGACCGTTCTTAGTTGGTGGAGCGATTGGTCTAGTTAATTCCATTAACAAACAAAATCTCAGCCTATTAACTAGCTATGCGGAGGTGACCCTCCGTGGCCAGCTTCTTACTATTAACACTTTTTTTATGAACTATAAATAGCACATTTCATCAAAGTGTATGTACAAACATCAGAGGGGTATACCCCAATCAAAAGTGGGTCAACAACCAAGTCCCCTAATCCCCATATACACCCAATGAGAGGTTATAATCCAAAACTCCCCAGTACAGCCACGATGAAACAACATACGGAAGTAGCTAAATGTGAAAGCACTTGAAGTAATCCTTTTACATATGAAAAAAATCAATAGGGTCGCATGATATCATAAAATAGATCAGCCAAAGCCAGAGGTAGGCTTGTAGGAGAGGCAACAGATGGGGATGAAATGATGCGGTAGACCCTTATAGGCTTAAGGCCCTAAAAGTAACCCATGACCAAAAAGTAGTCCAACCAATGTTCAACAGGTAGGCCCACAATGTCAGGAGGGTAGGTCTGCAGCTAAAGGTGTGATGACCCACAATTCGGCTTGACTAGCTATCATCTGGTGCAAAAATACCTATGGGTTCATTTATAACTCCATAAGTCGGCATCACAATATCCACTATTATACCAGTAGTGCTACGAGAGGTTAGTTGCAAAACCACTAGAGCATCCAATCCTACAAGGTCCCCTTATAGTCCAGCCTGTATGCAGTAAGAGGCCCAAGTGAAACAGGTCTCCTCCCTTACAACTTTCATCTGAATCCCCCCAAGCCTCAATTACAACCGATACTCGAAGCCCCCATATAACCACTAAAGAGCCGTTAGTGTACCACCCCTATAGCACCCTCCATAACCTCTTCCAAGAAACTATCTCCTTCGGCAGTAGAGTCTAAGTTGTACAGTTCCAATGGACAAGAACACTCCAATATCCAGAAAATTAGTGTAGCCAATCAGACCTTAATAATATGCTCATTGCACAAACAAAATGCTGAAGGTTAGGAGCCTAGATGCCATAGCTTTCTGCCAATCCAACCACCACTCACGAGGGAGCACTGCCTAGATCACTTTTAAGTTGCAACCCTGTAGGAGCGGTTACAACAAATAGGCACCAAAATCAGAAATGCCCATACCCCAGTCAGGGACGGATCCAGAAAATTTTTTGAGTGGGGGCAAAATTTCAATAGTAACAAAATTTTATTTTCAGTGGGGGCAAAGTTTTAATGGAAGCAAAATTTTATTTTTTTTATAAGATCAAAAACTTAAAATAATAATTTTTTAATATAAACTTTTTTGGAGCCAGTGGGGGCAAGTGCCCCCACTTGCCCCCATTGTGGCTCCGTCCTTGACCCCAGTACACCCAAAACCTGACCTACACAAACAGCATCAGCTAATTGCTAAGGAAGAAGTTAAGTCTATCTCCTATACCCCAATGCACCCGAGTGAGATTAGCCTCTATCACCAAATTACAGTTCCTAAAACAACCAACAACACATGCCAATCTCATACACCCCTCCACCATGTAGCTTCTAGCACGTAGACAGTAAAGAGGTCCAAGCAATGCAGAGGTCCATCAACCCTCCACCATGCTTGAGATAGTAACATCTTATAAGCCACCGCCATGTAGGGTCCTGCGGGGACATTGAGGATTGTGACCGTAGGCCCATCTAGTCTCAAGTAACAAAGGCTTCCCGTGGGCTCAATGTTCGGCCCATGTACAACCCTTACCACCAAGGCTATTGCTGGGTCCACGATAAGGAGCCCCCATTAGGTTTATCACCAAGCAGTTACCAGACTTTGTACCCGAACACCAAGATTCCTTCTGTGTAATATAAGAGCTATTGGACAGTACCCATTTCACCAATAAGGACACAGGAGGTTAGCTAAAACCTATTAGAGCACCCAACATACAAAGACGTCTTTGTTGGACCTCGTCGTCGAGGCTCAACATTCGGACCACACAAGCACACATAAGCATAGAAGACCCATAACTCACCACAATAGGGGAAAACTTGCAATAGAAAAGTTGGATAGGCTTTTTAAGAAAATATGTTTCTTACGCTCTCACGGTTCCAACACCACTGAAAACGCTCAATTTGGATTTGAAATGAAGGAGTGATGGCCAAAATACTTGTTAAAGAAAAAGTCAAAACTGAACACTATACTGAATTCGCGTCAGAATTTGAAAACCTTAGAGGCTAGATTGCAGCTCGGCACCTTCATAAAACTTGTAGGTCTATGTCTCTAGTTTAATTTAAAACAAGAATCGCCTCGATCCGAGCCCTATAGCTTAAGATATTTTAAAATTAGTGAAGTATATTCAGACTTGATCAGCCGACCTCCACACTTTGTTTCAAACCACCCTTTTTAATTTAAAAGCAATACTGGTAAATCAGGTGTGGAAAGATAGAAAATTTTCTTAGGATTTCATCACTTCGAAAATCAACTCAATCGGAGGTCTACACAAATAGTTAAGGCCTAAAGAAGGAAGAGGGGTCGGTCGGCCAAAGACCGACCCCAAACGCGCTAGGCGCATCGCTCGCCCGTGGGGGACGAGCGATCGCTCGATCGCTCGCTCGCGCGGGGCGAGCCATCCTCGATCGCTCGTTCACACGGGACGAGCGATCGCTCGGTCGCTCGCCCGCGCGGGGTGAGCGACTCGCAGCCCAACCTATAAGACTTCTAACCTCAATAACTTTTGACTCCGAGTTCCAAATTAGACACGGTTGGAAGCGTTGGAAAGCTAGAAGAAAAATCTACATTTTTCAAGAAGGACTCAAGGACAAGCTTGGCCACTAAGGGAAACAAATATTTACACAAAGGCCGATCGACTAGCTCCTCCTAAACAGTACCAGAACTTATAAACTCCATAACTTTTGACCCAGGACTCTGAATTAAGCAAACTTAGTGTCTATGGAAAGGTAAAAGAATTATATACAACTTTCATGAAGATCACCAACCTATATTCCAAATCTATAAGGGTCAAAAGTGGACTCGAAGCTTCAGCCTAAGATCTGTCAATTTGACAACACCTGCATTTAATTCTAACAACCACGCCTACCAATTTAACACATCATAAATAACTCATAAAACCTCCTGGGAGAGCTCTACAGCTCACCTATCACTCTCAAGGAGTCTCAATGATCCCAGATGACCTATATCTACCCAGAAACTGCAGAAAACACAACATACCCAGAAATTACTTCAAGAGTGCATCAACCCAGAAATTTCAGCACTACATCCCACTTCAACAACACATAAACCATAACAATTTTCCAGCGGCCTCTTCCAAAGCAATAACTCAGCAGCAACTCAACAATTTAAAAGAGCTCACACACATACTATTTCCAAGATCACACATAGATCACAATTCAACAAACTCACATGAAGAGAGTACTAAAGCTCTCCTTCTCTTTCCAAATCATAACAAAGTTCAAGCATGGCTTTAATTACATATCAGCATATCCATTAACGATCAATCTGAGAATACAAAATGTGTGAGATGCTCCATGTTTGATATGCTTATAAGCTAGTTACTAACTTAATACAAAAGTGGCTAAATTTCTTGGAGTGATGCCCGATGCCTTGCAAGGTTCCGCGATCAACTAGAATTTGCACATGAGGAGGGAGAATAGGGGGTGAGCTAACACGACTCAGTGGCTAACACGTTTATAACCATCGGGTAATGAGCCACACAACAAATCATTAACAATCCGCAACAATAGCAATTTATCATATAAAGCTCAAATAATCCAAAATCATCACATAAGCATAACATGAGAGTTCATATCAATCAAACACATATTATGCATCATAAACACAAATAAATGATGGAATGCACACATTTGGCTCGAGAGTTCCATAAACACGATAGAAACCGAAGTTTACCGTAAACACGACGAGTCCATTTTAGGATCTCGTGGCCACAAGCGGGCTGCCGGGAGAAGGCAAAAAGGGGGGTCAACATGCACGTGACTTATCGAAGTAGGTTATCTCTCGCCCAATCACAACCAATTTATGATCACATATTCAAGCACAAGACTAGCATTTTATGCTTCTTTCATTCTTTCGAATCATCATAGTTTCACACTTTACTTTCAAATCAAAGGAAATACACTTTCAATATGCACATAATTATCAAAGATAGCACACATAGGACATTTGCCCATTACACAACAACTATAAAAATGTTACCCACCTATCGTCGGAATCCGAATTCAAGATTGCCCTTCCTCCTTGTCTTGAGTGGCGTTCTCTTGATTTCTTTCAATTAAATCACACTCTATTCAATAAATACATTTTAAAGGAAAGCATAACATTCATAAAAATCAAGCAAAATGAAAGTCTACTTTAAACCTAACCTACCCATAAGCCATATATGCTAGAATAACCATAACCTTAGTGAGAAAGTCCCTAAAATCCATAGATCTCACCTTCTCTTCCATTTTTCTTCAATCTCTACACAAACCCTAACTTCCATTTCATCTCATACTTGAACCTAACATACACAAAGATGGAACTAACCTCTAATAAGTTGATTCTCTTCTTTTTCTTCTTACATTTATTCCAACCAGTCAGCAACACATACCATTTTCAAGAACTGAAGGGGCCTCAGTATGACCAAGGCACCTATGAGTAATGCAGAGAGCTAACACGACAAGTGCTAACTTGTCGCTAAAATAGCATATTCCATGTTGAATTAGTTCTTACAAACTTCATAGCAGTGGATTAGAGCCACTTCCCTAAAAAGGCTAACTCCACTCTGGCGCCTAATCCTCCCGAATGTTAATGCATGTGTTACCCTGACCCCATGACACCCATATAGAATCCTCCACTTAGGCATTCGTCCATTTCACACGAGAAGACTACAATCATATTGCCATGACCAAATCTACATATAACAATGAAGCACAATGCAGCCCCGAATAGGCATATAACCAACAAAATCACAAGTATCTCCAGATGTTATCAATTGAGGAGATCCATGGGGTAGAGTCTGTAGAGGATTCGATAGACTACCGTCTGAATTTTGATGACAACATCGCGTCTACTCACTGAGGCAATCTCCATTTGAATGATGTTTTGGGTTTCCAAATCAAGTATACAGTACATAGGAATCCAAGTCTAACAGGTTTGGAACGTATGCGGGCACCACTAAATTCCTTGGGGATGCATTTAATTGCACTGTGTAATGAAGACATAGACCAAGTTATCCCTAACCATGCTTTGATAGAACGCCATATATCCCAGTGAAGGAACATTGGAAGAACAAGTGATCCACAGATTCCAGAGCTACCTGACATAAAGCACATGTGCAATCAATCTCCAAAAATTGTAAATTGTCCTTGGTAGGTAGTCAGTTGTAGAGACTAAACCAAACCACAAATGAGAACTTAGGTGGGATATAGTTCTTCCAAATAAAAGCCATCCAGGGTTGCCTTGTCTGTTTACTACGGATTAATTCATAGACTTTCTAATAACAGAGCATACCATTTACACATAATCTATGCATACCTTGGATGACTCCATTTCGCCCCCCAGTTTGCCAATCATTTCAGCCCGAATCTAATTCAAGTTTTTCAAGAGAGGAGAATCCTGGGGATGTGGGCTCCAGACCAAATTTGTGAGTCACCTTAAGTATTCTTCATGGATCCATTTGACCCATAGGGAGTCCTCCTTGGCATGTATGTTCTATAAGACTTTAGCAAGCAAGGCAGTATTCCAAGTCTAGCAATTTTTAAATCCCAACCCACCTTCTCCGTTAGGAGTACAAATAGTATCCCATGCCACCAGAAAGTGTTGCCCTCCCTAAAGAAATATTCGACAGAGAGAATGTTGGCCCCCGAATGTTTTTTTTAGTTAAGCATGATTTAGATAATTTTTGAGGTTTGGATAGATGAATTTTTTTTGGGGGTAATTAATTAATTATTTATTTATGTCTAAGTTAGTGGAATTTATTTCATGGGTTAGTTGAAGTAAAGGTGGTAAATACATGCATAAAGGGGTATTTTGGGAAATTTACTTAAGGTTAAAAACACTAAGGCATTAAAGGAAGGGCAAGGTGGACTTTTCTCATTCATCAAGAGTAAAATGGGAAAGGAAAGGTGTTGTTTTGTGCTTGAGAAGAAGAAAAACGTGGAATAGGTGAAGGAAGAAGTGAAATACGAAAATCAAAAGTGAGAAGGAGAGGTTTCTGTGAAGTTGAGAAAAGAATAGAGTTTTGGGCTAGGTTTCATCTTTTCTTAGCCTTAAAGAGAGAATTTGAGGTTGCTCAAGAAGGGAAAAAAGAAATAGGAAGGGAGGAGCTTTCTTTAGAGCCAATAATCTCAGAAATTGGTGAACATTCAAAGTAAGTTTGATTTTTATACTTGGCCATATGGAAGGGGCTTTAGTTCATGAAGTTTAGGAAATACATGGGTTTAAGCAATCTAGAGTCAATTTTAGTGAATATGCTTTATGGGTTCTTAATATGAATTCCTATTGAATGGGAATTTTGTCATTTATGAAGGAAATCAAGGAGGGGATCAAGAGAGGCAAGGGAAGCAAAAGGAAAGACATCCTTAAGCCAATTCCTAAGTAAGGATTTCAAGGTGGGTTATAGTTTTATAGTTAAGTAATAGGCCATTAATGCTTTCTTTTGAATGATGGAAATAAATGATTTCAACTATTTCATAAACGTACTTTATGACTATTTTGAATGCTTTGAGAATGTGTTATGTGTTTGGTATGAGCATATTAGGTTGATGAATTATGAAAAGATTGTTCAAGTGATTTTGAAAAGATGCTAACTTTGAAAAATCAAGTTTTAAAATGTGCCATTTTGGGCAACAAGTTTACAAATTATGAAATACATATTATGTGGGTTTGGTTTGGTCCATTCTGTATATCAAGTGCACTTCGACTAAAGGCATCTCCCGCCTGCCCGCTAGTGGCATAGAGCTCCTTCATGGACTCCCTCATGTTTACGACTATATAAAACCACTATGTGGGATTGTGTTAGTTCGTTCTGTTCATAACTACACAGGCCCATTTCATGGAAATATGTTAGTTTGTTCTATATATGGACCTTCCAAACTATTTAGATGTGTTTATATGCTCATGATATGTTGACAAGATTGATGCAGACCTGGTCTGCATTATTGATAATTTGGTTGAAAATTTGAGAAATATGTGTTTGGTGATTCAATTGTGAATTTTTGTTACAATGGAAATAAGTGTTTCAATGGTTTTTCTTGTTACTGGTTATAAAATTGTTACCCATGAACTTTAAGCTCACCTTCCATTCCTTCCCATATCTAGGTGACAAGCAAGAGATCGAGTGAACGAGAATCGAGGCATCACTCCAAAATTTGCACCTTTTTATGTTTTAAGTTAGATTTGTAACCACAATGCTTTAGTTGCATTTTGAGCAAATTACTATTCATTCATCTCTTTGTATTTTGGTTTTTGAGATATTGATGTATTGTGGCTGAAAATGCCCACTAAAGCTTTGTAAAAAAGCTCTTATATTTTAATGTTAATGAAGTATGTTTGTATTTTGCCGATGATATGTCAAATTTGTTCATTGCATTTTTCAATATTTCCATAAGGGTGAGAATTTGTGTTCTGGCTTCGAGGGAAATAATATATTGATTTAGGTTGACTTGGATGAAGTTGTCTTCTAAAAAGTTGTAGATTATTTTTTCAGCTTTCCAATGATATATAGTATGAAATTTTTGGACATTGGAATTTAAAGATATGATTATTTGAAGTTGACTTTCGGGATAGCTTTTTCTTTGAAAATTTGACCCTTATAGAGGCAAAATTTGTTTTTAAGTTCTTCATAGAAGTTGTAGATCTTTCTTTTAGCTTTCCATTGATATAAAGTTTGCAAAATTTGGAGTTCTGGATTGAAAGTTATAGAGTTTAGAAGTTGGGATGTCGGAAGAAGAAAAGAAGGAGAAGAAAGTCATACTCTGCGGTGATGCGTGAAAAGTCACGATCGCGACTTTCGCGGCCGCACTCCAGCTTGCGATCATGCTTTAAGCGCGATCACGACCCGCAAGCTCCCCCCCAGCTGAACATGTTTCACCCTTTTGATCATATCTTTGTCGTACGACTTCCAAATGACCTAATTTTTAAAGCATTGGATTCCTGACACATTACTATATCTCTCCACAAAAATTTATAGCTTCGGTATTAAGTTGAAAAATTTTGGTTGAATCAAAGTGGGGGAATCGTTAGGAAGAATATGAGTTGGATATTTTTACTAAATATGCTTCAGTATTTTGGTGATATCTTGACCTGTAGAGCTCCAAATGTGATGATTCTTTTCCCTAAATAAACTAAAGACATAGAGCCATAAATTATCTGAAGGAATAGAATTTTAATTTAGTCTCTAAGACTTTCAATTTTAGGATGGAAGTTGAGAATAGTGTGTTGGTTTATTCTAAGAACAATCCAAAAATGTTTGGGCTATAACTTTTAGATTTTTGATCTAAATTGAATGATTTTGGTATCATTAGAAACTTAAGACAATGAGGAACAAATGTTCAGAAGAAGTCAGTTTGAAATTCTAGTTTATAGTTTCCCAAAATTTGTTCTGAAATAGAAGAATGAGTTTTCTCACGTTTTGTGATTCCGAATGTTGGGCTCCAGAAACGAGGTCCAACAGAGAAGTTATCAAATCTAGGATTGAAGCAAGGATAGGAAAAGCTTGTAACCAAAAGGATAGCACACCCTGGATAACTGAATTAATGAACTCAATTCTGCCCATAAATGATAGAGTATGCCCCTTCCAAGAGTGAAGGTAAGACTCTACCGAAGCAATCAACACTAAGAATTGACCTACCGAGACCTTCATTGGTGCCAGAGGGACACCCAAATAGAGAATAGGAAACCCCCAAAGAGGGTAGCCTACTAATTGTCGTAATTGCTCCCACCAATTGTCATAATTGTTCCTTCTCATATTGATGGACCCTGAAACTTTTTCCAATTATTATCGATTTGTTTATTTAACTATTTATTTAGGTTTTCGTTGATTATTCAATTGATTGATTATTTTTTGATTTTAGTCATTAATTTAGTGGCATGAATAGAGACTAGAATTTGATGGAAGGATTAGAATTAAGTTAGAATTAATATGGAAAGGTTAGAAGTAAATTAGCTTAAAGGAGTTAGTAGATGGATTAAATAAAAGAAGGGGGGAAATGGGAAGGACAGGGTAAATGAAGGGTAAAATGGGGAAAAGACCATTAAAAATGATCTTGAATTAGAAGAAGAAGAGAGAAGTGTCCTGAGAACCAAAGAGAAAGAAGAGAAAAACGAAAATAGGAGAGAAGAAGAGAGGTTTCGATGAAAAAGAAGAGGAGAAATCAAGTTGTTAAGGTAGATTAACCATCTTTTCTTCTTGCTTTATTAAAGGAATGGGTTGTATTGAGGATGAAGGAGTTAGGAGCAAAGAGGTTCATGTGGGAAGAAGATGGATTAGGAGAACCCAATTGATTTTAGGGTTTCTAAACTAGATCTTATGTTTTCTAACCTAGGTGGGTTATGGGTAGGTTAGATTTGAGTTCAATTTATGTTTGTTTTTTATTTTTAAAGTTTATGAATTTTATTGGAATGTTGTTTTGAATAGAACCTTGGTTGTTTTAAGAAACCAAGGGAATGCTACCCAAGAGCAAGGGAAAAGGCAAGTTTGACATGGATTTCTGCAAGCCAATTAGGTGGGTAACATATTTATGGTTATATTGTAATTAGAAAAATCCTTACCTATGTGTGTATGTTGAAATTGAATTCTTCGAAATTGACTTGTTTGTAAATGTTGAAAAATGCATGATGAAATATGACTATGTTATAGTTCAAATGAAGTCGTGACTTTTGCATTAAATGAAAATGAAGACAAAGCATAAAAGTATGAGCATATGAGAAAACAAATATGTGCCTTTGTTTGGATGAGAGTGGAACCGTTCTGTTCATCACGTGCATGTTGACAAGAGCCTTCTCTCGGCTGCTCGTTTGTGACATATGAACTCCGAAATTGGATTCATTCTGTTCATGGGGTAAACTTCATTTCTCCATTCTGTTTTCATGGAACCCTCGAGTTATTTATTGTGCATTGCCTCTTTAATTTGTCATGTATGATGCATTTGAGTGTTATGTGCTATAAGTGTTAGACTAAATTGGAAAATGCTTGAATTACTGAATATGTTTTTATATATATACATATGCTTGAATTTACGATTAATTGCCAATGACTATAAATGTGTTAGTCATTGAGCTGTGTAGGTCACCCCACTATTCCCTCCTTAGGTGTAGAACGTGAAGGTTAGCAATCGTATCGGAAACTCCAAGATATTGAAAACTTTTATAACTAAGTTAGTTCCATAAATTTTAGATAGCTTCATAAGTATGTCAAACATCGAGCATCCTGTATATGTTGTATTTTGGGTTAATCCCTTGTTCAAAATGTTATGATGTAATTAAAGTGATGTATGAGCTTCTGTTGCCTTGGTAAATTAGTTTAGAACTGAAAAGTCCCCAGGTGTATGTGTATGTTTCTTTGGTAGTTGTACATTTCATGATCTAAGTCTTTAATAGGTGTAGAAATTATGCGCTGACTTCTAGAGGAAAAACTAGACTAATTGAGGTGAAATTAGTTAAAGTGTCTTTTGCAAAGTTTTAACTTATCTTTCTAGCTTTCCAACGATATATAGTATGTAAAATTGGGACATTGGAGTCGAAAGTTATGGTCTTTATAAGGGGAGATGCTCAGGAGCATAGATGTATCGTTTGTAAGGACATATCGTCTATAAAGACATATAATCTATGATGACATCACATCGTCTATGATGACATCATATCGTCTGTAGAGACGTATCGTCTGTGATGACATCATATCATCTGTGATGATGTCATATCATCTATGATGATGTCATATCGTTTGTGATGACATCATATCGTCTTAAATTGACTCTGCTTCATCTTAAGAGTTGCATCGTCATAAGTTGACTTTGTTTCATCTTAAGTTGACTCTGCTTCGTCTTAAGAGTTACGTCGTCTTAAGTTGACTTTGTTTTGTCTTAAGTTAATTTTACTTCGTTTACTTTTTGTTTCTTCTGTCTTTTTATTTTGCTGGCCTTTTTGCTTTGTCTGCATTTCGCTTCATCTGCTTTCTGTTTCGTCTTTCTTTTTAGTTTGTCTGCCTTTTTGCTTCGTCTGCTTTTTGTTTTGTATGTATTTTTGTTTCGTCTGTTATTTTGTTTCACCTGCCTTTTTGCTTTGTCTACATTTTGCTTCGTCTGCTTTTTGTTTTGTCTATCTTTTTGTTTTGTTTGTCTTTTTTGTTGGGCCCGAGCCCCGGATCCCCATTACCGAGGCGGCCCCTCGGGCTGCGCCAACGACGGCTCACAAATAATTTCGGACCCGATCCCAACATCCATACAAATACATAACTCGATTTACACATATATATTCATACATACATTCTACACATGCATTCCATTTGTGAAATTTAAACACCCCATAAACTAAAGGGCTTCATGCCATTACAAATGAAAGGAAATTTAGCAAATATTTTCAAAAGTGGCATAACACAAAAAGAAAGTTAAATCCAAAATACATAAGAATGCTCCATGATGAAATGCTGGCGGGCTATCCAAAATACTAACTTAATACAAGGCTCCTAACTAGTTCGAAGTTTCCGATGCGTTGCAAGGTCGACAATCGTCTCGATCTGCACCTGAGGAGGGGAGAGTAATGGGCTGAGCTGCGAAGCTCAGTGACATATACGTTTATAGTCATTGGCAACGAGCCACACAATCAAGCAATATATATATATACCAGCATATCACAATTCAAGATTTATCCAATGATTCACATTCATAGAAACATATGTCATGCAATTTTTGTTTCTCAACATAACAATCATTATGCATCATTCCTATTAAATCAATCATGGATGCACACAAATGGTTCGAGAGTTCTGTAAACGATCCGGATAAACCGAAGTTACATCCGTAAACTATCAGAGTCCGATTTCTCAAGGATCTTGTTGCCTCAAGCGGGCAGCCGGAAGAAGGCTTTATGTCAACATGCACGTGACTCCATCCGTAACTCTCTTACCCAAACAAAGCACATAATCCATTCGTTTCATGCTCAAAGCATCTTAGCAAAGCTTTCGAAATTCTCATTCTTTTCATATTTGCAAAATGCCATAAGGCTTATCAGGCCATGCATAATCATAGTCATAATGAAAATTCAATATTTCTCATGTAATTCAATACAAGCAAGGTCACATAGTGCAAACAAGCATACATAAGGCAATTTGCCCATACACACAATAACCATAAACATATTACCTACCTAATATCGCTTGAGTAACTGACTCACTGGTGTCCTTCCTCTTGCGATTGGGTCAGGTCGGCTTGGTTTCCTATAATAAACCAAGTTCTCATTCCATCAATATCTAAAAGAAATATTCCATAAAGCTTAACAAACAAAAGTAAAGCACTAAAAGTCTCTATCCGACTTCCATCTAAATTCCCGAACCTTAAACGGCTCATTCTGAACTTTCCTTCTTCATACAACTTGTAGTCCTTTATTTCTAGATCACAACGAATCCAAAATCACCTCAATCGGACATCTACAACCCAAGATATGCCTAAAAATCTCCTTCAGAAAAAGTGGACGTTCGCCGCGGCGAGCCAAATTCCTTCGTACGTCGTGACGAGTCATCCTCGCACGTCGCGACGAACGCTTCTCTCGCACATCGCGGCGTGCCTCCTTCGCATGTCGCGATGAACGCCTCTCTGCTCATTGCGACGAATTTATTTATTATACGTCGCGACGAGCTCCACGTCACGACGTGTTCATACGAACGTCGCAACGTGCGGGTCTGGAGCTCGACTCCGAAACCCAGTTTTCTTTCATTTTCCAACTTCAATCCATCCCTTTAGCAATTGCAACACATCTAAACTTTAGATCAAGACTTATACTACCTTTCTAACCCAGCAATAACACAAAATCAGTCACAAATGCATCAACCCAAGAGATCTAGCCATTTTTTCCTTACAAACCCTAAAACCTTCGATTCTCACACATTCTACCTATCCTTAGGTTAAATCCAACTAAAACAAGTTTAACACAAGCAGAACTTACCCGAAAATGGTTCGAAAGTGTCGAAAATCTCAAAGATCTTAACTCTCTTCTTCTTCTCCTCCTTCCTCCACCGACGGCTTCCTCTTCTTCTTTTCTCTTTTCCTTCTTTCTATTCTCTTTCCTTCCCTTCTAAGCTTTTACTCTCAAGTCTAATGAAATAGATAAAGACCATTTTACCCTTCCAACCAACCTTAACCCATTCCAACCTAAGCAAACTTCCTAAAATGCCCTCATATATCTTTATCCTATCATTTCCTTTAATTTTCATCAAAACCACATTAAACGCAAATAACCCGCAATTATCCACTAATGCTTCCAAATTAATCAAACGAAAGCATAATCACATACTTAACACAATTCAGGCTTAATGACATCATAAAAATTCGAGGTCTAACATTTTTGCTTCATCTGCATTTCGCTTTGTCTGCTTTTTCTTTCGTCTGTCTTTTTGTTTCATCTGCCTTTTTGCTTCGTCTACTTTTTGTTTCGTCTGTCTTTTTGTTTCATCTGTCTTTTTGTTTCGTCTACCTTCTGCTTATGTGACCGAGACTTCTTCTTCTTTACACTATTTGTCTGATACCATTGTTTGATCCATTTTTTTGCCCTTCAGACGATAGAATTTGTCTTCAAGATCTTCATGAAAGTGGTAGATCTTGAAGTCTCTTTTGAACTATCTAAAGAACACCCTAATCTGATATCCATAGTGAGAGTTAGGTTTAGTATAGTTGAGGGCAAGCACTGTTTCCGTCAAATGTTTCCGAATGCTGGGCTCCGGAAGCAGGGTCCAGCATTGTTTGGTATTAGAGCTTAGGTTTTAACTAGGCTTAGAAAGCATAGTAGGATGAATTTTTATGTTATGTGAATTGATTGATTGCATTAAGTGATATGCATATCATGCATACATGTAGGGATTAAGATGTTAAAATGAAATGTAGCTAATCGTTAGTGTTTCTATTAAAGGAGTAAAATGTCACCTCGTAGAAGGACACGAAGAGTTCTGCAAGGATCAGTTATATCTGACTCTCCGATAAGAAAGGAGAGTATTGAGGAGTCAGTATGTTGGACCCCAAACTTTCCCTGAAATTTTGAAGTGTCAAGTGACATGAAAATGAGGAAATTAGGATGAATAAATAAAAAGAAAATTTTGAATGTGAATAGTTAGATGAGATTAAGATAGGCTAAAAATGCTTTTGTTAATGAGGTTTATGTTAAGATATGGCCTAAAATGGCGTTTGAAGTTTAAATAAAATTGTTAGTGAATAAATTGCAAAATTTAAGAAATAAAGAGAAAAGTGTGAGAATATGAAGAATTAAGAAAAGTTTGACTTTTTAGTCATAGAGAGTTGACTTTTTGATTTAGACCAAATTGGAGAAAATGATCTGCATGAAACTTATAGCTTATGTTAAGAGCTTTCCGTCGCCATAAAGTTTGATATTTTTTGATATCAGGAGTAAAAGTTATGATCAGTCAAAGTTTGTTTTGTAAAAATATTTTTAAGTATACATTTGCGTGTACTCGGCTTTGAGGCCACTCGTCATACGGATTTAGTCTGAATTGGAGTAAGTAGTCTTCATTAAAGTTGTAGCTTGTCTGTCAATCTTTCCGACGCTATAAAGTATGCAATTTTTGGATGTGGGAATTGGAAAATATGAAATTTGAAAGTTTGGAGTTTGTTTAGGTGATGTTTAACAGGGCAACTTTGACTAGATTTTTGACCCCTTTAGAGGTGGAATTGATTTTTTAGTTCTTCATAGAAGTTCTATAGCTTCCTTTTATTTTTCCATTGACACCAAATTTGTCAAATTTCGAGTTCAAAATAAATAGTTATGATTTTTGAAAAAAATTATATTCTATGATGTCGTTTATGCTTGCTTCACATTTTGTTTCTTCCTTCCAAATCCGACCCTTTTGTAACTTTTTGCTTATACCTTTTCCGTCCGACATTTGATTGAATTGGTTTTTGAAGCGTTGGATTCCTAAGACAATTAATTACTTCTTCAGGGGATATTTGTATTTTTATGAGATTAAATTAAGGATGATTAATTTAATCAAAATGAGTTGAGAAATTTTTGAACATTGTTCAGTATTTTGGTGAATTATCAATCTGTAGAGATCCTATTGAGTTGATTCTTAAGGAAAAATAAAATTGAGACATGGGGCTACAAGTCATATGAAGGAATCGAATTTCAATTTGGTCCCTAAGACTTCCAATTTTTGAATGGAAGTCGGGTTTAGTGTGCAGTCTTGGGTTAGAAAAATCTGAAAGTATTTTGGCCATAATTGTTGTTCTAGTTATCCAAATGAGGTGATTCTTATTTTGGATTAAACTAGAGCGATAAGGCTACAATTTGTCTGAAGAAAGTAAATTTTACTTCAGCCTCTAAGATTGCCAATTTTCTGATGGAAGTAAAGTGCTGGAAAATTTTTCAGCATAATGGCAGTCCGCAAAGTTTGGACTATAACTCTTGGTGTAGTGCACCAAATTAAACGATTTTTGTGGCTTTATGAAATTAAGACATAGGGGAACATTTATCTAGAAGGAAGTTTTGGCAAATTCCTTCAAAATGATGATTATAAAATTGTCCAAAGTAAGCATGACTTAAAGTAAAGTTCAGGGGCATATTGGGAAGTTCACTTAAGGACATAAGTTAAAGGCGTTGAATGGAGGGGCAAAATGGTCATTAGTCATTCATTAATGAAATGGCAATAAGACAAAAGAGAGTGCTGTCGTTTTTTTTAGAGAGCACGATAATAAGAGGAAAACAAGAGAAAAAGAAAGAAGGGAGAAAGGAGAAGAGAGAAGCAACTTCGGTGGAGGTGGAGAAGAAGAAAGAAGGTGAGGGTTTCGGTTTTCTCCAAGTTTCTTGAGGGGTTTTTGATGCTTTTCAAGGAGAAAGGTGAAGAAGAAGATGAAAGTTTCTTATGGAGCCCAAAAATCCAAAAATGGTGGTGAGAGAAGGTAAGATTCGAAATTTTGAGATTTGTGAATTTTGATGAGTTCTTCGTTTAGAAACCTTGGAAATGATATGGGCATGTGATATATGAAGTCAATTTTGATGTTTATGCCTTAGGTTATGTTTAATTTTGGATGGAAATTAATTAGGATTTATGCCTAATTTTGTGATTGGGATTTTTGGAAATTATTGGCTTAGAATCATGGAAAATATGATGGATTGGTGAAATATGATACCAATTTTGAAGATTTTGTGATTTATGATATTGAATTTGGGTGAATTGGTTTAGGTCAATTTTGAAATTTGGGGATTTTAGAAATTCTTGCTTTAGATAGCTTGGAAAAGTGATGAATTTGGGTTTCCTATAGTTAATTTTGAGGATTATGATTTTTATGATGTTGAATTTGGATGTTTATGGCTTAGGAAATTTTAAATTGGAGGAAAGAAGAAAGGCTTTGGAGAATTGAAGTGTGGATCCAATTTCTAGCATGGAATTGAGGTGGGTAGCATATTTATATTTTGATTTGTAAGCTATATATGAATGTTTGAAAATTAAAGAAAGTAAAATTGGGTTTTGATAAATTATCGCTTTTGTAAATGTTTGAAAATGATGATTAATGTTTGAAATTATGATTTCGAATGATTAAAATTATTGTTTTAAAATGTTTTTGATAAAGTGAAAAAATTAAATGATCTAAAATTCTTTATTTATGAATGAATTGATAATTGTGGCGTTCATTGATTTTGAATGTTTTGATAAAATTGAATCATTGTGTATGAATGTTTTAATAATTGCTATGGTTGTTGGATTATTGAATGATTGAGAATGTGTTATGTGAATTGGTTTGGATATTGTGAATTTATGAATGAAAATGTGTCTGTTAAGACATGTGTATGAAAAATAAAGTTTTCGAAATGTGTCTTCGGGCAATTTGATTTGTATGTATGAAATATGTGTTATGTGGGTTTGGGTTAGGTCCCATAAGTAGAGTCAATGCACTAGTCTCGATTTTAAAAAGCTTCTCCCACCGCCTTGCTAGTGGCTTTGGAGCTCTGATTTGGACTTCTTAAGTTTACTGGCAATTTGATCGATGACGTTCCGTTTGGAACGAAACCAAACCATTCTAAAATGTTATGTGCTTTTTGGTTTAATTATAATGTGATGCATTAATATGTGCTTGCATTAAGTTTTGGAATTTTCGAGGAATGAAAAATTTGAGGTTTGAAATTGTGAAAAGTTTGGAAATTTCAGTATAAATGTTTTAAAAAGTGTAAAGGAAATAAGTTTTTGAAGAAATGATTTTTGCTTATTTTTCAATTTATAAATATGTTATTCACGATCTATTTCAGCTTACCCCCCTTTTCATCCCCATCTCCAGGTTTTCGAACGGGAGATCGGATGAAAGAATGCCAAGACGTGTTATTCAATTTTGTATCGTTTGTATGTGTAAATTGGGATTTTTGTATCGGTTTGTATAAGACTGGATTTTTTCATTATTGTATTATACGTATTACTGTGGGATGTATATGATTATAATTGGTTTAGGTTTTGGATTAATTGATGAAATTGTTTATGGAATTGAGATATTGAATGTGATTTGGGATTGCATGGTGACCTTGTATAAAGACTTGGATTATGATATTATATATGATAAATTATGATTTGTTTATTGGATTGAGGATTTTTGAAGTATTAGGTATAGGATTGCGTTTGTATATGCTGCGATTCCGGACGGAGGGTCCGGTGGATCTTGATGTTTATGTGATTGTTTGGGAATTTTAAAAGTGTGTTTTAAACACTTTGCAAGTTTGGGTTAGTCAAAATGCAATTGCTATGCTGCCGAAATTTCGTTAGATAATAAGTTGAAAAAGAATAAAAATAAGAATTAGATGTTTAAAAGAGGGATTATGGGATTTATATGATTGTAAGGAGATTACTATGATTTCGGATGTTTTGAATGAAACTGACTAAAGATGAAAGAGGCGTGCTGTTAGAAAGCAACAAAACCGTGAGGTCGAGGGTTCGAACCTCGGCCAAAGCGGACAATACTGATTAGTGTTGTGGTCATGTGCAACCTTGAAGTACGCGTGGCCTCTTCGCCACGGTATGCAAAACACGGACCCAACACAGTAGCCCCAGGAAATATTGAGTCTTCTATTGGGCAAGGTAGTGAGCCCATCCGATCACAGACGCGGGAGTCTCCTCTTTCATAAGAGCAAGTGCCTGCTCCATTGGATCGGAGGATGTTTCCGACATTTGCTCAAGCCATGGGCCAGATGTTGCAATCTTCCATTTTGGCCCCTATCAAGAAGGGGAAGTAGTTTGATAAGCTCAGGAAGTATGGGGTAGTGGATTTTTATGGGACAACAGATCTAGAAGAAGCTGTGAATTAGATGAGAAAAACCAAGAGGATACTGGATCAGATGGACTGCAAGAATGAGGAGAATGAAATGAATCACACGTTATTACAATGCTTATTAAATGATATATAAATGCTCATCTCAAACTCATTTTTCATCAGATTCTCAAAACTCATACATAAATTCTTTGAGGTAGCACCGAAAATGATATCATCAACATAGATTTGCACTAATATAAACTCATTCTCATAGTTCTTCCTAAAGAGCGTCTTATTTACCTGACCTCTACTAAAACCACTCTCTAAAAGAAAGGTACTTAGACGATCATACCAAGCTCTAAGAGCTTACTTAAATCCGTATAAAGCTTTATGAAGTTTATAGACATGATCTGGATATCTAACGTCCTCGAAGCCAGGAGGTTGCTTAACATACACCTCTTCGTCTATAAAACCATTCAGAAACACGCTTTTCATGTCCATCTGAAATAGCTTTATATCATGACAAACCGCATATGCCAGCAATATCCTAATCGCTTCAAGTCTCGCTACTGGAGCATATGTCTCATTGTAGTCTATTCCTTCTTGTTGATTATAGCCTTGTGCTACTAATCTAGCTTTATTCAGACTCACTCTCCCTGATTTGTCTAAGTTATTCTTAAAAACCAATCTAGTTCCTATAATGGATTTCTTCAAGGGTTTAGGAACCAAGGACCAAACTTTATTCCTAGTAAATTGGTTCAGCTCCTCTTGCATGGCTAAAATCCAAGCTTCGTCCTGAAAAGCTTCCTCAATCATCTTAGGCTCTATTTCAAAGATAAAAGCTACATTAACTTCTCTTCTGAATTTGGACCTTGTTCTGACTCCTTTAAAGGTCTCTCCAATAATTAACTCTTCTGGATGAGAACTCTTATATTTCCAATCTCTTTTTAATCCATTAGTTTCTGGAATATCCTCAACTTTGTCTACTTGAGTTCCTGATGATGGAGCTTCTATTGTATCATCTAAGGGCTTTGAAGGGACTTCACTCTCCATGTCATCTTCCTTACAGGGTTGGGAACTATCATCAAACTTGACATGAATGGTCTCCTCAACTGTCTTCGAGGTAAGATTATAAACCCGAAAAGCCTTGGATGATAAAGAGTAGCCTAGAAAGATTCCTGAATAGGTCTTTGAATCGAACTTATCCAACAATTCCTTTGTATTTAGAATAGATCACTTGCAACCAAATGGATGAAAATAAGATATATTCGGTCTCCTTCCATTCCATAACTCATAAGGAGTTTTCTTCAGCAATAGTCGCAGCAATATTCTATTTTGAATGTAACACGTTGTATTCACAGCTTTTGCCTAGAAATACTTAGGAAGATTCATCTCACACAGCATAGTCCTTGCTATCTCTTGAATCGTCCTATTTTTTCTTTCAACAACTTCGTTCTGCTGTGGAGTCCTAAGAGTAGAGAAATTGTGGAAAATTCCATTCTCCTCATAGAATATTATAAACTTCTCATTCTCAAATTCTCCACCATGATCACTTCTAATGTTGGCTATAGACATACCTTTTTCATTCTGTAAGTTTCTAGAAAGGGTCCTAAAACACTTAAAAGACTCATCCTTGTGTGACAAAAATAATATCCAACAAAATCTAGTAAAGTCATCAACAATAACAAGTCCATATTTCTTTCCGCCAAGACTTATTGTTCTAGTTGGACCAAATAAATCCATATGTAACAACTCTAGAGGTCTAGAAGATGTTATTGTTACAATATTTTTAGAAGAAAACGATGTTTTGACTTGTTTTCCTTTGAAACAGTTTTCACAAAAGAATTCTTTGTCAAAACTTATTTTTGGTAAACCTCTTACCAAATCATGTTTTAACAACTTTGAAATGTCTTTAAAAGAGACATGGCCTAGCTTTTTATGCCAGATTAGTCTTTCTTCTTCAGTTGATAAGAAACATGAAACATTTTGATTTTGAAAATCTTCTAAATCAATTTTGAAAAGATTATTTCTTCTCTTGGCAGAAAAGAATATAGACCCGTCTTTGTTTCTGACTTCACAAAGATTTTGATTGAACGTAACTTCAAAACCAGAATCACACAATTGACTGACACTAACCAAATTGTGTTTCAGACCATCAACAAGCAACACATTATCAATGCATGCAAAGGAATCTTTACCTATTTTACCAATTCCAATTATCTTGCCCTGCTGGTTGTCTCCGATTATCTTGCCCTGCTGGTTGCCCTGAGATGAAATAAGAAATACTTGAAGGATAGGATTAAATGATATGAAGGTATGTCATGAAATATTTGAATAATTAAATTGATTGTTGAACAAAGTGACGAGAATTATGATTGATTTTAGGAATGTGTTACGGAAATTGAGATTAGAAATTCTTGATAAATAAGGATAAATTAATTTGATTATGCTTTTGAGATATGTAAATTTTGAAAGATGAGATAACTTGATGTTTGACTATACATTTGTGAGATGTTTGAATATACATTTTTGAGATGAAATGAGGAATGCTTGAAAGATGAAATTGGTGATAGAGATATATGTGTAGAAGTTCAAACGGTTGATTTTAAATGATGATTTGGTCCATATTAAGAGTCATTAAGAAGTGGACCATTGACCTGCATAAAATGTTAAAGGAAAAACGTTAAGGAATATTGAGTTGTAGAAATAATGAGTTTGATATGATTTTAGATGGAGTATTTGATATAAGAATTGAGAAATTGTGAAGAGATTGAGAAATATGTATGAGAAGGAAATTAGATAAGAAAAGTGATTAATTATGATTCGATCCGACAAATTGATGATACCTTAAATTGATTGAGAAAAGTGATTGTATGATTAGATAAAAAATATTATGTTCTTAAGTGTGAATTTTGAGGACAAAATTCTTTTAAGAGGGGGAGAAATGTTGGATCCCGAACTTTTAGTGAAAATTAGAAATATTAAAATGAATTTAAATGAGAAAGAAATTGGTGAGAAAATTTATGAATTTAAGAAAATTTGATGAATTTAAGAAAAATTTAGGAGAAAAGTGTTGTTTAGTTTTGATGACTTCAATATTTGAGTTGATTTGTATGGGTTATGAAAGTTTAAGAGAATAAGTTGATTTGAAATGGAAGTTGAAAATTGAGAAATAAAGAGAAAAGTGTAAAAATTTGAAGAATTAAGAGAAGTTTGACTTTTTGGGGTTAAAAGTTGACTTTTTGATTTAGGCATAATTTGAGAAAATGATCTACATGAAACTTGTAGTGTCTGTTAAAATCTTTCTGTCGCCATAAAGCATGCAATTTTTCGATATCGGGAGTGGAAGATATGATTTTTCGAAGAAAAGGTTCTTTTACTTTGTTTTTAAAAATGCTATTAAGTATAGATTTGTGTGTTCTATGCTTCGAGGCCACTCATCGTGAGGATTTAAGCTGAATTGGAGTAAATGGCCTTAATGAAAGTTGTAGCTTGTCTTTCAATCTTTCTAACACCATAAAGTTTGCAATTTTTCGATATCGGGGTTAGGAGTTATGATCGACTGAAATTTGGAGGTTGTTTAGGAAAAGCTGATTAGGGCAGTAACTTTGATTGAGTTTTTGACCCCTTTAGAGATGGAATTGATTTTTGAGTTCTTCCTTAAAGTTGTAGAGCTTCCTTCTATCTTTCCATCGACACCAAATTTGTAAAATTCGGAGTTCGGAATCAAGAGTTATGATTTTTGAAAAAATCAGTTTTATCAATAAAATTGAAATTACGTTCTTTTGCTTCTGATCTGACCCTTTTTCAATCTTTTGCTTATAATTCTTTCGTCCGACATCCGATTAATTCGATTTTTGAAGCGTTGGATTCCTAAGATATTTAGATACATTTTCTTGTGGACTTATGATTTTTAGGAGATTAAATGGAAAGAGATTGATTGAACCTAAGTGAGAGGATTGGTTAAAGGTTATGAGTTGGATAAATTTTCTGAACATGGTTCAGTATTTTGAAAAATTCGGAAGCTGTGGAGCTGCGATTGAGTTGATTCTTGAGGAAAAATAAAATTAAGACATGAGGCTACAAATCATGTAAAGGGAACGAAGTTCAATTTAGTTATTAAGAGTGTTAATTTCGGGATCAAAGTTGGTGTTGATTTCAGTCTCGAATTAACAAGAGCTGAACGAGTATTTTGGCCATAACTTCCTCAATTCTGATCCGAATTGAGTGTTCTTGGTGTCATTTTAAATATGAAACATAGAGGAACATTTTTCAAGAAGAAAGTTTTGCCAAATTATGCCGTTTAGCTGCCCAAAATCAGGACGCAAGATATCAATTTTTCAAGATTCTGTGTAGGGGCAAATATGGAAGATCACTTAAAGGGTTATGTTCTTAAGCTTTAATGGAGGGGCAGGATGGTCTTTCTTCACTCAATTAATGAAAGCTTGAGTGCTGTCGTTTGGAGGGTTGGAGAATCACGAAATAAGCAGAAAATGAGAGAAGAAATGAAAGAAAACGAAGAAAAAGAAGAGGGATGCGTCGGTGGTGAAGAGGGAAAGGTAAGGTTTCGTATTTTTTAGGGTTTCAAGCTAGTTCTTCGTCGATTTCAAGAGGGAGCAGCAGATTCACGACAAGAAGGAGAAAAGGAGCGAAAATAAGAAGAAAGAAGGGAGAGGTGTGTTCGGTGGAAGCAAAGAAGGAGAGAAGAAGAAAAGTTTCGTGGAAAGCTAGGGATTTTCATGGAAAAGAAGAAGAAATCAAGGGGTTCAAGGTTAGTTTTTCATCTTTTCATCTTGTTTACAAAAGAAATGGGTTGTTGTGTGAGAATGGAGAAAATCCTAGAGAGAGAAAGCTTTGAGCTTTGGATTTTTAGTGAGATGTTGGTTGATTTTGGCTTAAGATTGATATGGATTTGAGTTTTCTCTAATTAATTGAAGTGTTTATGTTTTAAGTGAGGTTTAAGTTTGGAAAATTGTGATTAGGTTTTATGTAGATTTTCGAAATTATTGATTTAGATAGCTTAGAAATATGATCAATTGGTGAATTTCTAAGTTAATTTGAGTAATTATGTATTTATGATGTTGAATTTGGGTATTTGTGGTTTAGGAAAATTTAATTTGGAAGAAAGAAGAAAGCATTGGAGAAATTTATGATTAGGACAAGATTCAAGCATCAATTCGAGGTGGGTTTCATATTTATATTTTGATTTATAAGCTATATATGAGTTTTTGAAAATTTAAGAAAGCAAATATTGGGTTTTTGAGAAATTCTTGTTTATATAACTGCTTGAAAATTATGATTAATGTTTGAAATTATGATTTCCAAATGATTAAAATTATTCGTTTAAAATGATTGTGATAAAGTAAGAAAACTTCTAAAATTCGTTGTTTATGACTGTTTTGCTAAATTATGAAAGTCGGTACATTCTTTGATTTTGAAGGTTTTGATTAAGTAGAAATTATTGTTAAATTCATTATGTTTGAATGTTTTAATCATTCCTATGAATGTTGCATCCTTTGATATTTAAAAGTGTTTGAAAACCTAAGACTTCAAAAGCTTTTGAAATTGTTATAAAAATATCGTTTATGAAAGTGTACGAAAATTTATGATTTTGACTATTTTTGAAAGTGTTTAGAAAGTATTGTTTATGGAAATGTTTGAAAATTAGGATTTCATAATACTTTTGGAAATTATTTGTGAAGTATTGTATATGAAATTGATTGAAAGATTTTGACTTCTATTTGCTTTTGAAATTGTTATAAAGTTTATGTAAAGGTTTGAAAAATTAGAATTTCCAAATAGTTTTGAAAGTGTTTCTAAACTATAGTTTCTGTAAAGGTTTGAAAATTTAGGATTTTCTAAATACTTTTGGAATTACTTATAAACCATTGTTTATGAAAATATTTGAAAATTTTGGGATTTCTGAATACTCTCGGAATTGGTTATAAAATATTGTTTATAAACGTGTTTGAAAAATGATGATTTCCGAATACTTTGAAAATTGTATAAAAATATCGTTTAGGCAAATGTGTGAAAAACAAAATCTGATTTCCGAATATTTTTGGGAGTGTTATAAAGAAAAGTTATGATTTTCTGACTATTTGGAATTATTTAGAAAGTAGTGGTTAAGTTTGAATATTTAAAAAAAGAGGTGTTGCAAGTTTAAATGTTTGATGAATTAAGAAAATTTCTGAAATTACGAAAAACAGTACGAAGGTTTAATTCATTGTTTTCAAATGGATTGAGAAATGTAGAAAGTATTGTTTCCGAATGGTTTGGAAAAATGTTACAAGTTTTAAACAAGATAAGAAATTAAGAAAGATTCTGAAATTATTTATGTTATAATGATTTAAGAAATCGCTTAAATTATTAAATTTATTATTTTAAATTAATTTGATAAATTATGAAAATAGTTTCGGATGATTTCAATAAAATGTTCTTCATTGTACATTCATTGATTTTTGAGCGTTTTGATATTATTGAAATAATTGTTGAATTATGTTTGAAGGTTTCAATCGATTATTACAATTGTGCGTGCATTTTAAAATAATGTCTTGAAGTTGCTATGTGAAATTTCTATCTAAAATTATGTGCAATTTTGGAAATGTCAAGTTGTTTGATCATCTGATGATTGCTAACATTGGTTCTATGTTATATGAATAAACCCGATGTGATGACTTTGTGAATGTGAATGTGTCATATAAGACCTGACATGAAAAATTGAAAATTTAAAATGTGCCTTGAGCGTCTGATTTTTTAAGTATGAATATGTGAATTATGTGGGTTTGGTTAGGTCCCCTCCGTAAGAGTCGGTGCATGCTTTGTCTCTCTCGATAGCCTTCTCCAGGCTGCCATGAGTGGCTTAGGAGTTTCGATTTGGACTCCCCTCAGTTCCTGACTCAAAAAAAACATTATCTTGGGAATGTGCGATTCGTTACATTAGGACCGACCCAAACCATTTGATGTGTTATGTGTTTTGTTTTGTTTATGGTTGTGATGCTTTCATGTTTTTCGAAATTGTGCATGATTTGGAGGAATAATTGTGAGATTTTGATAAAAGAGTTTTGAAATCGTGAGAATTTTGGAAATTGATTAAGAATGTTTTGAATAAATTGAAAGGCCTAAGAACTAAGTTTTGAACTTCTTATCGAGAAATGTTTAAAATGATAAACATTTTCTGAAATGATTTTGCTTATTTTCGAGTATAAATATGTTATCCACGGAGCGAAAGCTCACCCCCCTTTCATCCCCATCTCCAGGTTTTCGAGCAGGAGATCGGATGAGAGAATGTCAAGACGTTTGGTCCGATTTTGTATCGTTTGGATTTTTGTGTAGATTGGGTTTTGGTATTAATTCTGTATATGGCTTGAATTGCCATGTGTGTATATGATTATGTATGTAATTGGGCATGAAGGATATGAATTCGGGATTTGAGTTATGATTTGCACATGATTGTAATTGGTTAAGCTTGTGGATTTTGACTTATGAGATTGTTTATGGAATTAAGATATGATTGTTAATTTGGCTATGGATGTGATGAATTATAAAATTGTATTTATGTATGATTATGAAATTGGATGATGTAAGTAAATTATGGATTTATATGTTGAGTTGAGGTTCAAAGTTTGTGTATGATGATGGATTATGGTTATGTAGGAGAATGATTGAAGTGTTTAGAACTAAGATTGCGTTTGTTTCTGCTGAGATCCCGGACGGAGGGTCCGGTGGATTTGATGATTGCATGATTGATTGGGATATGTTTTAGAAGTGTATTTTGAACACTTTGCAGGTTTGGGTTAGTAAGAATGCGTTAGTTATCTTTGCGAATTTTGTAAACCGATTGAATAAAAATAATATTATGATTAATTAGATTCTTCTGATTCGTGATTGACGGATAGAAACATTTTATAAGATTGATAAAGACATTTGGGATTTGTATGGATCTATAAGAATATGATCAAGTATTAAGTTTGTATGAGGATAAATTTCCAAAAGTGGGAATGAATTGTATTTGATTTGCATTAGTTTGAATAAAGATGAATATTAGAAAAAGAAAAAAATTTATACCGGATTTGGAATGTCTTAGTGTTTCCAACGCGATCGTTTGTTTTCTCTGTTCTTTGTTTTCGGATGTCGGATCCGTTTTATTAAGTTTTTGTTCCGCTTTCGTATATTCGATTTTTTTGATGCGATACCTTTCCGTTTCGAGTATTCGATTTGCTTCCGCTTTCACTTTATTCTGTTTCCGTATTTTGTGATTCGATTCCACTTCGTTTTTTATTTCGCGTTATCGAATGCGTTGATTTTCAATGCAAAAGTTTTGTTTCCGTTCGCTTTCTTTTTCCTTCGCTTTTCGTTTTTCGGTTGGAATCCAGTCCCCGGATCGGGTCTCAACAATACTTCTTCTTTAACAGTTTCTACTGTTTCAAAATAGCATGAGAATCCTCTAGTAGTTCCGAATATGCATTATGCAAGTCATCGTATTTAGAAGTTACCTCCTCGTCACTTTCTTCTTCTTCGGCTACTAGGCAAATATTTGCATGTTTTGACGTCTCGGAGCTTGTATCTGATTCGGATGAATCTAGATCCTCCCAAGTTGCCATCATGCTTTTCTTGCCTTCTCTACTCTTCTTTGGTTTCTTTTTTAGAGTAGGACATTCGGACTTGTAATGTCCATGTTTATTGCACTCATAACATATGATGGATGTCTTTTCTACTTTTCCATCATCTTTGCCATTCTTTTTGAAGAATTGACTTCCTTTGGACTTCTTTTTCCATATCTGCCTGATCTTCTTTGATATGAAAGATAGCTCGTCATCTTCATCACTTGACTCTTGTTCTGACTCGCTGGAATCATCATTCTTTGACTCTTCGATCTTCAGGGCCTTTGATGAATTCCTCTTTCTTTGAATCTTGTGGTTCTTTTGTCTGGCTTTCAATGCTATCGACTTGTCTCGTTTGGGCTTGTCTTTAGCATCGAGCTCAACTTCATGAATCTTCAGTAATCCAAGCAACTCGTCAAGCTTTAGTACACTTAAATCCTTAGCTTCTTGCACCGCAGTAACTTTGGGTCTCCATCGACTTTGTAGACTTCTTAAGATCTTATGAACATGATCTTGAGTGTCGTAAGTTCTTCCGAGGGCTTTCAATCCATTGATAATTGTTTGAAATCTTCCAAACATTTGATCAATAGATTCTTCATCTTTCATCTTGAAAAGCTCGTGCAGGTGCACAAGAATGTTTATCTTGGATTCTTTGACTTGGTTTGTACCTTCATGTGTGATGGACAACATGTCCCACATCTCCTTCGCAGTATCGCATCCATGAACTTTGTCATACTCACTTCTGCTTAGGGCACAAAACAAGAAAAACTTCGCTTTAGAGTTCAGTTGAAATCTCGCCTTTTGATCAGCCGTCCATCTAATCCGTGGAATAAGATTTCCATCTTCATCTACTGGTGTATATGGTCCATTCTCTATCACATCTCAAAGGTCAACATGAGTAGATTCTATAAACAGTCGCATCCTATCTTTCCAGTAGTGGTAGTCTTTTCCATTGAATGCTGGAGGTCTAGTGACTGAGGCACCTTCTGCAATGTACGTATGTGATTCCGCCATAATCTTTTATCCACACTTTGTTATAGTGATCCTTGGACACCGAGCTCTGATACCAATTGAAGTGAATCACACGTTATTACAATGCTTATTAAACGATATATAAATGCACAAGAAGGGGGGGTTGAATTGTGTATTTCCCCTCTTTTGAAAAACCTTCAAAATCGTTTTGTAAAAAAAAACACTTTTTCTTTTCACAAGAACTACTCCAAATCAAATTTAAACGAGTTCTTCGAAAACTTGTTTTTGAAAACTAAGTAAAATCAAAACTTTGAATGATGAGAGAGATAAGGATAGAGAAGTTGACACAGTAATTTTTATACTGGTTCACCCCAAACCGTGGGCTACGTCCAGTCCTCAGATGTCTTTCTGAGTTTTCACTATCTCTTGAACAACTTTACAAGTATTCTTTCTTTCTGAGCCTCTTTAGGCCTCTTTACACTAAGTATTCTTTTATTCCTAGCCTCTACAGGCTATCTGTATTACTTTCTTACAGAAAGATGCTTGAGCTTTGTTACAGTAAAATAGCTCTAGTTATTAGCACAATAACTCTCAAGTAAGCTTTGAAACAGTAGTTGAGTGCGCGAATCGTTCAAGTTATCTAATGTGTGTAACTTTTCAATCTTCGACTTCGACTCATATTTATAGCCTTCGTCTGTAACTGCTTCCTGAATCTTGCTTCTTGAATCTTGTAAGAAACGGTTATTCATTTGAGTTCTGTAACTAACTAAAACTGACTCTTGATTTGCCTCCGTCTGCTTTCCATCGTCTTCTTTTTTACTTTCTTACATTTTTGACTTAAATCATTTTTCTATTTAAATTCCTTTTTAATCTTCCATCCTTTTCATTCTCAAATCCTTTTCAATCTCGTCGCTTTTCATTCTTAAATACCTTTTATTCTTCAATCTGTTTTTCCTTCTTCGTCTATTTTTCGATTCTTCGTCTGTTTTTCATTCTTCGTCTATTTTTCATTCTTCGTCTGCTTTTCCTTCTTCGTCTGTTTTTCTATTCTTCATTATTTGTGCTTCATGAAAATCATTAATGTAAAATCATTTTGACTTAACAGAGAAGATTGTGTATGCTGCTAGCCTACTTCAGAGGGACGCTCTACATTGGTGGGAGAGTGTGCTAAGGAGTCAGATGAGACCACCAGTGCTTGCATGGAAGGATTTCTAAGTAATGTTTAAGGAGTACATGTTTGAGGTGTATATTTAGCAGAAGTAGTGATAATTTCTGAGTCTCACCCAGAGGGAAATGACGGTGAGTGAATATGAGTATCGATTTACACAATTGGCCCAATATGCAACTAAGTTAATGATGAGAGAGGCAGTTAAGTGTCGTAGGTTCAAATCGAGGTTACACCTAGCTATCAGAGAGAAAGTGGTGGTGCAGAATTTTTGTGATTTTCAACAGCTGGTTGAAACGGCTTTGAGGGTGGAGAACATTGAGAACATAAAGAATGCCTTGAATAAGAAGAGAAAGGGGATAGAACAGTTCAAGAGGGGAGGTGGTACTTCTATACCTGAGAGGAGTGCCAGGACTATCCTTTTGCAGCCTGAGGAGAGGAACAGGGGTGCAAGCAGTCCCAAACTGATGAGGACTTTTGTTGTTTCTCATCAAGCCTCAACAGTGGGAGGCAGTAGAAGAGGGGAAGGGGATGAGTCATCCGTCCTTATGTGTGACCATTTCGGCAAGTTCCATGGAGGGGAATGCTACAGGCTGATTGGAGTTTGTTTTAAATGTGGAGAGAAGGGGCACATGACTAGAGAGTGTCTGCAGTATATAAGAAGAGAGGGATCACAGATGCAAGCTTCGAAGAGAACAGAGGCAATAGGGCATAAGACTACAACTGAAGTGGGTAGCTCTGATGCAGTTAGGAGGGTGAATGCTCCAGGAAGACCAAGGGGGCAAGCACCAGCTAGAGTGTTTGCAATAACACGGGAGGACGCAGAGACTACTCTAGAAGTTGTGACTGGTACGGTTAAACTATTTGATGCTGATGTTGTTTTAATTGATCCGGGCTCTACCCACTATTTTGTTTCATCGAGTAAAACTATGTGCGATAGGGATTTGAGCCTGCTGGATACTCCTTTGATGGTGAATACTCCAATCGGCTAGTATATTGTCATTAGTCAAATTTATAGAAACTGTGAGATACATATTAGAGGAGAACAATTAGTGGTGAATCTAATGCCATTGAAGATGGGAGGATTAGATGTTATTTTGGGAATGAATACGTTAGAAAAGTATCATGCTAACTTAGATTGCAAATAAAAGATGGTGGAGTTCGAGTTGGATAATAGAAGAAAGGTGATGTTTATAGGAGACAAAAATTTAGCTTACCGAGGATTGTTTTGGCCTTGATGGCAGAGAAAATGATGAGGAAAGGGTGTGAAACATTTTTGGCCTATGTGGTAGACATGAAGGCAAATGAAGGGAAGTTAGAAGATATATCAGTGGTCATGGAATTCCTGGATGTCTTTCTTGAGGAGCTACCAGGACTACCGCTACCTAAGGAAATTGAATTTTCCATTGAACTTCTTCCAGGTACTGCATCGATCTCAATTCCACCTTATAGAATAGCTCCGACATATTTGAAGGAGCTTAAGGAGCAATTGGAAGAGTTGTTGGAGAAAGGTTACATTAGGCCTAGCTCTTCACCTTGGGGAGCTTCGGACCGTTGAGAATGTATGTGAATTATAGGAAGCTAAATTAGGTCACTATCAAGAACAGATATCCGCTCCCACGCAACGCATAGATGACTTATTTGATCAGTTACAAGGGGAAAAGGTCTCTTTGAAGATAGATTTGAGATCAGGTTACCATCATTTAAGGATAAAGGAGTCAGATGTGTCAAAGATTGCTTTTAGAACACGGTATGGCCACTTTGAGTTCTTGGTTGTGCCTTTTAGATTGACGAATGCACCCGCAGCTTTCGTGGACTTGATGAATAGAGTCTTTAAGCCTTTCTTAGACCAATTTGTCATTGTCTTTATTGATGATATTTTGGTCTATTCTAAGAGTGATAAGGAGCATGAGGAACATTTAAGAATTTCTTTGGAGACATTTAGGAAGAACGAGTTGTATGCCAAATTCAAAAAATGTGAATTTTGGCTAAAGGAAGTGACATTTCTTAGACATGTAATTTCAGAGCAAGGAGTACATATGGATCCGAGGAATATAGAAGCGGTTGTGAAATGAGAAGCACCTAAAAATGTTAAATAGGCAGAAGGGGGATGGCTACCTTGTCGTTCACTAGCAAGGTAAACACAATTAAAATCACCAATAATAAGCCATAGAATCTGATGGGCCATATTCAGCCCCATAAGTGTTTTCCATAGCTCTCTTCGTTGAGTAACTCTATATAAACCATAAACGCAGGAAACCAGAAAACTTGCCTCAGTAGTAGTGTTACGGATGCTACAATGTATAAACTACTCCCCTTCAACTAAGATATTGTAGGTATAATACAAAGGATCCCAGGCTACAGCCATGTGCGCCATGATATGTAATCAAAATTATGTGTAAAGGTCTAGCCAGCAAACCGATTATGCATAAATGTCTCCAATCCTCTAATATCAAGTTTGGTTTCCAATAAACACATAAATTGACAATTGTGTTGCCTAGTTAATAGGCTAACACTTTGTTGTCGCGAGGGTTTAATTAGCCCTCGGACATTCCAACTAAGAAAGGTCATTTCGGAAGTGAGGAAGGGCCAACCCTTCCTTCATTCCTGCGATCAGCGGTAGTGCCATCAGTCCTCTTTACATACTTCAATTTAAAGGAGTTTCTGTCTTGTATTCTACGAGAAGTCACAGCTGTACCTTTAGTGGTGGGGTGATCCGAATGCCCTTTATGAAGATCAACACCCTTATTCCCCTTAACAGGTTTTCGGATTACAGGATCAGCTGGTGCCCCTATTTCCTCCCCTGAAACATTGGCGAGATCAATGGAAAGAGAGCCCTGCAATGGGGTTGCCTTCGAAGAGGATTGATCTGTGGGAGGGGGGTCAATCTGTCCACTGTGTAAAGCACGACCCTTGGAAGACTGCCCATCCTTACTGACCATATCTGTAGTCATTGTCTCCTCTGCCCTCTCTTCACTAGAAGCATTAGCCTGGGACGCCTGATTATGAGTTATATCAAGGGTCTGCTAAGTGGATTGCGTAGCCCTCTTGTGGGCAAGATTAAGATCAGTGGTTTGGCATTCATGATTCGGTGCTTGGTTAGGTTCCCCTGTAGAGTTTCCATCTTCAATTGGACTGTCATTTTCCACATGTGAACCCACAGACTTCTTCTCTACTCAACTACCATAGAGTTTACAATCCGAAAATAGATGACCAAGTTGGTTACAAGTATCACAAAAGGGGGGATAGGATTCATAAATCACCAGTTGGGTGTAGCCAAGTCCCTTCGACATTTGAACTTGAAAGCTGGTTATCAACGGTTTAGAAACATCCACCTCTACCAATAAGCGGACATAACCAATTCTAGAGCGTTGACCCGTAATTTGATTAGTGCAGATTGGGTTGCTTACCCAGGAGCCAAGCTTCGAAAGCACTTCCTCATGCCATAAATTCAGGGGAACGTTAGGTAATTTTATCCAGATGGGAATTTTCATAAACTCATCGTTGTTGAAAGCAAAACCTTTATTTAGCAACTTGAGCAACAAGGTTTTGCCATAGAGGATATAAAGGCCCCCCATAAGAATATTAGTGCGATCTTCCTTACTGTCAAAGAAAAAAACAAGCCACCCTTAATCATGGGGGAGTATTCGACATTTCATACCCCACTGCGTGATCATCCCCTCCACTACTTTCATACCTGGGAAATGACCAGAAAACTGACCAACCAAACAAAATCCCCAAACTTCCTCAATGGGGCGGTGATCAGCAGGAGTCATATGGACAACTTCATCTACCTGTTTTATGAGCCAACTGAAGTCCTTTAGTTAGCACTCGGTTGGACTTAAACAGACTAGCGTAAGAGGGTTTGGGGGTTTTCGTAGCTGCAGTCTTTGGGCTTGGCTTTTTTTCAAGCACCTGGTTTGGGGTTTCTTGTTGTGAGATGTTGGAGCTATCCGAAGAAGAAGCCTCACTCCCCTCACTCTCAGCATCAAAAATTTCATTTCTCGTGGAGGCTACATCATCCCCCGAGTCTTCGATATTAGGAGGAAGCAAAGGCCCCTTAGGTTTGGCAGAAATTGCATTCCCTGCATCAGCTACAGTTTTGGAGGAGGATTGAATCCCCAAAATAATTTCAGCAGTTATGTCCTTACCTCGATGCTTTTGCTTACCCATAGCATTCAAGGAAGGCTAATGGTAGGCCGTAACCAGGGTTAACCAAAATGCGGGTCCTTTCTAGTGGCACAATAGCCACGCACCAACCTCACCCTTCAGACCACCTACAAGGTGTGGAGTATACAGAAGAATGTGGAGTATACATAAGACCTTCGAGTAGATTGCAAATCACCAGAAGGAAATCGATTATCACTACCACAAAGGCGGAGAGCTGAATGGCGATAACTATTGCGCACATAAATATTGCACACAAAAAAACCAAACAACACTGAAGATAGACACCCAAACAGAATCGTGAATAAACACTAGAAGAGATGAGCGGGAATGAGCAGGAAGGTGGGCGAAACCAAGGAGGGAAACCCCTAGTGAGAGAAACTCTCCGACGCTCACTGATATTACTACTGATAGCTCTTTCTTTTTTTTTTTTTTTTTTTTTAGATAAAATGCAAATTACATTTATCAAAAAGATATATACATCAATAGTTGGGCCATATCTCAAACAATACAAAAGAGAGTTCAAATTAAATACCAAAATCCCCTTACACCCAAAAATGAGGCTAGGGCCCCGTATTTGAAAAAATACATCAAATACAAAAGGGAGCGAAACAAACAAAAGTAACATTCAGCATTAAGTGCTCATAAATCTGGACTGCATAAAATATTCATAGTAAGCCAGCGACGCTAGCCAAAGAATAGCCATGGCACATGCAACTTACCTACGTGCCCAAAAAATAACGTAAGTCATAAGGAGGAAGAGGAGGGCCCCCACACTCCGTCGGACAAGCAGCAAAAGAACATAGACAGTAATTAAAAGAGGTGGGACCAACATAGCCACAAAAATACCGCTAGAAGTTGATTAACTCCACTGGATACAGCTTGTAGAGGATTTTGTACACCACCGTTTTAATTTTAGCCACCACATCTATAGGGGTGAAAGAAACACCATCCATTTGTGCAGCATTTCTTATCTTCCAGACAGTGTAGATAGTGCTGAGAAGCCCTATCCAAAGGGCTTTAGAGCGAAGAAGAGCTCCTTTAAACTCCAGCCTAATCCATTTGATGGCTCGTAGCAGTGAAGACAATTCTCTAGTGATTCCCAGCCACCTTCAGATACATAGCCAGACCTCTTGTGTGAACGAACACTGGAAAAAGAGGTGGCCTATGGTTTCAGGTTCTTGTCTACATAAGACACAAGTCTGATCCAGCTCCAAGAACAGTAAATGATCTTTAGTGGGAAGATGATTACCAAGGCTTAGCCAAGCAGTAAAAGAATACTTGGGAGGAATATATCTCTTCCAAATAAAAGACATTCATGGCTTTCTCAGTTGCTTAGTACGCAGAAGATCATAAATATGTTGAGAGAACAGGGAGCCTTGCAAGCAATGATGTTGAAGTTCCTCCACAGCTGTGGGTATACTGCCCAGTTTATGTAACAATTGATCACGGATGGAGGCTAATTTTTTGAGAAGGGAAGAATCACGTGCATGTTGTTGCCATTCCCAAATAAAAGCTCCTCTCAAATAGACGGTATGAATCCAACGAAGCCATAGAGAGTTTGTTTCAGCATGAATGTTCCAAAGGACTTTCGAAAGTAAGGCTGAATTCCATACCTTACATTGCTTAAGAACCAAACCACCCTCTTCCCGAAGTAGGCACATGCTATCCCACGCCACTCTGAAGTGCTTACCACCCCATAGGAATAGCCAGCATAATGAGGTGATTTTGTCAATAATGACAGTAGGAATGGGAAAAGCTTGAAACCAAAAGGAGAGTGTTCCTTGAATAACCGAATTAATCAATTAACAGCGACCAACATAGGATAAGCTTTTACCATTCCAGGCATGAAGATGCGATTCAACCACTTCAAGTAACGTCGAGTATTGGGCAACATAAATTTTTATGGGAGCTAACGGAACCCCAAGATAGCGTACAGGAAAATCACCAAGTGGAAAGTCTACGACTTGTAGAATGTAATCCCTCTCCCAACCCCAAACACCTCCAAGAAAAATACTGGATTTAGCATTATTAGCCTTTAGCCCAGCCACTTCACTAAGTTCCCTTAAACTATTCAACAAGATCTGAATTGAGGGAGAATCTCCTCTAGAAAATAACATAAGATCATCGGCGAAGGTGAAATGTGTAATAGCTAGCTGTTGACATTTCGAATGAAACCGAAAAGAAGAGCTGGTTGTAGTTTTCTTAATCACCCGAGACAGATATTCTAGGCATAATAAAAAGAGGAGAGGAGACATCAGGTCCCCTTGTCTTATTCCTCGCCGCCCTTTAAACATTCCATGAAGAGTACCAATGATCATTAGGGAAAAGGAGGCTGAAGTTACACATTCCATTATCCATTGTATAAATCGGGTAGGAAAATTCAATCCATAGAACATATCAGCCAGGAAACCCCACGAGACTGTATCATAAGCTTTGGTTATGTCAATTTTCAACATACACCGGGGGATACACGTTTCCGACTATATCCCTTTACAAGCTCTAAAGCGAGGTAGACATTGTCTAACATATTTCTGCCGGGAATTAATGCAGCTTGAGCAGAATCTACTAGATGTCCCACAACCGAAGAGAGTCGCGCCATTAGGATCTTTGTAATGATTTTATACACGACATTTAGACACGCAATGGGTCGGAAGTCAGTCACCTTGGGGGAGGAGTTCGTTTTCGGAATAAGAGAAAGAAAGGAATGATTAAGTTGTTTGAGCAACTTGCCATTCTGGAAGAACTCCTGGACTGCCTGAATAACATCTTGCCCAACTCGATGCCACTGTTTTTTGAAGAAAGTCGCAGTATAACCATCCGGGCATGGGGCTTTATCATCACCAATGTCAAACAAGGCCATTTTTATTTTAGTCTCAGTGATAGGCGCAACCAGTTGATCATGTTCACTCACAGGAAGGAGGGCACCAATGCGCAAAACCTGATCATCAACTCTCCTATAGTTACCAGCAACACCCAATAGACTCATAAAATATTCAAGAAGACGCTCATGGACCTCTTGCAGGGAAGAAGTTTTCGACCCATCATTGTTAATAAGATGGGTAATAGCATTCATCTTAGTCTTTTTTCGGACAATGGAGTGGAAATAACTAGTGCTCCGATCAGCCTCCATAAGGTGCCGACATTTCGCCTTTTGTTGGTAAAATAGGCGTTCAGCATCCTGGAGAAAATTGACGTGCTTCCTTTTTATATTCACCTGATTCTCCAGCTCGCCATTTGCAGGGAATTAAAGTAAAGCTTGATAAGCCTGTTGAAAATTTGCTTGAGCTGATTGCACTCGTGTTGTAATGTGGCCGAATTCTTCTTTATTTAACGTTTTCAGGGGACGTTTGAGTGCTTTCAATTTGGTGCAAAGAGTAAATTGTGCTGTACCAGCAACGTTCATTTGCCATGTAACATCGACAAGCTCCTCAAAAAGGGGGTGAGAGAGCCATATATTAAAGAATTTAAATGGCTTATTACCATGGGAATGTTGGCGCTGAAAATCAAGAAGCAATGGATAGTGATCCGAGTCCGCCTACATGGGGAGGAACGAAGCTAAACAAGACAACTCTCGAGTACCCCAAGCCTGGTTAATCATAGCACGATCAAGTTTGGCTAGCCACTGATTTTTCTGCCAAGTGAAAAATTCTCCCTTAGAAGGGGCATCGTCAAACCCAAGCGCCATCCTAAAGTCTTGGAGGTCTTTCAGTAGATAAGCGGAGGGGGGGTTGCTACCCCGACATTCATGGGCAAAACAAACACAATTAAAATTACCAAGAAGTAACCGTGCAGTATTCGGGTCCACATTCAGCCCCATGAGAGTATGCCATAGCTCCCGACGTTGTGTAACCCGATATAAGCCATAAATGCAAGTAAGCAGAAACCAGTCCTTCGTAATAATATTGCTAAGGCGACAATGGATAAATTGCTCTCCTGTAGATAAAACTTGGCAGTCATAATATAAGGAGTCCCAAGCCACCACCATTCGGCCCCCTATTATGTGATCAAAATTATGCGTATAAAGCCATCCAGCAAAACAAGTACGCATAAATGTCGCTAGTCCCCCAACATCAAATTTAGTTTCTAAGAGACACAAAAATCGACAATTGTGTTACCTTGTAATGAGGCAAACAATGTGTTGTCGCGAGGGTTTATGCAACCCTTGGACATTCCAACTGAGGATATTCATTTTGGAAGTGAGGAAGGGCCTCCCCTCCCTTCATTCCGCCGATCAGTATTAAGACCTTCCATCCACTCTACATACTTCACTTTAGAAGTGAATCTACCCTGATTGTTTTGAGGAGGCATAACAGTGCCTTTGACAAAAAAAGAACCTGGAGGTTTGTCAATACCTTTACTCCCCTTGACAGGCTTACGTTCACTAGAATCAGCTGGCACCACAGAGGATTCACCTGGCCTATTAGAGAGATTAGTAGGCCTTGGTGGAACAGAATCTAGCAAAGGAGGTTGAGGGTAAAGGTGGACACCGGAATTTCGTTCTGCTTGCTCAAATCCAGCACTTGAGGATTTGACTAGCCTCATGACTACTTGATAGCGGGGTACCTAATCTCTCACTTTAGGAGAAGCAGTATTTGAAGTAGTGGTAGGAGCCAAAGTAGTAACGGTTTCAGCAGGATGGTCACCAGAAGGTGAAGGTTGAGAAGAGACTCCCGTATTAGTATCACCAATAGCAGGACTATCTGGTGCTACACGAGGAGTTGCAGTTTTCTTTCTAACACGCCCCCCATATAAAGTGCAATCTGTAGCTAGGTGACCCACTCGATGACAAGTAGCACAAAACAATGGAAAAGTTTCATAAATAACCAATTGAGTGTAGGAAAGACCCTCCGGCAATTGAACTTGAAAGCTTGACACGGGTGGCTTGGAGACATCCACCTCAACCAATAAATGGACATAGCCAATCCGTGAACGTTGACCAGTTATTTGATCTGTACAAATTGGTTTACCAATGTGGGAGCCAAGCTTTGAAAGTGCTTCTTTATGCCAAAAATCTAAGGGAACATTCGGTAATTTAATCCAAATGGGGATTTTGGTAAATTCATCATTATTAAATGCAAAGCCTCTGTTCAAAGATTTCAGCAACAATGTTTTCCCATAAAGCATATACAGACCACCCATAAGGATGTGAGTACGATTACATCACTTTCAAAGCGAAAGACCAACCACCCTTCGTCATGAGGAAGAAGTTTGCATTGAACACCCCACTTCGCAATCATATCCTCCACAGCTTTCATACCCGAAAAATGCCTCGTAAACCTTCCAACCAAACAATATTCCTAAGCTTCCTCAATGGGCCGATAATCAGCAGGTGTCATACAAACAACATCATCAACATATTTTGAAACCAACTGAATGCCTTTAGTGAGCATTCTGTTGGACTTAAATAGGCTAGCATAAGTGGCCTTGGGTGTTTCCTTAACTGCAGGTTTTGAGCTGGGAGTTTTTTCGAGCACCTGGTGAGTAGTGTTCTGTTGAGAACTACCAGAACCACCTGAGGTGGAAGAAGCCTCACTCTCCTCACTCCCCTCAGTTTCAGCCTCATAAGATTCAGTTCCCGTGGAGCGATTTGTCTAGTTAATTCCATTAACAGTAACTCTTTCCTTTTTTTATAAGTGGTAAATTATATTTATCAAAAAATGGGTTATGTACATATGATTTAGGGGCATACTCCAATCAGCAAAAGTAAGACAATAAAAACCCAATAATTCCCCTTACACCCAAAACGAGGTTAGTACAGCTCATTGTGGTCACGAACAACCGATGCAACACTGGGGACAAAACAAAATGACATTAAATAGTAAGTGAAACTATGAAGATCGTAAAACAACATCAAGAAAGATAGCAGCCGAGAGTGGAGGGCAGCCAAGAAGGGACATTACACTAGGAACTGCCATACTACGTTCAATAGCTTATGCCAGGACCGTCCACCCCCCAAGAGTGCATTTTGCATGGGCTATGTAGCCATTATCTACGTCCAACCATTCCAGATACCAGGCAGCACCGCTCAAAATAACCTCCAGGGGCAGCCAAAGCAAGGAGCAAAATCAAGTAGAACTCCTTGACGCCATATAGGCCAGGCAGTTTCTTTACTATGTCCATCAACTTCAGATCCCACTCAACCTGTCATGTAAGCTTACAAATGAGAGGTAATAAGTTCCACTGGATACAATCGGAATAAGATTTTATAGGTTATCACTTTAATCTTTGCAACCACATCAGTCTAGGTGATAAAAGCTCCATCTAATTGCATGGCATTTCAGATTTTCCAGATTGCATACACAGTGCAAAGGAAAGCAATTCGAATGGCTTTACTACGCAGGAGAGCTCCCTTAGCTTCACTCTTTATCCATTTGACAGCACGAGGAAGGGAGCTCATTTGTCTGGTAATTCGTAACCAGCGACGAATTTCCTGCCAAACCAGGGTAGTAAAGGAACATTGGAAGTAGATATGAGCCACTGATTCCACCTCTCTCTTACACATGATACAAGTTGGGTCCAAGTCGAGAAAGGGCAGATGATCCTTAGTGGGTAGGTGGTTCCGCAATCCTAGCCAAGTCACAAAGGAGTATTTTGGGGGGATATAACGCTTCCAAATAAGCGACATCCAAGGTTTACCTGCATGTTTAATCCGCAACAAATCATAGACTTTGTGAGATGACAATCGGTCATTAGTGCACAGCTTACGCAGCCCATCAAAAACAGCCATACGACCCCCCAGTTTAGACAGTAGAGAAAATCCCGAATCTTTTTCATTAAAGGGGAGTCTCTAGGGTGGGGGGACCATTCCCATATAGACACCCCTATAAGGAAGACCACATGGACCCATTTAACCCACAATGAGTTAGCTTCAGCATGAATATTCCACACCAGTTTGGCAAGTAACGTCGAGTTCCAAATCTTGCAATTTTTCAGCCCGAGTCCACCTTCCGCTTTGGGGGTACATGTACTCTCCCAAGCAACCCTATTATTCTTGCCCCCTCAGAGAAAGAGGCAACAGAGCGAAGCAATTTTTTCCAATATCACCGTTGGAATGGGGAATGCTTGAAGCCAAAAACCCAGCACACCCTGAATGACCGAGTTTATTAGTTCCACCCTTCCTGCATAAGATAAAGTTTTTCCATGCCAAGCAGTAAAATAGGCCTCCACCGAATCAAGAAGGTCAGAATATTGAGCTATTGAGACCTTCATAGGGGCAAGGGGTACCCCCAAATATTTAACAGGAAATTTGCCTAAGCGAAACTCCGACATAAGGAGGATATCATCTTAATCCCGATCCCACACACCTCTAAGGAAAATATTGGATTTAAGGGGGTTCACTTTCAGTCCAGCGACACGGTTAAGAGCCTGCAAGC
Source organism: Erythroxylum novogranatense (assembly GCA_029891385.1). NCBI lineage: Eukaryota > Viridiplantae > Streptophyta > Magnoliopsida > Malpighiales > Erythroxylaceae > Erythroxylum > Erythroxylum novogranatense. The sequence continues at coordinate 71,141,804 of CM057233.1, forward strand.
CATTTAGCAATATTCGAACTGAAGGAGGATCACCCCTAGAGAAGAGAATAAGGTCATCGGCGAAGGCCAAGTGTGTGACCCCTAGTTGCTGACATTTGGGGTGGAAGTTAAAATTCGAATTTACTGTTGTGAGTTTGAGTACCCATGACAGGTACTCCAAGCAAAACAAGAATAGAATAGGCGACATCGGATCGCCTTGACGTAAGCCTCGTCGACCCTTGAACATGCCATGGAGGTTTCCATTGATTGAGAGTGAAAAAGAAGTGGTGGTAACACATTCAGTAATTCAAGTGACAAAGCGATTCGGAAACCCCAAACCAGTCAGCATATCGACCAAAAACTCCCAAGAGACCATATCATAAGCTTTTGTGAGATCAATTTTGAGCAAATAACGAGGCGAGATGCATTTTCGGTTATAACTCGGTGCCTATTCCTGCGCCAAGAAGATATTATCCTGCAGAAAATGCCCCGAAATGAAGGCAGATTGGGCAGGATCTACAATAACATCGACTAGCTTTAGCATACGCTCCATCAAGATCTTTGAAATAATTTTATAAATCACATTCAAGCAGGCAATGGGCCAAAAATCAGAAACTTTTGGTGGCTGTCTCGTTTTAGGTATAAGGGTGATGATGGTGTGGTTTAGTTGTTTGAGAAGTCGTCCAGTCACAAAGAATTCATGCACTGCTGCGAAGACATCTCCACCAACCCTCTCCCACTGGTTCTTAAAAAAGGCTGAGGTATAACCATCAGCCCCGGGTGCTTTGTCGTTCCCTATATCATGCAAGGCACAACAATTTCTGATCGATTATGGGGCTAGCGATTGCTCACATATCTGAGTAACCAAGGGACCACTTCGGATAACCTGAGGGTCCAACGGGGCACAAAAGCTAGTAGAGTCGAACATCTCCTGGTAGTGATTAACAAGACAAGAGGCTACTTCATCCAACGAGGAAGTGAGGGTGCCATCCTCCTTAATAAGAAAGGTGATTTCATTCAGTCGATTCCTTTTCTGAACCAAAGTCAAAAAATATCTAGAATTCCGATCAGCCTCCATCAAGTGTTTTCCTTTAGCTTTCTGTTGAAAAAACAGTAGCTTAGCTTCTTGTAGAAAGAGTGCGCGTTTACGCGTAACAGAGAGCATGGTACTTAGGGATGAATCGACTGGATTGTGAAGAGAGAGCTGATACTGCCGTTGGAATTCCAATTGAGCTTCCTTTGCTTTTTCTGAGATATGGCCATATTCCTCTTTGTTCAAGTGTTTGAAAGGATGCTTCAGAGCTTTTAATTTACCAGTAAGGGTGAATTGCGCAGTACCGCGGATGTGGGTTTCCCAGGAAGAAGTCACAATGGTCGAAAAAGTGGGATGTTGCAGCCAAAGGTTAAAGAACTTAAAAGGTCGATTACCTTGGGCAGTCTTCTTACTGAAATCAACAACAATAGGGCAGTGATCCGAATCAATTCGCATAGGAATGAAAGTTGCCGAACAGTACCAGTCTCTTGCAGCCCAAGCCGGATTAACAAGTACCCGATCTAATTTAGCCCAAAGACTATTTTTCTGCCAAGTGTAAAACTCTCCACATGAGGAAGAATCTTCCAGCCCCAAAAGAATTCGAAACTCCTAAAAGTCTTTCATGAAATAGGCTGAGGGGGGCTCGTAGCCAATTTGCTCCGTCACCTTACAAACGTAATTAAAATCACCCAGTAAAAGCCAAGGCATAGTTGGACTTATGGAGAGCCCAAGTAAGTGATGCCAAAGTTCCCGTCGTTGCGTCACACTATACAAACCATAAATGCAAGTCACCAGAAATTCACGGTTAGTGGAAAATTTGGAGAACACGATGAGTGGATGTCTTTGTTAGCAATTTCCAAAGACCGACAAGAATAGCAGGAAGTGTTCCAAGTAATGGCCATTCGGCCTTTTTCAATCAAGTCAAAATTATGGCTAAACTCCCAGCCAGGAAACCGATGGGTAAGCATGCGCTCCAAACCTGTCTCAATTAGCTTAGTTTCCAGCAAGCACAAGAATTTACAATTGTGTTGTCGCGTAAGTGTGACAACACTTTTCTGTCTCGAGGTTGTGTTTAGACTCGGACATTCCAGCAAAGGAAGCTCATTTATTCAGCCGGGAGGGCCCGATCCCTCCAGCTTTATCGACTACCCCATTTGAAGCCTTGATCTGCCCAGTTTTTTAATTCTTCGAAGCATTCGGCCTTTTGGCCCCTGAAATAAAACCATCATCAGCAACCACAACATCCTTACCTTTGGGATCCGTTTGGCTGTGCATCTCATCAACCCCAGCTCCTGAATTTTCCCCATTCATCAAAGGAGAGCTTTATTGTTGCTGCTCAGCATGCCCTACAACATTCGGATCAGAACTAGGTACTGGAGGGGGTCGTGGGGTGGTCTTGGTTGGACCACGCTTAGCCTCCCCAATGGGCGCAGCCCGAACTGGAGTTTTGTTCACTGAAGTGCCTCCTGTCTTGGGAACCCATTGCCGAGCCTTGGGAGGGGACTTAGTGCAAGTAAACACATTATGCCCAAAGTGTTTACACTCACAGCAGTAAGGGAATGTTTCGTATACCACCGGTTGGGAGAATCGGGTACCTTCCGGCAGGTTCACATCAAAGCAGGTGACAGGTTTTTTCGAGACATCAACCTCAACAAGCAACCGTGCATACCCAATACGAGCCCTTTGATTAGTAACCTGATCAGTGCAAATAGGTTTGCCAACCATGGAACCAAGCTTGGACAACCCTTTGTCGGTCCATAAGTCCAATGGGACATTAGGAAGTTTAATCCATAGGGGCGGTGCCATAAACTCCTGGAAATTGAAAGCAAAACCAGGGGCTAGCTTCTTCAACATCAATGTTTTACCATACAGCAGGTAAGGGCCTCCAGCCAAAATAGTGGTGCGGTCCTCCTCCGATTCAAAGCGGAACACAAGCCAGCCACCTTTGTGGGGGATTAATTTGCAAGCAACACCCCACTGAGCGATCAGCCCTTCGACGGCTTTCATACCAGGGAAGCGTCCAGTGAAAACACCAACTAAACAGAACCCCCATTCTTGTTCCAGATCCAAACGGTCTTCATCCAAAATGTTCACTGCTGTTGTTGAAGGTAAGTGCTCCAGTTGCAGTCCCTGATTCAAAACACGGTTGTTGCGGAAAAGACTAGCAAAAGAAGGCTTCGATTGAGTACTTTTGGAAGGATCTTTATTGCCATTCGGCTGGGAGGCATGAGGAGCACCTTCTGCATCAGCCTGCGGAAGGGTAGTAGGAGGATGCGATTTTTCGAACACTTGGTCAGCAGTCGACTCTCCCTCCGAAGTATCAGTGTTAGAGGTATCAAGGCTCCCCAACTCAATATCACCTTCAGCATCTTCCTCTGTTGGACCCTAAACTTTTGGTGAAAATTAGAAATATTAAAATGAATTTAAATGAGAAAGAAATTGGTGAGAAAATTTATGAATTTAAGAAAATTTGATGAATTTAAGAAAATTTTATGAGAAAAGAATTTAGTTTTGATGACTTCAACATTTGAGTCGATTTGTATGGGTTATGAAAGTTTAAGAGAATGAGTTGATTTGAAATGGAAGTTGAAAATTGAGAAATAAAGAGAAAAGTGTGAAAATTTGAAGAATTAAGAAAAGTTTGACTTTTTGGGGTTAAAAGTTGACTTTTGATTTAGGCCAAATTGGAGAAAATGATCTTCATAAAACTTGTAGATTATGTTGAGAGCTTTCCGTCATCATAAAGTTTGATATTTTTCGATATCGGGAGTAAAAGTTATGATCAGTCAAAGTTTGTTTTGTAAAAATGACCATAAGTGTATATTTGCGTGTGCTCGACTTTGAGGCCACTCGTCGTACAGATTTAGTCTGAATTAGAATAAGTGGTCTTCATGAAAGTTGTAGCTTGTTTATCAATCTTTTCGACGCTATAAAGTATGCAATTTTTCGATGTGGGAATTGGAAGACATGAATTTTGAAAGTTTGGAGTTTGTTTAGGTGATGTTTGAAAGGGCAGTAACTTTGACTAGGTTTTTGACCCCTTTAGAGAGGGAATTGATTTTCGAGTTTATCATGAAAGTTGTAGATATTTTTTTTTATCTTTCCATAGACACCAAGTTTGTAATTTTTGGAGTTTGGGATCAAGAGTTGTGATTTTTGAAAATTTTGGTTATATTTGTATATTGGAAGTGTTGTTATTTTGTTTAAAATCCGACCCTCTCTCAATCCTTTGCGTCTAATTGCTTCGTTTGACATCCGATTGATCCGATTTTTGAAGCGTTGGATTCCTAAGACTTTTATCTACATTTTGATGAAAAATTATGATTTTTAGGAGACTAAATTGAAAGAGATTGATTGAAACATAGTGAGAAGATTTGGTTAAAGGTTATGAGTTAGATAATTTTCTGAACATGGTTCAGTAATTTGGAGATATCTTGATCTGTACAGCTTCGATTGAGTTGATTCTTGAGAAAAAATAAAATTGAGACATGGGGCTACAAATCATGTGAAGGGATTGAAGTTCAATTTAGCCCCTAAGGTATTCAATTTCTGGAGTGAAATTTGAAGTAATGTTCAGTCTCAGTTTTGTGATGGTCTGATAGTATTTTGGCCATAACTCTTTCGTTTCTGATCCGAATTGAGCGTTTTTAGTGGCGTTGGAAATGTAAGACATAGAAGAACATTTCTATAGAAAGAAGTGTTACCAAATTATTTCATTTACCTACTAAAAATTAGGAAGCAAGATGGCTGTTTTTAAAATGAAATGTGCAGGGGCAGATTTGGAACATCACTTAAAGGGGTAAGAATGTAGGCTTTGATGGAGGGGCTTGTTGGTCTTTTTTCCATCATTTAATGACATGGCAAGGGATTGAAGGGTGCTGTCGTTTTTACAAAGGGCAAGCACGAAAATTCCAGAACAAAGCAAATGAATGAAAGAAACGTTGAAGAAGAGAAGAGAAGAGGAGAAGCATTCGGTGGAGATGGCAAAGGAGAAGAAGAAGACAGCTGCATATGGGTTCGATTTTTTGGGGTTTCCTAGAGGATTTGATGCTTTTCAAAGGGGAAGGAAGCAAGAAGAAGATGGCTTCCTTTGGAGCTTGATAAATTCGAAAATGGAGGAGAAAAAGGTAAGAGAGAGAAAGTTTTGATTTTGAATTTTTTGATGAAGTCTTGGTTTAGATAGCTTGATATTGTTATGGATTTGAGATTTATAAGGTTGTTTTTAGTGATTATGCTATGATTGATGGTTAATAGGGTTATGCCCAATTTTATAAATTGGGGATTTTCGCAATTGTTGAATTAGATAGCTTGGAAATATGATCAATTGGTGAATTCCTAAGTGAATTTTGAGGATTATGATTTTTATGATGTCGAATTTGGGTATTTGTGGTTTAGGAAAATTTAACTTGGAAGAGAGAAGGAAGGATTGGAGAAATTGATGATTAGGACAAGATTCAAGCATTGATTCGAGGTGGGTTTCATATTTATATTTTGATTTATAAGCTATATATGAGTTTTGAAATTTTAAGAAAGCAAATATTGCATTTTGAGAAATTCTTGTTTATATAATAGCTTGAAAAATTATGATTAATGTTTGAAATTATGATTTTCAAATGATTAAAATTATTCGTTTAAAATGATTGTGATAAAGTAAGAAAACTTCAAATTAGTTGTTTATATTTGTTTTGATAAATTATGAAAGTCGGTACATTCTTTGATTTGAAGGTTTTGATTAAGTAGAAATTATTGTTAAATTCATTATGTTTGAATGTTTTAATCATTCCTATGAATGTTGCATCCTTTGATATTTGAAAGTGTTTGAAAACCTAAAAGCTTTTGAAATTGTTATAAAAATATCATTTATGAAAGTGTCGAAAATTTATGATTTCGACTATTTTTGAAAGTGTCTAGAAAATATTGTTTATGGAAATGTTTGAAAATTAGGATTTCATAATACTTTTGGAAATTATTTGAGAAGTATTGTATATGAAAATGATTGAAAGATTTTGACTTCTATTTGCTTTTGAAATTGTTATAAAGTTTATGTAAAGGTTTGAAAATTAGAATTTCCAAATAGTTTTGAAAGTGTTTCTAAACTATAGTTTACGTAAAGGTTTGAAAATTTAGGATTTTCCAAATACTTTTGGAATTACTTATAAACCATTGTTTATGAAAATATTTGAAAAATTTGGGATTTTTTGAATACTCTGAATTGGTTATAAAATATTGTTTATAAGCGTGTTTGAAAATGATGATTTTCGAATACTTTGGAAATTGTATAAAAATATCATTTAGGCAAATTTGTGAAAAAAAAAATTTGATTTCTGAATATTTTTGGGAGTGTTATAAAGAAAAGTTATGATTTTCTGACTATTTGGAATTTGTTAGAAAGTAGTGGTTAAGTTCGAATATTTTTTTTAAAAAAAGGTGTTGCAAGTTTAAATGTTTGATGAATTAAGAAAATTTCTGAAGTAAAAAAAAAAAGACACAAAGGTTCAATTTCTTGTTTTCAAAGGATTTGGGAGATTGATTGAAAAATTGAGAAAGTATTGAATTTTATTGTTCCCGAATGTTTTTGGAAAAGGGTTAGGAGTTTTAAAATGAATTGAGAAATGAAGAAAGATTTTGACGTTCATTTTAGTGATTTGGATTTAAGAAATCGCGTAAATTGTTAAATTCGTTATTTTCTACGAATTTGATAAGTTATGAAAATATTTTCGGAATTTTTTTACGAAAATACAAGATTTATGAAAAATAATGTTTTTGAATAAATTAAAAAAAAAAATAATTGAACAATGTGCTTTATGAATCTGCATACGTTTGATTTATGTTTTAAAGAAATAACTTGCATTCATTGTTCTGATTTTGATATATACGTGATTAAATTGCTGAATTGAGATTGAATATGTTTATTGATGTCATATGTGAATATGTGAGCTATGTGAATATGTGAATGTGTCTAGTATGACACAATATGAAAAGTTTGAAAATCAAGATTTCTGAAAAGTGCCTTCGAGCAATCCGAATTTTCGATTTCGAATTATGTGTATTATGTGGGTTTGGTGAGGTCCCCTCCGTAAGAGTCAGTACACTGTCTCCCTCTGATAGCCTTCTCCCGGCTGCCCGCTAGTGGCTTAGGAGTTTCGATTTCGGACTCCCCTCCGTTCACGACTGCATAGAACCGCTATGCAGAAATGTGGAGTTCGTTCTGTTAGGACCGACCCAAACCATTTGACGTGTTATGTGTTTTGTTTTGTATATGGTTGTGATGCTTTCATGTTTTTCGAAATTGTGCATTTTGGAGGAACAATTGTGAGATTTTGAGAAAAGAGTTTTGAAATTGTGAGAATTTTAGAAATTGATTAAGAATGTTTTGAATAAATTGAAAGGCCTAAGAACTAAGTTTTAAACTTCTTGCTACTGAGAAATGTTTAGAAATGATAAACATTTTTACGAAATGATTTTTGCTTATTTTTGAGTATAAATATGTTATCCACGGAGCGAAAGCTCACCCCCCTCTTTCATCCACATTTTTAGGTTTTCGAGCAGGAGATCGGATGGAAGACGATCACGATTTCAGTTCGATTTGTGCATGTTTTGTATTTATGAGTAAAGTTTGATGTTAGTGTATTATTTTCGGATTGTAAATAAATGCTGAAATTAAGTATGGATTTGAGTTTGTGTATGATTATGAAATCGGAAGATGTAAGTAAATTATAGAATTGTATATTGTATTGAGGTGAATATGAATGGATTTGTATATAAATAGTGAATGTGTATTGGATATGTTTTGAACGTGTTCGGATTAAGTTTTGAATTATGGATGTATGAGTTTGTTTAGGAATGTGATTTGATTTTGATCATGGATTATAAATTACATATGAAATATGATGGTATTAAATTATGAATGAGATTGATTGAGATTTTGTATGGTCGATTGAGAATTATTGAAGTGTTAGGATTGGAATTGTGTTTGATTGTGTTTGGATGAAGTTGACAGATTGTGATTTATTGCGTGTTTTAGTAATAGGCTTGCGTTGGGTTATGCTGAGATCCCGGACGGAGGATCCGGTGGATTTTAATGACTGTATGATTGATTTGAAAAATATAGAAGTGTTTTTAGACCTTTGCAGGTTTTGGGTTAGGTCAAATGCAGCCGTTATACTGCCGAATTTTCGATAATAATTGGGATAAAAAGGAGATTTGGAACTTGTATGGATATATAAGTGTAACGCCCCAAATTAGGGGTTAGAATATTAAAGGAATTTTGTACAAAATATGTTTGTTATTTGTTTATTAACTATTGGCTTAAATTGTGCATAAGTATTTTGACATGCATTCATGACATTTTCCGGGTTAATTGGTTTAATGAAACTTCGGAGTGATTTGGACAGTATTATTATAATTATCGTAATTTTTGTATACTTCAAACATTTTTAGAAATTAATGGAGGATTAGTTTTGAGTTGTCAATTTATTTTGAGAGTCATTATTTTCTGACGGAATTTTGGTAAATTTTCGGAAGTCTTCTGGAACTTTTGGGTATTTGTTGTGTAATTGTTACAACTAAGATTCATAACAATATTTTTTGGTTATTTATTACTATTTGGACCTATTAGCTGTTTATTACCTGTATCGCAATCTAAACCTATTAGATTGCAATCTAAACCTACTAGCAACGATTTAAATCGAACAATTATCGTTTATTCCTCACCGAATGCCTCCCTTACCCATCCATCAGTAGAGTTAGCGAAGCCATTCACTCACCAACACCTGCTATTGGAGTTTTCTTTGAAAAGCTGGTAAGTTTAGTTTATCATACGTGAGTTACATCTTTGTTTTTGTTTTTGTTTAGATTTATCATGTTTGAAGCTTAGGATAATTCTGATAGGTTAGAATTGCTAAATAGGTTAGTTGTAAAGTGAAGAAGTTAAAGAAAGGTGAAAAGAAAAGAGAAGAAGTTTCAGAGTCGGAGGTTGAAGACGGTGAATAGTGCAAAATAGTGAATTGTGAACAGTATTTTGCTACAGTAACCGTACGTATTTGTGAACAGTAGTCATACGTATTTTTTTCACCCAAAAATGTATAACGGCTAGGTAATAACGGCTAGTTTACAAAAATGCTCTATAAATAGATACCACTCCTCCATCATTTACTTCATCCCTTACCTCACAAGTGATTCTTGATGAAAACCAAATTTCAAATGTTGTCCGCTATTTCATTTTTTTGTCTACTGCTTATTATTATGTATCTTTGTTTCATTCTTAGTGTAGAGCTAAATAATTCAGCTCGCACTCTTTTTCTCTTCTTAACATGTCCTATGATCGTTATGTTGCTTATTGGCATAGCATTTGAGAATTAATGTAATTTGTACATTTTCAGATTTAATAAAGACTTGCTTTCATTTGAATACTTGCTGTATCGCTAATGTCATGAAACTTCATGGATCATTTGGTACTATGAGTTGTTGATTAATCCCGGAAATTTGTCATGAACATGCATCATACTTAGTTATCATACAGTGATGACGCACAATAATAATTTGTGTCCGTGTTCCCTATTATAGAGGAAAGACCACTGCCAGATATTGTCGGGACAATAAACACTAAGTGCGATTTAGGTAAGTAATACATGTCGGTAATTTCAGTACGTAATATAGGTAGAAAATTTCAGTGTAAGTACTTTAGGTACACCTAGATGATGTCTAGGATTGATTTATTGGAAGTGCTATTTGCCTGCACATGAAATGATTGAAATGACCTTGTTACGCTTTTACTGTTGTTAAGTCTAGTTGTGGGTAAATAGGCATGCCTAGAAGGTCTCTGCAATTGCTCTGTTATTTGACACTTTGGTGTCTCCGATATCGAGACGTATGTCTCTCCGTTGATACTAATTATGGTATCTCTGTATAAGTCTCGTTACCCATACATTCATGGATTTATAGTTTGATTTGTTATGTATTTTGATATCGATTGATTATTCGATTCGAAGGATCTCCGTGTTACATTGATTACATTTAGTATAAAAATATGTTCGAAATGCATTCTTTCATTTTCGAAATCGGTTAATATAGATTAGTTATTACTCACTAAGCTATATGCTTAGTCTGATGGATTTGCCCGTGTAGGTTCGGAGCTAAGAGATTAAGGATCGGGACAAGTCAACCGCAGTGGCCAAAAGAGTCTGAGTTTTGTGTTGAGCGAAAATGTATTTTGTTTGGTTTATTTGGGCCTGTAAATATTCTTTCGATTTGTTTTTGAAATTATGAGATGTATTATATGTGTGTTACGTTTAGTTTTTAAAAATGCATGTGTGAAACGTTTTGATTTGTTTGTCCTGTCTTGGGTGACATCCATTTATCCTCTCAGGGGGTATTTGGGTATTACAATAAGAATATGATTAAGTATTTGAGATTTGTATAAGGATGAATTTCTAAGAGTGGAAATTATTTGTTTATGTTTGAATGAGTTTGAATAAATATATAAAAAAAATTAAAAAAGAAAAGAAAGAAAAAAAAATTATACCGATTTTAGAATGTCTTAGGGTTTCCAACGCTATCAGTTTGCTATGCTTTGTGTTTGCAACGGATGTCGGTGTTTGTATCAATTCGATTATTTCGTTCGCTTTGTATGATTCGATTCGATCCACTTTGTTACTCGATGTGATAGTCCATATCATTTATTTCGATTCGATAATTTGATTCATATTCGTTTCATTCGCCTCTGTATTTCCTTGTTTCGATACTTCCGCTTTCGCTTTTGATACTTTCGTTTTTCATTTTTCGCCTCTGTCCTTCGTTTTTCGGTTAGGATCCAGTTTTCGGATCGGGTCTCAACATCCTCCTCTTCAGAGGTGGAATCATCCGCATACGTCTCAGCAGTAAGGATTTCATTGGCAATACCCTTGCCAGTTTTGAGAGAAATACCTGGCTTTTTTGTTTTGGTTTGCTAGGAACACCCCTCGAGGGGCCAGGGTTGGCGTCCCCTGAAGTGGGCTTCAGAGCACCCTTCAACACTTGTGGCAGTAAAGGCTTCCTGCGAAGGTTTGATGCAGTCAAGCGATCGAAGAACCGACATTGGAGGAGCACCGGTGGGAGCAGAAGCCATGCTCAAAGGTGAAGCGGTAGAATCAGAAGTGTCGATTGGAGGGTTGTGGTCTTTAGGTTTTTTCTTCACCATGGTTCATGAGGGGCGGCAGAACTCGAGCCCCAGGTAGAGGAGATGTCCAGTAGAGAAGAACCAAACACCACTTAAGGACGCACAATGCAGTGTGCGCAGAAGAAGAAGCAACCCAAATACCACCGTGGAACAAACCCCTAATACCACCGTCGGGAGAATCCAATAAAGTCGATAGAGGAAAGTCAATGAAAACCGCAACACTACACCAAGAGCAAAGAGGCAGAAGAACACCCGATCCACGCCTGTGCAAATCAAGCCGTGAGTAGGGCCGTAAGCAAGAAGGGCAAAAGGTGGACGAAGTCTAGGAGAGGATTCACCTAAAGAGAGACACTATCAAACACCTACTAACAGTAACTCTTTCTTTTTTTTGGTAAATAAATTTATATTGCAGAAGAAACAGAAAATGTACAGAGAGAACAGGGCATACCCCTATTAGGAGACACCAGGCAGAGAGCCCAGTTCACATGCGCATAAACAAAAGGGGCCTGGAAGCAAAAGTATATTAGGAAAAACAACAAATCTCGCAGCCCAGGCCACAGGAAAGGCCTGGTGAGGCTAAGGCAAACACCAACAACAAAACGGCAGCAGATCACTCAGCAGAAGAGCTCACACAACGGTAGCAGAGCAAGGGAACCAGACGACACCGGATCAGCAGCAGTATGCGCAGACAAAACGGCAACGCAGAGCAGGGCGGGAACGACGTCGAAGCAAAACAGATAACACCCACTATGACAGCGGACCCGGAATGCGGACAAAGAGGCACACAACGACAGCAGGCCAACGACCAAAGAGACTCATACGACGCCGAAGGGGCAACAGGAGAGCGCAACCAAAAAACGACAACGTACCCAGGTAGCCAGACGACACCGGATGAGGAGAGACAGGACGCGGACAAGGCAGCAGCAAGGAGTAAAGCCAAACGACGTCGAAGCGAACCAAGGAAAGCAGGCCCGCAACTTCAGGGTACCCACAAGTAGCGCGAGGAAGAACAGCGTCGCAGCAATAAGAAACGACGGCGGAGGGAGAGCACCGAAACGACATCGAAGAGGAGCACAAAATCAGAACGGCAGCGGAGCAGGCACAGAGACAGCACCAACCCGTACAAGTGACCGCAGGGGAAGCCCACACCACGTTATCGTGCATGAGCCATGCAGAGAACAAATCAGCAATAGAACAACGGCCAGAACCAGACTAAATCAAAACGACAAGAGCAGAGCAGTCACCCAGCAAGGATTCCTAGGTTATCCGATCAGAAAACCGGATACCCGAGGAAACCAGAGGGCTAGAAGTCAATAAACTCCACAGGATAGAGACGGTAGAGGAGCTTATAAATATGGGTTTTAATCTTCACAACCACAGCAGAACGTGAAAACACAGCAGCATCCATCAGAACCGCATTGCGGATCTTCCAAATAAAATAAATAGAAGTGAGGAAGGCTAACTTAGCAGCCTTACACCGAAGCAAAGAACCCCGATGATTCTGCCTGAGCCAGCGAATAGAACTGCGGAGAGTAGTCATCGCACGAGACATGCCAAGCCAACCCCGAACAGCCTTCCAAATCTCACTCGTAAACGAACAGGCAAAGAATAGGTGATCCACAGATTCATCCCCCTGGTAGCAGAGCGGGCAGGACCGAGGGATATCCAAGAAGAGTAAGTTATCTTTAGTTGGCAGACGATTATGCATACATAACCAGGCAATGAAGGAGAACTTCGGAGGAATATAACACTGCTAAATTAACGACATCCAGGGCCGAGGAACTCTCTTCACTCGCAGGAGATCATACAGTTTAGAAGAAGGAAGCTGGCCAGCCACACAGAGGGAAGACAGACCTGGAACAACCTGTTGGCGACCACCCATGACAAGAAGAAGGGAATCGCGGATAGAAGCCAACCGCTTGAATAAGGGAGAATCGCGAGGGTGGACCTGCCAATCCCAGATAGAAGAGTCCCGTAGGTGATAGGCGTGCATCCACCGTGTCCAAAGGGAGGTAGCATCCGCGTGAATATTCCAGAGCACCGTGGCTAAGAGGGCATCATTCCACGTGCGGCTATGGCGCAGGCCCAAACCACCCTCACATTTAGGACCACAAATGGAGTCCCAGGAGACACGGAAGTGACGACCACCCCAAAGGAAGAGGCGGCAAAGAGCAGTAACTCGATCCAGAATGGCAGCAGGGAGAGGTAAAGTCTGCATCCAGAATGATAAAACACCTTGTAGGACAGATTGCACCAAAGCTAGGCGACCGGCGTAGGAGAGACTCTTCTCTTGCCAATGGGTAAGATAAGATTCCACAGATTCAATGAGGGACGAGTACTGAGCGACTGAAACCTTCAAGGGGGCCAGGGGGATACCCAAGTAGCGGACGGGAAAGACTCCTTCAGGGAAGCCTACCATTTGAAGAATAGCGTCTTTAGCCCCACCAAGAACGCCACCAAGGAAGACAGAAGACTTAAGGGGATTAATCGAAAGACCAGCAACCATGCCTAGCGTACGCAGACCATCAAGCAACACTCTAATGGAGGGAACATCACCCCGAGAGAAAAGCATTAGGTCATCTGCAAACGCAAGATGGGAGATACACAGTAACTGACACTTTGGGTGATAGTTGAACGGCCCCGCAGACGTCCGCTGCTTGAGAAACCTGGACAGATACTCCAAACACAAGAGAAAAAGAGACGGGGACATAGGGTCCCCTTGCCTCAAGCCCCTACAGCCCCGAAAAAAACCATGGAGCGTTCCATTAAGGGAAACAGAATAAGAAGCGGAAGTCACACAAACCATAATCTAAGAGATAAACCGTGAAGGGAAACCCAAGCCGTGTAACATCGCCCGCAAGAAATCCCAGGAGACAGAATCGTAGGCTTTGGTAAGATCAACCTTAATGAGGCACCTGGGGGAGATACGTTTCCGGCTATACCCACTGACCAGTTCCTGAGCCAAAAACACATTATCCCGGAGCCGTCTCCCACCTACAAATGCGGACTGAGCTGGGTCGACAAGGGAATCCAATTCCAACGCTAGTCGACCGGTCAAGAGCTTGGATATGACCTTATAAACAACATTTAAACATGAGATGGGCCGGAAGTCAGTAACCCGCGGACGATTATTCTTTGGGATCACAGTGAGGGCAGTGTGGCTCAATCGTCGGAGAAGCTGACCCGTGCAAAAGAACTCCTGAACAGCAGCACAAACACTAGGGCCAACACAAGGCCATTGTCGTTTAAAGAACTCCGAAGAGTAACCATCTGGCCCCGGGGCTTTGTCACCACCAATACTGAACAAAGCGGTCCGAATGTCCTCATCGGAGAAGGGAGCTAGTAAGCGGGACTGAGCCTCAGGGCTGAGGAGGGGGCCATTAGAGATGACATCCGGATCCACCGCTGAGCAGGAGGGGGGAGTGCCCAGGAGTTGGGAAAAATAGTCAACAAGCAAGGTGGAAACTTCACCAAGAGAATTGGTCTCCGAACCATCAGCCCTCATGAGGTGGGTGATCATTTTATGACGACTACGTTTACGGGCCAAGGCATGGAAATATTTAGTACTTTTGTCTGCCTTCTGGAGATGGGTGCAATTAGCCTTCTGGCGGAAAAAAGATCTTTCAGCATCCTGAAGGAACACCGTATGCTTCCGGAGGTGGTTGACCCGACAGCGTAAAACCTAATCCTCCGGGTACGCAAGGAATTCCTGGTAACAACGCTGGAACGCCAACTGAGACTCCTGAACTCGGGCAGAGATCCCACTATACGCCTTGTGGTTAAGGCAACGCAAAGGAGATTTCAACGCAGAGAGCCAAGAACAAAGAACATATTGGGCACAGCCAGCCCTCGTAGAATGCCAAACTGTCTCGACCACAGCAGTACAATCAGGATGATCCAACCACATATTATAAAATTTAAACGGCTTAGAGCCAGAAGCAATCGTTTGGTGGAAATCAACAAGCAAAGGACAGTGATCGGATTCAGCTAACATAGGCAGAGTAACGGACGTACAAGGGGTATGCAAGGTCGACCAATCCTGATTAATAAGAACCCTATCCAACCTCGCCCAACGTTTATTCTTCTGCCAAGTGAAAAAATCGCCACTCGAAGGCGCATCCTCAAAGCCATGTAATAACCGAAAATCCAAGAGATCTTTTAAATAGTAAACAGCTGGCGGGAGGCAACCCTGACGCTCAGAGGCCGCGCAAACACAGTTAAAATCCCCCAGGAGCAACCAAGGGGAAGCTCGGGAGGGGGCAAGAGCAGTGAGGGCAGACCATAGAGCTCTACGTTCACAGACAGTATATAACCCATACACCCCAGTAACCAGAAACTGCAGCTTGGTAATACAGCACAGTACCTGACAGTGAAGGAACTGAGATCCTTTCGCCAAGAGAGAGACCCGGAGACGGGAAGGGTCCCAGAAGAGGACCATACGTCCCCCGTCAATATCGTTAAAGTTGTGCAAATAGTTCCAACCCGAAAAACGGGACTTCATAAACCAACAGAGGCTGCGGAGAGAAAGCTTAGTTTCCTGCAAACAGAACAAAGAACAATCGTGCTGCCTCTGCAAGGCAGCAACGCTCGTCTGTCTCGAGGGTTTGTTTAACCCTCTGACGTTCCAGCTAATAAACTTCATGGGTGCGGCATGGAGGTCGAGCCTCCATCCCCTCGTCTCAAAATACCCCCTTTCTTCAACACAGTACGCCCAGCAACAGATAATCCAGAATTACCCTGCCCCCGTCGGGGAGCAGAAGGAACAAGCTCTTTACCGATAGGTACAGAATCGCCAGGACCCAATCCCGGAGGTACACAGGCGGGTGCCACAACCCCAGAAGGCGGCACAGAGATACTACCAAGAGCAAAACCATCTCTAGAGGACTGCGCAGGGTGAGGGCCGCAGGATGTGGACTGCCCCTCAGGCCCACAGGGAGGAGAAGTAGATGCAGTAGAGGTTGAAGCAGAAGCCAGGGACTGGGCACACTGAGGACCCAAGGTAGAAACTCGGTGTTCATGAAGAGCCAGATCCAGGGATTCCGGAGGTTCAACCCGGGGGGGAGGGCAGGAAACCGCCACTGGGGGGGCAGAAGGCACGACAGGGACAGGAGCCAGAACCAGGTCCGCATCAGGGGGGGAAGGAATCTGTCCCCCTGGAGGATTAGTGCCTGGGGACTGTACATCACGTTTACAAACAAAAGGGCTGTGCCCAAATGTCTTACAGAAACAGCAATAATTGGGAAAAGCCTCATAGGAAACACGTTGTGTGTAGCACATACCAGAAGGCAGCTTCACTAAAAAGCGAGAAACCGGTTCCTGCCGCACATCCACCTCAACCAACAAACGGGCATAGCCAAGGCGGGTAATGGGGCATGACTCCTGTATTGTTCTTTTTAACCGATATGAATTTATGTTAGTAAAGAAGGCCCGTTACCGTCAGTCTTTGTTCATGAACAAAAGTGGAAAAAAAAGTTTTCTAGAAATACAAAAAACGAAAAAACGAAAACGAATTCTACTGTCAAGAATGGGATTCGAACCCATGCCCTTTCGGACCAGTACCTGAAACTGGCGCCTTAGACCAACTCGGCCATCTTGACTTTATGAAAAATTGCTTTCCAAAGTTTAATTTTCACAATGAACGGTTTCTGGAGTTACAGCGCTCTCAAAACTACTTTCTCATACTTCTCAGCGACAGCCTAAATGATTTCCCTCATCGCCAAGCTTCAAACTAAACTGCTCTCACTCTCCCTTTGCAGACTTATCTCATCACTAGCTCTTCTCAGAGACCCACCTTTAATTGAACCCATAAAACATGAACACCACTTTCCTAATTCTTCGCTTGACCCTTTTCACGTCTTCAGTGTTTACTCCAGAACCGCTCCCTGCACCATCGAGAACACAGAAATCTTGCATTCCCATTTGCTTAAAACTGCATTATTTGAATGTAATATGTTTCTTTCTAATTTTTTACTTGATTGGTATTGTAAGTCTGGTGATATGTTTAATGCGGCCAAGTTGTTTGACAGAATTCCTCAACCGAATGCGATATCTTGGAATATTATGATTTCAGGTTATAACAATACATTGAAATTCGAGGATTCGCTGAGAACTTTTTGTAGGATGCGTATTTTAGGTGTTGAGGCCAACGAGATCACCTATGGGAGTGTCCTTTCCTCTTGTGCTAATTTGCAAGCGTGTGTTTTCAGTGAACAGCTATATTCTCTTGCAATCAAAAATGGATTTTATTCGAATGGTTATCTTAGGACAGGGATCATGGATGTATTCTCCAAAAGTGGTAATTTTGATTATGCTTTGCGGGTGTTTAATGATGTCTCTTGTGGGAATGTGGTTTGTTGGAATTCCATCATCTCTGGGGCTGTTAGGAATCGGGAAAATTGGGTTGCTTTGGAATTGTTTGGTCAAATGTGTCGAAGGTTTTTGGTCCCAAACAGTTTCACCTTTTCAAGCATTTTGACTGCCTGTGCCGCTCTTGGAGAAATTGAGACTGGAAAAGGAGTTCAAGCGTGGGTTATTAAATGCTGCGTGAAGGATGTTTTTGTGGGAACTGCCATAGTTGATCTGTATGCAAAATGCGGGGATATCGTTGAAGCTGTCCAAGAATTTTCTAGAATGGCAGTCCGCAATGTGGTTTCGTGGACTGCCATTATAGCAGGTTTTGTTAAGAATGATGATTCCATCTCTGCTCTAAAAATTTTCAAAGATATGAGAAAAATGGGAGGGGAAATAAACAACTTCACAGCAACAACTGTAGTTACATCTTGTGCTAAGCCAGGCATGGTCAATGAGGCAATTCAAATTCATAGCTGGATTTTAAAAGCTGGATTCTGTTTGGATCCAGTGGTGGAAGCTGCTGTGATTAATATGTATTCAAAAATAGGTGCCATTGATTTGTCAGAGGCAGTGTTTAAAGAAAGGACTGATATCAAGAATACTGGGCCATGGGCAGTCATGATTTCTTCTTTTGCTCAGAATTACCATCCCCAGAGGGCCATAAAATTGTTTTGGACAATGATAAAGGAGGGTCTGAAACCGGATCAAGCTTGCTATTCAAGTGTGTTTAGTGTCATAGATTCCTTGAGGTTTGGGAGACAACTCCATTGCTACACTCTTAAAAACGGATTTGTGTTTGATCTTTCCATTGGTAGTTCTCTTTTCACAATGTACTCAAAGTGTGGAACTATAAAGGACTCCTACAAAGTTTTTGAGGAAATTCCTACCAGAGACAATGTTTCATTGGCCTCAATGATTGCCGGTTTTGCAGAACATGGCTTGGCAGATCAAGCTTTTGGGCTTTTTCAGGATTTGCTGTCTGAAGAAACTAGACCAGATCAGATGAGTTTGGCTGCTATTCTCACTGCATGCTCTGGCCTTTGTTCCTTGCGAAGAGGTAAAGAGATTCATGGATATATTTTTCGTGCTGAAATTAGCAGAGAACCACTGGTTGGTAGTGCACTGGTTACCATGTACCTGAAATGCGGGGCTCTGAAGTTCTCAAAAGTAGTCTTTGACATGCTTCCAGAAAAAGATCAAATTTCATGTTCTGCTCTGGTTTCAGGATACGCTCAGAATGGGTTGTTGGAAGAAGCATTGTCATTATTACATGAAATATCAATCTCCAATTTTGCCATAGACTCATTCATGATTGCATCCATCCTTGGAGCAGTTGCTATTTTGAACAGGTTGGGTGTTGGGATTCAATTGCATGCCTACGTCACAAAAATGGGTTTAGATTCAGATGTTTCTGTTGGAAGTTCACTTGTTACAATGTACTCTAAATGTGGAAGCATTAAGGATTCCAGTAAAGCATTTGATCGAATTGATGAACCGGACTTGATAGGCTGGACAGCTATGATTGCAGGCTACGCTCAACATGGAAAAGGTGAAGAAGCGTTAAGAATGTATGAACATATGAGAAAAGAAGGGATCAGACCTGATCCTGTTACATTCGTTGAAGTTTTATCTGCCTGCAGCCGTGCCAATTTGGTTGAAGATGGCTATTTTCACTTTAATACTATGACCAGAGAATTTGGAATTCAGCCAAATAATCGCCATTATGCATGTATGGTTGACCTTATTGGTCGTTCTGGAAGGTTAAAAGAGGCTGAAAAGTTCATTGAAAGTATGCCAATTGAACCTGATGCTTTAGTTTGGGGAACACTACTTGCTGCTTGCAAATTGCATGGAGATGTTGACCTCGGCAGGGTAGCTGCCAAAAAAGCAATGGATTTGGAGCCCTATGATGCTGGAGCTTATGTTGCATTGTCAAACATCTTCGCAGATGTAGGTCAGTGGGAGGAAGCTCTAGAGGTTAGACGCCTGATGAAGGGTACTGGAGTTAGAAAAGACTTCGGCTGGAGTTCCATGTGAAATACTTGCTACCTGTCTTGGTAAGTCTCTGACATATGTTTTAGGATGGCATTCGGGAAAGTTTCTCAACGCAAATATTATGTGAAGTTGAACAAATAAAAGGAAAACGGTAAATAAATTGATGCACATCATTAATGATCTCTAAGTTACACATCCTTTTCTTCCTTTAGTCCCCATTTTGAGAATTTGAACTCTTACGAATTGATTCCATTTACTTTCTATGCTATCGAATTCTAGGAATAAAAACATAAAGCTATAGTTAAACTCATGTAGTAGCTATGAAGGCTATTCACTTTCTAAGTTCTTAAGTTATATGTAGTCTCTTTCAGAGAACAAATTGTTCTTGTTAAATCCTAAAGTTGCACCCCTTGCACGAGGAAGTAGTCAACATCACGTGAAGAAGTGCATCAATATCCAGGACCAGGCAAGCAGAATGATTGGTTACGTGGCTATAGTTAAACCCATGGGGCTGGAACTTAGTTGGGTTAGAGTTCATCTGCCAACCTCTATCAGTAGAAGCTCTAACTGCTACCTAGCCACCAACTGCGTTCCTGTAAGTAATCCGGCTTTAATGCGCTTTCTCTTTTACTGATATCAACACTCAAATATAAATTGATTTAGAAATTTGATTACCGATCGCAAGAAAATGCGCAAGTGTATTCCATTTTGAATTCTACATTTGCTGTCTCTACCTTGTTTTAAGTTTCCAGCTTAGAAATTGTTAATATGAAGAGAGATTGGAGAAATACTACTTAAGTTAATCATCTGCTTAACCTTTGTATATTAATAGGGTTAAAAAGATTACAAGTATAAAATTACTAAAATAAGTCTATATTCACACCCTAAACTTCTGTTCTAAATGGCTAACTGAGCTTGGAAATGGTAAAAAAAAAAAAGAAGGAAAAAAAACTACAATTTGGGGACAAACTGAATATTATTCAAGGTCGTTTGTAAGGGTAGAACTAATCGTTAGATACCGTTAACGTAAGATGACATGGAAACCTGATAACGTAAGATGACATGGAAACCTGAAGAGATAGTTGGGCATCAGCTGTATCTGATTGTGTTACTGTTACATGTCAAATGATTTGACATTAAAACTTAGCCGTTATGTGCATCCTTCTCTGATATATACATGCTCCTTCCTGTAGCCAAATTTACAATGCTGGCCATTTTCTCTGGAGATGTTCGCAGAGACTTTAGCAACAGGTCATGGATCACACCAAAGTTCTTCAAAACTTATCCTCTGGACAACCGATTAAATAATATAGGAGCTTCTGCCCAAGCGGCACTGGAAATATTTTTGACCGAGGCCACAGAGTTTCAAAGTGAGCATGTTATAAGCAAGAAGCCATGTTGAAGACTGCCATGGAACTTTAGAAACTGAGACCACAAGTCATAGAAAGGGAGCAAAAGTACCCTTTCTAACAAGGTCTACCATCATCGACATCAGAGGAGTTGATTCCCTGAAATCTACCGTATTAATAAATTTCAGTTTTGATCTTTAAGTGATAAACAAAATGTTTGGTTTGCTCATAGATTCCTCATTCCTCATAATTTTTTAAAACTCAATGTTTTACATTTGGTTCTTCAAGAATTTATAGCCGATAACAATTCTTGTATATTGAAAGGGAAACAAATTCATCAACATCACAGGCCGAGGTTGCCGGCCTCATGAAGCAGTACAGTATCAAAGATTGTGAACACCAAGTCAGCACTTTATATGCACAAATTATAATTATCAGTTTCGATTGAAAATTAGTATCTCAAGTTCACAAGACAAGAAACAAGTTTAGACATAGATATGTACACAAATACCTCTTTTATAAATTTGCATGAGGGCATTCCTGTTCATATCAGCCAATTCCCCCATTACAAGGAGATGATGAACTCTAGTACCAAACGCTTACCGTGGAAACGAACGGAAAATAAATCACAGTTGCAAAGATCTCCCATCAGTCATTGCTTCCTTTTCTTATGCATTTCTAGCTGCATCGCTATGTCTCTACCAGTCAAACATGCTCTATCGTGATTGGATAAATTTTAAACTGCCTAACTTTGACCCTATGCATGAAGAAAACGTAAATTGAATTGCTGAAAACAATTTATAAAAAGATTGAAAGTATAGAAAGATAAGAGTCATTTTCTTCTAGGATACCAACCTGGAGGACAAAAACTTGCACTGTCACTATTAATTAGTAAAGTTTCCAAACCGACCTAACTTGACCCTGTGGCATCAACAAACTGCAAGTTTCAATTCTGAGGTGATATAAAACAGAAGTGAAAATATAAAACATGGAATTAATAATCCTTCAATAGAACCAACCTGGTGCATGCAAGCTCACATTGCGAAATAAATGCATCAGAAACTGGTGTAGCATAATAACCTTGGAGATGCTAGAAAAGCCTCAATTTCACCGCCCTGGTTTACAAGTTATGGTAGCAGGTGCAAAATGACACCTGAAAGTTCGAAGGAATGGATAAACAGCCCACTGTAAACCTCTTTCTGAATCAAGTTAACCCAGTTGGAAGCTTCCTTCTTTTTTGCTTTTTGTCCCTGACACCGTCATAGAGAAGTTCATAGGCAAAGTAAGTTAAGTGACTTTTCTTCAATAAATCTTCCACTACAATCTTAGGTGCTGCAACCACCTTTTTATCAGCCTCAAAAATTCTACCCACAACCTCGGGGACGATACCATTCTGCACCATAAGATGGATAATTCCTACTGCCTGATGAACTCTATGCTGCAAGCACAAACAATTTATTACTCGGCCAAATGTTGCAAGTGATGGTATGAAACCTGTTTCAATCTTTTCTAGGAGAAAATTGTATGCTGAATCAATGTTGTCTGTTTTGCAGAAGCCATCAATCATGACACGATATGTATAACTGTCTGGAGCACAACCTTTATCACTCATTTCTAGGAAAAGCTTTTCTGCCATGAGCATATCCAGCTGACTCGAGAAACCCTTAATCATGATGTTGTATGTAGCTCTGGTATGAGACATTTTATACTGTTCTTCCATTCTACTAAAGAGATGGAATGCTCCATCCAAATCCCCATTGTTGCAAAACCCACTGATTATTGTGCCAAAACTGACAGAATCTAGAGTTAGACCCATGTTCCCTATTTCCTCAAGTAACTCCAAAGCCTTGTTCACTTTCCGAGCTTTACAGAGGCTCTCTATAACTATGTTATATGTGATGATATTAGGAATGCACCCTTTCTGCAGCATGTTATTGAAAAGCTCCGTCACATCTTCAGTCTTTGAAGCTTTGCAGAGGCCATTTAACACAGAGTTGTATGTAATCACATCAGGAGTAACACCATTTGTCCACATGTTATCAATAATGTCAATTGCCTTTTCCATCTTAAACTGTTTGCAGCAGCCATCAATCAAAGTATTGAAGGTAAAAATGTCTGGTGGATATCCTTTGGCAATTGCATCATTCATTAGGTTAACCGCATCAGAAAGACAACCCATCTTGCACAATCCATTTATCAGTATATTATATGTCCAAATATCAGGGGCACTACCATCTTCTGGCATCTTATTCATAAGCTGCAAAGCTTCTAGAATAAGTCCTTGTTGAGACAAACCTCTAATTAGCGTATTGTACAGAACAATACTTGGTTTTAACCCTTTCCTCAGTGTGTCATCAAACAGTGCCATGGCACGGTCTGTGTCACCATCCTGGCATAAACCACTTATAAGGGAGCAATAAGTAAATTCATCAGGAATAAAACCCTTAAAAATCGCATCATCAAGAATTTTTTCAGCATTTTCTATCATGCCCATCTTGCAATGCCCATGAATAATAGTATTATAAGTAAAGCTATCAGGCTCTAAACCTTCATTAACCATTTTATGTAGATAGTTTTCAGCTTCTACAACTTTACTGCTTTTACACAATCCACAGATTAATGTGTTATATGTCACAACGTCAGGAGTTAGCCCTTCCTTGGTCATGCCATCCAATAAACTGATTGCCCAATTGACTGCTCCTTTTCTGCTGAAGCCTTGGATGAAGACATTACATGTAAACAAATTTGGGTAAACTCCTTTCTTCAGAATTTTGTTAAGCAGTTTCTCACCTTCTTGGGTACACCCCTTCTTGCATAGTGTATGTATAAGCTTATTAAATGCAGAAATCGGAGGTAAAATCCCCGACATGAGCATTCTATTAAACAATTCATATGCCTCAAGTTGATGATTCTCTTCATAGAACCCACTAATAACTGTACAATATGCAATTGCATTATGTTCACACCCCTGACAAGGCATATTGTTAAGGAGCCTCAGGGCTGCATGGGGCCTTTTTGTCGTACAAAATGACTTCATCCTAATTGTGAAAGTGCAGACATCAGGAGTAATCCCTTTATCTTTCATTCTCAAATAAACTTTATGGGCTTGATTGAAGTACCCGTGCCCTACCAATATATTCATAATGGCATTGTAAGATAATACGGATGGTTCACAATTATAGAAGTCCATTCTCTCAAACAAATCAACAGCTTCCTGAACCTTTCCTTTCTTTCCATAGCTTCTGATTACTCCAATATATACTTTCTCCATTAAACTGCTATCAATATTCATCCTCATGTCCATGAGCACACGCTCCATGGCCTCAAACTCCCCATAAAATCCAAGCTTGTCAATCATGCACTTATAAGTAATAAACGTGTGTGCAAACCCATCTTCATTTTTAACAGAATTGAATACTTCAAGAGCTTTAAGAGGATGCTTTTGGTACTTTATGACAGCAGCTACAT
Organism: Erythroxylum novogranatense; assembly: GCA_029891385.1. NCBI lineage: Eukaryota > Viridiplantae > Streptophyta > Magnoliopsida > Malpighiales > Erythroxylaceae > Erythroxylum > Erythroxylum novogranatense. The sequence continues at coordinate 71,166,135 of CM057233.1, forward strand.
GCTTAGGAAGCAAAGTAGGACTCATACCAAGAGCAACAGCAGCAATGTAATTAATATACTCAAATTCTACTTGCTTCAATATTCAAATTTCCTTAACAAAAAGCACAGGGCATGAATCATCGAAATGCAATCCGTGTAACAATCATAAGCAAGCAGTAAAATTTTTTCGGCGTCAATTAGTAAATACGAAGCAAAGAATTGCTTGAATTATATCTTTCAAAAAATTTCCTAATAACCAAACAGGAAAAGAAGAGAGAATAACAGAGTTTTGGGGCATGAAGTACCTGTTATTTGGACATAAAAACCGCAATGTTCAGCACAGGTTAGTGTGAGTTTGATTCGTAGAACAGACATAGGGCTTTAGCTTTCAAGGGCTCAAAAATTCGGCCTTTAGATTTTATAAGAAGACGTAACCTGCGGACAGTTCTATCTCAGTTTAACCCACGAACGGCTGAGATCCTCCGATCCTTCTGGGGAACCCACAATTCGATCAATTAATGCTGAAAGAAAAACAGCGGGAGACAAGTTAAGAGGTAGTTAACTAGTTTTTACATTTTTCTTATTAAATTTCTTCTACGTATTTATATGAAGTTTATATATTTATGTAGTTAAGTAGTTTTAACGTTTTTTTATTAAATTTTATTCACATATTTATATGAGGTCCACATATTTGTATATTTCAACAATTTTCTTATTAAATTTTATCAATATATTTATATGAAGTCCGTATATTTCAGTAGTTAATTAGCTTTAACATTTTTAATTAAATTTTATCCACATATTTATATGAAGTCCACATATTTTCACATAAATATGTGGACCAAATTAAAAAGAACAGGGTCGAAACACCCTAACAGAAACAAGATGTTCCAACCCGTATAAGAGGCTTAATGTGAACCAGATTAAAAAGAACAGGGTCGAAACACCCTAACAGAAACAGGATGTTCCAACCCGTACAAGAGGCATAAAAATGACTCTCATTGAGTAGTCACTAATTAAGGAATCCTAATAAAAAATTAGAAATGTGAATAAAAAGTAGAAACTAGAATAGTAATTAGCGTGCATTTTGTATGAATTTTTATTATTGAAGTTAATAATTATATTAGTGTTTGTTATCAAATACTAAGAATGATGACAACAATTTTTAATACTATTTAATTATTATATGATTGATTTTGTAAAATTTAATTAAATTGGTTTATATTATTTTAACAAAAGTTTTGTATTTAATTAATTAATTAATTAATTAAAATTATTTTAATTAATTTTAAATAATTGTATATGATTTTCTTATAAGAATAAAATTGTAAAACTATAATGAACTTATATTATGATATAAAATCATTGCAATAAAATAAAATAACAACTTTAGACAATAGAGAGTTTAAGTTAACACAAAAAAAGAAGAAAAAATAATTTCAATTACTTACATTTATTTATTATTCACTCAATTTTAGGTTTTTTAAAATTCATTTAATATATTTCAACCTTTATCTTTTCCATTACTATACAACCAACTAAAAATGAAGGAATGTAACATGCATGGCCATTCCTAAGTCACCAAACATATGAATTAGGGATGAGATCATCCCCTTTGCTCCTACTTTGTTTCATCCCCTTTTAGCCACCTTACCCTCAATAAGATTATGCCCATATCCCCCTCCCACCTCTCTCACTCTATACGTCACTCTCTTCGTCATCTGCCTCGATAGGAACCTCCCATGTTTTTTGTTCACAGCCTCAAAAAGCCCTTATAAATTTAACACAGAAGACAAGGATATTAGATCGAATGCATTAACACTTTCATATCATATTGGTTCATCTCAAAATAATTGGTCACAGTATTTATTACCCTGAACTTTATTGCAGCTACGTCGTATGCTTTTGATGCTTAGCTGCCACCACCATTTACAGCAGACGTCAAAATAACAATGAAATCCAAGATGCGGTGAAGATACATTGGTGAATGCTAATAATTTGCCGTTATACATGGAGCAAAAATGTCAAACAAACTATTACCAAAGGTGCCTAAAAGATAGAAATCTTAAATGAAGATGTAAAACTTTCTCATCCAGTTCAGTAGATGTCATTGGTATATATACAGTTACAATAGCAAAGAGGTTAGTATATATAGAGATATTTTAAGGATGTTAATTATCTTTCCTAAATAAGTTGATTTTACAAGGACTCTTTATTACAACTGAACTAGATTTGTTGGTGGTAGGGTAGACTTCGAACTTATCACCAATACCCTCCCTCAAGCGAAATTGGTTGGGACAAACAAAGAGCTTGTTGTGGAGAAAGAGAAACCGAGCTAATGGCAATGGCTTGGTAAGAGCATCTGCAATTTGACTAGTCGTGGAGATATACCGAATGCATAACCATTTGTTGGTTATTTGCTCTCGAACAAAGTGAAAATCGATTTCAACATGCTTGGTAAGCCCAGGAAAACAAGATTTGCAACTAGATAGGTGGCACTAATATTGTCACACTATAGCACTGGAGGTCAGGAAAACTGAAAACCAAGTTCAGTCAAGAGCTTTTCAATCCATAGCAATTCAGTAGTGGTGTTGGCTAGACTGCGAAATTCCGAATCAGTGCTTGAGCGAGATATTGAACATTGTTGTTGAGAGTTGCAACTAGATAGGTGGCATTAATATTGTCACACTATAGCACTGGAGGTCTGGAAAACTGAAAACCAAGTTCAGTCAAGAGTTTTTCAATCCATAGCAATTCAGTAGTGGTGTTGGCTAGACTGCAAAATTCCGACTCAATGCTTGAGCAAGATATTGAACATTGTTTTTAAGAGCTCCAAGATATTAAGTTAGGACTAAGATAGATACAAGAAGCCCCTTGAGATCGGTGATTATCACGAGAGGTAACCCATTTAACATCTGAGTAAACATGAAGTGACAATGTAGAGCTTGGTCGAAAGAGAAGTCCATGCGTCATTGTGCCCTTTAAGTATCTAAGGATTCGTTTGATGGCAATCCAGTGACTCTCTGTTGGTGCTTGCATGTATTGTACACCTTGTTCACCGCAAAGACAATCTTTGGTCTAGTTATTGTGAGATATTGGAGAGTGCTGACAATGTTATGATATCCAGTAGGATCAGAATACGGAGTGCTAGAGGCAAAAAGGTTTTGTAGAAGATGCCATTAGGGTAGATGTAGCTTTGTCGAGTCCATCTTACTACGAACTAACAGATCATGAATGTGTTTATGTTAACGTAGAAAAAGACCAGTAGAGTTGTGAGTTGCTTCAATGCCAAGAAAGAAGTTAAGAGGGCCTAGATCTTTCATAGAAAAAGAATGACTTAAAGATGAAACAATAGATGTAATTTCCATTTTTGAAGATCCTGTAATGACGATGTTGTTGATATAAATCAGAATTAAAATGAAAAAAGTGGCAGTTCATCTAATAAAGAAAGAGGCATCAGCTTGCGATTTATGAAATTGCAATTGGAGAATACGAGAACAAAACTACGTAGGCAATGCACGTGGCGCTTGCTTAAGACCGTACAAAGATTTATGAAGGCAACGAACATAATTTGGAAAACGAAGATCAACAAAGCCAACTAGTTGCTGCATATAGACCTTATCATTAAAAGCACTGTGAAGAAAAGTGTTAGAAACATCTAACTACTTGATTAACCAATTGTACTAAACCGTCAATGTAAGAACAAGGAAAATGGTTGTTGGTTTTACCACGGGACTGAAAGTTTGATCATAGTCAAGGCTATATTGTTGAGTGAAACCCTTTACCACCAAACGTGCTTTAAATCAATCAACAGAGCCATCAGGCTTGTGTTTAATGCAAAAAACCCATTTGTTGCCAACAATACTTTTGCCCATGGGAGGAGGTACAAGACTCCAAATATGATTAGTGATCAAAGTGTTGTATTCTTCGACCATCACATGCCACAGAGGGTCCTTGGATGCTGTGGTGTAACATGAAGGTTCATATTCAGGAAGTGAAGTGGTTGTCATAGCATACTCAGGATTCGGTTTAGTAATCTCTGACTTAGCATGTGTGACATTTGTTAGGCATGAAGAAATAAGATTGGAATTTGTGGCAGGAGAGGATGTTGATGTTGAGTTTGTGGAAGTAAGGAAGAATGGGTGGTTGTGCATGGAATTTGACGTGTCAACATGTGTTGGGGATTGGGAGTGGACATTTGTTGGAGAAGATGGGGCATTTTTTGGTGGTAGAGAGAAGCAAGGAATGAAAACTAGGGGTGGCCCAAGGATAGATGGTTGGGTGGATGGCTCTGGAGAATTGGATGTTGTTATGGAAAAAGGAAAGTCCATCTCATTAAAAACCACATTACGAGAGATATAAACTCTATTTGATTGTAGATGCAAACACTTATAACCCTTGTATTTACTACTATAGCCGAGAAAAAAACCCTTGGTCAAACGAAATTGGAGCTTGTGATGATTGTAGGGACGCAAGTGTGGGAAGCATGTATAACTAAAAATTCAAAGAAACTTGTAATCAGGTTGAGTATTAAAAAGCTTTTCCCATGGTGATAGATAATTAAGCACTTTGGTAGGTAACATGTTGATGAGAAAAGTTGCCGTCTCAAAGGCTTCAAGCCAATAAATCGAAGGAACTGAGGCCCTAGCAAGTAGTGTAAGACCCGTTTCAATAATGTGATGATGTTTGCATTCCGATAGACCATTTTGTTTGTGAGTATGGGGACACAATGTTGGACCCCAAACTTTTGGTAGAAATTAGAAATATTAAATGGAATTAAATGAGTGTCTTTGTATAGGTATTATGTTATAGATGTTATTGTGCTTAAAGGAGATTGATGAGAAATGAAGTGATTGGTTTTGATGACTTTGAAATTCGAGTAGAGTTGTATGAGTTATGAAAGTCAAAATGAACTAGTTGATTGAAATGGAAGTTGAAAAGCAAGAAATAATTAGTGAAAGTGTTATATTTTGAAGAAAATAGAAAGTTTGATTTGAAAGTTGACTTTTTGATTTAGGCAGAATTTGAGGAAATGATCTTCATGAAATTGTAGCTTATGTTGAGAGCTTTTCGTAGCCATAAAGTATGCTATTTTTCGATATCGGGATTGAAAGTTATGATCTTTGAAAGTTAAGTGTATTTTGCTTTGGTTTTGGAAAATGCTCTAAGTGTAGGATTGTATATGTTGTGTTTTGAGGCGATTTACGCACTGTTTTGGTTTGAATTGGAGTAAATGGTCTACATGAAATTTATAGAGAATTTGAATAGCTTTAAAATGATGTATAGTATGCAATTTTTCGATATCGGGGCAAGAAGTTATGATAATGTGAAATTTGGATATTGCTTAGGTGATTGTTATCAGGGTAGAAACTTTGATTGGAACATTGACTTAGATAGAGGTTGAAGTTGTTTTGGAGTTCTTCATGAATATTGTAGAGCTTGTTTTTATCTTTCCATTGATATAAAGCACGAAAATATTGGACAAGGGAGTATAAAGTTATGATTGTTAGAAGTTTTGATGCTGTTTAGTGTGAAGTTGATCGACCAGTCACTTTATGTGGAGTTTCTGACCCATTTAGAGGTCGATCTGATGTTTAAGGCTTTAATGAAAGTTGTAGAGGGTTCTTTTACCTTTCTATAGACACTAAGTTTGTCAAATTTGGAGTTCTGGATCAAAAGTTATGATGTTTACAAGTGTTGGTACTGTTGAGGAGTTTATCGATCGGTCACATTGTAGCAAACTTTTGACCCCTTTATTGACCGAGTTTGCCTTTGAGTCCTTCTTGAAAATGGTAGATCTCTCTTTTATCTTTCCAATGAAACAAACCGCGCCTGATTTAGAGTTCGAAGTCAAAAGATATGAAGGTTTAAAGTTTGGAGGTCGGATCGCATAGGAGATCGCTCGCCTGCTCGCGTCCACGCCAGCGAGCTCCCACTCGCCAGCCCGCGCGGACGAGCTTCCGCGGGCTGCAGGCGGGCTCCCGCCCACAGCCTGCGCGGACGGGCTCTTGCGTCTGCCACGCGACCTTTGGAGTCGACTAGCTGCCGACCGACCTCTCTTTCTTGTTTTGGCCATAACTTCTTCGTCCGACATCTGATTGACCTGATTTTTGAAGCGTTGGATTCCTAAGACATTTTTCTATCTTTCCATACTATATTTATTGGTTTTAGCATTAAATGGGAAAAGATCGACCTGATCTAAGTGAGCTGACCTATGGAAAAGGTCCTTACATCGTTCAATATTTTGGAGATATTTCGATCGGTAGAGCTCCGATCGATCTGATTCTTTTTGCAAATTAAAATAGAGACTAGGGGCTACAACTGTTATGAAGGAGCCGAGCTATAATTTAGCCTCTAATAATTCCAAATGCAGATCGGAAGTTTAGTGTAGTGTTCAGTCCTGGTGTTGTAGTGACTGAACAGTGTTCAGTATTTTGGATATATCTCGATCACTAGAGCTCAGATTGAGTTGATTCTTGTTGCTAATTAAATTATAGACATGGGGCTTGAAATGTTATGAAGGAGCCGAGCTATAATTTAGCCTCTAAGACTTTAAAATTCGGGTCGGAAGTTAGGTGTAGTGTTCAAACCTCTGTCCGAAGAACAAACTTGATATTTTGGAGATATCTTGATTATAGAGCTCCAAACGTTCGATTCTTGAATCGATGGATTCAGAAGACATAGAGGACATTTCCTAAAGTTTTTAAGGCAAAAGGAAGGGGCAATTTTGGAAGTTTACTTAAAGAGTTAAGTTTTAAGCTTATGAGTAAGGGCAAATGGGTCAATTTTAAGTCATTTAATGACATGGTACTATAAAAGCAAGTGGGCTGTCATTTTAAGAGGCAACCCACGACACTTAAGAGAAAAGAAGGAAAGAAATAAGAAGAGAAAGGAGAAGAGAGAAGCATTCGGTGGTGGAGAAGGAGAAAGAAAAGGGAAGAAAGCTAGGGCTCGATTTCTCTACCACTTGAAGAGAGATTTTAAACGTTGTTTCAAGAGAGAAAAGGTAGAGAATTAAGAGAGCTCCTTCATGAACTAAGAAAATCTGAAATTTGAGAAGATGAAGGTAAGAGTCGATTTTCGATCTTTGATCTTTTAGAGAGTTTTTGGATTAGATACCTTAGAATTGGTATGGGTTTGTGAATTCTAAAGTCAATTATGGAGATTGCATGTTTTAATGGGATCAATTTTGGATAATTGGAAATTAGGGTTTATGCCTAATTTTGTAATTGGGGTTTTTGGAAATTATTGGTTTAGAATCATGGGAAATATTATGGATTGGTGAAATATGATATCAATTTTGAAGATGTTGTGATTTATGATATTGAATTTGGGTGAATTGGTTTAGGCCAATTTTGGAATTTGGAGATTTTAGAAATTGTTGCTTTAGATAGCTTGGGAAAATGATGAGTATGGGTTTCCTATAGTTAATTTTGAGGATTATGCTAATTATGATGTTAAATTTGGATGATTATGGTTTAGGGAAATTTCAATTGGAAAAAGAAAGAAGCAAGGGTCAAATTGAAGCATTGGACAAGTTTCAAGCAGGAAATCGAGGTGGGTACTTGTTTATAATAGAATTTATAAGCTACTACTGCTTTCCTTAAACAAAAAGATTCAATTGCATCATAAATGTTGCATCATTGTATGAATGATTTGAAAAATCATTATTGATTCAATACATGAACTTTTGATGAATTGCAAAATACATTGTGTTATGCCTCGAAAGATTTCATGGCATTTTGTGTATTCGGAAAAGAGCATTCGATAAAATGATTTAAGCATGATTATGTGATTGTGATTGGGGGAGAGAAAACCTATTTCGTTAGGTCACGTGCACGTTGACCCCCTTAGCCTTCTCCCGGCCGCCTGCTTGAGACTTACGAGATCCAAAAAAAGGACTCGTCGTGTTTATGGTAAACTTCGGTTTCCGTCATATTTATAGAACTCTCGAGCCAATTGTGTGCTTTGCATATGTGATTTGCCATTGCATTTATGAATTGTCAAGTTGATGCATTCATGTTTTGCAACCTATGGGTTTATGACTGAAAGCCTAAAAATCATACGTTTTGCAATTGTGATTTGACTACAGCAAGAGCGGCACTTTTAGAAAATGTGCTTTACAGATTTCAAAGAAATGTTTTCTAAGACCAAAAAAGAAAAAGAATTTCAAAGATTTTGCTTATATATTTGTTATAAACTGTTACCCACGGGCTGTAAAGCTCAACCCCTTCATTCCCATCCACAGGTGATGAGAAGAAGATCGGGTGAAAGAAAATGAAGATTTCTGTTTGCATGTGTTTATATTGTGTCATTGTTAAGTTAGATGGTTGCTGAGAATTCTAGAATCGTTGTGTATTGTGTACTTTGGTTTAGGGTTATGGGTAATGTATAAGGCTTGAAAATGCCACTGTGATTTGTATAAAGCTTTGATTTATGAAATGGTGTATAAATCGTAATTGAATTATGAGGGTTGGATGAGGCTACTGAGTTATGGTATTGCACATGGATATGTTATATAACTTTTGTATGTTCAACTGAGATATAAGCATGATTTGTATATGGAAAAATGAAAATGAACGGGTATTGGACATTGGATAGTGAGATTATATGTGAACGTATTTGGATTGGGGATATTGGAATGAGACAAGAGAGAAAAGAAAAGAAAAAAATTTATACCAAATTTTGGACAGTTTAAGTCTAAGGTTTTCTAAGATATTTATGCGGACGTCGAAATTTGTGTTTCAATTCGATTGGATCGTTTATTTGGTTGTCTTCGAGCCAATTCGATTTGACTTTTTTTGGATGCTTTGCTTCCAAGTTCGCTTTTGATTCGTTAATGATTTGTTTTGCTTTGTGATCAATCGTTTTATTCATTCTGCCTCTTTGTGATTCGTTTCGTTTTGGTTTCCATTTTCAGGTTGAGACGCTGGTCTCTGGGATCGGGTCCCAACAGTTGTGGTATCAAAGCAAGAGTGATAGTGTTAAGTTTAAGTAGTTGGGTTTCGGTCCCAACACACAAAATACGATGAGTAATGCCACAGGATGCAAACACAAAGGATATAGGTTTATATTCAATACCGCCATCAATTTGGAGACATTTAATGCAACAACCAAAATAAGTCTCAACTATATTCTTGAACATAAGAAAAACTGAAGTAACTTCACTTAGAATGCAAAGGAAAAATCCAGGTAAACTGACTAAAACCATCAACAAAATTTAAATAGTATTTAGCACCAGAAACAGAAGAAAAAGGAGTAGGTCCCCAAATGATCGAATACACCATTTCTAAAGGCTGATCATAGGTGGTACTACTAGGAAGAAAAAAAGTGCATGACTCTTCCCAAGTTGACACGAGTCATAGAAATCAGAAGTGCAGCTAGCCACTGGTAATGCAAACTTTGTAATAATACGCTGAGTGATGGCAGAAGACGGATGCCCAAGACGCTGGTGCCAAACAGAAGTAGAAATACATTCACCAATAAATGATACAGAGTGAAAATTTTTATGTGACATAGACTGCTATAGTTAGAGTTGATATAAACCATTTTTAAGTGCTCCCTAAAGAATTACATGACCCTGCGGTTTTTCCTGAGCATAGAAACCAAAAGAATTAAAAAGAAAAGTGCTATTGAAATCTTTGCAAAATAAGAGACGGACAATAAATTCTTCGTAATGGATGGAATATGTAATACATTATGAAGATAAATGCCACCATTCTATGAAGGTAAGAAAGAAGAACTAATATGATAAATGGCTGATCCTGAACCATTGCCAACAACCACTGTGTCAGAGCCAAGATAATATGAATGCACAATAAGGTTGTTGAAGTCTGCAGTTAAGTGATTGGTAGCACTAGAATCATGATACCAGTTTGGATCCAAGGAAGTAGAAATAGAAGTGGCATAAGATGAGTGCTGCGAAGAGGGGCTATAATATGTAGTATCAAACCGATGCCATTAAGTAAGGACGGTGTGACCCTAATATCCACAAAGTTGGCATTGCACAAGAGGATAGTGTGATGATAGTGTGATATAGAAGATTGATTAGATTGGAAACAACCACGTCTGCTACCACGACCTTAGTCATTAACAACACCTCAGTTTCCTCTGGTTTGGCGACTAGAAGTAACATAGGCATGATCAACTGAAGAATCCACTTGTTTGACAACATTAGCGGCAAGAGAAACATCTTCAATTGGGCATTGTTGGCGCTGAAGGTGACACTCATAATTAAGTAACATGCTTTGGAGTTAAGAAGATGTAATTTCATCTAATTTGGTATAAAAGAAGACCACAAACAAATCATACACAACCCTAAGACCATTGAGACTATGGTCAATAATATCTGCATCATGAATAGAAAAACCCACAGCTGCAAGAGAATCAATAAGACTTTTTATATGTTTAAGATAATCTTCCATAGACAAAAATCCTTTGGTGAGATTGGCAAGTTCAGTTTTAAGATCATAGACATGTGACCTAGAGGCAGATGGATAAAGTTGCTATAACGTAGTCCAAATGGAAGCAGATGTGTCGTAGCTAATAACCTGTGCAAGTACACTTTCAATTAGAGAAGAAAGAATCCAGCCAAGAATGAGTTGATCTTGTTTATGTCTTGCAAGATATTCAGGATTAAGTGCTGCAATAAAGTCATAAGTAGCAATAAATTTATCAACATAACCAACAAGTCTGAGTCCACAAAGAGTAGAAAGAAACTGGGCATGTTAAAAAAGATAATTAGAGCCATCAAGTCTTCCAGATGTTGTTGAAGATATTTTTTGATTGGAAAATTGAAGACAGAGATGATGGGGACAGTGTAGAAGAAGAAGAAGAAGAAGAAGAAGAAGAAGAAGAAGAAGAAGAAGAAGAAGAAGAAGAATCAGTGTCCATGAAAGAAGAAGACGTGAGTTAAAAAGGTGGCTCTGATACCATAAAAGATAGAAATCTTAATTGAAGGTGTAAAACTTTCTCATCCAGTTCAGTAGATGTCATTAGTATATATACAGTTACAATAGCAATGAGGTTAGTATATACAGAGATATTATGGGGATGCTAATTATCTTTACTAACGAAGTTGAGTTTACAAGAACTCATTGTTACAACTGAACCACATATGTTGGTGGTAGGGTAGACTTCGACCTTATCTCCAATAGTGCCAAGGTATAGATCCTTGTTTTAGGCAATATGACCTATTCTTGGTTGCCAAAGCCCTGTTGATGATGCCTGTAGAAGCATTTCAAGCATCATTAGCATGAACTTATAGTAACTACCAAGTCATAGATAGGTGAACAACCAAAGATGAACCTCGTAACACCTTTGTACATGGAGGCTCCCCTAAAAAACCCGCTACTCTTCCTATCGATCTTTTTTGCAGACATGATTATGCAATGTAACTGAAGGAGAATTTTGAACAAATCTTATGTCATTTTATACCTCTTTAGGGATGTAATAAATTCTTTCTTGGACACATGCTTCATCTCGTCCAATTCCTTAGTATAATAAAAAGTCCGATTAAGATAATAACCTCACTTAGTAAGTGAACAATCAAGTAAAAGCCAAAGTACCAATAGTATATTATTGGGAAGTTGGTTGTTTGCAACATCCCACTACCATAAGGTAAATACCCGAACACTCGAAGGACATTCAAGTACATTCTTTATGATAATGGTATGTTGGAGCAAAACATATCCGACTTACACATGGCAATCCAACCTACACATGGCATCATCTAACACATTCAAAGTCACTAAATTTTTAAAACCATTCAAATCCATTCATTCATAAAGCTTACACTGATACCACCAACGACTATTTATAAAGCTTATACAAATTCTAGCAAAACAACAAAAATAAAGCTAGAGCACTTCTAGTGTCAGCTGACAGACCTCTGAGCCATATCTCTATCTAAAAGATTCCTTAAGTCCTGACTATGGAACTAGGTCTCCCGACTCATACCTGAAAAGTCACATTGCAATTTTGATGAGTTTTGCAAACTCCATGAGTGAACCATCATTGATGAATTCATCGGATCATAAGCACACATCACATATTACACAAACATTCATAAACAGATACATATATGATTCAAAACTCACACAATAGGGTATAACATTCAATCATTTCCAAATAGATCATATATATAAACAACTACATATGCATATGAGACTCACATTCGTTCTTATTGTTGTGACAGAATGCCTATCACATACTTATACAAATGCTGGCCCATAGGGCTCAGTCAGAACAGAATCATGGAACATAGCTCTACGTGCACACACATATATCACGGAGCAAAGCTCTACATAGAAGCGCTTCATACGGGCAATTCAAGTTACAACGCCTTTATCTGAGCATGCATTTTATGAAATGCATCAATCTGAATATGGCATGTATCACAATCACATACTCAACAAAACTCATAATCATCGGACCTAAATCCGGCATTCAACTTTCGTTGAGAATTCACATAACATTCAGAATTCCATAGCAACAAGGTCACAATCAAGGCACTTCTAATATATTCCCAAATATTGATCTCCTCGGACAATTAAAGTCCAGAATTCATAATCAAATCGCAAGCATTATAAAAATATTGGAAGCTTAAACAAATCAAATTAAATCAATCCTAGGAATCATCTAGGTTGACTCACAGTACGCTCCAATAAGCTATTTCCTGGATGGTCCGACAATATCCAATTGGCGTCCGATATGATCCTCTAAAATAGGCAAAACACATTCACAATATCACACTTTGCATGATTGCAAAAATGTTCTATTATGCACATCAATATAGAGGATGTATGCACAATGCAGATTCAATGACAATTCCAGGGTACAATAATGCGATCCTTATCAAAAATCATTTAGGAAACAAAGACCTCATTAGTACCATGTATATTTACAATTGAATTGGACCCGACAATGTCAAACAATTTCATAGCTTCATTGACCACTTCGGATTTTTCTTATAAAACATATTCGGGTCAACTTTCCATACTAAATTAGATAAGGTAAATGACCAAATTAGACAAAACTTCCCTTTGTAAAGTTGTTCTCCCATTTCTTAGCTTTCTAAAGACACCAAAATAATTTAATTTGAATCAGTATACCAAGAGATATCCTCAAAATATTCTATACGGTTCATAAGTTCCAGCAGAATTCATACCTCAACTTCCAACCAAAACTTTAAACTCTTAGAGACAGAATTAAAACTCCATGTCTTCATAAAAGTTGTAGCCCTATGTCTCTAATTTAAAGAAAATCAAAAATAAACCAATTTATATCAGTATAGAGAAAGTTATGGTCAAAATACAAAATCATGTTCGAGTAGTCGAAGGAGGGGTTGCTCGTCGCGACGAGGACAAAAAGTGACGTCGCGACGAACAACCCAGAATTCAGTTTTTCTCGGGATTTTTGCAACGTTCGCCGCGATGAGCTCAAGGGGGGGTCTCATACGTCACGGCGTGCAATTAAGAATGAGCCGCGGCAAGGATAAAAATGGATGTCGCGATGAATAAACAAAATAAGCTACACGTCGCAACATCTGGTTCTGAAACTCGTCTTCCCTGATTTCTTTTTCCAGTTTTTTCACTTCTATACCCAAAATAATCTCTAAAACTTCACTCCAATTAACTCCTAACCCAGTTCGAATCATTTACATAAGATCAAATTCAAGATTCATTTAAAACATCAAAATCTGACCATCACAGATGCAGCTTCACTTCTACTGATAAACAACGGACACAATGCATGCATGTACCATTTTGACTTTCTCCAAAACCCGAAAAGATTATATACATCTTCCAAACTAGAGTCCATTCCATACCATTTAAAACAATTCTTATCTCTCAAATTAATCATCTAATCTATTTAATAACGAAACCAAACTCCCCAAGTCCATGCGTGCATGTATATTCCTACACCATAAAGTGTCATCATGATACTTACTTGTTTCAGCTTTTATGTCCAGCCAAGAAATCGAATCCGAAGTACAAATACCATACCAGCTTGTTCGGTGATGAAGAACAGCGAAGAACACACATTACAGAGACACATTCCTAACTCAAAACATAATGCTACGTGTATTCTTGAATGCCTTACACGTATCTTCTCTAACATAAGCCATTTGTCACACAATAATTAGTCCATGTGTCACAATAGGATTGGTCCAAAAATAAATATTTTTCTAAAATTCACCAAAAATTCCAAAATGTCTTAAATAATACCAAAATTACCAAAAAACATTTTAATCATAATTAACAATTCAATTGTACCCTAAAATGTCAAGGAATGCATGTACAATCATATAAATGTGCAAAAATGTGCATGTTACAAATAAAAATGCATGATGTACAATTTCCTAATTTCTCATAAATTCTCATAATTCACAATTCTAGCCCTAACATGGATAACGGGATGTTACAACTCTCCCCTCCTAACAAAAATTTCGTCCTCGAAATTCTTACCTAAATGATCAAATAGGTAGGGGTACTGATTCCTCATGTGCTCCTCCGTTTCCCATGTGGTTTCTTCACTCGAATGATTCTTCCAAAGGACTTTCACCATCAGGATCACTCGGTTCCTCAATTGCTTATTCTGATAGCCAATTATCTTCACAGGTTCCTCAACATAACTTAGATTACTGGAGACTTCAATCTCCTGAGTCGGTATTACATGAGTTGGATCCGACCGATATCGCCTAAGTATACTCACATGGAACATATTATGAATCTGAGCAATTTTCGAAGGTAAGGCTAACCTATAAGCTAATGGTCCAATTCTCTCAATGATCTCAAATGGGCCAATATACCTTGGACTTAACTTACCCTTCTTGCCAAATCTCAAGACACCTCGCTAAGGTGATACTCTCAGAAATACTTTGTCACCAACCTGATACTCCATATCTTGCCTATGTTGATCCACATAGCTTTTCTGTCTATCTTGTGCCATTTTAATTCTGCTACGGATCAATTTCACCTTATCAACTGTATCTTGAATCAATTCTGGGCCCTCGATAATTCGTAGACCCTCTTCATCCCAATATATAGGAGAACGACACTTTCTGCCATACAACGCCTCATATGGAGTCATACCAATACTGCTGTGATACTGATTATTATAGGCGAATTCAATCAAAGTTATATACTTATCACATGCTCCCTGAAACTCCAAAACACAAGTTCTGAGCATATCCTCGACAGTCTTGATCGTTCTCTCTCTCTAAACATCTGTTTGAGGATGAAAGGTTGTACTGAAATTCAGCTTGGTACCCAAAGCTGTCTGTAGACTACCCCAAAATCTCGAGATAAATCTAGGATCCCTGTCTGATACTATGGACACTGGAACCCCGTGTAATCTCATAACTTCATCCACATATCGTTGTGCCAACTGATCCAATGAATAATTCTCCCTCACTGGTAAGAAATGAGTCGATTTGGTCAGTCTATCCACAATGACCCAAATGACATCATGTTGCCTCAGAGTCCTAGGCAAACCCATAATTAAATCCATCGTGATGCGTTCCCATTTTCACTCCGGAATGGGTAACGAATGCAACTTTCCTACCGGAGCCTGATGCTCAGCCTTGACCTGCTGACAAGTTAAACACTTAGAAACAAATTCTGCCACTTGCTTTTTCATACCAGGCCACCAGTAATGCTATTTCAGCGTGTTATACATCTTGGTAGTACCAGGATGCATAGCATAAGCTGCTAAATGTGCTTCCTCTAAAATCTCTTTCCTCAGATCATCAACATTTGGCACACATAATCTCTATTTTAACCTCAAGGTATCATCTCTCACTTCAAACTCAAAATCGGGGTTCACTTTCAACTTATCGATTAACTTCACTAAATCTGGATCTCTACACTGAGCCTCTTTGATATGCTCAACCAAAACAAGTCTCAACTTCAAAGTAGCTATCAATGTATCATTCTACTCTAAACTCAAATCAACATTCAGTGCCCTCAACTAAACTAGGCTAGGTAACCTCGATACATGTACTTGTGCCACACTTCTATATGATTTCCTACTCAAAGCATCAGCTACAACATTAGCTTTGCCAGGATGATACTCAATCGTGCAATCATAATCTTTCAACAATTCTAACCATCTCCTCTGTCTCATATTTAACTCCTTCTGGCTCAACAGATACTTCGAACTTTTGTGATCAATGAACACCTGAAATGTCTCTCCATTAAGATAATGTCTCTCCATTAAGATAGTGTCTCCTAATTTTTAAAGCAAAAACAACCGCAGCAAGTTTCACATCATGAACTGGATAATTAAATTCATGAGACCTCAACTGTCTCAATGCATATGCTATTACCTTACCATGTTGCATTAGAACACATCCTAGTCCCTGATGTGATGCATTGCTGTATACAACATAACCTCCCGAACCAAACGGAATAGCTAACACTGGTGCCGTAGTCAACCGATACTTAAGCTCCTCAAAACTCCTCTGACAATTGTCACTCCATTTGAACGACACATTCTTTCTCAAAAGTTTTGTCAAAGGGGCCGAAATCAGTGAAAACTCCTCGACAAACCTCCTGTAATACCCGACTAATCTAAGAAAACTCCGGATCTCAGACACATTCTTCGGAGCCTCCCACTTCATTACTGCTTCAATTTTTTTTGGTCCACCTGAATGCCTTGTCCAGACACTATGTGACCCAAAAAAATTACTTGATCAAGCCAAAATTCACACTTAGTGAACTTGAAATATAACTGTTTCTCCCTCATCAACTGAAGAACCATTCTCAGATGTGCCATATGATCTTCTCTACACTTTGAGTACACTAAAATGTCATCAATAAAGACAATTACGAACTGATCTAGATAAGGTTGGAATACCTAATTCATCCAAGCCATAAATGCTGCTGGAGCATTAGTCAAACCAAATGGCATCACCAAAAAATCGAAGTGCCCATATCTGGTTCTAAATGCACTATTGGGAACGTCCGCCTCAGCTATCTTTAGCTGGTAATATCCTGATCTCAAATCTAACTTTGTGAACACCTAAGCTCCTTGTAACTGATCAAACAACTCGGCATTGAATATTTATTCTTAACTGTTATCCGATTCAACTGCCGGTAATCAATGCACAATCTCAGAGTTCCATCCTTCTTCTTCACAAATAAAACCGGAGCTCCCCAAGGTGACACACTAGGCCTGATAAACCCCTTATCTAACAATTCTGTAATCGAAGTTTTCAATTCCTTCAGTTCAACAGGTGCCATCCTATATGGAGGAATTGATATAGGAGCGGTACCTGGAATTATGTCAATAGTGAACTCCGTCTCCCTATCTGGGGGTAATCCCGGTAGTTCAGCCGGAAACACATCCGAAAATTCTCTGACAACTAGAATATCCCGTATAGTTTACTCAGTTCGAGTGTCAACCACGTGGGCCAGATAAGCCTCGCATCCACCTCGGATCAATCTCAAAGCACTCAGAAATGAAATTAGTCGGGCTGGCACTACCTGACTAACTTCTCGAAACACTACTCTCGGCTGATTGGGAGATTCAAGCACTACCTTTTTAGTATAACAATTCATCATTGCCCTATGATCAGTGAGCCAGTCCATGCCTAAGATGAGGTCTATCTCTCTCAACTGCAATATGATCAAATCAGCTTCTAATTCTGCCTGATCAATCCGAATTATACACCTCTTACATACCTCACCGATCACTATTGTGCTACAGACTGGAGTGCTCACTACTAACCCACATTTCAGTATCTCTCGCTCACAATGCAATTCTGATGCCAGATGCGGGGTGATGAATGAATGGGTAGATCCTGGATCTACCAATGCATAAGCTTTAAAATTAAAAACATGCAACACACCTGCTACCATATCTGGGGAGTCTTGTGCCTCCTGTCTGGTGATGGCAAAGACCACGCACGAAGTTTGCGGTGATTGCTCCACACCTCGCCCCGACTTTGGGCCCTCGCCGACCGAGACCCGACCTCTGCCTCTTTGTACAAATCTGCTAGCTCTGCTCTGCCGAACTGAGACCTCAGTCATAGTTCATCCTCTAGCTCCAGACTGTGATTCCAACAACTCAGGGCAATCCCTAATCTGATGCTCATAAGAGCCACATCGAAGACATGCTCCTGATATCCTCCAGCACTCACCCCCATGTCTTTTACCACAATGCTCACATTCAAGAAATTGTTGCGACTGACTGGCCGGCATCTGTCCTCTGTCTCCTCCAGACTGAACAAATCTACTTCTTCCATGGAATCTAGATTGTCTCGATCTAGACTAGAATCGAGACGATCTGTTATGGCACTTTCTGAAGCTTCTGCCAGAATCAGCGTGAGATTCATTCTGCCTCTTTCCTCTATCCTCCTGCCTATGCTCTCTCTAACCATCCTTCAATAATTGCTCTATTCTGATCGAGGCCGCTCGGAGTTCTGTAAAACTGCTCAAGTTCGAGATGGCAAGCCTCGTTCTGATTTCCATATTCAGACCATCCTCAAACCGCCTACATTTATCTTGCTCAGTCGGAATCAGTGCGATCGCATACCCCATTAACTCATTGAACTTTATCTCATAGTCTGCGACTGAGAGTTTGCCTTGCTTCAAATCTAAGAATTCCTTCATTTTTCGATCCATGTAAATCTTTGGCATGTAATTTTCTCGAAATGCTATCAGAAAATCCTCCTAGGTCAAGCCACAAGGTCTGGTGGAACTACCCGACATGGTCTTCCACCACTGGTATGCGGGACCTTACAGTAGTGAGACTGCATAATCAAATTTCTCCTCTGCTTCACAGTTCATCTGATCGAACACTCTTTCAATTCTCTGAAGCCACCCTTTTGCTTCAGCTGGATCTGTACTTCCGTAGAAGTCCTCAGTCCCTTGCTTTCTCAACTTATCATATCTCCTTTCCCACCTCACGGGAATTCTCAGAGGCATTTCAGAAAATTCAGGTACATGAGACCCTATATTGGCTCCTATAGACTCCATGTTAGCTGACTCACCAATTTGATCGCCTATGGAAGATGACCTATAACAAACAAAAGCTGCAATTACTATTTGAATCCTCCACTACGAATCATATTACTTCCCTAAGGATGCCCAACCTGGCTCTGATACCAAAAATGCAACATCCCACTACCATAAGGCAAATACCCGAACACCCGAAGGACATTCAAGTACATTCCTTATGATAATGGTATGTTGGAGCAAAACATATCCGACTTACACATGGCAATCCAACCTACACATGGCATCATCTAACACACTCAAAGTCACTAAATTTTTAAAACCATTCAAATCCATTCATTCATAAAGCTTACACTGATACCACCAATGACTATTTATAAAGCTTATACAAATTCCAACAAAACAATAAAAATAAAGCTAGTGCACTTCTGGTGTCAACTGACAGACCTCTGAGCCATATCTCTATCCAAAAGATTCCTTAAGTCCTGACTAAGGAACTAGGTCTCCAGACTCGTACCTGAAAAGCCACATTGCAATTTTGATGAGTTTTGCAAACTCCATGAGTGAACCATCATTGATGAATTCACCGGATCATAAGCAAACATCACATATTTCACAAACATTCATAAACAGATACATATATGATTCAAAACTCACACAATAGGGTACAACATTCAATCATTTCCAAACAGATCATATATATAAACAACTACATACGCATATGTGACTCACATTTGTTAAGTCAAAATGACTTTACTTAGATATAATTTTAATGTATAACAAAGAGAAAAATAAAAGAAAAACAAAAGCAGACGAAGCAATACAGACGAAGCAAAAGAAGAAAAATAGACGCAGACGCAGACGAAAAAAAGAAAAACAGATGCAGACGCAAAAGAGAAATACAGACGCAGACGCAGACTCAAAAGAGAAAAATAGACGTAGACGCTAAGAAAAGCAGACGCAGACGCAAAAGAGAAGTACAGATGCAGACGAAGACGCAAAAGAAAAAAACAGACGCAGACGCAGACACAAAATAAAAAAACAGACGAAGACGTGAATTAAAAAACAGACGCAGAAGAAGAATTGAAAAGCAGACGCAAGAGTCAGTTCGGGTTAGTTACAGAACTCAACTGATTAACCGTTTCTTTTAAAGATTCAAGAACCAAGAATCCAGAAACAAGAATCAAGGAGCAGTTAGAGACGAAGGCTATAAATACAAGTCGAAGTCAAAGATTGCAAAGTTAGATGAAAAATTAGTTGAATTACATTTACGCGATCGTAAAAAGCATACTGTACAAATTATCCGAGAGCTATTTTTACTGTAACAAGTTTCAAACACTTTTCTGTGAGGAAGTAGTACAGATAGCCTGCAAAGGCTAAGTGTGAAAGAATACTGATTGTAGAGACCCGAAGAGGCTCGTAAAGAATACTTGTAAAAGTTGAAGAGATAGTGAAATCTCATAAAGAACTATGAGGACTGGACGTAACCCACGGTTTGGGGTGAACCAGGATAAATCGCTGTGTCAACTAATCTTACTCTATCTTTCTTTTAGATTCAAGTTTTATCATTACTTAGTTAGTAAACAAAGTTTTCAAAGTTTTGATTAATTAGAATCTATTGGAAGTTCTGTAAAAGAATTTTATTTCTAACAAACATTTTTTGAAAGAATTTTTGAAAAAGGGGAATACACAATTCAACCCCCTTTCTCGTGCATTCTCATATCGTTTTATAAGCTTTGTATTAACATGTGATTCACTTCAATTGGTATCAGAGCCTGGTATCCAAGGATCACTATAGCAAAGTGTGGATCAAAGATAATGGCGGAATCACATATATACATCGCAGAAGGAGCCTCAGTCACTAGACCTCCAGCATTCAACGGAGAAGATTATCATTATTAGAAAGATAGGATGCGGCTATTCATAGAATCTACTCATATCGACCTTTGGGACGTGATAGAGAATGGACTTTATACACTAGTAGATGAAGATGGGAATTCTATTCCACGAATCAGATTGACGACGGACCAAAAGGTGAGGATACAACTAAACTCAAAAGCGAAGTTCTTCTTGACCTGTGCCCTAAGCAGGAGCGAGTATGACAAAGTCCACGGATGCGACACTGCGAAGGATATGTGGGACACATTGTCCACTACTGACGAAGGCACCAGCCAAGTTAAAGAATCCAAGATAAGCATTCTTGTGCACCAGTACAAGCTTTTAAGGATGAAAGATGAAGAATCTATTGATCAAATGTTTGGAAGATTTCAAACAATTGTCAATGGATTGAAAGCTCTTGGAAGAATGTACAACAATCAAGATCATGTTCAAAAGATCTTAAGAAGTCTTCCGAAGAGGTGGAGACCTAAAGTTACTGCGGTGCAGGAAGCCAAAGATTTGACCGTGCTAAAGCTTGACGAGTTGCTTGGATCCTTGAAGATTCATAAAGTTGAACTCGATGTTGAAGACAAGCCCAAACGGGACAAGTCGATAGCACTGAAGGCTCGAAAAAAGAATCACAAGACTCAAAGAAGGAGGAAGTCATCAAAAGCGTTAAAGATTGAAGAATCAAAGAATGACGACTCTAGCCAATCAGAACAAGAGTCAAGTGATGAAGATGACGAATTATCTTTCATCTCTAGAAAGATAAGATGCATGTGGAAGAAGAAGTCCAAAGCAAATCAGACTTTCAAGAAAAATGGAAAAGATGAGGCTAAACCAGAGAAGTCATCTGTCATTTGCTACGAGTGCAATCAGCCTGGACACTACAAGTCTGAATGTCCTACTCTAAAGAAGAAACCAAAGAAGAGTAGAGAAGGTAAGAAAAGCATGATGGCAATGTGGGAGGACCTAGATTCATCAGAGTCAGATACAGGTTCCGAGTCGTCTGAACATGCAAACATCTACCTGGTAGTCGAGGATGAAAGTGATGAGGAGGTACAATCTGATTACGATAACTTGCACGATGCCTACTCAGAATTGTTAAAAGATTCTCATGCTATTATGAAACAGTACAAACTGTTAAAGAAAAAGTATGTAGAAAATATTAGACATACGGAAGTAATAGAGAGAGAAAATATCTGTCTAAAGAAGCAATTAGAGGAGAAAAAGAAAGTCGTACACAGATCAGAAGAGATCAATCAACTGAAACTAAGAATTAAGAATCTGTCAGCTGATTTAGCTACTTTCACCGAGAGCACAAAGAAAATGAATGAGATGCTTGGAAAATGTAGACATTCGAGTGATAAAACCGGATTAGGGTTTATAGGCAATATGTCTTATCCTCATAAGAACCCTTTCTCTCAAAAGAGAAACTATAATAAATCTAGTATTAATCAACGTTCTAGTAATATGCATCAAAGAACTCATCATGTGCATACTACTAACCAGAAAGGACCCAAGAAAATATGGGTACCAAAAAATCAAATAGTTTCTCCTGCAGATATCCTTCCTTGGAAGATGTGGCAAGCACCATTGGTATTTAGACAGTGGATGCTCGCGACATATGACGAGAAGAAGGTCTATGTTCCTAAACCTTCAGTATAAGAAGGGAGGATCGGTAACTTTCGAAGACAACCAGCAGGGCAAGATTATTGGAATCGGTGTGCATGCATAAATAATTTACTGCTTGTTGATGGTCTAAAATATAATTTGATCAGCGTCAGTCAATTGTGTGATTCTGGTTTCACGGTCACATTCAATCAAAATCTTTGTGAAGTCAGAAACAAACATGGGTCTATACTTTTCTTTGCCAAGAGAAGAAAAAATCTTTACAAAATTGATTTAGAAGATTTTCAAAGTCAAAATGTTTCATGTTTTCTATCTTCCGAAGAAGAAAGACTAGTCTGGCATAAAAAGCTAGGTCATGTCTTTTTTAAACACATTTCAAAGTTGGCAAAACATAATTTGGTAAGAGGATTACCAAAAATAAGTTTTGATAAAGAGTTTTTCTGTGAAAATTGTTTGAAAGGAAAACAAGTTAAAACTTCATTTTCTTCTAAAAATTTTGTAACATCATCTAGATCTTTAGAGTTGTTACATATGGATTTATTTGGTCCAACAAGGACAATAAGTCTTGACGGAAAGAAATATGGACTTCTTATTGTTGATGACTTTACTCGATTTTGTTGGATATTGTTTTTATCACACAAAGATGAATCTTTTAAGTGTTTTAGGACCTTATCCAGAAAGTTACAGAATGAAAAAGGAATGTCTATAGCTAGTATCAGGAGTGACCATGGTGGAGAGTTTGAGAATGAGAAGTTTAGATTATTTTGTGAGGAGAATGGATTTTTCATAATTTCTCTGCCCCCAGGACTCCACAACATAATGGAGTTGTTGAAAGGAAGAACAGGACGATTCAAGAAATAGCTAGGACTATGCTTTGTGAGATGAATCTTCCTAAGTACTTCTGGGCAGAAGCTGTGAATACAACATGCTATATTCAGAATAGAATTCTGTTGCGACCCATGATGAAGAAGACTCCTTATGAGCTATGGAATGGAAGAAGACCAAACATATCTTACTTTCATCCATTTGGGTACAAATGCTCTATTCTGAATACAAAGGAGCTGTTGGATAAATTCGATTCAAAGACCTATCCAGGAATCTTCCTAGGCTACTCATCATCGTCTAAGGCATTCTGGGTGTACAACCTTGTTTCAAAGACAGTTGAGGAGACCATCCATGTCAAGTTTGATGATGGTCCCCAACCCCATAAGGAAGATGACATGGAGAGTGAAGGTCCTTCAAAGAACTTAGATGACACAACAGAAACCCCAACACCAGGTATTCAAGTAGACAAAGTTGAAGATATTCCAGAAACTATTGGACTGAAAAGAGACTGGAAATATAAAAGTTCTCATCCAAAAGAGTTGATTGTCGGAGAGACCTCAGAAGGAGTTAGGACAAGGTCCAGATTCAGAAGAGAAGCTAATGTGGCTTTTATCTCTGAAATAGAGCCTAAGAAGGTTGAGGAAGCTCTTCGAGATGAAGCTTGGGTGTTAGCCATGCAAGAGGAGCTGAATCAATTTACTAGGAATAATGTTTGGTCCTTAGTTCCAAAACCCCCTAAGAAATCCATTATAGGAACCAGATGGGTATTTAAGAATAAGTTAGACGAATCAGGTAGAGTGAGTCGAAATAAGGCTAGACTAGTAGCACAAGGCTATAATCAACAAAAAGGAATAGACTACAATGAGACATATGCTCCAGTAGCAAGACTTGAAGCCATAAGGATATTGCTGGCATATGCGGTCTGTCATAATATAAAGTTGTTTCAGATGGATGTGAAGAGTGCCTTTCTGAATGGTTTTATAGACGAAGAGGTGTATGTTAAGCAACCACCTGGTTTCGAGGATGTTAAGAATCCAGACCATGTCTATAGACTTCATAAAGCCTTATACGGCCTGAAGCAAGCTCCTAGAGCTTGGTACGATCATCTGAGTACTTTTCTCTTAGAGAATGGTTTTAGTAGAGGTCAAGTTGATAAGAAACTTTTTAGGAAGAATTATGAAAATGAATTTATTATAGTACAGATCTATGTTGATGATATTATTTTTGGTGCTACTTCAAAGAAGTTATGCATGAAGTTTGAGAGTCTAATGAAAAATGAATTTGAAATGAGCATGATGGGTGAGTTGAATTTCTTTCTTGGGTTGCAAGTTAAGCAAACCGAAGAGAAAATCTTTATCCATCAACAAAAATATGTGAAAGAATTGTTGAATAAATTTGATATGAAAAATGTGAAGCCAATGCCCACTCCGATGCATCCTTCAAACCTTTTGTCGAAAGATGAAAATGGTAAGAAGGTGGATCAAACCCTGTATAAAGGGATGATCGGTTCTTTACTCTATCTTACAGCAAGTAGACCTGATATTTTGTTCAGTGTATGCTTGTGTGCAAGGTTTCAGGCTGATCCTAGAGAGTCTCATTATATTGCTGTTAAGAGGATTATGAGATATCTAGCAGGTACTACTGATCTTTGGTTAATGTTTGAGAAAGGTAAAGATTTCAGGTTAATCGGATATTGCGACGCGAACTATGCCGGAGATAGAATCGAAAGGAAGAGCACAAGTGGAGGATGTCACTTTCTTGGTTCAAACTTAGTTTCATGGTCAAGCAAGAGACAAAGCTCAATCGCTCTATCAACTGCCGAAGCAGAGTATATGTCTACCGCAAGCTGTTGTTCACAAAAGTTGTGGATCAAATATCAACTTGAAGACTATTCAGTTCAACAAGAGGAGATTCCAATCTATTGTGACAACACCAGTGCAATCAATCTGTCAAAGAATCCAATCCATCATTCGAGAGTGAAACACATCGAAGTCAGACATCACTTCTTAAGAGACTATGTTCAGAGGAAGGTGGTCAAACTACAGTTCATCGAAACAGAGTATCAGTGGGCAGACATCTTCACTAAACCATTGAGTGAAGAACAGTTCCAGAAGATCAGACGCAACCTTAACATGGTAATCTTAAGCGAACAGTCAGGCTAAAGGGACGTCAAAATTAACGGCGTTAGAAACAGTGAGTTACAACTGGTAACTTTGCTAACAAGGAAGTTTTAAAGGGAAACGTTTCACGATCTTTAGAATCTCGACGATTCTAGGGCACGCGTGATAAGACACTTCAAGTAGCCTGAATTTGAGATCATTGCGGTTATTCTCATCTATAGTCGGTTCATCTTGCTTTCCAAATTCTCTCAATCATCCTACCCTAAAAGAAAAGCTTACCATAATCAGTTTTCGATCTGAAACAATGGAGGCAGTTATGATATTCAAAAGGCATGTGGATTTCGAGTCACTAAGGAAGGATAGTATGGACGTAGAACCTGAGATTGAAAGAGCTGGTTGGAGGAATTTCTTCCAGGTACGAGAACCAGTGTACACCAATGAGGTATTTGACTTTTGGCTCAACTTGTAGATAACACTATTGTATCCTCAGTGGACGGTATATCTGTTGTCGTGACAAAGGAGCTGATAAGGATGGTGACCGATTGTCCATCGGTTGGTGAGACTCTGTCAACCAAGGCTAAGTGGATGACAATGGTCAAAATGAAGGAAGAAGATGTTAGCAAACAGTTGTATGGAGTGAATGACCCTTCGGAGAGGAAGACTTCGAGTCTGGTCTCAAAAGCTAGGGTTCTTCATGCGATTTTGTTTAATTGCATCTTACCCAGAGCAGGTTCAAGGCATTTGGTGACCACCTTAGATGAACAATGTTTGTTCTACCTGCTGAATCGCAAGTCTATTGACTTACCCTTCTTAATCTTGCATTATATGATTAAGGGGATGAAGGATACAAACAGCTATCCTTACGGCATGCTTCTTACAAGGATTTTTAAAGAATCCGGAGTCCTTCTACATAAAGGAAATAGAAGGATTGTACCTGTGAAGAGTACTATTGACTCAATCATTATACGGCAAATGGATCTGAGGACAGTGATTAAAGAAGAAGCAGACTCTTCAAGGAGAACTATAACTGAGGGGGATCGATTATTAAAGAATTCTCCAACAACAAGTTCTAGATCCCATGGAAGAGTGAGTATGTCTATGGAAGAAAGGAGAATATTATATGGAAGGCCTTTGATTAAACAGGCATGTCCTAGAGAACAGTATAATCTAACTCGGAAGACAGACGATGGTTCGTCAAAAAGGAAAGGAGAGAATCTTTTGGCTGAAATTACTAAGAAAGGAAGGAGATCACCTAGGTTTCGAACTTTAAGGCAACAAGAAGATAGAAGAGCTAGAGAGCAGGAACAAGTAGAAGCCCCTGGATCCAGCACACGAAAGGTGACAAGATCTCTCGTCTCAATTCTGGAGGAAGAATCAGCCAAACAGAGCAAGGAGACTGAGAAGAAGAGAACGTTGGAGTCTGAGATAGAGAAGTCTCAAGTCAAAAAAACTCCGAGAATAAAGACTAAAGTAGTTAGTCGAAGGAGGAGTTTGTCTACTCCTTTGGAAGTTAATCAAGAGAAGAATAATCCCATTGTTGAACAACCGGAGGAACCAGTGGAGCCTAGCTCTGTTCAAATTTACTCCTCGTCGATAAACAACAAGAGGTCACAATGATTTGAGCTCGGTCAGGTACCATTGAGAAATTGATGAACCTAGTCCGTCGCTCACAACTATTCTGAATTTTAAGAAAGGATAAGTTTGAAGTCGACCGTCAAGTGGTGACAAGGAGGAGTACCGCAATTGCCATCCGCATCAACCAAGAAGGCAAATAAAGGCTGTCTTACAACCTATTCTGATAAATAGTGAGACATGGCATATATTGAATGAAGACGAAAGGAACTTCTATGATACCTTAAGGTATGCTGCTACAAAGCCATACCTTACGAAAATGTCTTCTCGTCCAAACACTATTTATCTAGTCACAGAATAGTCAATAATAAAGGTTGTACCAGACATTCAGCCAAGATATTCTTTGGATTTGAATAAAAAGAAAAAGAAGCTATATCCAGAAGGAATCAGTGATGATTTGTCCACAGATCAAATTAAAGAAGAAGTGCGTCGAATTGATGCAGTATACGCTTCTAAGGAGAATAAAGACGGAGCTAGTTGCAGTTTCACGGATAAGTATGAAGACTGTTCAGTAGGGGGAAGATTAATAACATGGACGTTTATTGAATTCCTTGTTCAGACAGTTTTGCGTATTAGACCTTTATCTAATACTCTGTCTATTGAAGCTGAAGCTATACCCCTGCAAGGAAGACAGTTGCTTATGCTACCTACTCCCTATGACTTGGACATCCCAGAGTCAAATGTATTCATTCATCCACCCACATTTGCAATTAGAGAAGATTACATTCCTTCCTCGGACGCTTATACTACAACAACTACGTTCACTGCTCCCTCAGTAGATATTGATCAATCCTCCTCACCGTTGGACTCATAAACTGAAATCAACAAATTACGCGGAGAAGTCAACGAGATAAAGGAGATAATGAATGATTTGAAGAAGATGATGACAGAACTGTTGAAGAGTCGTCGTCATTAATCATTTTTTATTATAACAAATAGGGGGAGAAGAGAATGAGCAAAGGAGAAGAGAATGAGCATAAAAGAATCTGAAAAGGGTGTGATTGAAGAAGATCAAGAAATGAAAGGAAGAGGAAGAAGAAAAAGAAGATTTCTGAAGATAAGTTTTTTTCTTCTTACACATTGTATTTTGTTTTCTTTTTTGTATATAATTTGTTATCATCAAAAAGGGGGAGATTGTTAATTCAAAATGACTTTACTTAGATATAATTTTGATGTATAACAAAGAGAAAATAAAAGAAAAACAAAAGCAGATGAAGCAATATAGACGAAGCAATACAGATAAAGCAAAAGAAGAAAAACAGATGCAGACGCAGACGAAAAAAAAAAAGAAAAACAGACGCAGACGCAAAAGAGAAAAACAGACGCAGACGCTAGGAAAAGCAGACGTAGACGCAAAAGAGAAATACAGACGCAGACGCAGACGCAAAAGAGAAAAATAGACGCAGACATAGACACAAAATAAAAAACAGACGAAGACATGAATTAAAAATAGACGCAGAAGAAGAATTGAAAAGAAGACACAAGAGTCAGTTCGGGTTAGTTACAGAACTCAACTGATTAACCGTTTCTTTTAAAGATTCAAGAAACAAGATTCAAGAAGCAAGAATCCAGAAACAAGAATCAAGAAGCAGTTGGAGAAAAAGGTTATAAATACAAGTCGAAGCCGAAGATTACAAAGTTAGTTGAAAAATTAGCTGAATTACATCTACGCGATCGTGAAAAGCATACTATGCAAATTAGCTGAGAGCTATTTTTACTGTAACAAGTTTCAAACACTTTTCTGTGAGGAAGTAGTATAGATAGCCTGCAGAGGCTAAGTGTAAAAGAATCTTGATTGTAGAGACTCAAGAGGCTCAGTAAAGAATACTTGTAAAGTCAAGAGATTGTGAAATCTCGTAAAGAACTCTTAGATCGGACGTAACCCACGGTTTGGGGTGAACCAGGATAAATCGCTGTGTCAACTACTCTTACTCTATCTCTCTTTTAGATTCAAGTTTTATCATTACTTAGTTAGTAAACAAAGTTTTCAAAGTTTTGATTAATTAGAATCTATCGGAAGTTCTGTAAAAGAATTTTATTTCTAACAAACATTTTTTGAAAGAATTTTTGAAAAAGGGGAATACATAATTCAAACCCCCCTTCTCGTGCATTCTTATATCGTTTTATAAACTTTGTATTAACGCATGATTCACTTCAACATTCATTCTTATTGTTGTGACTGAATGCCTATCACATATTTAGACAAATGCTGGCCTATAGGGCTCAGTCAGAACAGAATCACGGAACATAGCTCTACTTGTACACACATATATCACGAAGCAAAGCTCTACATGGAAGCGCTTCATACGGGTAATTCAAGTCACAAAGCCTTTATCTGAGCATGCATTTTATGAAATGCATCAATCTGAATATGGCATGTATTACAATCACATACTCAACAAAACTCATAATCATTGAACCTAAATCCGGCATTCAACTTTTGTTGAGAATTCACATAACATTCAGAATTCCGTAGCAGCAAGGTCACAATCAAGGCACTTCTAATACATTCCCGAATATTGAACTCCTCGGATAATTAAAGTCTGGAATTTATAATCAAATCACAAGCATTATAACAATATTGGAAGCTTAAACAAATCAAATTAAATCAATCCTAGGAAATCATCTAGGTTGACTCACAGTACGCTCCAATAAGCTATTGCTTGGATGGTCCGACAATGTCCGATTGGCGTCCGATATGCTCCTCTAAAATAGGCAAAACACATTCACAATATCACACTTTGCATGATTGCACAAATGTTCTATTATGCACATCAATATAGAGAATGTATGCACAATGCAGGTTCAATGACAATTCCGGGGTACAATAATGCGATCCTTATCAAAAATCGTTTAGGAAACAAAGACCTCATTAGTACCATGTATATTTACAATTGAATTGGACCCGACAATGTCAAACAACTTCATAGCTTCATTGACCACTTCGGATTTTTCCTATAAAACATATTTGGGTCAACTTTCCATACTAACTTAGATAAGGTAAATGACCAAATTAGACAAAACTTCCTTCTGTAAAGTTGTTCTAACATTTCTTAGCTTTCTAAAGAGACCAAAATCATTTAATTTGAATCAGTATACCAAGAGATATCCTTAAAATATTCTATACAGTTCATAAGTTCCAGCAGAATTCATACCTCAACTTCGAACCAAAAATTGAAACTCTTAGAGACAGAATTAAAACTCTATGTCTTCATAAAAGTTGTAGCCCTATGTCTCTAGGTTACATCAAATCAAAAATAACCCAATTTGGATCAGCATAGAGAAAGTTATGGTCAAAATACGAAAGCATATTCGAGCAGTCGAAGGAGGGGTTGCTCGTCGCGACGAGGACAAAAAGTGACATCGTGACGAACAACCCATAATTTAGTTTTTCTCGGGATTTTTGCAACGTTCGCCACGAAGAACTCAAGGGGGTCTCATATGTCGCAGCGTGCAATTAAGAATGACCGCGGCGAGGATAAAAATGGACGCCGCGATGAATAAACAAAATAAGCTACACGTCGCGACGTACAAAAGAACACGTCGCGACGTCTGGTTCTGAAACTCGTCTTTTTTTATTTCTTTTTCCAGATTTTTCACTTCTATACCCAAAATAATCTCTAAAACTTCACTCCAATTAACTCCTAATCCAGTTCGAATCATTTACATAATATCAAATTCAAGATTCATTTAAAACATCAAAATCCGACCATCACAGATGCAGCTTCACTTCTACTGATAAACAACGGACACAATGCATGCATGTACCATTTCGACTTTTTCCAAAACCCGAACAGATTATATACATCTTCCAAACTAGAGTCCATTCCATACCATTTAAAACAATTCTTATCTCTCAAATTAATCATCTAATCTATTTAATACCGAAACCAAACTCCCCAAGTCCATGCATGGATGTATTTTCCTACACCATAAAGTGTCATCATGATACTTACTTGTTTCAGCTTTTATCTCCAGCCAAGAAATCGAATCCGAAGTACAAAGATCATACCAGCTTGTTCGGTGATGAAGAACAGCGAAGAACACACATTACATAGACACATTCCTAACTCAAAACATAATGCTACGTGTATTCTTGAATGCCTTACATGTATCTTCTCTAACATAAGCCATTTGTCACAAAATAATTAGTCCATGACTCACAATAGGATTGGTCCAAAAATAAATATTTTTTCTAAAATTCACCAAAAATTCCAAAATGTCTTAAATAATACCAAAATTACCAAAACATATTTTAATCATAATTAACAATTCAATTGTACCCGGAAATGTCATGGAATGCATGTACAATCATATAAATGTGCAAAAATGTGCATGTTACAAATAAAAATGCATGATGTGCAATTTCCTAATTTCTCATAAATTCTCATAATTCACAATTCTAGCCCTAACATGGATAACGGGATGTTACATTGTTGCTGCAAGACCCTAATATTTAAGAGCTGCTAAGTCATAAGCTCCAGCTGCTTTATCTTCCATATGATATCCACCTAACACAACCCAAAATTTTGAGTGAAGGAAAGGTAAATTTCATGTCTCTCTTGTTTTTATCTAAAGAAATGTATAAAGTTTACGTTGCTAAAAAACAAAATCTAAAAACTAAACTAAGTATAGATGCTAGGTCTCACCCAGATGTACTACAGTAGTATAGTTCATATGTTGGAGTAAGAGCCAAACATCCAAGATCCCACATTCCATGTAAAAGGCAAAATAAAGAAATTTAAATACCAACGTCATTAGAAAGCTTAGATGTTGCAGATATAGGTATATTGATACTGTATCAATATAGGTATTGATACTCTTGTATCGTATTGTTCAATGTATTGTGATGCTCTTGTATCATATTGTCTGGTACTTTACTCTTGTGTCCTACTATTCATTTTATCATGATGCTCTTATATCACACTAGTTGGTACTCTACTCTTCTATCATACTGATTCTGTACTTTATAGTACTCATAACTTCGCAAGGTATATATGTAAGTTTTTTTTCAATCCTATAATTTTTAGGCACTAACTACAAACCCTTTATAAAAAACCGAAGAGAAAATAGAGATGGAGAGGAACTTGATGCCCTTTTCTAGCCTGACCCTCCCTCTTACAACTGTTATCCCATAAAGGTGTTTCTCATCTACCTATCCACCTATGCCTATATGGACGTGACCATTGGCCAGAGAGAGTTTAAAAGAGTGTAACCATTAGTATATTGCTGGATATTTTTTTACTTTTCCCATAAAGTTGGACAACATTTAATCGCAGTTTTTGGTTTTTCAAATAACTTATAGTTAAGTTAGGTAATTTGATCTGGATAAAGATAATAAAGTGACCTGTTGGACAACATTTAATCGCAGTTTTTGGTTTTTCAAATAACTTATAGTTAAGTTAGGTAATTTGATCTGGATAAAGATAATAAAGTGACCTAATAAATGTTCTAAATCAATAGGTCAAAGTTTAGGTAAAAAATAGATCTTGATCAATGTGGACCGGACCCATATCGAGCTTGTGATGGAGAAACCCGATATGGAAGTTATATATAAAGGTTAAGGTCTCTTATAATTGCTTATATCATTCGTAAGTATAAGGATTCTCTGGACGTTAAGAGCGCTTACATTTTGAGAAAACTGTAGAAACTTGTTGACTGCGTCCCAGTGAATAATTCCCATAAAGACGGAGGAGGATTTACTCTCGTTTCAACTTCAAAAAGCTGGTTTGAAGTTATGGAACTAAATCAATTATTTTTCACATTTCTTCATTTATTGCCTTTTCACGTTCAATTCAGGATCTATAACTAAGGTACCGTTACGTTTACATATGGTATCAGAGTGATGACGTGATTGGTGGTTAAAAATTAAGATTTTTTTATTTTTCTCCATAAGGTTTTTGGAGATTTAACTTATGTTTCTCAATTTTCTTGCTTTGTATTGCATGAAATTGGTATAAAAATGTTTAGCCTTAAGAAACAGGTTGAAAAAGAGCCCAGAAGCACAAAAATCATGCTAAAACTTGTCAAAAATTGCCCAGACGGTCGGAGGTGATGGAGATCGTTAGGCACTTGTGCCATACGTGCCCAATGGCTAACAGTACTGCCACTAGGGTGGATAGTCTGGCGCGTGTAACACGTGGCACAACGGTGACCACTTGCGTGTCAAGCACTTATGTCGCATGCGCCAGAGTCGGTGAACGTGTTTGTGCATCACTGTGCTTATTTTACACGGGCCAGACATGTCTGCACTAGTGCATGTTTGACACATGTCTCTCGCATCAATGTGTAGACTGATGTGACAGATGATGTCAGTTTTATGAAATTTCTGCAACATTTAAAAAAACACAAAAAAATTTTCAGATTTCTTCTAAGTGTGTCCTGGGGTGTTTTTGATCAGTTTCTAGGTCCAGGAAATTCATAAAACGAATTTTTTCATTTTTTTTAATTTGACATTATTAATAAATTAAAGTTTAACTCCAAAAAAGAAATTAAGGTGTTCTGAATCCGATTTCGAGTGAATTTTCATCCTTCGAACATTACATGAGGGAGATACTTCAAGTGCTTATGTCTCAAGTCTCATGTTTAGTGTTCGAGATTGCATGATAATTACTCAAAAAAGGAATTAAGACATTTCGTATAACAAAGCAGCAATAAGGGAGATATATGAGGTTCTCGTGTCTCGGGTGGTCGGTTCAGTGTCCGGTGACGTACTATAGTCGCTCTAATAAGATTTTTCCTTTACAAAAGTCTCAAATGAAGTTTTTAGATAAAATCTTTAGCACAAGTGTGTGACAATGAGATTGTGCATTCGGGTTTTTGCATTTATTAATGTTACATTGTCACATACCATATGCCCAACAAGAATGTGAGGATGACATAAAGATGCATTCCCTCTGTCTGTGGACTTTTTGAGTATTGATGAGGATGTAGTCAACAAAGTGGCCTTTCAAGTCAGTATTTTGAATTGTTCTGCTTACATGTTAGGGGATGTATTTGATTTTATGTTTGGTTATTCTAACCAAAGGTGTCGGCCTTACATAACATTTTGAGATGTGCATAAAGGCATAATGTTGGGACCCGATCCGAGAACCGGATCCCAACCGAAAAACGAAGAACGAAGGAGACGAAAGCGAAAGGAAACGGAAATTTCGCATCGAAATTTCGAATCGGAAACAAATAGCGGAAGCCAATAGCTAATCGAAACAAACGAACGAATTTTGAAGCGAAACAAAATACAAAAGTACCGAAGCAAAACGAAGCGAAGCGGAATCGATACTTAACAAATGTCCGACATCCGAGAACAAAGAAGGAAGGAAACGAAAGCGAATGGCAACACATAAAGCGGAACCCGAAAGAACGGATCGAAATCAAAGGTAAAAGTACAAATCGAAAGCAAATCGAAAAATCGAATACGAATCATAAATAACGAACGAAAGCGTAAGAAGCAACATGGAAATGAAAAGCGAGTCGAATTCGGAATCAATTCGTAAAAAAACAAAGCCGACATCCGAAACAAAGTAACAGAGAACAGCGATCGCGTTGGAATTCCTTAGACTCAGACTATCCCGAAATCCGGTATTTTTTTTTTCTCATATACATTTATTACATCTATAGGCAATCTCATTCAAATCAAACAAACAATTTCCACTCTTGGAAATTCATTCTCATGCAAATCTAAAAACTTGCTCATATTCTTATATATCCGTACAAGTCCCAAAATACATTTTTATCCCAATTTTTATCAAAATTTTGGCAGCATAACGGCTACTTTTATCCTAACCCAAACCTGCAAAGTGTTCAAAACAACACTTCTAAAAGCCCAATCAATCAAACAATCATCAAAATCAACCGGACCCTCTGTCCGGGATCTCAGCAGAAACAAACGCAATCTTAATTCTAAAACATTCTCATAACTATAATACAATATACTGATCTCATAACTCAATCTCATTTCCAAATTCATACACAATTTCATATACAATATACTTTAATGGCATTGCAAGCCATTTACAAAACCCAAAATATTCCAAATCTCAAAATTTACGTAACAATACAAACGATGCAAAAACAGACCAAACATCTTCACATTCTTTCATCCGATCTCCTGCTCGAAACCTGAAGATGGGGATGAAAGGGGGGGTGAGCTCGGAAGCTCGTGAATAACACATTTATAAGATGACAAATAAGCAGAAATCATTTCTTTCATAAACTTTTTGCCACAAGGGCTTTCAAAACGGTTTTCTCAAACCTTTTAATTTTCTTTCAAGCTTTTCATAACAAAAGCCACCTTTTTTTTTCTCAATTTTAAGCATGAATGCAGAACACAGAAACAAATCAAAAACACGTAACATATCAGAATGGTCTGGTTCGGTCCAAACAGAACGTACTGCACATTCTCGCATAGCGGTCCTGCGGTAGTGAGATCAGACGCATTACACTTTCCCGCAAAGCGGTCCAGTGTAGCCGTGAAGGGAGTCCGAAATTGGAGCTCCGTGCCACTAGCGGGCAGCCGGGAGAAGGCTATATGATTAGAGACAGTGCACTGAATCACCAAAGGACTTGACCAAACCCACTTAATCACATAACTCAAAACTGAAACTTTCAGATTGCCCGAAGGCACTTTTCGAAAATCTTGTTTTTCATCAAATACAAACAAACTCACAATTCACATAATTCATACAATTTAATTTATTCAATCAATCAATGCAACAATTTGCATAATTTATCAATGCATACACAACAAATGCATTTTCAGAAATTTCTATCAATTTATCAAATCATTTAAATCAATGAATTTAAGCTTGTAATAATTTTTCAGAAAGCATTCGGAAATCATAATTTCAAACATTTACAAAAACAATAATTTATCAAAAATTCACATTTTTTTCTTTAATTTTTGAAAATTCATATTGAGCTTACAGATCAAAATATAAATATGCTACCCACCTCGAAATGATGCTAGGAACTCGTCCCGATCATCAATTTGATCCTTGCTTCCTTTATTCTTCCAATTTAAAATTGACCTAAGCCATAATATCCAAATTCCACATCATAAATTGCGTAATTTCCAAAATTAACTATCGGAAATTCATAATCGTCATATTTCCAAGCTTTCTAAAACCAGAATTTCTAAAATCCCCAATTTCAAACTTTGACCTAAACCAATTCACTCAAATTCAATCTCATAAATTACTTAATTTTCAAAATTGATGTCATAATTCATCAATTCACACTAATTCCAAAATATCTAAATCCTCAATTTTAAAAATCCCCAAATCTTAAAATTGGCCTAAACCAATTTATCCAAATTCAATATCATAATTCACAAATTCTTCATAATTGATATCATATTTCACCATTTCATTATACTATCCATGATTCTAAGCCATAAATTTCTAAAAATCCCAATTTTCTAAATTAGGCATAAATCCAAATTAATTTCCATCCAAAATTAAACACAACCTAAGTCATATATATCAAAACCAACTTCACAAATCACAAACCCATATCATTATCCATATTTCTAAACCAAAAATTCATCAAAAACTCAAAGTTGAAAATTTTCTCTTACCTCTTTCTCCTTCTATTTTCGGATTCCTTGGTTCCCAAAGCTAGCTTTCTTCATTCTCCATCCTTTCCTCTTGAAATAATAACAAAAATCATCTTGGAAGCTCAAGAGTATCGAAATCTCCAACACCGAAATCATCTTTCTCCATTTTCTCTTCTTTTCTTTCCCTCTTCGTTATTTCTCTTCAATTTTTATTTCACTCTTTCCAATTTTCCAGACTCTTCCACGATACTCATCTGATTTTTAAAGGCCATGTCATTAAAATGTGATTAAAAGACCAAAATGCCCCTCACATGTTACTTTAGGTCATGATTTATTTCGGATCTGATTCGCACTATTAATTTAAAGGAATTTGTCAAAACTTCCTTCTTCAGAAATGTTCCTCTCAACGATACAAATCCAACGCCATCGACCGCGCTCAATTCGGATCACTACACCAAAAGTTATGCGCAAAACAGTTCGGGTATATCCATATTCTAACACATTTTCCATGTACAATTATTTCCTTCCAGAAATTTACATTCTTAATCCCAGAATTAAAACTCAATGTCTTCATAACAATTGTAGCCTTATGTCTCTATTTTAATTCAAATCATGAATCGCCTCATTTCGATTCCCAGATCAAAAGTTATGCTCAAAATACTCTCAGGTGTTCCTAATCCAAAAATTACACCCTAATCCAAAATTCCATTCATAATTCGAAGGTCTAAGGGGCAAAATTGACATTTCATTTCTTCATATGATTTGTAGCCCCTTGTCTTATCTTTATTTCGCCTCAAGAATTGCTTCAATCCGATCTCTACAGATCCCAAATTTCACAAAATACTGAACTATGCTCAGAAAATTTCCGGACTCACTTTGATTAAATTAATCACCATTAATTTAATCTCATAAAATTACAAAGTTCCCATGAAGATGTAGGGAATTGTCTTAGGAATCCAACGCCGTAAGAATCAACTCAATCGGATGTCGGACGGAAAAGATATGAGCAAAATAATAAACAAAGGTCGGATTAGAGAAGGAAACTAACAAGGAAAATCAAAACGGCGTCGCATGGTGGAGTCCAAAAACGGCGCCGTATGGAGCAAAACGGGCGCGCGCTGGGTGAGGTGAGGGCTCGCTCGCCTTGGCGACGCAAGCCGGACGTTCTCCATCGCTAGGACGATGCGAGCTGAACGTTCGCCATCGCTAGGGCGATGAGTCGCCCTAGCGACTGGGATACATCATTTTTCTTCTTTTTTTTTCACATGAAAATCCGAAACTTCCAAAATTCATAACTCTTAATCCCAAAGTCAAATTTTGACAAACTTAGCCTCTATAGAAAGCTTGAGAGAAGCTCTACATCTTCCATGAAGGACATAAAACTCAATTCGACTTCAAGGGAGTCCATTTTTTGGTCAAAGATACTATCCTCTAATAATCATGCTAAAACCACAATATAAACTTGTAAAAATCATAACTTATTTTTTCGAGATCGAAAAATTCCATACTTTATATCGAAAAAAAGATCAAAACAAACCTTTCAATTTTCATGAAGAAAATCAAAGCTCAATTAACCTCTAACTAGGTTAATTTCTCAGTCAAAGATTCAATCATAATTAAAGTCAAAAGTCAACTATATCACACATAAACTTTGACTGATCATAACTTCCACTCCCGATATTGAAAAATTTCAAACTTTATGGCTACAGAAAGCTCTTAACATAATCTACAAGTTTCATGTAGATCATTTTATCAAATTTTGCCTAAATCAAAAGTCAACTTTCAAAAGCCAAAAAGTCAACTATTTCACAATTTTTCATATTTTCACTCTTTTTCTCATTATTTCTCGATTTTTAACTTAATTTCAATCAACTCATCCACTTAATCTCATAAACCTTACCAGTTCACTCAAAACCCCAAAGATATCAAAATCAGATCATTTCTTTTCTTCTCAATATTCTTTAAATTTTAAGACATCTCTTATACAAGACATACACAAAGCACTCCTTAAATTTCATTTTCATAATTCAAATTTCCACTCAAAGATCGGGGTCCAACATTTCTCCCCCTCTTAAAAGAATTTCGTCCTCGAAATTCATACTTACTTAAACTTCAAGTAACTCATTCTTGCATAAATTTTTTTTAAACAAAGATCATCAAGTACTTTCTTACTAATTTCTTTCCAAAACTCATAATCAATCACTTTCTCTTATCTAATTTCCTCATCATATATGTATCTCAATCTCTTTACACTATTTCACATCTTGTATCTCACACTAACCATATCATATCAAATCACTATATTCATAATTCATTATTTCTTCAGATATGGACACAAGTCAATGGTCCATTTCATAAGGAACCCTGATACGGTTCAATCATCATTTAGCAACTAGTCATTCTTTCATCTTTACGGAAGTATAGTCTATATCAATTTCTCCCCATTCATCACGAAATTCAAATCTTAAGTTCATTAGCACACACCTAAAATCAATCAAAGTTCTTAACCTCACTCAGACAATCATTAAATTCATTCTTCACAACCATATCGCCCAAGTATGATCATAATACTGGGCTCTGATACCATAAATGTTAGGACCCGATCCGGGAACCAGATCCCAACCGAAAAATTAAGAACGAAGGAGACGAAAGCGAAAGGAAACGGAAATTTCGCATTGAAATTTCGAATCAGAAACAAATAGCGGAAGCCAATAGCTAATCGAAACAAACGAACGGATTTCGAAACGAAACGAAATACAAAAGTACCGAAGCAAAACGAAGTGAAGCGGAATCGATACTTAACAAATGTCCGACATCCGAGAACAAAGAAGGAAGGAAACGAAAGCGAATGGCAACACATAAAGCGGAACCCGAAAGAACGGATCGAAATCAAAGGTAAAAGTACAAATCGAAAAATCGAATACGAATCATAAATAACGAACGAAAGCGTAAGAAGCAACATGGAAACGAAAAGCGAGTCGAATTCGGAATCAATTCGTAACAAAACAAAGCCGACATCCGAAACAAAGTAACAGAGAACAGCGATCGCGTTGGAATTCCTTAGACTCAGACTATCCTGAAATCCGGTATATATATATTTTTCTCATATACATTTATTACATCTATAGGCAATCTCATTCAAATCAAACAAACAATTTCCACTCTTGGAAATTCATTCTCACGCAAATCTCAAAACTTGCTCATATTCTTATATATCCGTACAAGTCCCAAAATACATTTTATCCCAATTTTATCGAAATTTTGGCAAGATAACGATCGCTTTTATCCTAATCCAAACCTGCAAAGTGTTCAAAACAACACTTCTAAAAGCCCAATCAATCAAATAATCATCAAAATCAACCGGACCCTCCGTCCGGGATCTCAGCAGAAACAAACGCAATCTTAATTCTAAAACATTCTCATAACTATAATACAATATACTGATCTCATAACTCAATCTCATTTCCAAATTCATACACAATTTCATATACAATATACTTTAATGGCATTGCAAGCCATTTACAAAACCCAAAATATTCCAAATCTCAAAATTTACGTAACAATACAAACGATGCAAAAACGGACCAAACGTCTTCACATTCTTTCATCCGATCTCCGCTCAAACACGGAGATGGGGATGAAAGGGGGTGAGCTTCGGAAGCTCGTGGATAGCACATTTATAAAATCACAAATAAACAGAAATCATTTCTTTCATAAACTTTTTGCCAAAAGGGCTTTCAAAGCGGTTTCTCAAACCTTTTAATTTTCTTTCGAGCTTTTCATAACAAAAGTCACCATTTTTTCTCAATTTTAAGCATGAATGCGAACACGTAAACAAATCAAAACACGTAACATATCGAATGGTGCAGTTCGGTCCAAGCGAGAACGATCGCACATTCCGCATAAGCGGTCCTGCGGGCAGTGAGCGAACGCATTACACTTTCCGCAAAACGGTCCGGTGTAGCCGTGAAGGAGTCCGAATCGAGACTCCGTGCCACTAGCGGAGCGCCGGAGAAGGCTATCTGAATAGAGACGATTGCAATGAATCACCAAAGGACTGACCAAACCCACTTAATCACATAACTCAAAGCGAAACTTTCAGACGCTCAAGGCACTTTTCAAAATCTTGTTTTCATCAAATACAAACAAACTCACAATTCACATAATTCATACAATTTAATTTATTCAATCAGTTAATGCAACAATTTGCATAATTTATCAATGCATACACAACAAATGCATTTTTCAGAAATTTCTATCAATTTATCAAATCATTTAAATCAATGAATTTAAGCTTGTAATAATTTTTCAGAAAGCATTCGGAAATCATAATTTCAAACATTTACAAAACAATAATTTATCAAAATTCACATTTTGCTTTCTTTAATTTTGAAAATTCATATTGAGCTTACAGATCAAAATATAAATATGCTACCCACCTCGAAATGATGCTAGGAACCCGTCCCGATCATCAATTTGATCCTTGCTTCCTTTATTCTTCCAATTTAAAATAGACCTAAGCCATAATATCCAAATTCCACATCATAAATTGCGTAATTCTCAAAATTAACTATCGGAAATTCATAATCGTCATATTTCCAAGCTTTCTAAAACCAGAATTTCTAAAATCCCCAATTTCAAACTTTGACCTAAACCAATTCACTCAAATTCAATCTCATAAATTACTTAATTTTTAAAATTGATGTCATAATTCATCAATTCACACTAATTCCAAAATATCTAAATCCTCAATTTCAAAAATCCCCAAATCTTAAAATTGGCCTAAACCAATTTATCCAAATTCAATATCATAATTCACAAATTCTTCATAATTGATATCATATTTCACCATTTCATTATACTATCCATGATTCTAAGCCATAAATTTCTAAAAATCCCAATTTTCGAAATTAGGCATAAATCCAAATTAATTTCCATCCAAAATTAAACACAACCTAAGTCATATATATCAAAACCAACTTCACAAATCACAAACCCATATCATTATCCATATTTCTAAACCAAAAATTCATCAAAAACTCAAAGTTGAAAATTTTCTCTTACCTCTTTCTCCTTCTATTTTCGGATTCCTTGGTTCCCAAAGCTAGTTTTCTTCATTCTCCATCCTTTCCTCTTGAAATAATAACGAAAATCATCTTGGAAGCTCAAGAGTTTCGAAATCTCCAACACCGAAATCATCTTTCTCCATTTTCTCTTCTTTTCTTTCCCTCTTCGTTATTTCTCTTCTCTTTTTATTTCACTCTTTCCAATTTTCCAGACTCTTCCACGATACTCATCTGATTTTTAAAGGTCATGTCATTAAAATGTGATTAAAAGACCAAAATGCCCCTCACATGTTACTTTATGTCATGATTTATTTCGGATCGGATTCGCACTATCAATTTGAAGGAATTTGTCAAAACTTCCTTCTTGAGAAATGTTCCTCTCAATCATACGAATCCAACGCCATTGACCGCGCTCAATTCGGATCACTACACCAAAAGTTATGCGCAAAACAGTTCGGGTATATCCATATTCTAACATATTTTCCATGTACGATGATTTCCTTCCAGAAATTTACATTTTTAATCCCAGAATTAAAACTCAATGTCTTCATAACAATTGTAGCCTTATGTCTCTAGTTTAATTCAAATCAAGAATCGCCTCATTTCGATTCCCAGATCAAAAGTTATGCTCAAAATACTCTCAGGTGTTCCTAATCCAAAAATTACACCCTAATCCGAACTTCCATTCATAATTCGAAGGTCTTAGGGGCAAAATTGACATTTAATTTCTTCATATGATTTGTAGCCCCTTGTCTTATCTTTATTTTTCCTCAATAATCGCTTCAATCCGATCTCTACAGATCCCGAATTTCACAAAATACTGAACTATGCTCGGAAAATTTCCCGACTCACTTTGATTAAATTAATCACCATTAATTGAATCTCATAAAATTACAAATTTCTCATGAGGATGTAGGGAATTGTCTTAGGAATCCAACGCCACAAGAATCAACTCAATCGGATGTCGGACGGAAAAGATATGAGCAAAATAATAAACAAAGGTCGGATTAGAGAAGGAAACTAACAAGGAAAATCAAAACGGCGTCGCATGGTGGAGTCCAAAAACGGCGCCGTATGGAGCAAAACGGGCGCGTGCTGGGTGAGGCGAGGGCTCGCTCGGCTTGACGACGCGTCGCCCTAGCGACGCAAGCCGGACGTTCGCCATCGCTAGGGCGATGCGTCGCCCTAGCGATTGGGATACATCATTTTTCTTCTTTTTTTTTTTACATGAAAATCCGAAACTTCCAAAATTCATAACTCTTAATCCCGAAGTCCAATTTTCACAAACTTAGCCTCTATAGAAATGTTGAGAGAAGCTCTACATCTTCCATGAAGGACATAAAACTCAATTCTACTTCAAGGGAGTCCATTTTCCTGTCAAAGATACTATCCTCTAATAATCATGCTAAAACTACAATATAAACTTGTAAAAATCATAACTTGTTTTTCCGAGACCAAAAAATTCCATACTTTATATCGAAAAAAAGATCAAAACAAACCCTTCAATTTTCATGAAGAACATCAAAGCTCAATTAACCTCTAACTAGGTTAATTTCTCAGTCAAAGATTCAGTCATAATTAAAGTCAAAAGTCAACCATATCACACATAAACTTTGACTGATCATAACTTCCACTCCCAATATTGAACAATTTCAAACTTTATGGCTACAGAAAGCTCTTAACATAATCTACAAGTTTCATGTAGATCATTTTATCAAATTTTGCCTAAATCAAAAGTCAACTTTCAAAGGCCAAAAAGTCAACTATTTCACAATTTTTCATATTTTCACTCTTTTTCTCATTATTTCTCGATTTTTAACTTAATTTCAATCAACTCATCCACTTAATCTCATAAACC
Source organism: Erythroxylum novogranatense (assembly GCA_029891385.1). Lineage (NCBI taxonomy): Eukaryota > Viridiplantae > Streptophyta > Magnoliopsida > Malpighiales > Erythroxylaceae > Erythroxylum > Erythroxylum novogranatense. The sequence goes on from CM057233.1 coordinate 71,209,640, forward strand.
ATACCAGTTCACTGAAAACCCCAAAGATATCAAAATCAGATCATTTATTTTCTTCTCAATATTCTTTAAATTTTAAGACATCTCTTATACAAGACATACACAAAGCACTCCTTAAATTTCATTTTCATAATTCAAATTTCCACTCAAAGATCGGGGTCCAACATTTCTCCCCCTCTTAAAAGAATTTCGTCCTCGAAATTCATACTTACTTAAACTTCAAGTAACTCATTCTTGCATAAATTTTTTTTAAACAAAGATCATCAAGTACTTTCTTACTAATTTCTTTCCAAAACTCATAATCAATCACTTTCTCTTATCTAATTTCCTCATCATATATGTATCTCAATCTCTTTACACTATTTCACATCTTGTATCTCACACTAACCATATCATATCAAATCACTATATTCATAATTCATTATTTCTTCAGATATGGACACAAGTCAATGGTCCATTTCATAAGGAACCCTGATACGGTTCAATCATCATTTAGCAACTAGTCATTCTTTCATCTTTACGGAAGTATAGTCTATATCAATTTCTCCCCATTCATCGCGAAATTCAAATCTTAAGTTCATTAGCACACACCTAAAATCAATCAAAGTTCTTAACCTCACTCGCACAATCATTAAATTCATTCTTCACAACCATATCGCCCAAGTATGATCATAATATCGGGCTCGATACTATAAATGTTAGGACCCGATCCGGAACCAGATCCCAACCGAAAAATTAAGAACGAAGGAGACGAAGCGAAGGAAACGGAAATTTCGCATTGAAATTTCGAATCGAAACAAATAGCGAAGCCAATAGCTAATCGAAACAAACGAACGGATTTGAAGCGAAACGAAATACAAAAGTACCAAGCAAAACGAAGCGAAGCGGAATCGATACTTAACAAATGTCCGACATCCGAGAACAAAGAAGGAAGGAAACGAAAGCGAATGGCAACACATAAAGCGGAACCCGAAAGAACGGATCGAAATCAAAGGTAAAAGTACAAATCGAAAAATCGAATACGAATCATAAATAACGAACGAAAGCGTAAGAAGCAACATGGAAACGAAAAGCGAGTCGAATTCGGAATCAATTCGTAACAAAACAAAGCCGACATCCGAAACAAAGTAACAGAGAACAGCGATCGCGTTGGAATTCCTTAGACTCAGACTATCCTGAAATCCGGTATATATATATTTTTCTCATATACATTTATTACATCTATAGGCAATCTCATTCAAATCAAACAAACAATTTCCACTCTTGGAAATTCATTCTCACGCAAATCTCAAAACTTGCTCATATTCTTATATATCCGTACAAGTCCCAAAATACATTTTTATCCTAATTTTTATCGAAATTTTGGCAGCATAACGGCTGCTTTTATCCTAATCCAAACCTGCAAAGTGTTCAAAACAACACTTCTAAAAGCCCAATCAATCAAATAATCATCAAAATCAACCGGACCCTCCGTCCGGGATCTCAGCAGAAACAAACGCAATCTTAATTCTAAAACATTCTCATAACTATAATACAATATACTGATCTCATAACTCAATCTCATTTCCAAATTCATACACAATTTCATATACAATATACTTTAATGGCATTGCAAGCCATTTACAAAACCCAAAATATTCCAAATCTCAAAACTTACGTAACAATACAAACGATGCAAAAACGGACCAAACGTCTTCACATTCTTTCATCCGATCTCCTGCTCGAAACCTGGAGATGGGGATGAAAGGGGTGAGCTTTAAGCTCGTGGATAGCACATTTATAAAATCACAAATAAAGTAAATCATTTCTTTCATAAACTTTTGCCAAAGGGCTTTCAAAACGGTTTCTCAAACCTTTTAATTTTCTTTCGAGCTTTTCATAACAAAAGTCACCATTTTTTTTCTCAATTTTAAGCATGAATGCAGAACACAGAAACAAATCAAAAACACGTAACATATCAGAATGGTCTGGTTCGGTCCAAGCGAGCGTCTTGCACATTCCGCATAGCGGTCTGTGCGGCATGTGAGCGTAACGTACTACACTTTCTGCAAAGCGGTCCGGTGTAGCCGTGAAGGAGTCCGAAATCGAACTCCGTGCCACTAGCGGCAGTAGGGAGAAGGCTATCTGAATAGAGGCAATTGTAATGAATCACCAAAGGACTGACCAAACCCACTTAATCACATAACTCAAAACTGAAACTTTCAGTTGCTCAAGGCACTTTTCAAAATCTTGTTTTCATCAAATACAAACAAACTCACAATTCACATAATTCATACAATTTAATTTATTCAATCGATTAATGCAACAATTTGCATAATTTATCAATGCATACACAACAAAAGCATTTTCAGAAATTTCTATCAATTTATCAAATCATTTAAATCAATGAATTTAAGCTTGTAATAATTTTTCAGAAAGCATTCGGAAATCATAATTTCAAACATTTACAAAAACAATAATTTATCAAAAATTCACATTTTTGCTTTCTTTAATTTTTGAAAATTCATATTGAGCTTACAGATCAAAATATAAATATGCTACCCACCTCGAAATGATGCTAGGAACCCGTCCCGATCATCAATTTGATCCTTGCTTCCTTTATTCTTCCAATTTAAAATTGACCTAAGCCATTATATCCAAATTTCACATCATAAATTGCGTAATTCCCAAAATTAACTATCGGAAATTCATAATCGTCATATTTTGCCTAAATCAAAAGTCAACTTTCAAAGGCCAAAAAGTCAACTATTTCACAATTTTTCATATTTTCACTCTTTTTCTCATTATTTCTCGATTTTTAACTTAATTTCAATCAACTCATCCACTTAATCTCATAAACCATACCAGTTCACTGAAAACCCCAAAGATATCAAAATCAGATCATTTATTTTCTTCTCAATATTCTTTAAATTTTAAGACATCTCTTATACAAGACATACACAAAGCACTCCTTAAATTTCATTTTCATAATTCAAATTTCCACTCAAAGATCGGGGTCCAACATTTCTCCCCCTCTTAAAAGAATTTAGTCCTCGAAATTCATACTTACTTAAACTTCAAGTAACTCATTCTTGCATAAATTTTTTTTAAACAAAGATCATCAAGTACTTTCTTACTAATTTCTTTCCAAAACTCATAATCAATCACTTTCTCTTATCTAATTTCCTCATCATATATGTATCTCAATCTCTTTACACTATTTCACATCTTGTATCTCACACTAACCATATCATATCAAATCACTATATTCATAATTCATTATTTCTTGAGATATGGACACAAGTCAATGGTCCATTTCATAAGGAACCCTGATACGGTTCAATCATCATTTAGCAACTAGTCATTCTTTCATCTTTACGGAAGTATAGTCTATATCAATTTCTCCCCATTCATCACGAAATTCAAATCTTAAGTTCATTAGCACACACCTAAAATCAATCAAAGTTCTTAACCTCACTCAGACAATCATTAAATTCATTCTTCACAACCATATCGCCCAAGTATGATCATAATATCGGGCTCGATACCATAAATGTTAGGACCGATCCGGAACCAGATCCCAATAGAAAATTAAGAACGAAGGAGACGAAGCGAAGGAAGCGGAAATTTCGCATTGAAATTTGAATCGAAACAAATAGCGGAAGCCAATAGCTAATCGAAACAAACGAACGGATTTCGAAGCGAAACGAAATACAAAAGTACCGAACCAAAACGAAGCGAAGCGGAATCGATACTTAACAAATGTCCGACATCCGAGAACAAAGAAGGAAGGAAACGAAAGCGAATGGCAACACATAAAGCGGAACCCGAAAGAACGGATCGAAATCAAAGGTAAAAGTACAAATCGAAAGCAAATCGAAAAATCGAATACGAATCATAAATAACGAATGAAAGCGTAAGAAGCAACATGGAAACGAAAAGCGAGTCGAATTCGGAATCAATTCGTAACAAAACTAAGCCGACATTCGTAACAAAGTAACAGAGAACAACAATCACGTTGGAATTCCTTAGACTCAGACTATCCTGAAATTCGGTATATATTTTTTTTTCTCATATACATTTATTACATCTATAGGCAATCTCATTCAAATCAAACAAACAATTTCCACTCTTGGATATTCATTCTCATGCAAATCTCAAAACTTGCTCATATTCTTATATATCCGTAGAAGTCCCAAAATACATTTTTATCCCAATTTTTATCGAAATTTTGGCAGCATAATGGTTGCTTTTATCCTAACCCAAACCTGCAAAGTGTTCAAAACAACACTTCTAAAAGCCCAATCAATCAAACAATCATCAAAATCAACCGGACCCTCCGTCCGGGATCTCAGCAGAAACAAACGCAATCTTAATTCTAAAACATTCTCATAACTATAATACAATATACTGATCTCATAACTCAATCTCATTTCCAAATTCATATACAATATACTTTAATGGCATTGCAAGCCACTTACAAAACCCAAAATATTCCAAATCTCAAAATTTACGTAACAATACAAACGATGCAAAAACGGACCAAACGTCTTCACATTCTTTCATCCGATCTCCTGCTCGAAACCTGGAGATGGGGATGAAAGGGGAGGTGAGCTCGGAAGCTCGTGGATAACACATTTATAAAATCACAAATAAGCATAAATCATTTCTTTCATAAACTTTTTGCCAAAAGGGCTTTCAAAACGGTTTTCTCAAACCTTTTAATTTTCTTTCGAGCTTTTCATAACAAAAGTCACCTTTTTTCTCAATTTTAAGCATGAATGCAGAACACAGAAACAAATCAAAAACACGTAACATATCAGAATGGTCTGGTTCGGTCCAAACAGAACGTACTGCACATTCCCGCATAGCGGTCCGTATGTAGAGTGAAGCGAACGTACTACACTTTCCAAAGAAAGCGGTCCAGTAGTAGCCGTGAAGGAGTCCAAAATCGGACTCTGCGTACACTAGCGAGCGGCGGGAGAAGGCTATCTGAATAGAGGCGAGGCACGGAATCACCAAAGGACCTGACCAAACCCACTTAATCACATAACTCAAAACTGAAACTTTCAGATTGCCCGAAGGCACTTTTCGAAAATCTTGTTTTTCATCAAATACAAACAAACTCACAATTCACATAATTCATACAATTTAATTTATTCAATCAGTTAATGCAACAATTTGCATAATTTATCAATGCATACACAACAAAAGCATTTTCAGAAATTTCTATCAATTTATCAAATCATTTAAATCAATGAATTTAAGCTTGTAATAATTTTTCAGAAAGCATTCGGAAATCATAATTTCAAACATTTACAAAAACAATAATTTATCAAAAATTCACATTTTTGCTTTCTTTAATTTTTGAAAATTCATATTGAGCTTACAGATCAAAATATAAATATGCTACCCACCTCGAAATGATGCTAGGAACCCGTCCCGATCATCAATTTGATCCTTGCTTCCTTTATTCTTCCAATTTAAAATTGACCTAATCCATTATATCCAAATTTCACATCATAAATTGCGTAATTCCCAAAATTAACTATCGGAAATTCATAATCGTCATATTTCCAAGTTTTCTAAAACCAGAATTTCTAAAATCTCCAATTTCAAACTTTGACCTAAACCAATTCACTCAAATTCAATCTCATAAATTACTTAATTTTCAAAATTGATGTCATGATTCATCAATTCACACTAATTCCAAAATATCTAAATCCTCAATTTCAAAAATTCCGAAATCTTAAAATTGGCCTAAACCAATTTATCCAAATTCAATATCATAATTCACAAATTCTTCATAATTGATATCATATTTCACGATTTCATTATACTATCCATGATTCTAAGCCATAAATTTCTAAAAATCCCAATTTTTGAAATTAGGCATAAATCTAAATTAATTTCAATCCAAAATTAAACACAACCTAAGTCATATATATCAAAACCAACTTCACCAATCACAAACCCATATCATTATCCATATTTCTAAACCAAAAATTCATCAAAAACTCAAAGTTGAAAATTTTCTCTTACCTCTTTCTCCTTCTATTTTCGGATTCCTTGGTTCCCAAAGCTAGCTTTCTTCATTCTCCATCCTTTCCTCTTGAAATAATAACGAAAATCATCTTGGAAGCTCAAGAGTTTCGAAATCTCCAACACCGAAATCATCTTTCTCCATTTTCTCTTCTTTTCTTTCCATCTTCGTTATTTCTCTTCTCTTTTTATTTCACTCTTTCCAATTTTCCAGACTCTTCCACGATACTCATCTGATTTTTAAAGGTCATGTCATTAAAATGTGATTAAAAGACCAAAATGCCCCTCACATGTTACTTTATGTCATGATTTATTTCGGATCTGATTCGCACTATAAATTTGAAGGAATTTATCAAAACTTCCTTCTTCAGAAATGTTCCTCTCAATCATACGAATCCAAGGCCATCGACCGCGCTCAATTCGGATCACTACACCAAAAGTTATGCACAAAACAGTTCGGGTATATCCATATTCTAACACATTTTCCATGTATGATTATTTCCTTCCAGAAATTTACATTCTTAATCCCAGAACTGAAACTCAATGTCTTCATAACAATTGTAGCCTTATGTCTCTAGTTTAATTCAAATCAAGAATCGCCTAATTTTGATTCCCAGATCAAAAGTTATGCTCAAAATACTCTCAGGTGTTCCTAATCCAAAAATTACACCCTAATCCGAACTTCCATTCATAATTCGAAGGTCTTAGGGGCAAAATTGACATTTCATTTCTTCATATGATTTGTAACCCCTTGTCTTATCTTTATTTCTCCTCAATAATCGCTTCAATCGGATCTCTACAGATCCTGAATTTCACAAAATACTGAACTATGCTCGGAAAATTTCCTGACTCACTTTGATTAAATTAATCACCATTAATTTAATCTCATAAAATTACAAATTTTCCATGAGGATGTAGGGAATTGTCTTAGGAATCCAACGCCGTAAGAATCAATTCAATCGGATGTCGGACGGAAAAGATATGAGCAAAATAATAAACAAAGGTCGGATTGGAGAAGGAAACTAACAAGGAAAATCAAAATGGCGTCGCATGGTGGAGTCCAAAAACGGCGCCGTATGGAGTAAAACGGGCGCGCGCTGGGCGAGACGAGGGCTCGCTCGCGTTGGCGACGCGTCGCCCTAGCGACGCGAGCCAGACGTTCGCCATCGCTAGGGCGATGAGTCGCCCTAGCAACTGGGATACATCATTTTTCTTCTTTTTTTTTCACATGAAAATCCGAAACTTCCAAAATTCATAACTCTTAATTCCGAAGTCCAATTTTGACAAACTTAGCCTCTATAGAAAGGTTGAGAGAAGCTCTACATCTTCCATGAAGGACATAAAACTCAATTCGACTTCAAGGGAGTCCATTTTCCGGTCAAAGATACTATCCTCTAATAATCATGCTAAAACCACAATATAAACTTGTAAAAATCATAACTTATTTTTCCGAGATCGAAAAATTCCATACTTTATATCGAAAAAAAGATCAAAACAAACCCTTCAATTTTCATGAAGAATATCAAAGCTCAATTAACCTCTAACTAGGTTAATTTTTTAGTCAAAGATTCAGTCATAATTAAAGTCAAAAGTCAACCATATCACACATAAACTTTGACTGATCAGAACTTCCACTCCCGATATCGAAAAATTTTAAACTTTATGGCTACAGAAAACTCTTAACATAATCTACAAGTTTCATGTAGATCATTTTATCAAATTTTGCCTAAATCAAAAGTCAACTTTCAAAGGCCAAAAAGTCAACTATTTCACAATTTTTCATATTTTCACTCTTTTTCTCATTATTTCTTGATTTTTAACTTAATTTCAATCAACTCATCCACTTAATTTCATAAATCATACCAGTTCACTCAAAACCCCAAAGATATCAAAATCAGATCATTTCTTTTCTTCTCAATATTCTTTAAATTTTAAGACATCTCTTATACAAGACATACACAAAGCACTCCTTAAATTTCATTTTCATAATTCAAATTTCCACTCAAAGATCGGGGTCCAACATATAAGATGGAGGAAAGTTGTTGCTCAAGTGATTTATTCACCCAAAGGTCGTAGTGTTATGAGAGTTAATAGTTTGTACTTCAATTGCTTTTATGTGGAAGTCTAATTGCATATACTATATATTCAGCTCAAAAGTGTTTCATAATATATGTGATCGTATTCTCAAAAAAGATACTGTTTAATGGCTTTAAGTATCGTTGTTAGCCTACATTTGTGTTGATTTAAATATTATCATCTTGTTGTCACCTTTTCGGTCAACAATATCAATGTCACCATTGAAACTCTATCCAGTTTCAATATAAAGAAGTGGATAGAGGATGTATTGAATGCTATAGAGATAATTGATGTTAATACGATCATACGGATATATAGGCCATCTCTACTTACATCCATAAGCTCAAAAGCTCATAAAGTAGCATGTGAAGCTTGTGATCAGTCTAATAGGTTATGTCTTATAACCATTAAGAGATCCATATTTGACCATCTGCTTAATGGACTTCTATACATAGACATAACGAAGGAGTTTCTTGGTAATGTCTCCAAAAGGTACACAGTCTAACCTAATATTGAGATAAGTGCCTTGGTGAAAGAATTATTCTCCACAAAGTATGGAGAAAGGGGAGTGATGGGGTACATATTAAGAATAATCCATCTTCACAGTAGACTGAAGATGCTGAATATTCCTCTTCTTGATGTTTTTATAATTCACCAAACTCTGAATATACTCCCTCTAGAGTTTAGTAATCTAGTGATGACATATTATTCGCAGGATAAGGAATGGGACTTCAATGCTTTGATTTCCTATTGTGTTGTTGAGGAGGAGAAACTCAAGCTTGCTACTCCTACAACCCTTGAAGCAACTAAAGGGAAGGCAAAGATGAAGCCCGCTAAGATCAAAGGTAGAAAGTCAAAATCTTCTCTACATGCTGATGCTGATGCTGATGTTGATAAAGGTTTTAGGGACATAAAGAAGTCAGTAGTTTGAGGCCTAATAAGAAAGACTGTGACCATTAGATAACTCCTTGGCTTATCAATTTATGAATTTGATTTACGATAGTCACATTAAGTATTTGGTGGCTATATAGTGGAGTATTTGATCAAGGTGCTTCCACGATGCAAGGGTTCATATCTAAGATAAAGCCAAATAAAGAGAATGAGAAACCGATAGTTGACAACAATGAAGAAGTAGATGAAATATCTGTAAAGGAATGTATGAGTTGAACCTTGCTGTAAGACTCATTTTGGTTTTTACACAACACATTTTATATGTGATCTTTGTATCAATTTAGGACAAAGAAGGTTGACGTTTTGTATTTAATGCTTCTGTAGAACAATTGTTGTTTAATGCAAAACATAATAGTACAACTTTCTTGTCATATGGTCTGTGTAGAATGTGTCTTACCCCGAATTAGATATATGCTTCTTCGTATCTTGCTGAGCAAGTAATGAAAAAAAGAACCCTGATGAATGAAAAGTCATACATGGTGTGACATAAAAGTTTGAGCCACATTTTTAGAGTTAGGGTTGAGATAATGATTAAGGAAAACATTCTCTCAATTCTAGATTATGATGATCTAGGAACATGCATTGACTATTGGAAGGGTAAGTTGACTAATAAGGAAGAAGGGTCAACTCGTGTTTCTGACTTGTTAAGCTTGATTCATACAGATAGCAAAAGACCTTATACAGTTGAATTGTGCAATTCCAAATGTATTCTAACATTTGTTGATAATTATTCCCATTATAATTATGTGTTCTTGCTTAAAGATTGAAGGTTGAGAACTAATTAGGAAAATCCATTCAGAGTGTCAGATCTGACCATGGAGGAGAATATCATGACAAAAATAGTGTTTTAGGACATAAATAGGTGCGTTTGCTAGACATATGAAATTAGTTGGAATAGTGACTTAGTTCATTATGCTGAGTAGTCTTGAGCAAAATGGTGTGTTGCCGAATGGTATAATCTCACCCTAAAGGACTTGAAGAAGTCAATGCAAAATAGGAATAATCTTCCTAATTATCTAAAACTGTGAAAATCTAGCCTTACATACATTCATGTATGAGGCTGTCCTACTGAGGTAGTATAATACTTATAAAGAAAAATTGCATGTTCTTTCCATTCATTTCTATTTAGTAAGATATCTTGACCACTTTAAAGCTACAGATCTTACTATAGAGAAGGAGGGACAAAAATAGTAGAAACAGCTAAGTTTCTAGAATACGATGTCTACGATGATGGTGGGTTTTTTGACCCTTCGAATGATGGCAGGGTGGATACTACAGTTATTGTGTACCTGTCACTCGTACAGTTAAATTCGGTGGATCTAGGTCTTTGTACTATGCCTATACAAGAACAGGAACCCATACCTGTACACACAAAGGTTCTTAGGGATACAAGATCTAATGTAGTTGTGTATGAAACATCCCATCACCAATGGGAAGGGTAAAATGGTAATTTGAAATGGGTTAGGAATGTTGAAACATATCTCGGCATGTTCATACATTAGATGGCCTCTAAATATATATGAATGATAACTTTTGCACATGCACATGATTGTACATGTATTCATGACATTTCCCAGCATATGTGTCTAAATGTTATTTGTTTTGTGAAATATGTGATATTTGTGTTTGATTAATTGAATTGGAGTGATTTATGTGTGTTTTACATTTTTAGGGACTTTTAGGAATTTTTCTGGAATTTTTGGAGAACAATGTCCGGACCGAAAAAATTGCCAAGTGGTAGTTTGATTGAATTTTCGGTAATAGAAATGACTGTTCAATGGCATTGGAAAATTAGATACATGATTTTAGGATTTATTAAATTGAGCCATTGAAGAATTTGGAGATGATTGGTGTAGGAATTGGACTTAGGGTTTGAAAATTGAATTGTGGAGCCAAACATGGTCTTATCTCCACTAGCTTTATTTTAATTCAAACTCTTTCCCTTTTTGTTAGGCATCCACAACACTCTCCTTTTAAAAGGGTAATTGGTGTTTTAAATGGGATTTTCTCCTTCATACATAGCTTCTCCTCTTCTCTTCTTCGTGGGTCTTCTTCTTCTTTGCTACCTTGACAAGTTTGCTCATCTTTCTCTCTTCCTTTCACCTTGCTTTCCCTTCCTTTAGTTCACTTAAAATCCAAACCTAAACCTCACCCCCTCAAGATGAAGATGATTGTCGTGGGTGGTGGAGAGTAGAGAGGATTGTGAGATCTTTTGAAGAATTGAAGGATTTGAAGCTTATTTAGGTAAGAATGAAATTATATGTTCTTAATTTGGTAGTTAGAAGCATAAATTGTGATTTATTGTGCATTAATTTCATGAAGCTTATGGTTTGATTGTATGGGTATGTTGCTTCTTTGATTGATTGATGATTGGTAAATGATGAATTAGAAGTTAATGGATAAGATGTTATGTTGTATTAAGTTGTTTTGAAGTGGTTTTAATGATGTTAGATGATTAATTTTTACAAGGAAATGATTGAGTATGTGTGCTAGAATTTTGTGGGTTTATGTTCAAGTGAAGTTCTTGATGAAATTTTGGCTGAATGAGTGATTAAATTGGATGCTTATTGATGTAGGAATGGTGTTAGAATGAAAGGAGGAGAGTTAGGTATCAAATCTGGAAAATTTACCTTGAGTATGTTTCAGGTTTTTTATCATAACTTTTGATATGGTTGTGCTATTGAGATGATCTTTATCTTGAATTAAACTTGAGAAGTTTGGATAGAATTCTTATGAAGGAAGTTCTGTCCAATTGTGGCTAGAAAGGTTTGGAATTTTTCTTTGAAAGTGAGATATATGTGCAGGGTGAATGTTGGTGAGGCTAACATTGACGATTTTGTGACCAGAAACTTGGGAAATTTTTCTAGGCTAAAGTAGTCATATTTTGTGAAATTGGTCTTCATTAAAGTTGAAGATTTACTTGTTAGCTTTCTAACGCCACTAAGTATGAACTTTTTTGATTTGTAGGTTGAAAGTTATGATTTGTTAATGTTCAGGTGGTAATTCAGATCAAAATGTGTTTCGTGTGCAAATGGATCTAAGTGTATAGGTTTTATGATTTCTGTGTTCTAACACTAATTTTGGACTATTAAGGTTGAAATTAGCTCAAGTGATCTGATAGAAAGTTGTAGAGGAATGTTTTAGCTTTGAAATGAGGTATAACATGCGAATTTTGGATGTAGGGGTTGTAAGTTATGAATTTGTAAAGTTTGGCTATGGTTTAGGTCATGTGCTGTGTTAACACTTCTTAACAGGGCAGCCACATTAATGGGTCAATTTGACTCAGAAGTACCCCGTTAGACAACGGGCGTATAATGCTATTTGAACACATCAATTCACATAACGTATATTCACATTCTTGCATATTTGACCACATTTCACAATTTTACTTGAGCATAGACAATTAAATACATTTCATACGATTAGACATCCATAACCAATTGAATTCGACAAACACTCAAGCATAATATAATTGTTTCATAATTCATAATCAGAAGTACCCCATGACTATTGTCATATCATTATATGGCATTTTGCCTTTCATTCAACCAAATAGATCAAATCAAAAGCAGCATGTAACATTCTTTTCAATTTATTTCAGTGTTGTGACCGAGCGCCTGAACTGTCCCCATAAGGGCACTTTAATCGTTAAACCATAGGCTCTGGAACTGTCCCATTGAGGGCTCATTAATTGTTGAGCTTGTAGCTCTGAAACTGTCCCATTAAGGGCTCATTAATCGTTGAGCTTATAGCTCTGAAACTGTCCCATTAAGGGCTCATTAATCATTGGGCTTGTAGCTCTGAAACTGTGGCTGCTCCGGTCACAACTATCATTAACTGATTTTGTAATCATGCACGTATTCATTTATGCTACATTTCAATCACTTTATTCATGTATTCCTATATCACAATTATTTCCAAATTATCACAATCGGACAATTTATTCACAATATTTCACATTAAAAACACAATGACAATTTCACATACCCATGACACTTCTATACCATATCTTTCCAAGTACTCCGGACTCTCTGTCCGGAATTCACAATCAAACAATATCCCACCATTATCCTCCACATAGTCAAAATCAAATAATCATAAACCAATGATAAGTAAGAAACCATCTAGGTCACTCACCTATAGCTTCCGAGCTAATGCCTGGAAGTCTAGGCAACGTCCGTGTGCTGACGTTGCAAAAGTGCCTCTATAACATTCAAAATATACAACTATTACCAAATGCACAATCAGGACTATTTAATATTGCACATGTAGCAATTAAAATGTGTACAATGCATGTTCGTGACATTCTCGGCATTATCCCATAATTCACATCACAAAAATTCCCCTATGACTTAGGAAACCATAGGCACCAAAATCACGCAATTTGGACCTCTATAGGTCCAATTATTGATAAAACACGGAGCAGAAAAATCACTACTCGATTCTCTCACTTCGACCTAACCAATCACTGATAATTTCGGCTCCAAAAATTCCCAATTTCACAAATAAATGAAATTCAATGTTTCACGGATCCGATGCCACGAGAATCAGGTCAATCGGATGCCGGACAGAAAAGTTATAAGCAAAAGAATGGAGAGAGGTCGGATCAGGAAAACAGGCTTGTAAAAATTACATGCATTAGTCGACTAGTCGACCTGCTAGTCGACTAGTTCATCTACAGTGGCTAACCTGGAAAACTCTGGTCTTTTTCTTCCGAAAGCCAACTTTCCCAAGTCATAACGTGTTACTCAGAACTCCAAATTGAACAAACTTGGTATCAATTTTAAGATAAAAGCGAGATCTACAAGTTTTATGAAGGATACAAAAACCAATTTCATCTCTAAGAGTGTCAAAAATGCAACCAAAGTTACTGCCTGCACAATGTTTAGCAAAACAGTATACCAATTTACAAAAATCATAACTTTTCATTCCTTTTGTCAAAAATTCCAAAATTTATGTCAATAAAAATATCAAAACAAATTATACAACTTTCATGAACAAATTGGAAGCCAATTCCATCTCTAAATAACTCAAATTCTCAATCAAAGCTTCTGCCTATATCTGTCATCCTCAACAGCAACACATTCTTTCAAAATTCATAACTTTCTAACCCATTGTAGAAAAATTACATGCTCTATATCAATGAAGAGATCATAAAACAAGCTACACTTTCATGAAGGACTCAAAAACAAATTCCATCACTAACCAGTTCAAATTCACCCATTAAAGTGGCTGCCCTTGTTAAGCTTGCTAAAATCAGCACATCACCTAAACCATATCCGAAATTGAAAAATTCATAACTTACAATCTATACATCCAATATTCGCATAAAATACCTAATTAGAAAGCTACAACAATCCTCTTCAACTTTCCAGAAGTTCACTTGAGCCAATTTCATCCTTAACAGTCCAAAATAAATATCAGAACACAAAAAGACAAAATCTATGCCCTTAGAGCATTTGCACACCAAAACACAAGTTGGGCTGAATTACCACCTGAACATTTTCAGACCATAACTTTCAATCGACACATCGAAACATATCATACTTAGTGGCGTTAGAAAGCTAACAAGCAAATCTTAAACTTACATGAAGAACACTTTTACAAACTCTGTCTACTTTCGCCCAGGTTTTTACACAGGAGATCGGATGGAAGACGAGTATGATGTCAACCCGATAGTTTTTGTATGCTTTGTTTTATGTGTAATGTTGGAGTTTAGTTTTGAAGTTGTGAAAAAGGTTTATGGATTATGTATTGTTTTTGTTTATGGCTTGAAAAGTCATTATGTAAATTTATGATGTATTTCAGTTATGAGTTATGTATGATTGTGGAATAGATTTTGTACGTAACCTTGAATTGAGATGTATTATGGATTGGAATGATGAAGTGTTTAGAACTAAGATTGGGTTTCTGTTGGTGTTTGGATGCCGGACGGGAGGTCCGATGATTCTGCATTGTGTTTGGACATTTTAGAAGTGTTTTTGACTCTTTGCAAATTTTTGGGCTGTCAAAATACAGCCGTTATGCTGCCAAAATTTCGGTTAAATTTCGGTAAAATGGGTTTAAAGAAATGAGTTTGAGGATTTATATGATTGTATAAGAAATGATTAAGATGAATTAAGTGAATTGAAATTGGTGAGGATGAGTTTCCAAAAAGGGAATTGTATGGAATGGTTGTAATTTGAATGAGATTGATTCAAGAGAAAAGGAATGAATAAAGAGGAAAAAAATATATACCGGATTTGAAATGTCTTAGGGTTTCTAACGCGACAGTGATTCCTAAAAGATTTGTTCACGGGTGTCGGAATTTGTGTTTCAATTCGATTGGATCGTTTGTTTGGTTTGTCTTCGAGCCAATTCGATTTATTCTATTTGAATCCGCTTTGTTTCCTTCGTGTTACTTTCTGCTTTTCGGTTGGGATCTGGTTCCCGGATCGGGTCCCAACATTTATGGTATCAGAGCCCAGTAATATGATCTTACTTGGGCGTATGTGTATGAGTATGCTAAGTGATCGTTTGCTTTTGATGACAAGAAGTATGATAGAATTAGTGAGAGTGTGATATCGATGTGGATAAGTTTGCTTTGAAGAACAAAGGTGATTATTTGATTGATTTTAGGAATATGTGAATGAATGAAAGTGAAATTTCATGATGATTAGGCTTCGACAATTTTGTGAATTGATTTTGGGCATTGATGACTTGAATAATGAGATGGTGATGGAGATATATGTATAGAAAGTCAAAAGATTAATGTGAAGGATGAATTGATTTTGAATATTTGCGAGCTGAAATGAGAAATGCTAGAAAGATGAGATTAATGATAGAAATATATGTATGGAAGATCAATAGGTTGATTTTGAATGATAAAGATATATATATATATATGGAAGTTCAAAAGGATTAAATTGAATGGTATTGGTCCATATTAAGGTTATTAAGAATTGGACCATTGACTTGTGTAAATCTGTTAAGAATTATTGATGTGATATGATCTTGGTGGTATTTGATACAAGAAGTGATAAATGGTGAGTAAGTGAGAAATATGTATGATGAGGAATTAGTTCAGAAAGTGATTGAATATGATTAATTGAAGAGATTATTTGAGAGAATAAGTTACTTGGTGACTCTTTCGATAGGAATTTCGAGGGCGAAATTCTTTTAAGAGGGGGAGAATTGTTGGACCCGATCTTTCAAAGGAAATTAGAAATATGAAAATGAAAATTTGATAAGAGTTTTGTATATGAATGGAGTTATAGATATTTTTGCCTTAAGGAAATTGATGAGGAAAGATTTGTTTGATTAGATAACTTTGGGTTTCAAATAGATTTGTATGGATTATGAAAGTTCAAGTGGATTGAAATGGAAGTTGAAATTAAGAAATAGAAAGTGAAAGTGTAAGATTTTGAAAAAATTAGAAAGCAAAGACAATTTGTTTGGTTATGCATGTGGTGTTTTAAGTTAGATTATTGTAAGAATAAGATTTCAGTCATATGTGGAGAATGATGGAGTTTTGTATCTTTTGTACTTGGACTTGAATACTGATGTTGTAGCATGACTTAGAATGCCATTTAATTTTATAAACATTTATCTTATGATGTTAATGAGACATGGATTTATATATGGATATGAAAGATCAATTGTGTAAGAATATCAATTGTGTATAGATTTGTGTGTTTTGTGTTTGAGAGGATTTAGTTGAAGAGCTTGTGGTGATGTGTTGATATGTGAAGTTGATGTGTTGGAATAGGGTTTAGAAACTTCAATGGAAAATCTGTACTGATCTGGAGATATTTGGCCAAAGTGGTCTTAATGAAAGTTGTAGTTCATGTTGCCAGCTTTCTAACGTCATAAAGTATGCAATTTTTCGATATCGAGGCAAGAAGTTATGATAAATTGAAGTTTGGATATTGCTTAGGTGATTGCTAAACGGGCAAAAACTTTGATTGAAAAATTGACTTAACTAGAGGTTGAAGTTACTTTGGAGTTCTTTATGAACATTGTAGAGGTTGTTTTATCTTTCCATTGATATAAAACATGAAAATATTGGACAAGATAGTAGAAAGAGTGATCTTGGTATGAGTTGCAATAAGGAAAGATTTGGAGACAAGATTGGTAGTGATCTGAAAAATGTTCACTGAATGTGCTTCAGTATTTTAACCATAACGTTTTCTCTAGTAATCCAAACGAGATGATTCTTAATTTGGATTAAACTAGAGACATATGGCTACATTTTGTAAGAAGACATTGAATTTCAATTATGTGCCTAAGAGTCTCAAATATTGTCATGAATTTAAGAATTGGGTGCAATGTTGGTGCAGGAATGAAAGTCTTATCTTCTGAATTTAGGGGCAAGTTTGGAATTGATAAAGATAGATTTTGGCAAAATTTCCTTATGGAAAGTAGTATATTTTTCTCTTAGCTTTCCAACGAATCAAACCGTGTCTAATTTGGAGTTCTGAATAGAAAGTTACGATCTTTCTAAGTGTGGATGTTCTGGAGAAGGGGGTCAGACGAAATTTTGCGTGCATCTTGGCGTCATCATAGGCGAATTTTTGCGTGTCTTGGCGTCATCACGATTTAAGTTTTCGTCTGTCTTGGCGTCACCACAGGCGAAGTTTTGCGTCTGTGTTGACGTCTAACAACAATTTAATTTGCGTCTGTCTTGACATCACCACGCATTTTTTGCGTCTGTCTTGGCGTCATCATCACGCAATTTCGTCTGTCTTGACATCATAAATCGCTTTTGTGTTTTGACCCTCTTCCTTCTTTTGGCCATAACTTTTTGTGTAGACCTCCGATTGAGTCGATTTTTGAAGTGTTGGATTCCTAAGACATTTTGCTATCTTTTCATACTACATAGATCAGTTTTGGAATTAAATGGAGAAAGATAGCTCGGATTTTCGTGAACTGATCGGTTATAAAAGTTTGAACAGTGTTCAGTGTTTTAGAGATATCTTGATCGGTAGAGCTCCGATCGATTTGATTCTTTTTACAAATGAAAATAGAGAGATGGGAATACAAATGTTATGAAGGAGCCGATTGACAATGTAGCCTCTAAGACTTCCAAATTCGGGTCGGAAGTTAGGTGTAGTGTTCAGCCTCGGGTCTGAAGAACAAACTTCAGCATTTTGGAGATATCTTGAGCTATAGAACTCCGATTGATCCGATTCTTGAAGGATTGGATTTGTAAGACATAGAGGAACATTTCTCTAGAAGAAAGTTTTGTCAAATGGATTCATTTACCTGATCAAAATAATCAGACAAGATGTCAGTTTTAAAGACCAATGGAGGGGTAATTTTGGAAGTTTACTTAAAGGGTTAAGTTTATAGGCTTAAATGGAGGGAATTATGAGTCATTCCTCATTCATTAAAGGTCATGGCACTATAAAAGCAAGTGAGCTGTGGTTTTTATCAAGGGAAGCAAGACATTTGAACAAAGAAAAGAACAAAAGAGAGAAGAGAGAAGGGAGAGCAAGTTTCGGTGGAGAAAAAGGGGAGAAAGCTAGGGCTCGATTTTTCTAACACTTGAAGAGAGATCTTAATGTCATTCCAAGAGAGAAAAAGGTGGAGGATGAAGAGAGCTTCCCCTTGAACCTTGAACCAAGAAAATCCGAAAATGGAGGAGAAATGAGGGAAGAGCAATTTTTAAGATTTGAGTTTCTCTTGAAGTTTTGGTTTAGAATCATGGAAAATGGAATGAGTTTGTGGAGTATGAAGTAAATTTTGATGATTGCTAAGTACTATGGGTTTAATTTTGGATGAAAATTAATTAGGGTTTATGCCCAAATTTGGAATTTGGGGATTTTGGAAATTTGTGATTTAGATAGTTTGAATATGAGAGGAATTGATATTTCCTAAGTTCAATTTGAGAAATTAAGTTAATTATGATATTGAATTTGATTGGATTGGTTTAGGTTCAATTTGTAATTTGGGGGTTTTTGAAATTAGTGATGTAACTATCTTGGAATTAGTAAGAATTGATGACTTATGCATCAAATTGAAGGATTAAGTTATTTATGAGATTAAATTTTGATGAAATTGATTTAGGAAATTTTCAATTGGAAGGAAGAAAGAAGAAAAGGTCAAATTGAAGCATTGGACAAGATGCTAGCATGGATATGAGGTGGGTAGTATATTTATTTATTGAATTATAAGCTAAATGTGAATTTTTTTAAATTAAAGAAAGAAAAATTTGATTTTTGATAAATTATTATTGATAAAATGTTTGAAAAGGATGTAAATGTTTGAAATTATGATTTCAAAGGAGTAAAATGAGTTTTAGAAAATGCAAGACTTATGAATTTCATGGTTTTCAAATTATGTGATTTATGATTTGAATGATTTAAAGAATTAGTGCATATATTGTGATGCATATGTGATTTACGTGAATTGCATTAGATTGATTATGTGCAATTATGTGGATATATGCTTGTGTCATTTATGACGCAATTTGATGTTATGAGTTGAAAAGGGTTAAAAAAAATCAAGATTTTCGAAAAGTGCCTTCGGGCAATCTGAATTCCGTTTTTGTTATGTGTTAAGTGGGTTTGGTCAGGTCCTTTAGTGAGTCAGTGCTGTCTCTACCTATTATAGCCTTCTCCCGGCTGCCCGCTAGTGGCATAGGAGTTCCGATCTCGGACTCCCCTCATGCTCACGTGGCCGCATGTGAAATTATCTTGAGAATGTGCGAGACGTCCGTTAGGACCGAACCAAACCAATTCGATGTGTTATGTGTTTTAATTTGACTATGATGTGATGCATTCATGTTTAAGGCGTGCATGTTTTGAAAAAGGTTTGAGATTTTGAGAAGCGAAAGTAAAATTTTCAAGCATGAAATTCTGGCTGGATTTAAATGTTTTGAAACAAATGAAAATTTTGAGAAAAATTTTAGAAAGTGTTGATGAAATTGAAAAGTTTGAAAATGAGTTTTGGAGAAATTCTTAAATGGGAAATGTTTGAAAAGTTAAAAAAAGATTTTTCCGCTTATTGTTCGGTTTATAAATATATTATCCACGAGCTTCCAAGCTCACTCCCCTTTCATCCCCATCTCGTGTTTTACGGGAGATCGGATGGAAGACAGTATGATGTCAACCCGATAGTTTTGTATGCTTTGTTTTATGTGTAATGTTGGAGTTTAGTTTTGAAGTTGTGAAAAGGTTTATGGATTATGTATTGTTTTGTTTATGGCTTGAAAAGTCATTATGTAAATTATGATGTATTTCAGTTATGAGTTATGTATGATTGTGGAATAGATTTTATGCGTAACCTTGAATTGAGATGTATTATGGATTGGAATGATGAAGTGTTTAGAACTAAGATTGGGTTTCTTTGGTGTTTGGATCTTTGGACGGGAGGTCCGATGATTCTGCATTGTGTTTGGACATTTTAGAAGTGTTTTGACTCTTTGCAAATTTTTGAAATGTCAAAATACAGTAGTTATCTTCTTAGAAATTTTGGTTAAATTTCGATAAAATGGGTTTAAAGAAATGAGTTTGAGGATTTATATGATTGTATAAGAAATGATTAAGATGAATTAAGTGAATTGAAATTGGTGAGGATGAGTTTCCAAAAAGGGAATTGTATGGAATGGTTGTAATTTGAATGAGATTGATTCAAGAGAAAAGGAATGAATAAAGAGGAAAAAAATATACCGGATTTGAAATGTCTTAGGGTTTCCAACGCGACAGTGATTCCTAAAAGATTTGTTCACGGGTGTCGAAATTTGTGTTTCAATTCGATTGGATCATTTGTTTGGTTTGTCTTCGAGCCAATTCGATTTATTCTATTTGAATCCACTTTGTTTCCTTCGTGTTACTTTCTGCTTTTCGGTTGGGATCCGATTCCCGGATCGGGTCCCAACATTTATGGTATCAGAGCCCAGTAATATGATCTTACTTGGGCGTATGTGTATGAGTATGCTAAGTGATCGTTTGCTTTTGATGACAAGAAGTATGATAGAATTAGTGAGAGTGTGATATCGATGTGGATAAGTTTGCTTTGAAGAACAAAGGTGATTATTTGATTGATTTTAGGAATATGTGAATGAATGAAAGTGAAATTTCATGATGATTAGGCTTCGACAATTTTGTCAATTGATTTTGGGCATTGATGACTTGAATAATGAGATGGTGATGGAGATATATGTATAGAAAGTCAAAAGATTAATGTGAAGGATGAATTGATTTTGAATATTTGAGTGAAATGAGAAATGCTAGAAAGATGAGATTAATGATAGAAATATATGTATGGAAGATCAATAGGTTGATTTTGAATGATAAAGATATATATATATATGGAAGTTCAAAAGGATTAAATTGAATGGTATTGGTCCATATTAAGGTTATTAAGAATTGGACCATTGACTTGTGTAAATCTGTTAAGAATTATTGATGTGATATGATCTTGGTGGTATTTGATACAAGAAGTGATAAATGGTGAGTAAGTGAGAAATATGTATGATGAGGAATTAGTTCAGAAAGTGATTGAATATGATTAATTGAAGAGATTATTTGAGAGAATAAGTTACTTGGTGACTCTTTCGATAGGAATTTCGATGAAATTCTTTTAAGAGGGGAGAATTGTTGGACCCCGATCTTTCAGTGGAAATTAGAAATATGAAAATGAAAATTTGATAAGAGTTTTTGTATATGAATGGAGTTATAGATATTTTTGCCTTAAGGAAATTGATGAGGAAAGATTTGTTTGATTAGATAACTTTGGGTTTCAAATAGATTTGTATGGATTATGAAAGTTCAAGTGGATTGAAATGGAAGTTGAAATTAAGAAATAGAAAGTGAAAGTGTAAGATTTTGAAAAAATTAGAAAGCAAAGACAATTTGTTTGGTTATGCATGTGGTGTTTTAAGTTAGATTATTGTAAGAATAAGATTTCAGTCATATGTGGAGAATGATGGAGTTTTGTATCTTTTGTACTTGGACTTGAATACTGATGTTGTAGCATGACTTAGAATGCCATTTAATTTTATAAACATTTATCTTATGATGTTGATTGGACCAAATTTATACTATAAATTAGGCCCGTTTTCTTTAGTAATTATGCATTTGTTGACTCCTGATCTATGATTTTTATGCTTATTTTGGTCCCGCACATTGAGTTTTGATAAATTGCACATTGTCGGTATTTTGTTGTCAATTGTCATTAATTCGCATAATTTTATTGGGACAATTGATCTGCAAATGGGTTGTATTTTGTAGGACCAAAGGAGTCAACATTCAAGAAGTCAACACGCCGCAAGATTATTGGGCGAACAAGACCTCCATTCGCCGCAAACAAATTAATGGTATTTAATTTATTCATTGCGACGAGTGACTAAACTCATCGCATTGTGGCGAATTACAGCCATTCGCCGCATGGCGAATGTCGGGTAACCCGGACTATAAATGGAAATTAATCCTTTATTACGACCCGCCCGCCTGACCTCCTATAAAATCTTGCCATTTAGGGCAAAAGCAGTGACCGCACTCAGGAGGTTAACTTCTTCTTTCTGTCTTCTCCTTCGTTTCTAATAGTTTTTGTTTCTTTTTTATTTGCGGGTTATTTGCCGCACTGCACTCGTCCGCTGTTTCCAGTTTCTTCATCATTCCATCGTCCATCATTTGTTGTTGTATCCTTCCTCGCTCGTCGTTGGAATCATGAACCACGGTGATATTCCAACAATGAAGAGTTCATCGAGTTATGGTCGACTAAGCGTTCCATTCTCTTGAACATGTAGCAAGGATTGGAGTTCACCGAAAGCTTAATAGGGGTAATCACTAATATCCGAAGTCTAGGTATATTTATGTATAGATCCGAGTTGGGTATGCATTGATATAGCTAGGTTAGTGTGGTTAATAGTTTTAGCCGTGTGTTGACATTATGTTGAGATTTGGATATTACTTTTGTAGATTTTTCTGTGTCAAAATACATGAAGTCTCATGTATGTTATTCGGATTTTTACACTGATTAATTTGATCTGCCTAGTTGTGCTTGGTTGGGTTAGCTGTGTTATTATCTGATTAACTTATTGCAATTGTTTATCCAATTTTTCACACTAATGGTTTTAACAAGATTTGACTAATCGAGTTGATTAATCAAATTCTTGGACTTAACGAGTTGTTAAGGTTTACATTTCAAAACTTAGTGGATTTCAAACCCTGAAAATTATTTGAACGATGATAATCCAAGTTGCATTTTCAAGAGAGTTTTAGTAATTTGATTTCACACTTGTTTAATTTCAATCGTTTAGCTTTCTAAAAATCCCAAAAACATTTATTCTTACTTTGGCTTAGTTTAATTTTTAGTTAATCAAATCAAAACCCCCTTTTTTTATTGCTTTAATTGCATGCATCATTCAAACATTAGGCTAGTCTTAGAATCAGTTAGTACACTGGTTCCTTGAGAGTCGACCCGAGGTTGCATCTTGTATTGCAATCCTTGGTACAAATTTTATTTCACCGGTTTCCGAGGATCAATTCTTTAATTGAACGATAAGCCGCCGATCAAATTGGCGCCGTTGCCGGGGAATCAAATTAATTGGTTCTCTAGGTTAGCCAGTGTTTGTTTTGATCTTAATTTTTGTTGTTTACATTTTGTTTGCATTGCATAATTTTATTTAATTTCTTTTCTGCCTAAGTGTTTTAGTGTTATTCCTGTTTTTGATTTCATTTCGCTTTCTTTTAAGTGTTTATTCGATTGTTTTATTATTTGTGCTTAATTTTAAGTTAATTTCGTTTGCTTTCGCTCTTGCTTCTAACTCGTCACAATAATTCATATCTTCGCCGCATGCGAAGTTCATATATTCGTCGCAATGAAAGTTACAATTTATTGATTCATTGCAAGTAATTACTACACGCCGCAATGAACCTGAGTGAATTGAAGCCTTGCTATCATTTGTCGCTTTAGTGAGCTATCTTAGGTGAACTTCTCTTGTGCATGCCCGTAGACTTAGGCTAGTTCATTTTCAACTGAAATTGAGCGACACCTTAGACAACTTAGGAAAAACAAGAGAGCAAGAAAGACTTAGCACACTAGATCGACTAGAATCTGAGATGGCTGAACACCAAGAATATCCCGGTCAACCACCCCGAAATGGAGATCACGGTCTTAACGGTGACCAGGAACGCGTAGATGACAACAATGCGAACATCAGACGTAGAACCATCCGAGAAGCTACAACCTTGGACGTAAACTACGATCCTTTCACTGCTGCCTGCCCTAACTTCGACGTAAATTTTGAAGTTAAAGGTTTATTGATTAACTCCCTACCCAAATTTCACGGTTTGGCGGGAGAGGACCCCTACATGCATCTTCAGGCCCTCACAATGATCTGTCAAAGTATGAAGCCTGTAGGAGCACATCTGGACCAGGTGCTGTGGAAGGTATTCCACTTGTCGTTAGAAGGAAAGGCCCGGGAGTGGTACATGAGCCTCCCAAGGCATGTCGCGAATGCCTATCATAGTTGGGCCAACTTCAGGAAAGCTTTCTGGAAAATATTTTCCAGCCTCGAGGACTTCGTCGATGCGAAAAGAGATTTATTCCATGGCGTGATTCTGACGAATCCTTATATGACTTTTGGAATAGATTCCAAGATCTGTTATCTCGGTGCCCCATCATCCGATCCCCGATGAACAATTGGTTCAATATTTTTACGATGGGGTGAAAAATCAGGAAAAGGGAATGTTGGATGCTGCGTCGGGAGGTTCGTTGATTGACCTCACCGCACCTGAAGCATGGGCCTTGATCAAGAGGATGGCCCTAAATCATCAGCAATATAGTGTCAGAGATTCCAGGAATGTGAATGAAGTAGGAGCCATGACGGCTCAAACTAAGAGTATGGAAAGCCTGGAATCGAAGGTGGATTCCCTGGAGCATAGGATAACTTCACAGTTATCCTCGATCACGGCTGAGCTTAAGAATCTGAATGTGCATCGCCCATCATCTTCCACTGAACTGGTCGCACCTAGTTGCGAATCTTGTGGATCGGTGATGCACATTTCAAAGGTTCCGTCCGGAAGGTATGAAGAAGTGTCCGCTGTTTGCAGGCGCATAAAATTCTAAGTGGGACCGTACATCAACACATATAACGAAGGATGAAGATCTCATCCTAACTTCGATTGGAGGAATAATGAAGGAAGAGCACCCAACCGTTTTCAACAAGGGAGTGGAGTGGACCATCTACAAACCAGCTTCCGATCGTGGCGTTGACGGTGCAACCACGACCACCAAAAGAGGACACTAATCACCGCATGGTATGATGGCGTTGATGAAAGAGGAACGAACTTCACAAACAAATCAATTCAATGCCATCGCGAACCTCATCCAACAGGACTCTGCTAAGAATGCTGCCCGCTTTAGTGCCTTGGAGAAACGCATGGAGCAATGGAAGACCAAGGCCGAGAACATGAACGCCTATGTCACCCAATTGTCTAATAATTTGAGTGACAACCAAGCTCGGAGCAGTGGATCCATTCCCTCCAACACGGTAATAAACCCGAAGAGTTTAAATGCAATTGAGTTGAGGAGTGGAAAGAAAGTGCATTTCGACATTCCTGAAGAAGAAGAATGCACCGAGGAAATTGAGGTTGAAGAAGCGCCTCAAGTGAGAGAGAAGCAAGCTGTGCGATCAGAAAGTGATCGCGAAGAAGAATTGTTGAGGAACAAGAAGCAATCAACAATTGAGGATAAAGAGCAATCATCGAGCATTTCAGGAAGAAGAGCTGATAAGGATAAATCGAGCAGAAATGAACCAGCCAGTAAGGAAGTCAACTTAAAGGACCTCCCTTTTTCGAACTCGTATCTGATGAGCAAGAGAGTTAATGAGCTCAAACACGAAAAAGAAATCATTGACCTGTTTGGGAAGGTTAAAGTCAACGTGCCCCTGCTGGATTTGATTAAGAAAGTGCCAGCTTACGCCAAGTACCTGAAGGATTTGTGCACAAACAAGCGAAAATTTAGGCCTAATGAACGTGTCCAGGTGAGTTCAAATGTGTCGGCTTTATTTAAGCCCCAAATCGATAAAGTGCCAAGATCCAGGCTCATTTACCATTCCTTGTGTTATAGGAAAGGAAACAATTGGGAGAGCATTATTGGATTTGGGAGCGGCGATTAACGTAATGCCGAAATCTGTCTATAAAGCCCTGGGCGTTAAGAGCATAAAGCCTACTTCGGTAGTCTTACAGTTGGCTGATAGATCATTCCGACATCCAGTGGGAATCATCGAGGACATCTTGGTCCAAGTGAAAGGTTTAGTGTTTCCTGCCGATTTTTACGTGTTGGACATGACCTCTGAAGTGGTGCAGGACACTTCTACGATCCTGGGCGACCCTTCCTGCGGACTGCGAGCACAATGATTAATATGAAGGAAGGAAAGATCACCATGGAGGTTGGTGATCAACACGTTAGCTTCAACATGTATGAAGCTATGAAGCACCCTAACGAGGATTACTCCTTGCTTGGGGTGAATATGTGATGTGCTTATGGATGATGCATGTGTTGATTTCGCCACACTTTGACCCATCCTCTGACACTCTCTTGGAGAAGATTATTTTGATGATAGTGCACGGTGCCTATTCGGATATGGGAATGGACATGGAGCGCCAAGACCCAAGTCGTTGACATGGAGCTTGGATATCATTGCCAAATCCACCCCGAGCTACAAGATCCACCGTGAGCACCGGTGTTTCTCTTCCCGCCTTTTCGATATATATTTGTGCACGTTCTTTGATTTGATTTGATATGTTGTGTTGCATGAATGTGTTGATTAAGTGTGGGGGAGAGACCTGACCGAAGAGGTTTATTTGTCGTTAGGTAGGATTTCCTTTCCATTTGAATAAAGTGTTTCCCTTTGTTAGCTCGTGTTCTTCCTAATAAAGCATGATTAGATTGACGAGAATGGTTGATATGTGGGATGATTAATTGAATGATTGTGCAAACCGAGTAGGATCCTTAGACATTGTGATACATTTCAGGTAGTTAGGCCGCAATGAGCATCTCTCGCTTTCATTGTGGCTAATCTAAGGTTTTACTACTTGTTACATTGCGGTTAGGGGGCGCCGTCTCGGCGAATAAGGACATCTCCGCCCTACGGACCGTTGGACATCTCTTTTGTCCGAGGGCCATTTTCATCTTTCCTCTCTCGCGTCCTTTCGTCTCCCGCGTCTTCTTCTTCTTCTTCTTTTTCTTTCTCCTTCCCTCCTCATTTCGCTGCCACCTTTTGCCTCGCCGTCGCTCCTCTCTGTGCCCTCTGCTGTTTGAAGCTCCCAATCTCCTCCAATCTCCTTCCAATTGCGTTTTAACCCTACGTAAGTGTTCCTATTCCTCCTCTTGTCCATTTTCGTTGTTATTCGTTAGATTTGAGGCAAGCAATAACGCCGATTCGCCTTAATCGTCAGAATCGTCATTCGCCGCGGCGAATTTCATATCTCGCCGCGGCAAACGTAGGGTATCGGTTCGCTGCGACGAATGTTCTTGCTAGCCGCAGCAAACGAAGATGCCCAGTTCGCTATAGCGAACATCCTGTTGGCTGCAGCGAATGGAAGAAGTCTCCTCTAGCCGCATGAATGCTCCATTCAGATTCTGACGAATGGTCAAGACTTTGATTCTGTGTAATTTTCTTAGTTTAATGTCTTTTCTAACGTTTGTGTGTGCAGGATTATGCCTAGAATGAAACAAGCCTCTAGACCGGAGCAGCAGCCATCCTCTTCTTCCTCCGATCACACCATTTCCCTTTTCTCGCAACCTTCCCGTTTTCCCTCTCGTCCCGTAGATCCTGAGTACGATCAGCTGGCAACTCGTGTTGCCAGTCAAGATATACTTAAGGAAAAACCATTTCCTCTAACCCCTACAACAAACCCTTTTGTCCGTCAGCTTTTCGAATTAGACTTAGCTGGCCTTGCTCAACCTAATTCTATTGGCAACCTCACATTTGTTCGTCAATACTATTCATATGCTCGCTACTCCCACACCTACGGGATTAATTTCCGGGGTGTTTCCATTCCCGATGTTTTCACTTCCGTAATTATCCGTGAGCATTACCATCTTCCCATCGTCCCTCATTGCCAATATTCCGACCTTCTCCGTAATTACCCATGGGAGGAAGTCATTGGTACTCTCTGCACTGCAGGGTCTCAGTGGCTTCAACCCCGTGGTTCTCAACGATACATCCGTCGGACCACCCTCCTTCCTGAAGCTCGTCCTTGGTTACATTTTATATGTAACAATATTATGCCGACCCTCCATCTTTCCAACATCCCCAAAGAGCAGGCCCTATATATATACTTGCTGATGACTGGCCGTCCTGTAGACCTAGCCCCCGCCATTTCCGCTGCCTTCGCCAGTGTGTTCTCTCTACCAACCCTAAACACAAACTCCTTTTCCCCATCTCATTTTCGACTGTCAGGCCTATCGAGTCCGGAACATCCGCCAATCTCACCTTTTCTTTGCCTCTCCATTTGTCTATGTCCGTTTAGGTCAGCCATGTGCCATCCCACCCCACCTCCCCGCCCAACTTGCTTGACATCTTCTTCCTCTCCTCACCTTCCCTAGCCATCCCTCACCTAGAGCCCCTTCTCCCACCCCTCCCGTCCTTCCTGTTTCCCCCGAGGCTCTGCCTCGTCTTCCATCCCCGCCCTCTGCTCCCCTTACTCCTTCTGAGGTGGCTCTGCTGCGTGAGGAAGTCCTTCAGCTTCAGGCCCGATTCACTTCCTTCGAGACTCAGGTGGCAGCCACGCATTCCCTGCTCACTATGATTGCGGCCCACCTCGGGCTGCCTATTCCGCCTCAGGCCCCGGCTTCTTCAAATGCTCTTAGCTCTTCTATCACGCTTGCCCTTGGTGACGATCCGCCACATAGTGCAGGCTGTTTATTTTCCTTTGTTGTTGTTTTTCTTGTATTTTCTTTTCTTCGTTGTATTTTTTTTAGTTCGTTCTACGGATCCTCTTTTGTACATTACATTTTGAGCCATCGCTATATCCACATTTCGCTTTTGTCTATTTTGTTTCGTTTCCTCGTGCCTCGCTACTTTTGTCATTCAGGACAATGCCATGTTTAAGTGTGGGGAGCCGTTCCTTTATATTTTGCATTGTACACCTATTAAAACTTGTACATAATTTTGTGGGCCCGTTGCTTTTCTTGATAAATTTGGACTCAATCAAACATTTTCAGACTCGTTCTTTTGTGCCCTTGCATGCAAAGCCCTTATAAGTTTCAAATCGATACTTGAGTTTTGTGAAAATGCTCTCCATTCTTCGAACGATAATTGGTTTTGGCAAAATTTTAACTTTTGAAGTTTTCAAAACAAAGTAAATGGGAGCATGCTAACAAGGTAGCATTTTAAGTTTTAAGTTTTGAGATTGATCATTGAGACAAAACCTTGTTGGAAGGATATTCGAGCCAAAGATTTTCTTCTATATTTTGTGTGTGCATCTGCTTAGTTCATGCTTCTCTAGAACTTGTGCCGGTTTTTACTCAAAGCTTGATGGACTAGATTTTGTGGATATGATAGAGGTGTTCTTTCTTTCAGCCCTTTCCCAAACACCAACCCCTAAACACTGCTCCTTGCTAGCCCTTTGAGCCTTCTTCTATGAGCATTTGCATGCATTATTTGAGATGACGTCAATAGTCGGTTTGTTCTATTTTTAGTGAAAAAAAGTTAGTCTTGTTTATTCCAAAAGGGATAATAATGTGTATTGAATCCCAAAATGGGATTAGTATCTCAAAAAAAAAACAATCAAAATTTAGTTTAGTAGAGGTCTAGTTTCAAAGATAGATTATCGACATCGATCCTCATTTTATGCCATGCTCATATTTTTCTTTTCTCACATCATCCATTCATTTAGCCTTCCGCTCATTACAACCCTTAAAGACCTCTTGATCTTCAAATTGATAGTCCTTGTAGTGGAGAAATAAAATTGATACAAGCTTTATGGTAGGAGATGTATTAAGTAGATTGAGAGAAAATATCCCTACTATACAAGTGAGTTGAAACATCATATCTCGAGTGATTCTCTGCTGTTCAATCTCATGTGCTTAAATTCTTTCAATGTTTGTTTTATTAGCACTCTTTCAATTTCTTTGCGTCAATTACGATAAAGTGGATTGAGTCAATTTTGGTTGTTGTTTGAGCATGGGCAGAATTTTCTTTTACTCTTGTACCTTTTGACTCTTATAAGCTTTGTTCAGAGTACAAAGGTTTAAGTGGGTTAATTTGATTGGACAAAATTTATACTATAAATTAGGCCCGTTTTCTTTAGTAATTATGCATTTGTTGACTCACGATCTATGATTTTTATGCTTATTTTGGTCCCGCACATTGAGTTTTGATAAATTGCACATTGTCAGATTTTGTTGTCAATTGTCATTAATTTCGCATAATTTTATTGGGACAATTGATCCGCAAATGGGTTGTATTTTGTAGGACCAAAGGAGTCAACATTCAAGAAGTCAACACGCCGCAAGATTCGCCGGGCGTAACCAAGACCTCCATTCGCGCAAAGAAATTAATGGTATTTAATTTATTACTGCGACGGTGACTAAACTCATTCGCCACGGCGAATTACCCATTCGCCGCGGCGAATGTCGGGTAACCCGGACTATAAATGGAAATTAATCAACTGCTATTCGACCCGCCCGCACAACCTCCTATAAAATCTTGCCATTTAGGAAAAAATAGCGGCCGCACTCGGAGGTTAACTTCTTCTTTCTGTCTTCTCCTTCGTTTCTAATAGTTTTGTTCATTTTTTATTTGCAGGTGTTCGCCGCCGCACTGCATCACGTCCATTGTTTCCAGTTTCTTCATCCGTTCCATTGTCCATCATTTGTTCTTGTATCCTTCCTGTTAAATCGTTGGAATCATGAACCACAGTGATATTCCAACAACAAGAGTTCATCGAGTTATGGTCGGCTAAGCGTTCCATTCTCTTGAACATGTAGCAAGGATTGGAGTTCACCAAAGCTTAATAGGGGTAATCACTAATGTCTCAAGTCTAGGTATATTTATGTATAGATCCGAGTTGGGTATGCATTGATATAGCTAGGTTAGTGTGGTTAATAGTTTTAGTAGTGTGTTGACATTATGTTGAGATTTGGATATTACTTTTGTAGATTTTTCGTGTCAAAATACATGAAGTCTCATGTATGTTATTCAGATTTTACATTGATTAATTTGATCGCCTAGTTGTGCTTGGTTGGGTTAATGTGTTATTATCGATTAACTTATTGCAATTGTTTATTCAATTTTTCACACTAATGGTTTTAACAAGATTTGACTAATCGAGTTGATTAATCAAATTCTTGGACTTAACGAGTTGTTAAGGTTTACATTTGAAACTTATTGGATTTCAAACCACGAAAATTATTTGAGCGATGATAATCCAAGTTGCATTTTCAAGAGAGTTTTAGTAATTTGATTTCACACTTGTTTAATTTCAATCGTTTAGCTTTCTAAAATCCCAAAACATTTATTCTTACTTTGGCTTAGTTTAATTTTAGTTAATCAAATCAAAACCCCCCTTTTTTATTGCTTTAATTGCATGCATCATTCAAACATTAGGCTAGTCTTAGAATCAGTTAGTACACTGGTTCCTTGAGATCGACCCGAGGTTGCATCCTGTATTGCAATCCTTGGTACAAATTTTATTTGACCGGTTTCCGAGGATCAATTCTTTAATTGAACGATAAGCCGCCGATCAGATGTTAATGAGACATGGATTTATATATGGATATGAAAGATCAATTGTATAAGAATATCAATTGTGTATAGATTTGTGTGTTTTGTGTTTGAGAGGATTTAGTTGAAGAGCTTGTGGTGATGTGTTGATATGTGAAGTTGATGTGTTGGAATGGGGTTTAGAAACTTCAATGGCAAATCTGTACTGATCTAGAGATATTTGGCCAAAGTGGTCTTAATGAAAGTTGTAGTTCATGTTGCCAGCTTTCTAACGCTATAAAGTATGCAATTTTTCGATATCGGGGCAAGAAGTTATGATAAATTGAAGTTTGGATATTGCTTAGGTGATTGCTAAACGGGCAAAAACTTTGATTGAAAAATTGAATTAACTAGAGGTTGAAGTTACTTTGGAGTTCTTTATAAACATTGTAGAGGTTGTTTTATCTTTCCATTGATATAAAACATGAAAATATTGGACAAGAGAGTAGAAAGAGTGATCTTGGTATGAGTTGTGATAAGGAAAGATTTGGAGACAAGATTGGTAGTGATCTGAAAAATGTTCACTGAATATGTTTCGGTAAAATGGGTTTAAAGAAATGAGTTTGAGGATTTATATGATTGTATAAGAAATGATTAAGATGAATTAAGTGAATTGAAATTGCTGAGGATGAGTTTCCAAAAAGGGAATTGTATGGAATGGTTGTAATTTGAATGAGATTGATTCAAGAGAAAAGGAATGAATAAAGAGGAAAAAAAAATTATACCGGATTTGAAATGTCTTAAGGTTTCCAACACGACAGTGATTCCTAAAAGATTTGTTCACAGGTGTCGGAATTTGTGTTTCAGTTCGATTGGATCGTTTGTTTGGTTTGTCTTCGAGCTAATTCGATTTATTCTATTTGAATCTGCTTTGTTTCCTTCGTGTTACTTTCTGCTTTTCGGTTGGGATCCGGTTCCCAGATCGGGTCCCAACAGAGTCAGACCGAGACTGGTCAGGAATCTAGGAGTAAGAGATCGAGCGATAGTCAGGGTAGCTCTAGTAGGAGTTTTAGCAGATTCCAGGGCAGGTTCAGATCTTCGAGAGGACCCAGACAGTCTAGTTTTGTTCAGAGGGGGCGATTTGGGTAGTCTGGCAGTAGCAGTGGCAGTGGTAGAGGTTTCGACCAGATTCCTCCGTTGTGTGAGTATTGTGAGAGGAGGCATAGTGGAGAGTGCTGGAGATTTATTAGAGCTTGTCTCAGGTGTGTCTCTATGGAGCATCAGATCCAGAACTGTCCAGAGATTTTGGGAGTTCAGTCTGCTGTGAG
This sequence comes from Erythroxylum novogranatense, assembly GCA_029891385.1. Lineage (NCBI taxonomy): Eukaryota > Viridiplantae > Streptophyta > Magnoliopsida > Malpighiales > Erythroxylaceae > Erythroxylum > Erythroxylum novogranatense. The sequence goes on from CM057233.1 coordinate 71,242,655, forward strand.
TGGGAGAGCTGGTAGTAGCACGACAGTGCAGCAGAGCCGCGATAGCGGACCTGGATTTAGGGGCCGAGGCAGAGCCCGAGGTAGAGCTGGAGATTCTTTTGTGGGGACCGAGAGTCGTGGCAGTCGACCACAGTCCCAGGCCAGGGTCTACACCATGACTAGGTAGGAGGCCTAGGATTCTCCAGATGTGGTTGCAGGTTCGCTTATGATCTTTGGTATTGAGGTTTTTGCAATGATAGATCCAGGGTCTACGCATTCTTTTATTGCACCGCATGTGGCATGTAGATTACATGTGGATAGGAAGATGTTGCAGTATGGGCTAGAGGTGATTACACCTCTAGGTAGTACTATAGTTTTAGGAGAGGTCTGCAAGGGGTGTCCGATTACGATTGATCAGTCGGAGTTGCGTGCAGACCTGATAGTGTTGCCTCTGAGAGAGATTGATTTGATTCTGAGGATGGACTGACTCACTGCCCATAGGGCTATTATGGATTGTTATACCAAGGAGGTCGTGTTGGAGTCTCCTGGTCAGCCGAGAGTTGTGTTTCGAGGTGTTAGTCAGGCAGTGCCAGCCAGGATGATTTCGTTTATGAGTGCCCTGAGATTGATGCGAGGTGGTTGTGAGGCCTACTTGGCTCATGTGGTGGACTCCAGAGTGGTGCAGAGGTTGCAGGATGTTCCCGTGATCAGGGAATTTCCTGATGTGTTTCCCGAGGAGTTACCGGGTTTGCCGTCAGATCGGGAGACAGAGTTTGAGATTGACCTCGTTCTAGGTACCGCTCCTATATCGATACCTCCGTATAGGATGGCACCGGTGGAACTGAGGGAGCTTAAGGCTCAGCTGCAGGAGTTGTTGGATAAGGGGTTCATTAGGCCGAGTGTTTCGCCGTGGGGAGCTCCAGTGTTGTTTGTAAATAAGAAGGACAGGACTTTGAGGCTGTGCATCGATTATAGGCAGCTGAATCGGGTAACAGTCAAGAATAAGTACCCGTTGCCTAGGATTGATGATTTATTTGATCAGTTGCAGGGAGCTCAGGTGTTTACTAAGTTGGATTTGAGATCCGGATACTATCAGTTGAGGATCGCAGAGGCCGATGTGCCTAAGAGTGCTTTCAGGAGCAGGTATGGGCATTTCGAGTTCTTAGTGATGTCGTTCGGGTTGACTAATGCCCCGAAAGCTTTCATGGCCTTTATGAATAAGGTCTTTCAGCCCTACCTGGATCAGTTTGTTATTGTATTCATTGATGATATTCTAGTATACTCGAGGAGTAGACAAGAGCATGCGGAGCATCTGAGGATTGTATTACAGATTATAAAGGATAGACAGCTGTATGCCAAGTTCACTAAGTATGAATTTTGGCTGGATGAGGTAGTGTTCCTAGGCCACATTGTGTCTGGTGAGGGTATCCGGGTGGATCATCACAAGATTGAGGCAGTGAGGAGTTGGGACGAGGAATGTGTAAGAGTTGAGGAGTTTCCTCGGATTGGCAGGTTATTACCGGAGGTTTGTCGAGGGGTTTTCTGTAATCTCAGCTCCTTGAAAAAATTTCTGAGGAAGAGTGTGGCCTTTAGATGGACAGATGAGTGCTAGAGGAGTTTTGAGGAGCTGACACATCAGTTGACTACGGCGCCGGTGTTAGCTTTGCCATCTGGAGTTGGAGGCTTTGAGGTTTTCAGTGATGCTTCGCATCAGGATTTACGATGTGTATTGATGCAACATGGGAGAGTTATAGCATATGCTTCAAGACAGTTGAGATCTCATGAGATGAATTATCCTGTGCATGATTTGGAGTTAGCAGCAGTTGTGTTTGCTTTGAAGATCTGGAGACATTATTTGTATGGGGAGACATTCCAGATCTTCACTGATCATAAGAGTTTGAGATATTTGTTGAGTCAGCGGGAGCTGAATCTAAGACAGAGGAGATGGTTAGAGTTGCTTAAGGACTACGACTGCACTATTGAGTACCACCCAGGGAAGGCTAATGTGGTGGCTAATACATTGAGTAGGAGATCTCATGGTAGTGCAGCTCAGATTCAGGTTTCGAGGTTACCGTGTTTAGTTCAGTTGAGAGCTTTGAATGTGCAGATGGATTTGGGTCAAGATGGAGCTCTGATCGCTACTTTGAGGCTTAGGCCGATGCTGCACGACAGGATCAGGAGAGTTCAGGATCAGGATCCTGTGTTGGTGAGATTGATTGATAGAGTCAGATCTGGATGGCTTTCTGAGTTTGAGTTGAGAGATGGGACTCTTTGGATGGGCCAGAGGTTATGTGTTCCGGATGTGGAGGATCTGAGGCGTGAGATTTTGGAGGAGGCTCATTTGGCTGCTTATGCCATGCATCCTGGTACTACCAAGATGTATCGCACACTCAAGTTGCATTTCTGGTGGCCAGGTATGAAGAGGCAAGTAGCAGAGTTTGTTTCTCGGTGTCTGACGTGCCAGAAGGTTAAGGCTGAGCACCAGGCCCCAGTAGGGAGATTGCATTCGTTGCCCATTCCAGAGTGGAAATGGGAGCGCATTATGATGGATTTCATTATGGGGTTGCCTAGGACGCCGAGGCAGCAAGATGCGATCTGGGTCATAGTGGACTGGTTGACTAAATCGGCTCACTTCTTGCCAGTGAGGGAGAGCAATACCCTTGATCAGTTGGCCCAGAAGTATGTAGCAGAGATTGTGCGACTGCATGGGGTTTCGGTGTTGATAGTTTCGAACAGGGATCCCAGATTTACTTCGAGATTTTGGAGGAGTTTGCAGTCGACTATGGGTTCGAGATTGAACTTCAGCACATCATTTCATCCTCAGAAAGATGGGCAGAGTGAGAGGACTACTCAGACTGTTGAGGATATGTTGCGAGCTTGTGTATTGGAGTTCCAAGGTGCATGGGATCAGTATTTGCCTCTAGTAGAGTTTACGTATAAAGTTAGAGAATTGCAGGCACAAGATACGGATTTGAGCAAGCTTCGAGATGAAATTTGGAATGGCAAGATTTCTGAAATAGAGGTGAGGGATGATGGGCTTATGACAATGGGGAACAGGTTGTGTATCCCAAATGTGCAGGAGGTTAAGGATGGGATTATGGATGAGGCATACAATGCGCTTTATGCCATGCATCCAGGTAGTACCAAGATGTATCGAGATTTGAGAGAACATTTTTGGTGGAAAGGCATGAAGAGAGATGTAGCAGAATTTGTCAGTAAGTGTCTCGTGTGTTAGCAAGTCAAAGCTGAACACCAGGCACCTTCAGGCATGTTGAGGCCATTGTCCATCCCGGAATGGAAGTGGCAAAGGGTGACCATGGATTTTCTGATGGGTTTGCCTAGGACCAGTAGGAAGCATGATGCTATTTGGGTGATTGTGGATAGGTTGACCAAGTCAGCTCACTTTTTGGCGATTAAGCAGATTGATTCTTTGCATGTGCTAGCAAAGAGGTATATTGATGAGATAGTGAGGTTGCATGGGATTCCGGATTCCATAGTGTCGGATAGGGATCCTCAGTTTACTTCGAGGTTTTGGGACAGTTTGCAGGAAGCTTTGGGGACGAAGCTAAATTTTAGTACGGCTTTTCACCCTCAGACGGATGGTCAATCTGAGAGGACTATTTGAAAACTTGAGGGGATGCTTCGGGCTTGTGTGATGGATTTTCGAGGAGCTTGGGATGAGCATTTGCCGTTGGTCGAATTTGCTTATAACAATTCGTACCATTCGAGCATTCAGATGGCTCCATATGAGGCATTGTATGGGAGGAGATGTAGGGCTCCGATCTGTTGGGATGAAGAAGGAGAGAGGCAATTGGAAGGACCAGAATTGATTCAGACGACGGTCGATAAAGTCAACTTGGTTAAACAGCGACTTAAGGCAGCACAAGATAGGATGAAGAGTTATGTTGATGCTCACTGAAAGGAGATGGAGTATGAATTCGGGGAGAAAGTGTTCCTTAAGACGTCTCCTTGGAAAGGAGTGATGAGATTTGGCAAGCAGGGTAAGTTGAGTCCGAAGTATTTGGGTCCTTATGAGATCCTTGAGAGGATTGGACCGCTCGCCTACAGATTGGCGTTACCTCCTGAATTGTCTCAGATTCATGATGTTTTCCATGTGTCTATGTTGAGGAGGTATAGATCGGATCCTTCTCATATCATTCAGGCTAGTGAGGTTCAACTGAGGGATGATCCGAGTTATGAGGAGCAACCAGTGGAGATTTTGGACACCAAGGACAAAGTCCTCAGGAACAAGACGGTTCAGTTAGTCAAAGTCCTGTGGAGGAATCATTCGGTAGAGGAGGCTACATGGGAGCCATTGGAAGCGATGAAGGAGAAGCATCTGTATCTCTTCGATGACTCAGGTAATAATTTCGAGGACGAAATTTCTTTTAAGAGGGGGAGAAATGTTGGACCCTGAATTTTTTTTATGATGTCTTTAAGCATTAATTGTGTTAATTATGTGATTATGCTTTAGTTTGATTAATTTGGGAGGATTATTGGATGATTAAGGTTTAAATTGGGGTTAAGTGAGAATTAAAAGGATAATAAGTGTGAGGGCATTTTGGGAAGATGACTTAGGTTGGATAGGTAAGAGCTTTGTTAAGAAGGGTATAATGGTATTTGACTTAGGCTTAAGAGTTAGAAAGAATTAGAAAAGAGTGAAAGAAAAGAGAAGAGAAAGAAGAGAAGAGAAAGAAAGAGAAACGCCGTCGTGAAGGAGGAAGAGAGGAGAAGAGAGATTTCGACCATTGAAGATTTTCGACAGTTTAATGTGATTTTTAGGTAAGTTTTGCTTGTGTTAATCTTATTATGGGTAGATTTAAACCTAGAGAATGTTGAATGTAGCAGAATCGAAGGTTTTAGGGTTTGTAAAGCAAAAATGGTTAGATCTTTTAGGTTGATGCGTTTTTGGCTGATTTTGAGTTGTTATTGGGTTAGAAAGGTAGTATAAGACTTGATCTAAAGTTTAGATGTGTTGCATTTGCTTAAGGGATGGATTGAAATCGAAAAATACAAGAAAAATGGGGTTCGGAGTCGCCTCTCCGACCCGCACGTCGCGACGTGCAAAGAGAAGGAGACACGCCGCGTGCACCAGATGCCGCACAGGTGTGCACGTCGTGGCGAACCTTCGCCACGGTGAGCTGGGTCGTTCGCCGCGGCGAGCGAGCCTTCGTCACGGCGAGCCCCAGGTTGTCCGAAAGTGAAATTTTTGGTATTTTGGGCATATCTTTTGGTGTAGATGTCCAATTGAGGTGAATTTTAATTCGTTGTGAACTAGAGATCAAGAGCTACAAGTTGTATGAAGAAGGGAAGTTCAGAATCAACCTTTAAGGGTTCGGGAATTTAGATGGAAGTCGGATGGAGACTTTTAGTGCTTTACTTTTGATTTTCAAGCTTTATGGAATATTTCTTTTGGATATTGATTGCATGAGAACTTGGTTTGTTTTAGGAAACCAAGCCGACCTGACCCAATCGTAAGAGGAAGGACACCAGTGAGTCGGATACTCGAGCGATATTAGGTGGGTAATATATTTATGGTTATTGTGTGTATGGGCAAATTGCCTTGTGTATGCTTGCTTGCATTATGTGACCTTGCTTGTATGGAATTATATGAGAAATATTGAAATTGCATTATGACTATGATTATGCATGGCTTGATAGGCCTTATGGCACTTTGCAAAAATAAAAAGAATGAGAATTTCAAAAAGTTTTGATAAAATGCTTTGAGCATGAAACGAATGGATTATGTGTTTTGTTTGGGTAAGAGAGTTACGGATGGAGTCACGTGCACGTTGACATAAAGCCTCCTCCCAACTGCCCGCTTGAGGCCATGAGATCCTTGAGAAATCGGACTCGGATAGTTTACTGATTTAACTTCGGTTTATCTGGATCGTTTACGGAACTCTTGAGCCAATTGTTTGTGCATACACGATTGATTTGTTGAGCATGATACATGTTAAATTGTGATATTGTGAATTGTGATGCAATGACTGTAAAGTGATAGATTGATGATTTGTTATATGCTTATATAAATATATATGCTTGATTGTGTGGCTCGTTGCCAATGGATATAAACGTATATGCCACTGAGCTTCGCAGCTCACCCCATTACTCTCCCCTCCTCAGGTGCAGATCGAGACGATTGTCGACCTTGCAAGGCATCGGAAACTTCAAACTAGTTAGGAGCTTTGCATTAAGTTAGTATTTTGGTTAGCCCACCAGCATATCATCATGGAGCATACTTATGTATTTTGGATTTTAAATTTTATTTCGTATTATGCTGCATTTGAGAATATCTGTTGAATTTCTCTTTAATTTGTAATGGCATGAAACCCCTTAGTTTATGGGGTGTTTAATTCATAGATGGGATGCATGTGTAGAATGTATGTATGAGGATATGTATGTGTAAATCGAATTGTGTATATGTATAGATGTTGGGATCGGGTCCGAAGGTATTTGGGTGCCCAACGTCGACGCGACCCGAGGGGCCGCCTCGGGAATGGGGATCCGGGGCCCGGGCCCAACATCTACAATCATGATTCTTTTTGATCAATAACAAATAGGGGGAGAAAGAAGAAGAAGAAAAAATGACAAAGATAGGGGGAGAAGAAGAAAATAAAAAGGAGAACAAAACAGAAAATGGGAGATAATTTTTTTTAATTATTTGTTATCATAAAAAAGGGGGAGATTGTTAAGTCAAAATGACTTTACGATTAATTTTGATGAAAACCAAATAATGATGAAGCTGAAGAAAAGTGAGACGGAAGCAAAAGAGATATGAGATGGAAGCGAAAAGTGAGACAGAAGCAAAAGTAAAATGAGATGGAAGAGTAAAAAAGAGACGGAAGCTAAAAGTGAGATGGAAACAAAAGCAAAATGAGATGGAAGCGAAAAAATGAGATGGAAGTGGAAAATGAGACGGAAGCAAAGGAAAATGAGATGGAAGCAAAATAAGATGGAAGCGAAAACGAGACGGAAGCAATATGAGATGGAAGTGAAGCGAAAATGAGATGAAGGAGTCGAAGACGAAGAATCAAATCAGTTTGAGTTAGTTACAGAAATCAACTGAATAATCGTTTCTTTAAAGATCAAGAATCAAGAAGAAAGAAGCAATTATCGAGAAGCAGTTGAAGATGAAGACTATAAATATGAGTCGAAGTCGAAGACTGAAAGAGTTAGTGATTTTTTTCTTAGTGATATTCAAAAGCTAAACACTGTATTTGTGCGAAAACACGAGAGCTATATTTTCTGTAACAAAGCTTGCAATATCTTTTTGTAAGAAAGAAGAATAGTTGAGAGCCTGAAGAGGCTAAGTGAAAAAAGAATACTTGTTGTACGAGACCTAAAGATGCTCGGTAAAAAGAATACTTGTACTATTGTGAAGTATAGTGAAATCTCATAAGAGATTCTGAGGACTGGACGTAGCCTATGGTTTGGGGTGAACCAGTATAAAATTGTTGTGTTGACTCTGACTCTTAACTCTTAACTCCCGTTTCTATTGCTGATATAAATACTTCATAATATTGTTTATCTATCATTTTGAGAAAGCAAAAAAAAATTTGAAAGGGGATTGTATTAAAAATTTGAATACACAATTCAACCCCCTCCCCTTCTTGTGCATTTTGTATATTGTATATTAACGTGTGATTCACTTCAATATCCAGATGAATGAGAAGAAGTTACTGGAGACTACCCACAACACCTCGAAATTCTGTAGGATCAGATAGATTAGCCCCTGAATGTAAAGAAAGTGGGGAATATGTTGGAGGTACAGTTTGAACTGGTTTTGCATCAGACGTGTGAGTACAAGCAAGAAGATCTTGCAAATATCATCGCTGTGATAACAGAAAGCATGCTTGTTAGGTATAATTTCTACCCTAAGAAAATAAGAAAAATTTCCAATATCTTTAAGACAGAAGCGATTGGCAAGTGATTGAACAAACTTATTTACCGAAGGTGCATCATCCCCTATAATAATGATATCGTCAACTTTTACAAGTAGATACAATAGGTAACGTGCTCCACGGAATTGAAAGATGTAAAAAAATTCAGATTCAAAGAAGAAAGAAGAGGATAGATTCGAATTAACAAAATCTAAATCTAATATACAGGGTTTCAAAATGACTTTACGATTTATTTTGATGAAAACCAAATAATGATGAAGCTGAAGAAAAGTGAGACGGAAGCAAAAGCAAAATGAGACGAAAGAGTAAAAATGAGACGGAAGCTAAAAGTGAGATGGAAGCAAAAACAAAATGAGATGGAAGCAAAAAAATGAGATGGAAGTGGAAAATGAGATGGAAGCAAAGCAAAATGAGACGGAAGCAAAATAAGATGGAAGTGAAAATGAGACGGAAGCAATATGAGATGGAAGTGAAGCGAAAATGAGACGAAGGAGTCGAAGACGAAGAATCAAATCAATTTGAGTTAGTTATAGAAATCAACTGAATAACCGTTTCTTTAAAGATCAAGAATCAAGAAGAAAGAAGCAGTTATCGAGAAGCAGTTGAAGATGAAGACTATAAATATGAGTCGAAGTCAAAGACTGAAAGAATTAGTGATTTTTTTCTTAGTGATATTCAAAAGCTAAACACTGTATTTGGGCGAAAACACGAGAGCTATATTTTCTGTAACAAGCAAGAAGATCTTGTAAATATCGTCGCTGTGATAGCAGAAAGCTTGCTTGTTAGGTATAATTACCCTAAGAAAATAAGGAAAATTTCCAAGATCTTTAATACATAAGCGATTGGCAAGTGATTGAACAAACTTATTTACCGAAGGTGCATCATCCCCTATAATAATGATATCGTCAACATATACAAGTAGATACAATAGGTAACGCGCTCCACGGAATTGAAAGATGTAAAAAAATTCAGATTCAAAGAAGGAAGAAAAGGATAGATTCGAATTAACAAAATCTAAATCTAATATGCAGGGTTTCAAATTTACCTACTAGACCTCACGAAGAACTTGTCTCGAGCAACTTAGATAACGGGTAAAGAACAAACCAAGAAAGTTGGTAGGATTAAAATCATGCCACAATCTGATTCAATTGATAAGTGGGTTTAATTCCTATGTTGAAAAGAACAAGAGTATTTTCTCCTCTCAATATGGCCGACAACTCACTGAAAACAAATATGATCAAAGTTGTCTTCCAAAAATCCTAAAACATAGGTAATTATACCTAGGCTTAATGCTAGAAGACTTGGGTTTAAAATACATGGAAGCCCAAAATATAATTATAACTTAAAACAAGTACAGAATAGAATAATAAAAACACATCTGGGCCTGGCCTAATGCACTCCCAAGTCTGATCATGATGTGCAGCCTAACACAATGGTCTTCAAGTCCCAAGTGAGTCCGATCCAAGGATTTGAGATAAATGAATCAATTTTGGCTATGATTCAGATAGCTCTCCTCTAATAGGTTATCCTCCAATAGGTTTGGTGCACTTCATTCTCTCTATAAATGGGCCCACATGTGCATAGAAAGTCTCTTTGAGTCTCTCGATCCTAGCTTTGGGCATAGGTCCAACTGGAATGACAAGCTCGCCCCCATCATGCATACCATCTCCATGGTGATTTTTTCTCCTGCTCACATCAATAGAAGTCCACCAGACTTGAACACAAATAAAGATGTATCAAAATGAGATTTTTTGAAACCCCTTTGAAGAAGAAAATTGCAAAGTTCTTGATACCAAGCTCGTGGAGCTTGTTTTAGCCCATAGATTTCTTTTTGCAATTTGCAAATATACGATGGAAAATCTTGGTTCACAAAACTAGCCCAGGCGCAACGACGCAATTATCAAGGGTGTGCTCTACCACTGAGCTAATAGCCCATCATGCGGGCCTCCCACCGGGAGCCCGCTATGCCAAAAGCGAGAGAAATCCCAACGAAAGAAGACTTTCGTCGACAAGTTGAACTCATATTCATATGTAGCTCCCTTATTTTTGTGTGTGAAGCAGTGTCAAACTAAAATACCCAAGAAGCATTACCTCTCCCTGAAAAGGAGGTGATCCAGGTTTTTTCCTCATTCGCTATCCCTATCTCATAGTTACAACGTTTGAATCAATAGATCCAAAATTTAGAAATGTCAAAATAGGAATGATACTTACTCATTGCATCGATGGATTATAAATGTAATATCATTTATAATCAATACTGATCAAACGGATCAAAGAAATAAGTAGGATGTTGGATCATGTAATATCTATCTTGACAAGAAATCAAAATCGTGATGTAACATGTACGCACCCTCGTTCCGATCATGGAATACCTTGGGACGGATGTAAAGCTAAACAAATTGCTTCTGCTCTAAGAACGGAGGGTTGTGTCAGTTGTAAGAGGTGCGAATCCGCCTTCCCAATGGATTTCCTGAGTATTCGAGTCTATTTATGGCATGAAAGCCCATTCCTTGAAAGAAGTTTTGATAGGATCCCTATCTACCAAAATTTTGACTTCTGGTTTTGATGAATGAATAATCATTGAGTCCTCCTCTTTCTGGATAACACATATAAAGAGACCAGCCAACATTCATGTAATTAATGAATCTCTAATGCATATACACTGTTTCATGAAGATGACCTTGCAAAAATGCATTGTTAACATAAAGTTGGCAAAGAGTCCATCTATGACTTACTGCAAAACTGAGAACAAGTCAAATTGTAGTGGGTTTGACTACCGGGCTAAATGTGTCATAATAATAAACTCCTGGACGTTGATGAAAACCTTTTTGTAACCAAGTGAGCCTTGAACCTATCAACAAAACCATCAAACTATTGTTTAGTGCAAAAAATCCATCTTCAACCAACAATATTTTGAGTAGGATGAGGTGGAACTAGCTCCCAAATCCCATTCTAAACAAGAGCATTATATTCTTCAGACATGGTTTGTCTCCATTTTGGATCCTTAAGAGCTTGAGCTGGTGTGGTGGGTTCAACATCATGAGATTTGGTTAGTTAGGTATAAAGATTGAGTTTTTGAATAGGTTTGTGAATGTTATCTTTAGATCTAGTTTGCATGGAATGATTGGATCTTATGGTGTGCTAGTAGAGTTGATTATTTTCAGGTTGTTGGTTGAATGTGTTTATGGTAGTTGAAGTCTCACACTGGAGTTGCAATTGGGCACCAACTTCAGATGGTGGCACGAGTGGTGAAGTCATAGATTGTATTTTTATTATTGTTCATAGCCAAGTAGAAATAGTGGTGGATTGGGGATGTGGAGATTGTGTTTGTAAGAATTTGAATGGAAATATTGACTCAATGAACATGAAATGCCTGGAAATATAGATTTTAGATATTGAAGGATCAAGACATAAGTGGGCACTTTGAGTTAGTGAGTATCCTAGGAAAACACAAGGTTTGGAACAAGAGTCTAATTTGTGACAAGTATATGGCCGAAGCCAAGGGTAACATAGGCACCTAAATACTTTGAGTTTTTAGTAATTAGGAGGACAATAAAAATTTTCATATAGAGAAAGAGATTTAATATCAGAGTTGGTAATTGATTGATCAAATACACTGCTGTGGCAAAGGCATTAGACTAGTAAGTTAATGGAATAGAGGCATGGGAGTGAAGAGTGATTCCTATTTTGACAATATAGAGATTACTACGTTCAGAGAAACCATTGTATTCAAGTGTGTAGGGCGAAGTAGTGAAATGAGCTATACCTTGAAGAGCAAGGAAATTAGAAAGGGCAAGATATTCACCACCATTTTCAAAATATAAGGCATTAATGTGATGATTAAAGTATTTTTCTATAAGGGCTTTAAATCTGATGAATATTTCTTTCACACCTTATTTTTGTTTTAAAGGATAAAACCAAATATATTTAGTATAATGATCCACGGAGATTACGTAATACTTAAATCCATCATAAGAGACAATTGAAGAGGTCTAAACATAAAAAAAAATTATCTGAAGAGGCCGACTTGAAGTAATAGTAGAGTTGGAAAAAAAAAGTTTTTGAATCTTATTGCAATAACATGTATTACATGAAATATGCAATGGAATAAAGGATGATAAATCTAGATGATTACTGGAAATAATATGTTTTAATATTGGAAGTACAGGCATCGTGCCATTCTGATGAGGTAGTTTTGTCACTAGAAAAGGCAATAAGAGGTGAGGATATTAGAAATGCAAAATTTTTAAATTGAAATCAGATTCCTTTTCATATTAGGAACACAATGAATGTTGTAAAAAAATGAGCATTTGGGGCTTTGATAGAAGTGGAACCAGTATGATTTATGGGAACACTCACTCCATCACAATCATAATATCATCGGATCCATTGTAAGGTGTATAGAGTGATAAATTGCTTCAGTCTAAAGTGATATGATGAGAAGCACTGCTATCTAGAAGCCATGTTAGTGTATTGGAGCTGTTTGCCACAAGCTGGCTTGAGGTTGCCATGAGGAGTTTGTATTGGTATTGTTGGAGGTGTGAATTGGTACCAAATGAAAAGATGGACTTAATTTAGCTATATGTCCTTTAATTCTGTAGATTTGATAGTAGCCAAGATATGGTTTCCTATTAGATTCAACATTGGCAGCGCTGGTGGAGCCATGGGATGATGAACGTCAATTTGTGTTGTTGCTACCAGAAGAATGTCAGGCATTGTTGTTTGCTGAGTTCTGACCAAAATTTGGTTGAGTGCACCAACCATGACTGGGGCGATTTGTTGGATTAGTTGTAGCAGGAAAATAGGAAGGTTCAAGTTTGTTGTTACCTTCAATAGATGTTTCAAAATTCAAAATTTTTTAAGGTAGTTCATCAAAAGAGATCGCCATTTCACTAGCCTGGATTGCACGAACTAGTTCTTTGTAGTCATCTCCAAGGTTTTCAAGAATTATGTCTGAAAGATCTTCATCATCTATAGGAGCACTGAGTATTGCAAGTTCATTAGCTTTAGCTTTGACATTATGGAGAAAGCTAGTAATACTCATGGATCCCTTATAGAGCTGCTTCAATTGGTTTTTATCTGCTTGATCCTTCCACAAGATGGTTTGGCATATGTATTTGCCAATATTGTTCAAGCTTCTTTTGACGTTTTTGCACAAGCAATGATGGAATTATTGTGGGAGAGAGAGAACCAAGAATTACATTGAGTATGAGTTGATCTTGTCTAACCCAGACTATATAATATGGATTTGGTGTTGTGGTTCCAGTAAGTGTTTTCTCAGGACAAGGTTTTGAACCATCAATATAGCCTAAAAGATCATATCCAATAAAAAATAACATTGTAATTTCCAAGAAACGTAATTGTTTGAGGTAAGCTTCAATGGAGCTTGGGCTACAACATTAATCTTGTAACATCCCGTTACCTGTAGGGAGGCTAGAATAGTAAATAAGAGTGTTCAATGAGAGCTTAGAATTTGCATTTTCATACTCAAGCATAAAATGGCATAAACATACACATGAATATTGAAATTGTTGCACATGGAAATAATTGTACATGCATTCATGAAAAATTACGGGCATATTTGGACTGAGTTGTGATTTTGAGAATTTTGTGAATTTGGAATTTAATTATATTGGAAATTTTATTGATTAGTGGAGTTTTAATATTTTTTAATTTTGGTGTTAATTTTTGAAATTTATGAAAAAAATGGAAAATAGGACAAAGGAATCAAAAGAAGATTGGAGATAGTTATATTGTAAAGATGGGATTAAAGAAATTAGTCAAGAAAGAAACTTAGTTTAGGCTTAGGCATTAAGAAAGTGACAAGTGTCACTTAGTTAAGTTGCTTTTATAACCTTGTAGAAGTAAGTTATCGATATCTGAGAGTTAAAAAGGGTTGAGTAACATGTCTTAAGTGTCATTTTCCAGCCACAGTCTTCGAATTTCCTTTCCACACCCAAAGTTTTTCATCAAAATCCTTCAGAGGGATTTCTTTGTTTTTCCTCATCCCACATCTCTACCACCACTGCTATTTATTCTTCCACCCTAAGAAAAACCAGAAGCTGGTCATTTTGCACAGTAAATACGTGAGTTTTGCATGGAGTTAGGGCTTAAAGATAGTTGAAGTTTTTGGAGTTTTCAACAAGTAATGAATAATTTAGATTTGTGGATTCATGAAATAATTTGATGAAATATTGTTAGTTGCATGGATCATGACATTTACGTATATATATATACTCATGAACACTGTGGATGAGATGAAAAAAATTTGGTTATAGTGTTATTTAGTTTTTGATGGATTTTTAGTGATCTGATGTTGTAAAAATAGCTTTTGGAGTCGAAATAACAATGGAATGATGTATAGGATTAGTGTAAAAATTAGATATGGAAAAGTGATATGTGCTCTGTTCTTCACTGTACATCAATGTTATGAATACCGTACCGGGTTTGGTACCAGATTGGCTCGAACGAATCTGCGGTATCGATTCGATGCATCGTACCGTTCGGGATATTTTTTAAATTTATAAAATAGTCCCTAAATTTTTTAAAAATTGCAAAACAGTTCATATTGATATATTATACACCTGCATCTTGTACACTTTATTAGTTTATTGTTTACATCAACCATACTTTCAAAATCTTAATAATAAATAATAATGACAATTAATTTGAAATAACCATAATTTTAAATATTTTACAATTTCTCTAATCTCCATACAAAACTTAGTCTCAATTCAATTATTGCATACTTATTCTAAAAACCAAATTCTTATAATGTTATTTATTTTTTAGGATGGTTATTAGTTATTAATTTTACATTTAGTTTTAAATGTTAATTACTTAATTATCAACTTTTAATTTTAAGTTTTAAAAATCTTTAATTCTTTATTCTTTGCATAATACACAATTAGTTAATTACATAATACATACTAATCCTATTTTAAATTTTCATTTTCAATTCCAATTACAATTTTCATGTAACAAATTAATAACAAAATTCCAAACCCATTCGTTATTCAACAACAATTCCAATTCTAATTTCAAAATAATTCCAATTCGGTATTGAATCAAAAACTAAAAACTAAACTCATTCCTTTCCTCCACAAAGGCACAAACACGACAAAGACAATTATATTTTCAAATCGGTATTCAAAAACCGATTCCAATTTCCTCCACAAATCCATTCCAAAACCAATGTCATTTTCATCAATTCATCAACACCAAATCACCAATAGACGGCAGCAAACGCAAATCCAAATATCCAATCCAAAAAAATTATTAAACCGTCGGAGTCTCGGGTCTTCACTTGGGTATTCGGGTTGGGCGTCGAGTCGTGCCTCTGTGAGCTGCCGGAAGGTTGGTGGTGGTGCGGTGGTGCGGCGAGGAGGAGAGTTGACGTCGAGGAGGAGCTGTGGAGGGCTAGATCTACACAGATCTACACGGATGAGGCCCGATCTACACGGGGAGGAGAACGGAGAACAACCGGGGCAGGCAAGGAGGAGAGCCAAGATTCGTGACGGTGAGAGGACCTCCAGACGCCGGCGACAGAGACGGTGAGAGTGTGAGACCTGTGAGCGATATAGTGAGAGAGAGATGGTTAAAGAGAAGAAGAGGAGTAGAAGAAATGAAGAAGAAAAACAAGGTAAGTAGGAGAAGAGGGTCGGGGCCTCTTGGGGGGGGTAAAGTGCAATTTTTTTTTTGTACTTTAGTCCTTAGCGTTCCGGAAAATTCCAGAATTGCCCGGAATGTTGGGTACCGGCCGGTACCCAACGGAAAACCCCGGTACCGGCCAGTATTTATGGCCGGTACCAAAGGTGAGTTTCGGATTCCATTTTCCGGCCGGTACCGGCCGGAACGGAACGGAATCCATATCATTGTTGTACATGTTTATATATATATGAGTGAATACGTGAGTTGATGAAAGCTTTAGAGATGATCAAGGAAATGGTTTTTGAGTTGAAGAGCAATTGTAAAATGATGGTTTGAGATGGGAATGAGTGTTTAAATGGAAGTTGAGAGGAATAATAGTGATTGAGAATGAAAGTTGAAAATGCAGAAAAGTAACAGAGCATCAATATGAATTTTTGGCTTTTTATGGTTTTTTATTAAACTTGTAGATTTTGGAGTGGTATGAATTTATGGTGAATGAGTTTAATGAAATGGAGTGGAAAAACTTGAAATAAAAATTTGAAATGTTGGATTTGGAAAATGAAAGTCATTCGGAAATTTTATGGGAATAGATGGTTAGAGAGTTGAATTTTTTATCTGAATCTTCCACGAATTTTCTACACTGATATAGAGAGATTTTGATAAAGTTATCTTCATTAAATTTGTATATCTTCCTTTAAGCTTTTTAATGATATAAAGTTTGTAATTTTTGGAGTTTTGGATCGAAAGTTATGGAGTTTGAAATTTGAGTTTGTGGGTTGGAATAGTCTGTAGTGTTTTTAGCATAACTTGCAGAATATCAAACTATATTAGATGAAATTGGTTTCATTTGGAAGTTAAGACATAAAGGAATAATTGTTCAGAAGAAAGTTTGGCCTAAATCCTTCGTTTTTATTGTCAAAATGATCGGGTAAAAGTGACCCAAAATTTTAATAAAGCCTGGAAAATATCACGGTCGGGCATATGCATGATCGCGATTTCCCTGTTTATCCGAAGGAGGTTATTTTCTAAACATACTTTGATCTTTTTTCTATAACTTCTTCATCTGATGTCCAAATGACTTGATTCTTGAACCAATAGATTCTTAACACATTTTCATACCCTACAAAAAAAATTGTAGCATTCTGAATTTAATTGCAAAATATTGATCGAATCAAAGTAAGGGTATTGGTTAGAAGAGTATGAACTGGATATTTTATTGAACATGTTCTAGTATTTTGATGATATATTAACCTAGAGAATTCCAACTACGATTATTTTTAATTTAGACTAAACTAGATATATAGGACTACAAATTGTCTCAAGAAGTCAAATTTTGATTCTTTCTCTAAGATATTGAATTTTTGGATGGAATTTGTACATAGTACACTACTTTTGAATGTGAACAACCCAATAATGTTTGAGGTATATCTTCCAAATTAGTGAACTAAATTGAGTGATTTTGGTGTCAATGGAAAGATAAGACATATAGGAACACTTTTCTAGAAGAGAGTATGACCAAATTACATCATTTTCACTTTCTAATTGAATGTGAACAGTAGACATAAAAGTGTGACTTGTAAGAAATTTGAAGTGGTCAATGAAGTTGTGTAATTGGTTTCACATTGCTTTTTTATTGGTTCAAATTATACGTAAACATGGTATTAATGAGGGCTTTCATATCTAAATGATTTGTTCATAAGGATCTAGATAAAATACCCCAAAATTGTCATTGAACATGCATTATGCATATTGTATAAGTACGTATGCATTAAAGAATATTTGTACAATTGTACAAAAGTGTGATATTTGCAAATATGTTTTGTATGATATAGAAGAACTCATTGGATGCCAGTCATACATTGCTGGACCATCCAGGCAATAGCATTTTGGAGCATACTGTGAGTCAACCTAGATGATTTCCTAGGATTGATTTGTTTTGAATTTATTTGATTTGTTAAATTTTCAAAAAAAAAGAGAAATTACTGAACTATTTGCAAATTGTTTCTGAATTCTAGACTTGAAGTCCTAGGATTTTATTAGTTGGGCATGTATTGGAAGTGTTTTGAGGTGACATGAATTCCTAAATGACTTTGATTCTCAATGAAAGCTGAATGTTGAACTTAGGTCTGATGAATGTGAAAACTTTGTCTGAGCATTTGTATAAGATTGTGATATATGACATATTCAGTATTTGATGCATTTCATAAAATGCATGCTTAGATAAAGGCACTGTGACTTGAGTAGCCAATTTGAAGCGCTTCCACGTAGAGCTTTGCTCCGTGATTTCTGATTCTACACGTAGAGCTATGCTCCGTAATTCTGTTTGACTGAGCCCTATGGGCTAATATTTGTATAAGTTTGTGATAGGTACTCGGTCACAACAATAAGAACGAATGTGAGTCTCATGCATATAGCATTCGTATAAGACTTAAATCCATGAATGATTTGCAAAGCTATATTGAGTGATCCTACATTGTGCCATATTGTATGAGTTATGATGTTTAGAATGAGTATTTGTGCATATGTAATGTGTGTATATGATCAGATGAAATCATCAATGATGGTTCACTCATTGAGTTTGCAAAACTCATCCAAAAACTACAATGTAGTTTTTCAGGCTTGAAGAGTACCCCGTTAAACAAACTAGAGTATACCTACAGCATGTAAGTAAAAGATAGAGGTCTAGACCAGTTCACGTCTGCATTAGTATTTCCTTTATTTTGTATCAAATTAAGTCTTCCGCAATTATTGTAACTTGTGTATTCAAATATTTCTGCTTTGAAATAAATTTTCAAATTGGAAATTTTTGTATATGGTTCTTGCAATGTAATAAAGATTACTGATTTCGGCATACACGTATGCGTATACTGTTTTCCAAAAGAATTAAAAAAACAAATTTGTACTAAGTTTTGAATGATTGAGTGCTCTAGCATGCCATCCTCACGAGGTACGAACTTGGATATCTCTTAGGATGTCGGGCATGTGTCTTGCAGGAGTGCGGAGCTACATATGTGGTATCAGAGCCCAGAAGTACTATCTTATATGGGCATTTTGAAATATGTGTTAAGTCACATACATTTTAGTCATGTCATAGCAGACAGCGACAACTGATCCCCAATATGAGTCATATACATGAGCATTCCTTAAGAGTTTGAGCTATTAGAAGCACTGAGAAAAATGATGATCTGACAGAATGTGAGAAAATAAAGATTTATGGACATTTTGGAAATGAGAAATAGTATTTGGTTCTATATGATAGATAAAGGTTCACCACAATTGTGTATGTACCCTTGAATGTGATATAGGTGTGAATTGGTATATTATCGTGGATTGATTGAGGAAAATAGGGATATGAGTAGAAATGAAGAGACTAAAGTGTATAGGCAGAATGTAATGAAATCATAAAATTGTTATGATCATAAAAGGATGAATCTGGAACTGAACTTGTCATGTGAGTATCATGATAAGAGTTTGTAATTCAGTATAAGAAGATATTAGGGGAAAATTGAGATTAGAATTGTAGGATGAATATGCATCTACAACTCTGAATGGATTACGAATATATATATGTAAGATGAAAAAATTGCAATAGGAAAATGGGATGGAAATGTGGAAAGAGTAAAAGGGAAATGAAATAGTCATAAATGACTTAATAAGAAATGAATGATGTGTAGTAAGGAGAAAGTTAGAAATGCATATAAGACAGGATTTTATGTATGAATGAGATAAAGAAAAAGATGACGAATCAAATGAGGAGAATTGATGCATTTGATATGGTAGTTGGCTCATTATGAAATGAGGCAACCTCGGAAGAGGTAAATTCTGGAAAATTGGAGTAAAATTGGTGTTAGTAGGTTTGATAATGAGAGGAGGAAAGTGTAGGGTGCGATAGTGGCTCATAATAGGCGAATGAATTTGTTGGGAAAACATTGAAGTTATGAAATGTAGTGAGATAGACTTAAGAGTTAAGTGCATTAACACCGATAAGAAGTGAGAAAGATGAATTGTCTCTGAGAGTATCACCTTGCCAAGGTGTGCTCACATTGAGTACAAGATGTGCTTAGATTAGGAAGAAGGATAGATTAAGCCCAATATGAATTGATCCATAATATGTGATATGTGAGTATGCTAAGAAATATTAATATGATCTGACAAAGATGTATTGTCAGCACATGAAGTGAAAATGGTGAGTAATTTTAGATATACATATATTGAGGAGCTAGTTAAGAAAGAAAATGATTAAATAAGTGATTGACATACCGAGTGATTCCATTGACTACAGCTAAGTGGAAGAAAGTATTTAAGTGATGAAAGTTAAATAGGAGAAAGAGGATCATATGAGGAGACAATATCCCCACCTGTTCGAGCAAATAGGTGAGAATTTCGAGGACAAAATTTCTTTAAGAAAGGGAGAGTTGTAACATCTCGTTACCTATAGAGAGGCTAGAATAGTAAATAAGAGTGTTCAATGAGACCTTAGAATTTGCATTTTCATGCTCATGCATAAAATGACATACACATACACATGAATAGTGAAATTATTGCACATGGAAATAATTGTAAATGCATTCATGAATAATTCTGAGCATATTTGGACTGAGTTGTAATTTTGAAATTTTTGTGAATTTGGAATTTAATTATATTGGAAATTTATTGATTAGTGAAGTTGTAATATTTTTGAATTATGGTGTTAACTTTCAAAATTTATGGAGAAAAATGGAAAATAGGATAAAGGAATCAAAAGAAGATTGGAGATAGTTATATTGTAAAGATGGGATTAAAGGAATTAGTCAAGAAAGAAACTTAGTTTAGGCTTAGACGTTAAGAAAGTGACAAGTTTCATTTAGTTAAGTTGCTTCCATAACCTTGTAGAAGTAATTTATCGATATATGAGAGTTAAAAAGGGTTGAATAATATGTTTTAAGTGTCATTTTCTAGCCACCTTCTTCGAATTTCCTTTCCACACGCAAAGTTTTTCATCAAAATCCTTTAGAGGGATTTCTTTGTTTTTCCTTATCCCACATCTCTACGACCACAACTATTTATTATTCCACCCTAAGAAAAACCAGAAGCTGGTCATTTTGTACAGTAAATACATGAGTTTTGCATGGAGTTAGGGCTTGAAGATAGTTGAAGCTTTTGGAGTTTTCAATAAATAAGTAATGAATAAACTCTTTACAGTTGTGGATTCATGAAATAATTTGATGAATTATTGTTAGTTGCATGGATCATGGCATTTACGTATATATATATATATATATATATATATATATATATATAATATAAATTCATGCACACTGTGGATGAGATGAAAAAAATTTGGTTATAGTGTTATTTAGTTTTTGATGGATTTTTAGTGATCTGAAGTTGTGAAAATAGTTTTTGGAGTTGAAATAACAATGGAATGGTGTATAGGATTAGTGTAGAAAACTAGATATGGAAAGGTAATATGTGTTTTGTTCTTCACTGTGCATGTTTATATATATATGAGTGCATACGTGAGTTGATGAAAGCTTTAGAGATGATCAAGGAAATGGTTTTTAAGTTGAAGAGCAATTGTAAAATGATGGTTTGAGATGGGAATGAGTGTTTAAATGGAAGTTGATAAGAAGAATAGTGATTGAGAATGAAAGTTGAAAATGCAGAGTGTTTAAATGGAAGTTGAGAGGAAGAATAGTGATTGAGAATGAAGGTTGAAAATGCAGAAAAGTAACAGAGCATGAATATGAATTTTTGGCTTTTGATGATTTTTTATTAAACTTGTATATTTTGGAGCATTATGAATTTATGGTAAATGAGTTTAATGAAATGGAGTGGAAAAACTTGAAATAAAAATTTGAAGTGTTGGATAAGTTATCTGGAAATTTTCTGAGTATAGATGGTTAGAGAGTTAAATTTTCAATTTGAAACTTCCATGAATATTCTGTACTGATATAGAGAGATTTTGACAAAGTTGTCTTCATGAAAGTTGTAGATCTTCTTTTAAGCTTTTCATTTATATAAATTTTGTAATTTTTATAGTTTTGGATCTAAAGTTATGGAGTTTGAAAGTTAAGTTTGTGGGTTCCGTCGTGGGTTTGAATAGTCTGTAGTGTTTTTAACATAACTTGTAGAATATCAAACCAAATTGTATGAATTTGGTTTCATTTGGAAGTTAAGAAATAAAGGAATAATTGTTCAGAAGAAAGTTTGGCCCAAATCTTTTGTTTTCATTATTGAAATGATTAGGTAAAAGTGACCTGAAATTCTAATTTGGGAAAGGCTAGAGAAAAAAATGGAAGAGAGGAAGGAGTCACAGGTCCACTAGAGTGTCCAAAGTAGGTTATTTTCTGAACATACTCTGATATTTTGTTATAACTTCTACATTTGATGTCAAAATGACTTGATTCTTAAACAAATAGATTCCTAACACATTTTCCTACCTCTTCAAAAAAATTGGTAGCATTTTGAATTGAATTGAAAAAGATGGATCGCATCAAAATAAGTGGTATCGGTTGGAAGAGTATGAACTGGATATTTTACTGAACATGCTCCAGTTTTTTGATGATATCTTAACTTGGATACTTTCAAATGAGATGATTTTTAACTTTTAGTAAACTATAAATATAGGCCTACAAATTGTTTCAAGAAGTTGAATTTTGATTCTTTCTGTAAGATTTTGAATTTCTGGATGAAAGTTGTACATAGTGTACTGTTTTTGAATGTGAACAACCCAATAATGTTTGAGGCATATCTTCCACATTACTAAACCAAATTGAGTGATTTTGGTGTCAATAGAAATATAAGACATAGAGGAACACTTTTCTAGAAGAGAGTATGACCAAATTACATCATTTTCACTTTCTAATTGAATTTGAATAGTAGACTCAAAAGTGTGACTTGGAAGAAAATCTTAAGTGGTCAATGAAGTTGTGTAATTGGTTTCACATTGTTTTTTATTGGTCCAAATTATAAGTATACATGGTATTAACGAGGGCTTTGATATCTAAATTATTTGTTACGAAATTGTCATTAAACATGCATTGTGCATATTGTACAAGTACGTGTGCATTAAGGAATATTTATACAATTGAGCAAAAGTGTGATATTTGTAAATGTGTTTTGTATGATATAGAAGAACTCATTGGATGCCAGTTAGACATTACCAGACCATCTAGGCAATAGCATTTTGGAGCGTACTGTGAGTCAACCTAGATGATTTCCTAGGATTGATTTGTTTTGAATTTATTTGATTTGTTAAATTTTCCCAAAAAAAGAGAAATTATTGAACTATTTGTGAATTGTTTCTGAATTTCGGACTTGAAGTTTAAAGGAGTTTGTTAGTTGGGCAGGTATTAGAAGTGTTTTGAAGTGATATGAATTCCTGAATGATTTTGATTCTTAACGAAAGCTGAATGCCAAACTTAGGTCCGATGAATGTGAAAACTTTGTCTGAGCATTTGTATAAGATTGTGATATATGACATATTTAGTATTTGATGCATTTCATAAAATGCATGCTTAGATAAAGGCGTTGTGACTTGAGTAGCCAGTTTGAAGCGCTTCCACATAAAAGCTTTGCTTTGTGATTTCTGATTTTGCACGTAGAACTATGCTCTGTGATTCTGTTTGACTGAGCCCTATAGGCCAATATTTGTATAAGTTTATGATAGGCACTTGGTCACAACAATAAGAACAAATGTGAATCTCATGCATATAGCATTCATATAAGACTTAAATCCATGAATGATTTGCAAAGCTATATTGAGTGATCCTATGTTGTGCCATTTTGTGTGAGTTATGATGTTTAGAATGAATATTTGTGCATATGTGATGTGTGTATGCGATCCGGTGAAATTATCAATGATGGTTCACTCATTGAGTTTGCAAAACTCATCAAAAAAATTGCAATGTAGTTTTTCAGGCTTAAAGAGTACCCCGTTAGACAAACAAGAGTATACCTACAGAATGCAAGTAAAAGATAGAGATTAGGATCAGTTCATGTCTACATTAGTATTTCCTTTATTTTGTATCAAATTAAGTCTTTCACAATTATTGTAACTTGTGTATTCGAATATTTTTGTTTTGAAATAAATTTCCAAATCAGAAATGTTTGTATATGGTTCTTGCAATGTACAAAGATTACTGATTTCTACATACACGTATGCGTATATTGTTTTCCAAAAGAATAAAACAAAATAAATTGTACTGAGTTTTGAATGATTAAGTGCTCTAGCATGCCACCCTCGTAGGCCACAGACTCGGGTATCCCTCAGAATGTCGGGCATGTGTCTTGCAGGAGTGGGGAGCTACAAATGCTGACTAAAAAGGTGTGGAAATCTTTTGTTTTGTGGATTGCTATGGTGGTATTACCCATTGAAAGAAAAAAAAATAGAAAAGAAAGAAGGGGAAGAAGAATCAGATTGCTTGCTTTAATACCATAACAGAAGAAACAATTAAGAACTTTTTCTATATATACATTGAATCGAAAGATACAAATTTATAGTCTTAGTACTGCTAGAACAAATCAAAAAATTAAATAGGATGGGATATGCAGTTAATATACAGATTGTATGTATCAAGTGGTTATTATCAGAGATAGATCAAATCTTCATAGCAATATTAGGAAAATGGATTTTTAGAATTATAATTGCATATAAGTGGTGACAGTCGTGCGTGATGAGAGGAACAAGGAAGCATTCATAAGCTAGTAGAGGAGTAGTAAGGCAATTACTTACAAGTTATCTGGGGTAGCCATCTCAGTATATACAAGTAGAAGA
This sequence comes from Erythroxylum novogranatense, assembly GCA_029891385.1. NCBI lineage: Eukaryota > Viridiplantae > Streptophyta > Magnoliopsida > Malpighiales > Erythroxylaceae > Erythroxylum > Erythroxylum novogranatense. The sequence continues at coordinate 71,266,946 of CM057233.1, forward strand.
TACCCCTTAAGCGATCACATGATGGATACTATTTGAAGCGCACATGTTATACTAAGATTAAAATGACAAATTGTATAGATTCCTAAAGCAACAAGATGGCATTAGCAAGTAAGAAACGAAACAAATATAAGAAATGTGATTGTGACTCTAGTATGAGACTATATAGTCCCTTTATACACATGAAAGTCACTAAAAGCAACACAGAGAGTACAAATGCATAAAACATATCATTTTTTTGGTTAAAACATCGAAACAAAACCCACAATGAACAACTAAAATAATTACAAGTAAAAAAGTACATTGTTTATTCACAATAAATCTCAATGATCTTTGCAGCATTTCATCAAACACATTACAGGCATTATCCATATTCCCAATATTAACATATGAAATTCTCAAATTAGCCACGTCATGTCTCAAAACAACCCATTAAACCAAATTGACCAAGAGAGAATGAGAGATTACCTTATTAACTATGTTGAACCATTCACCAAATCACCGTTGGTGACTACATTGAGTCACAGCAGATGATATGCGATGAAGAAGAACTAAGGAAGAACGTGAAACGAAGAAGAAGAACAAAGAAGTGAAAGCAATTAGGGGGATGAAGGGAGATGGATGGAGGTAAGACCGCAGGAGGAGGCTGTTGTGATGAGTGAGGGGTGAGCGTGTGCGAGAGCGAGACTGCAACTGTAAGGGGCTGGGGGCAATGCTATTGGTTTATTTAATCATAAGCAAAACGACGTCATTTTTGGTTGCAACAAAACGAGGTCATTTTGTCTTCCATTTTATTAACTTTTATAGTTTAAATGACATCGTTTTACTCTTATAGCAAAATGGCATCGTTTTGTCAAGAGAATAAATATTTTATACATTAACAAAATGATGTCATTTTGCAATAAACAAAACAACGTTGTTTTGTTTAGATCACTACATGGGTCGTGGGCCATCGGCCAACCAGTCAGGGTCGTAGCCTATAGCTGACCCAAATTTCCTAAGGCCATTCCCAGTCAGCCCATGGCCCAGCTCGTGGGCTGGTTTGACCGGGCTAAACCCTATGACCCCGGGATAAGCTGGTCTTGACATCCTAAGTTAGAAAAATATTTAAAGGCAAATCTTGTGACCCTAATTGATATGTACGATTCGACATATTATCATGATGGAAGTCACATGGAGGCCATTATCCAATCATGCAAGCAATTGCACAAGATCTCTTAATAATTCCAATATATATTGTTACTTCAAAGTCTACTTTTAATACCAACAGTCAGATAACGAGTCCTCATCACAGTCAACTTCATTCTAAAATTGTGAAAATCCTTAACATGTGCCCAAAGTTGGTTAGGTACTTGAGGTAAACTTTACACTTAATGGCATGTTAGTTATTTTACCTTTGTAATTTTGCCAGTCATTTATCATATTAACTTATATTGTCTTTTTATATTCATATAAGTATGTAGACCATTCTTTTAATTAAAAGTTTCTTTAAACAAATATTCAATGTTTAAGGAATATTTAGCTATTAATTATCATGTATTTACTTTTTATTTAATAAAATTATTGTATAATTAAACATAATTTATATAATTGTTTTTCTATATGTAGATGAAGTGGTGTGAGCTATTGATAATCCTTATTATAGCGATTTGCAAGCAACTTTCCTCTAATATTAGTACATTTTTTAATCTTTACTTCTAAATTTACTATTTGTATATGATTGATTTTATTTTTGCAAATGAGGATATAAATCATTATTTATATGGCTTTAAATAGATTAACGAAGAAAACTCCTTACCATTATCTCTGCCTACTTAGATAAACTCAACTCCAATCTCTAGCTTCTTGAATTGATTTTTTCTTGTACTTATTTGCATTTGGAAACTTAGATTCTATTTTGTATTTTTTCATTATATAATTGATGTAAAAATCCTTCTTTTTTATTAATAAAATTAAAGAATAATTTTATTTAACTTTAAAATCTAGCTCACCCCAATTGGGCATGCTAAGGTGAGTCTTAAGCCTCCAAATCTTATCCAAACTTAATTTAAATCATAATTCGCACTTAGTCTTCCTTTGAATCTAATAGGCCTTGTAAAATAATTTTTGATATGCTTCTTGAAGCTTGATCTATATATATGTGAGTGTTTATGTTTAAATTAGCCCATTAAAGTCTCTTTAACCTTCTTACTTATAGCTCTTATAAATGATCATTAGTCATATACGATGGATGTTTTACTAGTCATGCTAACGTTGTTCTCCCTTTCCTTAAAATGATTCAACTTTTAATTGTCAACTACATCAAACGAAGAAAGATCATAAACTAAATATATCATTAATATTACACTCATTAAGGAGCTTTAGTTTGTAAGCATTATCATTGATCCTATTAGTGACTTAAAATGGACCATACCCTTTTAATTGCAACTTAGACCTTCTTTAGAATAAGAATTTTCTATCTTTATATGCACTAAAACCTAATCATAAGGTTTAAAGACAACTATTTTGTTACCCATGTTAGCTTAGCTTTGGTTGTATATCGCCCATTTCCTTTTAATTTGATGATTTACATATTAATGAACTTGATTCAGCATCTCAATTTTCATAGTTCTATCTAAAACAACTCTTTCATAAATAGGTAGAGGTAATAAATCCAAAACATTTGGTAGATTAAATCCATAAATAATCTCAAATGATGTATGATCAGTAGATGAACATATGCTCCTATTATATGTAAATTCAACAAACAATAAACACTCTTCTCAATTCTTTAAGTTCCTTTGAATGATAGTATGAAGTAAAGTGGTTAAGTTTACTATTTTGGATTGAACATCATTTTAAAGATAACTAGTATTAAAAAAAACTATATTCTCAACTTACCCTACAAAACTCTCTAAAAATAAGTAAGGAACTTGGTATCTCTATCTCTCTATCACTTATTATACTCTTTAGAACTTTATGTACTACTTTAAAAAATAAGTCAATAACATTAATTGCCTTATCACATTGATTACAAGGAATAAAGCGTGCTATATTAGAAAACCTATCAATTGACACAAATATAGGCTTACTACCATTCTTTGACTAATGTGGTCCTAATAAAAAGTTCATAGAAAGGTCTACCCATAGCTTACTAGGTATGGGTAAGGGTGTATAAAATCTATGTGATAAAAATCCTAAATTTAGCCTTTGACATGTCATACACCTACTATGCACTCTCTAGACATTGTGTTTCATCTTAAACTAATAAAAATGTTCACATATAGTGTCTAATTTATTTTTAACATTAAAGTGATCCATCAAACTTCCTCTATGTACTTTATACATAAATATCTCATATATAGAAAAATCATGCGCATATAGTTATTTTCATTGAAATAATTATCCATCATGCTTATAAAACTTACCATACACACTTTTTCACGTGCATGATAGATATTAGTAAAGTCATTGTCATTAGCATACAATTCTTTTACATATTCAAAATTTAGTAACTTTTCATTCAATGAAGTAAGAAGAACATTCCTTTAAGATAATACATCAATAACTAAGTTCTCCTTACCTTCTTTATACTTAATGACATATGGAAGATCTCAATAAATTCCATCCATCTAGCATGGTATTTGTTTAACTTACCTTATCCTTTTAAATGCTTTATGAATTATGGTTAGTATATATAAAAAAAATCTTTGGTTCGTAGGTAATGATATCACTTCCCTAAAGCTTACGCTAATATATAGAGCTATTTTTCATAAGTTGGATATTTTAAAGTTTCTTTATTGAGTTTCTCATTGGAGTAAGTTATTGATCTCTTATCTTGTATCAAAACAAACTAATACCTATTCTTGAACATCACATTCAATTTCAAAATTTTTAGTTAATTCAGGTAATGCTAACAAAGGTGTTGAACATTATCTTTCTTTAAAAATATTAAATTCTCATTCTTATTCACTATCCCAATGGAAGTCCACAAATTTCTTAACAATTTCAATAAGTGGTGCAATAAATGTAATAAATTCCTTAAAACCTTTATTTAGTTAAACCATAAAATCTTCTTACCTTAGTTATTGATTTAGATATTCGTCATTCATTAAAGTTTTCACCTTTATCTCATTTATTTTAATACCTTTTGTACTAATAACTTAACCAAGAAACGTAATCATTTTCACAAGTGCACATTTTATGATTAGTATATAATTATTAATTTCTTAGTATATCCAACATACATCTCAAGTGATCAAATATACTTTGTTAAATTCTTATTGTACACTAGAATATCACTAAAATAAATATCTATATATATACGCATAACATATAATTCATCAACCTTATGAAAGTACTAGGTGCATGAGTAAGCAAATAACATAATAAACCACTCATGTAAACATATACTTATTCTTAAAAGTAGTCTTCCATTCATCACCTTCTCTTATCGTAATATGATGATATCCAATTTCTAAATCAATTTTAGAAAATATACAAAGATCATACAATTCATTAAACATATGATCTAACATAGGAATGAGATGTCTATACTATGGTTATGTTATTAATAGCTTTACAATTTATACACATACACCAAGTATTATTCTTCTTAGGCATTAGAAGCCTTGGAACTGAACAAAGAGTCATACTTTCCCTTACATATCCCTTAGCCATCAATTCCTTAACTTGCCTTGAAAGCTCCCTTGTCATATTAAGATTACTCATATAAAAGAATTTAAGAATAACATCCCTTATTATAAAGTCAATTTAATGTTAAATTCTCTAATGGGCGATAATCCATTAAGAATATCATCGGTTAACGTATTCTTGTACTCCTACAATAAGGAAACATTAACACTAGTAAGAGATATGTTAAGGTCCTCAACATTGAAATAAGCCTCTTTTTATTGAAGTACAATCATAGACTGGATAGTATAAAAATTACTTTAGGTATCACTCCTTCTGCAAAACAACTTATTTGTTTCTTATTTTTTATCACCACTAAGTCTTTTTTTTTTAAACTCTCATTCTCACTCTCCTTTTTTCTCACCACTAACACTTTTATTTTGAGCTCTTACTCTCACTATCTTTTTTTCATCTCTCATTTTTTCTTATATTCTCTGTTTTCAATTTTAATTAGTCATCGTAGGCTTGTTTGAGTGTTATCTTGTTATCCTTTGTAAAGGTCTACATATTTCTAAACCCATTATATACAAATCTTTATTATATTGCCATGATCTTGGTAATAGAATATAACCAACTTATATAGGTACTACATTAAATGTTACTTTATCTTTATATTTTTACTAGAAAAGAAATAAAAATTATTTGTTCATCTTTATCTCTCCATATTAATTAAAATTTTGAATTATATATGGTTTCAGATGTTTTATGGTAGGTAAACTCATCTTATCCACAAGAGTAATATTAGCTACATTAGTGCAACTTTCTCCATCAATGATCATTGCTATATACTTTGTTATAAATATGGTATTTATTTAATCCTTTCTTAGTAATGAGTGTCCCATCTTCAACATCATACTAAATACTATAATAATCTGAAATCGTTAAATGGTGGTATAACTTCCACTTAACCTAAATCACTTTAAACCTTAAGAAAGACTATGATTTTTTTACATAAAATCTCTATAATAATTACTAGGCACAAATCTCTTCCTCATAAGAACCCATAATTCATTATAAGTTATTGGAAATTGAGACAGGATAAGACCCCGACTACAGTAAAATAATTAAGAAACTTTTTCATGTTTTAATTTCTGAAAAACCATTATCACTTTAATTCTATAAAATGGTTAACACAAAAATCAAAGCATAAAACTTAATTCGTACCTTATTCTAAAGCTTGATCATTTTCTTATCATATCTCACAAACTGTTTTTAAAACCGATCCATTTCAGCCACCGTAGTCACACAAATGTCCGACCCCTAATGATATCTACAGAACAAGTTAAAAGAATTCTGTAACTCTTACAGAGAGGGTTAAGCAAGAAGTGCTAGCTTCATTAGAGCTTAAACCTATTTATGATAAGTCTCGAACATTTTAGTAATTTAATTAACATTAAATTCTAATTTTAATTAAACTTTAAGTAGAATTATAAATAATTCTAGTTAAATATCAATTATGCCTAAATAAAATTCAATATCTCATATCGCTCCTTATTTATTAAATATTTCATATTTAATCATAAAGTTTTTAACTTTACAATCAAGTTCAACTTGATAAAATATCTTTACTCTCTTCAACTCATTCCATATATGAGATCCATTAGTTTCCCAAATATGTTGCAATGATTATAAATTATAATTATATTTGATAATTAGAAAATCTCCAATTAAATAGGTTATAATCATATATCAAGATTGGCGTCTAGCAACGCATCATAACTACTCAAATATCTAAAAAAATATCTAATAATGTCAAAATAGTTTTGACTAAGCTTTCTATCATAATTTTTCCCTATAATCCAATCATTTCATCATATAATGTTTCGATTAGATAGAGCATGGAATTAATGTCTACTCTTTTTTAGTCTAATCATATTAGTTCTCCACCATTAGCTATTGATTCAATTAATAACATTTGTAAACTATTTACAAAACGTCATTCAACTTTGGCTAAGGATTTCTTTAATCAATACTAATTGAGAACAATATAACATTCTCCCTAATTACTTTAGGGTGATTAATCATATTTTGATCTCACAACTATCTCCATATAATTCATGCTACATCAAATAACTACCGATTGAATGACCCATAATTAAAATAGGTCATGAGTAGTATCAAAACATAACAATCCCTATACAAGATAACTTTGAAGACTTCAAGTCAAATGATTACTTACACAATCATCACAATGAGAATTTCTATAGACATACAAGTAATGTTTTGAATGGATTTGTTATATCAAGCTAGTTTAGTGAACTTGTTCTCTAACAAGCACTCACATATTTGTTTAAATATCTACATACTTAAGTCTATAAGATTGACTACTTCCTTCATAAGGAAAAACATAACATATGCTAATCTTTTTACATTCTAATAATGTCCAATCTTAACGGAACAATGACTATAATGATGGTGATGATGATGATGACATAATTGTAATATAAATCTTATAATTATAATCTTATTATAATTTCATTTGCAGCATATAATTATCCCATAGACTTTATCATATATATCTAAATATGTATAAGATAAATAATGTCTTTAAATTATTTTGACACTAAATTACAACCAGCCAATTACCTGTAGGGCATAAACTAACATAAGTTTCTATAGGTTGCTCATGAATTCTTCTCCTATTAGTCACTAATTGATCGCATCAAATAATGACATAATCAGTGAATTATAATAATATAACTAGCTTTACTTTCTTCTCTTTGGGGTAGTTATGATAATCAAAAATCAATTTCATCATTTTCATGTAGCGCCTCTTTACTGCAGGGTACACACCGGGACGCTCGTAGGTCATTCCGATACATATCCTACGATAAGGGTGAGCTATGAACAATCACTATTGTACTTCACATGCCATCATAATAATAAAACATCAATATAAAAATCACTAATTTTTGAAACCAACTTTTTCCTCATTTTATTCATCAAAATTGAGGAGTTTATACATCTGTCATTCTGCACTGTCTGTACATAAATCCCAAAAATCCTAAAACAAAATGCTACATGAAAGAGGAAAACAACAGATCTATCTAGGTCATCCCAAAAGTCCTAGCTGACCGACCTGTGAGCCATGACTTCTCTTGCCAACATGATCTACACGGCAAGAAAAGTCCCTCTGGAGTTAGGAGTCTACTTCAGGTCCTGAAAAATATGTTGCAATTTTGGGTGAGTTTGCGAACTCAGTGAGGTAACCATCGTCAATGGTTCACTCAATTCATGCAACACTCAAGCATAACACATTTATTACATAAACTCATATTCAGAAGTACCACATGATTGTCACATAAGTATAAGACATTTTGCCTTTCACTCAATCAAAGAGATTAAATCAAATGCATATGAAATGTGTATGTGACACTTTTCTAATTTATTACACCTAAACTGTCCCAATAAGGGTGCATTAATCGTTGAGCCAGAGGCTCTGAATCACTGTGAGTTCGAGGCCCAAATACATTGAGCTATTAGCTCTCGGTGGTTGCTCTGGTCACAACTGTCATTATCTGAGCATGCATTCATGCATGGAATGCATATGTAACAATATAAGTCACAATCAACACACATGTCAAAATTTATCACATCATAACAAGTAGTTAACAAATTCAAATACAAGTAGCACTTCTATGTCATAGCTCCCCAATACATCGGACCTTATATCCGGAATCCGCAATCAGAAACACAATTCACTAACCCACCATTATCCACCACAGTTTTCTAAACAAATATTAATTGAGAAAACCGTCTAGGTCACTCACCAATAGCTTCTGAGCTAATGCCTAGAAGTCTCAGCAATGTCGGTAGGTTGACGTTCTAAAAGCACCTCTATAACAGTCAAAATATACAAACATTACCAAATATATAATCAAAAATATTTAAAATGCACATGTGACAATTAAAATGTGTACAATGCATATTCGTGACATTCTCGATATTATTCCATAAATATTTATCACAAAAAAAATCATCTAAATTTTAGAAATTCATAGACACCGAAATCACTCAATTCGGACCTCTATAGGTCCAATTATTGATAAAACATGGACCAGAAAAATAATTACTCGGTCCTCTAACTTCGACCAAATCAATCCACATCAATTTCATCTCTAAAAATTCACAATTTCACATAGAAATGAAATTAAATAATTCACAAATCTGATGCCTCGAGAATCAGGTCATTCGGATGTCGGATGAAACAGTTATTCACAAAAGAAGGCAATTGTTGACTTTGAAACAAAATAATAAAATAAAAATAAAAAGAAAAAGAAAATCAAGCGTCCTCGTACCCAGAAGCTCGCGAGGGCACATACGCTCGCCCTCGCAAGTTGTCGCCCTCATGACCAGTCGCACTCGCGAGGGGTGAGCTGGACACTCGTCTTCACGAGGCATCGCCCTCGCGAGGGCAAGGTCAGTCCCTCGCTGCCTTGTGAAGGCGAGGTCAGTCCCTCGCCTAATCCAATATCTTTTTTTTTTCTCTTCATTCATATTCCTTCTCTTCTTCCACACACCCTATATTTTTACACAAGTATCCAAACATGACAAAAAAGGTCTCATTGGAAAGATCACAGAAAACCCTACAAGTTTCATGAAGGGCTTGAAAACCAATTTCACCCCTAAGGGTGTCAAAAATGCAATGAAAGTTTCTGCCTAATCATTATCATCCAAAACAATGCAACATTTTTCCAAAAATCATATCTTCCGATTCCCTTTGCCAAAAATTTCAAGCTTTATATTAAAACAAAGATCAAAACATATTCTAAAACTTTCATGAATTACTTTGAAGCAAATTCAACCCCTAAATAGATCAAGTTTTCAACCAAAGCTTCTGCCCATAAAAGTGTCATCCTCAACAGCAATACAATCTTCCAAAAATCATAACTTCCTATCCCATTTTTCAAAAATTCCATACTTGATCTCACTGAAAAGATTAGAAAACATGCTACAATTCTCATGAAGGACTTAAAAGCAAATTCCACTTGTAAATAAATCAAATTCACACATGATTGTGGCTGCCCTATTAAAGAGTATTAAATCAACATATCACCTAAATCATAACCATACTTGAAAATTTTCATAACTTACAATCCCTACATCCAAAATTAACATATTATACCTCATTACAAAGCTAAGACATTCCTCTATAACTTTCCATCAGATCACGCCAACTAATTTAAACCATAACAGTCCAGAATTAGCTTCGAAGCATAGAAATCACAAAACCTATACTTAGAGACATTTCACACACAAAGCACATTCATTCTTTGAAAAACCATCTGAAAGTTCACAAGTCATAACTTTTAACCTCAAACTAAAAATATCATACTTAGTGGAGATAAAAAGCTAACAAGAAAATCTTCAACTTTTATGAAGACCAATTTCACAAAATCTGTCTACTTTAGCCTAGAAAAATTTTCCAAAGTTTTAGGTCACAAATCTCTAAATGCTAGCATTACCACTATTCACCCTACACATATATCTCACTTTCAAAGCAAAATTCAAAACCTTTCAAGCCACAATTGAACAGAACTTCCTTCATAAAAATTTTATCCAAACTTCTCAAGTTCAATTCAAGCTAAACCTCACCTCTATAGCATAACCATATAAAAAGTTATGACCTAAACATTGAAACATACTCACATTCCATTTTCCAGCTTTTACACCTAACTCTACTCCTATCATTCCAATACCATTTCTACACCAATAAGCATCCAATTTAGTCAAGAAATCAGCCAAAATTTCATCAAGACCTTCACTTGAACAAGTAGCCACAAAATGGCAGCACACACACACAACTTTTTTTCTTTAATAAACACTCATCCAACAACATCAAACTTAATTCAAAACACTTAATTCACGTACTACACATGCTATATCATTCATCTTCAAGCAATCTTAAATCAACCAAGACAATAACCTACCCATATACACCAAACACAAGTTCATGCAATTAATGCACAAGACATCACAATAAAAGCATCTAACTACCAATTTAAGAACATAAAACATAAATCTTACCTAACAAACTTTAAATTCTTCAATTCTTCAAAAGATCTCACAATCCTCTCTACTCTCCAGCACCCACGTTCATCATCCTCTTAAGGGGGGGAGGTTTATGCTAGGCTTTTTAGGAGAGCTAAAGGAAGAGGAAGCAAGGTGAAAGGAGGAGAAAAAGATGAGCAAACTTTCAAACACCCAAAGAAGAGAAGAAGACTACGAAATGGTGGAGGAGGTTTTCATAAATATCACCTATCCTCTTAGATAAGAGAAACACTGAGAATGAGTATAGGATGGGAGGTTTTTTTATTAGCAACTATAACCTTGGTGACATGCTAGGCAAGTGACAAGTGTCACTTGCCACATGTCACCTTCTTAAACCTCCATTTTGTCTCTCTCCAATTTAATTTCAATTCCTACTCTAATTTCTCTCTAAATTTCAATGGCTCACATTAATAAATCCTAAGGTCATTTATCTAAATTTTCAGTGCCATTTGACAGTCATTTCTAATACCAGAAATCAATCAGTCTGCCTCTTGGCAATTTTTTCAGTTCAGAAATTTTCCTCGAAATTTTCTAGAAAAATTTCTAAAATCCTCCAAAAATACAAAACTCACAAAAACCCACTCCAATTAAATTTTCAAGCACAAAAATCCTATCTTTCACAAAAATCACATTTATAAACACATATGCCGGGAAATGTCAGGAATGCATGTACAGTCATGTGCATGTGCAAAAATTTCTATTCATGTATATATGAAGGCCATATTATGCATGATCATGCCGAGATAAGTTTACACACTCATAACTCATTCTAAATTACTATTTTACCCTTCCCATCGGTGATGGGATGTTACAATTATCCCCTCCTAATAAAACTTTCGTCCTCGAAATTCTTACCTGCTTGGTCGAACAGGTGAGGATACTGTCTCCTCATCCGCTCCTCTGTCTCCCAAGTTGCTTCCTCAGTTGAGTGGTTTCTCCGTAGGACTTTCACCAATGGGATAACCCTGTTCCTCAACTGCCTAACCCGTGATCCCACAATCTTGATTGGCTCCTCAACATAACTCAGGTTACTAGCCACCTCAATCTCCTAAGCCAGTATCACATGTGTTGGATCTGATCGATATCTCCGGAGCATACTCACGTGAAAGACATCATGTAGCTGAGACATCTCACTCGATAAAGCCAGCTTATAGGCCAAATGTCCTATCCTCTTAATGATCTCATAAGGACCAATGTACCTAGGGCTTAACTTGCCCTTTTTACTGAATCTCAGCACACCTCTCCACGGTAACACACGTAGGAAAACTCTGTCTCCTACACTATATTCCATCTCCCTCCGATGCTGATCCACATAGCTCCTCTGTCTATCTTGAGCCGTTTTAATTCGGCTCCGAGTCAATTTTACCTTATCCATTGTATCCTGAATCAATTCTGGGCTCTCAACCATTCTCACACCCTCTTCATCCCAATACAGAGGCGATCGACACTGTCTTCCATATAAGGCCTCATATGGTGCCATCCCGATGCTACTGTGATAATGATTGTTATAAAAAAATTCAATCAGAGCTAAATATTGATCTCATGCTCCTCTAAACTCCAATACACAAGCTCGAAACATATCCTCAACAGTCTTAATCGTCCTCTCACTCTGTCCGTCTGTCTGAGGATGAAAAGCTGTGCTAAAACTCAACCTGGTACCCATAGCAGACTGCAAACTCTTCCAGAACTTCGAAGTAAATCTGGGATCCCGGTCTGATACTATAGACACTCGAACCCAATGCAGTCTCACTATCTTAGTTACATACTTCTGGGCCAACTGATCAAGTGAATTATTCTCCCTCACTGGCAAGAAATGGGTCAATTTAGTTAACCGGTCCACTATGACCCAGATTGTACGGTGTGTGCATCACATGCACACGGTGCGAAAAACAAAAATTTTTATTCCGGGACCTTCCCGAAAGCTAGGATCTATGTGTCCATATAACAATATCAAACCATAACGACCAAAGGAGACCGTCTCTAATGGTATCCACGCAGAGATCGGAGAACCTAACCGGGGCAAACCCTTTGACCCGAGAATAGCTAGAATAAGGTGAAGACTGCTAGATCTTACCTTATTGTTGGAGAGCTAGGAGAAGACGATGAAGGAGAATGCTTGGAGAGAAGCTTGAAGATTGAAGATCGTTGATGAAGAAGAGAAAAACCTTTTCTTCCTTCAAAACCTTAGGTTTTTAAGAACTCTTTCTTAAAACCCACGATCACTACTCCTCAAACCATCTTTTTGCCATTTGTCTTTTATAATTTTAAGGACATTAAATGCAAAGATGGGGAAGCTTCCACGTTAGGCTTTATATATATATATATATGTGTGTCAACGTGGATGGAGAGGAAGGAGGCTTATCATCGTGGATGGAGACGAAGGAGGCTTATCATCTTAACTTTATATATATATATATATATATTCTTTAATTAATTAATAAGATATATATATATATATATATATAAATGCTGAAGTGGTCCAGTCACACTGGGGTCGGTCCTATCGGGTCCTGGTATGGAAAAATCACTGGAAAACTTTTTCAGCAATATCGATATCGCGATCTCATCGGGACATATCTCGATCTCATCGGGATCCATTTAATCCTATTGCTCTCCATATATTGGATATCTGTCTAAAACTATTTTACGAATTCTCTGATTCACTCTTATACGTGTGACCCATTAGGCTCCCGGTTATGTTGGCCACTTAGATTAACACTTAATCCAAGCAAGTCATGAGCGGTATCTAGCAACATATCATGACCCCCAATTGATCGAAAAGTAATTGGTTTGACGAATGAACCAATATTCATCATGAACCATATCACGAACCTTCCATAGACAATTACTGTGCAATTCGTCCTTTCACCATGCTATACCCCACTTGGTTATGAGTATGGGCAAAGTGTCAACTCTTACTAGACTGACTACGTCAACTCTAGTCCAAGTGATATCAGTTCTCGTCCTGGGACTCATTACTTTATATGTCACTGAAGACACTCTTCATGACATATGTACTCCGGCCAGAGATTTCTAAGTAATGACCCTGACAAGAGGCCATGGGTATCATCTTCTGCTATCACAGAAGTGATGAATCCTTTATTGGCTACTCAATTACCTTCAAATACCTCAAGCTGTACCCAATCACCACCCTATGAGCGACCTCTGTAAGGCAACAAGGAATAGAGTCAAAGTACAGAATCAGTATCCAAGATATCCTTGAATACCTCAAGTCTAAGGATATTTGCACCATTGCTATGATGAGATTATCACTGACATTAGAATAGGGCATCCATGTGATAATCTCATAGTAGGTCATCCAATGTACTTACTACCTCTAGTAAGCATTCACATCTCAACCCTAAATATCTCATATTTACAGTTTCTGAGATCCACTGCTTGATCAACTCAAGGAGCTTGAGATGTGCTAGTCTCTCCGGATTACCGATGTCCCATTTCAGTAATCCTATGACTAGGGATAATTTAGATACTGACATAATTGCACATGATAGGAATTTCAGTAGTATGATCACATCATAATTTCCTTTACTCTATGTCATATATCATGGACTTCATTAATTTGCTTATAGATCAATATGAAATAATGAATAACAAATTAATGAAATATGCCTTTCTTTATTTATTCATAAAGTATGTACACAACTTTGTATAAAACGCGCTAAAGGCAATTGCCTTTAGGGCACTACTCTAACAGTAGTTAGTTAGGGTTAGTGTTTCTTTAGAGTTTAATGCTGTTAATTAATTGAATCTCGGAGAGAGTCTCGAAGGGTTATTAGTTAATTAGGGAATAGTCTAAAGGAGTTTCTTTGATTGTTCTAAAATTAAGAAGAAACGAGGGAGCCAGAGGTAGTTAGTAACTATAGCTAACCTATTATTAAACCAAAGAAAATAATTGAGTCGATGATTGCGGTCTATGCATAATTAGGAATTTCCTGGTTAAGTTGTCGTTATTTGAGTTAATCAATTTTATTTGAGTCCTTTGCTAGTTGAATCTTAGTTATTATTTTATTTAATATTAATTGAGTTAACAATTTATTAGTGATTAGTTTAATTAGTAGTTTTAGTAGAAAACTCCGAAACCTCCTTTTAATTAATTTCATTCGTTCTTTGGCATTAGAATAGAATCAATTTATTTCATTCTCTGTGAAACGTCCCCATTTACCACTGTGTGCAATTTATATTTATTTGGTGTTTGGGAATTATTTTTGGTGGATTCGACACCCATCAGTAGATAGGAGCATGCTGAGCATTTGAGGATTGTTTTGCAACTCATGAGAGAGAAGCAAATGTATGCCAAATTCAGTAAGTGTGAATTTTGGCTAGATGAGGTAGTGTTTCTGGGTCATATAGTGATGGTATTCTGGTTGATCCGAAGAAGATTGAGGCAATGATGAAGTGAGAAGCTCCAAGGAATGTGTCGGAGATTCAGAGCTTCCTAGGATTGATCAGGTATTACCGGAGGTTTGTCGAGGGGTTCTCTTTGATCTCAACCCCTCTGACAAAACTTCTAAGGAAGAATGTAGCATTCAGATGGACTGAGGAGTGTCAGAAGAGTTTTGAGGAGCTGAAACATCGGTTGACTACTGCACCGGTGTTGGTCATTCCGTCAAGGACTAGAGGTTATGAGGTATATAGTGATGCATCGCATCAGGGATTAGGATGTGTTCTGATGCAGCATGACAGGGTGATTGCTTATGCCTCGAGACAGTTGAGATCTCATAAGGTAAACTATCCAGTGCATGATTTAGAGTTGGCTGCAGTTGTCTTTGCCCTGAAAATTTGGAGACATTACTTGTATGGTGAGACTTTTCAGATCTTTACTGATCATAAGAGTTTGAGGTATTTGCTGAGTCAGAGGGAGTTGAATTTGAGGCAGAGGAGATGGATTGAGCTGCTTAAGGATTGTGATTGTACTAATGAGTACCACCTAGGGAAGGCTAATATAGTGGCAGATGCTTTAAGCAGGAAGTCTCACATCAGTGCAGCTCAGATTCAGGTATTGAGGTTACCTAATTTGGTACAGTTAAGAGCTTTGAATGTGCAGTTGAATCTAGAGCAGGATGGGGCTTTGATAGCCACTTTGAAGCTCAGACCGATGCTACATGACAGGATCAGGAGAGCCCAGGGCAAGGATTCTGATATGGTGAAGCTTATGGAGAAAGTAAAGGCAGATCCGAATTCTGAATTTGAGTTGAGAGATGAGACATTATGGTTGGGACAGAGGCTATGTGTGCCTGATGTGGATGATTTGAGGCGAGAGATTCTGGAGGAAGCTCATATGGCCACCTATGCTATGCATCCTGGTACTACCAAGATGTATAACACTTTAAAACAACATTTCTGGTGGCTTGGCATAAAAAAGCAGGTGGCAGAGTATGTATCCAGGTGTATGACGTGCCAGCAAGTTAAAGTTGAGCGCCAAGCTCCAGTAGGGAAACTCCATTCGTTGCCTATTCCCGAGTGAAAATGGGAACGAATCACTATGGACTTTATCATGGAGTTGCCTAAGACTTCGAGGAAATATGATGCTATCTGTGTTAGAGTAGTGCCCTAAAAGCACTCGCCTTTAGCGCGTTTTGTACAAAGTTGTGTACAGACTTTATAAATAAATAAAGAAAGACATATTCCATTACTTTGCTGTTCATTATTTATGAATTGATATTGATCAATAAGCAAATTAATGAAGTCCATGATATATGACATAGCATGAAGGAAATTATGATGTGATCATACTACTGAGATTCCTATCATGTGCAAGTATGTCAGTATCTAAATTATCCCTAGTCATAGGATTACAGAGACTGGACATCGTTAATCCAAATAGACTAGCACATCTCAAACTCCTTGATTTGATCAAGCAGTGGATCTCAGAAACTGTAAATATGGGATGTTTAGGGTTGAGATGTGAATGCTTACTAGAAGTAGTAAGTACATTGGATGACCTGCTATGAGATCATCACATGGATGTCCTATTCTAATGTCAGTAAGAATCTCATCATAGCAATGGTGCAAATATCCTTAGACTTGAGGTACTCAAGGATATCTTGGATACTGATTCTGTGCTTTAACTCCATTCCTTGTTGCCTTACAGAGGTCGCTCGTAGGATGGTGATTGGGTACAGCTTAAGGTATTCGAAGGTAATTGAGTAGTCAATAAAGGATTCATCACTTCTGTGATAGCAGAAGATGATACCCATGGTGTCGGGACCCGACCCGTAGACCGGACCCCAACTGTTAGATCTAAGACCCAACTACACATAACTTCCCACTTTTGCTCTTGCTTTGTTACCACAAATATTGGACCCCGTTCTCGGAACCCAACTCTCTTGCTCAAAATCGTGAAACCTGAGCGTGCGTATTACTTCGAAAGGTTATAAATTTTTTTTTTCATTCTTAATCTCTTGAACCCTTAAAGACATCATGAATTCATTCTCATACTCAAAACGCTCCCAAAATTTACTTACCAAAGTTCCGTAGTGTGCTCATGTACCTAATCATCATACTTGAACTTATTTCCACTACGCGTTCACCGAATTTGAAAAACTTAAACTCTTAAATTTCATTTGGAATTCTCTTATAATTCATAGCCTTATGACTCTTGTTTAATTTAAGACAAGAACCGTTCCAATCGGAGTTCTATAACTTAAGATACACTCCAAAAACCTAAGAGAGAGTTCATACCCGAAACATGCCCTCTTAACTGACCTTTCACTTGTTTTAGAACAAACTTTCTCAATTTAACTCCAATTGATACCGGATTTTTATGGAGTGAAAAATATGTGTCTTATAAATCCAATGGTTCAAGCCTCACCTCATTTGGAGGTCGTATGAGGGAAATATACCCAAAACAACGGACCATGCTCACTTCCGAAATCGAATCGAAACTTTTTTGGCGCGATTGCTATAACTTTTAATCTATAGCTCCAAATGTTTTCATTCTTTCACCATATGAAAGTAGACATCTAGATCTACAACTCTTATGAACACTACAAAGACTGATTCTATCCCCTACATTCTGCTGCGTCCTATTTTTCCATCGTCTGATTTCTATCATCTGGTTTTCTATCGTCTACTTTCCTTCCTTCTGCTTTTCTATCTTCTGATTTCCTTCCTTCTGATTTCTATCTTCTGATTTCCTTCCTTCTGATTTCTATCTTCTGATTTCCTTCCTTCTGCTTTTCTATCTTCTGATTTCCTTCCTTCTGCTTTTCTATCTTCTGATTTCTATCTTTTGCTTTTCTATCTTCTGATTTCCTTCCTTCTGATTTCTATCTTCTGATTTCCTTCCTTCTGATTTCTATCTTCTGATTTCCTTCCTTCTGATTTCCTTCCTTCTGCTTTTCTATCTTCTGACTTCCTTCCTTCTGCTTTTCTATCTTCTGATTTCCTTCCTTCTTGTTGGAACCCCTCCCCGGTGAGTCGCGTGCCCGACGTCCTACGTGACATCTGGACGCGCATCTCACAAGAGGAGGATTCTCACCACGAAAGAAACCTCAAATTGAATCAATTTAACGTCATCCGAACAAAATTTACTAATATTGCTCTAATTTTCATCCAATAAAAATTAATCCGCCTAGGGCCCATAACTAAATCTAAATTCTCAGCTAGAATAAAATTCCATACCTCTCGATTACACAGAATCAGAAATCGCCTCAATCCGATCTTTATAGATCACGAAATCGCCCAAAAACGGATTTATATCCAAATCTGTCACATAATCTTATCCGTAATTTCCCACTAAAACCCGAAACTCTCATTTTCCAAAAAAAAAACGTCTATTTTATTTTTTTCAAACTTATGATTCGAAAATCGTGCAAATCGGAGGTCAAAAGGGGAATTTATAAGCAAAAGAGTGATAGAGAGGAAAATTGGAAAAGAAAAAGGAAAAAGAAAATGGAAAATCACCCAAAACGGCGTCGGAGGCGCTGCAGCAGGCGCTGCAGACGCCAGCTCATGAGACGAGCCTTGCCTCATGGCGAAAGGGCCTCGCTAGGCGAGGCGTCGCCTAGCGAGGCCGTAGAGTCATGAGGGCGCCACAGCAACATCAAACTTTTTTTTTTTTTAACTGAATAAACTCTCAACTTTGCAATTTTATAATTTTTCACCCCGAACCCGAAATTTTGTGAAATCAGTGACAAAAGAAAGGTGAAAGGGAACTCTATAACTTCCTAGAAGGACTTATAAACTAATTGAGCCATTAATATGATCATAATTGGTTTTAAAGTTTCAGCCAAAACACAATTTCCTACACATAGCCTAAACTTTGGAAATTCATATCTTTTAGCACCCAAGTCTAAAAATGGTGCATTTTACCCCGTTGAAAAGATAAAAAGATACTCTACAAGTCTTATGAAGGATGCTAAGATTAATTCAATCATTAAAGAGGGTAAAAACCTACGTGAAATTTCAGTCTAAAATCTAACCAATGGAACAGTAACTTTGCTTATGTGAACAGTAACTGTCAACTTCCAAAGCTCATAACTTTTGATTACTAATCCCAATAACTGCAAAACATATCTCATTTTAAAGGTAGAAGGATAATCTACATTTTCCTGAAGAGAGCAAAAACTAGACCAGCCTCTAAGAGGGTGAAAAGTCTTCCAAAGTTGCTGCAAAAGTTCAGTGTTTCTAATAGCAGCTGAAGCCTTTCCATTCTCATAACTCTTTCATTCTAAGTCCAATTGAGACATATTACATGTCGTTGGAAAGCTCAATTCATTCTCTACATTCTTCAAGAAGACCATTCAAACAAATTCAAGCTCTAAACCACTCTAAAATTGAATGGAAGTTGCTGCCCAATTTCTGGAAAATTGGACAGCACTTCCCCTAATTTACATCTATCCCAAATTTTCAACCAAATACACAACCTGCATAAAACTCAATATCTCAAGGCAACAACACACTCCTAGGCTTCTACATATTTCTTAAATCATCAAACATTTCCAATCCATAAGATCTTACAATCCCATTCTTTTCTTTTATCATTCTCAACCATACAACAATACTTTTACAAAAACAACACAAGGTACATTTTCAAATCCAAAAATCTTACACATAGGTGGAATTAAGTTCATACAAGGCTTTAGAGGGCATTTTGGCCCGATTACATCAAAATAGTAAACATTACATAAAAGTCCAAAATGCAACCTAAAGCCTATTTTCTCAAAACATAACTTCAAATACAACTTCAAAGTAAAGCGCATCGGAGTTGCCTCAATCCCGATCACGGTGACTCGGTTTCTCGCCGACACCGTGGAGGGAAATGGGGTGAGCTCGACTCCGTGGGTAATAACTTAATAACGAGCAATAAGCGAAATCGTTATTCATCATTTTTTCATATTCAAACAATATCACATTTATTAAAAGTCATTTCATTTTACAACCATTTACATCGAATTACTATTCAACAATTTACAAATTCAACATATCACAAAGACAACCTAGCCAACTACAAATTCACAACAAAATGGTTCAGGTGGACTGAAGCAGAATCTAACGACACATTTCGCGATGCGGTCATGTGTTGTCTTGACGAATAGAGTCCTTATGGGAACTCCACGGCCACTAGCGGGCAAAAGGGAGAAGCCTATAATAGGCAGTGCACTGACTCAAACTGGACCACCACAAACCCAAAGAAAACATATAGTTCACACAATTCAAAAACAATTGCCTCTCGGCATTCACAAATTTACTTTCACATAAATTGCCAAAACAACGATCTTTTTCCCAAATCACAATTTCTTATTATTTTCACTTAATAACTCAATGAACCAACCATTCCAACATAACTTTATACACGTAATTATCACATACAAATTCAATACATCATCAAGCATAATTCTTACAAATTTCTAAGTCATTTACATCTTAATTCGAATTTATTATAAAGACGGTAATATACTTATCAACTCAATTATTAAGGAATTACCCACCTTAAATTCCTTTAACTTTGCGACTGGTCCAAAGGTCTTGCTTCTACCTCCGAATGCCTCAATTCACCTTCATTAACATGATTATCCCATAAGAACATAGGACATCGAATCGGCGATTTTAAGGATACGAAAGTATAGAATTTAACTTATCTAACTTACCCATAACCTTTCTAAGCTCTTTAAACTAAAACCTAACCAAATAACTCAAAGAAATTCGAAAATCCTTACCTTAGGACAAAACCCACGAAATTCTCTTTGTTTCTATAAGGAGATTTAACTCTTCCTTTCACTTTCCTCTTGCATAAAACTCTTAAACCTCTCCTTTCCAAGCAAACAAAACTAAATCCCTTTACTTCCTTCTTCTTCTTCTTCTTCTTCTTCCATCGAAAACTCCTCTCTTTTCTTTCTAAGTTTCAAAGTCTCTCTATACCTTATAACTTCGGTGGTTTTCTAGAAAACTAAGGGAATTTATTCTAACTTATCACCTATACCAATACTACGTAGTTTTAGTAATACTCTCCTTTCTTTTGCAATTTCATGAGTCTCCTCCATATCCTACGGCTACTTCATTCCTTCAATGCCTTCTTTATTTCTCTAATTACTTTTCTTATTCATTTAAGTCATTAAAGACAATTAAAAGGGCTAAAGCCCATCTTCCAAACCTTAAGCCTTAAAACCATATACAAACTCTCAAATTGGTCATACACCATCTTATTCTCTTTAATTCGACAACTTATTAAAATCTAATTTTTACTAAATTCTATAAATTAAACACTAAGTCTCAAATTATTCTAATTAATCTCAAAATAAATCAAAAACGCTTAAAGCGGATCGGGGCCCAACACTTCTGCTTTTCTATCTTCTGATTTCTAGCTTCGCTTTTCTATCTTCGATTTCCTTCCTTCGATTTCTATCTTCCGATTTCCTTCCTTCGCTTTTATCTTTGATTTCCTTCCTTCGATTTCTATCTTCCGATTTCCTTCCTTCGCTTTTCTATCTTCCGATTTCCTTCCTTCGATTTCTATCTTCCGATTTCCTTCCTTCGCTTTTTATCTTCCGATTTCCTTCCTTCCGATTTCTATCTTCCGATTTCCTTCTTCGCTTTTCTATCTTCGATTTCCTTCCTTCGATTTCTATCTTCGATTTCCTTCCTTCGCTTTTCTATCTTCCGATTTCCTTCCTTCGATTTCTATCTTCGATTTCCTTCCTTCGATTTCTATCTTCGATTTCTTTCCTTCGCTTTCTATCTTCCGATTTCCTTCCTTCGCTTTTTATCTTCTGATTTCCTTCCTTCTTCTTTTTATCTTTTGATTTCCTTCCTTCTGCTTTTCTATTTTCTGACTTCCTTCCTTCTGCTTTTCTATCTTCTGATTTCCTTCCTTCTGCTTTTCTATCTTCGATTTCTATCTTACGCTTTTCTAGTAAGGATCATATCTTTTGACTCGAACTCCAAATTTAGCAAACGATATACCCTTGAAAACTCTAAACTCCTACTACAATCTTCATGAAGACTCATTGATCTAAATCATACCAAGAGGGTCTAATATTGAGGTAATCTTGTCAAATTTTAGGAAAATTTGACAGACATCCCCTTAAAATGCAACTACCCAATTTTCAATTCTAAGACTTCCACCGCATAAAACTCATCATGCAACCTCATATAACATGGTTAAACCCTAAGGTATCTTCAAACACCATTCAAGCAACCGCCACACTCTTAATCATCTATCATATCCAAACTATAACAATGATTCAATTGTCTTAAACATACATGGATTTCTCAAAATACATTAAACCGAACATTTTGCTTTCATAATTCATTCATTCCATCTTCATCAAATCATGTCATACTTCATTCAATGCTTTAGTGGGCATTTTAAGCCCAATTACATTAATCATCATACATAAGAGTTTTACAATTTCATTGGTATTTCCTAGCCAAATTCCAAGACCAATAACAATATCTCATTTAACTTATTCAATTTGCTCATATGAATTACAACTATTCATTTACATAACCAAACTTCAATTACACAATAAAACAAGCACAAGATGCCTTGATCCCCTTCCACTTGGATTCTTGCTAAAAACCTGGAAATTTGGGAAAATAGGGGGGTGAGCTTGGGGAGCCCAGAAGGTTCTATGCTTATAACCAAATAATGAACAAAGCAGTTTTAGAAGTCCATTTCCTTATAAATTTCCTTTGGATCATAAAACATTTTTTTTTCTTCAAAACTCTTGTCATTTTCTTGAAATCACAAATCATTCATTTTTTCAAAGGTCATAAAATCATAAACTAAGAACTTTTGTCATTTTCTTGAAATCACAAATCATTCATTTTTTTCAAAGGTTCATAAAATCATAAAGCATAATTCATACATTTTCAAACTTTCATGAAATCATGAATGCAATTCAACTTGTCACAATTCACATCATATAACACATACCACCTAACATATCATAATGGTTTGGCAAGTCCACAATTCTGCAAATCTTTAGAAGTCCGTATCTTGGATCATCCTATGCCACAATCGGGCAGCCGGGCGAAGGCTTCTTCATGGTCATCGTGCACGAGACGTATCTTGGGTGGAATTAACCTAACCCACATAACATATAATCATGTCTTGAAACTTGATTGCCCAAAGGCAAAAATCTTGGAAATCTTGTTTTGCATAAATCATGCAAATTTTCATAACTCATTTCATGAACATAAAGCATTTCATATGCAATGCATCATCATTCCTCAAGCAAAATCACATAACATCCACATTCACATATCAAATCATCAATCATCCAATTCACATAACATTTTCAAATCATTCACACCATTATACATCAATTATAGAAATTTCTCAAGGCATTCAAAAACAATGAGTTTGAAAGCATTTTTATATTCTTAAATTTTTTGAAAAATATTTCGATGGCCCATTATTTAACTATAAATATAAAACCTACATTATGATTCCTTGCTTGAAAACCTTGCTCCAATGACCTTCCCTTGCTTTCCATTCCTCTTGCCTCTCACCATTTTCCTCAAAATCAACACAATCCTTAAATCAAAAGACATCCAAAATGCAACAAATCCTAAGGACACAAATCATGAAATTGATCTTGGAATCACAATACCCATTCATTTTCTAGGATTTCTCAACCATAACCCAAATAAAAGCTCTAACAAAACTTCATGACTTACCTCAAATCCTTGCTCAAATAAGAGGTTCCTTGGCTTAGATTGTAGCTTGACTCCTCCTACACCTTTTTATCTCTTGAACCTTCTCCAAAATCTTCTTAAATCTCTTGGATCTTGGAGCCCTAGCAAGAACTCTTTTTTTTTCTCCTCCTTCTTTCTCCATTCATGAAACCTCTCTCTTCTCTCCCTTTTAATTTTCGTTACTCTCTCTTCTCCTACACCAATTCACTTACTCTCCTTCCTTTTATACTCCTTCCTACTCACTTAGGCCCATTTCATTTATATCCTCTCTTCTTTATTCATTTCATTTGGACCCAAAGCCCAATTTATTCTTCCTTCTTTCTTCTCATCCTACTAAATCACCTAAGTCCAAATCATTTCTTCTTCTTTTCATTTGATTTAGGCCCATCATTCTCTTAGGCCCAATTAAACTCTAAACTCTTAAATTTAACTAACACATTTAATTGTATTAATTCATGCCACCTAATTTCATGACACCTTACCTTAAGCATATTAACATATCAATTAGTTCCACATTAATCCATCTCGTATTTATACCATATCTTCTATTTCATTTCAATTTCAAGAATTCTTAACTTCTTTACTCATGAATAATCATTCAAAAATCCTTATTTAATAATCCTAGCTTACTAAAAAGATTCGGGATCCAATAGTTCTCCCCCTCTAAAAAAAAATTGTCCTCGAAATTCCTATCTTACTGATCTAGTGGCAAGGGTTTAAATCCTTAATTTACGGATTCAACTTATTCTTGCATGACTTATTCAGATAGCTCACCATCCTGACCCTGCTTATTTGATCTTGAGTGCACCTTGACATGGTGGCACTCTTAAACATGTACTCATAATCATGTACTCGTGAGAGTAAAAGCATGTAACTCGAGAGCATCACCGGGTAACTCGTCTTATGCTTGATGTTCACATCATAATAATGGTAAGTAATCGTGAGCTAACACACCATTTCCATGCCTATTCGGGATTCTTCTAATTCATCTTTCTTATTTCACTTGATTCTTATCACTCATTCATTTAACCTGTCCATAACCTTTTCAATTCTAGCCTTCTATAACTTGTAGACCTTACTTATCATCATAATGCTAAAAAGATGAATCTTTCTATCATCTAATTCTTCATACCGCATTTGATTGAATTCACTAGAACTGTGATCTTGTACTTTCAATGAACTAAAGCTATACTTGGATCTCATAACCTTATGAGCTTCAACTATATGCTTTAAGCATATTCTTGATAATTAAGACCATCAATTCCTACATTCACTTGCTTATTTGACATTCTTGATCACTAAGAGATCTTTCGATGAAATCCTGCTAGGATGCATACCTCATGTTACCATTTGTACTTTGCTAACAACCCTTTTTACTTAATCATCTTTATTGATTTCATATATTTCCTATTTCATTCACCTGGTATCATTCTTCCTATTTGAACTTAAAATTCAGATCCGTATCAATTTCTTAATAAGATTCACAATCTTTTTATCCTTAATTTGGGATAAACTATGTCCCACCTGCTATGCTTCTTGTTGCTCTAGTTCTGGACATCATAGTATCGAATTCATGCTTATTGTATCGGATGCAACACTTAGCCTCACTTGGAATCTCTTACTGGTGCAATCATAGTCTTTTGATACATATCTCAATCTCCTGAGTTTCATATTTAATTCTCCCAATTCCGTAGTTTCCTTGTACTTCTATGATCTGTATTTGCATGCTCATACATGTTCCTGTACATATGTTGTCTCCAAACTTTCAAAACAATCATCAATGTTGCAGTTCTAGGTCATGTATCAAAATTCACTCATAGGGCTTTACACATTTCTCTTCATGTATTCAAACCATTCTCCTAAAAAAAAAAAATTTTGGAGCATCTTTCTGAATACCTTTCATACATCATCAAATAGTCTCCAATTCCATAGTGCTATTGGGCATTTGTTAACTTAAGCAATCATTATCAATTTTCATGTATCTCTCGATTAGCCCGTGTGATTCCTTACTTAACTAATTCCTCAATGAGGTATATTGACTCACTTTCCTTTCTATTCCTCTTATTGACTTTCTTCCTCGAATGATCTTTCTCCACAATTTGCGACTTTATTTGTAAACTTAATTAGGTGACTTTAATATATTCATCAAGTCATACCAATATCTCCCAAACATACTTTCACGTAATATATAACATAGACTTACATACTCCTCATGTTAGCAATCAAGGTCTCTATAGTGAGTGTACTCACTTTCGAATCATCACATATTCTTTTCTGATTAGTTCTCTCATTGATTACTCTTAGCATGAACCATTTGATCTGCTTATTCTAACTTAATGAAATCCCTCTTCAAAAGTGGTTTTTTTTTTTTGCTACAATCATCTATACTATTCCTGCAATCTTAATCAATCTCCTATTATCATCATCATATTTTATCCACAAACTTATCTTCATCAATTCATAAATCAATCTCTTACATAATCGATACTTTAATCTTCATTAATCCTAGACAATATTCTTCTCTTGATCTTAGAATTTATTCCTTATTGTATCATCAACAACTCTCAATCTATGTCTACTGATCACTTAGGCTTTAAACTATGGGAAACTATGACTAATAATATTCACTAAATCATAGGTTTCTTCCTCTATCATCTTCACACATACTCTACTTATGTGCTTAATACACTCATTTGTGCATAATTATGGATTTCCATACAAATACTCCCAACAACAACCAATTTGACCTTCTTGAACTTATACAAACATTACTATCAATCATCTCATTGTCCCATTATCCTTCACTTCACATCTTACATATATATATATGTATGTATATATATTTTCCATTGACTTAAACTTGTGGAAATAAAATCATCACATATTTCATACAAGACATAGATTTCAAAACTTGTAATCTTGGTGCTCGTAATGGCACTTTCTTGTAAACTTGCTTTTCACAATATGATATTCTCACTTGAAATCATGTCTGAAAGCATAATTTCATAAACTTGTATTCTTACAAAGAAAACCCTTTTAAAGTCATTTCATCAATCATTCACATAATCGATATATTAAACATGCAACATTTCATAATGCACTCAATGCACAATCGATGCAACGATTATGATGCAATTTAAATTATGAAATTTTCTTGCTTAATTTAATGAAAACAAACTTGGCTTATTGAATTTATTATAAGCATGCACCCACTGGGGTTCCGGTTTCATCTTCTTAAAACCATAA
The DNA here is from genome assembly GCA_029891385.1 of Erythroxylum novogranatense. Taxonomy (NCBI): domain Eukaryota; kingdom Viridiplantae; phylum Streptophyta; class Magnoliopsida; order Malpighiales; family Erythroxylaceae; genus Erythroxylum; species Erythroxylum novogranatense. The sequence continues at coordinate 71,294,075 of CM057233.1, forward strand.
GAATTTCGACTTTCATGAAGTTCTACTTGAACCCCTTAATCCTTGTCCCCCTACTTTTCCTCAAACAATCCATGCTCATAATTCACATATTTCCCACATTCAAGGATAAGCACCATAGTATGTCATTGATACCATATTCGATTTCATCAACAGATGCATTGACTCATTACCGGTCATGTTTGACCATGTACTATTTCTCATTTCCACTAATCCACAACTTCAATTTATTCACTAATTCGATTGGCCCAAACTCTTAACAATTTGCTTTTACATGTGACTTTTACATATGCGCCCATACAAGATCTCAATTCCGACGCTCTGATATCACAAATGTCGGGACCCGACCCGTAGACCGGACCCCAACTGTTGGATCTGAGACCCAACTGCACATAACTTCCCACTTTTGCTCTTGCTTTGTTACCACAAATATTGGACCCCGTTCTCGGAACCTAACTCTCTTGCTCAAAATCGTGAAACCTGAGCGTGCGTATTACTTCGAAGGGTTATAAATTTTTTTTTCCATTCTTAATCTCTTGAACCCTTAAAGACATCATGAATTCACTCTCATACTCAAAATGCTCCCAAAATTTACTTACCAAAGTTCCGTAGTGTGCCCATGTACCTAATCATCATACTTGAACTTATTTCCACTACGCGTTCACCGAATTTGAAAAACTTAAACTCTTAAATTTCATTTGGAATTCTCTTGTAATTCATAGCCTTATGACTCTTGTTTAATTTAAGACAAGAACCGTTCCAATCGGAGTTCTATAACTCAAGATACACTCCAAAAACCTAAGAGAGAGTTCATACCCGAAACATGCCCTCTTAACTGACCTTTCACTTGTTTTAGAACAAACTTTCTCAATTTAACTCCAATTGATACCGGAGTTTTATGGAGTGAAAAATATGTGTCTTATAAATCCAATGGTTCAAGCCTCACCTCATTTGGAGGTCGTATGAGGGAAATATGCCCAAAACAACGGACCATACTCACTTCCGAAATCGAATCAAAACTCTTTTGGCGCGATTGCTATAACTTTTAATCTATAGCTCCAAATGTTTTCGTTCTTTCACCATATGAAAGTAGACATCTAGATCTACAACTCTTATGAAGACTACAAAGGCTGATTCTATCCCCTACATTCTGCTGCGTCCTATTTTTCCATCGTCTGATTTCTATCATCTGGTTTTCTATCGTCTGCTTTCCTTCCTTCTGCTTTTCTATCTTCTGATTTCCTTCCTTCTGATTTCTATCTTCTGATTTCCTTCCTTCTGATTTCTATCTTCTGATTTCCTTCCTTCTGCTTTTCTATCTTCTGATTTCCTTCCTTCTGCTTTTCTATCTTCTGATTTCTATCTTTTGCTTTTCTATCTTCTGATTTCCTTCCTTCTGATTTCTATCTTCTGATTTCCTTCCTTCTGCTTTTTATCTTTTGATTTCCTTCCTTCTGATTTCTATCTTCTGATTTCCTTCCTTCTGCTTTTCTATCTTCTGACTTCCTTCCTTCTGCTTTTCTATCTTCTGACTTCCTTCCTTTTGCTTTTCTATCTTTTGATTTCTATCTTCTGCTTTTCTATCTTCTGATTTCCTTCCTTCTGATTTCTATCTTCTGATTTCTTTCCTTCGCTTTTATCTTGATTTCCTTCCTTCGATTTCTATCTTCCGATTTCCTTCCTTCCTTTTCTATCTTCGATTTCCTTCCTTCGATTTCTATCTTCCGATTTCCTTCCTTCTGCTTTCTATCTTCTGATTTCCTTCCTTCTGATTTCTATCTTCTGATTTCCTTCCTTCTACTTTTCTATCTTCTGATTTCCTTCCTTCTGATTTCTATCTTCTGATTTCCTTCCTTTTGCTTTTCTATCTTCTGATTTCCTTCCTTCTGATTTCTATCTTCTGATTTCCTTCCTTCTGATTTCTATCTTCTGATTTCCTTCCTTCTGCTTTTCTATCTTCTGATTTCCTTCCTTCTGCTTTTTATCTTCTGATTTCCTTCCTTCTGCTTTTTATCTTCTGATTTCCTTCCTTCTGCTTTTCTATCTTCTGACTTCCTTCCTTTTGCTTTTCTATCTTCTGATTTCCTTCCTTATGCTTTTCTATCTTCTGATTTCTATCTTCTGCTTTTCTAGTAAGGATCATATCTTTTGACTCCGAACTCCAAATTTAGCAAACGATATACCCTTGGAAAACTCTAAACTCCTACTACAATCTTCATGAAGACTCATTGATCTAAATCATACCTGAAGAGGGTCTAATATTGAGGCGAAGTACTGTCAAATTTTAGGAAAATTTGACAGCACATCCCCCTTAAAATGCAACTACCCAATTTTCAATTCTAAGACTTCCACCTGCATAAAACTCATCATGCAACCTCATATAACATGGTTAAACCCTAAGGTATCTTCAAACACCATTCGAAGCAACCGCCACACTCTTAATCATCTATCATATCCAAACTATAACAATGATTCAATTGTCTTAAACATACATGGATTTCTCAAAATACATTAAAAGCGAACATTTTGCTTTCATAATTCATTCATTCCATCTTCATCAAATCATGTCATACTTCATTCAATGCTTTAGTGGGCATTTTAAGCCCAATTACATTAATCATCATACATAAGAGTTTTACAATTTCATTGGCATTTCCTAGCCAAATTCCAAGATCAATAACAATATCTCATTTAACTTATTCAATTTGCTCATATGAATTACAACTATTCATTTACATAACCAAACTTCAATTACACAATAAAACAAGCACAAGATGCCTTGATCCCTTCCACTTGGATTCTTGCTAAAACCTGAAATTTGGGAAAATAGGGGTGAGCTTGGGGAGCCGAAGGTTCTATGCTTATAACCAAATAATGAACAAAGCAGTTTTAGAAGTCCATTTCCTTATAAATTTCCTTTGGATCATAAAACATTTTTTTTTCTTCAAAACTCTTGTCATTTTCTTGAAATCACAAATCATTCATTTTTTCAAAGGTCATAAAATCATAAACTAAGAACTTTTGTCATTTTCTTGAAATCACAAATCATTCATTTTTTTCAAAGGTTCATAAAATCATAAACGCAATTCATACATTTTTCAAACTTTCATGAAATCATGAATGCAATTCAACTTGTCACAATTCACATCATATAACACATACCACCTAACATATCATAATGGTTTGACAAGTCCACAATTCTTGGCAACCATATAATCTCATTTAATGAGCTTATATGGGCAAATCTTTAGGAGTCCGTATCTTGGATCATCCTATGCCACAATCGGGCAGCCGGGCGAAGGCTTCTTCATGGTCATCGTACACGAGACGTTTCTTGGGTGGACTTAACCTAACCCACATAACATATAATCATGTCTTGAAACTTGATTGCCCAAAGGCAAAAATCTTGAAAATCTTGTTTTGCATAAATCATGCAAATTTTCATAAATCATTTCATGAACATAAAGCATTTCATATGCAATGCATCATCATTCCTCAAGAAAAATCACATAACATCCACATTCACATATCAAATCATCAATCATCCAATTCACATAACATTTTCAAATCATTCACACCATTATACATCAATTATAGAAATTTCTCAAGGCATTCAAAAACAATGAGTTTGAAAGCATTTTTATATTCTTAAATTTTTTGAAAAATATTTCGATGGCCCATTATTTAACTATAAACATAAAACCTACATTATGATTCCTTGCTTGAAAACCTTGCTCCAATGACCTTCCCTTGCTTTCCATTCCTCTTGCCTCTCACCATTTTCCTCAAAATCAACACAATCCCCAAATCAAAATGTTAGAGTAGTGCCCTAAAGGCAATCCCCTTTAGCGCATTTTGTTCATAGTCATGTACAGACTTTATGAATAAATAAAGCAAAGGCATATTTCATTTATTTGATGTTCATTTTATTATGAATTGATAATGATCTTTAATCAAATTAATGAAGTCCCTGATACACGACATAGCATGAAGGAAATTATGATGCGATCATACTACTGAGATTCCTATCATGTGCAATTATGTCAAGATTCTAAATTATCCTAGTCATAGGATTAACGAGACCGACATCGTTAATCCGGATAGACTAACACATGTCAAACTCCTTGATTGGATCAAGCGGTGGATCTCGTAAAACCGTAAATATTGAGATATTTAGATTTGACATGTGGATGCTTACTAGTGGTAGTAAGTACATTGGATGACTCGCTATGAGATCATCACATGGATGTCCTATACAAATGTCGTTGATAATCTCATCATAGCAATGGTGCAAGTATCCTTAGACTTGAGGTACTCAAGGATATCTTGAGTCTTGATTACGTGCATTTTGACTCCATTCCTTGTTACCTTCGAGAGGTCGCTCATAGGGTGGTGATTGGGTGCACTTGAGGTATTCAAGGTAATTGAGTAGCCAATAGAGGATTCACCACTGTTATAGCAGAAGAGATACCCATGGCCTCTTATCGGGATCATTACTTTGAAGTCTCGGCGCCGGAGATACATATGTCATGAAGATGGTCTTCATGGACATATAAAGTAATGAGTCCTAGGACGAGATCTTATTACACTTGGACTAGATTTGATTTAATCGGTCTAGTAAGAGTTGACACATTGCCCATACTCAAACCAAGTGGGGTATAGCATGGTGAAAGGACTAATTGCACCAGAATTGTCTATGGAAGGGTTCGTGATATGGTTTCATTAGTCAAACCAATTACTTTCCGGTCAATTGGGGTCATGATGTGTTGCTAGATACCGCTCATGACTTGCTCGATTAAGTGTTAATCTAAGTGGCCAACATAACCGGAACCTAATGGGTCACACGATAAGAGTGACTCGGAGAATCAGAAATAGTTTGAGACGGAGATCCGATATCTGGAGAGCAATAGGATTAAATGGATCCCGATGAGATTGGGATATGTCCCGATGAGATCGCGACATCGACATTGCTGAAAACCGTTTCCGGTGATTTTTCGCCGGCGGGGCCCGGTAGGCCGGTAGGACCGACCCCAGTTTGACTGGACCACTTCAGCAATTATATATATTAATTAATTAAGTAAATAATTAATTAATATATAAATATATAAGTGATTTTCGGTGGAGATAGAAAATGGAGAAGAGAGTTAAGTTTGAAAAGTCAAAAGTAATTATGATTTAGCATTTTAAGACATATTTCATGTCTCCCACGTGGATGCTCCATCCACCATGCCTTTCTTATGTATTTAAGTGTTAAAAATACATAGAAGAAGGCTAAGAAAGATGCTTGCACGGTTATGGAAAGGAGAAGAACCGAAAATGGCTTAAATGAGTTAAGCTTTTGAAATTGTTTCATCTTCTTCATCTCCTCCATTCAACTTGCTTCTACTTCTCCAAGGCTCCACCAAGATCATTTCATTTGCTCTCCAAGGCTAAGGTAAGAGCTAGCACTCTTTTCTTTAGTCTAGCTATTCCCGGGTCAAAAGAGTTTGTCCCGGTTAGGTTTTCCGACCTCTGCGTGGATACCGTTAGAGACGGTCTCCTTTGGTCGTTATGGTTTGATTGTTTGTACTTACACATGGATCCTGGCTTTCGGGAATGTCCCGGGACTTAAAAATTTTAATTCCGCACCCTGGGCATGTGATGCCCACCCCGGGATTTTCCTACAGTGGTATCAGAGCCACTTGTGTTGTATAAACAGTCTAAATGATAACTAGGTCGGAGTTCCTTAGTGAATGAGCTGCTGATGCATGTTGCTTCTGTTGAATTTCGAATCAGTATAGAGATAGTGTTTTCGAAATTTTCTTGCCCAGATATGTTCACAAGGTGTTGTAGTTTATGTCTGTGGAAGCTCGAAATTTATTAATTTGATTAGCTATGGTTTTGCTATTTAATTCCCTCAACTTTCGGATGCTGTCTTGTTGATTGTTTCTGAAACAGGCATGCTTGTAAATTCGAGCATAAATTCTAGAAAATTGTTTTTCGGATTGGTTTTCACCGACATTTCCTAAGATGTTTGTGAATGTCTCTGTGGAAGGAAAAAGGTTTTCAAGGTGATTTACTATTTATTTCCGAATTTCTTGTATGCTGCTGGGAATGTCTGTGTTGAAAAACACAGATTCTGGATCGGCTAGATTGCTGAGGTTCAATGAGTTTTTGTGGGCAATAAATCCTAAAAAAATTCATGGATCATGTTAGGAACATGTTTTAATCTCAGTAATTTTCTCAGCATTTATTGAAATTGTTTCAATGATCATTTTGAGCAAAAGGCAGAGCTTGGCAGTTTTGAGAAACATGCTGGGGCTGTTTTGTTTGGAATGATTGGTTATGTATTTCTGATTTCCAATGCCTTGAATCATTTTTATATTGATTAAAAATGTGTTATATTGATATGGCATGCATGTTTCAATGAAAATGTTTCATTAACACATTAATATAAAAGATAATATACTTGGTATTGTGAATTGGAAATGCATGGATTGAGAATTAGCCGATTAGATAGCAATTCCTAATGCACCACAAACAAGTCGACTTATCTGTTCATAACTCGACTTGTTTGGTGCACTGTAGACAAATAAGTCGACTTGCACAATGGTACAAGTCGACTTGTTCGCACAGTTGCACAAGTCGACTTACACATGCATAAGTCGACTTATACATAAACAAGTCGACTTATTACATGCCTTGGTGGGATGATGGGTGATTTTCGGTATAAATTCAATGTGATTGATGCAATGCCCTAAATCAGACCATATAGTCATTGTGACTATGATCCTTGGATGAGATTAATTTGATGAGACCTAAAATCCCTCAATTTAAAATATGAAAACTAACGCCTTCCATTAATATGGCAAGAACCAGAGTTCTTATAGGGTTGGGTTGTTGAGCTAACCTCAAGCTCACTCTATACGAATATGTTCAAACCATGAAAATATGATTTTCGGATTAATGGGTCGGTTTTCCTAGAAGCGTTGATTTGTTGAGCTAACCTCAAGGTCAACGTGACAGAGGCGAATTGGGTAGTGTACATCGATGTACACGCATCAGTGTTGATAACCCAATGTATGTGCATACATCAACCGTTGATAGCATCTGGCGATAGTTGCATCGAGATGCAATTGGTATGACCGATACCTACCGATTGACCTAAGGTGATTTGTTGAGCTAACCTCAAGGTCATTCTTAGCAATGTCGGATATCGACCCACTAGGACATTGTGCCATTTTGTTTCTTGGATTCATGATGAGGTTATGGATTCTATTGAAACTAGTGGGAGCCATATGTATGTCATTTAAGTCCTTATGATCATACATTTAATTCTATTCTAACTTCCTTTCTCTCTATGTTTAGGTTGATTCAAGATGTCGACTAGTGTGAATCTACGCTCACTAATGGATACAAACAAATTAATCGGACCGAATTTTCTTGATCGGCTGCGAAATCGAGAATTGTTCTCGATCCAAGATCTTGGATACATCCTTGATTTTCCGCTCTCGATCCACTACTCGAAGGAGCTTCGATGATGATCGAAGGCATATCGTAAGCATCTCAAAGACGGTGACATAGCTACATGCATTATGCTTGCATCGATGTCACCGAAATGCGATAAAGACGAGTCTATGGATGCTCATACGATTGTGTTTCATCTGCGAGAGTTGTTTGATGAGCAAGCTCGGTCCGAATCAGTTCGAGACCTCAAGATTGCTCTTTACAACGAAGATGACTCTGGTTCATCTGCGATGCAATATGCATTGAAGATGAATGGCTATATTGAGAGGTTGGCCGCCTTAGGTTTTGTGATGGATTCGAGTTAAGTATAGACTTAATTCTAGTTGGTTTGTCGATAGTTATTCACGGTTTGTGTTGAACTATCGAATGAACCAAATATCCACCACAATTCCCCGAGTGATCAATCCGCCAAGACAATGAGTAACAATTCGTCAAGAAGCAAGGCGTTGCTATTGGTGGATTCTTCTTCCTCCGCTTCAAGAAAAAAAAGCGAAGAAGAAAAGGCTCGAAGCGAAAGGAAGTGCAGTGAAAGGCAAGAAAAAGACCAAAGAGACTGCACCAAAAGGTACCTGCTTCCATTGCGGTAAGACTGGTCATTGGAGGCGTAACTGCAAAGTCTATCTGGAACAACTGAAGCAGAAGAAGGCATCAGATGCCTCGACTTCTTCAGGTATGTTTGTCATTGAGGTTAATACTGTTTCTGATCATAACATATGGGTATTAGATACCGGTTGTGGCTCACACATATGCAATGATATCACGGGGCCTCAGGACGATGGCGCTCATAAAGGGAGAAATGGACCTGCGTGTTGGCAATGGAGCAAGAGTTGCTGCATTAGCCGTAGGAACTTATGTTTTGACACTTCCTAGTGGGCTTGTACTTAACTTGGATGATTGTTATTTTGTACCCGTGTTAACAAAGAACATATTATTCATTTCTTGTTTAAATAAATTTGGTTTCCATTTGTCTTTTGGTAACAATGGTTGTTCTATTAGCTCAAATGGAATGCTTTATGGTCTTGGTACATTATGCAATGGAATATACATATTAGATATGTCACATCCGGTTATGAATGTCAATGACGCTAAAAGACATAAAGAGATAATTTAAAATCAACTTATTTATGGCATTGTCGCGCTTGGCCATATAAATGAGAGGCGATCGCTAAGCTCCAAGAGTGGAAGTTTAGGTCATTTGATTATGAATCATATGACACATGTGAATCTTGTTTATTAGGCAAGATGACTAAGTTACCTTTAAGGAAAGGGTGAGCAAGCGATTGGATTATTAGACCTAATACATTCGGATGTATGTGGTCCGATGTCCATCCATGCGAAATGGTTGTTGTTACTTCATTACCTTCATCGATGATTATTCTCGATATGGGTATCACATGTCGATGAGATACAAATCTGAAGCGTTTGAAAAGTTCAAACAATTGAAATGAAGTAGAAAAACAACTTGGTAAAAGTATCAAAACATTACGATCCGATCGTGGTGGTGAATACTTAGACCAAGAGTTTTGGATTATCTCCGAGATAATGGGATCTTATCTCGGTGGACTCCTCCTTACACACCTGACAATGGTGTGGCAGAAGGAGAAATCGAACCTTCTTTGGACATGGTTCGATCTATGATGGCTTTTTGCGATTACCAAAATCCTTTTGGGATATGCACTTGAGGCAATTTGTTTACTTGTTAAGCGAGTTCCATCAAAGCGATTAATGTTACTCCATATGAGATGTGGACTAACAAGAAACCTTATCTTTCTTATTTGAAAGTATGGGGTTGTCCACCTTATGTGAAGCGGACAAAGTCGAGATAAGCTTGAAGCAAAATCGACAAGTGTACATTCATTGGATATCCTAAAGAAACAAGAGGATATCAATTCTACAATCTTTGAGGAACAAAGGTGTTTGTTTGATGCATGCTGTCTTTAGAGAAAGAGTTTCTTTTACAAGAAGGCGGTGGGAGCGAAATTGAGCTTGAAGAAGTTCAAGATGCTCGGACGACCTTGAATCAATATGCGAACTGGCGTGACTCATCTGAGATGAGGTAGCAGATTCAACCTTCTACTTCACACGAAATTCGTAGGTCAGTAGGATACGCTCTGTCCGAGAGATATGGATTTCGTGAGTGAACAGAATGACGTATTGCTTTCATGAGGATGATGAGCCTACCACCTATGAAGAGGTTACGAAGAGTTGAGAATCGAAAAATGACCGTGCCATGAAATCTGAAATGGATTCCATGTATGAAAACCAAGTATGGACTTTGGTTGATGCACTGAAGGATAAAACCTATAGGGTGCAAATGGGTTTCAAGAAGAAAGCGGCATGGATGGTAATGTGATTACCTATAAAGCAAGGCTTGTGGTTAAAGGCTTTCGTCAAAGACAAGGAGTTGACTATGGCGAGACCTTGATCGATGGCAATGCTTAAATCCATTAGGATACTCCTAGCCATTGCCGCTCATTATGATTATGAGATATGGCAAATGGATGTGAAACGGCTTTCACGAATGGAAATCTGGTGAGGATGTGTACATGACACAACTCGAGGGCTTCATTTCCGTGATGGCGAAAAGGTATGCAAGCTTCAAATCCATTTATGGATTGAAGCAAGCATCCAGAGTTGGAATATCCGTTTTGATGAGGCGATCAAAGAGTTTGGTTTCTCACAAAATCCGGATGAACACTGTGTACAAGAAGGTTAATGGGCGCAATCGTATTCCTTGTGTTATATGTAGATGACATATTGTTGCTAGGAAGCGATGTCTCAATGTTGCAATCGGTAAAAGTTTGGTTGTCAAACAATTTGCCATGAAAGACCTGGAGAAGCAACTTATATCCTTGGGATAAAGATTTATAGAGATAGATCTAAGAGGTTGCTTGGTCTTTCACGGTCAGCGATACATAGACAAGGTGCTAAAGAGGTTTAGCATGGAGCAATCAAGAGAGGGTTTCTTCCCATTACTCATGGGATAACACTCGAAGTCTATGTCCTCGGACACGGGGCGAGAGGATGCGTATGAATATGATCCCGTATGTCTGCAGTAGGATCTATTATGTACGCAATGCTATATACGAGACCCGATGTATCATATGCTCTAAGTATTCTGACGAGATACCAATCGGATCTGGTGAGGGTCTTTGGGTGGTGTCGAGAATATCCTTAAGTACTTGCGAAGAACTAAGGATGTTTTCTTGATATATGGAGCTGGAAATTTCAAGTGAGTGGGCATACAGATGCGATTTCCAATCGATAAGGGCGACTCAAGTCCCAATCAGGTTATGTTTTCACACTAAATGGCGGGCGATCGGTTGGAAGAGTTCCAAGCAGAGGCGGCTGGCGATTCAACGGCCGAGGCGAGTACATTGCGCATCGACGCAAAGAAAGGAAGGTTTGGATCGAAGTTCATTTCTGAACTTGGTGTGGTTCTATTTGTGATGGACCCATCTGATTGTATTGTGACAACAATGGAGCTATCATGCAGCAAAAGAACCAAGGTCTCATCAACGGTCCAAACACGTACTCCGCCGATACCATTTGATTCGGGAGATCATTGCGGCGGGGTGATGTCACGATAGAGAGAATTCCACAGGCGGAATATTGCTGATCCGTTGACAAAGCCATTGCCACGGAAGAATTTTGATTCTCATGTACTCGCTATGGTATTAGATACCAAGGCGATTGGCTTTAGGTCAAGTGGGAGATTGTTAGAGTAGTGCCCTCAAAGGCAATCCCTTTAAGCGCATTTTGTTCATAGTCATATATGGACTTTATGAATAAATAAAGCAAGGCATATTTCATTTATTTGATGTTCATTTTATTATGAATTGATAATGATCTTTAATCAAATTAATGAAGTCCACGATACCGACATAGCATGAAGGAAATTATGATGCGATCATACCACCGAGATTCCTATCATGTGCAATTATGTCAAGATATCTAAATTATCCCTAGTCATAGGATTAACGAGGCTGGACATCGTTAATCCGGATAGACTAACACATGTCAAACTCCTTGATTGGATCGGCGGTGGATCTCGTAAAAGCGTAAATATTGAGATATTTAGATTTGACATGTGGATGCTTACTAGTGGTAGTAAGTACATTGGATGACCTGCTATGAGATCATCACATGGATGTCTATACAAATGTCGGTGATAATCTCATCATAGAATGGTGCAAGTATCCTTAGACTTGAGGTACTCGAGGATATCTTGAATCTTGATTACGTACTTTGACTCCATTCCTTGTTACCTTTAGAGGTCGCTCATAGGGTGGTGATTGGGTGCGACTTGAGGTATTCGAAGGTAATTGAGTAGCCAATAGAGGATTCACCACTTACATTATAGCGGAAGAGATACCCATGGCCTCTTATCGGGATCATTACTTTGAAGTCTCTGGCGCCGGAAAGCATACATATGTCATGAAGATGGTCTTCATGGACATATAAAGTAATGAGTCCTAGGGCGAGATCTTATTACACTTGGACTAGATTTGATTTAATCGGTCTAGTAAGAGTTGACACATTGCCCATACTCAAACCAAGTGGGGTATAGCATGGTGAAAGGACGAATTGCACAGTAATTGTCTATGGAAGGGTTCGTGATATGGTTTCATTAGTCAAACCAATTACTTTCCGGTCAATTGGGAGTCATGATGTGTTGCTAGATACCGCTCATGACTTGCTCAGATTAAGTGTTAATCTAAGTGGCCAACATAACCGGGAACCTAATGGGTCACACGCATAAGAGTGACTCGGAGAATCTGTAAAATAGTTTCGGACAGAGATCCGATATCTGGAGAGCAATAGGATTAAATGGATCCCGATGAGATTGGGATATGTCCCGATGAGATCGCGACATCGACATTGCTGAAAACCGTTTTCGGTGATTTTTCGCCGACGGGGCCCGGTAGGCCGGTAGGACCGACCCCAGTTTGACTGGACCACTTCAGCAATTATATATATTAATTAATTAAGTAAATAATTAATTAATATATAAATATATAAGTGATTTTCGGTGGAGATAGAAAATGGAGAAGAGAGTTAAGTTTGAAAAGTCAAAAGTAATTATGATTTAGCATTTTAAGACATATTTCATGTCTCCCACGTGGATGCTCCATCCACCATGCCTTTCTTATGTATTTAAGTGTTAAAATACATAGAAGAAGGCTAAGAAAGATGCTTGCACTGTTATGGAAAGGAGAAGAACCAGAAAATGGCTTAAATGAGTTAAGCTTTTGAAATTGTTTCATCTTCTTCATCTCCTCCATTCAACTTGCTTCTACTTCTCCAAGGCTCCACCAAGATCATTTCATTTGCTCTCCAGGCTAAGGTAAGAGCTAGCACTCTTTTCTTTAGTCTAGCTATTCCGGGTCAAAAGAGTTTGTCCGGTTAGGTTTTCCGACCTCTGCGTGGATACTGTTAGAGACGGTCTCCTTTGGTCGTTATGGTTTGATTGTTTGTACTTACACATGGATCCTGGCTTTCGGGAATGTCCCGGGACTTAAAAATTTTAATTCCGCACCCTGGGCATGTGATGCCCACCCCGGGATTTTCCTACACAAAAAACATCCAAAATGCAACAAATCCTAAGGACACAAATCATGAAATTGATCTTGGAATCACAATACCCATTCATTTTCTAGGCTTTCTCAACCATAACCCAAATAAAATCTCTAACAAAACTTCATGACTTACCTCAAATCCTTGCTCAAATAAGAGGTTCCTTGGCTTAGATTGTAGCTTGACTCCTCCTACACCTTTTTATCTCTTGAACCTTCTTCAAAATCTTCTTCAATCTCTTGGATCTTGGAGCCCTAGCAAGAACTCTTTTTTTTCTCCTCCTTCTTTCTCCATTCACGAAACCTCTCTTCTCTCCCTTTTAATTTTCGTTACTCTCTCTTCTCCTACACCAATTTGTAGGAAAATCCCAGGAGGAACATCACATGGTCCAGCAGCGGAAAACAAAAATTTTGTTCCCGGGATCTTCCCGAAAACCCAGGATCCCGGTGTCGGTATGAAACCTCAAACCTGAATAGCCAATAGAGACTATCTCTAAAGGTATCCACGCAGAGATCGAAAACCTAACCGGATCAAACACCTTTGACACGGGAATAGCTAGAATGAATAAAGCTTGCTAGAGCCTACCTCGTCTTGGAGAGCTTGAATCAACGTTGGAAAGCTTAGAAGAAGAGAAAATGGAGAGCTTGAAGATGATGTTCAGATGCTTCAAAGCATTCTCAAACTTCATTTTCATCTACTCCTTTTAAAACCCACGAACATCAAGCTTCCTCTCACCTTTGCCATTTGTCTTTTACTTTAAAAGACTTTTGACAAGGCATAAAAAGGAAACATCTAAGCCATCCACGTTTTAGCCTTATATATATATATATATATATATATATAAAGTTAAAGATGATAAAGCTTCCTCTCCATCATCCACGTTTCACATATATATATATATTAATTATTTATTTATTTATTTAATTAATAATATATATATATATTAATGTTGAAGTGGTCCAGTCACACTGGGGTCGGTCCCACCGGCCTACCGGGTCCCGATATGGGATAAACCCCTGGAAACCTTTTTCAGCAATATCGATGTCGCGATCTCATTGGGACATATCTCGATCTCATCGGGATCCATTTAATCCTGTTGCTCTCCATATATTAAAACTCTGTCCAAAACTATTTTACGGATTCTCTGAAACACTCTTATGCGTGTGACCCTTTAGGTTCCCGGTTATGTTGGCCACTTAGATTAACACTTAATCTGAGCAAGTCATGAGCGGCGTCTAGCAACACATCATGACCCCCAATTGACCGGAAAGTAATTGGTTTGATGAATTCATCACGAACCAGATCACGAACCCTTCCATGACAATTCCATCGCAATTCGTCCTTTCATCATCCTATACCCCACTTGGTTATGAGTATGGCTAATATGTCAACTCTTACTAGACTAAGTCTAGCCCAAGTGAAATCAGTTCCTGTCTGAGGACTCATTACTTTATATGTCCATGAAGACACTCTTCATGACATAGTCATGTTCTGGCCAGAGACTTAAAGTAATGATCCTGACAAGAGGCTAGGGTATCTCTTCTGTTCTCACAGAAGTGATGAATCCTTTATTGGCTACTCAATTACCTTGAATACCTCAAACTGCACTCCAAGCACCATCCTATGAGTAACCTCCGGAAGGCCACAAGGAATGGAGTCAGTACGTGATCAAGATTCAAGATATCCTTGAGTACCTCAAGTCTCAAGGATACTTGCACCATTGCTATGATGAGATTATCAACGACATTAAATCCATGTGATGATCTCATGGCGTGTCATTCAATGAACTTACTACCACTAATAAGCATCCATATGTCAACTCTAAATATCTCATATTTACAGTTTCTGAGATCCACTGCTTGATCCAATCAAGGAGTATGACATATGCTAGTCTATCCGGATTAATGATGTCCAATCTCATTAATCCTATGACTAGGAAAATTTAGATATCTTGACATAATTGCACATGATAGGAATCTCGTGATTATGATCACATCATAATTTCCTTCATGCTATGTCATATATCATGGACTTCATTAATTTGATTAAAGATCAATATCAATTTATAAAGAACATCAAATAAATGAAACATGCCTTTCTTTATTTATTCATAAAGTCCGTACATGACTATGAACAAAAGCGCTAAAGGGATTGCCTTTGGGGCACTACTCTAACAATCTCCCACTTGACCTAAAGCCAATCGCCTTGGTATCTAATACCATAAGCTAGTACATGAGAATCAAAATTCTTCGTGATAATGGTTTCGTCAACGGATCAAGAATGTTCGCTCAGGAATCCTCTCGATCGCGACATCACCTCAAAGAATGATCACTCGAATCGATGATATCTGCGGAGTACGTGTTTAGATCGTTGGTGAGACCTCGGTTCTTTTGCTCGAGCAATAGCCCCATTGTTGTCACAATACAACCAGATGGGTCCATCACACTAGGAACCACACCAAGTTCGAAATGAACTTTCGATCCAAACGACTTCCTTTGCCGCCTCGATGCAAAGAATGTACTCGCCTCGATCGTCGAATCGCGATCGTCTCTTGTTTGGAACTCTTCCAATGACCGCTCCATAGTTTAGCGTGAAAACATAACCCGGCGGGATCCGAGTCATCCTTGTCGATTGGAAATTGGCATCCAGATGTCGCCACTTGAGATTTCCATCTCCATATATTAAGAAAACATCCTTAGTCCTTCGCAAGTACTTGAGGATATTCTTGACACCACCCAATGACCCTCACCAGATCCGATTGGTATCCGCCGTGACACTCGAGCATACGATACATCGGGCCTCGTACATAACATAGCATACATGATCGATCCTCTGCGCAGATGCATACGGATCTCGATCCATGCGAATCCTCTCATCTTGTGTCTTAGACACATAGATTTCGAGAGTGTTATCCCATGAGTAATGGGAAGAAACCCTCTCTTGGATTGCTCCATGCTAAACCTCTTTAGCATCTTGTCTATGTACGATGATTGTGAAAGACCAAGCAACCTCTTTGATCTATCTCTATAGATCTTTATCCCAAGGATATAAGTTGCTTCACCAAGGTCTTTCATCGCAAATCGCTTGGACAACCAAATTTTAACTGACAGATCAATGAGACATCGTTTAGAGTAACGAGATGTCATCTACATACAACACAAGGAAAACGATTGCATTCCCATTAACCTTTTTGTACACACAATGCTCATCCGGATTTTGTGAGAAACCAAACTCTTTGATTGACTCATCAAAACGGATGTTCCAACTCCTGGATGCTTGCTTCAATCCATAGATGGATTTCTGAAGCTTGCATACCTTTTCGCCATCATCGAAGTGAAGCCTTCGGTTGTGTCATGTACACATCCTCGCCGATTTTCGTTAAGGAAAGTCGTCTTCACATCCATTTGCCATATCTCATAATCATAATGAGCTGCAATGGCTAGGAGTATCCGAATAGATTTAAGCATCTGCTACGGGTGAAGGTCTCGCCATAATCAACTCCTTGTCTTTGACGAAATCCTTTGGCCACAAGCCTTGCTTTGTAAGTAATTACATTACCATCCATGTCGGTTTCTTCTTGAAAACCCATTTGCACCCTATAGGTTTTATCCTTCAGGTGCATCAACCAAAGTCCATACTTGGTTTATGTACATGGAATCCATTTCGCTTTCATGGCACAAAGCCATTTTTCGGACTCGAACTTTCGTAACCTCTTCATAGGTAGCAGTGCTCATCATCTTCTATGAGCAATACGTCATTCTGCTCACTTACGAAATCCATATCTCTCGGAACAAGGCGCATCCTACTTGACCCACGAACTTCGTGTGTCACGGAAGGTTGAACTATTACTTCATCCGAATGAGTGGCAGCCTCGAGTTCAGCAGATTGATCTGTGCTTGTTTGAGCATCTTGAACTTCTTCAAGTTCGACTTTGCTCCCACCGTCTTCTTCGTCAAGAAACTCTTTCTCTAAAGACAGCATGCTTCAAACAAACACCTTTTGTTCCTCAAAGAAGGTAGAATTGATATCCCATGGTCTCTTTAGGATATCCTACAAACAAACACTTGTCGACTTTGCTTCAAGCTTATCTCGATCAATCCGCTTCACGAAGGTGACAACCCCATACTTTCGATGAGAAAGATAAGGTTTTCGTTAGTTCACATCTCATATGGAGTAACATCAATCGCCTTAGAGGGAACTCGTTTAACAAGTAAACAAATTGTCTCTAGCGATACCCCAAAACGATTTTGGTAACTTGCGAAACCCATCATTGATCGTACCATGTCCAACAAGGTTCGATTTCTCCTTTCACCACACCATTGTCTGTCATGGCGTGTAAGGAGGAGTCCATCGAGATAATATCCCATTATCTCGAGATAATCCAAACTGCTGGTCTAAGTATTCTCCACCACAATCGATCGTAATGCCTTGATACTTTTACCAAGTGGTTTTCTACTTCATTTCAATTGTTTAAACTTTTCAAACGCTTCAGATTTGTATCTCATCAGATACAAGTACCCATATCGAGAATAATCATCGATAAAGGTAATGAAGTAACGACAACTACTTCTGGCATGGATGGACATCGGACCGCATACATCCGAATGTATTAGGTCTAATATTCCAATCGCCGCTCACCCTTTCCCTTGAAGGGTAACTTAGTCATCTTGCCTAATAAACAAGATTCGCATGTGTCATATGATTCATAATCAAATGACCCTAAACTGCCACTCTTGTAGAGCTTAGCGATGCGTGTCTCATTTATATGGCCAAGTCGACAATGCCATAAGTAAGTTGATTTTAGATTATCTCTTTTATACCGTTTGGTGTCATTGACATTTAAAATTGGATTAGACATATCTAATATGTAAATACCATTGCACAATGTATCAGTTCCATAAAGCATTCCATTAGAATTGATAGAACAACCATTGCTATTAAAATAAATATGGAATCCAGCTCTATTCGCACAAAGAAATGTATAATATATTCTTTGTCAAAACGGGTACAAAATAACAATCATCCAATTCCAAAGACAAGCCCAAGAGGGAGATACAAAACATAGGTTCCTACGGCTAATGCAAAGAACTCTTGCTCCATTTCCAACACGTAGGTCTACTTCTCCTTCATGAGTTGCCCATCGTCCTCGAGGCCCCGTGATATCATTACATATGTGTGAGCCACAACCAAGATCAAATACCCAAATGTTGTGATCGAGAATGATATTAACTTCAATGACATACAAACTGAAGTAGTCGAGGCATCCGATGCCTTCTTCGCTTCAATGACTCGAGATAGACTTTGCAATTGCGCCTCAATGGCCATCTTTACCGCAATGGAAGCAAGTTCCTTTCGGGCGCTTCTTTGGTCTTCTTCTTCGATGGCGCTTCCTTTGGTTTCTTTGCCTTCTTCTTCTTTGGGTTCTTTTCTTCTTGGAACTCAAGAAGAAGAAGCTACTACCAAGACTTGCTTACTATCACTCTTGATAGTGCCCGTCATTGTCTTGGCAGATTGATCACTCAGTATTGTAGTGGATATTTGGTTCATCCGATAGTTTAACACGAATCGTGCATAAGCGCCGGACAATCCAACCGTAATTAAGTCTATACTTAACTCATGATCTATTGCAAAACCTAAGACGGCCAATCTCTCAATATAGCCATTCATCTTGAGGCATCGCATGCAGCAGATGTCCCTGGAGCCATCTTTGTGGTGAAAAGAAGCCTTGAGGTCTCGAACCTTTCGGACCGGGCTTGCTCGTCAAACAGCTCCCTAAGATGAAATACTATAGTGTGAGCATCCATGGACTCATCGCTTCGCGACTCTGGTGACATCGAGGCAAGCATGATGCAAGTAGCCATGTCATCGCCCTTTAGATGCTTACTATATGCCTTCGATCATCATCAAGCATCGACAACAGTGCATCTCGAAGCGGAAAATCTAGGATATATCCTGCACCTTCGATCGAGAACTATTCTCGATTCCTTAACCGATCAAGAAAATTCGGTCCAGTTAACTTGTTGGAATCCATAAGCGAGCGAAGATTCACACTTGACGACATTTTCAAATAACCTACACGGATAGAGTGGAAGAATGTTAGAATAGGAATAGCTGCATAATCATAAGGACTTGAATGATATGCAAAAAGCTCCCACTAGTTTCATAGAATCCATAACCCTCATTACGAATCCAAAGAAACAAAGTGACATAATGTCCTAGTGGGTTGATATCCGATATTGCTAAGAATGACCTTAGGTTTACCCAAAAAGCCACAACTTAGGTCAATCGGTAGGTATCGAACATATCAATTGCATCATCGATAACCGACATTGAGAATGACCTTGGGTTTACCCAACAAGCCACCTTATGTCTCGGGAGGTATTAGATATACCAATTACATCTTAGACACAACTATCGATCAGTGCTATCAACTTGTTGATGTATGCACTTACATTGGGTATCAACTCTTTGATGCGCATACATCCGATGTATGCTACCCAATTTCACCTCTGTCCACGTTGACCTTGAGTTTACTCAACAAACCAACGCTTCCAGTGAAAACCAACCCATTAATCGTAAAATCATATTTTCATGGTTCGAACATTCACGTATAGAGTGAGCTTGGGTTTACCTAACAACCCATCCCTATAAGAACTCTGGTTCTTACCATATTAATGGAAGGCGTTAGTTTTCATATACCGAGGAGGATTTAGAAACTCTAGACTCAAGTCAAGGATCATAGTCACTATGACTATATGGCATGATTTAGGTTTCATCAATCAAATTGAATCAATCCTTATAATCATCCATCATCCAACCTGAGCATGTCACAAGTCGACTTTCATCGAATGCAAGTCACCTTATGCTTCTTCCCACACACAAGTTGACTTGTATGAAACAAGTCGCCTTATGGCACCTGCCCATGTACAAGTCGCCTTGTAATGTGATACAAGTCGACTTATATTAAGACCTTGAACAAGTCGACTTATTCCATACACAAGTCGCCTTATCCAAGGAAATTTGCTAAAATCTCTAATCGGCTAATTCCTCAATCCATGCAATTCCAATTCACAATACCATCATACCTAGGGTAATATCTGTAAATAGATGCCTCAATGAACACTTCGTTGATTCATGAATGCCTTAAATAGTCAAACTATATGAAATGAGTCATAACTCTAAGATTTCCAAATAATTTAGGAACACCCAAATTATCACCCTAAGCATCTCAAGCTAGTGTATACACTCTCAAAACTACTCCGGCACTTGTCACAAAAATTGTGACGGCCAAAACAAGCAAGAAAATGAAATATACTAACGAGACACAAATGTGACCAATTCGGCATTCAAAAATTCTTGGAAAAGCAAATTCAAGCAATGCACTTTGGCGATCATACTACATCAAGATAACACATTTTTAATCACATTAAAAATGGTGCAAGGCATTGGAACTGAAAAAGCACACTCAATCAAGCCAAGCAAAACAGTCTCAACAATTTCCACAAAACTGTCCAGTTCTGTACATTTCTCGCAATCATCAATGAAACAATTTCAATAAATTCTGAGAAAATTACATAGGTTACTAAATGTTCAGAACATGCTACCTGAATTTTTTTCAGGATTTTAGGCCATCAAAAACTCAGTCAACCAAAATAACAAATCCGATTCAAAAACTGTGTTCATCAGCACAGCAATTCCCAACAGCATAGAATAAATTCGTGAATAAATATCCAATCACCTTGAAATTCAATTTCCATGATCACAGACATTCACCAACATCTTAGAGACATGTAGGTGAAGGAAAATCCAGAAAACGATTTTTCTAGAATTTATTCTCAATTTTATACTCATACCTGTCCACAGAGTGTTTCAAAAAACAGCATCTGGAACCTTAGGGAATTAATTAGCAAAACTATATCAAATCAAATCGATAAATTCTGAAAATTCATAGACATATTCTCTAACATGTTATGAACAATCCTGGGCAGAAAAATTTTGAACACCCTATCTCTATAGCAATACGAAATCTGGACAGAATGCATGCTACAACATCACAAGCAATGAGGGTTTGTGATCTAGCTTCAGTTAAAGCTTCCTACACGACACCAGACGCTCTGATACCACTGTAGGAAAATCCCGGGAGGAACATCACATGTTCCAGCAGCGGAAAACAAAAATTTTGTTCCCGGGACCTTCCGAAAACCCAGGATCCCGTGTCGGTATGAAACCTCAAACCCGAATACCAATAGAGACTATCTCTAAAGGTATCCACGCAGAGATCGAAAACCTAACCGGATCAAACACCTTTGACCGGGAATAGCTAGAACAGAATAAAGCCTGCTAGAGCCTACCTCTGTCCTTGGAGAGCTTGAATCAACGTTGGAAAGCTTAGAGAAGAAGAGAAAATGGAGAGCTTGAAGATGATGTTCAGTATGCTTACGAAAGCATTCTCAAACTTCATTTTTCATCTACTCCTTTTAAAACCCACGAACATCAAGCTTCCTCTCACCCTTTGCCATTTGTCTTTTACTTTTAAAAGACTTTTGACAAGGCATAAAAAGGAAACATCTAAGCCATCCACGTTTTAGCCTTATATATATATATATATATATATATATATATAAAGTTAAAGATGATAAAGCTTCCTCTCCATCATCCACGTTTCACATATATATATATATATATTATTTATTTATTTATTTATTTATTTAATATATATATATATATTAATGATGAAGTGGTCCATCCACATCGGGTCATCCCCACCTCTAGGGTCCCGATATAGGATAAACCCTCGGAAATCTTTTTCAGTAATATCGATGTCGCGATCTCATCGGGACATATCTCGATCTCATCGGGATCCATTTAATCCTGTTGCTCTCCATATATTGGAACTCTGTCCAAAACTATTTTACTGATTCTCTCAAACACTCTTATCGTGTGACCCTTTAGGTTCCGATTATGTTGGCCACTTAGATTAACACTTAATCTGAGCAAGTCATGAGCGCGCCTAGCAACACATCATGACCCCAATTGACCGGAAAGTAATTGGTTTGATGAATTCATCACGAACCGGATCACGAACCCTTCCATGTACAATTCATGTGCAATTCGTCCTTTCATCATCCTATACCCCACTTGGTTATGAGTATGGCTAATATGTCAACTCTTACTAGACTAAGTCTAGCTTTAAGTGAAATCGGTTCTGTCGAGGACTCATTACTTTATATGTCCATGAAGACACTCTTCATGACATAGTCATGCTCGCCGAGACTTAAAGTAATGATCCCGACAAGAGGCAGGTATCTCTTCATTCTCACGTAAGTGATGAATCCTTTATTGGCTACTCAATTACCTTGAATACCTCAAATCGCACTCCAAGCACCATCCTATGAGTAACCTCCGAAGGCCACAAGGAATGGAGTCAAAGTACATGATCAAGATCAAGATATCCTCGAGTACCTCAGTCTAAGGATACTTGCACCATTGCTATGATGAGATTATCAACGACATTAAATCCATGTGATGATCTCATGGCAGGTCATTCAATGAACTTACTACCACTAGTAAGCATCCATATGTCAACTCTAAATATCTCATATTTACAGTTTCTGAGATCCACTGCTTGATCCAATCAAGGAGTATGACATATGCTAGTCGTCAGATTAATGATGTCCAGTCTCATTAATCCTATGACTAGGAAAATTTAGATATCTTGACATAATTGCACATGATAGGAATCTCGTGATTATGATCACATCATAATTTCCTTCATGCTATGTCATATATCATGGACTTCATTAATTTGATTAAAGATCAATATCAATTTATAAAAAACATCAAATAAATGAAACATGCCTTTCTTTATTTATTCATAAAGTCTGTACATGACTATGAACAAAAAGCGCTAAAGGGGATTGTCTTTAGGGCACTACTCTAACACAATTCACTTACTCTCCTTCCTTTTATACTCCTTCCTACTCACTTAAGCCCATTTCATTTATATCATCTCTTCTTTATTCATTTCATTTGGACCCAAAGCCCAATTTATTCTTCCTTCTTTCTTATCATCCTACTAAATCACTTAAGTCCAAATCATTTCTTCTTCTTTTCATTTGATTTAGGCCCATCATTCAAAAATCCTTATTTAATAATCCTAGCTTACTAAAAAGATTCGGGATCCAATACATGGCCTCTTGTCAGGGTCATTACTTGAAAATTTCTGGCCGGAGTTCATATGTCATGAAGAGTGTCTTCAGTGACATATAAAGTAATGAGTCCCAGGATAAGAACTGATATCACTTGGACTAGATTTGACGTAGTCAGTCTAGTAAGAGTTGACGCTTTGCCCATACTCATAACCAAATGGGGTATAGCATGGTGAAAGGACAAATTGCACAGTAATTATCTATGGAAAGGTTCGTGATATGGTTTATGATGAATATAGGTTCATTAGTCAAACCAATTACTTTCCGGTCAATTGGGGGTAATGATGTGTTGCTAGATACCGCTCATGACTTGTTTAGATTAAGTGTTAATCTAAGTGGCCAACATAACCGGGAACCTAATGGGTCACACGCATAAAAGTGACTCAGAGAATTCGTAAAATAGTTTTAGACAGATATCCAATATATGGAGAGCAATAGGATTAAATGGATCCCGATGAGATCGAGATATGTCCCGATGAGATCACGACATCGATATTGCTGAGACAGGTCTTCGGTATTTTTTCTCGGTAAGATCGACCCCAGTGTGACTGGACCACTTCAGCATTTATATACATATATATATCTTATTAATTAATTAAAGAATTAATATATATATATATGTGTGTGTGTCCACGTGGATGGAGAGGAAGGAGGCTTATCATCTTAACTTTTTATATATATATATATATATATATATATAAAGCCTAACGTGGAAGCTTCCCCATCTTTGCATTTAATGTCCTTAAAATTATAAAAGACAAATGAAAAAAAGATGGTTTGAGGAGTAGTGATCGTGGGTTTTAAGAAAGAGTTCTTAAAAACCTAAGGTTTTGAAGGAAGAAAAGGTTTTTTTCTTCTTCATCAACGATCTTCAATCTTCAAGCTTCTCTCTAAGCATTCTCCTTCATCGTCTTCTCCTAGCTCTCCAAGAATAAGGTAAGAGGAAGCAAGGTTTATGCTAGGCTTTTTAGGAGAGCTAAAGGAAGAGGAAGCAAGGTGAAAGGAGGAGAAAAAGATGAGCAAACTTTCAAACACCCAAAGAAGAGAAGAAGACTACGAAATGGTGGCGGAGGTTTTCATAAATATCACCTATCCTCTTAGATAAGAGAAACACCGAGAATGAGTATAAGATGGGAGGTTTTTTCATTAACAACTATAACCTTGGTGGCATGCTAGGCACGTGACAAGTGTCAATTGCTACATATCACCTTCTTAAGCCTCCATTTTGTCTCTCTCCAATTTAATTTCAATTCCTACTCCAATTTCTCTCCAAATTTCAATGGCTCACATTAATAAATCCTAAGGTCATTTATCTAAATTTTCAGTGCCATTTGACAGTAATTTTCAGTACCGAAAATCAATTAGTCTGTCACTTGGTAATTTTTTTGGTCCAGAAAATTTTCTCGAAATTTTCTAGAAAAATTTCTAAAATCTTCCAAAAATACAAAACTCACAAAAACCCACTCCAATTAAATTTTCAAGCACAAAAATCCTATCTTTCACAAAAATCACATTTATAAACACATATACTGGGAAATGTCATGAATGCATGTGCAGTCATGTGCATGTGCAAAAATTTCTATTCATGTATATATGAAAACCATATTATGCATGATCATGCCGAGATAAGTTTACACACTCATAACACATTTCAAATTACTATTTTACCCTTCCCATCGGTAATGGGATGTTACATTTCATCTACTCTAAATAAGCTTTTAAACCATTTTTACCTTTAAATAAGGGTATTTTCATCTTGATATTAATAAGATTATTATTCATACCTTCTCAACCTTTAGGCTCCCATTCATGCCTAACTTCTCTCATATGACTAAATCTGTCCCATTTAACCTAAAATGCCAGGTCAACTTTATCAACACTTAGTTCATTATCTTCTTCCTCTACCTCTATTTAGTAGCGTTTGATTACTTCTATAAATTATGACTCCTCTCATCATCAACTCGAGGTTGTTATCTCTTTTGTAATTCAACAATTTGATGTTATTGCTTCTGTAAATTGTCTTCCATATCATTATACATCATATTTATTCTCTTAAAATTTTGCTATATAGCGTGCGTAAAGAATATGTCCTTTTCCTTTTCATTTTGGAATCACCCTTAGAAGATATATTTAAAAGTTGTTAAAAAATGTTTTAATTTTTTTTCACACTTTCTTACGTGTATAATCTTAAAAGATATTAATCAACTCATGTTTCGCTCTTTAATTGGCTTTTCTCAATACTAATCTAACACTATCTTGACTTTTACCACTTCTTTGCTTTCTTCTCAAGTTTTTAAGGAACTAAACAAACTCAAACAAAGATTTCAACCTTATAAATATACAAAAAACTAAAGAATTAATAGTTAAAGGAAGAAACAAGTCACATATTAAGTAAGAGGCAATGGAATTAAATGAAATAATAAAAAGTAGCAATGGTTCAATTGGATCAAATTTATGATAATTAATAATTTTGATCAATTTTAAGCTATTGTTGTCATAATTGAAATCTTACGAAGAAAGGTAAATAAGATTTGTGGAGAACTAACCCATTGATTATAAGAAATGAAAATCAATTTCATAAAATATTTTGAATGCCATAATGAAGGAATTATTTGATCAGTTTATAAGTTGAATAATGCTCTTTTAAATAACATAAGAATTGGACCTTTAGGAGCTAGGACACGAAAATATTCCAAATCATGTTCAATGCCAAGTAACGCATGTTACTTTAATGGATATATTTTATTACAGAAGGCATTATATTATTTTAAAGAGTTTTAGTCCTCTAAAATATTTACAAGAAATTAAGATCTAAAAACTATAAAATTTCCAAAAAGAACGCCTATTTAATAAGTTGAATTCAAAATTCTTTTTAATATATATTTTATGTGATAAGTGAAGATTTTTTAATTTAATATTAAAATTTTAAACATTTTAATTTAGCTACTAATTTTTGTAAATTTATACAAAAGGTTATTTTGCTAATATATTGTGCCATCATCAAACATATAAAATTTCATGGATTAGCTACATCATTTTAACTTAATTTGCAACAATTTTAAAATTTTAGTGATTAAATAAAAAAAAAACAAAATTACGCACCAATCCTTCTCTCTGGTAAGACCTAGAAAACTTTCAAAGCGGGATCCCAAAAGAAACAATGGCTTCTTTCCCCACTTGCTAGCGTATTAAGGGCCTCACTGTTCGCATAAGCAAGTTTTTTAGTCAACCAATGTCACTCCATATCCACTGACATTACCATCCATTCCAATCCTTATAACACAGCCATGTACCGATTTCCTTCGCGAAGTCCCAGTACCAGGCAACAATCTTTGACCAAAGAAGCATACGCACAGTGATCATCAAGTGAGTCATGCTCATCATCAAGTGAGTCATGTTCTTTCCATCTCTGCATACTTCTGTAAAAAGAGAGTACGATGACAAAAATTATTATTGGTAATCATTTCAGAAGTGATGTGGCGTGGAATTGGCCGAGTTGGTCTAAGGCGCCAGATTAAGGTTCTGGTCCGAAAGGGCTTGGGTTCAAATCCCACACTCCACAAGGCTTTTTGATGCTTGAATTGAATATTTGGGCAACTAGCCCGATTAAGCAGTAAGAGAACATATTTGGGACCATTTACTCAGATTCAATTATTTATTGGGGATCAAGCCCATGGATTACTTTTCAAGTTTCGATCCAAAGTCTAGCCCACCAACTCTTTAGTGCTTGGATTTATCACCATCTAAAGTTCTACTATTATATTCCATGTTCAACTTCACGAGGCACCACCTAAAGGTCTATTATATTCTCATATCCAACTTCATGAAGCCGAGGAAACTCACCGACACTTTGTTTCACACTTTTAAATTTCAAAACAACAGATGATGAAAATTTTGTTGCTTGATGCCACGCTTGTTCTATGGTATTGGAATTGTAAGTTTCCATGTAACATGAATGCTTGCTGGTGGAGTTTGAGCCCTATGTCCTTATAATCGTAAAATTTATTGCACAAATAATGATAGGGTTAGTTTTAAAAAAAATCTCAAACTTTCGTCAAATTTTTAATTATAACCCGAATTTTAAAAAGTAGCAATAAAATATTTAAACTTTTAATTTTTTTAATTGTAGCTCAATATTAGTACTACTGTTATCTTTGTTAGCATGGCAGCGTCATGTGTACAGAATTGTTGAGCAAGTTTTAATCTTATAAAACCTCAATATTCTGTAAGCGCAGGGGTTTTAGTGTAATATATGAGGTGTGAGATGTCAATCCCATGAGGAATTAGTGAAATAATCAAATCCTAATTGGTCTAAGGCTTAAAAGTGTAATTAAAACGAAAATAAAAATTAGCATAAAATTAAGCAATTGAGTATGAATAGATTAAAGGTGAAATTGTAAAATTCACATAAGAAATCAAAATTCAATGCAACCAATTAATAATTGAAAATTCATACAAAGAAGATTAACCAATTATAAGATAAGGGGATTCATTATATCTTAATCACTCAACTCCTAGAAGTTCAAATGGTGATTACTCTCTCGAGTTGTAATTATTTAACCCTAAACTATAAACCCTAATTGAATTGCATTATGAAATTTGCAATCCTTAATTAGCAAACAAGCTACACATCCAATTAGATCTAAAGCACTTTAATAGACAATTGGGTCTTCATGTGAGATTTCTCTTTGTATAAATTACTGATTTGATTGTTTATGTGATCTATTAGCTTGTTTAACTCTCATTATCGGTATACTCTCTTGATTTATTGTCGAAGTATACAAATACAATAAACAATAATGAAACCCAACTCATTAACATCAAAAGTAATCAAATTAACACTGATTCAAAAACAAATCTCTAAAAGAGTTTAGAACATCCTTACACCCAAATTCATCATCATTGCATCCATTTTATACATAAAATGAAAGAAATAACAAAATGAAAGAGAAATGTAACTTAGAGTGGACTGGAATAGTAGCAACAACATATGCTCCCTCTTCCTCTCTGCTCTTCTCCCTTTTTCTCCCTTCTTCCTTAGCTTCTTTCCCAATGTAGCAAAATGGAGGCTCCCTCTTTAGGGCTTCTTTCTTTTCCTTTTATATCCTTTTTCCAATTAGGGTATAAATAAGGTTTTACCTACGCTCAAATATCTGAAATAACTCTCAAAAAGTTAAGTTCGGAAGTAATCCTCGCATCTGTTATCGTGCTGCCCGCATCTATTATCGTGTTGGTCCTATTTGGTTTCTGTCATGATCATGGCCTGTGCAGGAAACTTTGGTCACGATCGTCGCTGATGTATCACAACCGTGGCCTTTGCTCCTCCTCCGAACTTTCTCCAAATCTTCTCTGGTCTTTTTCACATGGTCTTAAATACTAACAAACTCATCAAAACATCTCAAACACACAAAATTAATTCCCGATAACATGCTCTAAACCACTTAACACTAAAAAAACACCAATACATAGTCATAATAACATAATTCTAACCTAAACAAACACAAATACTCTAATTAATAACTAAAAACGTATTGAATTACCCACTAAAACATAATGTAACATGTAACTATCCACATATCCACACTTTAACTTTTTCTTGGTCTCAAGCAAAAACAGAAACAAAACAAAACATAAACAAACCAAACAATAACATACATAAGCAGGCATATGCAATAATTGTACAATGACTTTGAACTTCACGAAACTAATTTAACTTCGAACACAAATCTTCCAGTTGTTTTAACTTATTAACTTATAAAATTTTTGGTTAAACACTTTGAACTAAATATACATATTAATCAAGACATTAACGTTAAATTAATTAACCTTTATTACTTACACCCACACATTGATAATTATTTGGCTAATCAAAATTGTAACTATCCCTTAGTAGCTTTTCATGAAAACTCAAGCTATTCACAAAGATCAGTAGGTTTTATTTATCAAAATAATATTTTTATTAATTTTCATTAACATTCACTTAGTGTTTTGACACGAAGTCAAATATTTATGATGAATGTTTCCCGGTTTCTTAACTAGGTCATGTTTTTATTCATAAGCTTGGTTGAAATATCATTTTAGCCTTTTGATGCGAAGGAAAATATTAGTTATAAATGTACCTCAATTACTCAGGTAGATGTTGGATGCATTTTCTTATTAAATTTCATGGCATTTTTCCCTTAATTTCTGGATTAATTATTGGCTTATATATATATTTTTCTTGCTAAATTGCTTGGTTCGCTTGAATTCGCATTTATAATTGTTCATGTTTAATTTGTAAAAAATGCGCTTGATTTTATTTGTAAAGAACTACAACAGTCCAAGGTGAAAATCAAGGAAAGCAGATGCCGTTGGACGACTGCGTGAACAGTGGTGTGTGCGTAAGTTTGTGAAGAAATTAAATAAGCATTAATTGGTCACTTCAGCTACAATAGGAGGCTGGAGGTTTGTCAGCGTGGAGAATAATGTCGACTCCACAATTGAAAATAATGCAACAATTGGAGACTTGAAGCACACATCAGAAGAGCTTAAGGCGTGACACAAGGAAAGCAATAACAATTGAGAAAATCACACTATATAGAGGACAGTTTCAGCACACCATGCCGCCAGAAGAGAAGAAAAGGGACACATAAAGACAGACCAAAACAAATCACACAGACCTAAAGGAGTTATGTGCATGCGAAGAAGCTAGAGGAGAGGCGTTAACATTGAATGAGCATACATTAGAGGAAAATAACATTAAGGGGAGCTTGATATTTAGTGGGACATGGAGCACCAACGCAATTGACCAAAAGGAAGCAAGAAGACAACTGAAGCATGCATGAAGATCGTTGGCAGCTGGTGGTTATGAATAAAGTTGATTTTTTTGTAAAGAAAGGAGCATGAAGGAGCAAATTAGGAAAAAAAAAAGTTAATTAGAACCACAAGGAAGAAAATCACCCAACTTTTGATGGGAGACCCACCAAGCACTCACTCTTGATGGATTAACACTCCACTCACTCAAATTTTGGGGGAGCTCTTCAAGGAGGACGTGTGCTTGGTGGTTTAAAAAGACAAAACTAAATGACGCAAGAGGAGGCTGTGAGTGTGTGCTTGAACAGTAAAGGTGGGACAAGAATCAATGAATACATCGTCAAATCACGCTACTTTAGAGGTGACCTACGCAAACAGTTAAAAAGGGGGTAGGGGTGAAAACTCTCCAACACTCACGCTACTGGGGACAACCAGCACTCACTCTTCATTTAAAAAAAGCTGACTGAAGCTACTTCTAATTCTTGACTCACAAATCCTTGGCCACAAATAACACAGGGAAAACTCACGCACATTAAGGCTCCACCAAGCACTCTCCATAAGCTCCACCTTTTGACGATATTTTCATTTTTTTCATTACACCAAAGGGGACTCTCCACTCACGTTGATGAAGCATGCTAGTGGACGTAAGGTGGCTTGAGGAGATGAGACGTCCAGGTGCCAAGTAATAAAAATAACAGCTGGTGGTGGAAACAAAAGATATTAGCAAGGTTGAAGTGAAGACATGTTGAAGGAGAAGTGGCAAAATTGAAGAGCAACATCACTATTTGTTCTTCCTTTCCTTTTACTTATTTCATAATCACAATGCTTGCTTTTATTATTTTCATTGCTGCTACTATTATTATGAGTAACTAATCCTTTCATTCTAGGATTTTAACGGAACCCTTGATGTAATCTCGGTTAATTGGTATTTTCTACGTGTAATCTCTTATGCCCGTTTTTACTTAAAGGCTTGATTATTGTAATTTGTTCTTAATTCTTTTCATAATTTGATCACCTATGAAATTGATTTTCTTAATCTTTGTGTAACGTAACAGAGAGCAATAGATTTGGAAGAAGATTGCAATAGCTTAGGATCACATTTGTAGTGATTTGTGTCTAGGATTGGGAGATACCTATCCACCCTAAGTACCACATTAAGATTGATTCGATAAAGCAATCATCGAATTATCATAATTTACCATAGATTAGGATTACTAATGATCCGGGAGGGCTTAGTAGTTAATTCTGAATCTTAGGTTATAAAACCTGATATATGAGTTAAACCGAGAAAATTTTAACATCGAGGTAAAATCAAAAGGGGAAGTTAAATTCCTAGATTTTCATTCCATTGATATTTCTTATATTTTTATCTTACTTTAATTCTCGTTTTTATTTCATTTTTCAAACCACAATCAATCAATCTTTTCTTTAATTTTTTTTATTAGCTTAAATTAGAAGTTATTACGAGTATTACTATTTAACTAATTTGGTCTCCGTGGGATCGATATTTTTACTACTTGACGATAGAAACGTGCACTTGCGTTGACATCCAACAAGTTTTTGGCGCCATTACCGGGGACCAATTTTTAGTTTTAATATTGATACTTGTTTTGATTTTTGATTTAAGTTTACTTACGTGTCTCATTTTGTTCTTATTGCCTAGGTGATCTGCATGCTCACTCGCTCTAAACCGATCCAACCCATACGTGATCCTGAAATAGAGAGAACGTGTAGAGCGAATCGGAGAAGAGTTCGAGAATAAAGAGCAGCTGCAGCCAATATGGCAAATAATAACGAGACACCTGAACAAACGACCGAACGACTCAGAAATGAAGAAATACGGAGACAAAGAGAATTGGAACGAGCACAAAGTTGCTTAGATTTCCATACACCTACTTTTGATGAGAGAAAAAGTATAGCTCACACTCGGATTCCAGCCACTCAAACTTTCAAAATCGATGGAGCGGTCATGAATTACTTGAGGGACAAACCTTTCACCGGAGTGGCATCCGATTGTCCCATCACGCACCTCAAAAATTTTCTCGAAATTGTCGATAGCTATCAAGTAGCAAATGTGTCAAATGAGTAAATGCGACTAAGGCTCTTTCCATTTTCTCTTACAGGTGCAGCCAAAGAATGGGTGTGGGATGCAAACCCAAAGGATTCGTTGATGTCGTGGGGCGAATTAAAGGACAAATTCATGAGAAAGTACTTTTCACCAGCAAAGATTCACAAGCTTAAAATGGAGATTATCAACTTCAAACAATCCGAGATGGAGTCATTAGCTGAAGCCTTTGAACGATTCAAAGAACTCCAAAGGAAGTGCCCACATCACGGGATTCCTCCATCATCTCTAGTCTCTCATTTATATCATGAGCTGACTCTCGCTACAGCAAGTCAATTAGATACAACTGCTGGAGGTACGTTCTTAGAACTCAATCCCGATAACGCTATATCGTTAGTAGAAAAGGTTACTGCTAACAATTGTAGGGCTCATGAAATAGGAGGATCTTAACCTACGCGGAAAGCCCCCAGTACGTATGAAATCAATCCCTCAGAATTAATGGATGCCAAGATCTCGAATATGTGCAAGAAAATCACAGAAACTGTTTTGGAGCAACTTAAACCCATAACACAACAGGTAAAAGCCATTACATTTACTTGTGATTATTGTGGTGAAAGCCATCATTATGAACAATGTCCAAACGTCGAGCCACCGACCGAGATGGTAAATTACTTTGGGAATCAAAGAGCTCCGTATAATTAAAATGCAAACAACTACAATTCGGGAGCAAGAAATTACCCTCCAAGGCAAAATCACCCACCGGGATTCCAACAACAACAACAACAACCACAACAACAAAATTGGCAATATCAAAACCAACCACAAGGACAACCTCCAAATACATCCAACCAAACATCATTGGAGAGTATATTGGGGAAGTTCATGGAGCAAAGTGGTCAAAGAATGGTTAAACTTAAAGAATCAACACGGAACTTGCAAACTCAAATGGGACAAGTGATTGAAGCTTTAAAAAGTCGCCCTCAAGGAACATTGCCAAGTGACACTGTGAATCCTCGGAAGGAACAACTTCATGCCATCGTTCTTAGGAAAGGCAAAGAGGTGAATACAACACCAACTTCCCAAGGGAAAGGGGTATGTATAAATTCTGAAAATACTAAAATTTTGCAGGATGATGTTGTTATTGATGTTGATAGATCCATGGAAAAAGATGAGGAAGAAAAACCAAGGAAAGACAAGGAAAAACAACTGAGGGAAAGACCATATGCACCACCACCATTTCCTCAAAGGCTAGCAAAGAAAAAACATGAAAAATGGTTTGAAAAATTTATGGATGTTTTTAAGAAACTAACAATTAACATTCCCTTTACTGAAGCTTTAGAAAATATGCCAAGCTATGCCAAATTTATGAAGGATGTTCTATCAAAAAAGAGAAGGCTTGGAGATCATGAAACGGTGGCCTTGACGGAAGAATGTAGTGTGATACTACAAAAGAAGCTCCCACCAAAATTCAAGGATCCTGGAAGTTTTACAATTCCATGTGTAATTGGCACACAAATTTTCTGTAAGGCTCTTTATGATCTTGGTGCTTCCATTAATTTAATGCCCATCTCTGTTTTCAGAAAATTAGGCATGGGAGATGTAATTAAACCAACTTCGGTGAGACTACAATTGGTCGATCGTTCCATTATCCATCCATGGGGAATTCTTGAAGATGTGCTAGTCAAGGTGGATAAGTTACATTTTTCCAGCAGATTTTATAGTCTGTGACATTGAAGAAGATGCAGAGGTACCTATCATTTTGGGACGACCGTTTCTAGCCACAGGTAGAGTTCTCATCGATGTTGCAAAAGGAGAACTTACCATGAGAGTAAATGGAGAAGAGGTAACATTTAGCATTTTTTTCTTCTATGAAATTTCCAAATGAAAAATGTTATGCAATTTCTTCAACCAGGGCAATTTTAAATGACTCAACTATGAATGTTCTAACCAATGATCCTTTGACAGCTGCTTTAACAACACTTAATGAGTTTGATGAAGAAGAAATTCTTGAATACATTAACTTGTTAGATGCAGGTTCATTTTTAAGACCATATAGACAAGTTATAGAGCCATTGAACAATTCCAAGGATGAAGTAGCAAAACCTTCAATCGAAGTACCTCCAGAGTTAGAACTTAAGCAACTTCCTCATCACTTGAAGTATGCTTACTTAGGTGAGAACTCCACCCTTCCTGTTATTGTTTCCACAGAACTAACTAATGTGCAGGAAGAAAAGCTACTTCGTGTTTTAAAAGGACACAAAATAGCAATCGGTTGGACCATAGCTGATATCAAGGAAATAAGCCCACCTTTCTGTCAACACAAGATCATACTAGAAGAAGAGTTCAAGCCTAGTGTGCAACCACAAAGGCGATTGAACCCGAACATGAAGGAAGTGGTGAAGAAGGAAATCGTGAAGTGGCTTGATGCTGGTATTATTTACCCTATATCGGATAGTTCTTGGGTAAGTCCGGTGCAATGTGTACCCAAAAAGGGAGGAATGACGGTGGTGACAAACAAGAAGAACGAACTCATCCCAACGAGAACCATTACCGGATGGAGGATTTGCATGGAATACTGAAAGTTGATCAAAGCAACAAAGAAAGATCACTTTCCACTACCCTTCATTGATAAAATGCTTGATCGATTGGTTGGTAAGGTATATTATTGCTTTTTGGATGGCTATGTAGGTTATAACCAAGTCCCAATTGTAAGTGCAAGTCGACTTGCACATTCGGTAAGTCGACTTATGCAAGGACGGTACTGTTTAATTGTGCCCTAAAGGCAATCCCCTTTAGCGCGTTTTATTCAAAGTCGTGTGCAGACTTTTTGAATAAATAAAGAAAGGCATATTTCATTAATTTGATATTCATGAACAGTGTTTATGAATTGATATGGATCTTTAATCGAATTAATGAAGTCCATGATATATGACATAGCATGAAGGAAATTATGATGTGATCATACTACTGAGATTCCTATCATGTGCAATTATGTCAATATCTAAATTATCCTATCATAGGATTAATGAGGCTGGACATCGTTAATCCGGATAGACTAGCACATGTCATATTCCTTGATTGGATCAGCGGTGGATCTCGAACCGTAAATATTGAGATATTTAGATTTGACATGTGGATGCTTACTAAGGGTAGTAAGTACATTGGATGACCTGTCATGAGATCATCACATGGATATTCTATTTAATTGTCAGTGATAATCTCATCATAGCAATGGTGCAAATATCCTTAGACTTGAGGTACTCAAGGATATCTTGAATCTTGATTACGTGCTTTGACTCCATTCCTTGTTGCCTTTCGGAGGTCGCTCATAGGGTGGTGATTGGAGTGCAGTTTGAGGTATTGAAGGTAGTTGAGCGACCAATAAAGGATTCACCACTTCGAAATAGCGAAGAGATACCCCGCCTCTCGTCGGGATCATTACTTGAAGTCTTGTACGAAGCATAACTATGTCATGAAGAGTGTCTTCATGGACATATAAAGTAATGAGTCCTAAGACAGGAACTGATATCACTTAGGCTAGACTCAGTCTAGTGAGAGTTGACACTTTGACCATACTCGTAACCAAGTGGGGTATAGGATGGTGAAAGGACGAATTGCACCAGTAATTGTCTATGGAAGGGTTCGTGATCTGGTTCTTGATGAACTCATCAAATCGATTACTTTCCGGTCAATTGGGGGTCATGATGTGTTGCTAGACGCCGCTCATGACTTGCTCAGATTAATTGTTAATCTAAGTGGCCAACATAACCGGGAACCTAAAGGGTCACACGCATAAGAGTGTTTCAGAGAATCTGTAAAATAGTATTGGACAGAGATCCAATTATGGAGAGCATTAGGATTAAATGGATCCCAATGGGATTGGGATATGTCCCGATGAGATCGCGACATCAATATTGCTGAAAAAGGTTTAGGAGTTGTTTGATGGGGGCTGAGAAGTAGGTAAGACCAACCCAAGTGTGCGGACTACTTGACAATATATATATACATATATATATATGATTAATTAATTAAATAATTAATTAATATATATATATATATATATATATATATATGTGCATACGTGGGAGTGAAGAAAGAAGCAAAAGGAAGCTTCTTGAATGTGCTTAGTCATTAGTTTCATTAATGACAAAAAGGACAAAAGTTTGGAAAGTAAGTGAGAGATGAGATGATCGTGATTCATGGCTTATGAAGGAATAAGAAAGAGTTTTTTTCTCCATGGATGCAGATGATGTTCGTGGGTTTTTGGAAAGGAAGAAAGGTTTTTGTGAAAACCTTAAGAGAAAATAGTTTTCTCTCTTCTTCTTCTTTCATCATCGATGATCATCAATACTCTCTCTTCTCCAAGCTCTTCTTCAACGTTGATCTATGCTCTCCAAGGACAGAGGTAGGGTCTAGCAGCCTTTAATCTGTTCTAGCTATTCCCGGGTCAAAGGGGTTTGTCCGGTTAGGTTTCGATCTCTGCGTGGATACCTTTAGAGGCAGGTCTCTATTGGTCATTTAGGTTTGAGTTTGTATACAGACACATGGATCCTGGCTTCGGGAAGGTCCCGGTGACAAAAATTTTTGTTTTCCGCACCTTGTACATGTGATGTACATCCCGGGATTTTCCTACAGTGGTATCAAAGCCACTTGTGTCGTGTATGAAGCTAAAACCCTAGTTAGGTCAGAATTCCTATTTGAGTTTGTAGCTGATGCATCTGATCTGTCTAAATTTCGAATCACTATAGGGATATGATTTTCAAAATTTTTCTACCCAAAATTGTTCATAACATGTTATAGAATATGTCTGTGAAAGATGAGAATTTATAAATTTGATTTGATATAGTTTTGCTAATTGTTTCCCTAAGGTTCCAGATGCTGTTTTTGAAACATTCTGTGAACAGACATGAGTATAAATTCGAGAATAAATTCTAGAAAAATCTTTTTTCGGATTGGTTTTCACCTTGATCTACCTAAGATATTTGTGAATGTATATGTGGATGGAAAAGTGTTTTCAAGGTGATTTGCTATTTATTCACGAATTTATTGTGTGCTGTTGGGAATTACTGTGTTAGTGAACACAGATTTTGAATCGGTTTTGTTGCTTAGGTTGATTGAGTTTGTGATGGCTATAAATCCTGAAAAAATTCATGAAGCATGTTCTGAACATTTAGGAACCTATGTAATTTTCTCAGAATTTATTTAAATTGTTTCAATGATCATTTCGAGCAAAATGCAGAACTGGGCAGTTTTGTGAAAATTGCTGGGACTGTTTTGCTTGGCATGATTGTTTGTGTAAATTTCAGTTCCAATGCCTTGGACCATTTTTAATGTGATCAGAAATGTGTTATCTTGATGTGGTATGCTTGCCAAACTGAATTTCTTGAAATTGGTTTTCCAATAATTTTCGGATGTCAAATAGGTCACATTAGTGTCTCGTTAGTATATTTCGTTGTCTTGATTGTTTTGGCCGTCACAAATTTTTGTGACAAGTGCCGAAGTAGTTTTGATAGTGTGTAGACTAACTAGAGATGTTTGGGGTGATTATTTGATGTTTTTGAATTATGTGGAATTCTAAGTGATTAATAGTGGATTAATCTGTTTCAAGATTTTCATGTATAGTATGACTATATGGCAAGCATGATACAATGAAAATGTTTCATTAACACATCAATATAAAGGACAATATACTTAGTATATTGGTATTGTGAATGGGAAATGCATGGATTGAGAAATTAGCCGATTTGTTAGCAATTCTTAGTATAAGTCGACTTGCACATCAGAACAAGTCGACTTGTACAGGCGCAGGAGTATAAGTCGACTTGCATGAGTAGGATAAGTCGACTTGTATAGGACCAGATGCGTAAGTCGACTTGTAGGATACAAGGCGACTTGATGGAGGGAAGCAACATAAGGCGACTTGTATTGTACAAGGCGACTTGTGCGTGGGCAGGAGCATAAGTTGACTTCTATTCTTGGTAAGTCGACTTGTGTGTTGAGTAACTGGACTTGTAGGTCCTGTAACTCGACTTAGACATGCTAAGGTGGGATGATGGATGATTATAAAGATGGATTCAATGTGATTGATGAAACCTAAATCATTCTATATAGTCCTGGCGACTATAATCCTTCAGCTTGGAGTCTAGAGTACGAAATCCCTCCTCGGAATATGAAAACTAACGCCTTCCATTAATATGGTAAGAACCAGAGTTCTTATAGGGCTGGGTTGTTGGGCTAACTCAAGCTCACTCTATACGAATATGTTCGAACCATGAAAATAAGATTTTCTGATTAATGGGTCGGTTTTCCTGGAAGCGTTGATTTGTTGAGCAAACTCAAGGTCAACGTGGACAGAGGCGAAGTTGGGTAGTGTACATTAGATGTACGTGCATCAAGTGTTGATAACCCAATGTTTGTGCATACATCAACAAGTTGATAGCACTGGGCGATAGTTGTGTCTAAGATGTAATTGGTATGTCTGATACCTCCCGAGACTTAAGGTGGCTTGTTGGGCAAACCCAAGGTCATTCTCAAAGTCGGTTATCGATGATGCAATTGGTATGATCGATACCTACCGATTGACCTAAGAAGTGGCTTGTTGGGCAAACCCAAGGTCATTTTTAGCAATGTCGGATATCGACTCACTAGGACATTCTCATCATAATTTTCTTTGGATTAAGTAAAGAGGGTTATGGATTTTAGAAACTAGTGGGAGCCATATGCATATCATGCAAGTCCTTATGATCATGCAGAAATTCTATTCAAACATTCCTTCTCTCTATCGCGTTTAGGTTGACTGAAGACGTTTTTCAGTGTGATTTTACGCTCACTCTTCTGGACTTAATTTTCTCGATAAGCTGAAAAAATCTGATAATTGTTCTCAGATTTGAGGAACTGGACTATGTCTGGATGTTCCACTTCTGATCCAATTCTTTGTTGATGTTTCGATGAAGATCGAGAAAGTAGGAAGTCTGATCAAAAGAAAAACCAATATAACTACCCCAAGAGGAACTTGCTTTCATTGTGGCAAGGCAGCCCTTGGAGGCAAAGCGTAAAATCTATCTGGAGTTCTGAAGCGAAGAAGGCATCGGATGCCTCAACTCCTTCGAGATATGTTTGTCATTGAGGTGAATCATTTCGATCAAAACACGTGGGTATTTGATATCGGATGTGGCTCACATATGCACCGATATCACAGGGCCTCGGGGACGATGAAAGCTCATAAAGGAGAACTTGACCTTCGTGTAGGTAATGAAGCAAGTGTTGCTACATTGACCATAGACACTTATGTCTTGTCATTCCAGTGAGCTTGTATTCAAGTTGGATGATTGTCATTTTGTACTGTTTTAACAAAGAACATATTGTATGTTTCTTGTTTAGATAGAGCTTGTTTCCATTGGACTTTTGGAAGCAATGATTGTTCTATTAGTTGAATGGAATGCTCTATAGTGCAGTACATTATGCAATAAATTGACATATTAGATGTGTTACATCCAATTATGAATGTCAATGGCGAAAGGACATAAATGAGATAATTTAAACTCAACTTACTTATGGCATTGTCGCCTTGGCCATATAAATGAGAGACACATCGCTAAGCTCCAAAAGTGGATGTTTAGGGTCATTTGATTATGAATCATATGACACATGTGAATCTTGTTTATTAGGCAAGATGACTAAGTTACCACTTTGAGGAAAGGGTGAGCAGTGATTGGAGTATTAGACACGATACATTGAGATGTATGTGGTCCGATGTCCATCCATGCCAAAAGTGGTTGTTTTACTTCATTGCCTTTATCGCTGATTATTCTCGATATCGGTACCTGTATCTGATGAGATACAAATCTGAAGCATTTGAAAAGTTCAAACTAATTCAGAAATGAAGTAGAAAATCAACTTGGTAAAAGTATTAAGCCATTGCGATCGGATCGTCGTGGGAAATACTTAAACCAACAGGTTTTGGGTTATCTCAGAGATAATGGGATTTTATCTCAGTGAAGTCCACCTTTTACGCCGCAGCATAATGGTGTGGCTGAAAAGGAAAAATCGAACCTTGTTAGACATGGTGCGATTAAGGATAGGTTTTGCGAGTTTTGGGGTGCGCGCCGAGACATTTGTTTACTTGTTAAGCGAGTTCCATCAAAGACAGATTGATGTTACTCCATATGAGATGTGGACTAACGAAAACCTTATCTTTCTCATCGAAAGTTTGGGGTTGTCTGCTTATGTGAAGCGGACACGATCGGATACATTTGATGTAAAGGCGACAAGTGTTTGTTAAGTAGGATATCATGGGATATCAATTCTACCTTCTTGAGGAATAAAAGTTGTTTGTTTCAAAGCATGCTATTTTCTTAGGGAAAGAGTTTCTTTACAAGAAGGCGATGGGAGCAAAATTGAACTTGAGAAGTTCAAGATGCTCGAACAAACCTGATCAATTGCTCGAACTCAAACTGTGACTCATACAGATGAAGTAAGTTCAACCTTCTACTACACAAGAAAGTTCGTAGGTTTAGTAGGATACGACTTTATTCCCGAAATGTGGATTTCTCGTAAGTGAACAGAATGACGTTTTGCTCATAGAAAATGATGAGCTGCTACCTATGAAGAGGTTACGAAGAGTTGAGTCGACAAATGGCTCCATGCCATGAAATCGAAATGGATTCCATGTATGAAAACCAAGTATGGACTTTGGTCGTTGCACTAAAGGAATAAAACCCACGAGGTGCAAAGGAGTTTTCAAAATGAAAATCAACATGGATGGTAATCGATTACCTATAAAGTAAGGCTTATGGCCAAAGGGTTTTAAATCACAGATAAGGAGTTGACTATGGCGAGACCTTGACCTAATAGCAATGCTTAAATCCATTAGGATACTCCCAGCCATTGCCTCTCATTATGAGTATGAGATATGGCAAGTGGATGTGAAGACAGATCTCCGAGAGGAAATCTTCCGAGGATGTGTGCGTGACACAACAGAGGGCTTCACCTCCTATGATGGTGAAAAGGTATGCAAGTTTCAAAAATCCATTTATGGATTGAAACAAGCATCCAGGAGTTGGAATATCCGTTTTGATGAGACAATCAAAGAGTTTGGTTTCTCACAAAATTCGGATGATCATTGTGTGTACAAGAAGGTTCTTGGGACTGCAATCGTATTCCTTGTGTTATATGTAGATGACATATTGTTACTAGGAAACGATGTCTCTATGCTACAATCCGTAAAGATTTGGTTGTCCAAACAATTTGCCATGAAAGACCTTGGTAAAGCAATGCCATCAAAGGTTGCTTGGTCTTTCACCATCAACGTACATAGACAAGATGGACAAGATGCTAAAGAAGTTTAGCATGGAGCAATCCATCAGAGAATGCGCATGAGAATGATCCCGAATGCATCTGCAGTAGGATCTATCATGTACGCATTACTATGTATGAGCCCGATGTATCATATGCTCTAAGTGTTACGAGCAGATACCAATCGGATCCTGATAAAGGTCACTGGGTGGCTGTCAAGAATATCCTTAAGTACTTGCGAAGAACTAAGGATGTTTTCTTGAGTTTTGGAGATGGAAATCTCCAAGTGAGCGGGCCTACAAATGCTAATGTTTAATCTGATAGGATGATTCTGAATCACAATCAGGTTATATACATTCACTCTGAATAGCGCGGCGGTCAGTTGGAAAGAGTTCCAGACAGGAGACAACTGCCGATTCAACAACCGAGGCAGAGTACTTTACCGCGTGAGATCGCGAGAGAAGCAGTTTGGATCGAAGTTTATTCTTGAACTTGATGTGGTTCCTAGTGTGATGAGCCCATAGGATTGTATTGTGATGCAATGGGGCTAGTCTTGCAGGAAAGGAATCAAGGTCTCATCATTGATCCGAACCGTACTCATCGCCGATTCCATCGATTGGAAATCATCCGTCGAGATGATGTCACGATAGAGAGAATTCTCACAGAGCAAACTGTTGCTGATCCGTTGACAAGGCCATTGTCACAGGAGAATTGTGATTCTCATGTACTCGCTTATGGTATTAAATACTAAGGCGATTGGCTTTAGGTCAAGTGGGAGATTTGTAAGTGCAAGTCGACTTGTACATTGATGAAATCGACTTATGCAAGGACGGTCTTGTTTAATTGTGCCTAAAGGCAATCCCTTTAGCGCGTTTTATTCAAAGTCGTGCGGACTTTTGAATAAATAAAGAAAGGCATATTTCATTAATTTCATATTCATGAACAGTGTTTATGAATTGATATGGATCTTTAATCGAATTAATGAAGTCCATGATATATGACATAGCATGAAGGAAATTATGATGTGATCATACTACTGAGATTCCTATCATGTGCAATTATGTCAATATCTAAATTATCCCTAGTCATAGGATTAATGAGACTGGACATCGTTAATCCGGATAGACTAGCACATGTCATATTCCTTGATTGGATCAAGCAGTAGATCTCAAAAACTGTAAATATTGAGATATTTAGATTTGACATGTGGATGCTTACTAAGGGTAGTAAGTACATTGGATGACCTGTCATGAGATCATCACATGGATATTCTATTTAATTGTCAGTGATAATCTCATCATAGCAATGGTGCAAATATCCTTAGACTTGAGGTACTCAAGGATATCTTGGATACTGATTCTGTACTTTGACTCCATTCCTTGTTGCCTTTCAGAGGTCGCTCATAGGGTGGTGATTGGGTACAGTTTGAGGTATTCGAAGGTAGTTGAGTAGCCAATAAAGGATTCACCACTTCTGAAATAGCAGAAGAGATACCCTGGCCTCTTGTCAGGATCATTACTTGAAGTCTTCGGCCGAAGCATAACTATGTCATGAAGAGTGTCTTCATGGACATATAAAGTAATGAGTCCTAAGGCAGAGGCGATATCACTGGGCTAGACTCAGTCTAGTGAGAGTTGACACTTTGACCATACTCAGAACCAAGTGGGGTATAGGATGGTGAAAGGACGAATTGCACGGTAATTGTCTATGGAAGGGTTCGTGATCTGGTTCTTGATGAACTCATCAAATCGATTACTTTCCGGTCAATTGGGGGTCATGATGTGTTGCTAGACGCCACTCATGACTTGCTCAGATTAATTGTTAATCTAAGTGGCCAACATAACCGGGAACCTAAAGGGTCACACGCATAAGAGTGTTTCAAAGAATCTGTAAAATAGTATTGGACAGAGATCCAATTATGGAGAGCATTAGGATTAAATGGATCCCAATGGGATTGGGATATGTCCCGATGAGATCGCGACATCAATATTGCTGAAAAAGGTTTAGGAGTCGTGTTTGATCTGAGAGACCGAGAGGCGGTAAGACCGACCCCAGTGTGTCTGGACTACTTCAGCAATATATATATACATATATATATATGATTAATTAATTAAATAATTAATATATATATATATATATGTGCTTACGTGGGAGTGAAGAAAGAAGAAAAAGGAAGCTTCTTGAATGTGCTTAGTCATTAGTTTCATTAATGACAAAAAGGACAAAAGTTTGGAAAGTAAGTGAGAGATGAGATGATCGTGATTCATGGCTTATGAAGGAATAAGAAAGAGTTTTTTTTTCTCTATGGATGCAGATGATGTTCGTGGGTTTTTGGAAAGGAAGAAAGGTTTTTGTGAAAACCTTAAGAGAAAATAGTTTTCTCTCTTCTTCTTCTTTCATCATCGATGATCATCAATACTCTCTCTTCTCCAAGCTCTTCTTCAACGTTGATCTATGCTCTCCAAGGACAGAGGTAGGGTCTAGCAGCCTTTAATCTATTCTTGCTATTCCCGGGTCAAAGGGGTTTGTCCCGGTTAGGTTTTCTGATCTCTGCGTGGATACCTTTAGAGACAGTCTCTATTGGCTGTTTAGGTTTGAGTTTGCATCTGAACACATGGATCCGGCGGGAAGGTCCCGGCGACAAATTTTTTTTTTCGCACCTTGTACATGTGATGTACATCCCGGGATTTTCCTACAGAATTGCGGTGGAAGATTAAGAGAAAACCACATTTACATGCCCTTAGGGCACTTTCGCTTTTCAACAAATGCCATTTGGACTATATAATGCACTAGCCACATTTAAAAGATGTATGATGACCATCTTTTCAGACATGGTTGAGAACGGGTTAGAAGTGTTTATGGATGATTTTTCAGTCCATGGAGATTCATTCGATATGTGTTTAGAAAATTTAACAAAAGTTCTAGAAAGATGTGAAGAGACCAATCTTGTGCTCAATTGGAGAAATTTCATTTCATGGTACAAGAAGGTATTGTTCTTACACACAAGGTTTCTAGTAAAGGGCTGGAGGTAGACCGAGAAAAAATCAAGACAATTGAGAAGCTACCACCACCCACCTCAGTAAAGGGAATCCGAAGCTTCCTCAGACATGCCGGGTTTTATAGGTGTTTCATAAAAGATTTTTCTAAAATCTCGAAACCCTTGTGCAATTTGCTTGAAAAGGATGTCCCATTTAAGTTTGATGAAAATTGAATGCTTGCTTTTCAG
Organism: Erythroxylum novogranatense; assembly: GCA_029891385.1. Lineage (NCBI taxonomy): Eukaryota > Viridiplantae > Streptophyta > Magnoliopsida > Malpighiales > Erythroxylaceae > Erythroxylum > Erythroxylum novogranatense. The sequence goes on from CM057233.1 coordinate 71,338,740, forward strand.
GTACTAAAGGAGAAGTTGGTGTCTTCACCAATTATTGTTGCACCCGATTGGAGCCGCCCTTTCGAGCTTATGTGTGATACAGGCGATTATGTGGTGGGTGCCGTTTTAGGAAAACGGTACAACAAGGTTTTTCACTTTATATACTATGCTAGTAAAACTCTTAATGATGCTCAATTGAATTATACTACAACTGAAAAAGAGTTATTAGCTGTTGTTTATTCATTTGAGAAATCTTGATCTTACCTTGTTGGCATGAAAGTGAAAGTTTTTACAGATCATTCAGCCATCAAATACTTGATTGAAAAGAAGGATGCTAAACCGAGACTTATTCAATGGGTCTTACTCCTCCAAGAGTTCGACCTAGAGATAATAGATAGGAAGGGAACCGAGAATCAAGTGGCCGATCACTTATCAAAAATGGAGAACGCAGAAAGCTTTTCACCAAAAGCCGTGCAAATCAACGATTCCTTTCCTGATGAAAGACTCTTTATGGTGAATGACAAACAAATCCCTTGGTATGCTGATTTCATTAATTATTTGGCATGTAAACAATTACCTCCTGATTTTACATATCAACAAAAGAAAAAATTCATGTACAATGTTAGAGCATATTTTTGGGACGAACCATATCTTTACAAGTTGGGTAAAGATAACGTATTGAGAAGATGCGTTCCTTTCGAGGAACAACAAAATATTATTTATCATTATCATTCTTCTCCATACGGTGGTCACTTCAACGGTTTGCGGACAACAGCCAAAATCCCCCAATCCGGATTCTTTTGGCCAACATTTTTTGCAGGTGCTCATAACTATGTAAGAAGTTGTGATGCATGCCAACGAGTTGGCAAGATCACTAAGAAAGATGAGTTACCTTTGACTAATGTTCTTGAAGTCGAATTATTTGATGTATGGGGAATTGATTTTATGGGTCCTTTTCCAGCTTCAAATAGAAATATTTATATATTTGTGGCAGTTGACTATGTTTCAAAGTGGGTAGAAGCAATTGCTTCTCCGACTAATGATGCAGGTGTTGTTACGAGATTTCTCAAGAAAAACATTTTCACAAGGTTCGGAACTTTGAGAGCCATCATCAGTGATCAAGGGACACACTTTTGCAACAAACAATTTGCTAATCTCGTTGCCAAGTATGGAGTCCGACACAAGGTGGCACTCGCTTATCATCCACAAGCAAATGGCCAAGCCGAGGTTTCAAATAGGCAATTGAAGCAAATTCTCGAGAAAACCTTTGATGCCTCACCAAAGACATGGTCAAATAAGCTAGATGATAACTTATGGGCTTTCCGAATGACATACAAAACTCCAATAGGGTGTTCACCTTATCAATTAGTATTCGGAAAGGTTTGCCATCTCCCGGTAGAGCTGGAACATAAAGCATTTTGGGCCACAAAGCAATTGAATCTCGACCAAACTCTAGCCGATGAACAATGTAACATCCCACCCCCTACTGGAAGGGTAAAATAGTAAATTTGGCATAGGATGAGATGGATTGGAATGACTGAGGACTGTTCATGCATAATAGGATTGGGACACAGTATCATATGTGCACATGAAATTACTGTACATGCATACATGATATTCCAGATTTTTGTGCCTAAGGCAATTTTATTGTGATTAACGTGGTTACTATGTTTAAAAAATTATTTTGACTGATCCAAAGTGTGTTTTATATTTTAAGAGATTTTTAGAAATTTTTTTGGATTTTTTCGGAGAAAATTCCCGAACCGGACAAATCGCCAAGTGGCGAACCGGTTGATTTTCGGTAGCAAAAATTTCTATCCAATGGCACTACAATATTGGGTATATTATTTTGGGATTGAAATTAGGGTAATTGGACTAGAATGGGTCAAATCGGAGTAGGATTTCTAAATCCTATCCATCATTTTGTTTTATGTCTATTTTGTCTTTTCTCATTCTTTTTTGACAAGTGTCTTAAAGACACCTCACCAACACATGAGAAGCATGTGTGGTTCTCGTTGTTTCTAGTTGAAGGAATAAAAAAAATGACTTAAATGGTTCTTTTCACCCACTCATCCGAAAATGCTCATTTTTTCATCTCCATTGATTTCCGTCTTCTTCTTTAAGCTATTTCCTTCCACCTTAAGAGCTTCTTCATGCCATCAAGTTATGTTCTTCTCATGATGATGATATACATGTTTGATGTTAGAAGAAAGTAGAGAAAGTGAGAAATTGGTGTGCTTTGGAAGTGGAAAAGCTAATTAGGTAGGTAAGTTTAATTAAGTTTTCAATGATGCTTAAGTATGAATTTATGAATCATGGTAGTTAGAGACATTGAATGGGAGTTATGGTATGTTTATTATGCTGATGGATGCATTAAATTGATGTCAATTATGGCTTGAATTAATGGGTATAAGGTTAGGGTTGGTTATGAATTGAAAGTAGGATGCTTGATGCATGGTTTTAACTTGATTTTGATGGCATATTGATCATTGATTTTCCTTGGAAATGAAGAATTGAGTGCTGCCAATTTTTGTGTATTAGCCCTAGTACATGTATGAATGGTATAAGAACTGATTTGTGTTCCTTTGGATGTTTAATGATGTGTTAAAGGCATTGGAAATGATAGAAACTAAGATTGGACCAAATCTGGAAATTTAGGGTTTTAATTGATTGTACTGTTTTGATCATAACTCATTGTATAGGAATGAAAATGAGGTGAGGTTTGTGGCCACTGACGCTTTGGGATGTTAGCTACATTTTTGTGTGAAATAGGCATTGTCCAATTTTAGCTTTCAGATCGTGAATTTCTGCATGGAAAGTTACTGCTCTTAACTGCAATGAACAGTATCCGAGAATATACCCTTGAGTTTTGCTAAATTTTATGAATTAATTGAGAAGGAATTAGGACAAATGGATTAGATGGAAAATTTAAGCCTATTAAGTTAGCTTTCCAATTCCACTGATGTTGCAATTTTTAGATGTGTATAGTAGGAGTTATGGCCTGATTATGGTTGACTGTTTTTATGCATTCAATGACACCTAGCTGGATTGGCAGATTTGATGCACATTTTGCTTTGGAAGAATTTTAGCAATTTTTATGAATTGAATTGGTGTTGGAAATATACTGAAGAGTATTATATGGCACATTGATCTTGAAAATGGTATATGGAATGTAATTTTTGGAAATCAGATGTGGGAGATATGGAATTTCATAATCTGAACCTACATTGTGATGTTAAGTGCTGATTAGGTCAGAAACTTGCATAACAAATTTGACATTGTTAGAGGCTGAATTGGAGTTTGCTTATTTCAGGAAGAATTGAAGTTTGAAGTTTGATCTTTTCATGGATATAAAGTGGTGATTTTTCTGGCTTGTGAACAGGGAGTTATGCTTGTTATAAGTTTACTGCTCAAATTGAATGATTTCAGGGACAGAAGCATTGAATGAATTAATTGACCTAGTTAGCAAGGGAATTGCAATTTGGGTTGTTTCATCAAAGTTGTAGATAACATTGTGATCTTGATGAGCATATTTATTGTAGAAGTTTTGACCACCTAGAATGAAAGTTAATGAATTTCCCATTTCTGTTTTGTTTTATGAGGTAAGTGTCTTGGAAGTATCTTCCATTGGATTTTTGACACCCTTAGGTGTGAAATTGATTTTTCTGATCTAAAGGAAACTTGTAGAGGGTTTCATTATCTTTCCAACAAGGTATAGATTGTATTTTTCTGAATTGTGTAGAATAAGTTATGAATTATTGAATTTCAGATAGAATATTGGAAAAAAAAAAGAAAGGAAAAGGAAGTGGAGGCTCGCGAGTGCGACACCGTCGCCATCGCGAGCTGGACGGCTGAAGGACGGCTCATGAGTGCGGCGGTCACGAAATCTTGACAACTCAGCTGATTTTTTATTTTAAATTATTTTGAGCTTCTTTTGCTCATATCTTGTCGTCAAACGTCCGATTGATTCGATTCTTGAGGCGTCGATTCATTGATTATTTAATTTCATTTTATCGAAATTGGGAATTTTAGGACGGAAAATTGGCGAGGTCGGGTAATGGACCGTTAATCATTATTTTATTTAATTGGGGACTATAGAGGTCCAATTGAGAGCCGTCGGCGCCATTGGTTTTCTAATTTTTTTAACGGATTTTTGAGAAAAGAAAAAAATGGGATTAGGCCGGAATTCATGAACATGCATTATACACCTACATGTGTATCCTTAACGAATTCGGATTGGATTTTATTGATCGTTTTGTGCTCGCTCTTATAGAACCTGTTGGGCGTCGATCGGCCAAGCGTAGCGATGACTTCCGATAATAGCTTCTAAGTAATAGGTGAGTAACCTAGTTGGTTATCTCAATCTATGTGTTTCTTGTGACTTGATTGCCTACGGGATTATTGCACCTTGTGTTTCTTTGTGACTTGATTGCCTACGAGGATTATTGTGCCTTGTGTTTCTTGTGACTTGATTGCCCTACGGGATTATTTTGCCTTGTGTATCTTGTGATGAATATTATTCTTGTGATTGGTGGTAAATGGTCGTGAATCTTGGTATATGCATCGCATACATCACTACATGAATCGATAATAACGGTTGTGACCGCAGCACCTCACTGATACTAATATCGAGCCTTGAGCTCGAAGGGAGAAATCCACTTCCCTTCATTGATACTGATATCGAGCCTTGAGCTCGAAGGAGAAATTCACTCCCCATCGCCATCGATTCTTGTAAGCGCTCGGTCACAACTTGAACTAAATGGAAAGCATCACATGTACATCGCATACGCATCGGCGAATACCATTTGTATGACTCTGTGATTGTTGTGATTGATTTGTATTTTGTGATCGTGACATATGTCTCTTGTGATCGCATACACTATTGTATTCTTGGCTCGCTGATTACTATAGATTGTTAATTGATGCATGAATTGGGAAAACCATCGATGATGGTTTCTCATTGAGTTCGCAAACTCATCCAAAATTGCAATCTATTTTCAGACTAGAAGAGTACCCGTTTGACACGGGAGTATGCACAGGTGCAAGTTGAGATAGAGGTTGGGATCGATTCGCGTCTGCATTAGTGTTTCCTAATTTTGTAATCCTGATTGTTGTAAAATGATTTGTAATTGTACTTTTAGTTCTTGTAAAATATTATTAAATGATTGTATCTATCGAAAGGTTTTCTCGTCTACTATTTTTTTGTCGCTAACGTGGAATTAATGGTTCAAAAAAAAAGTATCCGAAGTTTTACCGACCGACCGATGTAGACGCCACCCTCGCGAACACGGACTCGGATATCACCAGCGATATCGGGTTGGGTCACTTTCGGAGTGGGGTGTTACATTTAGGTAATGTCGAGCCAATGATACATAATGTATCTGGGCACGATCTGAAATATAGGGTGCATGCATTTGAGTCGTGTCGTTGCGCATCGTGACAAGCGATCCCTAGTCCGAGTCGCAGTAGAAATCCTACGTATGCGTATGTGTTACGTGTGTTAAGTGACTAAGTGAGGCAGTATTAGAGTATAACTCCACGAAAGTGTATAAGCAATGAGGAAAGGAAAAGGAAAAGGAAAAGGAAAAATGGATAAGGAGATTGATATTGTCTTGTGGTTAGAATGATTTGTGTTGGCTAGGCGATTAAGAAAAGAAGTAATATCATAATGAATTCCCGGATTAAACTGGTAGACTGGCAATATTACGGCGATAGAGAACAAATATGTCTAGAACTTAGAGAGGTCCACTAGAGATATGGGAAGCATACTGGTTATAGTAGGCCTAAGTGAGGTTAAAATTCCGGGATGACAAAGTAATTAGAGCTCTGACTGTAGATGCGATGAACTGGGAAATCTTGGAACTGAGTAAAGTGTAGATGATCCAATCAGGCATATATTGATTCACTGCATTCGTATTAGATATCAGTAGATATTATAGGCAAATGATGATAGCGAGATTGTACTAAGAACAAGGTTATACTGTAACGGTCTACTTCGGACTGAAAGAACTGAAAGAGCAAGGTTCCTAGTGCCTAGTAGAGTGAAGAAAAAGTAGAAATGGTGAGATAAAAATGTACAAATAAACTGAAATGAACTCGTGAAATGGGTATGATTATGAGCGCATAAGCTTGAGACTGAAATGGTTATGCGAATTTGGTGCTAAGAGTTTGAAAATCAGTCTGATAAGATCATAAGGGAAAAAGACAGACTGACAATTTCTACTGATTGGATATCGGGAAATTCTGGATTGATTGAATATGTGGATTTGGACACAGAAATGATTAGTGGATGTGCAAATAGATAAATGGATGGAGATACAGTGGAGTTGTATCACCGATTTTTTCGTGTATTGGGGATTGTGAATACCTTATCATAGATTGTTAGAGGAAAATAAAGAAAGAAATACGAAGTGATAAGGAGATGACAGTGTATAAGTCAAGTTGTTATGACCTTACAAGGCCAAGCTTGCACGTGACGGATATGGAAATAAAATGATGAGACATATAGTTCAATGATACGTGGAAAATGAAACAATGATAATGATATATGAAAAGAGTTGTCGCATTTAAGTCGACTTACCGTTGGGAGTATCTATTGGACAGTAAAGTTGATCATGATTAATGAAACGTAAGTGAAAGATACAAGAAAATCATGGAGGAGATGATCAGTGAATGATTAAATACGTGCTTCTATAAGTGGCTATAAGTGTAAAGTTTATATTAGGTTAAAGTAAGACATAGGAGGACTGAATGTACCTTTATAAGAGGAAATGAGAAATGATTATGGCATCAGTTATTTATTTGAGAATTAGCATAAGCGGAAAGGAGTCTTATGGAAGTCAGAATTGTATAGGTTACTAATTGGTTTCGGATAAAATCTTTGAGGTATAGATTCTTGAATAAGTGTGAAAGAAAGTGTTTATGTAGTATCACAAGGAACCTTGGTGTAAGGAATGTTACGATCTTTAAATTATGGCATAAAATTGTTACGATTGAGATAGTGCGTAGAGTTGTGTATGATTGAAAAGCAATTAGGAAAACTACTTGGCTAATGAGACTTTCGTGAAGCAGTATAAAGATGGTAACAAGACTAATGGTCAAGCGGAAAGAAGTATGGACAAAATTAAAAGTGAAATTGAGTCATATCTCATATTCTGAAGCTATCATATTATGTATACGTGCGAAATGTAAAGTATCCAACAACATGAGTGGAATTTTAATTTGAGATGATCTATTGCAATGTGAAGTGAAATACTCAAATGGCGTGGAAATTGATGGAAGTCCAAGTACAGATGATTAGGTACTAGTATATATATATCAATGTGGATGACGAGAAAATCAATTGGAAGAGAAAATGAATAGAGATAAGAAGTCCTAAGGAAAACCGACAATGGCGTGATGTAGTGTTATCTTTATAAAGGATTGTAAATTCATTAATTGTGGACTTAATGAGAAAGTAGAATGTTGTTTAGTGATGTTTGGAAAAGTCATCAAGACCCTAATAGGATTTATCGAGGTAAGCAAATGATAGTAATCGTGATTAGAGGCAGAATGTGTTTGAAAGTGTTGAGCGATGAAAAGTAAAAGAACTATATGAACAATTGAGAAATTTGATACCGATGATAAGCATATCCTTGGAGAGTGGGCAATGTGTGATAACTGAAACAATTTGTTAAAATGGACGTTGATAAATGGGATTGGTGTTAGGATCGCAATTGTTTAAAACTTTGGTGACTTGAGATTCCTATAGGGATACATTGTGATAATTGAGGAAAAGTCGGATATAAATGCCTATTATCTTGACAATTTTGAAATGCACGGACAACGATGAGCAAACAATCTTTGAAATGAATGAGACAATTACGACGACGAAGCTCGAATAGTGAGCGGAGAAAGCTGCAATGAACAGATCAATTACAGATATTAGGATTTTAAAGAATGTCAAGTAGATTATGAGTAATTGGGTACTGGAAAATTGAAGTTGTAGATCTAGTAATACTGGATAGAGATAAGAAAGGTTAAGAGTGCAAGAGTCTAATCGGAAAAACAATAGTGAATGATTCAAAGAAGGCGTCGTGTACTCGAGAAAAAAAAGGTCTTAGAACAAGAAAGTGAGCGATCGAAGCTAGACATTCTAGTGGGTATATGAGAAAAGTGAGATTGAGTTACTACGAGCATAGAATGAAGTGATTATTGATTGAAGTGCTAATAGGTGTGAATGTTCAGCAGGAACAATGCGTGCGTGGTTTGGGTTTCACCAGTTGTGATCGCTTTATAGAGTTACGATTGTTGTAGGGATATCTTGTTACCTTTGCATAGTGCCTAACGGAGTCAAAGATCATTGTGATAAGTGAAACAAAGGAAAGTGACTTAGGAAGGCTGCATGGTTAGCTAAAGTGGAACCGGATCGGACAAATGAAACGAGTAAAATGCATATCCGAATAAAGTGTGTGAACACTATAGAGCGATGAATTGTCTAACGAGAATCAAATTTGAACATAGAGTAAATGGCATATAACAAATGACTGCATTAGGTACATTATTACTGATTATAGTGAAGTGGAGTTAAATGTCACTGTATTGGTACCAAAGGAATGTGAATCGTCCCTGACGAGATAAAGGAGATTATTGTACGTATCACCTTGAAAAGATGTACTCCATGGAATACGACTTAGTCGTATGTTATTGGGAGAAAAGATATTGGACGGTATAGTGAAAAAAGGTATTGGATGGATAAGCGTGATGATTAGTGAGCAGGTTGAAATAATGGCGAGTCATAGCATTGAAACTAAAGGTAATGACTACTCGAAAATGGCAAGTGAGATAGCTAAGAAAATGAGATCGCCAATTGATAGCCTTGTTGAGTCAAATCTCTTGTCTTGAGTGATAATGAGTTAGCCAAATTAATGGCTGAACAATGATGAATATGGTTCTTGTGACCTTTGGAAAATGAATTATTGAGTGAAAAGTGTATGGGACATATAGGAACATATGATTACGGTCATCTTGAGCGTTGATCGAGAATTTCGAGGACGAAATTTTTATAAGGAGGGGGAATTGTAACATCCACCCCTACTAGAAGGGTAAAATAGTAAACTTGGCATAGGATGAGATGGATTGGAATGACTGAGGACTGTTCATGCATAATAGGATTGAGAAACAGTATCATATGTGCACATGAAATTACTGTACATGCATACATGATATTCCCGGTTTTTGTGCCTAAGGCAATTTTATTGTGATTAACGTGGTTACTATGTTTAAAAATTTATTTTGACTGATCCAGAGTGTTTTTATATTTTAAGGGATTTTTAGGAATTTTTCTGGATTTTTTCGGAGAAAATTCCCGGACAAGACAAATCGCCAAGTGGCGAACCGGTTGATTTTCGGTAGCGAAAATTTCTATCCAATGGCACTACAATATTGAGTATATTATTTTGGGATTGAAATTAGGGTCATTGGACTAAAATGGGTCAAATCGGAGTAGGATTTCTAAATCCTATCCATCATTTTGTTTTATGTCTATTTTGTCTTTTCTCATTCTTTTTTGACAAGTGTCTTAAAGACACCTCACCAACACATGAGAGGCATGTGTGGTTCTTGTTGTTTTTAGTTGAAGGAATTAAAAAAAAATGACTTAAATGGTTCTTTTCACCCACTCATCCGAAAATGCTCATTTTTTCATCTTCATTGATTTCCTTCTTCTTCTTTAAGCTATTTCCTTCCACCTTAAGAGCTTCTTCATGCCATCAAGTTATGTTCTTCTCATGATGATGATATACATGTTTGATGTTAGAAGAAAGTAGAGAAAGTGAGAAATTGGTGTGCTTTGGAAGTGGAAAAGCTAATTAGGTAGGTAAGTTTAATTAAGTTTTCAATGATGCTTAAGTATGAATTTATGAATCATGGTAGTTAGAGACATTGAATGGGAGTTATGGTATGTTTATTATGCTGATGGATGCATTAAATTGATGTCAATTATGGCTTGAATTAATGGGTATAAGGTTAGGGTTGGTTATGAATTGAAAGTAGGATGCTTGATGCATGGTTTTAACTTGATTTTGATGGCATATTGATCATTGATTTTCCTTGGAAATGAAGAATTGAGTTCTGTCAATTTTTGTGTATTATCCCTAGTACATGTATGAATGGTATAAGAACTGATTTGTGTTCCTTTGGATGTTTAATGATGTGTTAAAGGCATTGGAAATGATAGAAACTAAGATTGGACCAAATCTGGAAATTTAGGGTTTTAATTGATTGTACTGTTTTGATCATAACTCATTGTATAGGAATGTAAATGAGGTGAGGTTTGTGGCCACTGAAACTTTGGGATGTTAGCTACATTTTTGTGTGAAATAGGAATTGTCCAATTTTAGCTTTCAGATGGTGAATTTCTTCATGGAAAGTTACTGCTCTTAACTGGAATGAACAGTATCCGAGAATATACCCTTGAGTTTTGCAAAATTTTATGAATTAATTGAGAAGGAATTAGGACAAATGGATTAGATGTAAAATTGAAGCCTATTAAGTTATCTTTCCAATTCCACTGATTTTGAAATTTTTAGATGTGTATAGTAGGAGTTATGGCCTGATTATGGCTGACTGTTTTTATGCATTCAATGACACCTAGCTGGATTGGCAGATTTGATGCACATTTTGCTTTGGAAGCATCTTAGCAATTTTTATGAATTGAATTGGTGTTGGAAATATACTGAAGAGTTTTATATGGCACATTGATCTTGAAAATGGTATATTGCATGTAATTTTTGGAAATCAGATGTGGGAGATATGGAATTTCATAATCTGAACCTACATTGTGATGTTAAGTGCTGATTAGGTCAGAAACTTGCATAACATATTTGACATTGTTAGAGGCTGAATTGGAGTTTGCTTATTTCATGAAGAATTGAAGTTTGAAGTTTGATCTTTTCAGGGATATAAAGTGGTGATTTTTATGACTTGTGAACAGGGAGGTATGCTTGTTAGACTTTTACTGCTCAAATTGAATGATTTCAGGGACAGCAGCATTGAATGAATTAATTGACCTAGTTAGCAAGGGAATTGCAATTTGGGTTGTTTCATCAAAGTTGTAGATAACATTGTGATCTTGATGAGCATATTTATTGTAGAAGTTTTGACCGCCTAGAATGAAAGTTAATGAATTTCCCATTTCATTACATTTTATGAGGTAAGTGTCTTGGAAGTATCTTCCATTGGATTTTGACACCCTTAGGGTGAAATTGATTTTCTGATATAAAGGAAACTTGTAGAGGGTTTCATTATCTTTCCAACAAGGTATAGATTGTATTTTCTGAATTGTGTAGAATAAGTTATGAATTATTGAATTTGAATAGAATATTGAAAAAAAAAGAAAGGAAAAGGAAGTGGAGGCTCATGAGTGCGACACCGTCGCCATCATGAGCTGGACGGACTGAAGGACGGCTTCATGAGTGCGGCGGTCATGAATCTTGACAACTCAGCTGATTTTATTTTTTATATTTATTTTAAATTGTTTTGAGCTTCTTTTGCTCATATCTTGTCCGTCCGACATCCGATTGACCTGATTCTTGAGGTATCGGATTCATTGATTATTTTATTTTATTTTATCAGAAATTGGGAATTTTAGGACGAAAAATTGACGTAGGTCCGGGTAATGGACCGTTAATCCTATTTTATTTAATTGGGGACTATAGAGGTCCAATTGAGAGCCGTCGGCGCCATTGGTTTCTAATTTTTTAAATGGATTTTCTGAGAAAAGAAAAAAATTGGATTAGGGCCGGGAATTCATGAACATGCATTATACACCTACATGTGTATCCTTAACGAATTCGGATTGGATTTTTATTGATCGTTTGTGCTCTGCTCTTATAGAACCTGTTGGGCGTCGATCGACCAAGCGTAGTGGTGACTTCCGATAATAGCTCGGAGTAATAGGTGAGTAACCTAGTTGGTTATCTCAATCTATGTGTTTCTTGTGACTTGATTGCCTACGGGATTATTGTGCCTTGTGTTTACTGTGACTTGATTGCCTACGGGGATTATTGCACCTTGTGTTTCTTGTGACTTGATTGCCCTACGGGATTATTATGCCTTGTGTTTCTTGTGACTCGATTGCCCTACGGGGATTATTGTGCCTTGTGTATCTTGTGACTGAATATTATTCTTGTGTTGTTGGTAAATGGTGTGAATCTTGGTATATGCATCGCATACATCACTACATGAATCGATAATAGCGGTTGTGACCGCATGACACCTCGACATCGATATCGAGCCTTGAGCTCGAAGGAGAAATCCACTCCCTTCATTGATCACGATATCGAGCCTTGAGCTCGAAGGAGAAATCCACTCCCACGCCATCGCGATTCTTGTAAAGCGCTCGGTCACAACCTTGAACTAAAGCGAAAGCATCACATGTACATCGCATACGCATCGGGCTGAATTTGTATGACTCCGTGATTGTTGTGATTATTGTATTTTGTGGTCGTGACATATGCCTATTGTGACTGTACACTATTGTATTACTGAAACTACCTGATTACTATAGATTGTTAATTGATGCATGAATTGGGAAAACCATCGATGATGGTTTCTCATTGAGTTCGCAAACTCATCCAAAATTGCAATCTATTTTTCAGGACTAGAAGAGTACCCCGTTTGACACGGGAGTATGCCTGGGTGCAAGTTGAGATAGAGGTTGGGATCAGTTCGCGTCTGCATTAGTGTTTCCTAATTTTGTAATCCACAATTGTTGTAAAATGATTTGTAATTGTACTTTTGGTTACTGTAAAATATTATTAAATGATTGTATCTACTGCAAAGGTTTTCTACTGTCTACTATTTTTTTTGTCGCGCTAACGTGGAATTAATGGTTAAAAAAAAAAGTATACCGAGTTTTACCGACCGACTGATGTAGTACGCCACCCTCGCGGAGCACGGACTCGGATATCACCAACGATATCGGGTTCGGGTCACTCGGGAGTGGGGTGTTACAAACAACGTCTTCTTCAACTAGAGCAACTTGAAGAATTTCGTCTTAATGCATATGAGAATGCACGAATTTACAAGGAAAAGATGAAGAAATGGCACGACCGAGACATAAAGGAGAAACACTTCGAACCAGGCCAACTCGTGTTGCTCTACTACTCTAGACTCAATCTCTTTCCGGGAAAATTGAAGTCTCGATGGTCCGGGCCGTTTCAAGTATTGGAAGTTTTCCCACACGGAGCCATTGAAATTTCACCTCTTAATTCTACACATTCATTTAAGGTGAATAGACAGCGCTTAAAGCTATACCTAGGAGGCGAAGTCGATAGGGGGATGGCAACCATTCAGCTCATTGAGGCTTGAAGAGGCAAAAACGTCTAGCCAAAGACGTTAAAGAAAAGCGCTTCTTGGGAGGCAACCCAAGTTTCACACCTTTGTCGTTTTCATTTATTTTATTTTATTTTATTTACCCGAATTTAATGTTTCTCTTTGTTTTAATTGCAGGAAATTGGACCTTACGAACGAATTTAGATGGGAGGAACTACATTTCTGAAGAAAATGATCCAGGCTCATTTCAGGGAAGTTCTTGGTGCCTCTTACTCATGACATATCATATTGTTGAATTTAGCGGCTGTTTATGTTTGCGTATGTTCTGCAACATTTCTTCATTCGCATGCATCATTGTCGACATGTTTTTTGTCCTTAACTATGCATATCCATGCTTACTTACCTACTTCAATTTATTCCTGCATACTTTGACATTAAGGACAATGTCCTATCTGAGTTTGGGAGGTGAGCATTAATTTCATCAAAAATTAAAAAAAAAACAATAAAAAACCATTATTTTTCATTTTTTATAGTCCTTTTTCTTGCATAGTCAAACGTCATTAAGAAAATTTGATCTTTAAAGGTTTTGATTTTGGCCTCACTTTTGGGAAATTGAGAATTGCTTTGGACCTAATTGGATTTACCTTTAAAAGATTTGTGGATAGAATGTTCCGGATTAGTGCTCGGTTTCAAATTGTTTAATCATACTCATATTCTTTGATTTGAGTCTTTCCATCCATTTTATTTGAGTTTTGATTGTCCATTAAATTTTTAGGCAAGTTGGAACCTAGTGAGATCTCGTCAATCCTAGAACAAGTTCTCTAGACCTATCGAGGCGAAATGTTAGCAAAAATTTGATAAGGAAGTTATTAAGGCATTTTCTTTGAATTATTAACCACAATCCAATTTTGGCTTAAAATAACCCTATATTCCCTTTGGAGCCAAGTTGAGCCTAAGTAAAATTCCTATTTCTTTGGCACCCTCATTTAACCAAGCCATAAGCCAAGCATTCCCTACCTTTCATGTGGAAATGATTATTTAGGAGTAGGTTATGTGGGGGGTTAAAAAAAAGAAAAAAATGAAAAAAAGTGAGCAAGAGAGGATTTAGCAAGTTATCGCCCCTAGTATACAAGAAACTGAGTTTGGGGAAGAGTCAATTATTTGAAATTTGGGAATTCATTGAAATTGAGTTAAATCTCGTAATTATTACCGTTTTCGATAACATATTGTCATGTTGAGTTTTGTCATTCTAAAAAAAAAACTTTCTTCCTTGTTTCCACGGGTGTATTTGCTCATAAAAAAGAAAAAAAAGAGAAAAAGAAAAGAGGTCCCTTACGTTTTCCTATTTCTTGAATAATTGTTTCCATTTCATTTGAGCTTTTATTTTCCTTTTCTTTGGTCTAAGCCGAGTTTAAACCCCAACGACCCCATTACAACCCTCATAAGACCTTTTGATCCTTTGAAAATGAGTGTTAAAAATTAGTGGAGATGGGATGGAGAAATTTTGCCTATGGGATTGGTTAATTTGATAATACCTTTAGAGGCTCTTGGGTTGTAAATTGCCTTTGAGTTTATTTGGCTTTTCCTTACTCTTGTGAAATGGTTGGTTTCTAATTAGACTTGAATAAAGGAGTATGTGTTTGAGCGAGTATTGGTATCCTTGCACTATAAAGGTGGGTATGGTTTGATAAGTGGCTAAAGGTAAATTTTAATTAGCTACTACAATTATGAAAATTCCAATTGTTGAGTGTTCCTTAATCCATTTTGTAAAATTTTTCTTAATTTTGCTTAGGGACAAGCAAAAGTTTGAGTTTGGGGAATTTGTTGGATGCATTTTCTTATTAAATTTCATGGCATTTTTCCCTTAATTTCTGGATTAATTATTGGGTTATATATATATTTTTCTTGTTAAATTGTTTGGTTCACCTGATTTCGCATTTATAATTGTTCATGTTTAATTTGTAGTAAATGCGCCTGATTTTAGTTGTAAAGAACTACAACAGTCCAAGGCGAAAATCAAGGAAAGCAGCTGGCGTTGGATGACTGCGTGAACAGTGGTGTGTGCGTAAGTTTGTGAAGAAATTAAGCAAGCATTAATTGGTCACTTCAGCTACAATAGGAGGCTGGAGGTTTGTCAGCGTGGAGAATAATGTCGACTCCACAATTGAAAATAATGCAACAATTGGAGGCTTGAAACACACATGAGCAGAGCTTGAGGCGTGACACAAGGAAAGCAATAACAATTGAGAAAATCACGCTATATAGAGGAAAGTTTCAGCACACCATGCTGCCAGAAGAGAAGAAAAGGGACACATAAAGACAGACCAAAACAAATCACATAGACCTAGAGGAGAGGCGTTAACACTGAAAGAGACATACACTAGAGGAAAATAACATTAAGGGGAGCTTGACATTTAGTGGGACATGGAGCACTAACACAATTGACCAAAAGGAAGCAAGAAGACAGCTGAAGCATGCATGAAGATTGTTGGCAGTCGGTGGTTATGAATAAAGTTGATTTTGTTGTAAAGAAAGGAGCGTGAAGGAGCAAATTAGGAAAAAAAGTTAATTAGAACCACAAGGAAGAAAATCACCCAACTTTTGATGGGAGACCCACCAAGCACTCATTCTTGATGGATTAACACTCCACTCACTCAAATTTTGGGGGAGCTCTTCAAGGAGGACGTGTGCTTGGTGGTTTAAAAACACAAAACTAAATGACGCAAGAGGAGGCTGTGAGTGTGTGTGTGAACAGTAAAGGTGGGACAAGAATCAATGAATACATTGTCAAATCACGTTACTTTAGAGGTGACCCACGCAAACAGTAAAAAGAGGGGGGGGGGACTCCATCTTTACTGATTTTTTTTACAAAAACTCTCCAACACTCATGCTCCTGGGGACAACCAGCACTCACTCTTCATTTAAAAAAAAAACTGACTGACACTACTTCTGATTCTTGACTCACAAATCCTTGGCTACAAGTAACACAGGGAAAACTCACGCACATTAAGGCTCCACCAAGCACTCTCCATAAGCTCCACCTTTTCACGATATTTTTATTTTTTCATTATACCAAAGGGGACTCTCCACTCACGTTGATGAAACATGCTAGTGGACGCAAGGTGGCTTGAGGAGATGAGACGTCTAGGTGCCAATTAATAAAAATAATAGCTGGTGGTGGAAAAAAAAGATATTAGCAAGGTTGAAGTGAAGACATGTTGAAGGAGAGGTGGCAAAATTGAAGAGCAACATCACTATTTGTTCTTCCTTTCCTTCTATTTATTTCATAATCACAATGCTTGCTTTTATTATTTTCATTGCTACTACTGTTATTATGAGTAACTAATCCTTTCATTCTAGGATTTTAACGAAACCCTTGATGTAATCTCGGTTAATTGGTATTTTCTACGTGTAAGCTCTTATGCCCGTTTTTACTTAAATGCTTGATTATTGCAATTTGTTCTTAATGCTTTTCATAATTTGATCACCTATGAAATTGATTTTCTTAATCTTTGTGTAACGTAACAGGGAGCAATAGATTTGGAAGAAGATTGCAATAGCTTAGCATCACATTTGTAGTGATTTGTGTCTAGGATCGGGAGATACCTATCCACCCTAAGTACCACATTAAGATTGATTCGATAAAGTAATCATTGACTTATCACAATTTACCATAGAAATATAGGAAATTGGTTCGATGATTAGGATTACTAATTATCCGGGAGTGCTTAGTAGTTAATTCTGAATCTTAGGTTATCAAACCCTGTATATGAGTTAAACCCAGAAAATTTTGACACCGAGGTAAAATCAAAGGGGAAAGTTAAATTCCTAGATTTTCATTCCATTGATATTTCTTATATTTTTATCTTGCTTTAATTCTCGTTTTTATTTCATTTTTCAAACCACAATCAATCAATCTTTTCTTTAATTTTTTTATTAGCTTAAATTAGAAGTTATTACGAGTATTACTATTTAACTAATTTGGTCTCCGTGGGATCGATATTTTTACTACTTGACGATAGAAACGTGCACTTGCGTTGACATCCAACACTAGATCACATTCTCAACTGGCTACTAGCTTTATTCATAACCCAAAGGACCACGGAATAGTTATTTGTTTAAGAAATATACACTTTTTTATTGCCTACCTCATTTCTTTAGCTAACCATTCTCATGAAATGATACTAATGATGCTACTTACTCAATTGACCTAAAATTTTGAACGTATATGGCAAATTCCTAGGTGAATGAGCTAACATTATATCCTAATTAATGTGCATATTTAACCAAAACAACCTAAAAACTAATTTCAAAAACTAATAAATCTTTACAACCTATGTTCAAGGCTAAACTAATTCTGTTAAGTCTAGCCATTAACACATTCACACATGTCACATCATGAGAACCTAAACAAGACTTAGTATACAACATGTAAAATTCACACTCAAAATAAAAACATATAATACACGCAATCCTCCCCACACTTGGACAACACATTGTCCTCAATGTGAGAGGAACAAATAACACAAAAGGTAGGAATAAAACAAAATGGCAAGAAAATTTAAGGAAAAATAAAATAAATAACATAAAAAGACAAGGTTTAGATCATAAAAACCAGTCATGGTGATTGAGATCGTGATGGTCATGGTATTGGAGGTGGAATTTCTACGCTTTGAGTAGTGAAGTATTTGTGAATGCTTCGAATGTCTCAATGTTGACACCTCTGCTTCCTCGCTGTCTCCTCAACACCTTAACATTATCTACAATTGCCTTGTTAGTATTTGAGATTGCTTCCAGTACCTTCTCCCATCCAATTGCCTCTTCCTCTCTTGACTCTTCAATGGTTGATTCCTCCTTTGTTGCGGTAGTCTCGAGCTTGAACTAGCTTGTCCTACCTTGTTCTTTACATGAGAGTGTTGATATCTTAAAGTTCCATATTATAAGACTTCAAGATCTCAACTCTCATAAGGTGATTGAGTGTTAAAGAACTCAGGAAGATGTACAGTTAATCCATCACAATTAACAACATAATACTCCATAATAGCTGTAAACAAATATCCCATGCCCAAGTTATTACTTCTTTTTTCCAGAGTAGCAATAATAGGGTTAAAGATGTGGGTGGAGGTGCAAACTTGGACGCTATGATCTATGCACCATAATAGGGAAAGTTCCTTAATCGAACACTTGTTGGTTTTGGTTTTGTCAAACATAGTTTGACACATAAACTTGTGTAATAGTAAGTGCTTAGGACTATGAATTATGTTGTTGTGGGCATTTGTAAAGTCAAAATTTGCCAACCCAATCAGTTTAATCCAATAGCGTGTGATGTGGAAATTATCATGCTGGTCTACTATGGTCGATTTTGGGAATCCACTGTAACACCCCTATACAAAACCTACAACCATCCATACATAGGACAACCAATTTCATGTACATACGTTCACAACATCTATTTTGGTTCAATGCTATACATATACATATTACAAAACTCCCCAATGCTTAACATTATCATTTAACAGTAGTAAAATATTTTTACATTTACATGATAATCCAAAAGAAAACATACAATCTCGTTTAACCATTACATGTACATTCATCTTTAACTAAAAATGCCTTCCAAAAGTCCTTATTCTTCTATGTGTTGGCTTTGGTCCCTGTAGATGTTCCCTGTACATCACTCTTATGACTTGGACCTACATTGATTAAGACCCTTGCTAAGATTGAAAACTCAGTGAGGAAACACTTAGTTTGGATAACCACTCACAACAATCATTCGCCAAGCACATGCATTAACGAGCATCGCATAAATATAAATAATGTTGGCATACTAAATCAAATAAATAATGCAAACACGCTTCAATTTTTTTTCATATACCATAAATTCACAGTCAAAACTCAAACATTGATATTCAATATTCAATTATGCAAATTATCAATACAAATGTAAATGATTATTCATATACTAATTATTTATATTTTCATACTATATTTCCTATTTATATCTCTTTACTTTACTTTATGTTAAGCCTACATATTTTCTATGAGTGTGGATAAAAGGTGATGTGGATATATGAAGATATCAATATATGGATACCTGAAGGTATCGGACTGTGGATAGTTAAAGGTATCAAACAGTGGATATCCGAAGGTATCTAACTATTTGTCAAACTGTAGCAGTTGCATTGTAACCCTATAGGTATGCCCATCTATCCACCACCAAGACAATAGAGAAGGCGTTGTAACATTTTCTTTAACCATTTGCCAATTTTATAATTCATATATTGATAAGTCATATGATATACATTTCAAATTATAAAATCTATATTTGCATTCATATATGAGATTCATGCCTTACCACCATTAGAAAGGTATCAAAATAACACTTGTACAATCATACTATACACATATGAGTAATGAATCTGTATACAAATTATTTATGTACATGTAAATTTTCTTTGGAGTGCATTATGCCCAATTTTATATTTCAATGTTCAGTCTCCCAATTCACATGTGGTAAGTTCTATTTCATTTATTTCTAGGAATTTAAAAATTTTCGTACCCATTCATAAGGGTTCGGATAAGAAGTAGTAGAAATAAAAAAAACAATGCCACGATCGTGACAAACACTTTCTCTATTCATACCACTACTTGTTCCTTAATATTAACATACAAAATGTTAGAAATGGGCTTTCAGGTCTTCTAGACATTTCTCCCTCTATGTCTCTCGTTTCAATATTACTAATAATTAGGTCATTTGGACTCCTAACTAGGAATGTGCATACCATTTTGTACCAGCCAATACGTACCATATCGAACTAAAACTGGTACGAAACAAAGGGTCGATTGTATTGAATTTAAATATTGGTCTGTACCGACCCATTTCGAATGCTACTGATCAGTATTGTCTGATATTCAAAATACCAGCCAGTATTAGAAATTTTAAAAAATAGGGGGACTTTTTTGTAAAAAATTCAAAAAATTAAAAATCTCCCTCCCTCCATTCCTTCCCCCCTCTTTGTTTCAAAGTTTTTTAATTAATTATTTTATTCACTTCAACTTTTTCTAATTATTGTGAATTTTTAATTTTGTTTTAAAATAATAATAAATATTTTTACTAATAATAATTATAAATTACATAAAACATAAAAATAAATTATTTTTTTAAATTTATTTTAATATGTTATATAATATTTATTAATATATTTTATTTTTAAAATAAATAGTTTAAAAATTATTATTTATAAAATAATATTTATTTTATATATTTTAATTATTAAATTAAAATTTATTTGAAATTTATATATTTTAAAATGTTTTAAAATTTAATTATATTTGTTAATAATTATTAAATTTATTTTATAAATTAAATTAAAATTATTATTATTATTATTTACTATTATGATTTTTGGAGATAGGGTTAAAATATATAATACAACTGTATAATATGACAATTGACTATTTTGTAATTTAAAAAAAATTCAGGAACTATTTCATAAATTTAAAAAATTACCCAAAACGGTACCTAATATTAACTGGTATCGGTACATTATCGTACTAGAGCCCAATCCGGTACCAAATCTGGTACAGTATTCATAACATTGCTCCTAACTCATGAGATTTAGACAAATATATCAAGCTGCTCCACAATAGGGACAACATCAGGACACTATTTTTTATATCAATTTCTAAGGTCATAAAGCCATAATTAAGTCAAAGTCTCTTCTAGAGATTTCTAGTTCTATCTTATTTTTCATATGCAACTAAAATCACCAAATTTAGAAGTTTGTAGGTTGATTTATGACCCATACAATGTGACTGGTTTCGTAAACCCTGGACAAAATTCCACTACACGATAATCTCTTGTCATATTCAACCAATTCTATACAAGATAACACAAAAATAGCACCAAAGTATCATTCCAACAACCATTCCACATCCAAGTGAATCATTTTACATATTCAAATGTACATAAATATAGAAATTAACTAAGTGAAGTCCTAAACCTCAAAATTGACAAAATAGGTCTTCTATTGCCTTTCCTTCCCTTCCTCTTTGGCTTTGTTTGAATCACCACGTGAAAAATGATGGGATGAAGAAGGTGAAATGAAGAGGAGAAAAACATGAATTTAAGCCATCAAAGTGTTGTTCATCTCCCCTTTCCATACATTTTTTCATGAATTTTCTAATCTTAGACACGTGTTTCAATCCCATTGGAGCATATGCCATAATCTTATTGGACTATATGTTACGATCCCATTGGACCACGTGTTGCAATTATATTAGACCATTTGTTAAAATTATATTGGACCATACGTTACAACTCTATTGGACCATGTGTTACAATTCTATTGGACACACATGAATCTTATTGGTCCATGATTCGACTTTAGGAAAATTGCATATTAGTCCATCTTCTTCCTTTAATTCCCACATTGGCCTATAATCTTAACAATTTATTTCATTCCCCTATGTCTTAAGTTTTTAATGGCATAAATCTAATGCAATTTGGTTAATTATATCAGGATTTATACCCCAAAAACTACAAATTGTTTGAAAACAAGAACATTAACTAAAACTCAACTTCAAAACAGAATTCAAAACTCTTAGAGGTAGAATCAAGTTTTAATTCCTTCATGACAATTTTAGAACTATGTCTTTGGTTTAATTTCCAATTCAAATTATCCAATTAGATTTCTATAGGCCATGATATGGCCAAATTACAAAAATATGTTTAGTGGAACCTATCCATTCATTGAGGTACACATCCCAAATCAACTAACTTCAGTCTTATCATGCAAAAGCAACACAAAAATACATCCAATTTAACCAAAAGCATCACATTTACTTATGGCATACTTCTTTTATCAATTGCCCTCACATCACATTCATAAATCCAAGCAAACATATCAAAAATTTCTATACATATTTCACGTCTAAGTATGTATGTTCATGCTGAAGTGAATAAATTATCCATTTACCCTTTCTTTTACATTAAGTACCATTATATCTCTTACTATACTTAGACGTACTGAATTTATTATGGTCACTTCTTAATACACCTTAGACATGTTATAATACTTTTAAGGTATATGTTAGGGCCTTACATCCACCGATTTCATACAGCGTCTCGAAGTTTAACTTATAAAGTTGACCCTACAACTGAAAGCATAAATCTTTAAGGTTACTAGGCTCAAATTGGAGGGAGTTGAAGAACCCTACGGTGAGCTCTTCATAAATGACATAACTGAAGCACATAAATTTTTCCTAGTGAATTCTTCCCCTTAAAATCTCAACCCGTTCTCTCAATCCAATAGTTTCTAATATTGTAAAATCCAAATGTCAAAGCACAACATTGTTTTCAAACTAAGGGTCTGGAACTAGTTCTTCTTCTGAGTAAATCGAAAAAAGTGCTTCATCATCTATCGCTCTATTTTCTTATCCTTTCCCCGATAGTTGTGTCTTGCCTTTTCCTTGAATGCACTTAACTAATTGCTTAATTCTCGGTCCCATTGGAATGAGAGGTGTGAAGAATTTGGAGAGATAAGTGAGAGGATTTGAGAGTTTGGTTGTTAGAGAGAGAGTGGGGAGAGTGATACGGGTAAGAAAAATGAAGGTAAGGTTCAATATATAGGTTAAGGTGTAGAAAGGAGGGGTAAAATTGAAAAAAAAAGCATGAAAAACACTTGTCCCATTTTACCCTGCTACAGGTCACGATCGTGGCCTTCAAAATTGGGTCATGATTGTGGCACTAGAAATTTTCACATTTCTTTCCCGTTTTTTATTCTCTTCCTTACATCACTCTCGAATTCCTTTCTTAATTTACATTTTGCACCATCACTCCATTGTTTTGCTTTTCACACCATTCCCATCTATTACTAAAGAATAGAAGGATAAAGAAGACCCAAGTCATGCTTATGCTTGATTCCTTCAAGGTGTTCAACTTGTATTGAAAACATGCAAAAACAAAATTGGAAACCTAACCTAATATAAAAGACAACATTAAAAATCATGAGTTGCCTCCTATGCACCGCTTAATTTACCGTCGTTAGCTTAGCATACCTCTTTTGCTTATGGTGGTTAAAACGAGTCATGTAATGGTAGCGCTACTATAAATTTCATAAAATGTGAGTAAGCTACCAGACTGTACTTCCTATCACCTTTTGGTCAGGTCTTTGGTTGTGTGGAAGTTTTAATTATTAACCCTCGATAATCCACAAGCGCACGATTTATTAGCGTAGTACCAAAGGTGTTGGGACCCGATCCGAAAACCGGATCCCAACCGGAAAAGCAGAACAAAAAACGGAATCGAATGGAAACGGAAATTTCGCATCGACATTTCGAATCAGAAAACAAAGCATAAGAATCAAAAGCGAAGCGCATACTCGAAGCAAATGCAAATCAGAATCGAATACCAAATCGACAGAAATCAATAGAATCGAATCATAAGGCGGGGATAAACGAAATAATCAATTAAACTGAAACATATCCGACATCCGAGAACAATAATCAAAGAAAACGATCGAATGAACATAATCGCTTATAGATAAACATAATCGCGTTGGAAACCCTAAGACGTACCATTCCGAAATCCGGTATAATTTTTTTTTCTTTCTTTCTTTCTTATTCTCATTTCTTACCTCATTAGTCAATCTCATTCAAAATCACACAAGCAAATTTCACTTTTGGAAAATCATTCTCATGCAAATCTCTAAATCTGATCATATTCTTATTGATCCATACAAATCTTAAATTACATTTTTATCCCAATTTTATCGAAATTTTGGCAGCATAACGGCTGCATTTATCCTATCCCAAAAATTCCTGCAAAACCAAAATACACTTCTAATATCACAAAATCCAGAATCATCGGACTCTCCCGTCCGGAATCCAAACACCAGCAACAAACACAATCTTAGTTCTAAACACTTCAATCAAATTCCCATATCAATTAACAATATATTTTCCCAAAATCATACACAATTTCATATACAATTTCCAAAATTATTTACAATTACAGATTTTAAATCCGTACATCAACCTCTTCATTCTTTTGCATCAACCCAATATACACAATTACATACAAACTTCATAAATCACATACTTACATGGCAATTTAAGTCATATCCAATTTTAATATCAAAATCTCAATTTACACAAAATCCAAATACTACAAAATCGAATCGAATGTCTTGACACTCTTTCATCCGATCTCACCGCACGAAACACGGAGATGGGGATGAAAGGGGTGAGCTTCAAGCTCGTGGGTAACATATTTATAAAGCTGAATAATAAGCGAAATCAATTTTCATAAACTTTTGCCAAAGGCTTAGTTTTCAAACTTTTCAACTTTCAAATATTTTTCTCAAACCCTTTTCAATTTTTCAAACTTTTCATATCAAATTTCTATAATTTCATGGTTGAAAACCCTTTTTTCTCTTTTTTCAAAATTTCTCATAAACATGAATGTAATCACATCGGAGAAATTTCACGCACATAAACAAAATCAAAAAATCACATAACATAACAAAATGGTTTGGTTTCGGTCCTAATAGACGTCTTGCACATTCGCATAAGCGGTCATATGCGGTAGTGTGAATGAGGGAAGTCAAAATCGGAACTCCTAAGCCACTCATGGGCGTAGGAGAAGGCTATCAGAGGGAGACAGTGCACTGACTCTACGGGAGGGACCTGACCAAACCCATACAATTCACATATTCATGCTTAAAACAAGCAAATTGCCCGAAGGCACTTTTCAAAATTTCACATTTTCATGTCGTGTCTTACTAGACACAGTTACATTCACTAAGCACATAATTTCATATGTCATGTTGCAAAAATACAAATTCACCAATCAATTTCTTACAAATTCACAATCATTTTATATAACAATCATATTCAATAACTCAATTAATCGTATATCATTCAAATGCATAAAAAGAGTGCAAATATTTTTTCAACCCACAATCAATATATATTAATGCATAAACAACATGGTTCACATTTTTCAAAATGCGAAACACAATTTTCATAAATCTCGTATTCTCAAATTTTTACAATTTTCCCAAATCATTTTCAAACATTTTAACGTAAATCTTTGAATAATTATTTTCAAATCCTTTGAAAACATAATTTCAAAATATTATTCTTTTCTTGATTTTCAAAATCACATAATTTACTCATGATTCAAAATATAAATACATCACCCACTTTCAATTGACGCTAATACTTTGCCCAAAGCATCGAATCTCCAAATTCCTTCTTCTTTCCTCAACTTTAAAATTCCTAAGCCATAATTATCCAAAATAAATATCATAATTCACTTAATTCTTCAAATTGGACTTAGAAAACACCAATTTCATATAAAATCAATCTATCTAAATCATAAATTCCAAAATTCCCCAAATCTTAAAATTGGCCTAAACCAATTTATCCAAATTCAATACCATAGATTACAATTTTTTTTCATAACTCACAAACTCATCATATTTCAAGCCATCTTAATCCAACAATTTCTAAAAATCCCAAAATCTCCCAAATTCCAAATTGAACCTAAGCCAATTCAATCAAATTCATTATCATAATTAACTTAATTTCTCAAATTGAGTTTAGAAAACATCAATTCCTCACATATTCAAGCTATTTAAATCTCCAATTTTGAAAATCTCCAATTTTCAAAATTGGCCTAAACCCCCAATTTATAATTTTTCAAATTAAACTTCACCTAAAGCATAAACATCAAAATTGACTTAGGATAACTCAAATTCATCACTAATTCAAGCAATCTAAAGCAACAATTTAAAAAACCCCCAATTTTTAAATTTGACATAAACTCCAATTTTCAATTAATCCAAAATTAAACATAATCATAGTCTAATCTCTTCAAATAATCATAGATAAACTAAATCCATAACCATTCCAAGCTTAATCAACCATCAAACTCATCAAAAATTCAAAATCAAAACTTTCTCTCTCTTACCTTTTTCTCCTCCATTTTTCGTTATTTTCAAGCTCCAAGACAAGCTATCCTCTTCTTCAACCTTTTTCCTCTTGCAAAGTCACGAAATCATTTAGAAATCTCAAAGAAAAACGAAAACTTACTTCTTCTCCATAAGGCCGAAACCTTCTCTTCTCCTTCTTCTCTCTTCTTCATCTTTTCTTTCTTTTATTTCTCTTCTTCTTTCTTTGCTTCTGGAAAAATCATTCTCCCTCCTCTCAAAAATGACCATCCCTTTTGTGTTTCATTTAATGAAGCACAATTTGCCATCTTGCCCCTCCAATTAAGCTTATTTCCAAGTTTGCCCCTGCACAGGATTTTCAAAATCTGATAGCTTGCGTCCTATTTTCAAGCATCTAAACGAAATAATTTGGACAAACTTTCTTCTTGAAAATTGTTCCTCTAGATCATACGAATCCAAAGCCACTGACCGTGCTCAATTTGAATCAGAAACGAAGAAGTTATAGCCGAAATACTATCAGACCTTCACAAAATCCGAGACTGAACATTAACATAACTTCAGTCCAGAAATTAACAATCTTAGGGATGAAATTAAATTTCGATCCCTTCACATGATTTGTAGCCCTATATCTTAAATTTATTTTCCCTCAAGAATCAACTCAATCGGAGTTGTACAGCTCCCGAATTTTGCGAAATACTGAACTATGTTCAGAAAATTATCCAACTTATACCCTATAACCAAATCTCCCACTTAGGTTCAATCAATCTCTTTCCATTTAATCTCCTAAAAATCATAATTCTTCAAGAAAATAAAATTAATCGTCTTAGGAATCCAACGCTTTGAGAATCGAGTCAATCGGATGTCGGACAAAGGAATTATAAGCAAAAGATTACAAAAGGGATCGGATTAAAAATAAAGTATCGAAACGTCAAAACCGAACTTTTCCAAAATCATATCTCTCGATCCCGAACTCGAAATTTGACAAATTTGGTGTCAATAAAAGATAAAAGGAAGCTCTACAACTTCCCTGAAGCACTCAAATTCAAATTAGGTCTCGAAAGAGGTCGGAAACTCAATCAAAGATTCTGTCCAAAACAGCTTTTCTTAAACGACTTCTAATTTTTAATCGCTCATAACTCCTAGCCCCGATATCGAAAAATTGCAAACTTTATATCAATGGAAAGATAAAAACATCATCTAAAACTTTCATGAAGATCACGTACTCTAATTCAAACTAAATCCATATGACGAGTGGCCTCGAAGCATAGAACACACAAATCTATACTTAATAGCATTTTCAAAACAAAGCATATCTTCAGAAAATCATATCTTTCAATCCCGACATCGAAAAATAGCAAACTTTATGTCCACAAAAAGCTCTCGACAGAGGCTACAATGTTCATGTTGATCACTTTCTCGAATTTTACCTAAATCAAAAGTCAACTTTTCTTCAAAAGTCAAACTTCAGCGAACTTTGGTGATCATAACTCTCACTCCGATATTGAAAATATCAAACTTTATGGCTACAAAAAGCTCTTGACATAAACTACAAGTTTCCAGAAGATAATTTTCTCAAATTCTCCCAAAATCAAAAAGTCAACTCCCAAGTCAAACATTTTTTCACTATTTATTGCCAAAGTCAAACTTTCTAAATTCTTCAAATTTTCACACTTTTTCTTTTTAATTCTTGCTATTTAACTTCATTTCAATCAACTCATCCACTTGAACTTTTATAAACCATACCAATCTCCACAATTATCAAATACATCAACATCCAATAATGCTTTTCTCATAAGTTTCCTTAAAGCATACATACAACACACATATATATATAACACTTATTTTATATCATTTCTTATTTCTAAATTCCACTTAAAAATTGGGTTCCAACAAAAGGTGTCAATCCCACAAAGAGGGAACTAATCTAATCCGAAAATTTAAGGCTAGAAACAAATAATAGAAATTCAAGATGCAACGAAACTAATACAAGAATTTAATTCAATCAATCAAATTAATAATCAAACACAAAATGCTAACTATTAAGCAATTTGCAACATACCTAAGAATCAATCGAAGGAAATTACGAATTGAGAGAGGGAATCTTACCTATCCTTAATGCTAACTTAACTGATTATGAATTATTGAATTGTTGGTTCTAGACTATCCTAGGGTTAATTACTCTCTCTCAAGTTATAACCATTAACCCTAAATCATAAACCTTAATCAGATTATGAAGGTTGCAATCTCTCAATTCACAACTTATCCAAAACCCTAATTAGTTATGAAGTTCTCTAATAAATTATTGAATACCTATACAAGATCTCTCTTAGCACAAATTATTAATCTGATTTAATTCTAGTTTCTATTAAATTACATAACTCTCGTTAGTTCAATTTAATCGTTTTCTATTCGATTCACTTTCTCAGTTTATTATCGAATTATGTAATAGTAGAATCAAACCATAACAATAACTAATAAATACATAAACAATTAGATTCTCTTTAATTTAAGAAGGTGAGTTTAGAACGTCCTCGGCATTCTAAATTCTATCATCAACTATTAAATCTAATTCTATACAATACTAAAACTGAAAAACAAGAAATAAAATCTAAAATGGGTGATAGGAGGCAGCGACGTTGGGAAACCTCCTGATCTAGGAAGTACTTCGAGTCAGCTTCTTCGCCTCTTCTCTCTTCCTTCTTCTCTTCCTCTATCTCTTGATGACTTCTCTCTAGGGCTTCTCAAGGTGGCTAATGCAAAAGCTCCACTTATACCTCTCTTGTTGTTCTTTAAATATCTTATTGTGTTTTAAGCAACCTTAGGATTTTTTCGGGGTCCGAAAGGTCTAAACAATCCCTCGAAACTTGACATTCTTGAGTATCTACGCGTCTGCCTGACACATGCCACGATCATGGGCCACATTCGAACCTGCTGTAACGATCATGGCAAGCAGACCACGATCATGGGTCAACTCTAGTGCTTCTTTCACGATCCTGGCTTGATATGCTATGATTGTGGGCTATTATTTAGACCCCAAACGTCTCCGAAACTCCTTCGTTCTTCAATGTTGACCCTGAAACACTATCAATCACATCAAGGTACCTCAAAAACATAATATTTAAGCTCAAAGACTCGTATTAACCCATAAAACACTTAAAACATAAGTAAATAAAAAAATAATACAATTCTAACCTAAACACATACTAAATGATTAAATTAACAACTAAACACATATCAAACTATGCCCTAAAACACGATGCAATTTACACTTATCACCTTTCTTCCTTGATTTTTTCTTTTGAGTATTCTTTTGATTCTGTAGCTATTCTAGTGATTCTTTGTGAGTATGACTCTGCTCAACCTTTTCACAAGACTCGTTCCTCTTGATAATGTCCACAAATTTGAATGAATTATTTTTTTCATTAGACATTTTAAATGACACCTTCTTGTCCCCCACTCTTAGAGTTAATTCACCACCATCAATATCTATAGGAGATCAAACAATGGCTAAAAGTGACCATCCAAGGATAATGGTGTCTCCAAATCTTCCTCAGTATCTAATATGATGAAGTTCATAGAAAAGATGAACTTATCAACCTTAACAAGAACATCCTTAACTAAACCTCTAAAATGGTGGATTGATCTATCATCCATCTGCACATACATCCTGATGGGTGTTATTCAACTAAACTCCATCCTTTTGTACAATGTGTAAGACATCATACTTATACCAGCTCCTAAGTTTGCAAAAGCATTATCCACTTTGACACTACCAATAGTGCATGGAATGTAAAAATATCTTGGATCTTCTTGTTTCCATGGTAGTGTTTCCATTTTAATAGAGTTCTCTTTGCTTACTACTTCACTCTCTAACTTCTTCAGTTTGCCTCTGTTTACCAATTTCTCTTTTATGGATTTCGTGAGAGCGAGTCACGTTTTCAGTTGCTCTATTGTACTATATACTTTATTCAATTTTGTTTCCTCTGATTTCTTCAACGCTAAGATGGGGTATCGAATTGGAGGTTAATATTCCTTGATTTCCTTCATGTTATATTTACTTTGCAGGGAATGTTCGTTGGCTCTTTTCTTTTCTTCTTCCCTTTCCTCTTTAACTTGGTTAAAGTTCTCTTTAAGGTTTGGAAGATTACCATTATTCTTTCCTTCATATTTGTCTCGGATTTGCTTGGAAGACTTTTTGTACTTCGTGTCGACAATGCATATGCTAATCGGCTCATTTGAACCTATAGGTTGTGGATAGAGGAGGCATAGTTCTTTATGACTTGCTTGAATCGTCCTTCAAACCTCTTGTGAGCATCCTCCATGCTTCCAATCTTTACTAGGATTTTGTTTAATTTGGAGTTCATGGAATTGGGTTTTTCCTATTGGAATCCAAGTAGCCCTGGAGATCATAATTGACCTCTTGCATTGTTTGGTTAGGAGAAGTTGGGTTGATTTTTCCTCCTAGGATTATACGTGTTTGAGTATGGGTTTTTTTCCCTCTCCTCGAACAAACTGTGCTCCCATGGCATTAAGGTACTCTAGTTTGTTATTTTGCATTAGAAAGCAGTCGATAGTGTCATAGTTATCTTGTTCATACAACTCACACTTCTACTAAAGTGCTTTAACAGTAGCTAAAGAGAAGGCTTTCATATTATTCAGCTGTCATGTTAAGTTGTCAATCGTAGCTTGCATCTCCATTATTGAGTCAACAGCTTTGGCTCCCATTTACTCTTGGATGGTGGTATGTTGTCTACTCCTGTCCATTGTCCAAAGATAACTGTTACTTGCCATTTCCTTCAACAATCCCTTCACTTCTTCAACTATCTTCCTTATTAAAGATCCACCGGATGTTGCATCTATGGTAACTCACGTGGATGGAGTGACTTCATTGTAGAAGGTTTACAACATGAATTCCTTTGGTAAATTATGGTGAGGGCATCTCCTTTGTAAATTCTTATATCATTCCATGCCTCATAAAGTGATTCTCCTTCACTTTGTTGAAAATTTGTGATTTCCTGTATCAACTTTGTAGTCTTCATAAGGGAAAAGGACTTATTTAGAAACGCACGCACCAGCTACTCCCAAGTTGTGACATTTGTAGGGCTTAAAGAATGATATCATGTCTTGGCTTTATCCCTTAGTGTGAATAAAAAGAACCTCATCCTAACAACATCTTTCGACATCTCATGATATCGAAAAGTATCATATATTTCTAGGAAGTTAACTATATGAGAATTAGGATCCTCACTAGTCAATTCGTAGAATTGCACATTTGTTTGCAACATATTAAACAGGGTTGACTTAATATCAAATGAGGTTGGTCTAGTCATGCCTTAATTCGCAGCATTGAACCCCGGTCTTATGAAATCCATAAAGGTTCGAGGTTGGTTTCTTTGATTTCCTCCTTAATTGAATTTGTCTACCATTGGTTCCTCTATTTCTTCTTCACATCTTGCTTTTCAGGTTGCTTGCTTTAAACAGGCAATGTAAAGTTCTAATGTTTCGACGATCCGACTTGAACTTCGAGTGACTCTTATATTCATGTAACTGTAAGGGCACAAGAGAGGCAACAATTCCTTAAACTAAAAGAATTCAACTAACCCTAACTAATTTCCTGGTAACGATGCCAAAAACTTATTAAGCAAATTTTAATCTTATAAAACCCTCAATATTCTACAAGTGTACAGGTCGTAGCGTAGTATATGAGATTTCGATCCTACGAGGAAATAGTGAACTAATCGAATCGTAATTTGTCTAAGGCTTAAAAGTGTAATTAAAATGAAGAAAAAAATTAACAAAAAATTAAGCAATTGAATATGATAGATTAAAAGTGAAATTGTAAAATTAACATAAGCAATCAAAATTGAACGCAACCAATTAATAATTGAAAATTTGAACAAGGAAGATTAACCAATTATGAGAGAAGGGGATTTAGGGTATCATTGAATGCTAACTTAATCACCTTTGAGTTAATTTAGTGTCAGTCTTAGAAGGTCAAAGGGTGATTAATCTCTCTTGAGTTGTAATCATTTAACCCTAAATCAAAAACCCTAATTGAATTTACAATCTCTCAATTAGCAAATAGCTCAAACATCCAATTAGATCTTAAGCACTCTAATAGATAATCGGGTCCTCACATGAGATCTCTTTTCGTATAAATTACTGATTAATTATTTAAGTGATCTATTAGATTGTTTAACTCTCATTATCTAATCTAACCATTTTGTTATCGGTTCATTCTCTCAATTTATTACTAAAGTATGCAAATATAATAATCAATCATGAAACCCAACTCATTTAAAAGTAATCAAATTAACATTGATTCAAGACACAAACCCCTAAAAGAGTTTAGGACATCCTTAAACCCAAATTCTTCATCATCACATCCATCTTATACATCAAAATGAAAGAAACAACAAGATGGAAGAGAAATGTAACTTAGGGTGGACTAGAATGGTAGCAACAATAGATGCTCCCTATTTCTTTCCCAATGTAGCAAAATGAAGGCTCCATTTTTAAGGCTTCTTTCTTTTCCTTTTATATGCCTTTTTCATTTAGGGTAAAAACTAGGTTTGACCCAGGTCTAAATGTTTGAAATAACACTCAAAAAGTTGAGTTTGGAAGTAGTGCCCTTGTCTATTATTGCACCTGCCACGATTGTGGCTAATGGGTCACGATCGTGGCCTAGTCTTGTTTGGCTTCTATCACAATCCTAATTGGTGTGTCATGATCGTGGCCTTGGCTCCTCCTCCAAGCTTTCTCTAAATCTTCTCCGATCTTCTTCACATATTCTCAAACACTAACAAACTTATCAAAACACGGAACAACTGGAGTCGGTAAAGTAATTTGTTTTTGGATTAATTGTTTGCCTATTTTTAGACCACTGTGGGCTTAACCCAAATTACATTATTTTGAGTTTATTTTTGTTTATGATTTTTGCCAAATCTTATCCGAATCTTTTTGAATGTATATGAAACTTTTCAAACACGTAGAAATAAATGAAATAGGACCTACCATATATGAATTGGGTAATTGAACATTGAAGTTTAAGATTGAGCACAATGCATTCCAAAGGAAACTTACATGTACATAAATAATTTGTATGGATATATATCACTCATATGTGTATAGTATGATTATACAAATGTGATGTTGATACCCTTTCAATGGGAGTAAGTTATGACTTGCAAATATGAACACAAATACATATTTTATGACTTGAAATGTGTATCATATGACTTGTCAATATATGAATTGTGAAATTAGCAAATGGTTAAAGGAAATGTTACAGTGCCTACTTTATTGTCATAGTAGTGGATAGATAGGCATACCTATAGGGTTACAATGCAGCTGCTATAATTTCATACCAATGATGTCTTCATTTCAAGACTATAATGTCTCCACTGTT
The DNA here is from genome assembly GCA_029891385.1 of Erythroxylum novogranatense. Lineage (NCBI taxonomy): Eukaryota > Viridiplantae > Streptophyta > Magnoliopsida > Malpighiales > Erythroxylaceae > Erythroxylum > Erythroxylum novogranatense. The sequence goes on from CM057233.1 coordinate 71,372,397, forward strand.
TGATGCCTTTGAGTATTCACAGTTTGATGCCTTCGGGTATCCACAATTTGATACTTTCGAGTATCCACATTTTTGATATCTTCAGATATCCACAACTCCTGTTATCCATACTTATGGAAATGTGCAAGCCTAACATAGAAAGTAAAGTAAATGGTTATAAATAAGAAATACATCATGTCAACATAAATAATTGGTATTGATGAGCATTTGCATTTGTATTGATACTTTGATCAATGAGCATTGAATATCAATATTTGGCTTATAAATGTGCATTTTCGATATATAGATAATATGTTGAAGCATATTTGCATTATGAAATTTTCTTAAGTATGTCATCATTGGTTACATGAGCATTGAATATCAATGTTTGGTTAATGAATATGAATTTATGGTATGTGAGATGTGATATTTTTGAATGTGTGTGCTTAGCGGATGACTGATGTGAGTGGTCATCCAAACTAAATATTTTCCTCATTAAGCTTTCAAGCTTAGTACGGGTGTTAATCCGTGTAGGTCTAGGGAACATTTCTAGGGATTAAGGCCAACAACTAGGAGTAAAAGTACCTTTTGAATAAAGAATTGTTTTATATGTAATAAAGGAAATTGTATGTTTTCCTTTGGATTAACTTGTAAATATAAAGATGTAATACTACTATTCAATGATATGAAAACTTGTAATAAGTATGTTTGTAGCATTGAATAGAAAAATATTAGATGATAGTCCCTATAAATGAATAGAAATATATGCCATGGCTGTTTGTACATGAATTTGGTTGTTATGTATATGGGTGGTTGCTAGTTCTACATATGGGGTGTTATATTTGGTGGTATCAGAGTTGATAGTATGGTAGGGAGAGAGAGACCAACTAGTTTCGGGTCCTCTTGAGCCTTCAAGGAGTGTATGATAGAATATTATCAGTAGATTGACTAACCTGTGATATACATGTGACTAGTCTATTGAGCCATAGTGTATATGTGAATATAGTGTATAGAGATTGCCCTATTACGGTCTATGTGAAACAATTTGTGCTGATCTGTTAGAGTTACGCTTCCATGAGTTTGGCTTGATCTTGGGCATGGATTGGTTATCCAAACACTAAGATGTAGTTAATTGTGGATTGAAAACAGTGGTGTTCAAAGATTCTAATGGTTTAAAGATAGTGATGCATGGTATTCGGTCTAGTCCTTTGACTAATGTAATATCAACCATACAAGCAAGACGACTTCTTAGAAAAGGTTGTAAGGCGTATTTAACTTTACTACTTGATTCAAAAAGGGAAAAGGTGAACTTACAAGACATACCAATAGTAAATGAGTTTCTTGATGAGTTCCCAGAAGAGTTATCAAGTTTGTCACCCAAGAGGGAGGTAGAATTATCTATTGAAATTATATCTGGTAATACTCTTAATTTAAGGGTATCTTATAGAATGACTCCTACAGAATTAAAAGAGTTATATCTAGCTCAGTGTGTTAGCATGGGGAGCGCCGACTCTTTTTTTTTTTTTCTAAAAGAAGGATGACACCTTATGAATGTGTATATACTATAGATAGTTGAAACAAGGTGACTGTAAAGAATAAGTAACCATTGCTCAGAATAGAAGATTTGTTTGATCAGTTGAACGTGATGTGAGGGGAATTAGTAAAAGAAGTATCTCATTTGTTTATAGAATATTGTTGGTTAAATTGGAGATATTTTTGCATTATTCTTGCATGATAAGATCGAAGTTAGTTGTTTTGGAATGCGTACCTCATTGGATAGATAAGTTCCACTAAATAGGCTTTTGTAATTTAGCCATATCTTAGCATATACACCTCCAAATTAGATAATTGAAATTAGAGATTAAACTATAGACAAAGGTCTAAAATTATGATGAAAGAGCCGAAATTTGATTCTACCTCTAATATTTTTTAATTTTTGTTTAAAGTTGAGCTCTAGTTTTTGTTCTTTGCTGGTAGGCTAGGATAGAACGCTCTTGAAGAATATTCCCAACCACGGCTTGGTAAACTTGGGCATTGTTTTGAAGAATCGGAAGGCTAAAAGAATTTGGAACCATATTGTAGTTCTCTTTCCTTCTTTCTCATAAGAAAAATGGTATTTGATGTTAGTTTGTGGGCTGGGTCATTGAGCTTCGGGGAGACTGCCCCTAGAGCTGGGTGAAACTTTGATGGGCCCTCATGAATTTCCTAATTTGAGGAGTCCAAAGCCTGTAAACAGAGTCCAGAGATGATCTTTGACATTTTAGGTATGTGAATCATTAGTATTTCGCTATTTCTTTTTTCTGTTTCATTTAATGATGCCAACTGTATATGCTACGTTGATGGGAGAAGAGAGGAGACACCAATGAAAGCGAAAAATCGAAAGGTCAAAAGCGTTACAATCAAGTGACTCACTGATTTACGAACAAACTTTTTTTTATGTGTATGTTATATAAATAATAAATTGTTAAATGACATTCGAAATATCAATTTAAAAATAAATCATAAGTTAGATCTAACTAACAAATTATTTTTAACCAGCCATTCTTAAATCATCAAATAAGATATAATTCTCTTTATTGCACTTCAACAAAATTATCAAGAGAAGTTTGGTGCTAATAGTATGTTAGAGATCACGAATCCTTCAGATGCAGTCCAACTGGAAATAACCATCGTTTAGCGGGAGTGATTAATTAGTAGCGGGAAGTTCTTTATATTGATAACACAGAATACAAAATGCTACTGAGTTAGGCAGGATCAGCGAGTTTCGACTTTATTTGATAACGTTCTTAATAGTTTTGTTCCAAAATAGATGACTAGCAATGAGGGGTAGAAATATAATTGAATTGGTCACTGATTATGGCTTAGAGATTAAAGATAGACTTTCGTTTTGACTAATTTAGTGTCCGACTCTGTCAAGTAAGTGTATATTAGGAGGAAAGAAAAAAATAGCATTCAAACCAATAAGGACAAGAATTGGTGGCCCACTGCAACAGCAGCCATGAAGCCAATGTAGACTTTGAAGATCGCTTCCAATTTTATCATTATGCCAGTGATATCCCAATTTCATTTCACAGTAACCCAAATTTCGCTACTTAAATGGTGGGAATAGATTCTCTGTCTAATTTTATGGTGTCTTATTTTATTCCATAAATTTCAGCTATTTACTTATACTGATTTTGCGTTTATTTATGCAAGATCTATGTGAGACCTATATAAATAAATGACTGAGATTCATGAAATATAATAAAACATCATAAAATGGGACAGAAGATTCGGACTCTTTAATAGCAGGGGCAGGGGCGGGGCAAGGGCAAGGGCAGCTCACTTTTAATTGTTGTTTATAAAAATTCATTCTTAATAATTATAAAAATGACTTTATATGAAACTTTAAGGACAAGGGCAGCTCACTTTTAATTGTTGTTTATAAAAATTCATTCTTAATAATTATAAAAAATGACTTTATATGAAACTTTAAGAACGACCTTCTCAGCAATACAGCGCGAGAGGAGGTGGTGACTCTTAATTCTTACTATGGATTGGTGCCAGGGATATTTTTATCATTAATGAAAACATTGTTTGTTGCCTTAAAAGTAATTAATATTATAGCTAATTAAAATTTACCACTCAAAAGGCTAAAATTTACTAAATTAAGTAAACGAAATTGGAAGATATAATAAATTCCTTTGAGACAAAAAAAAAAAAAAAGCGCGTAGTGACTTTCTGATGGTAAGAGAGAGTGGCAGAGGGGAACGTGAAGTGGCGATTTGCGGTTGAACTGAGCACCACATAATACAACAGAACCTCAACGACCAAACATCATATAGTCTTCATATTGGTAATAAAACCACTCGTGGCCTGCCAATGAGAAGGGAATGTCCTAGATGGCCTAGGATTTTGCAAATCCAAATCCTCCGTTTTTACCACGTCACTTTATTTCATACTTTTCTTTCTCTGCATCTCATTGTGAAAATCAAGGCTGATTTTTTTATTTGATTGCGCTCCACTCACCACGCAATCTCTCCTCAATTTCTTCGCCGTAAGTTGTCTGTCTTGTCCCTGATTTTGTTCAGTTTCGGTCTTAACATTTTATGATTTGCTCCCCTTGGACATTGTAACCCCAAGTTCATGTGTGTTTGGCCTCTCTTTTTCTTGTTTCTGTGAAGCAAAAGGGAAGACAACACTTCCTGACGTACTGTCCATTTTAGTTCGGACCTGTCAAAGATTGGATCTTTATTATTTGTTTCTGTTGTTTTTTATGAACTTGGAACCCCATTGCATTTGAGTGGTCCGATTAATATAAAGACTAAAGACCCATTCATTTATCAGTTTTCCCTTGTATAATGTACCTTCTGTTTCTGCTGCTAAAGTATGATTTAATGGTGGTGCCTGTTTCATAATTGATGTTTTTCATTTTCTGACAGTTGAATCATTCTAATGAGGGTAGTGTGGCAAGACCGATATTAAGGTTGACCTGCAAGTCGTTGACTTCGTCATAGATTAATTTGACTTAGTTTAATGACAACGCTTTATTTACCTTATCACTAATTTTAGCATCCGAGTATTCAAAATCTTTTATGAGCAACCTGATGAAAACAGGCTTTAGCTTGTATCTATTCTGCGCTCAACTCTGTGTCTAAAGGTTGTGATCGTTCCAGTTGACAATAAACAGTGAGTTTATCAATCGCCGGTCTCTCTGATATATCCTGCCAGCAGAAACTTGAATTTTAGGGTCTGTCTTAGTGGACTGAATTTGGGTGATATTTTTTTCGTATTTACCTTCTTATTTACGGTTTTGTTCTCGACTCTAGCTATTTCATTTACTTAAATAAAGGAAGAAAATGCATTTCAGGTGCCTCATGGCAACAAAAGGGAACCCGGGAGACCAGAGAACTAGGAGGTCTCTGTCGATTGCTGTTGCTTCTGGTTTGTGCTTGTTCTTCTATATCTTGGGTGCCTGGAAAAGAAGTGGCTTTGGAAAGGGTGATAGTATAGCTCTCGAGATCACCAGACGATCTGATTGTTCTATCCTGAACAATCTGAATTATCAGACTAGTGGTGGTGATGTCATCCTCGATGCTTTGAAATCAGAAATTAAAGAATTCAAGCCTTGTGATGCCAATTTTACAGATTACACGCCCTGTCATGATCAAATGAGGGCAATGACATTTCCACGAGAAAATATGATATACAGGGAACGACATTGTCCTCCTGAAGAAGAGAAATTGCATTGTCTTATTCCCGCACCTAAAGGATATACGACACCATTTCCCTGGCCAAAGAGTAGGGACTATGTACCGTATGCAAATGCACCTTACAAGAGCTTAACAGTCGAGAAGGCTGTTCAGAATTGGATACAGTATGAGGCCCATGTGTTTAGGTTCCCTGGTGGAGGAACACAATTCCCTCATGGGGCAGGTGCATATATAAATCAGCTTGCATCAGTCATCCCGATGGACAATGGAATGGTTAGAACTGCATTGGACACCGGATGTGGGGTATGCAGTATTTACTTTTTATGTTTCCGACTAGTTAGTATGGTGGTTTTACCTGCTTTTTCAGTTCTTTATTTTCCTGTTGAAATTTTGCCTCGTGCGTAGGTTGCAAGTTGGGGAGCATACCTTTTCAAAAAGAATGTCATAGCCATGTCTTTTGCTCCAAGAGACTCCCATGAAGCACAAGTTCAATTTGCGCTGGAACGAGGTGTTCCAGCTATTATTGGCGTCCTCGGAACTATCAAGCTGCCATATCCCTCTCGAGCCTTTGACATGGCCCATTGTTCTCGTTGTTTGATTCCATGGGGTGCCAATGGTGAGTATAATTGGCTTAGAGTTTGCTGAGTCTAAGGTGTAGCTGGTCTTTAGCAGAGCACAAGAGACCTTAGTAAAATTTTTTCTATTGAAATAATATTCGGGCTAACAGCATGTTGAAGCTTGGTCAAGTTAAATCAGCATGCCCGTTAATTTTCCAGAAGCAAAATTCTTCTAGTTTTGGAAACGTTAGGAAATTTAAAGCATTAGACAGCCAAGATAAACTAACTAGTTGCAATATAAATGAATGCATTTGAAGCTTTCAAAGTCTCTGCTCTGTTAGGCTGAATTTCTACTTGTTTGGTTATGAGGCTGACCGTTAGTGATCAGAGCTTCTGGTAAGATCATAATTGGAAAGTGATCAGAGCATCTGATAAGATCATAATTGAACCCTTTTTCTACAGATGGGATGTACATGATGGAAGTTGATCGTGTTCTCAGACCTGGTGGCTACTGGGTCCTTTCTGGCCCACCTATTAACTGGAGGATCAATTACCAAGAATGGCAGCGTCCTAAAGAGGAGCTTGAGGAGGAACAGAAAAAGATTGAAGACATTGCAAAACTCCTTTGCTGGGAAAAGAAACAGGAGTTTGGCGAAATAGCAATCTGGCAGAAGAGAACAAATTCCTGTCCTGAGCATGCTGTTCAACCTACAATTTGTCACTCCACAAATCCTGATGATGTCTGGTGAGCATACTTCCTAGTTGTTTTTAATGTAAATTGAAGCTCACGTACATGTACTGCTTATTCTTGGACAGAAAATTCTGAGAGAAAGATGCATCTAAATATTGGTAAGCAGGCAAAAAGACACACAGTTGCTTCATTCTCTTTTGTCAAGATTCTCCTTGTTACACAAATGAAGAACATCTGAATGATCATCAAACTAAAAAGATTCACATGAAATTGTTCCTAATTCTGTCCATGGTATTGTTTTGAATAGCTGGGAATGGTAGGAAAATTCGAAAATCAACTACTGTTTTAGTATTGATGATCTCAATCATGTCTGTTTAGGTCTTTTATGAAAAAATCAAGTGTTGCTGGAGCGGTAAATGATTAAATTCAAAAGAAAATTTCAAGCTGCGTAGGAGTTGAGTCTTTCAAAATATCTTATTTGAGTTGTGATAACAATGCATTGTTTCTTACAGCATTCGTCTTTATGTCATGTATAGGTACAAAAGGATGGAAGCTTGCGTAACTCCTTATCCAGAGAGTAGTGGTGCTGATGACATTAAAAGAGGAGTGTGGAAACCATTTCGAGAGAGAGTGAATGCTGTTCCTCCCAGAATATCCAGTGGCTCCATTCCTGGTGTGTCTGTTGAAGCATATCTGGAGGACAACAGGACTTGGAAGAAACATGTAAATGGTTATAAGAGGGTGAATAAAATCATTGATTCTGGGAGGTACCGCAATATTATGGATATGAGTGCTGGTATGGGAGGTTTTGCTGCAGCTCTCGACTCTCCAAAGTTGTGGGTTATGAATGTTATGCCCACAATAGCTGAGAAGGACACTCTGGGCGTTATCTATGAGCGTGGCTTGATTGGCATATACCATGATTGGTAATTCCTAAAAGTTATCTTTGCTTCTACTTTTTCTATCACATTTTTTCTATTAGTATCTTGTCCTTCAATAGGACCCACTCCTCCTAGAATGTCAATCTGAGCTCATCATTGCTTTTGCAATAATTTTGATGATCCTCCCTACATTACTCGACATGAGAAAAACCACCAGTTTCTCACTTTGCATTACTAGCTCTGGCTTTCAGTTCATGTGGATAAGTATTGTTACCTTTTCCAGGATTTTAATGGTTCCCTTCTGTATGAACTTTAATTTTACTTTTAGTTTCATATACATGGCTTGAAATTAGTTAACCCTTACTACTAATTTGAGTTAACTTGTTCATTACAATTCTGTTGATAGTTGAACTCCTTGAGCGACAAAGAGCTACATCCATCGAATCTATTCCACTGTGCTTAATATAGCTTCTATTTGTTAAAGCTATCTCTGTGTCATATATTATTCATCTGAGATTGAGCAGGTGTGAAGCCTTCTCCACATACCCAAGGACATACGACCTTATTCATGCAAATGGTGTTTTCAGCTTGTACAAAGACAAGTAAGTTTATACATCACATGAAATTGGGATGCTCTCCTGAGAAAAAATAGAAAAGATATGGCATGTAACACTGTCTCTTTTCACTTTACAAAGCATCCAATTGAACCTGCAATTTGGAAACATTCATACGAAATTTTTTGCAACTACTACAGGTGCACTATGGAAGACATTTTGCTGGAGATGGATCGGATTTTAAGGCCTGAAGGAACGGTCATATTCCGTGATCAGTTGGATGTGCTAGTGAACGTGAAGAGAGTGGTTGGCGGAATGAGATGGAACACGAAATTGGTAGATCATGAGGATGGCCCTCTGATCACAGAGAAGGTGCTGTTTGCTGTCAAACAGTACTGGGTTGCTGATGATGAGACTAACACATCCACATAGCGAACTAAGAAATAGTATCCTGTGAACAGTGTTTCAGATTCAACTCTAACAAATCGAACTTTTTCCAGTTTATCCATATTGCATGTAGCAAAGCATATTAAAGTTGCTTCTACAGTTACCAGTTTTAGCAACATGTATATCTTTGAGGAAGATATAGGGTAAGCATAGGTTTCTCCCATATTCCAAATTTTCTAGGTTTCATTACTTACTCCTCGTTCCAATACATTTCTTTGTCATTCTTGAATGCCTATTTCACATCTTCAGATTTGATCACAGGTCCAGCGAGAGTTTAGTAATTGCATCCTGCACATCCTCATGCAATCTGTAAAGCAATTTAGAGGCTCACCCTGATGGCTTTTTTCTTGTTAATCTAATCTCTACTTTTGAATTGGATGAGAATCAAGTAGTTTTTGTGAAATTTAAATTTCTGAGCCACTTAACAATTTAGAGCTGTCTAAGCTATTGTCATAGAGCTGTTTAAAATTCTAAATATCTTTGTCCTTTAGGAATGTGATAGTGGTGCATTGCCATTGTCAGGATTTGATGGTTGCCATGAAAAATCCCTCTCGTATCTTCCCTTTTTGCTTTTCATTTTGGAAGTCCTGTTTTAAGCTTTCAAGAGGAAGCTTCTGAAGGCTCATACTAGATAGTTACTTAGGCATGAAATGCTTGAATCTAAGATACAAACCATAACCTTTTTCATTGCCACATAAGAGCCAAAAAGTTGCTTAATGACTATGGTTGCTCGAATGACATGATGTATTTTTTTTAACATTGAAGGTTCCAACTGAAATTTTTGTGCAAAGTGGTTCAAATAAGCAAGCAGCGTGATGTCTCCTTATATGAATAATCTTAGAATTCCTTGCCTCAAAGGTACTTGCCATCCTGCAGAGCATAGGAGCAAATACCACAGTTACAATGTGCAGACAACTCTTCATCAGTAAAAGATTGAGGATCCTTTTGGTCTTATGGCTCAGCGCTGCGAATGATTAGGTTCCAACAGAAACAAATATATTAGTTCTATATCTCATGACAGGTTTTGTCTACAACGGTTCAAGGAGAAAAAGATCTCAAGTCTAGGCAAAAACAGATGATGCATCAAATAATAGGTTAAACATAATGCTTCATAATCCACAGCAAATCCAACAAAATGTTCGCCATTGTCAATATATGGACAGATATCCGAGACATCTAAGCTAATGAAGGAAGAATTGCAATGCAACCCCACAACAGTATAGGGTCTCATTGCCTATGTTGCGGTCCCCCCCACAAGGCCTACGCATATAGGCATTTGCTTGCCAAGAAGCCGCATCATATCCCTCAATTCTCTTTCTCAAATCACACCGTCATATCAGTTTTCAACACTCTTCCTCAACTTTCTGACCTTGTCCTAGCTTTAGAGATTCCCCGTCTCTACTCCAACTGTTTTCTTGCAGAGTTTGTCTTTTTACTAGGATATATACACAACTATTTTTCACCCACCAGTTTCTTTGTGTGCAATGGAGAGCGAAAGGAAGATAACTGCGCTTCGTGATGCTTCCTTCTCTTCTTATCTCACCAGTACAGACGATAACATTGTACGTAAGCTGACAGAGCCATTGCAAGAGACTTCTGGGTTCAAGAGCTCCATGCCTGAAGAAGGTGAAATCAGTATCTTTTCTGCTGAGAAGTACTTCAAAATGAAACTGGACGATCAAAGTCACAGGGTTATCGATCCTAATCCAGTCAGGCACATACATGCTAAAGAAATTACCAGGGTTGATCATGGGATGAGAATGAAAGGTAGACCAGGAACACGAAGTGCAATTTCTGAAGTAAGTTGGAACAGCCAAACTGCGTTGTCGCCGAGTTCTATGAATAGCTTCTCTCGGAGTAGGCAAAAGAAGGTCAATGAAAGATGGTTATTTGCTGTTTTTCCTTGCAGTGGTTTATGTTTGGACAAGAAGTCAGTCTATACTGATAGCCGTGTCGTTGACAGAGGGATTCATGGAAAAGATTTCAGAAAAGAAATCATTACCCCAGCGGCCTGCAACCCGGCCACGTTGGGAGGAAAAGGGCTGCAGTCTCCATCAAGCTTTCATGTTTCCAGCAACCAAAGCTCGGAAAAGACCATTATTGGATCAAACAGAGAAGAGTACTTTGTGTTGCCAACTGTAAATTCTGGCGTTCAAAGCTTGAAAGTGATAAGAGAATATCAGAAGGTCCAAGAGGAAGAACCAAGAAAATCCATAGAGGTTTTCGGATCCAGACTAATGAGAAAGGAAGATATAACCATGAACTTGGAGAGAAAACTCTCTGTACTGACGTGGGACGCCATACCAAAATCTCAAAGCATTGCAACAACTTCTACGATTAGCCAAGTATACGATGAATTAGAAAGTGATGCTAGTTCAGATCTCTTCGAGATAGAGAACATTTCAGGAGCTGGACAGCCGAAGTTGACAAAGCAAACCTCCTATGGGATGTCTGATTGTATGACACCTACAAGCAGGTACGAGCCAAGTGAGGCCAGCATTGAGTGGAGTGTTGTCACTGCTAGTGCTGCTGATTTCTCAATTGTTTCGGACTACGACGAGAAAAAAGTAGCTGAAAACAAGCCAACTTCTGGTTTAGCCTCAACAGCAAGAAAAAGTCGTACAAATGGTCTGCTGAGTTGCAAGAATCAGAGAGCTGTTAAAGTTGCTGAAACTGCATCCAAGAGAAATGACAAGGCTCGGCCTACGCGAGCCAGGAAGTTGGAAACTGAGACTAAGGTGAAAGATTTTGATTTACTATGAGCTCTTGAACAGATTTTACCTTCAATACTGCCTAAAAATGTAATACAGTTGATGATCCTGATCTTCCTTGTGAGATTTTTACAGCTGATCGTGTTCTATATTACGTAATACCATTATTTTCTGTTCCACTTATGTGTGTCATCTTATTCCACCTAAATGTTAATATTTTTTACAAGAGAATTTGCGACAGAAGAAAAGGCTTCACGTTCTCATTTGTCATTCAAATGCAAAACATACTCGAGACATGAAAAGTGAATAATGATTTGGTCAGGTGATTAGACCCCAAAGTATTAACCACAAATATAATATGCCTGACCACCCTTTCTTTTCCATTTTTCTTGTTCTCTTGATTCAAAACTTGGGGGGTCATTGCTGTTCTACAAACATTGTGCAGTACTAATCAAAAGTTATATACTGTCTTTCCCCTAAAGTAAGAGTCCACAAATCTAGAATTGGGGTTGCTGAATATCTTTCCACAGTCGATCTCAAAAAGCAAAGGCCCTACAGTTGGATAAACATGTTCAGAAAGCAGATACATAGGAAGAGGCAAAAAGTTAAGTGACCGAGGCCGATGTCGATATGTAGCTGCTTTGTGATCATGTTTCTCCAACTGTAGGGCTTGTGAAAGCATATAATTGAAAAGTTCGTTCTTTTCTTATAGCAATCCGAGCAGCTAGCACGAAAATTCAACTTCTTATTTGATGATGCTTATGGGACTTTACATCGTCCAAGATGACATGTTCAGCTCATGAAATCCACCACATTGCATCGGTATGTTGATGTCAAAGTTTGGTGGCCATATTCAATTCCATAACCAAGAAGGATCACATCTATATCTTTCAACCAACAGAAACAAGGTTGGAAATCAGGTAAACACTGCCCTGAAAAAGAGTTGTACAAATCCTATCCCACAGTAAAAGTTAGCTTCTGTCTAGGACACAGTCTTGATGCTGTCGACCATATAATATGAATATTTATCTGAAAGGGACACTCTTAAATTCTCTTTAAACTATAGAAATTAAGTTTTTATCTTGAAAGGTACAGATGGATATTATAATCCAGAAAGCCATGTGCCTGGTGTAATGACGAAGGATAATTGATAGGAAAGCTAAGGCATATACGTCTTTAATGCGTGGAGAGAAAGAGGTTTCCTATCACATTCAGGATGAAAGACAAATCCAACTTGCTGATACGGAGAGAAAAACTGTTGTACTTACCCACTAATAATAAATTAAGCCATACTCACAGGCCTGGCGACGGAATGTTTTGAAGGGACCAATTGAAGTTGGATTGACAACAAATTGAAACGGTGCACATTTAATAAAAGTACTTGTCGAAAAGGACCACTTGTAATGAATCCAGTAATTGTGGCCCATTGATGTATGACAAAACCCTTAAATAATGTTACTCTTAAAGCAATTAAGAATACTTATACAGTTTTAAGGTAAATTTGATAAATAAAAATAGGAATAAACATATTCCTATTGTTTCTTGTTTCAGTCTTTAATTATTAAATCTTTTAAGCAATAGCAGTAATATATTTCTATTTAAGACTGCTGATAGTTGAGTAAAACTCGGCCTATTTAGCTTAAGAATGAAAAAGTCTACTTGTTAAGATTTCTAGAAATCAACTAGATTGCTTAGAAAATTTTTGGGCACGGGAATTAGTAAAGAAGTTTAGGATGTAGAGTCAAGATGGCTGAAAACATGTTTAACGTGCAGTAGACGATTAATCAAAACATGGTCATAATTGGAAGATAGTTTAAGGTTGAGTAGTTATAAGAAAACTGGTTGATGTGGCTGAATTTGAGAAGGTTTTATCGACATACCAGCATCATAATATAAGACACACAGACACAATCACACACACACAACTCAAAAGGAAAAAAAAAAAAAGGGATCATTATCTTAAGTTTTCTTGGCAATTTGCACTCATTCTTTACTTAAATAAAATTATCTTTTCAATTAAAATTTTACATTATAACACTTGTTAGCATTTTAGTAACTTAAAATTCTTAAAATTATATTCTTTAAGTTTTCTAAAACTCACTTCTGCAGCTTATTAGAAGTTGGGCGCAATTTTAGGATAATTCATTCCTTACACCCTTGAATTCCAAGTTGATTATAAAAGTGATCAACAATTTGGCAATATCCAGTGGGACTATAATGCCACATGCGAGGAGTAAAACAGAAGTCGTTGTGCCTTTAGCCCTAAATGAAAGAAGTCACTACTGTAGTAGGGAATGAAGATTTTGTATCCCAAATAATAAAAAATTTGAAGAAGGGAGCATCACCTTCGACTAACTCTCCAACTGGAGAGGAATTAAGATCGCCACATTAATTAACAAAAAATGATGTTGTTTAAGCAAATGATATTTCGAAGTTGAAGTCTAATTCGAACTCTATAGCTAAAGCAATCAAAATGTTGATAGAGAAGATGGAAAACTTTTTGTTGTTTTGATACAGATCATTGGATATAATTCTCTTTCTCTAGTAAGACATATTTTTTAAAGGCTCGGGGAGTAGTTTGCACCAAATGCGATAGAAATTGATAAATGTAGTCATCCACCAATTTCTTCCTTTACGGAAGAGAGATATGTTCCTTCTCATAAAAGAGAGAATATTCTTATTGCACATTTGCTCATTAATCCAGGAAATGGTTGATAGGCTGTCATGCCTTAAGCTATTGCAAGGCAAGGATATGGTTTCCAAGTTGAAACTAATAGATGGAATTATGACTTTGGGGTAATCTTTTGGCAATAAATCATAATCATGCTCCTATTGTTGCTCCTGAGGTTTCAAGTTAATGTGGAAGTTGCTAGAGAAGCTATTCAACAACTATATGGGCCTAACTTGAGACATATTGGCTGCTTAGAATTCTATAATTCTTATCTTGAGCACATTGATCAAAAGAATCTTGATCCCTATTGCTACTTAATTTCTGAGTTTACTTTATTTTTTGATGAAAATGATCAATCGACTATTGAGCACATTACCAGATTCACTATTTAGTAAGGTGCCTTGGCTGATTACGAAAATTTTATCAATTTCAAGATATGACTTTTTTTAGATTTGTTGATAGGTATGACTTTTTCTTGGTGTGCTTTGTTGCCTAATAATTATATCCTTTCATAGATAGAAATGGCAAATTATTTCATAGTCAATTTTTTCAAATTGAACTAGAAGTCAATATAGTCGAATTATCTAGAGTTACTAAGAAAAGTAGTGAGAATGCAAACATGTTCATTGCTTAGTTTAGGAGAATAAGGAGTAAATATCAATTTTTATTCCAAGAGATTGAGAATATGAAGCTAGTCAGAGAACTTCCAAAAAATTTTGAGGTATGAAATTCCATAATTGTTGGGCCCCGATTTGCATTAAGCATGTTTTAATTTATGTTTGAGGTTTAATTTGAAAATTTATTTTTGTTGGAATAAATTGAGGTTTATAGTGATTAGAGGGATGAAAGTTAAATGGTGGGCTTAGTTTAAATTAGAGTTGAATTAGTTGTTAGAAATTTAAAGGAATAAAATGGCTTGAGGGCAAATTAGGAAGTTCACTTATGTTTGTAAAGTCTAAGGCTTTTAAGGAGGGGCACTTTAGTCATTTAATGCCATTAAATGAAGAAGAATTGAAGCAAGTGATGAGTTGCAGCTGTATGGTGAGGAGGAGAAAATGAAAATTTCAAGTTTAAAGAAGTGATTGCTAAAACTACGTAGTTTTGGAGGGAGGCTTAGGGTTTTAAGTAAGAAGCAAATTAGTTAGTCCCTTAAGAGAGTGGTCTATGAAAATACCAAAGAGAAAGGAAGAAAGAAGGAGATTTTCGGTTGAGTGAAGAAGAAGAAGGAGAAGAAGAAGAAGAAGAAGAAGAAGAAGAAGAAAAGAGGTTAGGCCTTGTGATTTTCTTGCTTAGAGAAGAGTTTGTAGAGTTCTTAAGAAGGAAAGGAGAAGGAAAGGATTAAGTTTCCATCAAAGCCAAGAAGAGAGAGAATTTCGTGGGTCTCTCTTTAAGGTAAGAGAAATGTAAAATCTTTTGGTATTATGGATGGATTTTGGTGTAAATGGCTTAGGATATTTATGGGTAAGGTTAGATAGGTTCTTTTCCATGCTTTTATCTCCTTAGTGTAGGAAAATCCCGGGAGGAACATCACATGTTCCAGCAGCGGAAACAAAAATTTTTGGTCCCGGGACCTTCCCGAAAACCCAGGATCCCGGTGTCGGTATGAAAACTCAAACCTGAATAGCCAATAGAGACTATCTCTAAAGGTATCCACGCAGAGATCGAAAACCTAACCGAGTCAAACCCTTTTGACCGGAAATAGCTAGAATGAATAAGAGCTGCTAGACCTACCTACCGTCCCGGAGAGCTTGAGAATAACGTTGGAACCACTTGCTTGGAGAAGAGAAAATCGATGGTGCTTGATGAAAGAAGACTTGAAAAACTCTTTTCAACTTCAAAGCTTAACCTTTAAGCTTTCTTCCTCTTCTTCTTGTCAAAACCGTCGACCCATCACCATTCCATAAGCCTCCTTATGTTTATTTTAACCTTTAAAAATCCTTCCATAAGCTTATGATAAAAGAATGATAAATGGCCTTTCATTTCTTTAAAGGATTAAAGTAATAAAGCTTTGACTTTTTCAAAGCTTATCTCTTCTCCCTCTCCCATTTCCAACGAAAACACATATATATATATATATAATTAATTAATTACTTAATTAATTAACATATATATATATATAATTACTAAGAGGTCCAGTCAAACTGGGTTGGTCTCTACGGCTCATCGGGCCCCGATCTTCAAAATGACTCTAAACCTTTCTTAGCAATATTGATGTCGCGATCTCATCGGGACATATCCCAATCCCATTGGGATCCATTTAATCCTAATGCTCTCCATAATTGGAACTCGTCCAATTACTATTTTACTGATTCTCTGAGTCACTCTTATCGTGTGACCCTTTAGGTTCCCGGTTATGTTGGCCACTTAGATTAACAATTAATCTGAGCAAGTTATGAGCGGTATCTAGCAACACATCATGACCCCCAATTGACCGGAAAGTAATTGGTTTGATGAATTCATCACGAACCGATCACGAACCCTTCCATGTACAATTCATGTGCAATTCGTCCTTTCATCATCCTATACCCCACTTGGTTATGAGTATGGCTAATATGTCAACTCTTACTAGACTAAGTCTAGCCAAGTGAAATCGGTTCTGCTCGAGGACTCATTACTTTATATGTCCATGAAGACACTCTTCATGACATAGTCATGCTCGCCGAGACTTAAAGTAATGATCCCGACAAGAGGGCAGGTATCTCTTACATTCTCACGTAAGTGATGAATCCTTTATTGGCTACTCAATTACCTTGAATACCTCAAACTGCACCCAAGCACCACCCTATGAGTAACCTCTGGAAGGCCACAAGGAATGGAGTCAAAATGCGGGATCAAGATTCAAGATATCCTCGAGTACCTCAAGTCTAAGGATACTTGCACCATTCTATGATGAGATTATCACTGACATAAATCCATGTGATGATCTCATGGTAAGTCATCCAATGAACTTACTACCACTAGTAAGCATCCATATGTCAACTCTAAATATCTCATATTTACAGTTTCTGAGATCCACTGCTGATCCAATCAAGGAGTATGACATATCTTAGTCTGTCCGGATTAATGATGTCCAGTCTCATTAATCCTATGACTAGGAAAAATTTAGATACTGACATAATTGCACATGATAGGAATCTCAGGAGTATGATCACATCATAATTTCCTTCATGCTATGTCATATATCATGGACTTCATTAATTTGATTAAAGATCACTATCAATTCATAAAGAACATCAAATAAATGAAACATGCCTTTCTTTATTTATTCATAAAGTCTGTACATGACTATGAACAAAATGCGCTAAAGGGGATTGCCTTTAGGGCACTACTCTAACAAATCTCCCACTTGACCTAAAGCCAATCGCCTTGGTATCTAATACCATAAGCGAGTACATGAGAATCAAAATTCTTCTGTGACAATGGCTTCGTTAACGGATCAGCAATGTTCTGCTCTGTGGAAATCCTCTCGATCGCGACATCACCTCTAGCAATGATCTCTCGAATCAGATGATATCTGCGGAGTACGTGTTTAGATCGTTGGTGAGACCTTGGTTCTTTTGCCTGAGCAATAGCCCCATTGTTGTCACAATACAACTGTATGGGTCCATCACATTAGGAACCACACCAAGTTCGAAATGAACTTCGATCCAACGACTTCCTTTGCCGCCTCGATGCAAAGAATGTACTCGCCTCGGTCGTTGAATCGTGATCGTCTCTTGTTTGGAACTCTTCCAACTGACCGCTCCGCCGTTTAGCGTAAAAACATAACCTGACTGGGATCTGGAGTCATCCTTGTCAGATTGAAAACTGGCATTGCTCACTTGGAGATTTCCATCTCCATATATCAAGAAAACATCCTTAGTCCTTCGCAAGTACTTGAGGATATTCTTGACAGCCACCCAGTGACCCTCACCAGGATCCGATTGGTATCTGCTCGTGACACTCAGAGCATATGATACATCGGGTCTTGTACATAACATAGCATACATGATCGATCCTACTGCAGATGCATACGGGATCTGATCCATGCGAATCCTCTCATCTTGTGTCTTAGGACACATAGATTTTGAGAGTGTTATCCCATGAGTAATGGGAAGGAACCCTCTCTTGGATTGCTCCATGCTAAACCTCTTTAGCATCTTGTCTATGTACGATGATTGTGAAAGACCAAGCAACCTCTTTGATCTATCTCTATAGATCTTTATCCCAAGGATATAAGTTGCTTCACCAAGGTCCTTCATCGCAAATTGCTTGGACAACCAAATTTTAACTGATTGCATCATTGAGACATCGTTTCCGAGTAACAATATGTCATCCACATATAGCACAAGGAAAATGATTGCATTCCCATTAACCTTCTTGTACACACAGTGTTCATCCGGATTTTGTGAGAAACCAAACTCTTTGATTGACTCATCAAAACGGATGTTCCAACTCCGGGATGCTTGCTTCAATCCATAAATGGATTTCTGAAGCTTGCATACCTTTTCGCCATGACTGGAAGTGAAGCCCTCTGGTTGTGTCATGTACACATCCTCGGCTAGATTTCCATTAAGGAAAGCTGTCTTCACATCCATTTTCCATATCTCATAATCATAATGAGCGGCAATGGCTAGGAGTATCCGAATGGATTTAAGCATTGCTACAGGGCTGAAGGTCTCGTCATAGTCAACTCCTTATCTTTGACGAAATCCTTTGGCCACGAGCCTTGCTTTGTAGGTAATCACATTACCATCCATGTCGGTTTTCTTCTTGAAAACCCATTTGCACCCTATAGGTTTTATCCCTTCAGGTGCATCAACCAAAGTCCATACTTGGTTTATGTACATGGAATCCATTTCGGCTTTCATGGCACAAAGCCATTTTTCGACTCGAACTTTTCGTAACCTCTTCATAGTAGCGAGCTCATCATCTTCTATGAGCAATACGTCATTCTGTTCACTTACGAGAAATCCATATCTCTCGGGAACAGTGCGCATCCTACTTGACCTACGAACTTCGTGTGTCACAGAAGGTTGAACTGTTACTTCATCTGAATGAGTGACAGTTTCAGGTTCAGGCAGTTGATCTGTGCTTGTTTGAGCATCTTGAACTTCTTCAAGTTCAACTTTGCTCCCACTGTCTTCTTGCAGAAGAAACTCTTTCTCTAAAGACAGATGCCTTCAAACAAACACCTTTTGTTCCTCAAAGATGGTAGAATTGA
Organism: Erythroxylum novogranatense; assembly: GCA_029891385.1. Lineage (NCBI taxonomy): Eukaryota > Viridiplantae > Streptophyta > Magnoliopsida > Malpighiales > Erythroxylaceae > Erythroxylum > Erythroxylum novogranatense. Next base: position 71,391,283 of record CM057233.1, read on the forward strand.
TATCCTTTGGTCTCTTTAGGATATCCTACAAACAAACACTTGTCAGACTTTGCTTCAAGCTTATCTGACTGAATCCGCTTCACGTAAGCAGGACAACCCCATACTTTCAAATGAGAAAGATAAGGTTTTCTGTTAGTCCACATCTCATATGGAGTAACATCAAGCTGTCTTAGAGGAACTCGTTTAACAAGTAAGCAATTGTCTCTAGCGCATATCCCCAAAACGATTTTGGTAACTGCGAAACCCATCATTGATCGTACCATGTCCAACAAGGTTCGATTTCTCCTTTCAACCACACCATTGTCAGGTCGGCGTGTAAGGAGGAGTCCATCGAGATAATATCCCATTATCTACGAGATAATCCAAACCGTTGGTCTAAGTATTCTCCACCACGATCGGATCGTAATGCCTTGATACTTTTACCAAGCTGGTTTTCTACTTCATTTCTGAATTGTTTGAACTTTTCAAACGCTTCAGATTTGTATCTCATCAGATACAAGTACCCATATCGTGAATAATCATCGATAAAGGTAATGAAGTAACGACAACCACTTCTGGCATGGATGGACATCGGACCGCATACATCTGAATGTATTAGGTCTAATACTCCAATCGCTCGTTCACCCTTTCCCTTGAAAGGTAACTTAGTCATCTTGCCTAATAAACAAGATTCGCATGTGTCATATGATTCATAATCAAATGACCCTAAACTACCACTCTTGTGGAGTTTAGCGATGCGTGTCTCATTTATATGGCCAAGTCGACAATGCCATAAGTAAGTTGACTTTAGATTATCTCTTTTATGCCGTTTGGTGTCATTGACATTTAAAATTGGATTAGACATATCTAATATGTAAATACCATTGCACAATGTACCAGTTCCATAAAGCATTCCATTAAATTAATAGAACAACCATTGCTACTAAAATTCATATGGAATCCAATCTATTTAGACAAGAAATGCATAATATATTCTTTGTCAAACGGGTACAAAATAACAATCATCCAATTCCAGTACAAGCCCGGAGGGAGATACAAAACATAGGTTCCTACGGCTAATGCAAAGAACTCTTGCTCCATTTCCAACACGTAGGTCTACTTCTCCCTTCATGAGTTGCCTCTCGTCCTCGAGAGGCCCGTGATATCATTACATATGTGAGCCACAACCAGTATCAAATACCGGATGTTGTGATCGATGAATGATATTAACTTCAATGACATACAAACTGAAGTAGTCGAGGCATCCGATGCCTTCTTCGCTTCAACGACTCGAATAGACTTTGCAATTCGCCTCCAATGGCCATCTTTACCATGATGGAAGCAAGTTCCTTTGGGGCGCTTCTTTGGTCTTCTTCTTGATGGCGCTTCCTTTGGTTTCTTAGCCTTCTTCTTCTTTGGGTTCTTTTCTTCTTTGAACTCGAAGAAGAAGAAGCTACTACCAAGACTTGCTTACTATCATTCTTGATAGTTCCTTTCATTTGTCTTGAAAGCAGATTGATCACTCAGTATTGTAGTGGATATTTGGTTCATCCGATAGTTTAACACGAATCGTGCATAACTCGTCGGACAACCAACGAGAATTAAGTCTATACTTAATTCATGATCCATTGCAAAACCTAAGACGGCCAATCTCTCGATATAGCCATTCATCTTCAGGGCGTACTGCACAGCAGATGTCCCTGGAGCCATCTTGGTTTTGAAGAGAAGCCTTGAGGTCTCGAACCTTTCGGACCGGGCTTACTCGTCAAACAGCTCCCTAAGATGAAAAACTATTGTGTGAGCATCCATGGACTCGTGCTGCTTCTGCAGCTCAGGTGACATCGACGCAAGCATAATGCAAGTCGCCATGTCACTGTCCTTAAGATGCTTACTATATGTCTTCTGATCATCATCAGAAGCATCGACAGCAGGTGCATCTGGAAGCGGAAAATCTAGGATATATCCCAGACCTTTAGATCTGAGAACGATTCTCAGGTTCCTTAACCAATCAAGAAAATTCGGTCCAGTTAGCTTGTTTGACTCCATTAGCGAGCGAAGGTTCACACTTGACGACATTTTCAAACAACCTACACGAATAGAGAGGAAGAATGTTAGAATAGGAATAGCTGCATAATCATAAGGACTTGAATGATATGCAAAAGCGCCCCACTAGTTTCATAGAATCCATAACCCTCATTACTGAATCCAAAGAAACAAAATGACATTATGTCTAGTGGGTTGATATCCGATATTACTAAGAATGACCTTGGATTTGTCCAACAAGCCACAAGTTAGGTCAATCGGTAGGTATCGGTCATACCAATTGCATCATCGATAACCGACATTGAGAATGACCTTGGATTTGTCCAACAAGCCACCTTATGTCTCGGAGGTATCGGATATACCAATTACATCTTAGACACAACTATCAATCAGTCTATCAACTTGTTGATGTATGCACTTATATTGAGTATCAACTCTTTGATGCGCATACATCCGATGTATGCTACCCAATTTCGCCTCTGTCACGTTGACCTTGAGTTTGCTCAACAAACCAACGCTTCTAGTGAAAACCAACCCATTAATCGAAATTCATATTTTCATGGTTCGAACATATCCAGTATAGAGTGAGCTTGAGTTTGCTCAACAACCCAACCCTATAAGAACTCGGTTCTTACCATATTAATGGAAGACGTTAGTTTTCATATACCGAGGAGGATTTGGAAACTCTAGACTCCAAGTGAAGGATCATAGTCACGAAAACTATATGGAATGATTTAGGTTATTTCATCAATCACATTGAATCAATCCTTATAATCATCCATCATCCAACCTAAAGATGCCACAAGTCGACTTTCATCAAATGCAAGTCGACTTATTGCATCTGCCACACACAAGTCGACTTGTTTGACACAAGTCGACTTATTTCACTGCCCATGTGTAAGTGGACTTACAAGAAGCTACAAGTCGACTTATATTGAAATCTTGAACAAGTCGACTTATTCATACACAAGTCGACTTATCCAAAACTTGAACAAGTCGACTTATTCCATATACAAGTCGACTTATTCAGGAATTTTGCTAAAATCTCTAATCGGCTAATTCCTCAATCAATGCAATTCCAATTCTCAATACCCTCATACCTAAGGTAATATCGTTAGTTGATGTATCAATGAACACTTCATTGATCCATGAATGCCTTAAATAGTCAAACTATATGAAAAGCTTGAAATGAGTCAAAACTCATAAATATCCAAATAATTTAGGAACACCCAAATTCTCACCCTAAGCATCTCAAGCTAGTGCATACACTCTCAAAACTACTCCGCACTTGTCACAAAAATTGTGACGGCCAAAACAAGCAAGAAAATGAAATGTACTAACGAGACACTAATGTGACCAATTCGCATTCAAAATTCTTGGAAAAGCAAATTCAAGCAATTCACTTTGGCAATCATACCACATCAAGATAACACATTTTAATCACATTAAAAATATTGCAAGGCATTGGAACTGAAAAAGCAACCTCAATCAAGCCAAGCAAAACAGTCCCAACAATTTTCACCAAAACTGTCCAGTTCTGTACATTGCTTGAAATGATCAATGAAAAAATTTCAATAAATTCTGAGAAAATTATATAGGTTACTAAATGTTCAGAAAATGCTACCTGAAGTTTTTCAGGATTTTAGGCCATCAAAAACTCAGTCAACCAAAATAACAAAACCGATTAAAATTCTGTGTTCATCAACACAGCAATTCCCAACAGCATAGAATAAAATCGAAAATAAATATCCAATCACCTAGAAATCCAGTTTCCATGCTCACAGACATTCACCAACATCTTAGAGACATGTAGGTGAAGGAAAATCCAGAAAATGATTTTTCTAGAATTTATTCTTGATTTTATACTACTGCCTGTTCACAGAATCGTTTCAAAAACAGCATCTGTAAGCTTAGGAAAATAATTAGAAAAACTATATCAAATCAAATCGATAAATTCTGAAAATTCATAGACATATTCTCTAACATGTTATGAACATTCCTGGGCAGAAAAATTTCGAAAACCCTATCTCTATAGCAATTCGAAATCTGAACAGAAAACATGCTTCAACATCACAAGCAATTAGGGTTTATGATATAGCTTCAGTTAAAGCTTCATACACGACACCAGACGCTCTGATACCACTGTAGGAAAATCCCGGGAGGAACATCATATGTTCCAGCAGCGGAAACAAAAATTTTTGGTCCCGGGACCTTCCCGAAAACCCAGGATCCCGGTGTCGGTATGAAAACTCAAACCTGAATAGCCAATAGAGACTATCTCTAAAGGTATCCACGCAGAGATCAGAAAACCTAACCGAGTCAAACCCTTTTGACCCGGAAATAGCTAGAACAGAATAAGAGCTGCTAGAACCTACCTCTGTCCTGGAGAGCTTGAGAATAACGTTGGAACCACTTGCTTGGAGAAGAGAAAATCGATGGTGCTTGATGAAAGAAGACTTGAAAAACTCTTTTCAACTTCAAAGCTTAACCTTTAAGCTTTCTTCCTCTTCTTCTTGTCAAAACGGTCGACCCATCACCATTCCATAAGCCTCCTTATGTTTATTTTAACCTTTAAAAATCCTTCCATAAGCTTATGACAAATGGATGATAAATGGCCTTTCATTTCTTTAAAGGATTAAAGTAATAAAGCTTTGACTTTTTCAAAGCTTATCTCTTCTCCTCTCCCATTTCCAACGAAAACACATATATATATATATAATTAATTAATTACTTAATTAATTAACATATATATATATAATTACTAAGAGGTCCAATCAAGCTGGGTCGGTCCTACGGCCTACCAGCCCAAATCTTTGAAAACACTCTAAACCTTTCTTAGCAATATTGATGTCGCGATCTCATCGGGACATATCCCAATCCCATTGGGATCCATTTAATCTAATGCTCTCCATAATTGGAACTCTGTCCAATTACTATTTTCTGATTCTCTGAGTCACTCTTATCGTGTGACCCTTTAGGTTCCGGTTATGTTGGCCACTTAGATTAACAATTAATCTGAGCAAGTCATGGCGGTATCTAGCAACACATCATGACCCCAATTGACCGGAAAGTAATTGGTTTGATGAATTCATCACGAACCGGATCACGAACCCTTCCATAGACAATTCTTGTGCAATTCGTCCTTTCATCATCCTATACCCCACTTGGTTATGAGTATGACTAATATGTCAACTCGACTAGACTAAGTCTAGCCCAAGTGAAATCAGTTCTGTCGAGGACTCATTACTTTATATGTCCATGAAGACACTCTTCATGACATAGTCATGCTCGCCGAGACTTAAAGTAATGATCCCGACAAGAGGCAGGTATCTCTTCATTTTCACGAAGTGATGAATCCTTTATTGGCTACTCAATTACCTTGAATACCTCTAAGCTGTACTCCAAGCACCACCCTATGAGTAACCTCCGGAAGGCCACAAGGAATGGAGTCAAAATGCGGGATCAAGATATCAAGATATCCTTGAGTACCTCAAGTCTAAGGATACTTGCACCATTCTATGATGAGATTATCAACGACATAAATCCATGTGATGATCTCATGGTAGTCATCCAATGAACTTACTACCACTAGTAAGCATCCATATGTCAACTCTAAATATCTCATATTTACAGTTTCGAGATCCTTTGCTTGATCCAATCAAGGAGTATGACATATGCTAGTCCGTCCGGATTAATGATGTCGATCTCATTAATCCTATGACTAGGAAAATTTAGATCTTGACATAATTGCACATGATAGGAATCTCAGGAGTATGATCACATCATAATTTCCTTCATGCTATGTCATATATCATGGACTTCATTAATTTGATTAAAGATCAATATCAATTCATAAAGAACATCAAATAAATGAAACATGCCTTTCTTTATTTATTCATAAAGTCTATACATGACTATGAACAAAATGCGCTAAAGGGGATTGCCTTTAGGGCACTACTCTAACACTTAGAAATTCCAATTTTGATGTCTCATGTTATATGGGATGATTTGTGTTTGATGAAGGTGAAGTTAGGCAATTGGAGATTGAAGAAAGGCCAATTGACCAAATTCAAAGCTAAAGCATTAAGGTGGGTGATTTCTTAATAATAAAGTTAATAAGCATGTTAAAGTTTTTGTAATAAACGCTATTGCTTGCTTTCCAACGAATTACCAATGTTGTTTTTATCATTCTTGAAATGGTTTAAACTTGTAGTATATGTCTTTTGGATGTAAATGCCTTATGACAATATTTATTACCTTGTTTTGTCAAGTGAAAAAGATTCAACTATATGATTTCGAAAGAAATGCCATTTTGGGCAATTATGCATGAATTAGGTAATATGCATGTTTTCTTTGGGTTTGTGGTGGTCCCTTAAGTGATAGGTGCATCTATCTAATTATAGGCTTCTCCCGCCTGCCCGCTAGTGGCCTTGGAGCTCTTCACAGACTCCCATAAGTTTCACGGCTATACATGACCGCTTTGCGGAAATGTGTAGTACGTTTTGTTGGACCCACCCAAACTAACTTATATGTGATTAAGTGATATGTTTGCCTATGTTTTTGGTATGTCTATGTAGTTTTGATCAATTGAATTTGATGGAGAATTTGTTATGGCAAAGATGATTTTGGTTAAGTTGCTTGAAAATAAATTGCTAAAGAATTTTGGCATGTTTATTCTTAATTATTAAGCTATTACCCACGGAGCCGTTGAGCTCACCCCCCTTTTCCCTCCACAGGTGATGAGCGAGAAACCGAGACACCGCATCGGGATTGAGGCATTACTCCGATGCATTTTTGTTTTTGAAATCATATGTTAGAAAACAAGGCTTTAGATAGCATTTTGGAACTAATGATGTACTTTGTATTTTGTTCTTTGAGACTTTGATGTATTTGGGCTAAAATGCCTTCTAAAGCTTTGTAATAACTTTTGAATTTCATGTAAATGCAAGAGTGTTGGGTTTTAATGTAATTCGTGTAATTTGCATATGTTTTATACAAATGCATCATTGTATGGTTTGAATTGGTAAAAAGAGTGGGTTAAGGATTGCTTTATGGATTGAGAATGGTTAGAGATATAAGCTTGCGTTTGCTGCCATTTGAGTAGTTGTGGGATTTTGGTTTTGGTTGGTAGTTGAAAGATTGAAGATTGTGAATATTGAGTTTTTTGCAGGTGATGGTGTTTGGATTGAAGTTTGGTTAGTTGAATATTCAAAGGAGGTGCTGTCAAATTTTTGCAAAATTTGACAGAAACTTTGCTTAGGTTTTAGACCCTCTTAGTGTTTGAATTGAATTGAGACGTCTTCTTGAAGATTATAGTACTTGTTGAGAGCTTTCCAACGACATAGAATTTGTCACTTTTGGACTTAGGATGAAGAAGTTATGAGGTTGGGAATACATTCAGTTACTGTTCATAATGCTATTTTACTGTTTCATTGGTCCTTATATGAGCAGTGCCTTTGAGTGACTTTTTTTTTACCTCTTTTAATGGTGGAATTGACTTTTGCATCCTTCATGGAAGTTGTAAAGCATCTTGTTATCTTTCCATTGAGGTATAATATGTAATTTTTGGGATTTGGAGCAAGAAGTTATGAGGATTGGAAGAATACAGTTACGGTTCATTTTGCTGTTCACATGGCTTGTGTGGTTATGATAGCTTTGATGATTAATGTATGAAATTTATGGTTTTGATGAACCAATTAAGTAAAAATTTGAGAATTTGGTTAGTTGAACTTGGTGTTTAAGGTGTTATGAAGTGTTTAGGCTTTGAAATGAGTAAATTTGGGAAGTGTGCAAGTGTTTAAAGTGTTAGGTTGAAGCTTTGAGGATTGGGAGAGGCATTGGGGGCTTTGGGGAACCCCAATGTCCATTAAACGGACATGGAAGTCCATTTAACAGACATCCTTGGGTGCAAAAATACCCCTTGGCCAGTCCATGTCCGTTTAACGGACATTATCGGGTCATTTGGGCCACTTTCACCCGTACATGTCCGTTAAAAGGAAAGCCACGGGAAAGATGATGAATTTTGAAATTGTTAAAAGCCTAATTTCATTTTGGGGTATTCATTAGAGTTGTATATATAAATTTCTACTTTCTAATGGTCCAAAAATGAACTCAATCCGATTTCTATATCGAAAGTTATGGTGATTACGCCAAGAGATGTTCAATTTGTTTTAAGGTGTGAACATAGTCTATTTCTTTGGGCATAACTCCCTCATCCGACCTCTAATTGAGGTGAGACCTGGACCAATAGTTTCCTAAGACGTATATCTTCCTCTGCATAAAAATTTGTATCATTTGGAGTTAAATTGAAAACATTTGCATTAAAGTAAGTGAGAGGTCGGTTAGGAGAGCATGTTTGGGGTATGAACTCTTTTAGGCTTTTTAAGCATATCTTGCGTTGTGTAACTCCGTTTGAGGTGATTTTTGTTTCAAAACAAACTCGAGGCTTAAATCTATAATTTGTATGAATGAGTCAACCTACAATTTTGGTGGTTAATTAGTGTGCGCTCACCACGAATGTGGAGTTATAGCTAATGGCCCTGCATGGTATTAAGCGCAAGGTTCATGATTTTGCAGGTTCAATTCCGGGAACAAGTTTGATTTTCGTGGTGAGGAATCCCGCCCTCGTGGGTTGCACGCCCAGGTGTCACGTAGGACGTCAGACACGTGATCCACCGAGGAGGGGTTCCAACACTTATGGTATTAGAGCTTTCGGTTTAGGTTCGGGTCGAAGGAGAAATTTTAGGATTTTAAAGGCCCCGCATACCTCAAGGTTGCACGCGACCACAACCTTAATCGGTATTGTCTTCTTTGGGACTCGAACTCGAGACCTTAAGGTTTTGTTGCATCTAACTACGCCTCTTACCATTGAGCTAAGTAGCTCAATGGTAAGAGGCGTGTAGTTAGATGCAACAAAACCTTGAGGTCTCGAGTTCGAGTACCAAAGAGGACAATACCGATTAAGGTTGTGATCATGTGTAACCTTGAGGTACACGGGGCCTGTTCGCCCCGGTACGCAAAACACGGACCCAACAATAATTTTTATGAATTGACAACAAAAGTATCTAAATATGAAATAACTTTTTAAGGAAAAAAGATAATAGAAAAAGAGTTCAGTAGGTGCTTATTTTATGGAAACAAGTTTATATGACTTGACAATGACTCATGTTAATATCCTAGGAACTTGTATTTACCCTGCTCTAGAACAAAAATCACTTGAAACGAAAAGGAAAATACAAGAACAAACTACTCAAATACAATACACTTTTGATATCTCTAAAAAGGAAGGAATTTTTAATTTCTTGTTATAGGAGAAGTTTATTACTTTATCACCAGAACATAAAATTCTCATAAAGGATGAGATCCAGGGGAAGTACTATTATAAGTAACACAATATATAGAGTCACCTTATATATTCATATTAGGGATTAAAGAATGTTATGTAAGATTGGATCAATAAGGGAATTTTATTATTTATTGAAGCTGATCAGATGATAATGATAGATGAAGATTTGTTTCCAATGGCTACAACTGTTAATGCAATAAAGTTTGATTTGCGAATTTTATTAAATGTCAAGAGGAAGCTAAAGATCATAGAGGATTGTTTAGTGTCAGCTTTGAATTCATTTTTACAGAAGTCTAGAAGGTCTTCAATACCATATTTTTGGTTTGCTCAATCAAACTCCCACCATTTAGCCCAAAAATTATTGTTAGGTTTTCTATAAATCAACTAGATTGCTTGAAAAAAAATCCTAGGCACAAGTATTAGTAAATAAGTATAAGATTTGGGAGTCAAGAAGTTTGAAAATATGTTTAATGTATGGGAAGTGGCCATACTTGTAAGATAATTGGAGGTTGAGCAATTATAAGAAAATTGCTTAAGGTGGTTGAATTTAAGAAGGTTATATAAACATACCAACATCAAAACACAAGACACACAGACATAATCATGGACAAGCACCATAAGCAAAAAAAAATGATCATTCTCTTTAAGCTTTTTAGAATTTTGTACTCATCCTTTACTTAAATAAAATTATCTTTTTAATTCAAATTTTATATTTAACAGCTGGACCCTACTTTCGGAGTCCAGCATTCGGAGACATTTAACGGTCGAAACTCATTGCAAATTTTCTTAAACAATAACGCATATGCGAAAAAATCGATAATCAAAATGACCCGATTTATTTAAAATAATTACAGTCACAAATATGCAAACATTATTGAACATATCAGAGTTTCAATAATCACTTGAGCCCATTACATAACACAATGCTTGTTTTCATAATATCTTTACATTTTAAAAAAGCACCCCTTTTCCTTAATACAAATACAAAAATACAAGCTACACATGATACAGTTGAATGTTTATGCTTCAGATGATTCTAAAATAAAAAATCCTGAACTAACTCAATTACAAAAGTCTTTAACTATCTTGGAGTTTCAATACCTTGAAAGGATTGCTAATCTGCTCTTTCTACACCTAAGGAGGGAAGCGTAGGGTGAGCTACACAGCTCAGTGGCTAATTGTTAAGTCAAAATGACTTTACAGTAATGATTTTGATGAAAAGCAAATAACAGAAGATTGAAAAGCAGACGAAAGATTGAAAAACAGACGATAGAAGGAAAAACAGACGATAGATGAAAAGCAGACGGAGAATGAAAAACAGACGATAGATGAAAAGCAAACGGAGATTGAAAAACAGACGAAAGATTGAAAAGCAGACGGAGATTGAAAAACAGACGGAAGTCGAAAAAAGGCGAAAGTCGAAAGCAAACGGAAGCCAAAAGCAGACAGAAACTAAAAAGAAGACGATAAAAAGCAGACGATGAAAAGCAGACGAAAGCAAATCACGTCTGAATCAAGAATCAGTTTGAGTTAGTTACAGAACTCAACTAAATAACCGTTTCTTTCAAGATTCAAGAAGCAAGATTCAAGAAGCAGTTGTAGACGAAGGCTATAAATATGAGTCAAAGTCGAAGATTGCAAAGTTACACACACACATTTGAACATTAAAAAGCTGTCAATATATGAGAGAAATTTTTGTGCGATTTGTCTAGAGCTATCTTACTGTAACAAAGCTCAAACATCTTTATGTAAGAAAGTAGTACAGATAGCCTACAGAGGCTAAGTGTAAAAGAATACTGACTGTAAAGAGACTTGAAGAGGCTCAGAAAGAAAGAATACTTGTAAAGTTGTTGAGAGATAGTGAAATCTCAGAAAGACATCTGAGGACTAGACGTAGCCCACAGTTTGGGTTGAACCAGTATAAAAAATACTGTGTCAACTGCTCTCTATCCTTATCTCTCTTATTGTTCAAAGTTTCGATTTTACTTAGTTTTCAAACAAGTTTTCGAAGAATACAATTAACTTTAATTTATAGTAGTTCTTGTGAAAAGAACAAGTTTTTCTTTTGACAAAACGATTTTGAAGGTTTTTCAAAAAGGAGAAATACACAATTCAATCCCCCTTCTTGTCCATTTATACATCGTATAATAAACATTGTAATAACGTGTGATTCACTTCAATTGATATCAGAGCTTGGTGTCCAAGGATCACTGTAACAAAGTGTAGATCAAAGATTATGGCGGAATCACATATGTACATTATAGAAGGTGCCTCAGTCATTAGACCTCCAGCATTCAACGGAGAAGACTATCATTACTGGAAAGGTAGGATGCAGCTATTTATAGAATCTACTCATGTTAACCTTTGGGACATGATAGAGAATGGACCATACGCACCAGTAGATGAAGAAGGAAATCTTATTCCACGGATCAAAAGGCAAGATTCCAACTGAACTCTAAAGCAAAGTTTTTCTTGAGTTGTGCCCTAAGCATAAGTGAGTATGATAAAGTCCACGGATGCGATACTGTGAAGGAGATGTGGGACATGTTGTCCATTGCACATGAAGGTACAAACCAAGTCAAAGAATCCAAGATAAGCATTCTTGTGCACCAGTATGAGCTTTTCAAAATGAAAGATGAAGAATCTATTGATCAAATGATTGAAAGATTTCAAACAATTATCAATGGATTGAAAGCTCTCAGAAGAACTTACGACACTCAAGATCATGTTCATAAGATCTTAAGAAGTCTTCCAAGGAGATGGAGACCAAAAGTTATTGCTGTGTAGGAAGCTAAGGATTTAAGCATACTAAAGCTTGACGAGTTGCTTGGATCGCTGAAGATTCATGAAGTTGAGCTCGATGTTGAAGACAAGCCCAAACGGGACAAGTCAATAGCACTGAAGGCTGGAAACAAAAATCACAAGACTTAAAAAAGGAGAAAGTCATCAAAAGCATTAAAGATTGAAGAATCAAAGAATGATGACTCTAGCGAATCATGTAACATCCCGTCCCCATATTAAGGGTTGTGACTTGAAATTTCAGTACATGCGAGCTCAAAGAGAAATTGAGATTTAGGGATGCATTTTCTTGCTCAGGCATCATGTTAGCATTTATGCACATAAATACAGAATGTTTTCACATAAAAAAGTGTACATGCATTCATTGACAACTTCCGGGTATAATTGATATTAAATGTGTTTTTATTGAAAATGAGGAGTAGAAGGAGTAGAAAGAGTGATCTTGGTATGAGTTGTAATATGGAAAGATTTAGAAACAAGATTGGTAGTGATCTGAAAAATATTCACTGAATATGCTTCAGTCATTTAGCCACAATGTTTTCTCTAGTAATCCAAACGAGATGATTCTTGATTTGGACTAAACTAGAGATATATGGCTACATTTTTTGTGAAGACATCGAATTTCAATTCTGTGTCTAAGAGTCTCAAATATTGTCATGAAGTGAAGAATTGGGTGCAGTGTTGGTGTATGAATGAAAAGTTTGTCTTCAGATTTTAGGGGCACATTTGGGATTGATAAAGATAGATTTTAGAAAATTTACCTTCTGGAAAGTTGTAGATCTTTCTTTTATCTTTCCAACGGTATAAAGTTTGTAAATTTTGGATATCGGAGTCAAAAGTTATGCGTCTTATAAGTGGAGACGTTACGATGAAAAGCAGCGTAGAAAAGCGAGGCCTTAAAAAAGCGAGACTTGAAAAGCGAGGCGTAAAAAGTAGAAGTAAAAAGCAGGCGATGAAAAATAGACTCGAAAAAGCGTAAGAAAAGTAGACGCAGAAAAGCAGATGCAAAAAAATAGACGTAGAAAAAGTAGACGCAGAAAAGCAGACGCAGAAAAGCAGACGATGTAAAAGTGAGACGATACAGAAGTTAGACGATAGAATTGTCCTTTAAGGTCTTCATGAAAGTTTTAGATCCAGAAGTCCTCTTTCCAATGGTCTAAAAGTGAAGTCAATCAGACATCTGTAACAAAAGTTATAGCATTCACACTAGGACATGTACATTTCAGGTGAGGGCAGAAATGTGTTGGAGTCTTTTGGCAATAACTTCTTCTCTAGACCTCCAAATGACTTGATTATTAAACCATTGGATTCGTAAGACATTTACCTACTTCTCCACCAAGAATCATAGTCATATGAAGCTAATTGGGAAAGATTTAGTGAAAAGAGTGAGACGGGTACAGTGAGTATGTTCTTCAATGATATGAACTGGTGTGTGTTATCCCACTGAACATACTTCGGTGTTTTAATGATATCTTGATTTGTAGAAATCAAAATGAGATGATTTCTGATTCTTGGTGAACTAGAGACATGGAGCTACAAATGATATGAAGGACGTGGAATCTGATTCAGTCTCTAGGATGTCTAAAATTCTTATGGAAGTTATGCATAGTGTACTGTTATGGACAAGAACAGTCCAAAATGTTTAAAGTGTAACTTCTGAATCATTGAACCAGATTGAATGCTTTTAGTGATATTAGACCCATAAGACAATAGAGAAGAGTCTTCTAGAAGAAAGTGATTTGTAAGAATGGTCAAGGATATTTCTGGCAAGACACTTAAGTTTAAAAGAACATAAGCGTATAAGGAAGGATAAAATGGACGTTTTGGACTCATTAAGGGCATAAATGGAAAAAGAAGTATGGTCTGGCTTATAAATTAAGGGGAGAACGAAAATGGACAAAAAAAAGAGAAATATCATGAAGAAGAAAGAGAAATACGAAGAGAAGAAGAAAGAAAGAAGAGAGAACAAGCTAGGGTTTTAATTTCCTTAGCCTTTAAGAGAGATTTTAAAGTTGTTCAAGAAAAGAATAAGGAAGAGGAAGATAAGAGTTTCCATTTGAGCTAAAGATCTCTTTTTGGTGATGAATCAAGGTAATATCTTTTTGACTCTTTTGGATTTTTGGAAGGATACTAACTTATGAAGTTTAGAAATTGGTTGGGTTTGAATGTCCTAGAATCAATTTTGGAGATTTTGCATTGTGAAATTTTTAAGTGGATTTTTATTGAAAGAGATTTGGTTTGTTTTAGGAAACCAAGAGAATTCTACCCAAGAACAAGGAGAGAGACAAATTGACTCAAAGTTTTGCAAGACAATTAGGTGGGTAATATATGTATTTATGGTTTTTGTGTAAATAGGCAATAAGCCTCAATGTGTTCATATGTTTAAATTGCTAAGCTATGAATGGGGATTTGATTTTATGAGATCATGTGAGGTTAGAAAACAGATGATGAAAAATTGAGTTATGATATAGAGTAACCAAGTGTTCTTGAATTGTAAGCTTATGAATAAGCTAGACTTATAAAAAGGGTAAAGATTGAAAGGAGAAGTTAGAACGATCATGTCCCAATGAAGTATATGAAACGTATATGAATTTTGAAATGGAAATGATCATAAAGTGTATATTAGAACATATACCCGGGATTGTCATTGAACATGCATTGTACATAGTCCATTATTGCAATTGTACAAAAATGAATGTTGTTATGTGTACAATTATTGATGAGTTTGCAATGTGTGTCTTGCATAAATAGGTTGTGCAGGTCAAGTGTCCACATTCTAACGTTCTAGAATTGGGAAGAAAATGCTATTTTGGAGCGTACTGTGAGTAGACCTAGATGGTCTTACCTTATTGTTTGTTTTGTTTATGTTATAAACTAAGTGATTATGACTAATTATGAATGTGTCTTGATTGTTGAAATTCAGACAATGAAGGTCCGATGAAGGTGCTAAATGAATGAGATATTGAAGTGTTAATTGTATGTGAATGTGATTATTAATCGTGTATTGGCACATAAATGAAATTGTGAAATGCTCCACTTTAATGTGGAATGTTGGACCACGATCCGATGATTGTGATATTGATTTGAATATAGAAGTGCTATTGACAGTCAATTGGATGAATGATGTGTAAATATGTAATTGGTAAAAGCATATTAGTTATAAATGAAATTGTGAAATGCTCCACTTTAATGTGGATTGTCGGACTAAGATCCGATGTTATGAGAAAGTGATTGAATGGGATGAGTAATTGTGAGTGATGCATTCCATTGTATGAATGCATAAAACAAAATAGTATTTGTGACCCGAGTAGCCACCGATTAGAGCTACAAGCTCAACGTTCAATGAGCCCTACATGGGACAGTCATCAATGAACCTTACATGGGACAGTTTAATGAGCCCTTTAAGGGACAGTTTAGGCACTCGGTCAAAACAAAGTAACAAATGGAAAGTGAGTCTCATGTGCATTACATATGCATAATATGAATGATTAAGTGTAATGAATACAAAGTATTAAAGTGAATGTGATCGAATAAGTGCATGCAATGTAAGTGATGCATTCAATCTCATGAATGCATGAAATATAAAGGAGTTGTGAATTGAGTGAGCTATATGAAGCGCTTCCACGTAGAGCTATGCTCCATGATTATGTGATTCGACTAAGCCTACGGGCTGGTATTTTGATTCGACTAAGCCTGCGGGCTAGTATTTTGATTCGACTAAGCCTACGGGCTGGTATTTTGATTCGACTAAGCCTACGGGCTATTATTCTGATTCGACTAAGCCTACGTGCTAGTACTCTGTATATGTGAGAGGCACTCAATCACAACAATAAGAACGAATATGAGTCTCATACAAGTGGCATATGCATCATATGAATGTCTAAATGATTTGAATGTGAAATTTGAATTCTGTATGACATATGTGTTTGTGTTATGTGACTAGGTGAGCCATTGTGGATGGTCACTCATTGAGTTCGTAAAACTCACCCAAAATTTGCAACTATTTTTCAGGATAAGAAGAATACCCCGTTAGGCCAACGGGAGTATACCTACAACATTCAAGTGAAAGATAGAGGTCGGGATCAGTTCGCGTCTGCATTACATGTCTATATTTTTGTATTAAATTGTTTATTCCGCAATTTCAGTATAACTTGTATTTTGAAATGACTCAAGTGTTTACATTTGTGAAAGGGCCAAATGGCCATATGAGAATTTTGTAAATGGCATTGTATGATGGGAAAGGGCTTATAGCCTATTTGATTATTGACTTCCGCATGTGTGTTTGAAAAAAATATATATATACCGATTTTTGATTGATCGAGTACGTATCACACCACCCTCGCGGGGCGCGGTCTCGGATATCACCATCGATATCGAGTTCGGGTCTTGCGGGAGTGGGGTGCTACATTTAGGTGGTATCAGAGCCCAGAAATACAATCTTATATGGGCATTCTGAAATATGTGTCAAGTTACATGCATATTAGTCATGTCATAGCAGACAACGACAACTGATCCCCAGTATGAGTCACATGCATGAGCATTTCCTTAAGAGTTTGAGCGGTTAAATGCATTGAGAAAATTGATGATTTGATAGAATGTGCGAAAATGAAGGTTTATGGACATCTTGGAAATGAGAAATAGCATCTGGTTTTATATGATAGATAAAGGTTCACCCTAATGGGGGTATGTACCCTTAAAGGTGATATAGGTAGGAATAGGTATATTATTACAGATTGATTGAGGAAAAAGCCAGATATGAGTAAAAACGAGGAGACTAAAGTGTACAGGTAGAATGAAGTTTAAACACAAAATGGTTATGATCATAAAAAGATGACTTTGAAAACAAAATGGTTATATGAGTATTATGATAAGAATTTATAATTCAGTATCAGGAGGTAGATATGTCCTTGAAGATGGGATATAAATGTGAATACCTTGTTGTGAATTGTTGAAAAGAAAAATAAGGACATAAGTAGAAATAATAAGATGAAAGTATATAAGTTAAGTTGATTATCGATATAAGAGTTTACGATTCAGTGTGAGAATATATTTGTGGAGTGGAGATTTAAGCTTCACATGAGTTATGCCAAGATATTAGAGTAAATGAAATTGTTTAAGTTCCCTACAGAGCCTCATTACAAGGGATATTCTAATCATGTAAGCTATGGCATAAATTGACCTTATTGAGATATTATGCATAGTTGAAATTGATCTTCTCGAGGTATTAAGAATGACTGATGTGTAATGATGAAAAATAGTTGATTGATAAGGTTTTTACGAATAGTGTTGATGATTGTAGTAAGAAATCTTCTTTCAAAGAAGAATCTCCCTAAATTGAGTTAAGTTGATCTAATGATTTGATTTAAGAGTAACCAATGAAGAGACAAATCGGAAATGAATATGTAATACGTAAAAAGTGAATAATGGAGTCATATCCTAAGTAGAAACTCAGGCATAAAAAGTGGAATATGCCGCTGAGAGTGTGTACACCAACTACATGAGTGGATTATAAATTCGAGGTGACACTATTGCAACTGTGAGGAAAATATAGGTCCCCCTTACATTCGATGCAAACATGTTCGGGAGATACAGATTCAATCTAAGGAATGAAATACCAACACAAAAAGTGAAGCATTCAAATAAATTGAAATGTGTGGAGGAACTAGTACAAATGAATAGGCATTTGAGTAAGCCGATGTGAATTAAAGGAATTCGAAGAAAAAGGGGAAATCATTAGAGACAAGAAGTCAAGCAGGAGACTTAAAATGACATGAGACAAAATTACTTTCATTGGGGAATTAGTCACCTAAGGAATTGCAAGAAATTAACACAAGGAAAAATGTGAGTGATAGTCAATGATACTCTAATGATATTATGATATTGAAGATTTAAGTGATCCAAGCAAAATTGTATCAATTAGTGACTGTGATCATAGATAGTATTTTGAGTGTGTTTGAAAAGTAAAAAGAGGCGTTTTGAATATTTGAAGAATAAGATGCTGCTGATAAAAATATCAATTGGATTTAGAGATTGTGCAATGCTTAATGAAGATTTGCGTCAGAAATTAAGATGCAATCTGTCGTAATTGTGTAAAGTGGGTTTTGATGTGTATAGGATAATGAAAGTCTTATGAGTTGATTTTGATACATGGTTTAGAAGTGTATGATAAAGATCGCCTTGAAGCCTTGGAGACATTAGATGTGCCAAATCATTTATGAAATGTACATTATGTAAGATTGAAGAAATTGTTAAGTTTGGAGGAAATGCATAAATGAGTGCTACTGTTGGGACCCGATCTGGAAACCAGATCCCAACCGGAAAAGCGTAAACGAATACGAAAAACGAAGTGGCAGAAATCGAAAGCGAATTCGAAAGAAATCGAATTCGAAAGAACGGAATGGAAGGCGAAATGTAAAGTAGCCAACCGAATCGGATAACGGATCTCAAAAGTAAACAGTACAAATAAACGGACAAAAACAAAAGCGAAGATCGGATAAAAACGAAAAGCGGAAGCGAATGAATCGAAGCAAATCGAATACGAATTAAAAACAAAGCAAACAAACTGATCAATTGAAACTGAAACAAATTCCGACATCCGTTGGAACAAATACATTCATCGCGTTGGAAACCTAAACTAACCGATCCGAAATCCAGTATAATTTTTTTTTCTTCTCCTTATATTCATTTTTCCTCGAAGTCAATCAAAACATACAATTTCCTTTTTCTTGGAAAGTATCTTTAATCAAGTTCTCGAATCACACAAACTTCTTACATATACAATCAAATCCCAAAAATTCATTTGTATACTAATTTTTACGAAAATTTCGGCAGCACAACGGCTGCATTTAACCTAACCTAAAACCTGCAAAGTGTTCAAAATACACTTCTAAAACATATCCCAATCAATCATACAATCATCAAATCTACCAGACCCTCCGTCCGGGATCTCAGCAGATAAACACACTCCTATATCTAAATACAGTTCAATATATCTCAATCCACATCAAACAGAAATTATGCTTCAATACAATATACAAATCCATAACTTAATCCGAATACAACTCAATCGTAATCATAAACTATTCCCTAACTCATACCCAATTATATACGAACTTCATAAATCATATACATATATGACAATTCAAGCCATATCCAATCTTAAAATAAAAAATTCCAATTTACACAGAAAGTAAAATGATACAAAATCAAACCAAACGTCTTGACATACTTTCATCCGATCTCTTGCTCGAAAACCTGGAGACGGGAATGAAAAGGGGGGTGAGTTTAGAAGCTCGTGGGTAACATATTTATAAATTGAATAATAAGCAGAAATCATTTTTCATAACTTTTAGCCAAAAGGCTTATCTTTTTCAAACTTTGCAACTTTTCAAGCATTTTCTTCAAACCTTTCAATTTTCCAAACTTTTCATAATAAATTTCTATAATTTCATGGTTGAAAAACTCTTTTTCTCATTTCTCAAAATTTCTCAAAATTTTCATAAACATGAATGCAATCACATCAGATCACAAAACACATAAAATCATAAATCAATACATAAAACACATCAAACGGTTTGGGTTGGTCCTAATAGAGCGTCTTGCACATTCCTGCATAAGCGGTTACGTGCGGTGTAGTGAATGAGAGGGAGTCCAAAATTGAAACTCCTAAGCCCTTTGCGGGCAGTGGGAGAAGGCGATAAACAAGTAGAGGCAAGTTAATCGACTCACGAGAAGGACCTGACCAAACCCACATAACACATAAGCGAAAAGAGAATTCAAATTGCCCGAAGGCACTTTTCAAAAATCTTGATTTTCTAAGTCTTCATATCATCATATCAAATCGTGTCAAAATGCTTGACACATGCACACATATTCACATCAATTTATATAACAATCATATTCAATTAATCAATTGATCATCTATCAATCAAATGCATAAAAATGAATGCAAGTATTTCTTTCAAACCTCAATCAACATATATAAATGCATAAAGTAACATTGTTCACATTCTTCAAAAATGCGAAAACATAATTTTCATAAATCTTGTATTCTCAAATTTTCTATAATTTCCTCGAATCATTTTCAAACATTTTAACGTAAACCTTTGAATAATTGTTTTCAAATCCTTTGAAACGTAATTTCAGAAATATTTTTCCTTTCTTGATTTTTTTCAAATTCATATAATTTACTCATAATTCAAAATATAAATACATCACCCACCTCGAATTGATGCCAAAAACTTGATCCACACTTCAATTCGTGCATTCCTTCTATCTTTCTTCCAATTTAACATCACGTAAGCCATAATAATCCAAATTCAACATCATAAATCACTTAATTCTTCAAATTGGACTTAGAAAACACCAATTCTATATAAAATCAATCTATCTAAATCATAAATTTCAAAAATCCCCAAATCTCAAAATTGGTCTAAACCAATTTACACAAATTCAATATCATAAATAACATAATCCTTAAAATTGATGTCATAATTCATCAATTCATACTAACATCAAGATATCTAAATCACCAATTTCAAAAATTCCCAAATCTCAAAATTTACCTAAACCTTAACTCACATAAATTCAAAATTAAATCAATTCATCATGAAATCTTCCAAAATTAATCATGGAAATCACAAACCCATCACCTTTTCCATATTTCTAAACCAAAAATTCATAAAAAATCACACATCAAAATTTTGACCTTACCTCATTCTTCACTAAAATCCGACTTTTCTTAGCTTGGAAGGAAGCTCTTGTGCTCCTCCATCTTTTTCTCTCTTGGTACAACCTCAAAATCCCTAAGAATCAAGTAGAAAAATCGAAACTTAGTTTTCTCTCTCATCTTTCTCCATGGCCGAAGCTTCTCCATCTTTCTTCTTCTTATTCTTTCTTCTTCTTTTCTCTCATCATCGTGCTTCTCCCTTAAAAAAATGACAATTCCCTTTATATATAAAGCCTTGTCATTTAAATGATGACTAAAAAGACCAAATTGCCCTTAACATTTACTTTTAGTCATGCTTACTTACGGGTCTGATTCGCACTATCAATTTGAAGGAATTTGTCAAAACTTCCTAATAGAGAAATGTTTATCTAAGTCTTAGTTTCATAATGCCACAAGAATCATCCGATTTTGAGCACTACGTCAAAAGTTATGCTCAAAACATTTCTGACATGTTCATATTCTAACACATTTTCCATGTACAATTATTTCCATCCATAAATTTACATTCTTAAACACAAAATTGAAACTTGATGTATTCATAAAAATTATAGCCTTATCTCTCTAGTTTAATTCAAAACAAGAAGCACCTCATTTCGATTTCTAGAACAAAAGTTATGCTCAAAATATTCTCAGATGTTCCTAATCCAAAAACTGCACTTAAATCCAAACTTCCATTCAGAAATTGGAAGTGTTAGGGGAAAAATTGAAATTTCATTGCTTCATATGATTTGTAGCCCCCTGTCTTAATTTTATTTCACCTCAAGAATCGCTTCAATTGGATCACCAAAGATCCTGAATTTCTCAAAATACTGAACTATGTTCGGAAAATTTCCTGACTCATTTTGATTAAATTAATCACCCTTAATTTAATCTCAAAAATTCATAATATTCCATGAGGATGTAGATAATTGTCTTAGGAATCCAACGCCGCAAGAATCAACTCAATCGGATGTCGGACGGAAAAGATATGAGCAAAATAGTGAACAGAGGTTGGATTGGAGGAGGAAACAACAAAGGAAATCAAAACGGCGTCGCATGAAGGAGTCCGAAAACGGCGCCGTATGAAGTAAAACGCGCATGCATAGGAGAGGAGAAATCAAAACAACGTCGCGTGGAGAAACAAAAACAGCGTCGCATCGGTGAAGCGCGAAGCGTTGGGTGAAGCGAGCGAGCTCGCCTCATGAGCTGCTTGAGGCGAGACTTCGCCCTAGCGAGGCGATCGCGAGGCGAATCGCTCGCCCTAGCGAGGGCTCGCCCTTGCGAGAGGGCGTCTGCACCAAAACTTTTTTTTTTAAACCTAAATAAATCCGAAACTTTCCACAATAATAACTTTTGGCTCCGGACTCCAAATGTGACAAACTTGGTCTCTATGGAAAGCTTGGAGGAAGCTCTACAACTTCCATGTATGACATAAAAATCAATTTGACCTCTAAGGAAGTCAATTTTTCAGTCAAACGTTCTGTCCTCTAATAATCATGCTAAAACCATAACATAAACTTGTAAAAATCATAACTTATTATTCCTTGATCGAAAAATTGCATACTTTATGTCAAAATAAAAATAAAATCAAATCCTTCAATTTTCATGAAGAACTTCAAAGATAAATTATCCTCTAACTAGGTAAATTTTCCAGTCAAAGTTTCAACCATAATAAAAGTCAACCCTAACACACTTAAACTTTGACTGATCATAACTTTCACTCCCGATATCGGAAAATTACAAACTTTATGGCTACAGAAAGCTCTTAACATAATCTACAAGTTTCATGTAGACCATTTTCTCAAATTTTGTCTAAATCAAAAGTCAACTCTCAATGGTCAAAAAGTCAAACTTTTTAAATTCTTCAAGTTGTCACACTTTTTCTTTTTAATTCTTGCTATTTAACTTCATTTCAATCAACTCATCCACTTTAATTTCATGAACCATACCAATATACTCAAAACCCGAAGGTATCGAAATCAAAATCATTCTTTTCTTATGAATTTTCTCAAAGCATAATTACTTTTATTTCACAATACATATATAAAACCACTCATTTACTTTCACTTCATATTCTAAATTTCACTCAAAAATCGGGGTCCAACAGCTACTGGTAAAATTAGTGTGTAATCTGACACACCGAATGAACAATTCTATAATGGAATAATTCACATTCAGATATTGAGGTTTTCAAATTTAGTGTAATGAGGAGTGCAGAATATTAAGTGACTTATGGGGTAAAATAAAGTGTTGTTGGTTGCATTGAAAATTAAGATGAAGTCTACTGGAAAGAAGTAAGAAACCAAAAAGCTAATGATTCAGAATTGTGAATCACCCGGAAAAAGTGAAAACGAATCTGAATTTCCAAGTGAAAAAAAAGAATGATAATTGTTGATTGAAATAAGAAGTACATATATGTGATTAAGATGATTGAGCAAAGAAAGTGTTAGAGAAGCCTAAGTAACAACCTAAGATAAACATCTTAATGGGGATATGCTAAGATTGTATCTTAGCTGCTAAAGATGTAGAAACAAGTGGTTGAAGGTTTGAGCTACCAGCAGTTTTAACTGTTAGGAATATGCTTGAAGCTCATATTTTTGAGTTTGTAGGAAGATGAGATTGAGGCATAATTTGAATTGACTACAGGTATATCAATTGTTATCATAGTGGCATCATTAGAAGTGATATGGGCATAGTATGATAGAAGGGTGGTCATTCACCCTAACATTGGGTTGAAAAAGGCCTAAAATGATATAAGGACATAATAAATGTGAGATATTGTAGTAAGTGAGATGAATATGAAATAAGAGTAAAGTGACTCATGAAGATAAATGAGTTAGGTGGACCAACACCGTACTTAGAAACTATAGTGAAATGGACATAAGAGTTGAATGTGTTAACATTAAAGAGAAGTGAACTGTCAAAGAAAAGATGAAATGTTTTTCTGAGTACCATCTTGGAAAGGTGTGCTTAGATTTGGAGAAAGTATAAGTTAAGCTAGATGAATTGGTTTGTGTGAAAATTTTTATGAGTTAGTGTTACTGGTGGAAGAGGTTTTAATTTCAAAAATATGTGATATGTGAATAGGTTAAAAAATAATGGGATGATCAACAGAGATAGATTAACAATATACAAAGTGTAAGTTGGTAAGTAGTCTGAAATTTGCTCCTGAAACAGTCGAGATAGTGTGATAGCTAAATGAGTGACTAAAAGACTTATTGAGTCTGTCTACTGTGGTCCTTTGGAAGTGGTGAAGTGTATAAGAAATAGAGGAGTGTATTAGAAATGGTCTCCTTTACTGTATTGATCAATCAGATGAGAATTTTGAGGACAAAATTTATTAAGGGGGGGAGAAATGTAACATCCCGTCCCCATATTAAGGGTTATGAACTGAAATTTCAGTACATGCGAGCTCAAAGATAAATTGAGATTTAGGGATGCATTTTCTTGCTCAGACATCATGTTAGCATTTATGCACATAAATACAGAATGTTTTCACATAAAAAAGTGTACATGCATTCATTGACAACTTTCGGGTATAATTGATATTAAATGTGTTTTTATTGAAAATGAGGAGTAGAAGGAGTAGAAAGAGTGATCTTGGTATGAGTTGTACTATGGAAAGATTTAGAAACAAGATTGGTAGTGATCTGGAAAATATTCACTGAATATGCTTCAGTCATTTAGCCACAACGTTTTCTCTAGTAATCCAAACGAGATGATTCTTGATTTGGACTAAACTAGAGATATATGGATACATTTTGTGTGAAGACATCGAATTTCAATTCTGTGTCTAAGAGTCTCAAATATTGTCATGAACTGAAGAATTGGGTGCAGTGTTGGTGTATGAACGAAAAGTTTGTCTTCAGATTTTAGGGGCAAATTTGGGATTGATAAAGATAGATTTTAGAAAATTTTACCTTCTGGAAAGTTGTAGATCTTTCTTTTATCTTTCCAACGGTATAAAGTTTGTAAATTTTGGATATCGGAGTCAAAAGTTATGCGTCTTATAAGTGGTGTTAAACCCTGAATTTTTTTTATGATGTCATTAAGCATGAATTGTGTTAGTTATGTGATTAAGACTTATTTTGATTAATTTGAGAATATTAATGGATAATTAAAGTTTAATTGTGGTGAAATGAGAGTTAAAAGGGCAAAAAGTTATGAGGGCATTTTGGGAAGTTTACTTGAATTAGAATGGGTTTAGACTTGTAAAGAGGGGTAAATTGGTCTTTATCCCATGCCTTAGGTTAGAGAAAAGAAAAGAAGAAGAGGAAAAGAAAGAAAGAAATAGAAGAGAAGAGAAAGAGGAAGCGACGTCGGTGGAGAAGAAGAAGAGAAGAAGAGAGATTGTTAATCTTTGAGATTTTCGACAGTTTCAAAGCATTTCCAGGTAAGTCTCGTTTTGTTTAAGCTTGTTTTAGTTGGATTAAACCCTAGGATAACTTGAAATGTGGAGGATCGAAGGTTTTAGGATTTTTGGTGAAAAAGTTGAGTCAATCATTGGGTTGATGATTTTAGGATGGCTTGGAAGGTTAGAATGGGTTAGAAGTGTGGTATAAGTCTTGATCTATGCCTTGGATGTGTTACATTTGCGTTTGGGGAAGGATTGAAGTTGGAAATTTCTAGAAATCGGGTCTCGGAGTCGATTTCCAGACTCGCAAGTCGCGACGTGCGTATGAACACGCCGCGGCGTGCGTGAAAGGGGGAACAACGTCGCGGCGAGCGAATAAATTATTCGCCACAACGTGCGAGCGGAAGCACGCCGTGACGTCTGAGAAGAACACGTCATGACGCAGGGAAAATTGGTGCACGCCGTGGCAAGACCAAGCCGTTCACCCCCTTTTGTCCAAAAATGAAATGTTTAGTATTTGGGACATATCTTTTGGTGTAGATTTCCAATTGAGGTGATTTCAGATTCATTGTGATCTAGAAATAAAGGACTACGGGTTGTATGAAGGAGGGAAGTTCGGAAATTATTTCGAAGAGTTCGAGAATTTCGATGGGAGTCGGATGGAGACTTTTAGTGCTTTACTTTTTGCTTTTCGAGCTTTATTGAATATTTGCTATGGATATTAATTAAATGAGAACTCGGTTTATTATAGGGAACCAAGCTGATTTGACCCAATCGCAAAAGGAGGGACAGCAGTGAGTCTGATACTCAAGTGATACTAGGTGGGTAATATGTTTATGGTTATTGTGTGTATGGGCAAATTGCCTGATGTGTGCTTGTTTGCATTATATGACATTACTTGTATTGAATTACACGAGAAATATTGAATATGCCTTTGATTATGATTATGCATGGCTTGATAGGCCGTATGAAAATGGACAAGAATGAGAATTTAGAAAACTGTGAAAAATGCTTTGAGCATGAATCGAATGGACTATGTGATTTGTTTGGGTAAGAGAGTTACGGATGGAGTCACGTGCACGTTGACAGTAAAGCCTTCTCCCGGTTGCCCGCTTGTGGCAATGAGATCCTTAAGAAATCGGACTCGGATAGTTTACGGATTTACCT
This sequence comes from Erythroxylum novogranatense, assembly GCA_029891385.1. Taxonomy (NCBI): domain Eukaryota; kingdom Viridiplantae; phylum Streptophyta; class Magnoliopsida; order Malpighiales; family Erythroxylaceae; genus Erythroxylum; species Erythroxylum novogranatense. The sequence continues at coordinate 71,417,677 of CM057233.1, forward strand.
TTGGTTTATCCGGATCGTTTATGGAACTCTCGAGCCAATTGATTGTGCATACACGATGGACTTGTTGAGCATAACACATGATTGCTATGACTGACTTGTTGCATAAGAATTGTTATGTTGAGAAATAGAAATTGCATGACCTATGTTTATATGAATGTGAATAAATTGATGAATTTTGATTTACTAGTGATATATGTATATTGCTTGATTGTGTGGCTCGTTGCCAATGGCTATAAACGTATATGCCACTGAGATTCGCAGCTCACCCCATTACTCTCCCCTCCTCAGGTGCAGATCGAGACGATTGTCGACCTTGCAAGGCATCAGAAACTTCAAGCTAGTTAGAAGCCTTGTATGAGTTAGTACTTTGGTTAGCCCACCAGCATATCATCATGGAGCATACTTTTTTATTTTGGATTTTAACTTCCGTTTTGTATTATGTTATATTTCGAGAATACTTTTTGAATTTATTTGAATTACAACGACAGATGATTTATGCAATTGAATTGATGAATATATGTTTAGAATGCATGTGTAGAATGTATGTATGAGAATATGTGTATGTATTGTTATATGTTTATGTATGTAATCAGATTGTGTATATGTATGGATGTTAGGATCGGGTCCGACGATATTTGGGTGCCCGTCGCCGGTGCAACTCGAGGGGTCGCCTCGGGGATCGGGGATACGGGGCCCGAGCTCAACATGTTTAGTATCAGAGCGCTTAGGTTTAGTGTCCTTGGCTTAGGCTGTTGGCTTAGACTGCATAGTAGGATAAATTGTGTGATCTATGCTTATTTGTTGCATTAATTGATTGCATTAAGTGACATGCATATCATGCATACATGTAGATTGACATATAGCTAATCCTTAGTGTTTACCTTTGAAGGAGTACGATGCTACCTCGTAGAGGAACACGAGGAGTTATCTGGTCATTGCGCTGACTCTCGAAGAGAGAGGAGGGTGATGAGTCAAGAGCCTGTGGAATCTTTGAGGCTTCCGTAGGGCTAGGTAGTGAGCCCGTTTTGTCGCCGACTCAGGAGTTGCCAATTTCACAGGAGCAAGTGCCTCCTTTGGATCCGAGGCTGTTTCAGGCCTTTACTCAGGCATTCGTGCAGGCTATGGGTCAGATGCCACGACCTTCTATTTCAGCCCGATTCGAAAGGGAGCGGTTTGACCGGTTGAGGAAGTATGGGCGATGGATTTCTTTGGGACATCGAGATCTGAAGAATGAGACTTGGTTGAGGAAGGCGAGAGAGTGCTCGACCGGATGGAGTGTGAGGATGACGAGAGGGTCATCTATGCGGTGAGTTTGCTTGTGGAGATGCTGCACTAGTGGGAGGCTGTGCGAGTCGAGATGAGGCCGATGGGGTTGGCATGGCGGATTTCGTAATTGCTTATAAGAAGAAGTACTGTCGGTATATGTTGTGAAGCGAAGGAGTTCCTCGGTTTGACTCGAGAGGATATGCGATTAAGCGAGTATGCGCCGATTTACAGACTATCGGCATGCTTGAGATCGATCTTTGGCGAGGCTGCTAGATATCGCGGTTTGAGTCAGTCTGCACTTAGCAATCGAGAGAAGATGATTGTGCAGAATTTTGCGACTTCAGAGATTGGTTGAGGCTGACTCACGAGTGGAAAATATAGAAAATATCAAAGTCTTTGTGAACAAGAAGAGGAAGGGCGAGAGCGATCCGGAGAGGAGGTAGCACTAGTACTCCTATGCGGGCAGAGTGCTAGGAGCTTCCAGTCGAGTCGAGAGGAGAGGAGCGATGGTGCGAGCCGACCTAGGCCGATGAGGACTTCTACATTTCTCACCAAGCTTCAACAGTGGGTGGCGATAGAAGGGAGATGGAGATAGATTGTTCGTCCGAAGTGTGAGCACTTGCGGGAGAGCTCATAGAGGAGAGTGCTTGATTGGCAGGGCTTGTTTCAAGCTGTGGGGAGAAGGGACACATTGCCAGAGAGTGTCCTTAGCCTCCACGACAAGAGAGAGGTCGATCAAGCTCAAGGAGGCAGAGACCATGGGTGGAAGGACTATATGAAGTGGGCAGTTCAGACGTGGCTAAGAGGGTGATTCTTCCGGGGAGACCGAGAGGGCAGGCACCAGCTAGGGTGTTTGCGATGAATAGGGAGGATGCTGAGACCGCACCAGATGTTGTCACAGATGCATGCAGTTATTTTACGATCTTTGTGATTGTGTTGATTGATCCGAGTTCTACTCATTCGTTTGTTTCTTTGAGTAGACCAGTGTGTGATATGATTGTGAGCCCTTTGGATACTCCGCTGATGGTGAGTACTCCAGTCGGTCAGTATATTGTGATTAGTCAAGTGTATAGAGGTTGTGAGATTCGCATCGGTGGAGAACTTCTAGTAGTAGATTTGATGCCACTGAAGATGAGCGGTTTAGATGTGATTTTGGGCATGGATACATTGGAAAAGTACAATGCCCGTTTGGATTGTAAACAGAAGACAGTGGAGTTTGAATTGGATAGTGGAAAGAGAGTGGTATTTACTGGGGACAGGAAAGCGAGTCCGCCCAGAATTGTTTCAGCTATGACAGCAGAGAGGATGATGAGTAAAGGATGTGAGGCATTTTTGGCCTATGTGGTGGACACTAGGGCTGATAGAGGGAAGTTGGAGGATATTCCGATGGTCGGGATTTCTTGGGCGTCTTTCAGGAATTGCGGGACTATCGCATTCGGAAATTGAGTTTCCCATTGAGCTTTTGTCAGGTACAAGGCCGATTTTGATTCTGCCTTATCGGATGGCTCCGACGGAATTGAAGGAGCTTAAGGAGCAGTTGGAAGAATTGTCGAAAAAAAAAGGGTATGTTCGACCGAGTTCTTCACCTTGGGGAGCTCCGGTCTTATTTATGAAGAAGAAAGATGGCTCATTGAGGATGTGTGTTGACTACAGAAAGCTGAATCAAGTTATTGTGAAGAACAAGTATCCGCTTCCTCGCATTGATGATCTATTTGATCAATTGCAAGGGGCGAGAGTCTTCTCGAAGATAGACTTGAGATCGGGTTATCACCAGTTGAGGATTAAGGAGTCGGATGTGCCGAAGTCTGCTTTCAGGACTCGGTATGGGCATTTTGAATTCTTGGTGATGCCTTTTGGATTGACGAATACTCCTGCAGCATTTATGGATTTGATGAATCGAGTATTTAAGTCATTCTTGGACCAATTTATCATTGTCTTCATTGATGATATATTGGTGTATTCCAAGAGTGATCAAGAGCATGAGGAACATTTGAGGATTTCCTTGGAGACTTTGAGGAGCAATGAGTTGTATGCCAAATTCGAGAAATGCGAATTTTGGCTGAGAGAAGTGTCATTTCTTGGACACGTGATCTCAGAGCAAGGAGTTCATGTGGATCCAAAGAAGATAGAAGCGGTTGTGAGTTGGGAACCGCCGAAGAATATAGCAGAAGTGAGGAGTTTTCTGGGTTTAGCAGGTTATTACAGGAGATTCATGGAGGGATTCTCCATGATAGCCGCTCCGATGACGAAGTTACTGAGGAAGAACCAGAAGTTTGTTTGGAGTGAGGAGTGTCAGAGGAGCTTCGAGGAGCTCAAACGCAGATTGACGAGTGCCCCGATTTTGGTTTTGCCTTGGAGATGAAGGTTATTGATTGTATAGTGATGCTTGAGGAAGGGTCTTGGTTGTGTTTGATGCGAGGATGATAGAGTGAATGCTTATGCTTGAGGCGGTTGAAGCCTTATGAGTTGAACTATCAAGCGATGATTTGGAGTTACATTTGTGATCTTTGCTTTGAAGATTTGGCGGCATTATTTGTATGGAGTTCAGACGCGGATCTTTACCGATCATAAGAGTCTGAAGTATTTGTTGAGCCAGAAGGAGTTGAATTTGAGGCAGAGAAGGTGGATCAAGCTACTAAAGGATTATGACTTGTTGATTGAGTATCATCCGGGCAAGGCCAATGTTGTGGCGGATGCCTTGAGCAGGAAGTCATCGATTGCGCATATGCGATCAGTTTATCTTCCTTTATTGGAAGAGATGGCTAAGCTTAAGATAAGCTTGAAGAAGGAGGAGTCGGATTGCCTTCTAGCTAACTTCCGAGTGAGACCGATTCTCAGGGAAAAGGTTAGGGATTTACAGGCTCAGGATGCGGATTTGAGCAAGCTCAGAGATGAGATTCGAAATGGCAAGATTTCTGATATAGATGTGCAGGATGATGGGCTGATGACAGTGGGAAACGGATTGTGTATTCCTGATGTTCAGGAAGTTAAGGCGAGATTATGGATGAGGCACACAACGCCTTCGCCATGCATCCAGTAGCACCGGGATGTATCGGGATTTGAGAGAGCATTTTTGGTGGAAAGGCATGAAGAGGGATATAGCGAGTTTGTCGATGAAGTGTCTAGTGTGTCGAAGTCAGAAAGGTGAACACCGAGGCACCTTCAGACAGATTGAGGCCATTACTATTCGGAGTGGAAGTGGCAAAGGGTAACAATTTATTTTTTGATGGGTTTTCCCAGGACTAGTAGGAAACATGATGCCATTTGGGTGATTGTGGATAGGTTGACCAAGTCAGCCCACTTTTTGGTGATTAGACAGACTGATTCTTTGCATGTGTTAGCAAAGAAGTATATTGATGAGATAGTGAGGTTGCATGGGATTCCGGATTCCATTGTGTCGGACAGAGACCCTCAGTTTACTTCGCAGTTTTGGAGCAGTTTGCAGGAAGCTTTGGGGACGAAGTTGAATTTTAGTACAGCTTTTCACCCTCAGATGGATGGTCAATCTGAGAGGACCATTCGGACTCTTGAGGGGATGCTTCGGGCTTGTGTGATGGATTTCAGAGGAGCTTGGGATGAGCATTTGTCGTTGGTCGAATTTGCTTATAATAATTCGTACCATTCGAGCATTCAGATGGCTCCATATGAGGCTTTGTATGGTAGGAGGTGTAGGACTCCGATCTGTTGGGACGAAGAAGGAGAGAGGCAATTGGAAGGACCGGAATTGATTCAGACGACGGTCGATAAAGTTAATTTGGTTAAGCAGAGACTTAAGGCAGCACATGATAAGATGAAGAGTTATGTTGATGCTCACCGAAAGGATATGGAGTATGAGGTCGGTGAGAAAGTGTTCCTTAAGACATCTCCTTGGAAAGGAGTATTGAGATTCGGCAAGAAGGGCAAGTTGAGTCCGAGGTATGTGGGTCCTTATGAGATCCTTGAGAGGATTGGCTCACTCGCCTACAGATTGGCGTTACCTCCGGAATTATCGCAGATTCACGATATTTTCCATGTGTCTATGTTGAGGAGGTATAGATCGGATCCTTCTCACATCATTCAGACTAGTGAAGTTCAGCTGAGGGATGATCTGAGTTATGAGGAGCAACTGGTGGAGATTTTAGATACAAAGGACAAAGTCCTCAGGAACAAGACAGTTCAATTAGTCAAAGTTATTTGGAGGAACCATTCAGTAGAGGAGGCTACTTGGGAGCCATTGGAAGCCATGCGAGAGAAGTATCCGCATCTTTTCGACGATTCAGGTAAATTTTGAGGACGAAATTTCTTTTAAGAGGGGGAGAAATGTTAAACCCTGAATTTTTTTTATGATGTCATTAAGCATGAATTGTGTTAGTTATGTGATTAAGAATTAGTTTGATTAATTTGAGAATATTAATGGATAATTAAAGTTTAATTGTGGTGAAATGAGAGTTAAAAGGGTAAAAAGTTATGAGGGCATTTTGGGAAGTTTACTTGAATTAGAATGGGTTTAGGCTTGTAAAGAGGGGTAAATTGGTCTTTATCCCATGCCTTAGGTTAGAGAAAAGAAAAGAAGAAGAGGAAAAGAAAGAAAGAAATAGAAGAGAAGAGAAAGAGGAAGCGCCGTCGGTGGAGAAGAAGAAGAGAAGAAGAGAGATTGTTAATCTTTGAGATTTTCGACAGTTTCAAAGCATTTCCAGGTAAGTCTCGTTTTGTTTAAGCTTGTTTTAGTTGGATTAAACCCTAGGATAACTTGAAATGTGGAGGATCGAAGGTTTTAGGGTTTTTGGTGAAAAAGTTGAGTCAATCGTTGGGTTGATGATTTTAGGATGGCTTGGAAGGTTAGAATGGGTTAGAAGTGTAGTATAAGTCTTGATCTATGCCTTGGATGTGTTGCATTTGCGTTTGGGGAAGGATTGAAGTTGCAAATTTATGGAAATCGAGTCTCGGAGTCGACCTCCAGACCTGCACGTCGCGGCGTGCGTGAAAGGGGGAACAACGTCTCGGCGAGCGAATAAATTATTTGCCGCGACGTGCGAGCGGAAGCACGTCGTGGCGTCTTTAGAAGAACACGTCGCGACGTCTGAAAAATTGGTGCCTTGTGACGGACAAAGCCGTTTCGCATGACGAACGAAGTTTCGTCGCGACGAGCCCCCTTTTGTCCAAAAATGAAATGTTTAGTATTTGGGACATATCTTTTGGTGTAGATATTCAATTGAGGTGATTTCAGATTCATTTTGATCTAGAAATAAAGGACTACGAGTTGTATGAAGGAGAGAAGTTCGGAAATTGTTTCGAAGAGTTCGAGAATTTCGATGGGAGTCAGATGGAGACTTTTAGCGCTTTACTTTTTGTTTTTCGAGCTTTATTGAATATTTGCTATGGATATTAATTAAATGAGAACTTGGTTTATTATAGGGAACCAAGCTGATTTGACCCAATCGCAAAAGAAGGGACAGCAGTGAGTCTGATACTCAAGCGATACTAGGTGGGTAATATGTTTATGGTTATTGTGTGTATGGGCAAATTGCCTGATGTGTACTTGCTTGCATTATATGACATTACTTGTATTGAATTACACGAGAAATATTGAATATGCCTTTGATTATGATTATGTATAGCTTGATAGGTGTTAGACCCCGAATTTTTTTTTAATGATCTTATTCAGTATGAATTGTGATTTTTGCCTTAGTTTGATTAAATTGAGAGAATTATGGATAATTAAGGTCTAAATATGGTTTAAATGAGCATTTGAGGATTTAAATTGTGTAAAGGCTTTTTGAGAGGTTAACTTAAGTTGTTTTGGGCTTGGGCTTATTAGGGAGGGTCCATTCCTTAGGGTTTAAAGAAGAGAATGAGAATAGAAAGAGAAGAAAGGAAAGAGAAAGGAAAATAGAAGAAGAAGAGGAGAAGCACGCCGGGGAGAGGAAGAGAGGAAGAAGAGGATTTTGATTTCGAGGTTTTCGGCGATTGAAGCATTTCGGTAAGTTTAGTGCCTTCTAACTTGGTTTGATTAGATTTAAACTTAAGGAATGTTGAATCCGTGAGAATCGAAGGTTTTAGGGTTTTTGGGTGAAAATGTAGAGATTTCCTTATGTTGATGTGTTTGTGTTGGATTTGAAGCTTAGAATGGGTTAGAAATGTTGTAGAGGACTGGATCTATAGTTTGGTTGTGTTGCATTTGAGTTTAGAAGAGGATTTAAGATGAGATATGCAGAAATTGGAGTTCGGGGGTCGGTTCTTCGATGCAGATGTCGCGACGTGCGTATGAACACGCCGCGACGTGCGAGGAAGGGAGGCTACGTCACGACGAGAGAATCGGCCTTCGTCATGACGTGCGAACTGTGTTCGCCCATGACGTCTGAGTAAGTGCCTGCCACAAGACACACTAATGGTCGCCATGACAATGGTTGCGTTCAGAATGGCTTACCGCCAGCCCTAACTTTCGAAAATGAGTTTTGGTATTTTGGGCATATCTTTTGGTGTAGATGTCAATTGAGGTGATTTTGAGCCGTTGTAAACTAGAGATCGGGGCTACAAGTTATGCGAAAAGGAACTTCAGAAATTGTTTGAAGGGTTGAATTTTAGGAGGAGGTCGAATGGAGATTTTAATGCTTTATTTTGACTCTTCAAGCTTTGATTATTTTATGTGGATATTGATTGGATGGAAACTTGGTTGTTTTAGGAAACCAAGGTGACCCGATTTCATCGCAAGAGGAAGGACATTAGTGAATTGGATTCTCAGCGATCTTAGGTGGGTAATATATTTATAGTTATTGTGTGATTAGGCAATTTCTTGCTATGTATGAATATATGTTATATGTTATGCATGATTAAATGTGATGAATTGAATGACTTTGATTATCACATATTTGGAAAGAAGCATGAAAATTGATAGCATTACATAGATTTTGAGCATGTTATGCCTAGACTTGGTCATGGCATTTTGACTAAATGCAAGATATGAAAGAATATCATATGATAAAATGATTATGAGCACGATTATGTGCTTTTGTTTGGCGAGTGGAACCATTTAGTTAAATCACGTGCACGTGAAAAGAGCCTTCTCTGGCTGCCGCTTGTGGCATATGAGCTCGAATGGACTCATTTAGATTCGAGGTTAAACTTGGTTTCTCCTTTTGTTTCCATGGAACCCTCGAGCCATTGTGATGTACATTGCATATGTGAATTGATCATTGTGAAGCATACTTTGTGACATAATTATGGATTGAATTAATTGTATTGATTTCATAAACTGTTTGAGTAGTATATGAATATTTGAATTAAAGTATGTATATATAATATATATACATTCATATGCTGGGATTTGTGCTAGTTGCCAATGGCTATAACTATATTAGCCCTTCGAATGTGTAGCTCGACCCATTACTTTCCCTCCTCAAAAGTGCGGATCAGACGATCGTTGACTTTCTGTGACATCGAAACTTCAGACAAATTAGGAGCTTTGTATTAAGTTAGTATTTTGTTGGCCCTCCGAGCATACTATCATGGAGCATAATTCATGTATTTTTGGAATTCGAGATTATTTGTATTATGTATGACTGAATTACTTGCTGAAATTCCTTTAATTTGCAATGGTATGAAATCCCCATGGTTATGGGTCTTTAATTGATAGTTGTGAATGTGTGTTACGTTGATCGTTTTTGTGTATAAATGTTGGGATCGGGTCCGGCGGTATTTGGGGCACTGAATGCGGCGCAGCCGAGGTATCCTCGAGGATTTGGACATACGGGGCCCGGGCCCAACAATAGGTCGTATGGAAATGGACAAGAATGAGAATTTAGAAAGCATGAAAAATTCTTTGAGCATGAATCGAATGGACTATGTGATTTGTTTGGGTAAGAGAGTTACGGATGGAGTCACGTGCGTTGTGATAAAGCCTTCTCCCACTGCCCGCTTGTGGCAACCAGATCCTTGAGAAATCGGACTCGGATAGTTCTGATTTACCTTTGGTTTATCCGGATCGTTCTGGAACTCTCGAGCCAATTGATTGTGCATCTGAGATGGACTTGTTGAGCATAACACATGATTGCTATGGTGACTTGTTGCATAAAATTGTTATGTTGAGAAATAGAAATTGCATGACCTATGTTTATATGAATGTGAATAAATTGATGAATTGTGATTTCTAGTGATATATGTATATTGCTTGATTGTGTGGCTCGTTGCTGATGGCTATAAGCGTATATGCTGAAGCCATAACTCACCCATTACTCTCCCTCCTCGGTGCGGATCGAGGCGATTATCGACCTTGCAAGGCATCAGAAACTTTAAGCTAGTTAGAAGCCTTGTATGAGTTAGTACTTTGGTTAGCCCACCAGCATATCATCATGGAGCATACTTTTGTATTTTGGATTTTAACTTCCGTTTTGTATTATGTTATATTTCAATAATACTTGTTGAATTTATTCGAATTACAGCGACAGATGATTTATGCAATTGAAGTGATGAATATATGTTTAGAATGCATGTGTAGAATGTATATATGAGAATATGTTTATGTATTGTTATATGTTTATGTATGTAATCGGATTGTGTATATGTATGGATGTTGGGATGGGTTAAAGCGGTATTTGGGTGCCGTCATGGTATAACCGAGGGCCGCCTCGGGGATCGGGGATACGGGGCCCGGGCCCAACAAGTGGAGACATTCTGGATAAAAAAGTAGACCCAGAAAAACATACGTAAAAAAAATAGGCGAAAAGCAGACGTAAAAGCGGATCTGAGAAAAATAGATCGAGAAAAAGTAGGCGTAAAAAGGCGGGGGATGAAAAGCGAGCGATGCAAAAGTGATATGATATAGAAGTTAGAAGATAGAATTGGCCTTTGAGGTCTTCATGAAAGTTTTAGATCCAGAAGTCCTCTTTCCAATGGTCTAAAAGTGAAGTCAATCTGACATCTGTAGCAAAAGTTATAGCATTTGCAATGGGATATGTACATTTCAGGTGAGGGCAGAAATGTGTTAGAGTCTTTTGGCCATAACTTCTTCTCTAGACCTCCAAATGACTTGATTGTTGAACCATTGGATTCGTAAGACATTTACCTACTTCTCCACCAAGAATCATAGTTATATGAAGCTAATTGGCAAAGATTTAGTGAAAAGAGTGAGACAGGTACAGTGAGTATGTTCTTCAATGATATGAACTAGTGTTATCCCACTGAACATACTTCGGTGTTTTTATGATATCTTGATTTGTAGAAATCAAAATGAGATGATTTCTAATTCCTGGTGAACTAGAGACATGGAGCTACAAATGGTATGAAGGACTTGGAATCTGATTCAGTCTCTATGGAAGTTATCATAGTGTATTGTTATGGACAAGAACAGTCCAAAATGTTTAAAGTGTAACTTCTAAATCAATGAACCAGATTGAATGCTTTTAGTGATATTAGACCCATAAGACAATAGAGAAGAGTCTTCTAGAAGAAAGTGATGTGTAAGAATGGTCAAGGATATTTCTGGCAAGACACTTAAGTTTAAAAGAACATAAGCGTATAAGGAAGGATAAAATGGAATTTTGGACTCATTAAGGGCATAAATGGAAAAGAAGTATGGTGCAGCTTATAAATTAAGGGAGAACGAAAATGGACAAAAAAAAAGAAATATCATGAAGAAGAAAGAGAAATACGAAGAGAAGAAGAAAGAAGAAGAGAACAAGCTAGGGTTTTAATTTCCTTAGCCTTTAAGAGATTTTAAAGTTGTTCAAGAGAATAAGGAAGAGGAAGATAAGAGCTTCCATTTGAGCTAAAGATCTCTTTTTGGTGATGAACCAAGGTAAGATCTTTTTGACTCTTTTGGATTTTTGGAAGGATTCTAACTTATGGAGTTTAGAAATTGGTTGGGTTTAAATGTACTAGAATTAATTTTGGAGATTTTGCATTGTGAAATTTTTAAGTGGATTTCTATTGAAAGAGATTTGGTTTGTTTTAGGAAACCAAGAGAATTCTACCCAAGAACAAGGAGAGAGACAAATTGACTCGAAGTTTTGCAAGACAACTAGGTGGGTAATATATGTATTTATGGTTTTTGTGTAAATAGGCAATAAGCCTCAATGTGTTCATATGTTAAATTGCTAAGCTATGAATGGGGATTTGATTTTATGTGATCAAGTGAGGTTAGAAAAGAGATGATGAAAAGTTGAGTTATGATATAGAGTAACCAAGTGTTCTTGAAGTGTAAGCTTATGAATAAGCTAGACTTATAAAAAGGGCAAAGATTGAAAGGAGAAGTTAGAACGATCATGTACTAATGAAGTATATGAAACGTATATGAATTTTAAAATGGAAATGAGCATAAATTGTATATTAGAACATATACCCGGGATTGTCATTGAACATGCATTGTACATAGTCCATTATTACAATTGTACAAAAAAGAATGTTGTTATGTGTACAATTATTGATGAGTGTGCAACGTGTGTCTTGCATAAATAGGTTGTGCAGGTCAAGTGTCCACATTCTAACGTTCCAGAATTGGGTAGCAAATGCTATTTTGGAGAGTACTGTGAGTAGACTTAGATGGTCTTACCTTATTGTTTGTTTTGTTTATGTTATAAACTGAGTGATTATGACTAATTATGAATGTGTCTTGATTGTTGAAATTCGGACAATGAAGTTCCAATGAAGGTGCTAAATGAATGAGATATTGAAGTGTTAATTGTATGTGAATGTGATTATTAATCGTGTATTGTATTGGGACCCGATCCAGAAACCGGATCCCAACCGGAAAACGAAGGAAACACGTAGGAAACAAAGCGGATTCAAATTGAATCGAAACCAATTTCTAATACGTAAAAAAAATAGAGTCGACATCCGTGAACAAATATTTTAGGAATCACTGTCGCGTTGCGTTGGAAACCCTAAGACTGATCCAATCCGAAACCGGTATAAAATTTTTTTTCTTTCTTTCTTTCTTATCTTATTCATTCCTTTCATCATTCCCATACAAAGCACTTCAATTCCTCATTTAGACAAATCCATCCTCTGTTAGGCGCCAAATTTTTATTTTCTTGAAGTTATTAAGTTTGAATTAATTTGATTTATGATTTATGGTATAGTTTGATTTATTGGAAATATTCATGGGAAAATTTGGAATTTATTGAGTTTATGGTGAAAATTATATTTATGGAAGGGTAAAAATATTTAAGGGTAAAATGGGCAAAACCCTTGAGTTAGGATGTTTAAGGCTTAGTAAGGAAGGGCATAATAGTCCTTGCCCATGTTGTAGGTTTAAGAGGTTAGAGGAATTAAAGATTAAAGAAGAAAAGAAAAGAAAGGAAATAGAAAGAAAAAAGCGAAGAAGTGGTGGCGGTGAAGAAGAGAAGAAGAAGAAGAAGAAAAGGAAGCTCGTTTGGGCGTTTTCGATAGATTGAAGCATTCTCGGTAAGATTAACTCCTTAGTCTTGTTTAGGTTGAATCAAAGCTTGATATTGCTTGAAATGAGAAGAATCGATAGTTTAGGGTTTATGATGAACTTAGGTAGATTTGCATGGGTTGTTGAGTTGTTGATGTTTTTGGTGTTAGAATAAGTGTAGAATGGAAGTATATGACATGATTTATGGGTTAGATTTGTTGTAGAAGAAGAAGGGAAGGTTTTAGGGTTGAAAATGTCGGAGATCTGGGTTCGGGAGTAGACCCTCCCGTCCGCACGTCGCGACGTGCAAGCAAGCAAGTCGTGGCGTGCGTGATTTTTTGCTCAACGCGACAAGAGGCTGGCCCTCGCCGTGAGTCGAGGCGTCTGTGACCTTCGTCATGGCCTTAGGAGTTGTTTCGCCATGGCGAACTCAAAATATTTTGTTTTGTTTTAGGGTTTCGCATATCTTTTGATCTGAGAGGTCCTTTTGGGGTGATTTTAGGCGTTGTGGACTAGAGTCATAGATCTACAAGTCTTATGAAGTGATGAAGTTATGAATTAGTTTTTAAGATTGGGGAATTTTGGATGGAAGTTAGGAATGACATTATGGTTTCAGCATGAGTTTTTGAATAAGATTTTGGTTCTTATTCTAGGAAACCAAGAGAGGCAAGAGGATCGAGAGGATCAGAGGAAACTCATTCCTAGGCAAGATCAAGCAAGGAATCCAGGTGGGTTCATGTTTATAATAAAGTATATAAGTTACTCATTGTTTAGTTCAAATCAAGCAAGATCTCATGCATTTACATTACATCATCCACGATCGCATTGCATACTACCATGAATGATTATATTCTGCATTATGATTTGCATTCATGATTATTATCAAGATTTTTACAAAGGAATGTCTTCCTTTCACGAATACAAGTGCATGAAATCAAGTTTTACGAAATATTTATGACAAGCAAGTTTACAAGCAAGATATTCAGACAAGTTTACAAGCAAGTGCCAGTTCGGCAAACAAGTTATAAGAACAAGTTCATGCATACTTATGTGGGTTTGTGGTGTCCCTCAGAATTAGTCAAGTGCACATTGACTCAGAAAGGCTTCTCCCGCCTGCCCGACCGTGGCACAGGGTTTCTCAGATAGATTCCCTCATGAACTACGTCTACACATCAACATTTCGATGGCATGTGTAGTACGTCCAGAACTCAGGACCACCCAAACCATTATGATATGTTATGTGTTTATGTTTAGTTTATATATGACATGCATCATGAATTATTCAAGAACCAAGAATCAAGCATTTTCAAGACTATGACATTTCTCATGATCAATGATTATGATTTACGACAAGTATCACGACAATGAGATATTTTGATTATTTTTGCTTATTGCGATATTATAAATGTGTATCCACGAGCTTTATAGCTCACCCCTCTAATCTCCCCATACGGTGTGAGCCGGAGATCGAGTGAGTCACGAGTTTGATAGCACTCCGTTTTCATTTCATTATGTTTATTTATTTTCAATGTTATGTTTTGACGACAAGACTTTAGTTACATGTCAAGTATCATTGGTTCGAAGTGTTTTAGATTTTGGCTCTTGAATTCAAAGTTGTGGTACGATTTGAGATATTAAGTAAATCTTTATGAAACTCTTCTTTGGAGCATGAATTATGAATATGTTTAAAAGCATGAAAGTTTCACGATGGGTCCATTGAACTTAGATGGGTTCCTTTCTAAACCGTTAAATTTGCATGTTTCGCGCATTTATTCAAATAACATGAAGCGAGTTTCAAGTATGTTTTCCAATGCAGCCATTAATCTTCCATGGGTCTTTTCGTTTAAATGTATTATGATCACGTTTTCCATACGCTCTCGGGAGAGACGTTGGGCTCCGATAGTGAGGTCAACATGTTTGGTATCGAGCGCTAGGTTTTGATCTAGGGCTACATGACATTGCTTTCAAGAAATAACTTGCATGGCTTTACACGCTTTGAACTGTTTTTGCATACTTTGAAAATTGTCGTACTTGAACTAAAGTTTTCAATGGTTTTCTATCAAGGAGTGAACATGCCACCTCGAAGGAGAACTCGGGGAGCTACGACTCAATCTCATTCTCGTCAGGGGAGTACGGATGAATCCCATATTCCTCAGGATGCCGGGACACACTCTGTTCCGATTTCAGAGGCACCTAGTTTGCAGCAAGAAGTGCCTCCTCCGCCTCCTCCTCCTTTGCTCAGGCTTTCAAGTATGCCATGGATCAGAGATCTCAGATGCCGAAGCAGGCTCTAGTAGACAGGAGTGGGCAGTATGACAAGCTCCGGAAGTTTGGGGCTGTGGATTTCAGTGGGACTACGAATCCAGAAGAGGCAGAAGCTTGGTTGAAGAGGACCGAGAGGGTCCTAGTTCAGATGAGATGCTCAGATGAGGACAAGCTAGATTATGCTGTCAGTTTGTTGTAGGGTGACGCATTGCATTGGTGGGAGTTAGTGCCTCACGATCAGTTGTTCCTTGGTCTTGACATGGAGGGACTTTGTGGAAGTGTTAGGAAGAAGTATCTCTCGGGGTTTATGTGCAAGATAAGGCGGAGAGTTTACGAATCGATCTGAGAGGGACATGAGTGTGGCGAGTATGAGCTGAAGTTCACAGCTTTTCCGATATCATTAACATTGTGGCATGAGAGGAAGACAAGTGTCATGAAGTTTGAGGAGGTCTTCACTTGGGAATCGGGAGAAAGTCCTGATTCACAATTTCTGTGACTACCAGCAATTGGTGGATGCTACTCTCCAGGCTAAGAAACTGGAGAATATCAGGAATGAAGCGAACAAGAAGAGGAAGAACAGGGAGCAGACCTTTAGGAAGGGTACTAGTGCTCCATTGCCTGAGAGGAGCACGAGGAGTACTCATAGTCAGAGTGAAGAAGGTAGCAGTGGGGCTACCAGGAACAAGCAGGTGAGAGCTGTTTCAGGGCAAGCCTCTAATGTGGGAGGCGCCGGTAGAGCTGGAAGGAGCGGGTTCACTTACCCCATATGTGACCAGTGTGGGAAGCACCATCAGGGAGAGTGCCTCAGGTCTCTTGGAGTTTGTTACAGATGCAAAGAGAAGGGACATATAGCCAGAAATTGTCCATAGGCACCGAGACAAGAGGGGTCTCAGTTTTAGGCTCCTAGGCGTGCAGAGACAGTGGGAACCAGGCCAGTAACTGAGGTAGGCAGCTCTGGGACTGTAAGGAAGACTGTTCCTCCAGGAAGGCCAAGGGTGAGCGCCGCAAGAGTGTTTACCATGAGCAGGAGGAAGCTGCGGCCCTTTGAGGTTATCGGGTATGGCTCGATTATTTGATTCTTGATGTTGTGTTGATTGATTATGGTTCCACACACTCTTTTGTTTATGCTAGCATAACATTGCATGGTGTGAGTTCTGTGCCTTTGGATAGGCCTTTGGTTGTTAGTACTCCGCTAGGGAGGAATGTGGTGATCAGTCAGATGTATAAGCAGTGTGAGCTCTTCATAGATGGTGCTAGATTGGTAGTGGACTTACTACCGCTAGACCTTAGAGGGTTAGATGTTATCACAGGGATGGATACTATGGAGAAGTATTTGGCCAAGTTGGATTGTGTTAGGAAGAGGTAGAGTTTGATCTGGGCAATGGTGAGAAGGTGATCTTGGAGGGACGGGAAGACACCATCACCAAGGCGATTTCAGTATGTTAGCGAAAGGATGATGGGCGAGGATGTGAAGCTTTCTTGGCGCATGTTGTAGAGGCCGATGTGCATGAAGGGAAGCTAGAGGATTTCCCGATTGTGAGGGATTTTTCAGATGTGTTCCCAGATGAGTTACCAGGTTTGCCGCCGGTGAGGGAAATCGAGTTTGCTATTAACTTGATTCCCGGAACCGCGCCTATTTCTATCCCGCCTTACAGGATGGCTCCAGCTGAGTTGAGGGAGCTTAAGGAAATGTTAGAGGAACTATTAGAGAAGGGGTATGTCAGGCCGAGTTCATCTCCTTGGGAAGCACCGGTTCTGTTTGTGAAGAAGAAGGATGGATCATGGCGGATGTGCATTGATTATCGGAGACTCAACAAGGTAACAATCAAGAACAAGTATCCTTTGCCACGGATAGATGATCTGTTTGACCAGCTGCAGGGAGCTTGGGTTTTCTCCAAGATTGATCTCAGGTCAGGCTATCATCAGCTCAGAATCAAGGAGTCTGATGTTAGTAAGACAACATTCAGGACCCGTTATGGGCATTATGAGTTTTTGGTTATGCCATTCGGCTTGACCAATGCTCCATTGCTTTCATGGATCTCATGAGCGGGGTCTTGAGGAGTTTTGGATCGGTTTGTCATAGTGTTTATAGATGACATTACGGTGTATTCTAAAAGTGAGAAAGATCATGAGGAGCATCTCGGGACTGTTTTGCAGACTCTTGGGGAGAGAGCTTTATGCTAAGTTCGATGAAGTGTGAGTTTTGGCTTCGTGAGGTGACTTTCCTTGATCATGTGATTTCGCGGGATGGGGTACATGTTGATCGAGAAAAGTTGAAGCGGTAGTAAGTTGGCATGTACCCAAGACAAGTGTGAGGTGAGGAGTTTTCGGGTCTTGCGAGTTACTACTGGGAGGTTCGTGGAGGATTTTCCATGATAGCTGCCTGATGACCAAGCTATTACGGAAGAATCGAAGTTTATCGGGTGATGAGTGCGGAAGAGCTTTGAGGAGCTCAAGCACGGGTTGACAAGTGCTCAAAGGTTGATTTTGCCTTACGGTGATGAGGGCTATGTAGTGTCTGATGATGCATCAAGAAAGGGTCTCGGTTGTGTATTGATGCAAGGAGGCAGGGTGATAGCATATGCTTCAAGGCAATCAAGCGGTATGAGTTGAATTATCCGACTCGTGACTTGGAGTTAGCGATGATATTTGCCTTGAAGATTTAGAGGCATTATCTTTATGGGGTTGAGCGAAGATTTTGAGACCACAAGAGCCCCAGTACTTACTGAGCCAGAAGGAGTTGAATTTGAGGCAGAGAAGGTGGATTGAGCTACTCAAGGACTATGATTTGTTAATTGAGTACCACCCAGGCAAGGCGAATGTAGTAGCTGATGCTTTGAGCAGGAAGTCTTCCATTGCTCATGTTCAGGCAGTGTACCTTCCTTTATTGGAAGAGATGGCCAAGCTTAAGATAAGCTTGAAACAGGAGGAACCAGATTGCCTCCTCGCTACTTTCAGAGTGAGGCCCATACTCAGGGAGAAGGTTAGGGAGTTGCAGGCTCAGGATGCAGAGTTGAGCAATCTTAGGGAGGAAATTCAGAATGGTAAGCTTTCTGAGGTAGTGGTGAGAGAGGATGGACTCATGACAGTAGGGGACAGACTTTGTATTCCAGACAGTAGGGAAGTTAAGGATGACATTTTAAATGAGGCACACAATGCGTCTTATGCCATGCACACAGAAAGCACCAGGATGTACAGAGATTTGAGAGAGCATTTCTGGTGGAAGGGCATGAAGAGGGATGTAGCAGAGTATGTCAGTAAGTGTGTAGTGTGTCAGCAAGTCAAGGCTGAACACCAGGCGCCTTCAGGAAAGTTAAGGCCATTGTCTATTCCTTAGTGGAAGTGGCAAAGAGTAACCATGGATTTTCTGATGGGTTTGACCAAGACTACTAAGAAGCATGATGCCATATAGGTTATAGTGGATCGGTTGTGAAAGTCACCCATTTTCCGCAATCGGTGCATGATTCCTTGCATGTGCTAGCCAGGAAGTACATTGATGAGGTAGTGAGATTGCATGGGATTCCAGATTCTATAGTGTCTGACAGGGATCCTCGGTTCACATCGAGATTTTGGGGAAGCTTGCAGGAAGCTTTAGGTCTTAAGCTGCATTTTAGTACAGCATTTCATCCTCAGACGGATGGTCAATTTGAGAGGACCATTCGGACACTTGAGGGAATGCTCAGGGCATGTGTTGTCAGACCCCGATCTTGGGAGCCCGACTGTCCTGGGATGTGAGCCCGAGTGGAGCCCATCCTCGAGACACTTGCCTTGCTGAGACCTTAAACTTTCGTTGTCCTCAAACCTTGCGCTTATAATCTTGCAGGATTCTTAATTGTAACTCCACCTTCGTGGCAAGCACACACCATGTATACACTAAAATCATGGTTTGACTTATTCATATAATTTGTAGCTTTATGTCTCAAGTTCTCCCTGAAACAAGAATCACCTTAATCGGAGTCACATAACTCAAGATACACTCCAAAAATCTAAGAGAGTTCATACCCGAAGCATGCCCTCTTAACTGACCTTTCACTTGTTTTAGAACAAACTTTCTCAATTTAACTCCAATTGATACCAAATTTTATGGAGTGAAAGATATGTGTCTTATAAATCCAATGGTTTAACCCTCACCTCATTTGGAGGTCGTATGAGGGAAATATGTCTGAAACATTTGACCATGCTTACTTCTGAAATCGGATTGAAACTCTTTTGGCGCGATTTACTATAAATTGTAATCTATAGCTCCAAATGCTTTCGTTCTTTCACCATACGAAATTAGACATCTAGATCTACAACTCTCATGAAGACTACAAAGGCTGATTCTATCTCCTACATTCTGCAGCGTCCTATTTTTTTTTCATCATCTGATTTCTATCATCTGGTTTTCTATCGTCTGATTTCTATCATCCGGTTTTCTATAAATCCTTTCTATCATCTGGTTTTTCTATAAATGCGCTTTCTATCTTCTGCTTTCCTTCCTTCTGCTTTTCTATCTTTTGATTTCCTTCCTTCTGATTTCTATCTTTTGATTTCCTTCCTTATGCTTTTCTTCCTTCTGATTTCTATCTTCTGCTTTTCTATCTTCTGATTTCCTTCCTTCTGATTTCTATCTTCTGATTTCCTTCCTTCTGCTTTTCGATCTTCTGATTTCTATCTTCTGCTTTTCTTCCTTCTGCTTTTCTATCAAGAATCATATCTTTTGACTCCGAACTCCAAATTTAGCAAACGATATACCCTTGGAAAACTCTAAACTCCTACTACAATCTTCATGAAGACTCATTGATCTAATTCATACCAAGACGGTTCTAATCTTGGTGAAATCTTGTCAAATTTAGGAAAATTTGACAGCACATCCCCCTTAAAATGCAACTACCAAAATTTCAATTCTAAGACTTCCACCTGCATAAAACTCATCATACAACCTCATATAACATGATTAAACCCTAAGGTATCTTCAAACACCATTCGAAGCAACAGCCACACTCTTAATCATCTATCATATCCAAACTATAACAATGATTCAATTGTCTTAAACATACATGGATTTCTCAAAATACATTAAAACTGAACATTTTTGCTTTCATAATTCATTCATTTCATCCTCATCAAATCATGTCATATTCATACAATGCTTTAGTGGGCATTTCAAGCCCAATTACAATGAAGTTTCAAAATACAATACCTTCTCAAAATGCAACTAAAGCATTGTTTTACAAAAATCATTTCAAATACAAAATCAAAAGAAAATCTTGGAGTAAATGCCTTTAAGCTTGCTCCTCGGGATTCTGCTCATTTCCTGGAAAATTTTTAGGGGGTGAGCTTTCGCTCCGTGGGTAACACATTTATATTTATATATCAAGCAGTCCTATTAGTTATTCATACTTTTAGCAATCTTTCAATACAATCATAATACATGCATCATGCAATGTTCATCAATACTCAAACATAATTTCTCACAATTCAAACATTCATCATTCTTGCATTTTCATGTATTCACATATGAACACATCAAATGGCTCGGTAAGTCCTTATTCTTGGCAACCATATAGTCTCATTTCACGAGTGCAGATGGGCAAATCTTTAGGAGTCCAAATGTTGGATCATCCTATGCCACAATCGACGGAGGCGAAGGCTTCATGGTCAGCGATGCGTGGCAGTTCTTAGGACAATACCTTACCCCACATAACATAGCAATCGTGAATCATACAAGAAAATTGGACTGTTCTTATCCAATTCATTGTTTCTTTGAAATCATCTTTTCATACATCGTTCATGCCTTTCATTATATTCATTCAACAAGTTTCTTCATGACAGATTCAATCATCATCAAGCATTTAATACACTCACATTCATCATTCCATCACACACATTTAATACAACAACCAAGTGATCAAAGTACATTAATGTCATGCATTTATTTACATTTGTAGCTTATATACATAAAGATAAAGATGAAACTCACCTTTTATCCTTGCTTAAACTTGCCTAAGGAAGTTCCTCTCCTTGTTCTTCTCCTCTTTCTTGTCCTCCTTCAAGCATAACAAGAAAATAACCCCATATCAACATAGGGTTTAGAAATTGAAATACCTAAAAATCTAAATCATGAAATTCATAAGAGAATCACTAGACCCATCTTATTCTTCATCTTTCTAACCAAAAACCCAAACAAAAACTTAACCTTAAACCAAGAACTTACCTTAAATCCTTAACCAACCAAGTGGTTTCTTGGTTCAAAGTGAAGCTTAGACTCTCCTCCACACTTTTTCTTCTTGGACTTTCTTCAAAAACCCACTCACTTTCATGGAAATGTCAAACCCTAACAAGCCTCTTCTTTCCCCTTTTCCTCCCTCCTTTCACGACACTCTTCTTTCCTCTCCCTCTAAATTTCGTTTCTATCTTCTTTTCCTACAAAAATCACTTATCTCCTTCCATATATACTCCTTTCTAAATTACTTAAGCCCAATAAGCCTAAGCCCAACTTACTTCCTTCTTCTTTCTTCTTCTTCTTTTTTTCATTTCTCCTCCTTACTTACTCAAGCCCACTAACTCTTTTCCTTCAAGCCCATTGCATTAAATTCTTCTCTTCTTCCTTACTTCATTTGGACCCAAAGCCCAATTAATACATTAATTACACCTAACTCACCTAAGTCCAACTAACATATTTAACTTCATAAATTCTTCACCTAACTCATTAATGCTATCATATATTAATTTATGACACCTTAATTAATGCTAATCTAACTTAATCAATTTAATCTAATCATGATTAATCCTAAAAAAATCTTGGGGCTAACATTTCTCCCCCCCCTTAAGAAAATTTCGTCCTCGAAATTCTTACCTGAGTCATTGAAGAGGTGTGGATACTTCTCCTTCATTGCATCCAAAGGTTCCCACGTCGCCTCTTCAACTGCATGATTCCTCCACAGGACCTTGACTAGCTTAATTGTCTTGTTCACGAGGATCTTATCCTTCTATCCGAGGTGCCACAGGTCTTTCTTCATAACTCAAATCATCGCTGGTGAACTTCGAGGTCCGAATGATGTGAGAAGGATCGATCTGTACCTCCTCAAAGATCGAGACATGGAACACATCATGAATCTGCGACAATTCGACGGCAATGCTAACCTATAGGCCAACGGCCCAATCCTCTCCAATACTTCATACGGACCCACATACCGAGGGCTTAACTTCCCTTCTTATCAATCTCATAACTCCTTCCATGGAGGCGTCTTGAGAACACCTTGTCACCCATCGCATATTCCATTTCTTTTCTGTTAGCATCGGCATAGCTTTTCATTTTGTCCTGGGTGGCCTTAAGTCGCTGTTTGATCACCTCCACTTTCTCAACTGTCATCTGGACCAACTCTGATCCCACTAGCTTCCTCTCACCTTCCTCATCCCAGCATATCGGAGTCCTGCATCTTCTTCCATAAAGGGCTTCATAAGGAGCCATCTCAGATGCTCGAATAGTGCAATTGTTGTTAGCAAATTCGACCAACGGCAAATGATCATCCCATGCTCCTCTGAAGTCCATGACACATGCTCTAAGCATCCCCTCTAGAGTCTGGATTGTCCTCTCAGACTGACCATCCGTCTGAGGATGAAACGTCGTACTGAAATTCAGCCTAGTTCCTAATGCCTCCTGCAGACTTCCCCAAAATCTCGATGTGAATCGTGGATCCCTGTCGGATATTATAGAATCCGAAACTCCATGCAACCTTACCACTTCATCAATATACTTCCTGGCTAAGACTTGCAATGAATCATTTGCTTGATCGCCAGAAAATGGGCTGACTTGGTCAACCGATCAACAATAACCCAAATGGCATCATGCTTCTTCTTGGTCCTCGGCAAACTCATCGAAAATCCATTTTGATCCTTTGCCACTTCCATTCAGAATGGACAATGGCTGCAACATACTGAAGGTGCACGTGTTCACCTTGACTTGCGACACACTAGACATCTGCTCACATACTCGCTACATCCTCTTCATGCCTTTCCACGAAATGTTCCTTGAATCTCTGACATTTTGGTGTCGCCTTGGTGCATGGAATAAGGCGATTGTGTGCCTCATCCATGATTTCATCCTTAATCGCTTTATCATTCGAATACAACCTGCTTCCGACTACCATTAGCCCATCATCCCTTACTTGCACTTCGACTACTTACCATGTTGAATTTCATCTCTCAACTTACTTAATTTCAGATCCCGCTCCCGCAACTCCTTGACCTTCTCCCTAAGGATAGGTCTCACTCTGAATGAGCAATAACACCATCGATTCATTCTGCTTTAAACTGATCTTCAACTTGGCCATTTGTTCCAACAGAGGCAAGTAAACCGATTGCACATAAGCTATGGATGACTTCCGCCAAAGCATCCGCCACTACATTCACCTTGCCTGGATGATACTCTATCATCAGGTCATAGTCCTTGAGCAACTCCAACCATCGTCTCTGCCTTAAGTTCAACTCTTTCTGACTTATAATGTACTTAAGACTTTTGTGGTCCGTGAAGACCCTTGTCTGAACCCCATACAAGTAGTGTCTCCAAATCTTTAGGGCAAAATTACCGCTAACTCCAAGTCATGAGTCGGATAATTCAACTCATATGGCTTCAACTGCCGTGAAGCATAAGCTATCACTTTGTCATTCTGCATCAGCACACATCCTAAACCCTTCCTCGAAGCGTTACTGTACACCGTATACCCCTGGTCTCCATTGGGCAAAACCAATACTGGAGCACTTGTCAATCTGTTCTTGAGCTCCTCAAAGCTCTTTTGGCATTCCGCACTCCATATGAATTGCTGATTCTTTCTTAACAGTTTAGTCATAGGGGCAGCTATCATTGAAAATCCTTCTACAAATCTCCTATAATAACCTGCCAAGCCTAGGAAGCTTCTTACCTCTTTCACTGTCTTAGGCTCTTGCCAATTCACCACAGCTTTTACTTTCCTCGGATCAACATGAATCCCTTTGCTGGAAATCACATGTCTAAGGAAAAATACTTCATGCAGCCAAAACTCACACTTACTGAATTTGGCATACAGCTCCTGTTCTCTCAATCTCTGCAATACAATCCTGAGATGCTGTTCATGCTCTCCTTCATCCTTAGAATAGACCAGAATGTCATCAATGAACACAATGAAAAATTGATCTAAGAATTCATTAAACACCCTATTCATCGATCCATGAAGGCGGTGGGGCATTGGTCAATCGAAGGGCATGACCCTAAATTCATAGTGCCCGTAACGAGTCCTGAAAGCTGTCTTACTTACATCAGACTCCCTGATTCGGAGTTGATGATATCCTGATCTTAAGTCAATCTTCGAAAAGACCCTTGCTCCCTGTAGCTGATCAAATAAATCATCTATCCGTGGAAACGGATACTTGTTCTGAATCGTCATCTTGTTAAGCCTTCTATAGTCTATGCACATCCTCCACGTTCCATCCTTCTTCTTAACAAACAGGACCGGAGCTCCCCAAGGTGAAGAACTCGGCCTGATGAACTGCTTCTCCAACAATTCCTGCAATTGCTCCTTGAGTTCTCTCAATTCAACTGGAGCCATTCTATAAGGTGGTATGGAGATTGGCGCGGTTCCAGGAATCAAGTCAATTTCGAACTCAATTTCCCTCACCGGCGGCAACCCCAGTAATTCTTACGGGAATACATCAGAAACTCCCTCACAACTCGATAATCTTCTAATCGCCCACATTCATACGAATTCACTACATGCGCCAAAAAGGCCTCACACCTGGCTCATCATATTGTCACCTAACATAGCCAAATGATCCTCAAGACCGACGACTTCTGTCCCCTTGAAAACCACTTTTCGATCATTGCCGGATCAAACTCTACTTCTTTCAAACTACAATCTAGCTTCGCTTTATACTTCTCCATGACATCCATCCCCAAATGACATCCAACCTTGAAGGTCTAGAGGTAGTAGATCTACTACCGGTCTAGACCAGATTGACACTGAGCTCACAATTCTTATAGATCATACTAACCACCACTTTACCCCCTAAAGGAGTACTAACAACCAGAAAATTGTCCATAACCTCGGGACACACAACATGCATATTCATACTTGCAGATACAAATGAATGGGTGGAGCCAAGATCAATCAACACATAAGCAGGAGAGTCGAATAGCATAGCCATACCCGTCACTACTTCCTGAGCGCCGCAGACTTCTTCCCTGGTCATGGCAAAGACTCGAGTGGTGCCGACTCATCCTCTAGGTCTCCTGCCGGATATGCCTTCCTTGCGGTTCTGAATCGCCCACACCATGTCTTGGCCGAGATGCCACTATTTCGCTCTTCTTAGGGCTTGAGATCGAGACCCTTCCCGCTGTTGCGCCTGGGACAATCCTTGATTGGTGCCCCTTTGGCCACTGACCAAAATATGCTCCTATCTTGCAGACATTCCCTTGTGAAATCTCCCACGGTGACCACACGGGATTCCTCTACTGTCCATCTGGACTTGCCAGACCGAAGCTTGCAATTGTAGTAGCCCTAGGCTTACTCTTAGTGGGGCCATTGCTACCCACACCACTCTGATATCTTGAGTTCTAATGTTCCTAGCAGTCTTTGGAGCACTCATGCCTTTTCGGAGCGCTCTCTGTTCTTCCTCTTCTTAGTCACTTCACCCGGATGTTCTCAAATTTCTCAGCTTGAAGAGCAGCATCCACCAGCTGCTGGTAATCACGGAAGTTGTGGATCACCACTTTTTCTCAGATCCCTAGGTGTAAACCACCCTCAAATTTCTGGCATTTGTCTTCTTCAGTTGCCACGATATTGGCTGCATACCGTGATAACTGAGTGAACTTCAATTCAGATACGCCACGCTCAACTCCTCTCGAGCGAGATTCAAAAATTCCCTGGCCTTACCCTGCATGTAGACCATCGAGAAGTACTTCCTCCGAAAGGCCTCTAGGAATTCCCTCCATGTCGATCGGAGGTACTTCCGATCATGAGGCATCGACTCCCACCAAGGCGGTGCATCCCACTGCGAAGTCGATTGCATAATCGAGCTTCTCATCATCATTGCACTTCATCGATTTAGGACCCTCTCGGTCCTCTTCACCATGCTTGACTTCCTCGGGATTAGTGGTCCCGCTGAAGTCAATCGCTCCATACTTCGGAGACTTATCATCGCCCGCTCTTCTCTCTTGAAGTGGTATTGAGCCTGTCTTCCTTGGCCCATGGCATAAGTGAAAGCACAGGCGAATGCTGGAAGAACTGGGATCCATAGGGTTCACTTGAGGAGGAGGAGGTGGAGGCGGCTCATGTTGCACACTTGGTGCATCGGAATCGAAAGCAGAATGGTCCTGCATCCTGCGGAATATACGACTCATCCGCACTTCCGCTACGAGAGTGGGCGAGATTGAGCTCCTCGAGTTCTCTTTCGAGGCGGCATTACTCCTTCAATTTAAAAAAAATCAGTGAAAACATTTAGTTCACATAAAACAAATTCAATTCACTCATTTGAAAACAATGTTGCATGTTATGCATTTAAAACAGTGCACATACTTCACATAATTCATGTAGAAAAATGCATGCTGACTTGACCCTTAGACATCCCACTAAGGTTCCTAGGAAACCCTAAACCCGGTTTCGCTCTGATACCCCAGATGTCAGACCCCGATCCCAGGAGCCCGACTGTCCTGGGATGTGAGCCCGAGTGGAGCCCATCCCCGAGACACTTGCCTTGCTGAGACCTTAAACTTTCGTTGTCCTGAAACCTTGCGTTTATAATCTTGCAGGATTCTTAATTGTAACTCCACCTTCGTGGCAAGCACACACCATGTATACACTAAAATCATGGTTTGACTTATTCATATAATTTGTAGCTTTATGTCTCAAGTTCTCCCTGAAATAAGAATCACCTTAATCGGAGTCACATAACTCAAGATACACTCCAAAAATCTAAGAGAGTTCATACCCGAAGCATGCCCTCTTAACTGACCTTTCACTTGTTTTAGAACAAACTTTCACAATTTAACTCCAATTGATACCAAATTTTATGGAGTGAAAGATATGTGTCTTATAAATCCAATGGTTCAAGCCTCACCTCATTTGGAGGTCGTATGAGGGAAATATGCCCGAAACATTGGACCATGCTCACTTCTGAAATCGGATTGAAACTCTTTTGGCGCGATTTACTATAAATTTTAATCTATAGCTCCAAATGCTTTCGTTCTTTCACCATACGAAAGTAGACATCTAGATCTACAACTCTCATGAAGACTACAAAGGCTGATTCTATCTCCTACATTCTGCAGCGTCCTATTTTTTTTCATCATCTGATTTCTATCATCTGGTTTTCTATCGTCTGATTTCTATCATCTGGTTTTCTATCGTCTGCTTTCTATCATCTGGTTTTTCTATCGTCTGCTTTCTATCTTCTGCTTTCCTTCCTTCTGCTTTTCTATCTTCTGATTTCCTTCCTTCTGATTTCTATCTTCTGATTTCCTTCCTTCTGCTTTTCTTCCTTCTGATTTCTATCTTCTGCTTTCTATCTTCTGCTTTCCTTCCTTCTGCTTTTCTATCTTCTGATTTCCTTCCTTCTGATTTCTATCTTCTGATTTCCTTCCTTCTGCTTTTCGATCTTCTGATTTCTATCTTCTGCTTTCCTTCCTTCTGCTTTTATATCAAGGATCATATCTTTTGACTCCGAACTCCAAATTTAGGAAACGATATACCCTTGGAAAACTCTAAACTCCTACTACAATCTTCATGAAGACTCATTGATCTAATTCATACCCGAAGAGGGTCTAATATTGAGGCGAAGTATTGTCAAATTTTAGGAAAATTTGACAGCACATCCCCCTTAAAATGCAACTACCAAATTTTCAATTCTAAGACTTCCACCTGCATAAAACTCATCATACAACCTCATATAACATGATTAAACCCTAAGGTATCTTCAAACACCATTCGAAGCAACAGCCACACTCTTAATCATCTATCATATCCAAACTATAACAATGATTCAATTGTCTTAAACATACATGGATTTTTCAAAATACATTAAAACTGAACATTTTTGCTTTCAAAATTCATTCATTTCATCTTCATCAAATCATGTCATATTCATACAATGCTTTAGTGGGCATTTCAAGCCCAATTACAATGAAGTTTCAAAATACAATACCTTCTCAAAATGCAACTAAAGCATTATTTTACAAAAATCATTTCAAATACAAAATCAAAAGAAAATCTTGGAGTAAATGCCTTTAAGCTTGCTCCTCAGGATTCTGCTCATTTCCTGGAAAAATTTTAGGGGGTGAGCTTTAGCTCAAAATGGTAACACATTTATATTTATATATCAAGCAGCCCTATTAGTTATTCATACTTTTAGCAATCTTTCAATACAATCATAATACATGCATCATGCAATGTTCATCAATACTCAAACATAATTTCTCACAATTCAAACATTCATCATTCTTGCATTTTCATGTATTCACATATGAACACATCAAATGGCTCGGTAAGTCCTTATTCTTGGCAACCATATAGTCTCATTTCACGAGTCTATATGGGCAAATATTTAGGAGTCCAAAATGTTGGATCATCCTATGCCACAATCGGGCAGCCGGGCGAAGGCTTCATGGTCAACGTGCACGTGACAGTTCTTAGGATAATACCTTACCCACATAACATAGCAATCATGAATCATACAAGGAAATTGGACTGTTCTTATCCAATTCATTGTTTCTTTGAAATCATTTTTTCATACATCGTTCATGCCTTTCATTATATTCATTCAACAAGTTTCTTCATGACAGTTTCAATCATCATCAAGCATTTAATACACTCACATTCATCATTCCATCACACACATTTAATACAACAACCAAGTGATCAAAGTTCATTAATGTCATGCATTTATTTACATTTGTAGCTTATATACATAAAGATAAATATGAAACCCACCTTTTATCCTTGCTTAAACTTGCCTAAGGAAGTTCCTCTCCTTGTTCTTCTCCTCTTTCTTGTCCTCCTTCAAGCATAACAAGAAAATAACCCCATATCAACATAGGGTTTAGAAATTGAAATACCTAAAAATCTAAATCATGAAATTCATAAGAGAATCACTAGACCCATCTTATTCTTCATCTTTCTAACCAAAAACCCAAACAAAAACTTAACCTTAAACCAAGAACTTACCTTAAATCCTTAACCAACCAAGTGGTTTCTTGGTTCAAAGTGAAGCTTAGACTCTCCTCCACACTTTTCTTCTTGGACTTTCTTCAAAACCCACTCACTTTCATGGAAATGCCAAACCTTAACAAGCCTCTTCTTTCTCCTTTTCCTCCCTCCTTTCACGACACTCTTCTTTCCTCTCCTCCAAATTTCGTTTCTATCTTCTTTTCCTACAAAAATCACTTATCTCCTTCCATATATACTCCTTTCTAAATTACTTAAGCCCAATAAGCCTAAGCCCAACTTACTTCCTTCTTCTTTCTTCTTCTTCTTTTTTTCATTTCTCCTCCTTACTTACTCAAGCCCACTAACTCTTTTCCTTCAAGCCCATTGCATTAAATTCCTCTCTTCTTTCTTACTTCATTTGGACCCAAAGCCCAATTAATACATTAATTACACCTAACTCACCTAAGTCCAACTAACATATTTAACTTCATAAATTCTTCACCTAACTCATTAATGCTATTATATATTAATTTATGACACCTTAATTAATGCTAATCTAACTTAATCAATTTAATCTAATCATGATAAATCCTAAAAAAAATCTTGCGGCTAACATGTGTTATGGATTTCAAGGGAGCATGGGATGAGCATTTGCCTTTGGTCGAGTTTGCTTACAATAACTCGTACCATTCTAGTATTCAGATGGCTCCATATGAGGCTTTATATGGAAGGAGATGCAGGACTCCTATATGTTGGGATGAAGAAGGAGAGAGGAAGCTAGTCGGACCAGAGTTGATTCAGATGACTGTGGATAAAGTCAATCTAGTCAAGCAATGACTTAAAAGCTGACCAGAGACGTGATGAAGAGTTACACTGATTCTCATCGGAAGGAGATGGAGTATGAAGTTGGTGAGAAAGTGTTTCTTAAGACGTCTCCTTAGAAGGGAGTTATGAGGTTTGGTAAGAAAGGCAAGTTGAATATAAGATATGTAGGTCCTTATGAGATCCTTGAGAGGATCGGACCTCTAGCTTACAGATTGGCGTTGCCGCCAGAGTTGTCTCAGATCCACGATGTCTTTCACGTTTCCATGCTGAGAAGGTACAGATTAGATCCTTCTCATGTCATCCAGGTTTCAGACATTCAGTTGAGAGATGACTTAAGTTATGAGGAGATTCCAGTAGCAATCTTGGACACCAAGGATAAAGTCCTTAGAAATAAGACAGTTCAGCTAGTTAAGGTTCTGTGGAGGAACCATGCAGTGGAAGAAGCCACGTGGGAGCCTAGGGATGCCATGAAAGAGAAATATCCAAGTCTATTTGACGATTCAGGTAAATTTCGAGGACGAAATTTCTTTTAAGAGGGGGAGAAATGTTAGGCCCCAAATTTTTATTTTCTTGAAGTTATTAAGTTTGAATTAATTTGATTTATGATATATGGTATAGTTTGATTTATTGGAAATATTCATGGGAAAATTTGGAATTTATTGAGTTTATGGTGAAAATTATATTTATGGAAGGGTAAAAATATTTAAGGGTAAAATGGGCAAAACCCTTGAGTTAGGATGTTTAAGGCTTAGTAAGGAAGGGCATTATAGTCCTTGCCCATGTTGTAGGTTTAAGAGGTTAGAGGAATTAAAGATTAAAAGAAGAAAAGAAAAGAAAGGAAATAGAAAGAAGAAGAAAGCGAAGGAGTCGTGACGGTGAAGAAGAAGAAGAAGAAAAGAAAAGGGAAGCTCGTTTGAGGCGTTTTTGTGATTGAAGCATTCTCCAGGTAAGATTAACTCCCTTAGTCTTGTTTAGGTTGAATCAAAGCTTGATATTGCTTGAAATGAGAAGAATCGATATTTTAGGGTTTATGATGAACTTAGGTAGATTTGCATGGGTTGTTGAGTTGTTGATGTTTTTGGTGTTAGAATAAGTGTAGAATGGAAGTATATGACATGATTTATGGCTTAGATTTGTTGTAGAAGAAGAAGGGAAGGTTTTAGGGTTGAAAATGTCGGAGATCTGGGTTCGGGAGCGGGAAGGCTTGCACGTCGCGACGTGCAAGCAAGCACATCGTGGCGTGCGTGATTTTTTGCTCGACGCGACAAGAGGCTGGCCTCGCCATGAGTCGAGGCGTCTGTGACCTGGCCACAAGGCTGCAAGAAGTTGTTCGCCATGGTGAAGCGCAATTTTCGCCATGCGAACTCAAAATGTTTCGTTTTGTTTTTAGGGTTTTACGCATATCTTTTGATACAGAGGTCCTTTTGGGGTGATTTTATAGGCGTTGTGGACTAGAGTCATAGATCTACAAGTCTTATGAAGTGATGAAGTTATGAATTAGTTTTTAAGAATGGGGAATTTTGGATGGAAGTTAGGAATGACATTATGGTTTCAGCATGAGTTTTTGAATAAGATTTTGGTTCTTATTCTAGGAAACCAAGAGAGGCAAGAGGATCAAGAGGATCTAGAGGAAACTCATTCCTAGGCAGGATCAAGCAAGGAATCCAGGTGGGTTCATGTTTATAATAAAGTATATAAGTTACTCATTGTTTAGTTCAAATCAAGCAAGATCTCATGCAGTTACATTACATCATCCACGATCGCATTGCATACTACCATGAATGATTATATTCTGCATTATGATTTGCATTCATGATTATTATCAAGATTTTTACAAAGGAATGTCTTCCTTTCACGAATACAAGTGCATGAAATCAAGTTTTACGAAATATTTATGACAAGCAAGTTTACAAGCAAGATATTCAGACAAGTTTACAAGCAAGTGCCAGTTCGGCAAACAAGTTATAAGAACAAGTTCATGCATACTTATGTGGGTTTGTGGTGTCCCTCAGAATTAGTCAAGTGCACATTGACTCAGAAAGGCTTCTCACTTTGCTGATCGTGGCACGTGGTTTCTCAGATAGATTCCCTCATGAACTACGTCTACACATCAACATTTCGATGGCATGTGTAGTACGTCCAGAACTCGGGACCACCCAAACCATTATGATATGTTATGTGTTTATGTTTAGTTTATATATGACATGCATCATGAATTATTCAAGAATCAAGAATCAAGCATTTTTCAAGACTATGACATTTTTCATGATCAATGATTATGATTTCGACAAGTATCACGACAATGAGATATTTTTGATTATTTTTGCTTATTGCGATATTATAAATGTGTATCCACGAGCTTTATAGCTCACCCCCTCTAATCTCCCCCATACAGGTGACGAGCCAGAGATCGAGTGAGTCACGAGTTTCGGCAGCACTCCCGTTTTCATTTCATTATGTTTATTTATTTTCAATGTTATGTTTTGGACGACAAGACTTTAGTTACATGTCAAGTATCATTGGTTCAAGAGTGTTTTAGATTTTTGGCTCTTGAATTCAAAGTTGTGGTTTGATTTGAGATATTCGTAAATCTTTATGAAACTCTTCTTTGGAGCATGAATTATGAATATGTTTAAAAGCATGAAAGTTTCACGATCGGTCCATTGAACTTCCGATGGGTTCCTTTCTAAACCGTTAAATTTGTATGTTTCGCCGCATTTATTCAAATAACATGAAGCAGGTTTCAAGTATGTTTTCCCAGCAGGCCCATTAATCTTCCGCGGGTCTTTTTCGTTTAAATGTATTATGATCATGTTTTCCCGCCACGCTCTCACGATAGACGTTGGGCTCCGGCAGCAGGGTCCAACATGTTTGGTATCAGAGCGCCTAGGTTTTTGATCTAGGGCTACATGACATTGCTTTCAAGAAACAACTTGCATGGCTTTACACGCTTTGAACTGTTTTTGCATACTTTGAAAATATTCGTACTTGAACTAAAGTTTTCAATGGTTTTCTATCAAGGAGTGAACATGCCACCTCGAAGGAGAACTCGGGGAGCTACGACTCGATCTCATTCTCGTCAGGGGAGTACGGATGAATCCCATATTCCTCAGGATGCCGGGACACACTCTGTTTCGATTTCAGAGGCACCTAGTTTGCAGCAAGAAGTGCCTCCTCCGCCTCCTCCGCCTCCTCCTATGCCTCAAGGAACTCCCATGGACCCGAGTTTCTTTCAAGCCTTTGCTCAGGCTTTCACGTATGCCATGGGTCAGAGATCTCAGATGCCGATGCAGGCTCCAGTAGACAGGAGTGGGCAGTATGACAAGCTCCGGAAGTTTGAGGCTGTGGATTTCAGTGGGACTACGAATCCAGAAGAGGTAAAAGCTTGGTTGAAGAGGACCGAGAGGGTCCTAGTTCAGATGAGATGCTCAGATGAGGACAAGCTAGATTATGCTGTCAGTTTGTTGCAGGGTGACGCACTGCATTGGTGGGAGTTAGTGCCTCACAGTCAGGTTGTTCCTTCGGTGCTGACATGGAGGGACTTTGTGGAAGTGTTTAGGAAGAAGTATCTCTCCAGGGTTTATGTGCAAGATAAGGCGGAGAGTTTCGAATCGATCTGAGAGGACATGAGTGTGGCGAGTATGAGCTGAAGTTCACACAGCTTTCCCGATATGCAGCTAACATTGTGGCAACAGAGGAAGACAAGTGTCGCAAGTTTGAGGGAGGTCTTCACTTGGGAATCAGGAAGAAAGTCCTGATTCACAATTTCTGTGACTACCAGCAATTGGTGGATGCTGCTCTCCAGGCTGAGAAACTGGAGAATATCAGGAATGAAGCGAACAAGAAGAGGAAGAACAGGGAGCAGACCTTCAGGAAGAGTACTAGTGCTCCATTGCCTGAGAGGAGCACGAGGAGTACTCATAGTCAGAGTGAAGTAGGTAGCAGTGGGGCTACCAAGAACAAGCAGGTGAGAGCTGTTTCAGGGCAAGCCTCTAATGTGGGAGGCGCCGGTAGAGCTGGAAGGAGCGGGTTCACTTACCCCATATGTGACCAGTGTGGGAAGCACCATCAGGGAGAGTGCCTTAGGTCTCTTGGAGTTTGTTACAGATGCGGAGAGAAGGGACATATAGCCAGAAATTGTCCACAGGCACCGAGACAAGAGGGGTCTCAGTTTCAGGCTCCTAGGCGTGCAGAGACAGTGGGAACCAGCCGAGAATCGAGGTAGGCAGCTGGGGGGTGTGAAGGAAGACTGTTCCTCCAGGAAGGCCAAGGGGTCAGGCGCCGGCAAGAGTGTTTACCATGAACAGGGAGGAAGCTGCAGTCGCACCTGAGGTTGTCACGGGTATGGCTCAATTATTTGATTCTTCAGTATTTGTGTTGATTGATTCTGATTCCACACACTCTTTTGTTTCTGCTAGCATAACATTGCATGGTGTGAGTTCTGTGCCTTTGGATAGGCCTTTGGTTGTTAGTACTCCGCTAGGGAGGAATGTGGTGATCAGTCAGATGTATAAGCAGTGTGAGCTCTTCATAGATGGTGCTAGATTGGTAGTGGACTTACTACCGCTAGACCTTGGAGGGTTAGATGTTATCCTGGGGATGGATACTATGGAGAAGTATTTGGCCAAGCTGGATTGTGTTCGGAAAGAGGTAGAGTTTGATCTGGGCAATGGTGAGAAGGTGATCTTCATAGGGGACAGGAAGACACCATCACCAAGACTGATTTCAGCTATGTTAGCCGAAAGGATGATGGGCCAGGGATGTGAAGCTTTCTTGGCGCATGTTGTAGAGGCCGATGTGCATGAAGGGAAGCTAGAGGATTTCCCGATTGTGAGGGAGTTTTCAGATGTGTTCCCAGATGAGTTACTAGGTTTTCCGCTGGTGAGAAAAATCGAGTTTGCTATTAACTTGATTCCTGGAACCGCGCCTATTTCTATCCCGCCTTACAGAATGGCTCCAGCTGAGTTGAGGGAGCTTAAGGAACAGTTAGAGGAACTGTTAGAGAAGGGGTATGTCAGGCCGAGTTCATCTCCTTGGGGAGCACCGGTTCTGTTTGTGAAAAAGAAGGATGGATCATGGCGGATGTGCATTGATTATCGGACACTCAACAAGGTAACAATCAAGAACAAGTATCCTTTGCCACGGATAGATGATCTGTTTGACCAGCTGCAGGGAGCTAAGGTTTTCTCCAAGATTGATCTCAGATCAGGCTATCATCAGCTCAGAATCAAGGAGTCTGATGTTAGTAAGATAGCATTCAGGACCCGTTATGGGCATTATGAGTTTTTGGTTATGCCATTCGGCTTGACCAATGCTCCAGCTGCTTTCATGGATCTCATGAACAGGGTCTTCAAGGAGTTTCTGGATCAGTTTGTCATAGTGTTTATAGATGACATTCTGGTGTATTCTAAAAGTGAGAAAGATCATGAGGAGCATCTCAGGACTGTTTTGCAGACTCTTAGGGAGAGAGAGCTTTATGCTAAGTTCAGTAAGTGTGAGTTTTGGCTTCATGAGGTGACTTTCCTTGATCATGTGATTTCGCAGGATGGGGTATATGTTGATCCGAGAAAAGTTGAAGCAGTAGTAAGTTGGCATGTACCCAAGATAGTGACAGAGGTGAGGAGTTTTCTGGGTCTTGCAGGTTACTACAGGAGGTTCGTGGAGGGATTTTCCATGATAGCTGCCCCGATGACCAAGCTATTACGGAAGAATCAGAAGTTTATCTGGACTGATGAGTGCCAGAAGAGCTTTGAGGAGCTCAAGCACAGGTTGACAAGTGCTCCAGTGCTAATTTTGCCTTCTGGTGATGAGGGTTATGTAGTGTACAGTGATGCATCGAGAAAGGGTCTCGGTTGTGTATTGATGCAAGGAGACAGGGTGATAGCATATGCTTCAAGGCAACTGAAGCAGTATGAGTTGAATTATCCGACTCATGACTTGGAGTTAGCAGCAGTGATATTTGCCTTGAAGATTTGGAGGCATTATCTTTATGGGGTTCAGACGAAGATTTTTGTAGACCACAAGAGCCTCAAGTACTTACTGAGCCAGAAGGAGTTGAATTTGAGGCAGAGAAGGTGGATTGAGCTTTCGAGGACTATGATTTGTTAATTAAGTACCACCGTGCAAAGCGAATGTAGTAGCTGATGCTTTGAGCAGGAAGTCTTCCATTGCTCATGTTCAGGCAGTGTACCTTCCTTTATTGGAAGAGATGGCCAAGCTTAAGATAAGCTTGAAACAGGAGGAACCAGATTGCCTTGTTGGGCCCCGATTCGCATTAAGCATGTTGAAATTATTTTGAGGCATATTTAAATTATGAGGTTTCAGTTTGATAATTTTTAATTATGGTTGGAATAAATTGAGGATATTATTGCTTAAGTTAAGAAATACTAAATGAAGGGATTTAGTGACATGTGATTTGGTGATAAATTATTATTTGTGATATATTGTTAGTATTGAAAAGAATTATATGACTTGAGGGTCTTATGGAGAGGGTCTTGTGAATTTAGATGATTGAGATTAAATGGGAGATTATTTAATTAGAGCTTGTATGGTTTTTTTAGAAATTAAATTGAAGAATTTAGTTCAATGAGTGGTATAAATTTGAAAGAGCCATTAGGAAGATGATATATGTTTTTAAAGCTTAAGCTAAGTAAAGTGGGCTTTTAGCCTTTAGCCCTTTTAAATTGTAGTTAAATGAAGGAGAATGAAGTAATTGGGCTAGGTCCATTAACAAGTAGTTGATTATGTATTAAATGAAAAAGAAAGGGAGCATTTGGGCTTTTAAGTGGGAGCCCACAAAATTTCAAATGGGAAAGAGGGAAATGAAAATTTGGTGAAAGTTAGA
Organism: Erythroxylum novogranatense; assembly: GCA_029891385.1. NCBI lineage: Eukaryota > Viridiplantae > Streptophyta > Magnoliopsida > Malpighiales > Erythroxylaceae > Erythroxylum > Erythroxylum novogranatense. The sequence continues at coordinate 71,454,383 of CM057233.1, forward strand.
AGGAGGGAAATTTTGGGCTTGAAACTTGGGCTAGGGTTTAAGTTAAGAGTAAGAGTTAGGTTTAAGTTAGAGAGAAGAGTTAGGTTTTAAAGAAAAGAAGAGATGAGGCTAACGAAAATTTCATGGAGGGAGGATAATAGAATGATGTCGTTTTTGCTTAGGGAAAAGGTGAGAAAGAAGCAAAATTAGGTTATTCTTGGGTGAGACATCCGAAAGTTTGAAGGAGAGAATGAGTGGTTTTTCGAAAATCAAAAGGGAGAAAGAAGGAGAGTGAGATTCGGCCATCCAAGAAGAAGAAGAAGAAGAAGAAGAAGAGAAGAAGGAGAAGATTTCGTGGGTCACTATTCAAGGTAAGAATTTCGAAATTTCTTGGATTTATAGTTAGGGTTTTGTTTCTTTTTGCTTAATAATGGTAGTTGGAGAGATTTGTGAAGAAAACAAAATGAAAGAAGAAGAGTTATGAAAGTGGAAAGAAAAATCAGCATGCGTGGGTTTCATATAAGCATGAAAATTTTCAAATTTTGTTGTTTTTATGGATAGGTTTTGATGATAATGGCTTAGTTGAGGTATGAGTAAGGTGTTATTGAATTAAGGTCATGTTTTTCCTTTCCAAAAATTTTTTCCAGCAATGGTCTCTTTTGTTAATTAGGGTTTTATTGTGAGATTTTGCCTTTTTGCTTGATCATGGTGGTTTGATGAGTGATTAGGAAGTAAAGGAAGGTTAGGTTAGATTAAAGTCGAGGGTTTCCATTTCTTGAAAAATTCCAGCACTTGATCTTTTAGGAAATTGTGACTTTTGTTATTCCTAAGATGGGATTTTGCTTAGTTTGGAGAGGGATTATAGTTTTTATGAAGGTATAAGTGAAGTTATGTAAGTTTAAATTCAAGTTTTACATTCTTGAAAAACAAATTCCAACATTGCTATATTGTGTTAATTAGGGTTTTATGGTTAGAGTTTGCTTTTCTTGTTTCAAAATGATGGTTAAAGCATGTTTGGGAAGGTTAGATTAAGTCAATGTAAGTTGTTCAATTCCTAATACAAATTCCAGCATTGGTATTTGATGTGAAATTGGGATTATTGTGCTTGTAAAAGTGAAGTGAGGACTTGAAGGAAAAGGAAAGAAGAAGGGTTTGAAAGTTTAAGAAAAATTAGATTTGGTGAGGTGTCTTTAAGGCATGAGATTGTTGAAAAGTTTGATGCATTTGAGAAGGGTTTTGATAGTTATAATTTAGGAATGGCATAGGCATAGTTAGGTAGGTTTTAAGCATGTTTTCTATTCTTTAAAAATTTCAGCATTTGGACCTTATGTTAATTAGGATTTTATGTTTTGATTAAGGTCAAATAAGGCAATTGGAGGTTGAGGAAGGACTAGCTAACCAATTGCAAAGCCAAAGGAATCAAGGTGGGTAATATATTTATAACGTGAATTATGAGCAGTTAATTGTTTTGAAAAATAAAGAAAGTGAATTATTGATTCAAATGATTTGATAAAGAGCTACCGCTTTTTCTTGATAAAGAATTTTCATAAATTGCTATGATTTTTGCATTCCATGAGTTTATGTGATTTGATTGATTGAAATATGATACTGTTAAGATCATATGATTTCGATTATGTTATAAGATCACATGATATCTGATAATATGTGTAAGTAGTTGGGTTCTGGATTCGGGATCCAACAGCCTCCTCGCTACTTTCAGAGTGAGGCCCATACTCAGGGAGAAGGTTAGGGAGTTGCGAGGCTCGGGATGCAGAGTTGAGCAAGCTTAGGAGGAAATTGAGAATGGTAAGCTTTACGAGGTAGTGGTGAGAGAGGATGGACTCATGATGAGGGGACAGACTTTGTATTCGAACGATGAGGGAAGTTAAGGATGAGATTTTAGATGAGGCACACAATGCGTCTTATGCCATGCACCCAGGTAGCACCAAGATGTCTGAGAGATTTGAGAGAGCATTTACGGTGGAAGGGCATGAAGAGGATGTAGAGTATGTCAAGAAGTGTCTAGTGTGTCAGCAAGTCAAGTCTGAACACCAGGCGCCTTCAGGAAAGTTAAGGCCATTGTCTATTCCTTAGTGGAAGTGGCAAAGAGTAACCATGGATTTTCTGATGGGTTTGCCCAAGACTAGTAAGAAGCATGATGCCATATGGGTTATAGTGGATCGATTGACGAAGTCAACCCATTTTTTGGCAATCAGGCAGACTGATTCCTTGCATGTGCTAGCCAGGAAGTACATTGATGAGGTAGTGAGATTGCATGGGATTCCAGATTCTATAGTGTCCGCGAGGATCCTCGGTTCACATCGAGATTTTGGGAAGCATAGAAGCTTTAGGTACTAAGCTGCATTTTAGTACAGCATTTCATCCTCAGACGGATGATCAATCTGAGAGGACCATTCAGACACTTGAGGGAATGCTCAGGGCATGTGTTATGGATTTCAAGGGAGCATGGGATGAGCATTTACCTTTAGTCGAGTTTGCTTACAATAACTCGTACCATTCTAGTATTCAGATGGCTCCATATGAGGCTTTATATGGAAGGAGATGCAGGACTCCTATATGTTGGGATGAAGAAAGAGAGAGGAAGCTAGTCGGACAAGAGTTGATTGGTTGGTGTGGATAAAGTCAATCTAGTCAAGCAAATGACTTAAGGCGCCCAAGCGGGATGAAGAGTTACACCGATTCTCATCGGAAGGAGATGGAGTATGAAGTTGGTGAGAAAGTGTTTCTTAAGACGTCTCCTTGGAAGGGAGTTATGAGGTTTGGTAAGAAAGGCAAGTTGAGTCTAAGATATGTAGGTCCTTATGAGATCCTTGAGAGGATCAGACCTCTAGCTTGCAGATTGGCGTTGCCGCCAGAGTTGTCTCAGATCCACGATGTCTTTCACGTTTCCATGCTGAGAAGGTACAGATTAGATCCTTCTCATGTCATTCAGGTTTCAGACATTCAGTTGAGAGATGACTTAAGTTATGAGGAGATTCCAGTAGCAATCTTGGACACCAAGGATAAAGTCCTTAGAAACAAGACAGTTCAGCTAGTTAAGGTTCTGTGGAGGAACCATGCAGTGGAAGAAGCCACGTGGGAGCCTAGGGACGCCATGAAAGAGAAATATCCAAGTCTATTCGACGATTCAGGTAAATTTTGAGGACGAAATTTCTTTTAAGAGGGGGAGAAATGTTAGGCCCCAAAATTTTATTTTCTTGAAGTTATTAAGTTTGAATTAATTTGATTTATGATTTATGCTATAGTTTGATTTATTGGAAATATTCATGGGAAAATTTGGAATTTATTGAGTTTATGGTGAAAATTATATTTATGGAAGGGTAAAAATATTTAAGGGTAAAATGGGCAAAACCCTTGAGTTAGGATGTTTAAGGCTTAGTAAGGAAGGGCATAATAGTCCTTCCCATGTTGTAGGTTTAAGAGGTTAGAGGAATTAAAGATTAAAAGAAGAAAAGAAAAGAAAGGGAAATAGAAAGAAGAAGAAACGAAGGAGTCGACGGCGGTGAAGAAGAGAAGAAGAAGAAGAAGAAAAGGGAAGCTCGTTTCAGACGTTTTTCGACGGATTCGAAGCATTCTCCAGGTAAGATTAACTCCCTTAGTCTTGTTTAGGTTGAATCAAAGCTTGATATTGCTTGAAATGAGAAGAATCGATAGTTTAGGGTTTATGATGAACTTAGGTAGATTTGCATGGGTTGTTGAGTTGTTGATGTTTTTGGTGTTAGAATAAGTGTAGAATGGAAGTATATGACATGATTTATGGCTTAGATTTGTTGTAGAAGAAGAAGGGAAGGTTTTAGGGTTGAAAATGTCGGAGATCTGGCCCTCGCCGAGGAGTGCGAGGCGTCTGTGCCTTGGCCTTGCCATGTGCATGAGTTGTTTCGCCATGGCGAACTCAAAATGTTTCGTTTTGTTTTTAGGGTTTTGCGCATATCTTTTGATACAGAGGTCCTTTTGGGGTGATTTTAGAGGCGTTGTGGACTAGTCATAGATCTACAAGTCTTATGAAGTGATGAAGTTATGAATTAGTTTCTAAGAATGGGGAATTTTGGATGGAAGTTAGGAATGACATTATGGTTTTAGCATGAGTTTTTGAATAAGATTTTGGTTCTTATTCTAGGAAACCAAGAGAGGCAAGAGGATCAAGAGGATCTAGAGGAAACTCATTCCTAGGCAAGATCAAGCAAGGAATCCAGGTGGGTTCATGTTTATAATAAAGTATATAAGTTACTCATTGTTTAGTTCAAATCAAGCAAGATCTCATGCATTTACATTGCATCATCCACGATCGCATTGCATACTACCATGAATGATTATATTCTGCATTATGATTTGCATTCATGATTATTATCAAGATTTTTACAAAGGAATGTCTTCCTTTCACGAATACAAGTGCATGAAATCAAGTTTTATGAAATATTTATGACAAGCAAGTTTACAAGCAAGATATTCAGACAAGTTTACAAGCAAGTGCCAGTTTGGAAAACAAGTTATAAGAACAATTTTATGCATACTTATGTGGGTTTGTGGTGTCCCTCAGAATTAGTCAAGTGCACATTGACTCAGAAAGGCTTCTCCCGCCTGCCCGACTGTGGCACAGGGTTTCTCAGATAGATTCCCTCATGAATTACGTCTACACATCAACATTTCGATGGCATGTGTAGTACGTCCAGAACTCGGGACCACCCAAACCATTATGATATGTTATGTGTTTATGTTTAGTTTATATATGACATGCATCATGAATTATTCAAGAACCAAGAATCAAGCATTTTTCAAGACTATGACATTTCTCATGATCAATGATTATGATTTCGACAAGTATCACGACAATGAGATATTTTTGATTATTTTTGCTTATTGCGATATTATAAATGTGTATCCACGAGCTTTATAGCTCACCCCCTCTAATCTCCCCCATACGGTGTGAGAGCCAGAGATCGAGTGAGTCACGAGTTTCGACAACACTCCCGTTTTCATTTCATTATGTTTATTTATTTTCAATGTTATGTTTTGGACGACAAGACTTTAGTTACATGTCAAGTATCATTGGTTCAAGAGTGTTTTAGATTTTGGCTCTTGAATTCAAAGTTGTGGTACGATTTGAGATATTCAGTAAATCTTTATGAAACTCTTCTTTGGAGCATGAATTATGAATATGTTTAAAAGCATGAAAGTTTCATGATGGGTCCATTGAACTTCTGATGGGTTCCTTTCTAAACCGTTAAATTTGCATGTTTCGCCGCATTTATTCAAATAACATGAAGCGGTGTTTCAAGTATGTTTTCCCAATGAGCCCATTAATCTTCCATGGTCTTTTTCGTTTAAATGTATTATGATCACGTTTTCCTGCCACGCTCTCACGACAGACGTTGGGCTCCGGCAGCGGGGTCCAACATCCTCAACCAATATCTCAATCTATTTGATCCTATTTAAATCATGACCGTCAATTACACAAAATCTTACTAATCCTTTCTTTTGTCAATAGACACTTAATACACATATCTATCTATCTGAAATTCATACATCATAAACACTTTAATAATTCTCAATCCAATCATTCATGAATTACACCGTTACCAAAATCACATACACCATACCCAATTTCATACACAAATACATTTATCCAAATTTATCTAAATCCATATACATATCAACACTAAAATCCAAATTACTCAAAATCTAACTTATACAAATTACGAAAACATGCAAGAAGTCGATCTCACATCTTGACCGTCTTTCATCCGATCTCCTGCTCAAATACCTTGAGATGGGGATGAAAGGGGGGTGAGCTTATAGCTCGTGGGTAACAGTTTATAACAAATAAATAAGCAAAACCTTTTTAAAAATGCTTTTCTTTTCTTTTCTTGCAGAAACCTTGTTTGAAACCCATAATGCACATTTTCAATATTTCTTTTCTCGCAGTGGTCGAAATCACAATATTCAAAACATTAATGCATCAATCATAACACTTCACAATGCAAATGCACACATAACGGCTCGAGAGTTCCATAAACACGACAGAAAACTGAAGTTTTACCGTAAACACGACGAGTCCATTTTTCGGATGTCGTAAGCCTCAAGCAGGCGGCCGGGATAAGGCTAAGGGGGTCAACGTGTACGTGACTTAACGAAATAGGTTCTCTCTCGCCCAATCACAATCACATAATCATGCTTAAACCAATTTATCGAATGCTCTTTTCCGAATACACAAAATGTCATGAAATCTTTCGAGGCATAACACAATGTATTTTGCAATTCATCAAAAGTTCATGTATTGAATGAATAATGATTATTCAAATCATTCATACAATGATGCAACATTTATGATGCAATTGAAATCAGAAAATCTTTTTGTTTAAGGAAAGCAGTAGTAGCTTATAAATTCTATAATAAATAGGTACCCACCTCGAATCGATGCTAGGAGCTTGTCCTTAGCTTCAATTTGACCATTTCTTCTTTTATTCTCCCAATTGAAAATTCCCTGCATCAATGTCACACAATTCGACCTCATAAATAACATAATCCTTAATATTGAACTTAGAAAACACTAATTCCACACATAATCAAGCCATCTAAATCACCAATTTTCCAAAAACCTCAATTCATAAAATTGGGCATAAACCTAATTAATTTCCATCCAAAATTAAACTCATAATACTTAGCAATCACCAAAATTGACTCCATAATACACAAACCCATATCATTTTCCATGATTCTAAACCAAAAATCTTTCAAAATTCACAAATCGAAATTTCGGGTCTTACCTCATCCTTCACAAATTTTCGGATTTCTTAGCTCATGTTGGAGCTCTCATCATCCTCCACGTTTTTCCTTCATGAAGAAACATGGAAAGCTTGCTTGAAGACCCTTAAAAATCAAACCCTAGCTCTCTCCCCTTTTCTTTCTTCTTCTCTCCCGAAGCTCCTCTCATTCTCCTCTCTTCTTATTCTTTTCTTCTCTTGCTGATTTTCTGTCTAAGTTTCGTGCATTCTCCTTATATATACTAAAACTCACTCTTCTTATTTACCAACTTGCCATTAATGAGTGCATAATTTCCAATTTGCCCTTACATGTAAGTCTTATAACATAACAACTTAAGTGATCTTCCAACAATGTCCTTCCTAAGAACTGACATCTTGTCTCCTTATTTCGATCAGGTATCTGAAGTCATTTGACAAAATTTTCTTCTATAGAAATGTCCCTCTATGTCTTACGAATCCATCGCTTTAAGAATCAGATCGATCGGAGCTCTATAACTCAAGATATCTCCAAAATACTGAAGTTTGTTCTTCGGACCCGAGGCTGAGCACTACACCTAACTTCCGACCCTCATTTGGAAGTCTTAGAGGCTAAATTATAGATCGGCTCCTTCATAACGTTTTTAGCACCATGTCTCTATTTTCATTAGCAATAAGAATCCGATCTATCTGAGCTCTACAGCTCAAGATATCTCCAAAATACTGAACAATGTTCAGACCATTACAAAACTGAAACTGAACACTACATCTAATTCCGACCTGAAATTGAAAGTTTTAGAGGCTACATTATAGATCGGCTCCTTTATAAAATTTGTAGCCCCATGTCTCAATTTTAATTTAAAAAAAGAATCAGATCGATCGGAGCTCTACCGATCGAGATATCTCCAAAATACTGAACACTATTCAGTCCTTACAACACCGAGACTAAACATTACACTGAAATTCTGACCTGTATTTGGAAGTCTTAGCGGCTAAATTATAGCTCAGATACTTCATAACATTTGTAGCCCCATGTCTCTATTTTAACTTCAAAAAAGAATCAGATCGATCGAAGCTCTACCGATCGAGATATCTCTAAAATACTGAACACTGTTCAGCCATTACAACACCGAGACTGAACACTACACTGAAATTCCGACTAGTATTTGGAAGTCTTATAGGCTACATTATAGCTTGGCTCCTTCATAACATTTTTAGCCCCATCTCTCTAGTTTAATTTGCAAAAAGAATCAGATTGATCGGATGTTGGATGAAGAAGTTATGGCCAAAAGAGTGAAGGGAGGTCAAAGCTCGGCCAGAACGAAGATCAGTCGGCCAACAGAGGTCGGTCGGCCATCAGAGGTCGGCCAACAGAGGTCAGTCGGCCAACAGAGGTCAGTTAGCAGAGGTCGGCCAACAGAGTTCGGCCCACAGAATTCGGCCAACAGAGGTCGGTCGGCACCCAATCCGACCTTCAAACTTCCAACTCTCATAACTTTTGTCTTCGAGCTCATTTTTGACCCCTTTAAAGACCGAGTTTGTTTGTGAGTCCTTCTTGAAAATTGTAGATCTCTCTTTTATCTTTCCATTAGGACCCGATCCGAGAACTGGATTCCAACCGAAAAAAAGCAGAACGGACACGAACAGAATCGAAAACAACAGATTTCTTGTCGAATTCATAGCGGAACGAAACAAACGCAAAGCGGAAAATCGCGAATCGGAATGTAAATAACAAAGCGGAGACAAGTGCTCACACAAATCGCAGCGAATCGGAAAACGAATGTCTGACATCTCGGAGAAACACAAAGTATAGATAACTTATCGCGTTGGATTACCTCGACTAACCATTTCGAAATCCGGTATAATTTTTTTTCTCTTATTCACTCCTTTTCTCTTTACTCAATCACATTCAAATCACATCCTTAACCAACAACTCAAATCATAAAATTCTCATCACACGCAATATCACATCTTGCTAACAAAATCATAATTCTCATTCTATCATTCTTTATCATACAAATTCTGGCAGCATAACGGCTGCATTTACAACTAACCCATACCTGCAAGGCGTTCAATTACACTTCTGTAATTCTCAAGCAACAACTAGTAATCATCGGACTCCCCGTCTGGAAATCAAATCACATCATCCAATATCCCAAAATATACGTTCATGCATACACAATTCATTTCTATTTCTCAATCCGAGATACAATTTCATAATTCATTTACACAAACCGTAATTCACTTTTCCATTCTATATACAAATCCATAAATTAATTCATAATAGAACACATGCTTTACACAATCGAACAAGCGGTCTTGACAATCTTTCATTCGATCTCCTGCTCAAATACCTGGAGATGGGGATGAAATGGGGGGTGAGCTTATAGCTCGTGGGTAACAGGTTTATAACAAAGAACAAACAAAACCGTTGAAAAGTTCTTTTGTCGAATAAAATTCATAATAAGTTCATAAAACATTTGTTCCCAAATCTCAGTCAAATTCAAAATTCTGAGTTCAAACTCGTAGTTAAAAATGCCATCACAGCAACACAACATACGCCTTTAATCATCAAGGAAAAACACTCAATTTATGCAACATACTTAGCAATTCAACGATGCAATGCACAATCGAATGGCTCGAGGGTTCCATGGAAACAAAAGGGAGAAATCGAAGTTTACACCCTGAACAAAATGAGTCCATTCGGATCTCATAAGCCACAAGCGGGCAGCCGGGATAAGGCTCTTGTCGACGTGCACGTGACGAACGAAATGGTTCCACTCTCGCCCAAACAAAAGCACTTAATCATGCTCATTCCATGTTCATATCGATTCATGCTTTTCATGCTCTTTTCTTTCTTTTTCGAAGATACAAAATGCCATGAATTTCACAAGGCATGATATAAATGTTTCAATGATATGAAATAAATATTTCAATGCATTCTCATCTTTATTTTGCAAATCATTCACAAGAAACAAAAACAATATTTATAAAGTAGTTGAAATCATTCGTGATTTGGGAGAACATTTTAGTGGCTCGTTACTAAATTATAAACATGAAACCCACCTGGAATTTCCTTGCTTGAACACATGCTCAAAAGAAGCCTCTCCTCGATCCTCATGCCTTCCTTGATTCCCTTTATCAAAAAGTAAACAAAATCCCATTCAATAGGAATTCTATTTGAGAACCCTTATATCGCATAATCACTTAGAGAAATTTTAGAGACTCCAAGTTCAATCAATTTGTTTCAGAAATCCATAACTGACACTCCAAACGTAAAGGGACTATCCATATGTGGTAACAAAAATCTGTACTTAAATTTCCATCCAAACTTCGAAATCTTTAAAGACTAAATTAAAACTTTCCTTCTTCACAAAACTTGTAGCTCTATGCCTCTAGTTCACAACGAATCAAAAATCACTTCATTTGGACATCTACAACAAAAGTTATGCCCAAAACACCAAAATATAACTATTCTGGAAGATTGGAGCTCGCCACGGCGAAGACCATGCTCGCCGCGGCGAACGGCTCTTGTGCCATGACGAACGCCTGCGTGTGCATCATGGCGTCTTGGCGTCTTGCGCGCATCGTCTTGCCATGACATACACCTTTGCCTTCGCGCCAGACGCCACGGCGTGCACGCATGCGTGTGCCCACCTTCGCAAGTCGTGGCGTGCTCTTGAGCACGTCGCGACGTGCGGGTCGGGGAAACGCCTCCCGAACCCAAATTTCCAGCTTTATCAACCACAAATCCTTCCCATCTTGCAAAAACAACACATCTAAACCTTAGATCAGGTCATATACTACAGTTCTAATCCATTCTAACCTTCAAATCATTCACAAACATAAAAACCCAAGGATTTCTAACCATTTTTCCCCAAAAACCCTAAATCACCGATTCTAACATATTCAAGCCATCTTAGGGTTTAATCTAGCTACAACACAAAGGAATGAACTCAACTTACCCGAAAATCACTTCAAATTGGTCGGAAACCTCAAAGATCGAAAAAACCTCTTCTCTTCTTCTTCTTCCTCCACGGCTTCCTCTTCTCTTCTCTCATTTCCACTCTTTTATTTCTAATTCTTATTTTCCTCTTTTATATCAACCTCTTAATGAGTGGGGAAAGTCCATTTTGCCCTCCAATTTAAGTCTTGCAACTCTAAGACTTATGTAACATGCCCAATTTGCCCTAATATATTCTTATAACCTTAATACCTCAATTTCATAAATTCAAAATCTTCGGAACTGAATTAAATTTTGATTCCTTCAAATAATTTGCAGTCCCAAGCCTCTAACTTATTTAGAAACAATAATCAACTTGATTGGGTCTCTACCGATCAAGATATCATCACAATACTAAACCGTGCTCAGAAAATATCTAACTCACTTCGACTCAAACAATGTCTAAACAATCATAATTTCCCATCATGAGGTAGGTAATTGTCTTAGGAATCCAACGCTTCAAAAAAAATCAGATTAATCGGATGTCGGTGGGAAAATTAGAAGCAAAAGAATGAAAGAGGGCTGATCACCCTAACAGTAACAAAATTTCTGAAATTTTTATGGGTACATGCCAAGGTCCAAAAATGGCATACTTTATAGCAATGAAAAGATCAGAATATAATCAAAACGTTCACGAAGAACTCAAAAGCAATAGCAACCTCTAATTAGGTCAATTTTTCGATCGAAGCTTCTGTCTAGGAATGTCTCATCCTATACTTCATCCAAACTTATAACATTTCATATCTCCCAAATTTCATAACCACAGATATCATATTCTACATCATTGACAAATTAGGATAATCTTCTATATCTTTCATATAAATCATTGAATTTAATTCAAAACGTATCTATCTATAATTTGCCTCAAATCACGTTACACACCTAAATATACAATTATGAACAGTTTCACAATTACTTAACTTGTCTCAAAGCACCGCATATACAATTCTACAATAAGAAAATTTACAAAAGCAAAGTCAAATGTCTGCAACTTTGACTGATCATAACTACCACTCCTGATATCAAAACATATCATACTTTATGGCTACAAAGAGCTCTCAACAAAAGCTACAATTTTCATTAAGATCATTTTCTCAAAATCTGCTTAAATCAAAAGTCAACTCTCTATGATCAAAAGTCAAACTTTTTCAATTCTTCAAATTCTCACTCTTTCACTATTTGTTTCTTACTCTTTCAATTCCATTTCAATCAACTCATTCACTTTAACTTTCCCTGACAATTTCATAATACAACACCAATTTTACTCAAACCTCACATCAATTTCATTAAACTCAAAAACACCGATTTCAAGTACTAACCTCAAAATATCATCTTAATTTATTCAAACTAGCATTGATCACAACAAACATTAAACATAATCATTCAAATTCAAAATTTTCTCTTCCTTTACACATGACTAAGTCACCTCAATTTCCTCGTTTAATGTCAAATTAAAATTCATAAATCTGAGAAAAGTTCGGGGTCCAACATATTGGCACATAAATGAAATTGTGAAATGTTCCACTTTAATGTGGAATGTCGGATCACAGTCCGATGATTGTGATATTGATTTGAATATAGAAGTGCTATTGACTGTCAATTGGATGAATGATGTGTAAATATGTAATTGGTAAAAGCATATTAGTTATAAATGAAATTGTGAAATGCTCCACTTTAATGTGGATTGTCAGACTAAGATCCGATGTTATGAGAAAGTGATTGAATGGGATGAGTAATTGTGAGTGATGCATTCCATTGCATAAATGCATAAAACAAAATAGTATTTGTGACCCGAGTAGCCACCGATCAGAGCTACAAGCTCAACGTTCAATGAGCCCTACGTGGGATAGTTATCAATGAGCCCTACATGGGACAGTCATCAATGAACCCTACATGGGACAGTTTAATGAGCCCTTTAAGGGACAGTTTAGGCACTCGGTCACAACTGTAACATCCCGTTACTGTTAGCAAGGGCATTATGGTAATACTGATAGGTTTCATTGCATTCACTGATTGAGCATGTTACTGGCCTCTAATTATACAGGAACAGGTTTATTGCATATACATTTGTTCATAGGTACATGCATTCATGATTTTTCGGCATGTTAATTGTGAGTATGAATTGATTGGATTGTGAACTGGAAACTGACTGGATCGTGATAAATTGAGAAATTAGGAGTAATTGGGCTCGAATGACTGAGTTAGAATAGTTTAAGAGTGATTGGCAATTGATAGTGGCTTATAGGAAATTTTCTGGAAATTCGGGGGAAAATGTCCGGACCAGAAATTTTCGAGTGATGAATCGATCGATCAGATATAATCTTGAAAGAATTGTCCAATGGCGATGGAAAAAATTAGAGTGATACTGTTAGGAAATTGAAAATGTTGAGCCATTGAAATTTAGAGACTGAAATTTGAACTGATTTGGAGACCTATGTCTATAAATAGATAGGATTGAAATTTGGGGATTTTATCTTAAAGCTTTAGCATTTCTTCTTCTCCTCCCACGGTGTTCATCGATTCCTCCCATCGGTGAGGTTCTTCGATTTTTCCTTGTGGTTTTCTCCTCATTGTGCAAAGCTAACTTGTTTATTATGATTGATGAAGGTTGAGAAGCTTTGAGAGTGGTTAATCGTTAATATTGAAGGATTTTAGGGTTTACGGTGATTTGAGGGATTTGTGGAATTTGATCTTTGATTGGTAAGTATTTATGGCTTTAATGTTGTTATTAATGATTTTTGATGCATTTATGACATTTATTATGGTTGATTTGGGTAGTTGAGAGTGTTAATGGGGATTTTAGAGAGAGAAATGGACGGAAAGCGATCGGAGAAGACGGAGGTGCGACCCGCACGTCGCGACGTCTGGCGCAGCCTCGCCGCGATGAGTAATTAAGTGGTCGCCGCGACGAACGCAGCGAGACGCCACGACGAGTGCATAGTTTCACACCGCGACGAACGTTTTTGTCTACGCATGGCGGCCGAGAAGAGGATGCACTTGTGACGAAGCGTCCTTCACGCGCATGGCGAGCGACCTTCATGACGTCGCGCTAAGAGCGATTTTCGATGGATTGATTTTTAGTTTATTGGGTATAATTTATGGTGTAGACCTCCGATAGAGGTGATTCCTGATTCGTTATGAACTGTTATGAACTAGAGAAAGAGGTCTACAATATGAGGATAATTATGGAATTTAGAATTTAATTTAAATGGTATTGATTTATCGAGATTAAGGTCAATTATGGTTCCTATAGTGACCTAAGTATTAAAGTGTGATAATTGGAGTTTTAATTGGGATTTTCAATAGAGGTTTTGACCCAATGAATAGGGAATTGCTATAGGAAATATGAATTGAGGAAATTGAACTGAATCTTTAGGAATGGATCAATTATTGTCGATCAATTGAGCGAAGAGTTAGAATGGGGCATAAGAGTTCAAAATTGGGTTTCAGCGCTGTAAATCGTGAACATGCATTGTACATAATTCCATTGAGACATATGCATCACTGAATTGTTAATTGAGCATTTAGTAATGGATTTGTATTTAAGCTGTTATAGGCGCGTTGGATCGTCATTCCACGGACATTGTTGGGACTTCCAGGCAGTAGCTCGGAAGTTACAGGTGAGTAACCTAGTTGGTTTCTCAAATTCCTGATTGCTTAAATGCTCTGTATGATTACATGCAAAGGTGAGCTACATGATTACTGAAATGTATAGGAGCGAATTTCATGCTTTTACTGTATTGGATTGGACTACTGTATGAAACTGGGAATTTCAATACTGGGCTTTTATAGCCATACACTGTAAATTACTGAACATCGCATTACATGCATAAATGCATGATCAGATAATGAACGTTGTGACCCAAGTCGCGATTTTTACTGAAATGAGCCTCAAGCTCTAATACTGTACTGACCGGGTGTAACATCCCACCCCCTACTGGAAGGGTAAAATACAAAATTTGTCATAGGATGGGATTGATAGGGAATAATTAGTACTGTTCATGGATAATAGGATTGATACACAGTATCAATTGTGCACATGGAATTTCTGTATATGCATTCATGATAATTCCCGATAATTGGGCCTAATGCAATTTTATTGGGATTAACATGATTATTGGGTTTGAAAAATTATTTTGACTGATCCATTGACTATTTTATATTTTAAGGGAGTTTTAGGAATTTTTCTGGAATTGTCCGGAGAAAATTCCCGGACCGCCAAAATCGCCGGTAAATGGCCTAAATGTGTTTTTGTTATGGAAAATGTGGTTTTCGTGTTTGAAAAATTATTGGGAGTGGACTGTTATATGTTTTACAATTTTGGGCAATTTCGGTAATTTTTAAAAAAATGATTCGGGGAAATTCCTGAAAATTCCCGGACCGAAAAAAATGGCTAAGTGACGAATCGGTTGATTTTCGGTAGCGAAAATTTCTATCCAATGGCACTACAATATTAGGTACATTATTTTGGGATTGAAATTAGGGTCATTGGAATTGAATGAGTCAAATTTATGTCATTAGGGTTTAATTCCTTTAATTGCCAAGTGTCATTAATTGGGCTTATCCTTATTTTGGCTTTTTCCTCCAATTGCCAAGTGTCCTACCATTTTGTCTTGTTCCTAGCTATTAAGTCGGCAACTTCATGGATAAGGGATTGAAAAAAAAGATTGATTTAATGCTTGTCTTGCTTCTTTCACCCAAAACCCATAAACTTCTTCTTCTCCATCGAAATTTCTTTCTTTTTCCCTAGCTCTTTTGCTCTTCTTTTCTTCCTCCTTAAGTGTTCAAGTGATGATGTCGTGCATGTGTATGAGAAGTGAAGAAGTAAAGTAATTGGAGAAGAGTTAGAGTATTCCTTTGGAAAAGCTTGAATTAGGTAAGTTGTGTTGTTAAGCTTTAATTATGATTTGATTTATGAGTTAAATAACATGGTAGTTAGAAGCATTTAATGGGAGTTATGGTGTGTTTATTATGATTATTGATGCATGAAATTGATGAAAATTATAGTTTGACTTGGTGGGTATAAGGTTAAGGTTAATAAAGTAGTATGAATGATTATGGTTTTAGTTTGATTTTGATTGAATATTGAAGGTTAATCTTGCATAGAAATGAAGAGTGTAATGCTGCAAAATTTTGCCTATTGGTCTAAGTGAATGTATGAATGATGTAGGGATTGATTTTGTGTCCAATTGAGATGCTTATGGTAGTAGAATTTGACTTGGCATGATAGGGAGTATAAGTTGAAGATGAAAGCTGGAAATTGGTTTTTTGACCTACTGTACTGTTTTGAGCATAACTAATTTTGTAGGTGCGAAAATGAGGTAAGGTTTGTACTCAATGAAACTTTGGGATGTTGGCTTCAACTTTGTGTGAAATAGGTGATGTTAAATTGTATTGTTAGAAGGGTGAATCTTTGCATGGAAAGTTTCTGTTTGTAGGGTCTGTGAACAGTACCCGCATATATGACTTGATTACTTTGTTGATTTTTCTAAATTAATTGAGATGGAATTAGGGAAAATGGTCTTCATGAGAGTTGAAGCCTACATTATTAGCTTTCCATTGCCACTCATCTTGCTTATTTTCGAGTTGTATATTGGGAGATATGAACTGATCTCTATTGATTGGTTTTATGCTTCATGGAGAAACCTAGTCAAAGTGTTGATTTTGTGAGCTTGCTGTTTGGGAGCAATTTTAACAATTTATTTGAACTGAATTGGTGTGAGTGATCTTCTACAAAGTTGTAGAGGAAGCAATTATCTTGAAAATGATATATGGTGTGTAATTTTTAGAGGTCAGAGTTGGGAGTTGTGATTTTGTAAAAACTGAACCTAAACTAGGTTGTGAATGGCTGATCATGACAGTAGCTTCCATAACCGTTTTGAAATTGTTAGAAATCGAATTGGAGTTTGAGTTCTTCATAAAATTGAGATCTTATCTTTTCAGGGATATAAGGTAGTGAATTTTGTGACTTTTGTGCTAAGAGAATTACTGTTTGGAAAATTCTTGTCAGTTGGTTGATTTGATTTCAGGCGATTCTTTGTGGAATTATTTGAACTTGTTAGCAAGTGAATTTGATTTTGGGTTGTTCATGAAAGTTGTAGATAACATTGTGATCTTACTTCCTTAATTATTGTGTAATTGTTGACTGAAGAATCAGAGAGTTATTGAATTTGCAATGTATTGCCCTGTGTTGATAGGTTTTGAATAGGCAGTAGGTTTGATAGGATATTTGACACCCTTAGGGGTGAAATTGATTTTTATGGTCTTCATGAGAATGGTAGAACTTTTCATGATCTTTCCAACAAGCTATGATTTGTATTTTTTCGATTTTTCTGCAAAGAGTTATGGGTGTTGGAAATTCGGATTAGAAATAGGAAAAAAAATAGGAAAAAGAAAGGAAGATATGAGCAGAACCTCGCCGGATCGCTAGGGCGACGCCTCGCCCCCGCGAGGCGAGGTAGGATGGCCCGGTCGTGAGGGCGACTCTTCGCCCTCGCGACGAAGTGAAGCGAGTCGGCCTCGCTAGGGCGACGCCTCGCCCTAGCGAGGCAGGCGCAGATATATATATTTTTACTATTTTTTTATTATTTGGCATTAAGTGACCTAATTGTTTCTTTTGTCAATTTCTTTTTCGTCCGATGTCTGATTGACCTGATTCTTGAGGCATCGGATTCGTAGAACATTTAATTTCATTTTGTGAGAAATTGGGAATTTTTGGACGGGAAATTGACGTGGCTCCGGGTAACGGAGCCTTTAATCACTGTTTTGTTTAATTGGGGACCTATAGAGGTCCGAATTGCGCACCGTCAGCGCCAATAGGTTTCTAATTTTTATACGAATTTTTATGATGGAAAAAAATGGGATTAGGGATGGGAATATTATGATCATGCATTGTGCACCTTCTAAGTATTACATGTGCATTCTGAAATAGTTCTGATGGAACAATTGATAATGTATGTATACTGTCACTGTTATAGAGTCACACTTGGAGCGTCGGTCCACCGACGTCACTGAGACGGCCAGATTTTGGCTCAGAAATAAAGGTGAGTAACCTAGTTGGTTCCTCAACCTTTATGTGTTTAATATTTTGCAATTTTGCCATGTGGAGATAATGGAGGGTTATGTGTGTTTGATTTTGACTGATTTTGGACCGTAGGTGTCTGAACAATGTGGAATGAGATATCGAAGTGCTATTTGTGTGTAACTATGCATGGGTGATTCAATGGAATAATTTGTGAATATGAAATTTATTAGTGACTGAATTACCGGACCGAAGGTTCGAAGGAATGAGAATTGGTCTTTGAAATGTAAAATGTTGGTGAATGTGAATTGGAACATGTACATTGCATGCATAAACGTATGATCAGATAAAGGCAGTTGTGACCGGAGCAGCCACCGTATCAGGGCATATCGCCTAACGTATATGAGAGCTTTCACTCAACGCACGAGACCTCGGGTCCAGCGTATTGAGCCTCGGGCTCGATGTACGAGGCTTCAAGCCCGATGTTTTCGAGCCACGGCTCAGCGCAATGTGCCCGCCATCGATGGGGCCAGCGCATCAGTCACAACAATGAAATGAAAATGAAAAGTGTCACATGTGCATTGCATCTATAAATGATTGATTATAAATTGTATTAAAGGCGAAACGCCTTACATTTGAGAAATGTGATTGTATGTATTATTTAGTAAATTGATTGAATATGCATGAGTTGAGTGAACCATCGATGATGGTTTCTCATTGAGTTCGCAAAACTCACCCAAAATTTGCAATTATTTTTCAAGACTCAGAAGAATACCTCGTTAGGCAACGGGCGTATAACGTTGTTGGGTATTGAAGTAGAGAAGAGATTGGGATCAGTTTTCGTCTGCATTAGTGTCCAATAGAATTGTATTCCAAAATGACTAATTGTTTGTGTAATGGGCCAATGTGGTTCATTTTGTACATAAAATGGTTATTGTAATTTATGGTTGACCATTTGTAATAATCAGAATCGATTGTATTAACTGAAAATGTTTATCTATGCACGTTGATGCAAATTGTCTATTGTGTTCCGCTCACATGAGTGTAAATGAAAGAAAAAGGAAATGGATCTGATGGAATGAATGTTTAAAAAAAATTTATACTGAGTTTCGACTGAGTGATGTAGCATGCCACCCTCATGAGTGCGGACTCGGATATCACCATTGATGTCGGGTTCGGGTCACTTGCGGAATGGGGTGTTACATTTAGGTGGTATTAGAGCCCAAAGTGAGTGCGTAATGTATCCGGGCACGATCTGAACTTAGGTGCATGTATTTGAGTCGTGTCATTGCGGACCGTGGTAAGCGATCCCTAATTTGTGTCGCACGAGGATAAATCCTACGTGTGCATACGTGTTAAGTGACTAAGTGAGAGAAAAGTGAGACCGTATTTGAATGTGAGCCCACGAATGTGTATGGGCAATGAGGAATGGAAAAGGAAACATTAATAATGAGAATTATAATGTATTGGGTTAGAATGACTATGTTGGCTTAAATTGATTAAGGAAAGAAGTGATATCACAATGAATTCCGGATTGAAGTGGAAATATGACGACGATGAAAATGAATATGTCAGAACATGGGCAGTCCTTTGGAGATATGAGAAGTATACTAGTTATAGTGGGCCTAAGTGAGATTACAAGTCCGGATGATTAGGTAATTACATTTCGATCGTATTTGTCATGAAATGGGAAATATTGGCGGAGTAAAGTATAGATGATCCGATCAGGCATTTATTGGTTCCTTTGCATTAGTGTAAGATATCGATAGATAATATAGGCAAATAATGATAGCGAGATTGTACCAAGAATAGGGTTATCTCAGAACGGTCTACTTGATTGAAAGAACTAAAAGAGCAAGGTGCCTAGTGCCTAGTGCCTAGTAGAGTGAGAAAAAGTAGACATGGTGAGATAAAAGTGTACAGATAAACTGAAAAAAACTCGTGAAACAGGAATGATCTTGAACGTATAAGTGTGAGACTGGAATGGTTATGCGAATTTTGGTGCTAAGAGTTTGAACATCAGTATAATAAGATCATAAGGGAAAATGACAGACTGACAATTTCTACTGATTATATATCGGGAAATTCTGAATTGGTTGAAAAGACGTATATGGATACAGAAATGGTAAATGGATGGGTAAATAGATAGAGATACAATGGAGTTGCATCAGTGTTTTTGTCGTGTTTTGGGGACTGTAAATGCCCTATCATAGATTGTTTGAGGATAATAAAGAGACGTAGCATTAATGTGATGATATTGTATAAGCCAAGTGGATATGACCTTGAGGAGGTCAAGCTGACACATAAATGATATGAGAATTATAAAAAAAAAACCAGGATAGCGATATATGAAAAGAGTTGTCACATTTAAGTCGATTTACTATTGGGAGTATCTATTCGACGAGAAGGTTGATCATGATTAATAAAACGTATGTGAATGATACATGGAAATCATGGAGGAGATGATCATGAATGATTAAATCGTGCTTCTATGAGTGGCTATAAGTGTAAAGTTTATATTAGGTTAAAGTAAGACATAGGAGGACTGAATGTACCTGTATGAGAGGAAATGAAAAATGATTCTGGAATCAGTCATTTAGTTGAGGACGAGTATAAACGGAAAGGAGTTATGAGGAAGTCTGAATTATATAAGTTACGAATTGGTTTCCTGATCATGAAATAAGTTCTACTGAGGTGTAGATTACGGAATAAGTGGTAAAGAACCTTAGTGTAAGGAATGTTCTGATCTTTTAATTATGGCACCAAATTGTTCTTATTGGGATAGTGAGTATAGTGGAATTGAGCTTTTTAAGACATTACAAACTATTGAAAAACAATTAGGGACACTAATTGGCTGATGAGACTTTCGTGAACAGTATAAAGATGGTAGCAAGACTAATGGATAAACGAAAAGAAGTATGGACGAAATCAAAAGTGAAATTGAGGTTATCGGTACTGTGTGTACGGAAATGTAAAGTATCCAATAACATGAGTGGAAGTTTTATTTGAGGTGATCCTATTGCTATGTGAAGCGAATCGAATAGAGCTCCATTGGAAAGGCAAAACTGTAAAGTAGTCCCGAACTATGAAGTGGAATACTCAAATGAAGTGGAAATTGATGGAAGTCCAATTACAGATGATTAGGTATTATATATATAGATATATCGATGTGGATGACAGGAAATCGATTGAAAAGAGAAAATGAATAGAGACAAGGCGTCTAAAGGGAAACCGATAATGACATGATGTAGTGTTATCTTCATAAAGGGGTTACAAATACATTAATTGTGGACTGAATGAATTGAATGATGTTTGGTAATGTATGGAAAAGTTTAAGAGGGAATGATGCAAAGTAAGAAAATGGTAGTGACTATGATTATAGACGAAATGTGTTTGAAAGAATTGAACAGTGAAAAGTAAAATGAACTATATGAATTCTTGACGAATTTGATACTGCTGATAAGCATACCTTTGGAGAGTGGACAATGTGTGTTGAACTGAAACATAATGTTAAAACGGTATAAGATAAATTGAAGTGACTTTGATAAATGGTATGAGTGTCATGATCGCGATTGAAAGTCTCGGAGACTGTAGATTCCTATAAGGATACACTGTGTTTATTCGAGGAAAGAGATGAGTATAAATGACTACTATACTGACAATTCTGAACCGAACAGACATTTCTAACTAGTGAACAGATAAGGCTGCAAGGAATAGATTAATTCCAGATATTGGGATTTGCAAAGAATGTCAAGTAGATTATGGGTTACGGAAATTGAGAGGCTGAATAAAGGTAAGAATGGTTAAGAGTGCAAGAGTTACGGTGGTGAGTCTATAAAGAGTGCGAATATGCGAGTGAAGTCGAAAACGATCTTGAATGATTCATAGAAGAAGTTTGTGTACCGACAAAAGTGATAGAACAAGAAAGTGAGCAAATCGAAGCTAGACATTCTAGTAGGTATATCACGAAAGGTGAATTGTCTAGCTGTGGGTATAGAATGAAGTGATTATTGATTGAGTGCTTCTAAGTTTGAATGTTCAACGAGAAAAAATATATGTTTAAGTGGTTTGGGTTTCACGGGATTATGGTCGTATTATAAAGTTACGATTATTGCTACATCGCACGATTGCCTAACGAGAGTCAAAGACCATAATGGCTTTGAGGCTGTGATGAGTGAAACAAAGGAATTCAGGAAAGCTGAATGGGTTAGTGGAAGTGGAACCGGGTAGGACAAATGAAATAGAGTAATCCGAATTGCGTGCGTGAATACTATAGAACAGTGAATTGTCTACGACTTTGAACTAAAAGTCAATGGATTATAAAGCATGACTGCATTAGGTAAATTATCACTGGTTATAGTGAATTGGAGCTAAATGTCATTGTATTGGTACCAAAGGAATGTGAATCGTCCCTAACGAGATGAAGGAGGTTATGGTAAGTTGTACTCAATGGAATACGAATTTGACTGCATGGTACTAGAGAAAAAGGGTATTGGATGGGCAAAACGTGATGAGTGAGTAGGTTCGGAAAGAATGTACTGAGTCATAACTCTGGAAATGGCAAGTGAGATAGTTAAGGTAGTAATATCACCGACTGACAGCCTTGTTGAGTCCGTCTACTGTGACGAGTGATAATGAGTTAGCCAAATAAGTGACGGAACAAGCGGTGAATATAGTTCTTGTGACCTTTCGGAAAATGAATTATTGAGTGGAAAAGTGTATGGGACATGTAGGAACATAGGAGTACTGTCATATTGAACCGTTGACTGAGAATTTCGAGGACGAATTTTTTTTTAAGGAGGGGAGAATTGTAACATCCCACCCCCTACTGGAAGGGTAAAATACGAAATTTGTTCATGCATAATAGGATTGATACACAGTATCAATTGTGCACATGAAATTTCTGTATATGCATTCATGATAATTCCCGGTAATTGGGCCTAATGCAATTTTATTGGGATTAACATGGTTATTGGGTTTGAAAAATTATTTTGACTGATCCATTGACTATTTTATATTTTAAGGGAGTTTTAGGAATTTTTCTGGAATTGTCCGGAGAAAATTCCCGGACTGCCAAAATCGCCGGTAAATGGCCTAAATGTATTTTTGTTATGGAAAATGTGGTTTTGTTGTTTGAAAAATTATTGGGAGTGGACTGTTATATGTTTTACAATTTTGGGCAATTTCTGTAAGTTTCAAAAAAATGATTCGGGGAAATTCCTAAAAATTCCCGGACCGAGAAAAATCGCCAAGTGACGAACCGGTTGATTTTCGGTAGCAAAAATTTCTATCCAATGGCACTACAATATTAGGTACATTATTTTGGGATTGAAATTAGGGCCATTGGAATTGAATGGGTCAAATTTATGTCATTAGGGTTTAATTCCTTTAATTGCCAAGTGTCATTAGTTGGGCTTATCCTTATTTTGGCTTTTTCCTCTAATTGCCAAGTGTCCTACCATTTTAACTTGTTCCTAGCTATTAAGTCGGCAACTTCATGGATAAGGGATTGAAAAAAAAGATTGATTTAATCTTGGCTTGCTTCTTCAATTCAAACCCATAAACTTCTTCTTCTCCATCGAAATTTCTTTCTTTTTCCCTAGCTCTTTTGCTCTTCTTTTCTTCCTCCTTAAGTGTTCAAGTGATGATGTCGTGCATGTGTATGAGAAGTGAAGAAGTAAGTAATTGGAGAAGAGTTAGAGTATTCCTTTGGAAAAGCTTGAATTAGGTAAGTTGTGTTGTTAAGCTTTAATTATGATTTGATTTATGAGTTAAATAACATGGTAGTTAGAAGCATTTAATGGGAGTTATGGTGTGTTTATTATGATTATTGATGCATGAAATTGATGAAAATTATAGTTTGACTTGGTGGGTATAAGGTTAAGGTTAATAAAGTAGTATGAATGATTATGGTTTTAGTTTGATTTTGATTGAATATTGAAGGTTAATCTTGCATAGAAATGAAGAGTGTAATGCTGCAAAATTTTTCCTATTGGTCTAAGTGAATGTATGAATGATGTAGGGATTGATTTTGTGTCCAATTGAGATGCTTATGGTAGTAGAATTTGACTTGGCATGATAGGGAGTATAAGTTGAAGATGAAAGCTGGAAATTGGTTTTTTGACCTACTGTACTATTTTGAGCATAACTAATTGTGTAGGTGAGAAAATGAGGTAAGGTTTGTTCTCAATGAAATTTTGGGATGTTGGCTTCAACTTTGTGTGAAATAGCTGATGTTAAATTGTATTGTTAGAAGGGTGAATCTTTGCATGGAAAGTTTCTGTTTGTAGGGTCTGTGAACAGTACCCGCATATATGACTTGATTACTTTGTTGATTTTTCTAAATTAATTGAGATGGAATTAGGGAAAATGGTCTTCATGAGAGTTGAAGCCTACATTATTAGCTTTCCATTGCCACTGATCTTGCTTATTTTCTAGTTGTATATTGGGAGATATGAACTGATCTCTATTGATTGGTTTTATGCTTCTTTGAGAAACCTAGTCAAAGTGTTGATTTTGTGAGCTTGCTGTTTCGGAGCAATTTTAACAATTTATTTGAACTGAATTGGTGTGAGTGATCTTCTACAAAGTTTTAGAGGAGGAAATTATCTTGAAAATGATATATGGTGTGTAATTGTTAGAGGTCAGAGTTGGGAGTTGTGATTTTACAAAAACTGAACCTAAACTAGGTTGTGAATGGCTGATCATGACAGTAGCTTCCATAACAGTTTTGAAATTGTTAGAAATCGAATTGGAGTTTGATTTCTTCATAAAAATTGAAGTTTGAGATCTTATATTTTCAGGGATATAAGGTAGTGAATTTTGTGACTTTTGTGCTAAGAGAATTACTGTTTGGAAAATTACTGTCCAGATTGGTTGATTTCAGTAGGCAGATTTTTTGTGGAATTATTTGACCTTGTTAGCAAGTGAATTTGATTTTGGGTTGTTCATAAAAGTTGTAGATAACATTGTGATCTTACTTCCTTAATTATTGTGTAATTGTTGACTGAATAATCAGAGAGTTATTGAATTTGCAATGTACTGCCCTGTGTTGATAGGTTTTGAATAGGCAGTAGGTTTGATAGGATATTTGACACCCTTAGGGGTGAAATTGATTTTTATGGTCTTCATGAGAATGGTATAACTTTTCATGATCTTTCCAACAAGATATGGTTTGTATTTTTTCGATTTGTGTGCAAAGAGTTATGGGTGTTGGAAATTCGGATTGGAAATAGGAAAAAAATAGGAAAAAGAAAGGAAGATATGAGCAGAACCTCGCCGGATCGCTAGGCGGCGCCCGCGCCCGAGAGTGAGGTAGGATGGCTTGATCGTGAGGCGACTCTTAGCCCTGATGAAGTGAAGCGAGTCGGCCTCGCTAGGGCGACGCCTCGCCCCAGTGAGGCAGGCGCAGATATATATATTTTTACTATTTTTTTATTATTTGGCATTAAGTGGCCTAATTGTTTCTTTTGTCAATTTCTTTTCCGTCCGATGTCTGATTGACCTGATTCTTGAGGCATCGGATTCGTAGAACATTTAATTTCATTTTGTGAGAAATTGGGAATTTTTGGACGGGAAATTGACGTGGCTCGGGTAACGGAGCCTTTAATCCTTATTTTGTTTAATTGGGGACCTATAGAGGTCCGAATTGCGCACCGTCAGCGCCAATAGGTTTCTAATTTTTATACGAATTTTTATGATGGAAAAAAATGGGATTAGGGATGGGAATATCATGATCATGCATTGTGCACCTTCTAAGTATTACATGTGCATTCTGAAATAGTTCTGATGGAACAATTGATAATGTATGTATACTGTCACTGTTATAGAGTCACACTTGGAGCGTCGGTCCACCGATGTCACTGAGATGGCCAGATTTTGACTCAGAAATACAGGTGAGTAACCTAGTTGGTTCCTCAACCTTTATGTGTTTAATATTTTGCAATTTTGCCATGTGGAGATAATGGAGGGTTATGTGTGTTTGATTTTGACTGATTTTGGACCGTAGGTGTCTGAACAATGTGGAATGTGATATCGAAGTGCTATTTGTGTGTAACTATGCATGGGTGATTCAATGGAATAATTTGTGAATATGAAATTTATTAGTGACTGAATTACCGGACCGAAGGTTCCAAGGAATGAGAATTGGTCTTTGAAATGTAAAATGTCGGTGAATGTGAATTGGAACATGTACATTGCATGCATAAGCGTATGATCAGATAAAGGCAGTTGTGACCGGAGCAGCCACCGTATCAGGGCATATCACGCCTAACGATATGAGAGCTTTCACTCAACGCACGAGACATCAGTTGAGCGTATTGAGCCTCAGCTCGATGTACGAGGCTTCAAGCCCATGTTTTCGAGCCACGGCTCAGCGCAATGTGCCCGCCATTGGGGACGATTTCAAAGCGCACGGTCACAACAATGAAATGAAAATGAAAAGTATCACATGTGTATTGCATCTATAAATGATTGATTATAAATTGTATTAAAGGCGAAACGCCTTACATTTGAGAAATGTGATTGTATGTATTATTTAGTAAATTGATTGAATATGCATGAGTTGAGTGAACCATCGATGATGGTTTCTCACTGAGTTCGCAAAACTCACCCAAAATTTGTAATTATTTTTTAGGACTCAGAAGCATACCCCGTTAGCAACGCGTATAACGTTTGGGTATTGAAGTAGAGAAGAGATGGGATCGGTTTTCATCGCATTAGTGTCCAATAGAATTGTATTCCAAAATGACTAATTGTTTGTGTAATGGGCCAATGTGGTTCATTTTGTACATAAAATGGTTATTGTAATTTATGGTTGACCATTTGTAATAAGCATGAATCGATTGTATTAACTGAAAATGTTTATCTATGCGTTGATACAAATTGTCTCGTGTTCGCTTTACGTGAGTGTAAATGAAAGAAAAAGGAAATGGCTCTGATGGAATGAATGTTTTAAAAAAAAATTTATACTGAGTTTCGACTGAGTGATGTAGCATGCCACCCTCGCGGGGCACGGACTCGAATATCACCATTGATGTCGGGTTCGGGTCACGCGGGAATGGGGTGTTACACCGGGCCTCGAGCTCGAGGGGAAAAATCCCTTACGCGTCCCCACTGAATACTGATACTGACTGAGTGCTTGGGCACAACACTGAATGACTGGAAAAGAGTCACATATGCATTGCAATTTCATGATTAACTGATTTGTGACAACGACTGATTACGTGATGGCATGATTTACTGTAAATTGTGATATGATACTGCAAATTGTTACATGTTGTTGTAAATTGTTATATGATAAATTCATTAATGCCGTGCTGTACGCAATATGCGTAATGCATGATTTGAGTGAACCATCGATGATGGTTTCTCACCTTTGAGTTATAAACTCACCAAAAATTGCATCTAATTTTCGGGTGATAAATTAGGTCTCTAGCTCTCGGAGATAGTCTTTTCTGCCGCTGGCGTCTTTGGCAAGAGAAGCGATGGCACACAGGTCGGTCAGCTGGGTTGGACTTTTGCGGATGACTTAGGATAGATGCTTGTATCAGTTTCTTTTTTGGTGTTATTTAGGGGACTGATAGACTTGTCTATTCTGATATTGGATGACTGTATCAAGATTATTTTGGATTTTAAAAATTTCTGATATCTGATATATTATGGTATTAATTATTGCGATGCCATGTGGATTAACAGTCAGATTTTCTGGTAGTGCACCTTTATCATGGGATACGTGTCGGAGCGACCTTCGGGCGTCCCGATGTGTACCCTACGGTGAGGGGCCGCTACATTAAATGGTATCAGAGCATGGTTTGGCATCTTTTGGGCATAGTGTATTTTAGGCTAAAATCACTGTAAGAATAGCAGAACTGATTGGAATTTCTTGTCTGTTTTAGGTCATCCATCCTTGGAGATCGAGTTGAGCTACCAGCTGACCTGGAATCGTTAGGAACTAGTAGGGAGTCCCCGATGCCTCTTTCAGAGGAGTTGCCTCCTCGAGTTCCTGTGAGACGGGAACGGAGATATGATCGATCTGCGTGGCGAGGCGATTGACTTTATGGCAAGACCGACCTGCGGAGGCGAGGATGGCTAGAGAGGACTGAGAGAGTCCTCGATCAGATGGACTGCGACCCGGATGAGCATTTTGACTACGCGGTTTCTCTCCTTCAGGGTCCTACATATCAGTGGTGGAAGACTGTCCCGGGCAGTACCGTTAGGCGCTGTGCACTGACATGGGATGACTTTTTGAGGGCCTTCAAGGACAATTACATACGCAAGGTCTATCTGGAAATGAAGATGCAGGAGTTCTTAGCGCTGAGACAGGGGTAGATGACCGTGGCCGACTATGAGGTGCGGTTCAACGAGCTGATGGGCTATGCTTCTACATTGGTTACTACTGAGGTTGAAAGGTGTCGGGTTTTGAGGGCGGACTCAATCTGGAGATCCGTACCCGATTGGCTGGGTCCGATATGGACAATTTTATTAAGTTGAGGGCTGCAGCAGAGAGGATCGAGCAGCTACTGAGACAGAGTATAGCTGAGACTGGTCAGGGGACTAGGACCCAGAGATCTAGTGATAGCCAGGGCAATGCTAGTAGAGGGTACAGTAAGAGTCAGAGCAGGCCCTTCAGGTCCGCAGGAGGGACTAGACAGACTGGTCATGGGCAGATGGGCAGATTTGTACAGACTGGTAGTGGTGGCGGCAGTGCCAGAGTTTCAGGGCAATCTGTTCCTTTATGCGAGCATTGTGACAAGAGACATAGTGGAGAGTGTCGATGGCTGTCTGGAGCCTGTTTGAGGTGTGGCTCGATGGACCACCTGGTTAGGAACTGCCCAGAGACTTTGGGAGCCCAGTCTACTATAACTGGAAGATCAGGCAGCAATACCACGGTGCAGCAGAGCCGTGGAGGTGGATCAGGATGGAGAGGCCGAGGTCGAGGCCGAGGCCGAGCAGAGGGGTCCGCTTGAGGTCGAGGGACCGAAAGCAGAGCATGCGATCCTGTGCTGTGGTCTATTCCATGACTCGACAGGAGGCCCAGGATTCCCCGGATGTTGTTACGGGTATGCTTCTGATTTCTGGTTTTGAAGCATATGCATTGTTGGATCCTGGATCCACTCATTCTTTCATTACACCGCATTTAGCATGTAGACTGCATGGGGATAGGCAGAGGTTATAGTATGGGTTAGAGGTGAGTACACCTCTAGGTAGTACGACTGTATTGGGAGAGGTCTGTATAGGGTCTCCGGTTCAGATCGACCGAGTAGTTCTGAGTGCTGATCTGATCATTCTGCCTCTGAGGGAGATTGACGTGATATTAGGGATGGACTAGTTGTTAGAGTAGTGCCCTAAAGGCAATCGCCTTTAGCGCGTTTTGTACAAAATTGTGTACATTCTTTATAAATAAATAAAGAAAGGCATATTTCATTAATTTGATGTTCATTATTTATGAATGGATATTGATCTATAAGCAAATTAATGAAGTCCTTGATATATGACATAGCATGAAGGAAATTATGATGTGATCATACTACTGAGATTCCTATCATTTGCAATTATGTCAGTACCTAAATCATCCCTAGTCATAGGATTACTGAGACTGGACATCGGTAATCCGGAAAGACTAACACATCTCAAGCTCCTTGATTTGATCAAGCAGTGGATCTCAGAAACTGTAAATATGAGATATTTAGGGTTGAGATGTGGATGCTTACTAGAGGTAGTAAGTACATTGGTTGACCTGCTATGAGATCATCACATGGATGTACTATTCTAATGTCAGTGATAATCTCATCATAGTAATGGTGCAAGTATCATTAGACTTGAGGTACTCAAGGATATCTTGGATGCTGATTCTGTGCTTTGACTCCATTCCTTGTTGCCTCACAGAGGTCGCTCATAGGATGGTGATTGGGTATAGTTTGAGGTATTCGAAGGTAATTGAGTAGCCAATAGAGGATTCACCACTTCTGTGATAGCAAAAGATGATACCCATGGCCTCTTGTCAGGGTTATTACTTGGAAATCTCTGATCAGAGTACATATGTCATGAAGAGTGTCTTCGTTGACATATTAAGTATTAAGTAATGAGTCCCAGGATAAGAACTGAAGTCACTTGGACTAGATTTGACATACTTAGTCTAGTAAGAGTTGACACTTTGCCCATACTCATAACCAAGTGGGGTATAGCATGGTGAAAGGACGAATTGCACGGTAATTGTCTATGGAAAGGTTCGTGATATGGTCCATGATGAATATATGTTTATTCGTCAAATCAATTACTTTCCGGTCAATTGGGGGTCATGATGTGTTGCTAGATACCGCTCATGACTTGCTTAGATTAAGTGTTGATCTAAGTGGCCAACATAAGGAACCCAATGGGTCACACGCATAAGAGTGTCTCGGAGAATTCGTAAAATAGTTTTGGACAGAGTTCCAATATATGGAGAGCAAAAGGATTAAATGTATTTCGATGAGATCGAGATATGTCCCGATGAGATCGCGACATCTCATCGGGACATCGATATTGTTGAAAAACGTTTCCGAGGGTTTTTCCATATCGGGACCCGATGGGCGGTAGACCAACCCAGTGTGTTGGACCACTTGACATTTATTTATATATATATATAATTAATTAATTAAAGAATTAATTAATTAATATATATATATAACTGTACACGTTGAAAGGGAAGGAGAAGCTTCCTTTCATGCTTAGTCATCAATTGCTTTAAATGTTCAAGACATGTGTACTAAAAGACAAAAAATGAAGAAGAAAGATGGTGATGATCGTTAGCTTTGGGATTTAAGAAGGAAAAATGGTTTTTTCTCTTCTTTTATGGATGATCATCGTGGGTTTTTGTAAAAACCTAAGGTTTTAAAGAAAAAGAAGTGTTCTCCTCCTTTAAGCTCTCCATCATCTTCCAAGCTTCTTCATTCATCTTCTCCTTCATCGTCTTCTTTGTAGCTCTCCAAGAACAAAGGTAAGATCTAGCAGTCTTTAATTTGTTCTAACTACTCCCGGGTCAAAGGGTTTGTCCCGGTTACGTTCTCCGATCTCTGTGTGGATACCGTTAGAGACGGTCTCCTTTGGTCGTTTTGGTTTGACTTTGTTATATAGTCATATGGATTACGGCGCGGGAAGGTCCGGAATAAAAAATTTTGTTTTCCGCAGTGGGCATGTGATGCTCACACCGAATTTTCCTGATGGTATCGAGTCACTTGTGTCCTATATAACGAAGAAACCATGACTAGGTCGGAGTTGCCTATTGCTTGTGATGATGATGCATGTTGATTGAGTGAATTTTGTAGGATCGCATATGGTCTGAGTATTCACAATACACTGCGGAAAAAGACCATACAACAACATGAGTATAATCGAGAATACCAAAGATGTACGAAAATACCTTATTTTCGCGGATAGGTTGCTTCTTTTCGGATTCCAAGACACTGCAAAAACGCGAATGCCCTCTACCGGTATCCACACGAGCATGCACGATCCGGGCTACGGCTGTAGTGTGCTAGCACGTCCTGAAACACTTCTGAACGCCGCACGATTATTCTCTCGGATGGCGGCTAGGGTTTTTGACAATAGTGTCTCTCTCTCTACCTAATGAGACCTAAGCTTCTCTATTTATAGAGACACCCTAATCTCATTTAGGCCCCATTAAGTTTCGGCCCATTATATCATATATAATAAAAGCCCGACAACTTAATTAAATCTAGCCTAATAAATATATCTAAATATATTTATTCAACACCTAATAAATTAGGCCCAAGAGAATAAGCCCAAATCACATTACTCTTTGTGTGCGACCCTATAGGCTCATTTGATGTTGGCAATGGGCTTGATGACACTTCAAGGCCCATAAGTCATAAGCGGCCTCTAGCAAGACATTATGACTACCCAAATCAAATGAGGATCGATAATCCGATTTAACTCAGAACTATGGTTATAGGCTCGATCCTTTTGTAACACGATATCAAGATTAATCACAAGGCATGGTACATGTCAACCTTTGATTAATCATAGTTTCTTGATCCCCAAGTTGGTGATTATAACAAATGACATTTGATGACTCTTCATCAATTCATTTGAGCATGGCCATGCATTTCTTGATCACACTTGTCAAGAGGCCCAAATGATATCTCTCTCATTTAAGAGAGGTACAAATCCCATCTACATCATTCACATCCCTCCGCATGATTCATTTAGTGTCCAACATAAGACTATATGTTATTCAGGTTAAAAATAACTTAGTCTAATATCAAAACACTAAATTCCTCATGTAGGGAACCATGATGACTTTGGTCAAAGGACTAAAGTCAAACCATATAAAGAATCACTAATGACATGAAACCATGTAGTATTCTTTATGTGGGTCGGTCCAATATATGTTCTCTAACTTATATCTATGTTTACGATTTGATATCTCATATCCATGATCAAGTAAACGTGATCATCAATCGAACACATACTAGTCTTAATTCATTATTGTTCCACCAATAATGATCGACCAGGGACAGTCTAGAATGGTATTATAACGCTTATGGTTTTACTATCAAGTCACATACTTGATGACATAAGTCTAATACCATTCATGGAATGTAAATCACATTACATGAAATACATGCATATATGAAACGGAATACCTCATAATATATTATTAACAAGTCATAATGTTAATACATGAATGACAAACATCCATTGGCCTAGGCACACTACTAACAATCTCCCACTTGCACTAGGCCTAATCGGTCGATATCTAATACCCATAGACCTCGTATGACTCTCATGTTTAGGCTGTGGAAGAGGCTTAGTAAGTAGATCGGCAATGTTGTTATCTGTGCTCACTTTGCATATCTTCACGCCTCCTCTCCCAATGATCTCTTTAATCGATGGAAGCGCCTCGAGTATGTGTTTGGATCTATGATGTGAGTTTGGTTCCTTAGCGTGCTATAGCCCCATTATTATCACAATAAAGGTCTATAGGACTTGCAATGCTATGAACAACTCCAAGCTCGATAATGAACTTCCTAATCCATACTGACTTCCTTAGCTGCATCCGAGACGACAATGTACTCGACTTGGTTGTAGAATCAACAGCAGTGTCTTGCTTTGAACTTTTCAAGCTCACTTTGCACCTCCATTAAAGCAGAACACAAAACCCGATTGCGATATGAAATCATCTATGTCGATCGAAAACCAGCATCAATGTAACCATTTACAACTAGCTCTCCTTGAGTCCTCTATAGACTAGGAACATATCCTTAGTTCTTCTCAAGTACTTAAGGATGTTCTTAACTGCTATCCAGTGACTCTCACCAATAATTAGATTGGTATCTACTTGTTATGCTCAAAGCATATGAGACATCTCGTCGAGTACATAACATGACATACATGATAGATCCAATTGCAGATGCATATGGAATCTTACTCATGCGCTCAAGCTCCTTATTTGAAGTAGGACAATCCTTCTTAGAAAGCTTGATTCCATGTGACATAGGTAAGAATCCTCTCTTGGAATCTTGCATATTGAACCTTTTCAGTACCTTATCTATGTATGTACTCTGACTTAGACCTATAAGCTTTCTTGATCTATCTCTATAAATCTTAATGCCTAAAATATAGGCAGCCTCACCTAAGTCTTTCATTGAGAAACATTTCCTTAACCAAATCTTGACATTACGTAAGGTAGAATATCGTTTCCAATGAGCAATATGTCATCAACATATAAAGCTAAAAGACAACAGCACTCCACTAACCTTTTGTAAACACAAGGTTCATCTTCATTCTTGATGAATCCAAACTCTTTGACAACTTCATCAAAACGAAGATTCCAGCTTCTTGATGCTTGCTTCAATCCATAAATGGATCTTTGAAGCTTGCACACCTTTCCCGAATTCTTAGGATGGATAAAACCCTCAGGCTGTATCATATATACATCCTCAAGTAAGTTTCCATTAAGGAAAGCCGTTTTGACATCCATTTTCCATATCTCATAATCGTAGTATGCAGCTATGGCAATAAGAATTCTAATGGATTTGATCATGACCACTGGAGAAAATGTCTCATCATAATCAATTCCATGAACTTGTTGATAACCTTTAGCAACAAGTCTTGCTTTATAAGTGTGCACATTTTCATCCATGTCGAGTTTCTTTTTGAAAACTCATTTGCATCCAATGGTCTTCAAGTCATCAGATGGATCAATCAAAGTCCAAACTTGATTGTCATACATGGATTGCATCTCTGCTTTCATGGCCTCTAACTATTTAGCAGATTCTGGACTTTCCATAGCTTCTTGATAGGTTGTGGGCTCATTATGATCGATGAGCATCACATTATCATCACCGAACGAAATCCATATCTCTCGGGCTCATGACGAATCTATCAAATCTCGTAGGCCTTGTGTTGTTGAAGATCGCCATCAGCAGATTGTGAGCTCGCTTCAATCTCCTTTTCAGGCTCAATGTCATTTTGTGAAACTTGAATTTTTTCGAGTTGTACTTTACTCCCACTGTTTCCTTTGGAAACAAATTCCTTCTCTAAGAAGAAACCATTTCGAGCAACAAACACTTTGTTCTCTGATGGGATGTAAAAGTAATATCCTTTAGTTTCCTTAGGATATCCTACAAAATAACATTTTTCAGATTTGGGTGCCAACTTGTCGGCAATTTGACGCTTCACATAAGCTTCACAACCCTATATCTTTAGAAAAGATAAATTGGGACGCTTCCCAATCCATAACTCATAAGGTGTCTTTTCTACAGCCTTTGAAGGAATACGGTTCAATATGAATGCTGCGGTTTCTAAAGCATAGTCCCAGAAGTATTTTGGAAGATCAGTTTGACTCATCATTGATCGAACCATATCTAATAGAGTTCGATTTCTTCTTTCAGAAACACCATTCCATTGAGGAGTTCCTGGAGGAGTCATGTGAAACGATTTCACAATTCTTAAGATAATCATCAAACTCTTGGCTTAAATATTCACCTCCTCGATCAGATCGAAGGATTTTAATATTCTTGCCAAGCTGATTTTGTACTTCATTCTTATACTCTTTGAACTTTTCAAAAGATTCAGATTTGTGCTTCATTAAATAGACATACCCATATCTCTCAAGTCATCTGAAAAGTAATGAAATACAAATAACCTCTCTTTCGATTTCTTCCAAATGGAGTTTGCGGTTCCTTTTCCAATGACCAGGTTCATTGCGGTGAAAGCAAACTCCTCCTTGGGTGCCTTTAGTCTTAGCTTTAGGCTTGGGCTTGCACTGGACTTGGGTACTTTACCTTGTTCTTTGCTATGCCCTTCCTTTTGAAAACCTTTCCCTTTTGAACCACAAGAACTTCATTGATGGTCTTAACCTTTCCCTTTAAGTTCTCTTCAGCAGTTTTCAGCATCCCATGCAATTCATCAATGGACTTCTCCATATTATGCATGTTGTAGTTAAGAATGAACTAATCATATTCATCATTCAAAATTGATAGAATAAGATCGGTTGCCAATTCTTGACTAACAGTATTCTAATTTCTCAAGATGATGAATGTAACTCTTCATCTTGAGAACATGAGCACTCACGGGTGTGCCATGAGTCATCTTGCATGAATTCAATGCCTTAGTGTTTCTAAACCTCTCTTGGTTTGCTTGCTCTTGAAACATAGTTTTCAATTCATGAATTCAATGCCTTAGTGGTTCTAAACCTCTTTTGGCTTGCTTGCTCTTGAAACATAGTTTTCAATTCATGAATTCAATGCCTTAGTGGTTCTAAACCTCTCTTGGCGTGTTGGCGTGCTTGCTCTTGAAACATAGTTTTCAATTGAGAAAGCATGTCATAGGCCTCCATTTCCTCTAAATCCTTCTGAAGGTCAGAGATCATGGCGCCTAACATAAGGCATGACACATCCGTAGAGTCGTTGATATGCTTCGTGTAAGCATCCTTTTGAGCCTTAGGTACAATTGCTGGTGGTTCCTCAGGGATGGGCTCTTATAAGACATAAAGCTTTCTTTCTTTCTTGAGAACAATTCTCAAGTTCCTATACCAATCTAGGAAATTTGTTCCTTTAAGTTTTTCTTTCTCTAAGATAGATCGCATAGAAAGGTTTGTGGATGGAGTAGCCATAATCTACAAGAATTATGCAATAAGGGTCAACATTCATATATTATGAGGTATTAGCTCCCACTCAAATAACCTCAATTGTGAATGGGAGAAGCAAGATCCATATTTCACTAAGTCTTAAGAAAGCTTTGGCTTAACACTCAAGACTTAGTTATTTAGGTAGAAAACTCTTTTCAATTACATCACATGTAACTCTTGATGGGCTTATGTTAAAATACATCTTATGTACTGCATGTATGTATAAACCCAATCTTATGCCCTAAGCCCAAAACCGTTTTGATAGCTTAGTCAAGTTTAACCATACTTTACCTATGAATAGCACCATTATTCAAATGTCTTCCTAGATGATCCCCACATGCCTTGCTTTGGCAAAACCCACATAAGGATAAACTAGAGATAAACATTGGTAAAGATTTATGGAAGGCATATAAACTTGAAATTATCATGAGGGTAATTAGGTTACTAATCCTATTAGTAAGGTTGTTTGTACTATGCTAGTTCTAATCTTATCTTTGCAACATACTTGAGTATATATATATTAGAAGCATAGAATAGTAATTTACACATGAATATAAATATTCAAAATATAAATAAACATATGTAAAACCACCAAGAATAAATGACACAATCTAACTAACACACGAATGTGAACACGGCGGTCCCGCTTAGCTTAAGATTAGCGAGCGGAGGTCAAGGAAGCCGCCCCATGGGGTAAGTGAGGCGGTGCCCGAACCGAAAAATTAATCCTTATTAAGAATTATGGAAGATTACAAAACACTTGTTACAACCTTGGCTTGATTCTAATTGTTGATTTGAAAAAAATTTAACTTAATAATTCAACTCTTGAAAAATTAAATTAAATTCCAAAAACCCTTTCCTAATAAGTAATCCTTTGAAAACAATTTTCAAATTTAATAAAAAACCATTTTATTTTATTAGGAATATTTATTAATTTAATCTCTATTAAATTAATTAAATTAGGATTTTAAAAACAATTTTAAAAAATTAAAAAAAAATGGAAGGGTGCACGCGCCAGCGCTGACACGCGTGGAGCGTGTCCACGCTCCTGGAAGACGCTCGTCTTCCCTAAGTAGCCCGTCCCCTCTTCTGGTTTTTTTTTTTTCTTCCCTTTTCTTCTGGATCTTCCTTCCACCACTCCCATGTTTCCACAACCACGTTGAACCGCACCCCACGTCCCACGCACAACCGTCTGATCTCCAAGGAATGAACGAATCTTCAACCGTGGGTCTCCACCCGACGGTTTCCGCAGCCCATGGCGTCACCGGAGACGCCATTGCCGCCGGCGACACCATCTCATGGAGTTCCACAACCCATCTCATGAAATCGCAACAACCATCTGGATTTTCCCTTTTGTTTCCCAGATCTTATTTTATTTAAATGCCCGAAAATCAAGGCGCTTAGGAGCCACAAAATAGCATAACGCAAATCCGAACTTGCACGACCGCCACATTCGAAACACGCTCCAGCATGGACGACTATCGCCCTCGCCCAGCCAGCCTTCTCCTTGCGCCGAGGAACCCATCTCATGGATCTTATTCCGACGGCCAATCAACAACAAAAACACTTATTCCGAATACAGGAACAAGAACAAAACGCAAGCATCGATAAGGGAATAAGGGTTTATCTGATATTAACCCTAGCCTCCACCTTCATCCCATTCGAAGAACACAAACAAACGAGAAACAATTTCCAGTGGAGGATAGCTTTCGGGGAAACAATTTTATTTAGGGTTTGTTCAAGAATCAGACCATATCTGATTTTTCAATTCTGAAATAATAATCAATAACAATCCGAAAACAATATGCATGAAAATAAATCATATTCGTATCATGCATCCAAAACTATGAACACATGTAATCAAAACATGCATATTATCGATTATACAGAAGAACCTGGCTCTGTTACCACTGTAGGATCGCATATGGTCTGAGTATTCACAATACACTGCGGAAAAAGACCATACAACAACATGAGTATAATCGAGAATACCAAAGATGTACGAAAATACCTTATTTTCGCGGATAAGTTGCTTCTTTTCGGATTCCAAGACACTGCAAAAACGCGAATGCCCTCTACCGGTATCCACACGAGCATGCACGATCCGGGCTGCGGCTGTAGTGTGCTAGCACGTCCTGAAACACTTCTGAACGCCGCACGATTATTCTCTCGGATGGCGGCTAGGGTTTTTGACAATAGTGTCTCTCTCTCTACCTAATGAGACCTAAGCTTCTCTATTTATAGAGACACCCTAATCTCATTTAGACCCCATTAAGTTTCGGCCCATTATATCATATATAATAAAAGCCCGACAACTTAATTAAATCTAGCCTAATAAATATATCTAAATATATTTATTCAACACCTAATAAATTAGGCCCAAGAGAATAAGCCCAAATCACATTACTCTTTATGTGCGACCCTGTAGGCTCATTTGATGTTGGCAATGGGCTTGATGACACTTCAAGGCCCATAAGTCATAAGCGGCCTCTAGCAAGACATTATGACTACCCAAATCAAATGAGGATCGATAATCCGATTTAACTCAGAACTATGGTTATAGGCTCATCCTTTGTAACACGATATCAAGATTAATCACAAGGCATGGTACATGTCAACCTTTGATTAATCATAGTTTCTTGATCCCCAAGTTGACTGATTATAACAAATGACATTTGATGACTCTTCATCAATTCATTTGAGCATGGCCATGCATTTCTTCAGTCACACTTGTCAAGAGGCCCAAATGATATCTCTCTCATTTAAGAGAGGTACAAATCCCATCTACATCATTCACATCCCTCCGCATGATTCATTTAGTGTCCAACATAAGACTATATGTTATTCGGTTAAAAATAACTTAGTCTAATATCAAAACACTAAATTCCTCATGTAGGGAACCATGATGACTTCAGGTCAAAGGACTAAAGTCAAACCATATAAAGAATCACTAATGACATGAAACCATGTAGTATTCTTTATATGAGTCGGTCCAATATATGTTCTCTAACATATATCTATGTTTCTGATTTGATATCTCATATCCATGATCAGTAAAACGTGATCATCAATCAGAACACATACTAGTCTTAATTCATTATTGTTCCACCAATAATGATCGACCAGGGACAGTCTAGAATGGTATTATAACGCTTATGGTTTTACTATCAAGTCACATACTTGATGACATAAGTCTAATACCATTCATGGAATGTAAATCACATTACATGAAATACATGCATATATGAAACGGAATACCTCATAATATATTATTAACAAGTCATAATGTTAATACATGAATGACAAACATCCATTGGCCTAGGGCACACTACTAACAAATTTTGAATTCAGTATAGAAATATAGTTTTCGAAATTTTCTTGCCCATATATGTTCACAAGATGTTGTTGCATAGGTCTGTGGAAGCTCGGGATTTATCAATGTGATTTGATATGGTTTTGCTAATTTATTCCCTAATGTTCTGGTTGTTGTCTTTGTGCACATTCCTTGAACAGGCATGCTTATAAATTTGAGAACAAATTGTAAAATTTTTTTTTCGGATTTTCTTTCATAGAAATGTCTCTAAGATGTTTATCAATGTCTATGAGAAAGGAAAAAATGTTTTCGAGGTGATTTACTATTTATTTGAGAATTTATTGTGTGTTGTGGGAATAAGCGTGTTGAGGAACATGATTCTACATTGGCTTAGTTGCTGAGGTTGAATGAGTTTTTGATGGAAATAAATCCTAAAACAATTTATGGAGCATGTCGTGAACGTGTTGTAACCTCTGTAATTTTCTCAGAATTTATTAAAAATTTTTCAATGAGTTTTTCAAACAAAAGGCAAAGCTTGGCAGTTTTTAGAAAGTTGCTGGAGCTGTTTTTTTTGAAATAAGAAATTGTGTAGATTTCAGTTCCAATACCTTGGATCATTTTTAATGTGATTAAAAATGTGTTACATTGATGTTGCATGCTTGCCAAACTTATTTTCTTTAAATTGGGTTTCCAAACAATTTTCGGAATCCAAATGTGTCTCATTAGTGTCTCGTTAGTTTATTCCCTTATCTTGATTGTTTTGGCCGTCACAAATTTTGTGACCAGTGCCGAAGTAGTGTTGATAAAGTTTAGACTACCTAGAGAGACTTAGGGTGATAGTTTGATATTCACAAAATTATTTGAAAATCTAAATGAATAAGAGTGTATTCATCGATTTCAAGTTTTTGATGTATAGTTTGACTATATGTAGCGCCCCCTCACCGTAGGGTACACATCGGGAAACCAGGAGGTCGCTCCGATACATATCCCACGATGAAGGTGCACTACCAGAACATTTTTCCACTAATATCCACATGGCATCGCAACAAATTAAAACCATAAAATAACTCAAACATCAGAAACCAGTATATTTGAATCCAAAATAATAACCATCTGGTACAGTCATCCAATGTTAAAATAGACAAGTCTATCAGTCTCCTAACAAAACCAAAAAGGAAACTGATACAAACATCTATACTAAGTCATCCTCAAAAGCTAACCCAGCTGACCGACCTGTATGCCATCACGTCCCTCGCCAAAGACCGCGCATGGCGTAAATGAATATCTTCGGAGCTAGGAGTCTAGTCTATCAGTCCTGAAAAATAGATTGCAATTTGGGTGAGTTTGCGAAATCAGTGAGAAACCATCATCGATGGTTCACTCAAATCATGCATTACGCAAATTGCGTGACAAAGACGACACAAGAACCTCAATTAACGAAGATATATACGATTTACGATGATCTATATCAGTTTACAATAGTTTATATCAGTTTACAACAGTACACAGTATCAGTCACAATAATACAGTAGCGTAGAACAGTTCACAGTAACACATCACAATTTACAGTAAATCATGGCATCACACAGTTTTGGCAGTTTAGTCAGTCATGTATATAATGCATATGAGACTCTTTCCGGTTATTCAGTGTTGTGCCCAAGTGCTCAGTCAGTAAACAGTGGGGGACGCGCGTCAGGGATTTCTCCCCTCGGGCTAAGCCCGGACAGTACAGTGGTCGAGCTCTAGGCTCTTTTCAGTGATAATAGCAACTTGGGACACGTCCATTATGTGATCATGCATTTATGCGTGCAGTGCGGTGTTCAGTAATTCAGTATTCAGTGATTCCGTAATTTACAGTATATGGCTATAAAGCCCAAGATATCGCCTTCGATGTCATACAAAGGATCTAGTTCAAGACAAGAAAGCATGCAATTCAATCCAATCAATTTGAAATCGAAATAGTCCGGTCCAATTCGGTAGTAGCATGCAATTCGATCCTAATCACGCCAAGAATCATACTGATTCACCTTTGCAAGTAATTCATACAGAGCATATAAACAATCGAATTTGAGAAACCAACTAGGTTACTCACAGTAACTTCCGAACTCTTGCTCGAAGTCCCAAAGAATGTCCGTGGAACGACGGTCCAACGG
This sequence comes from Erythroxylum novogranatense, assembly GCA_029891385.1. Taxonomy (NCBI): domain Eukaryota; kingdom Viridiplantae; phylum Streptophyta; class Magnoliopsida; order Malpighiales; family Erythroxylaceae; genus Erythroxylum; species Erythroxylum novogranatense. The sequence continues at coordinate 71,495,743 of CM057233.1, forward strand.
TGCCTCAATAATGAAGAAAATACGGTCCATTACTAATTACTCAATTAAACAAGAACTTAATGCATATGTCTCAAGACAATGATGTACAATGCATGTTCACGATTTCCCATTTAAAACCCAATTTTGGTATCCCATGCTCAAACCTATCTCGTTGTTCAATTGATCGATAACTATTTGATTCACACCTAGAATTCAGTCAATTTCCTCAATTCAGATTCCCTATCGCAATTTCCTATTTATCGGGTCAAAACCTCAATTACAATTTCCAATTAACACTCCAAAAGTCTCAATTTGACATTTTGGTCACACTATGTACCATAATTGGCCCAATTCTCTATAATTCAATACCAATTAAATCAATTAGAACTCCTATACTTATCCTCAATTGTAGACCTCTTTCCCTAGTTCATAACAAATCTGAAATCACTTCAATCGGAGGTCTATACCATAAATTATGCTCAATAAACCAAATTAAATCCAATGAAACAGTTCCCTTCGCCATGCCTCGTGTCTCTCATCATGGCGCAGAAGGTCTTCGCCACAAGGTGAAGACCGTTTCGCATGGCGTAACAACACGCTCCAGCGCCGCGAGACGGAGGAACACACCGCGACATCCTACATTTATAACGCTCGCCGCGGCATCCCACGCTAGCTTCGCGCGTAACGAATATATATTAAATCGCCGTCGGCCACAAGAAGTCATGGCGTCGATTTAACTCCTTCGTCTTCTCCGATCGTTCGTCTCACTAAAACCCACCATTAATACTTTCAACTACCCCAAATCAACCACATTAAATGCCATAATTGCTATAGAAACCATTAATAACAACATTAAACACAAAAACACTTACCAATCAAGCTCAAATCTACGATTCCACCGTAAACCCTAAAATCTTTGCAATCAACGATTTCTCCACTTACAGCCTCTCAATCCTTCATCAATAACAGTAAACAAGTTAGCCTAGCATACTAGGAAGAAACCATGAGAAGAAATTGAAGGATCTCTCACCGATGGGAGGAATCGCAAGACAATCAAGAGGGAAGAAGAGAACTCAAATGCCTCACCAAAATTTCCCAAATTTCTTTCAAACCTAGCTATTTATGTATTAAAGGTCTCAAGCTCGGTCCAAATTTCAGTCTCTAAATTTCAATGTTTCAACGTAGTTATTTCCTATCAGTAGAAATTCTAATATTTCCATTGCCATCGGACCATTCTTTCAAGATTATCTGATAATCGGTCGATCTCTCAAATATTTCCGGTTAGGGCATTTTCTCCCGAATTTCCCAGAAATTTCCTATAAGCCACTATAAAATACCAGTCACTTGTAAACTATGCTAAATCAGTCACTTGAACCCAATAACTCCTAATTCCTCAATTGATCACTATTGATCATCCGATCGGTACCACAATCCAATCAGTTCTTAGTCACAATTGAAATGTCGGAAAATCATGAATGCATGTACTATAAATAAATGCATATGTAAGAAATCAATTCCTCTATAATTAGAGGCTAGTAACATATTCAATCAGTGAATGCAGTGCAGTCTATCAGTCTAACCCATAATTACCAAAATACCCTTGCTCGCAGTAACGGGATGTTACACTATATATGGTAAGCAACAATGAAAGTGTTTCATTGGTACATCAAGGTAAAGTGTATTAGACTTGGTGTTGTGAATTTGAACTGTACGGATTGAGAAATTAGCCGATTAGATAGCAATTCCACACGGATAAGTCGACTTACACATGCATAAGTCGACTTTTCCGTGCACTGTAGATGCATAAGTCGACTTACACAATATTACAAGTCGACTTGTTCGTGCATAGTTGCATAAATCGACTTACACTTGCATAAGTCGACTTATACAGAGGCATAAGTCGACTTATACATACACAAGTCGACTTACAACATGCATAGGTGGGATGATGGATGATTTTAGGTATAGATTCAATGTGATTGATGAATTGCCCTAAATCATTCCATATAGTCATGGTGACTATAATCCTATAGCTTGGAGAAGAAAAAGATGAGACCTGAAAACCCTCACACTTAATATGAAAACTTACGTCTTCCATTAATATGGGGAGAACCAGAGTTCTTATAGAGTTGGGTTGTAGGGTAAACCCAAGCTCACTCTATACGAATATGTTCGAACCATAAAAATAAGATTTTCGGATTAATAGGTCAGTTTTCACTAGAAGCATTGATTTGTTGAGTAAACTCAAGGTCAACGTGGACAGAGGCAAATTTGGGTAGTGTACATCAGATGTACGCACATCAAGAGTTGATAACCCAATGGGTGTGCATACATCACGAGTTGATAGCACTAGTCGATAGTTGCATCTATAAAGTAATTGGTATGACCGATACCTGCCGATTGATCTAAGGTGGCTTGTTGGGTAAACCCAAGGTCATTTTAGTAATTTCGGATATCTATGATGCAATTGGTATGACTGATACCTACCGATTGACCTAAGGTGGTTTGTTGGGTAAACTCAAGGTCATTTTTAGGAATGTCGGATATCGACCCACTAGAACATTTTGTCATAATGTTTTTTGGATTCGTACTGAGGGTTATGGATTCTTTGAAACTAGTGGGAGCCATATGCATGACATACAAGTCCTTATGATCATGCATTTAATTCTATTCTAACATTCTTTCTCCCTTTCTCTTTAGGTTGATTGAAGATGACTTCAAGTGTGAACTTGCGCTCGCTTATGGACTCAAACAAATTAACTGGACCAAATTTTTTCGATTGGCTAAGAAATCTGAGAATTGTTCTCAGATCTGAGGAACTGGGATATGTCCTTGATGTTCCACTTCCTGATCCACCTGCTGTTGATGGTTCTGATGAGGATCAGAAAGTTTATCAAAAGCATATCAAAGACAGTGACATAGCAACCTGTATTATGCTTGCCTCGATGTCACCAGAGCTGCAGAAGCAGCATGAGTCTATGGATGCTCATACCATAGTGTTTCATCTTAGGGAGCTGTTTGATGAGCAAGCTCGGTCTGAAAGGTTCGAGACCTCGAGGTTACTCTTCATTACTAAGATGACTCCAGGTTCATCTGCAGTGCAGTATGCACTGAAGATCAATGGGTATATTGAGAGGTTAGCTGTCTTAGGTTTTGTCATGGATTATGAATTAAGTATTGACTTAATTTTAGTTAGATTGTCTGATAGTTATTAACAGTTTGTGTTAAACTATCGGATGAATCAAATATCAACGACAATCCCTGAGTTGATCAATCTGCTCAAGACAGCAGAGCAAGCTATCAAGAAGGATAGCAAGCAAGTGCTTATGGTGGACCCTTCTTCTGGTTCCAAGAAAAAGAAACTGAAGAAGAAGAGGTCTAAGAAACCGAAAGGAAGTATAGCCAAGAAGAAAACCAAAGAGACTGCACCAAAAGGAACTTGCTTCCATTGTGGCAAGACTGGCCACTGGAAGAGGAACTGTAAAGTCTATCTGGAAGAACTGAATCAGAAGAAGGCATCAGATGCCTCGACCTCTTTAGGTATGTTTGTCATTGAAGTTAATACTGTTTCTGACGATAACATATGAGTATTAGATACCGGTTATGGCTCACACATATGCAATGATATGGGGCCTCGGGGACGATGAGATGACTCATGAAGGGAGAACTAGACTGCGTGTGGGAAATGGAGCAAGAGTTCAGATTAGCCGTAGGCACTTACTTTTGTCACTCCCCATCGGGCTTGTAATTAAATTGGATGAATGTTATTTTGTACTGTTTTAACAAAGAACATATTATACATTTCTTGTTTAAATAGAATTTGGTTTCCATTTGACTTTTAGTAGCAATGGTTGTTCTATTAGTTTGAATGGAATGCTTTATGGTACTGGTACATTATGCAATGGAATTTACATATTAGATATGTCACATCCAATAATGAATGTCAATGACATGAAAAGACATAAACGAGATAATTTAAAATCAACTTACTTATGGCATTGTCGCCTTGGCCATATAAATGAGAGACGCATAGCTAAGCTCCATAAGAGTGGAAGTTTAGGGTCATTTGATTATGAATCATATGACACATGCGAATCTTGTTTATTAGGCAAGATGACTAAGTTACCCTTTAAGGGAAAGGGTGAACGAGCGACTGGAGTATTAGACCTAATACATTCAGATGTATATGGTCCGATGTCCATCCATGCTAGAAGTGGTTGTCTTTACTTCATTACCTTTATCGATGATTATTCTCGATATGGGTACCTGTATCTGATGAGATACAAATCTGAAGCATTTGAAAAGTTCAAACAATTCAGAAATGAAGTAGAAAACCAACTTGGGAAAAGTATCAAGGCATTGCGATCTGATCGTGGTGGGGAATACTTAGACCAAGAGTTTTTGGATTATCTCAGAGATAATGGGATTTTATCTCAATGGACTCCTCCTTACACACCACAGCATAATGGTGTGGCAGAAAGGAGAAATCAAACCATGTTAGACATGGTACGATCAATGATGGGCTTTTCAAAGTTACCAAAATCCTTTTGGGGGTATGCAATCGAGACAGCTGTTTACTTGCTAAACAGAGTTCCATCAAAGACAGTTGATGTTACTCCATATGAGATGTGGATTAACAAAAGACCCTATCTTACTCATTTGAAAGTTTGGGGTTGTTCTGCTTATGTGAAGCGGACAAAGTCAGATAAACTTGATGCAAAATCTGACAAGTGTTTGTTCGTAAGATATCCTAAAGAAACAATGGGATATCAGTTCTACCTTGCTGAGGAACAAAAGGTGTTTGTTTCAAAGCATGTTGTCTTTTTAGAGAAAGAGTTTCTTTTACAAGAAGACAGTGGGAGCAAAATAGAACTTGAAGAAGTTCAAGATGCTCAACAGATGCGATCAACCGCTGAACTCGAAATTGTGACTCATCAGATGAAGTAACATTCAACCTTCTATAACACACGAAATTGTGAGGTCGATAGGATACGTCTGCTCCCGAGAGATATGGATTTCGTGAATGAACAGAATGACGATTGCTCATAGAAGATGATGAGCCTACCACCTATGAAGAGGTTCTCAAGAGTTGAGTCTCGAGAAATGGCTTCAAGCCATGAAGTCGAAATGGATTCCATGTATGAAAACCAAGTATGGACTTTGGTTGATGCACCAAGGAATAAAACCCATAGGGTGCAAATGGGTTTTCAAAAGAAAATCGACATGGATGGTAATGTGATTACCTATAAAGCAAGGCTTGTGGCTAAAGGTTTAAATCAAAGACAAGCGGTTGACTACGATGAGACCTTGACCTAGTAGCAATGCTTAAATCCATTAGATACTCTAGCCATTGCCACTCATTATGATTATGAGATATGGCAAATGGATGTGAAGACAACTTTCCTAAATGGAAATCTAGCTGAGGATGTGTATATGACACAACCTGAGGGCTTCATCTCCTATGATGGCGAAAAGGTATGCAAGCTTCAGAAATCCATCTATGGATTGAAACAAGCATCCAGGAGTTGGAATATTCGTTTTGATGAGGTAATCAAAGAGTTTGGTTTCTCACAAAATCCGGATGAACACTGTGTGTATAAGAAGGTTAATGGGACCGCAATCGTATTCCTTGTGCTATATGTAGATGACATATTATTACTAGGAAACGATGTCTCGATGCTACAATTAGTCAAGATTTGGTTGTCCAAACAATTTTCCATGAAAGACCTTGGTGAAGCAACTTATATCCTTAGGATAAGGATCTATAGAGATAGATCAAAAAGATTGCTTGGTCTTTCACAATCAACGTACATAGACAAGATGCTGAAGAGGTTTAGCATGGAACAATCCAAGAGACGTTACCTTCCCATCACTCATGGGATAACACTCTCGAAATCTATATGTCCTAAGACACAAGATGAGAGGATGCGCATGGATATGATCCCGTATGCATCTGCGGTAGGATCTATCATGTACGCAATGCTATGTATGAGACCTGATGTATCATATGCTCTAAGTGTTACGAGTAGATACCAATCGGATCCTGGTGAGGGTCACTGGGTGGCTGTCAAGAATATCCTCAAGTACTTGCGAAGGACTAAGGATGTTTTCTTGATATATGGAGATGGAGATCTCAAAGTGAGCGGGTATACAGTTGCTAGTTTTCAATCTGATAAGGATGATTCCAATTCCCAATCAGGTTACATATTCACACTGAACGACAGGGCAGTCAGTTGGAAGAGTTCCAAACAAGAGACGATTGCTGTATGAGAATTTTGTAAATGGCCTTGTATGAGGGGAAAGGGCTTATTGTTTATTTGATTATTGACTTTCGCATGTGTGTTTGAAAAAAAAAATATATACCGATTTTTGATTGATCGAGTGCGTAGCACACCACCCTCGCGGGGTACGGTCTCGAATATCATCATCGATATCGAGTTCGGGTCTTACGGGAGTGGGGTGCTACAAATCAGAACAAGAGTCAAGCGATGAAGATGATGAGTTATGCTTCATATCAAAGAAGATTAGGCGGATATGGAAAAAGAAGTCCAAAGGAAGTCAATTCTTTAAGAAGAACAACAAAGATGATGGAAAAGTAGAAAAGATATCCATCATATGCTACGAGTGTAATCAACCTGGACATTACAAGTCTGAGTGTCCTACTCTAAAGAAGAAACCAAAGAAGAGTAGAGAAGGCAAGAAAAGCATGATGGCAACTTGGGAGGATCTAGATTCATCTAAATCGGATCCATGCTCTGAGACATCAGAGCATGCAAACATTTTCCTAGTAGCCGAGGAAGAAAGTGATGAGGAGGTAACTTCTAAATATGATGACTTGCATAATGCATATTCAGAACTACTAGAGGATTCTCATGCTATTTTGAAACAATACAAACTGTTAAAGAAAAAGTATGTAGAAAACCTTAAACATACAGAAGAAATAGAGAGAGAAAATACATGCTTGAAATAACAAGTAGAGGAGAATAAGAAAAAGAAAGTTGTAGATAGATCGGAAGAGATCAATCAGTTGAAGCTTAGGATTAAGAATCTTTCAGCTGATTTAGCTACCTTCACTGAGAGTACAAGGAAAATGAATGAGATGTTAGGAAAATGTAGACATCCGAGTGATAAAACCGGATTAGGGTTTACGAGAAATAAGCCTCAACATGAAAGAAAGTTTTTCTTCCAGAAAAAGAAGTATCACCAAACACGCGTTCATCAACAAACTTATGAAATGAATCATTCTGTGCATGTTACTAACCTAAGAGGACCCAAGAAAATATGGATACCAAAAAATAAAATAGTTTCTCCTACAGATATCCTTCCTTGGAAGATGCGACAAGCACCGTTGGTATTTGGACAGTGGATGCTCGCGACATATGACGGGAAGAAGGTCTATGTTCCTAGATCTTCGGTATAAGAAGAGAGGATCGATAATTTTGGGAGACAACCAGCAGGGCAAGATAATTGGAATCAGTAAAATAGGTAAAGATTCCTTTGCATGCATTGATACTGTACTGTTTGTTGATGGTCTGAAACACAATTTGATTAGTGTCATTCAATTGTGTGATTCTGGTTTTGAAGTTACGTTGAATCAAAATCTTTCTGAAGTCAAAAACAAAGATGGGTCTATATTCTTTTCTTCCAAGAGAAGAAATAATCTTTATAAAATTGATTTAGAAGATTTTCAAAATCAAAATGTTTCATGTTTTTTATCAACTGAAGAAGAAAGACTAATCTAGTATAAAAAGCTAGGTCATGTCAGTTTTAAACATATTTCAAAGTTGTTAAAGCATGATTTGGTAAGAGGCTTACCAAAAATAAGTTTTGACAAAGAGTTCTTTTGTGAAAGCTGTCAAAAAGGGAAACAAGTCAAAACATCGTTTTCTTCTAAAAATTTCGTAACATCTTCTAGATCTCTAGAGTTGTTACATATGGATCTGTTTGGTCCAACTAGGATAATAAGTCTTGGCGAAAAGAAATATGGACTTGTTATTGTTGACGAATTTACTAGATTTTGTTGGATATTATTTTTGTCACACAAAGATGAGTCTTTTAAGTGTTTTAGATCCCTTTTCAGAAAGTTACAGAATGAAAAAGGAATGTCTATAGCCAATATCAGGAGTGATCATGGTGGAGAATTTGAGAATGAGAAGTTTAGAATATTCTGTGAGGAAAATGAAATTTTCCACAATTTCTCTGCTCCTAGGACTCCACAGCAGAATGGAGTCGTTGAAAGGAAGAAAAGGATGATTCAAGAGATGGCAAGGACTATGCTGTGTGAAATGAATCTTCCTAAGTACTTCTGGGCAGATGTTGTGAATACAGCATGCCACATTCAGAATAGGATATTGCTGCGACCATTGCTGAAAAAAACTCCTTATGAATTATGGAATGGAAGAAGACCTAATATATCTTACTTTCATCCATTTGGTTGCAAGTGTTCTATTCTGAATACAAAAGAATTGTTGGATAAGTTCGATTCAAAGACCTATTCAGGAATCTTTCTAGGCTACTCTTTATCATCGAAGGCTTTTTGGGTCTATAATCTTACGTCGAAGACGGTTGAGGAGACCATTCTTGTCAAGTTTGATAATAGTTCCTAACCCAGTAAGGAAGATGACATGGAGAGTGAAGTCCCTTCAAAGCTCTTAGGTGATACAATTGAAGCTTCATCATCAGGAACTCAGTTAGACAAGGTTGAGGATATTCTAGAGACTCTTAGATTGAAAAAAGAATGGAGATATAAGAGTTCTCATCCATAAGAGTTAATTATAGGAGAGACCTCTGAAGGAGTCAGAACAAAGTCCAAATTCAGAAGAGAAGCTAATGCAGCTTTTATCTTTGAAATAGAGCCTAAAAAGATTGAGGAAGCTCTTTAGGATGAAGCTTGGATTTTAGCTATGCAAGAGGAGCTGAATCAATTTACTAGGAATAAAGTTTGGTCCTTGGTTCCTAAACCCTCAAAGAAATCCATTATAGGAACTAGATGAGTTTTTAAGAATAAGTTAGATGAATTAGGGAGAGTGAGTCGGAATAAAGCTAGATTAGTAGCACAAGGCTATAATCAACAAGAAGGAATAGACTACAATGAGACATATGCTCCAGTAGTGAGACTTGAAGCGATTAGGATATTCTTTGGCATATCTTTGTTTGTCATGATATAAAGCTTTTTAGGATGGATGTGAAAGCGCGTTTCTGAATGGTTTTATAGACGAAGAGGTGTATGTTAAGCAACCTCCTGGTTTCGAGGATGTTAAGTATCCAGATCATGTCTATAGACTTTATAAAGCATTATACGGCTTGAAGCAAGCTCCTAGAGCTTGATATGATCGTCTAAGTACCTTTCTCTTAAAAAGTGGTTTTAGTAGAGGTCAGGTAGATAAGATGCTCTTTAGAAAGAATTATGAGAATGAGTTTATTTTAGTGTAAATTTATGTTGATGATATCATTTTTGGTGCTACGTCAAAGAATTTATGTATGAGTTTTGAGAGTCTGATGAAAAAAGAGTTTGAGATGAGTTTGATGGGTGAGTTGAAGTTCTTTCTTGGGTTGTAAGTTAAGCAAATCGTAGAGAAGATCTTTATCCACCAACAAAAATATGTAAAAGAATTGTTGTGTAAATTTGATATGAATAATGTGAAGCCTATGGCAACTCCGATGCATCCTTCGAACCTTTTTTCGAAAGACGAAGTTGGTAAGAAGGTGGATCAAACCCTGTATAGAGGGATGATCGGTTCTTTGCTTTATCTTACACCAAGCAGACCTGATATGTAGCATCCCATCACCGATGGGAAGGGTATATTGGCCCATCGGGTTAAGCTAGTAGTTAAATTGCATGTTTTGATATGAGCATACATTTGGCCTCTAATTTTAGAGTAATGAGTCATTTTGCACATGCACATATAGGTACATGCATTCATGACATTTCCCGGTATTTATGTGAATCTGATTTGTTTGTGAATTCTGAGACAATTGTGATTGATAATTTGAATTGGAAATTTTTTAGAGGGGTTATCAATTGTTAGTTACTCTTCGAAATGTTTCTGGAATAATTGGGAGAAAATGTCCGGACCGGAAATTTTTTGAGCAACGGACTGATTGATTTTATAGTACTGAAATAACTGTCTAATGGCCATGGAGAATTAGGTATATGATTTTAGAAATTAATATGTCAAGCCATTGAAATTTGGAGACGAATTGGACTGGAAATGAAATTGAAAAGATAAAGAGATTTAAATGTATTGTGAGGAAAATGATATGTGGCATGCTTCTATTGATGAAGGTTTATGTGATTAACATTAATGCCCTAAGTCTTTGGCCTTTCCCCTTTGAAAGTTACTAAAACCTCTTTGGCAGCAAATCATCTTCTCCTCTCTAGGGCTTGTCTTCTTCTCTCTTTGGTGATTTTCGATCCTCTCTACACGACTCTTGCTTGTCCACTTGCTTGCTCCTTCTTAGTTGTTGAAGACCAACCCTAACCCTTGAGAATGTGATGAGTTGTGAGAGGAGAAGAGCTTACCGTGGGTGTTAGAGAGAGAAAAAAGGGGTTGGAGAAATTTTCGGGAGTTCTTAGAGTTGGATGCTTGACTTGAGGCACCGTTGGATCGACATTCCATGGATATTGCTGGATTTCCAGGCAGTAGCTAGGAAGTTACAGGTGAGTAACCTAGTTGGTTCCTCAATTTTTGATTGTTAAATGCTCTGTAAACTGTCTGTGAATGGAAATTGTGTGATTATGTAAATGATTAAGAACGATATGTCTGCTTTTGATAAATCGAATTCGACTGCCATGTGATTTTGAAGAATTGTGATAAATGGGTTTTAATGACAATGTGACTGTGATTATATTGGGCATTTTACATTTCATACACAAATGCATGAACGGATAGTAATAATAATAGTTGTGACCTGAGTCGCCACTGATACTGAAAAGAGCCTCGAGCTCAAAGGGAGTTAGTGCATACCCAGAGGGCTCTCCTACTCCCTAGACGCGTCTACTGAATATTGTTCACTGTTTAAGTGCTCGGTCACAACACTGTAATAAAATGGGAAAGAGTCACATATGCATTGCATACTCATTGTGATGGATTGAATACAGTGAATGGGAAATAGGCAAGAGTGTATGATATAATTGTGTTAACTCATTTGCGAAAATTTTGATTTCTGCTATTGTATAAAAATCTATGAATTGTCTAAGAAATGCATGTATGCATTGAACTAAATTTTGGATTGTGAAAGAGGTAAATGCCTTGCATCTATGTGATTTTCTGATGATGCTACTATAAAATGATCTGTAAGCTGCTATGTGATATTCTGAATGTATTATTGTGACAATCTGTACGTTATTCGCGTAATGCATGAATTGGGTGAACCATCGATGATGGTTTCTCATTGAGTTTGCAAAGTCACCCAAAATTGCAACTATTTTTCAAGAATTGAAGAGTACCCCGTTAGACTAACGGGAGTATACCTACTGCCTACAAGTCAGAGATTTGAGGTCGGTATCAGTTCACGTCTGCATTAGTGTCATTCTGTCATTGTGTAAAATTGTATTTCTACATTTTCTGCAGAATAGTGCTTTTTATTTCAGTGGGTCCCAATTGACTAATACTGTAATTATAATGTGATTACTGAAAACGTTCAGGAAAATCATTAGGCCTAATTTGGTTATAGATTTTGTGCATGAATTGATTAAATACTGTTGAGTGCCTTTTTAATGACTGAAATTGCGTTGTGATCAAAACTGTTTTTGAATTAAAGCGGGCCCAAATTGTTTACTGAATTCCACGCATACCATTATTTTCAAAAATAAAAATGTCATACTGAGTTTTTGGACTGTAATTGACTGCTCTAGCATACCACCCTCGTGAGGCACGGGCTCGGATATCACCCTCGATGTCGAGTTTGGGTCTTGCGGGAGTGGGATGCTACATTTGTGGTATCAGAGCCCAGAAGTACTATCTTATATGGGCTGTTTTTGAAATATGGGTCAAGTTACATGCATTTAAGTCATTTGACGGCAGACAGTGACAACTGATCCCCAGTCTAGCATATGAGTCACATGTATGAGCAGGTATCAATTGTTTAAGCGGTTAGAAATAGTGAGGAAAATGATGATATGTCAGAATATGATAAATGAGAGTGGTGGATATCTTGGAATAAGAAAAAGTGTACGATTCGATTTGAAAAATGAAGTTTTCATGTATTGGTATTGGTGGATATACTATGAAATACAACATCAGTGTTATATCGGAGTATATCCTTGAATGTGGGATAGATGTTAATATATATAGTCGAGGATTGATAGAGGAAAATAGAGATATGTTAGAAATGGCAAGATTGAAAGTGTATAAACAAAGTGGATAAAAATAAAATGTTCTATGATCTAGAAAGGCTACAATTGGGTTTGATTACCGTGATGAGAGTTATGAATAAGGGTTTATGACTTAAAGTCAGAATATGTTAGTAGGAAATCAAGAATTATTATACATCTATGATTTTGATTTAATTGTGAACATTCATTGGGTTTGATGAAATAGTTGTCAAGGTTCAGTCGATTTGCCTATGTAAACGTATATTTGATAATGGGAGCACCCTGGCTAGTGAGTTAGTGGATAATTGTTTGCCATAGTTCTTATGGTTTAAAGTTCAATATGAGTTAGAATAAGAAGTGAAAGTGCTTATAGTGATCAATTGAGAATAAATTGAGATTAATCCTCACGAAGGAGGACAGGTTCGAAAAAGGGAAGTGTTGTCAAAATTTAAATGAGATCAAGGTATCCTTAGAGTAAGTGACTGACTGGTGAGTTTACCTACATCTGTCTCTCGAAAAGATGTAATGATTTTGATGGTATATACTTCACTAAATCTTATTAAAAAGGATGTTTTGATTACATAAGTTATAGCATAAATTGATCTTCATGGGATATTATGAATAGTTAAAATCGATTTCTTAAGGCATTGAGAATGGCTGACAAGAAATGTGACGACTGTTGATGATTAGGAATTCCATGAGCTGTATCGATGAAAGTAGAAAGAAATCTTTTGTCAAAGAAGAGTTTCCCTGAATTGGGTTAAGTCGATCAGATGATTCAATTGAAAGAATTATCAATGAAAGGACAAATTTGAGATAGATCTGAAAAGAATTAAAAGTCATTGTTGGGAGTCCTAATCCTAGCAGAGACTCAAGCGTAAGAGATAGAATCTGCTACTGAGAACTATGCACTATGTTAATGTAAAGAATCCGATTATGTGAAAGAGGTAAATGCCTCGCATCTATGTGATTTTCTGATGATGCTACTATGAAATGATATGTAAGCTGCTATGCGATATTCTGAATGTATTATTGTGACAATCTGTACGGTATTTGTGTAATGCATGAATTGGGTGAACCATCGATGATAGTTTCTCATTGAGTTCGCAAACTCACCCAAAATTGCAATTATTTTTCAGGAATTGAAGAGTACCCCGTTAGACTAACGGGAGTATACCTACTGCATGCAAGTCAGAGATTTGAGGTCGGGATCAATTCACGTTTGCATTAGTGTCATTCTGTCATTGTGTAAAATTGTATTTCTACATTTTCCGCAGAATAGTGCTTTTTATTTCAGTGGGTCCCAATTGACTAATACTGTAATTGTAATGTGATTACTGAAAACATTCAGGAAAATCATTGGGCCCAATTTGGTTATGAATTTTGTGCATGAATTGATTAAATACTGTTGAGTGCGTTTTTAATGACTGAAATTGCGTTGTGATGAAAACTGTTTTTGAACTAAAGCGGGCTCAAATTGTTTACTGAATTCCGCGCATACCATTGTTTTCAAAAATAAAAATGTCATACTGAGTTTTTGGACTGTAATTGACTGCTATAGCATACCACCCTCATGAGGCACAGGCTCGGATATAACCCTCGATGTCGAGTTTGGGTCTTGTGGGAGTGGGATGCTACATGATATTCTGTTCAATGTATGCTTGTGTGCAAGGTTTCAGGCCGATCCTAGAGAGTCTCATTACATAGCTGTTAAAAGAATTATGAGATATCTCGCAGGTACTACTGATTTTTGCTTAATGTTTGAGAAAGGTAAAGATTTCAGGTTGATTGGATATTGCGATGTGGACTATGCCAGAGATAGAGTTGAAAGGAAGAGTACAAGTGGAGGCTATCACTTTCTTGGCTCAAACCTAGTTTCCTGGTCAAGCAAGAGACAAAGCTCAATCACTTTATCAACTGCTGAAGCCGAGTAAATGCCTGCCGCAAGCTGTTGTTCGCAAACATTGTGGATTAAATACCAACTAGAAGATTATTCAATTCAAGAAGAGGAGATCCAATTTTCTGTGACAACACCAGTGCCATCAACTTATCGAAGAATCCTATACAGCATTCGAGAGTGAAACATATCGAAGTCAGACATCATTTCTTGAGAGACTAAGTTCAGAGAAAAGTTATGAGTCTACAGTTCATTGAGACAGAGTTTCAATAGGCGGACATCTTCACTAAACCATTGAGTGAAGAACGGTTCAAGGAAATCAGACGAAACCTCAACATGGTGATGTTAAATGACCAACTGTTTGACATTTCATTGCTAAGTTAAAAGGTCGTCAAAGTTAACGGCGTTAGAAACAGTGAGTTACAGCTGGTAACTTCTCTCACAAGGAAATTTTGGAGGGAAAGTCTCATAGCCTTGAGAACCTCACCGATTCTAGAACATGCCTGATAAGACCTTTCGAGTAGTCTCAAATCAAAAACCTTTCGAATACTCTCAACCCACAAACTTTTCAGGCCTCTCAAACCTCTGAAATCAATCTTACCTTTTGAAGAATAGATTACTGAATTCAGTTTCTATTCAGAATCAATGGAGCAAGCAATGATCTATGGAAGGCATGTGGATTTTGAATCTGTAGGAAAATCCCGGGAGGTACATCACATGTACAGGCAGCGGAAAACAAAAATTTTTGTTCCCGGGACCTTCCCGAACCCAGGATCTAGGTATCCGTATGAAGACATAAACCTAAATAGCCAATAGAGACTATCTCTAAAGGTGATCCACGCAGAGATCAGAAAACCTAACCGGATCAAACCCTTTGACCCGGAATAGCTAAATGAATAAAGCCTGCTAGAGCCTACCTACATCTGGAGAGTCAAGGAAGCGTTGGAGGAGGATGAAATCCTTGGAGGAGAAGATGAAGAATTAATGGAGAAGATGAAGAAATAGGTTTTCTCAAAAACCTTACTCTCTTCCTTCAACCCACGATGATGCTCTTTCATCAACAAAGAAACACTTCCTTTTTATTCAAAAACTCATCTTCTTTCCCTTTCCAACGATCATCACCTTTTATATGCTTTCATTTTGTCATTTAGTCATCATTAAAGTGATGACTAAGCATTCTAATGGAAGCTTCTTCCATTAGCTTCCTCCATCCACGTGATCTACATATATATATATATATATATATATATATTAATTATTTAATTAATTAACATATATATAATTACTAAGAGGTCCAGTCAACTGGAATTGGTCCTACGCCCACGGGTCCCTCTTTCAAACAATTCAAAACCTTTCTTAGCAATATTGATGTCGCGATCTCATGGGACATATCCCAATCCCATCGGGATCCATTTAATCCTAATGCTCTCCATAATTGGAACTCGTCCAATTACTATTTTACTGATTCTCGAAACACTCTTATCGTGTGACCCTTTAGGTTTCCGGCTATGTTGGCCACTTAGATTAACAATTAATCTGAGCAAGTCATGAGCGGTATCTAGCAACACATCATGACCCCCAATTGACCGGAAAGTAATCGGTTTGATGTATTCATCACGAACCGGATCACGAACCCTTCCATAGACAATTACCGTGCAATTCGTCCTTTCACCATCCTATACCCCACTTGGTTATGAGTATGGTCAAAGTGTCAACTCTCACTAGACTGAGTCTAGCCCAAGTGATAACAGATCTTGTCCTGTGACTCATTACTCTATATGTCCATGAAGACACTCTCCATGACATATTCACTCTGGCCAGAGATTTACGAGTAATGATCCTGACAAGAGGCCATGGGTATCTCCTCTGCTAATCCAGAAGTGGTGAATCCTTTATTGGCTACTCAACTATCTTCGAATACCTCAAACTGTACCCAAGCACCACCCTATGAGTTACCTTTGGAAGGCAACAAGGAATGGAGTCAAAGCACAGGATCAGTATCCAAGATATCCTTGAGTACCTAAAGTCTAAGGATACTTGCACCATTGCTATGATGAGATTATCACTGACACTAGATAAGATATCCATGTGATGATCTCATGGCAGGTCATCCAATGAACCTACTACCGCTAGTAAGCATCCACATGTCAATTCTAAATATCTCATATTTACGCTTCGAGATCCACCGCTGATCCAATCAAGGAATATGACATGTGCTAGTCTATCCGGATTAATGATGTCCGGCCTCATTAATCCTATGACTAGGAGAATTTAGATATCTTGACACAATTGCACATGATAGGAATCTCGTGAGTATGATCACATCATAATTTCCTTCATACTATGTCA
Organism: Erythroxylum novogranatense; assembly: GCA_029891385.1. Classification (NCBI taxonomy): domain Eukaryota; kingdom Viridiplantae; phylum Streptophyta; class Magnoliopsida; order Malpighiales; family Erythroxylaceae; genus Erythroxylum; species Erythroxylum novogranatense. The sequence goes on from CM057233.1 coordinate 71,512,284, forward strand.
TATATCATGGACTTCATTAATCTGATTAAAGATCCAATCAATTCATAAACAATGTTCATGAACATCAAATTAATGAATTATGCCTTTTCTTTATTTATTCATTCAGTCTGCACACGATTGTGAATAAAACGCGCTAAAGGGGATTGCCTTTAGGGCACAAATAAACAGTACCGTCCTTGAATAAGTCGACTTATGCAATGTACAAGTCGACTTATCGGTACTTTTCAAGAACAAGTCGACTTATCAGTAGTACAAGTCGACTTGTACTTACAGAATCTCTTAGGAAAGATGATATGGATATCAAACTAGAGATTGTAGAAGCCGGTTGGAGGAAGTTCTTCCAGGTGCGGGAGTATGTTTATCAAAATGAAGTGTATGAGTTTTGAAAGAATGTGCAGATGGTAGACAAAACTATTGTTTCTACAGTAGACGGACTGTCTATTATTGTAACAACGGAGTTGATCGAGAAGGTGACTGGATGTCCATCTGTTGGAGAGAAGCTAACGAGCAAAGCCAGATGGATGACAAAGGTCAATTTAAAGGAAGACGAAGTCAGTAGACAATTGTATGATGAAAATGACCCATCGGAGAGGAAGACCTTGAGTCTAGTGTTGAAGGCTAGGGTCTTACATGCGATTCTGTTCAAATGTTTCTTACCGAGAGTGAGTTCAAGGCATTTGGTGACTACTCTGGATGAACAATGCCTATTCTACCTGCTGAATCGACAACCCATAGACCTACCATTTCTGATTTTTCAGTATATGGTTAAGGGGATGAAGGATACTAATAGCCACCCGTACGGAATGTTGTTAACAAGGATTTTCAGGGATTCTGGAGTCCATCTTGATAGAGGAATCAGACGAATGATGCCTGTTAAGAGTGTTATCCACTCGGGTACTATAAGAAAAATGGGCTTGAAGAATCTAGATAGAGCAGAAGCAGATTCTGAGAATAAAGCTAGAACTGAGGGGGAGCGGATACAGAAGAGGTCTCCCACAAAGAGCTAAATCTCAAGATAATGGAAGAATGCCCATGGTTGAAAGAAGAAAATCATCTGAATAAGTTTTGAAGGAAAAGATGATTTCTCAAAAAGAAAGTAGCCAAGTTCGGAGTATAGACGAAGGTGCTTTGAAGAGAAAAGGGGAGAAGCTTCTGAGTGATATTCCAAAGAAGGTGAAGAGATCACCCAGGATTCGAACCTTGAGACAGCAAGAACAAAAGAGAGCCAGAGAACTTACTCAGGTAGAAGTCTCTAGATAAGCGCACCGAAGGCTACGAGATTTCCAGTCTCGATCTTAAGTGAAGATTCAACCAACAGGCCAAGGAGACTAAGAGAAAAAGAACATTGGAGTCTGAGAAGCAGAGACCCTAACTTCAAAAAACTTCAAGACTGACTGAGGCAGTAAAGAAGACTAAGGTAGTTAGTCAGAAGAAGAGTGTTACTACTGCTAGGGAAGTTAGTCAAAAAACAACTACTTCAATTGCTGAGAAATCAAGTCAGGAGAAAGCTACTCCCATCGTTGTTCCACGGAGAAATCAATGAAGTTAGTCAAGCGAGAATACTCCTATTCTTTGTTCCACAAGAGACAACAACAGAACTAAGTCTGGTAAATGTTATTCCTACTGAGGTTCATCATCAAGAATCAACAGAACTTAGTTTAGTATAGGTTCAACAGGAGGAATCGGAAGAACTCAGTCTGGTTCCATACAACTATTCTGAATTTCTGAGGAAAGACGAATTGGAAATCAGATTGATTGAAGAAGTTCAACTTGTGACTAAAAGGAGTACTTCAATAATCATCAGGGATACACCGAGGAGGTTAGTAAAGGCATACTTACAACCTATTCCTATAAATAGTGGGACATGGCATCTGTTGAATGAAGATGAAAGGAATTTTTATGAAGCCTTGAGGTATGCTGTCACAAAACCATACCCTACAAAGATGACCAGTCAACCATACACTATTTACCCAATTACAGAGGAAACGGTGATAAAGGTTGTACCAGACCTTCAATCAAGATATCCCATGGATGTTAATAAGGGGAAGAAGAAGTTATACCCAGAAGGGGTAATTGATGACCTGTCTGCAGATCAGATTGAAGAACAAGTGCGAAGAATAGATGAAGCGTGCACTTCAGAGAAGTCGACGACGGTTACAAGAGCTAGTAGCAGTTCTACAACGAAGGATGAACAATGTCCAGTGGGGGGAAAACTTACTAAAGGGACATTCATTGAATCCCTTGTGCAGACAATAGTGCGTATTAGGCCACTATCTAATACACTGTCAATTAAAGAAGAAGCCCTACCCTTCCGTGGAAGACAAGTGCTAATGCTACCAGCTCCTTATGATTTAGACCTTCCTGAGCCCATCCTATCGGTTCAACCACCTAGTTTTGAGATTTTTGAAGATCATATTCCATCTTCAGACGCATATGTTACTACAATTGCTTTTGAAGAACTCCCGGAGGATAATGATCAACCCACCTTACCTTTTGACTTGCAAGCAGAGGTAATGCACTTATGAAGAGAAGCCAAGGAGTTGAAGGATATGGTGAAAGAATTGTTGAAGCATCATCGGTCGTAATCATTTTTTGATTAATAACAAATAGGGGGAGAAGAGAATGCAAAGTAAAAATCAAAGGGGTTGAACGAAGGAGACGAATTTTTGAAGAAGAAAGAAAAAATAGGGGGAGGAAGAATAAGCAGAACATGAGGAAGTCAGACGAAGACAGTATAAAGATATGTTTTCTTAGTTTTCAACTGTACATCTTTTTTTTCTTACAGTTTTTTACCTTGATCGTATGATTATTTTTTATCATCAAAAAGGGGGAGATTGTTAAGTCAAAATGACTTTATAGTAATGATTTTGATGAAGTAAATAATAACGAAAGATTGAAAAACAGACGAAAGATTGAAAAGCAGATGATAGAAGGAAAAACAGACGATAGATGAAAAGCAAACGGAGAATGAAAAACAGACGATAGATGAAAAGTAGACGAAGATTAAAAAACAGACGAAAGATTGAAAAGCAGAAGGAGATTGAAAAACAGACGAAAGTCGAAAACACACAGAAGCTGAAAGAAGACAGAAGCCAAAAGCAGACGGAAAACAAAAAACAGACGATGAAAAGTAGACGATGAAAAGCAGATGGAAGCAAATCATGTCTGAATCAAGAATCAGTTTGAGTTAGTTACAGAACTCAACTGAATAACCATTTCTTTCAAGATTCAAGAAGCAAATTTCAAGAAGCAAGATTCAAGAAGAAGTTGCAGATGAAGGCTATAAATATGAGTCGAAGTCAAAGATTGCAAAGTTACACACACACATTTGAATGTTAAAAAGTTGTCAATACGTGAGAGAAATTTTTGTGCGATTTGTCTATAGCTATCTTACTGTAAAAAAGCTCAAACATTTTTCTATAAGAAAGTAGTACAGATAGCCTGCAGAGGCTAAGAGTAAAAGAATACTGACTGTAAAGAGATCTGAAGAGGCTCAGAAAGAAAGAATACTTGTAAAGTTGTTGAGAGATAGTGAAATCTCAGAAAGACATCTGAGGACTGGATGTAGCCCACGGTTTGGGGTGAACTAGTATAAAAATTACTGTGTCAACTTCTCTCTATCCTTATCTCTCTTATCGTTCAAAGTTTTGATTTTACTTAGTTTTCAAATAAGTTTTCGAGGAATACGATTAAATTTGATTTACAGTAGTTCTTGTGAAAAGAACAAGTTTTTCTTTTGAAAAAACGATTTTGAAGGTTTTTTAAAAAGAGGAAAAACACAATTCAACCCCCCTTCTTGTGCATTTATACATCGTATAATAAGCATTGTAATAACGTGTTATTCACTTCACTAATATATTCATAGTCATTGGCAGTTGACTCAAAGTCAAGCATATGTATGTACATATATATATCTAGCAATTCTAGCATTCATACTTTATTCAACCAATTTAAACATGCAACAAATTTAGCTCAAATCACATAACGCTCAATATGCTTCTTACTTAACAATTTAAAGATGCAATGCACAACAAACGACTTGAGGGTTCCATGAAACAGAATGAGAAAACCGAAGTTTACCCCATGAACAGAATGAGTCCATTTTTCGGAGCTCATATGCCACAAGCGGGCAATCAGGAGAAGGCTCTTGTCAACGTGCATGTGACGAACAAAATGGCTCCAATCTCGCCCAAACAGAAGTACATAAACATGCTCAAATCATTTTATAAAACTATTTTTATACTTTGAAACCTTTTCTTTCATCTTTCATGTTCTTTCCTTTCGATAAGTATATACAAAATGCCATGACATATTTCAAGGAATAACATTGATCAAAATCACAATTTAATTTTATCAAGATATCATGCCTCTTTTACGATATAACATAACCAAAATCATCATGTATTATCAACAAGTCAATTTCAAACAATTTAACACATATCTAAATATAGGCAAGAATTTGCCCAATCACACAATGACTGTAAATACATTACCCACCTTATTTCCTTGCTAAAATCCAAGTCAAGGTTGTCTTTCCCCTTGCTCTTGGGTAGGATTCTCTTGGTTCCCTTGATTCTTCACCAAATGAAGAGATCTTTAGCTCAAAGGGAAGCTTTTCTCTTCCCCTTCCTTTTTCCATTCTTCAACAACTCCAAAATCTCTCTTGAAGGTTAACACAATTGAAACCTTAGCTTGTTTTCTCTTCTTTCTCTCCTTCTCTTCTTCTCTTCATATTTCTCTCTCTTTTTCATGGCACTCCTTTTTCTCTTAAATTTTCGTTCTCCTCTCTTCTTAAAATGCAAGACAACACTTCTTCTTCCAATTATACCCTTAACGATCAAGAAATGTCCCATTTGCCTTTCCATTTATGCCTTATTTCTTTTATACTTGAGTGTCTTGCCAAAAGCACCCTTAAATGTTCCGACATAACTTTTGTTTCTAGAAAATTTTTCTCCCTTGTCTTAAGTTTTAAATGAAACCAAAATCAATCAATTTGGTTCAAAAATCTGAAAGTATTGCCCCAAACATTTTCGGACTGTTCTTATATTGAAACAGTACACTATACTTAAATTCCATCCAGAAATCGAAAGTCCAAAAGACTGAAGAAGATTTCAACTTCTTCATACCACTTGTAGCTCCATGTCTCTAGTTTATTGTGAAACAAGAATCATCTTATTAGGAGCTCTACTGATCCAAAAATCATCAAAATATTGAAACATGTTCAATAAAATATCCAATTCCTACTCTTCCAATCGATACCCTTACTTTGATTCAATCTATCTTTTCCAATCAATACCAAAAGCTATCAAAATCTATGGAGGGATATAAAAATGTGTTAAGAAACTATTGGTTCAGTAATTACTTCATTTGGTGGTCAGATAACAAAATTATGGCCGAAAGAATCAAACAAGGTTTGGTCCTCAATCTTATTGAACTTGTCTCGGGACAAATGGCATAACTCTCTCTACAGATGTCGGATTAAGATCATCTTAGGACGATTTCAAAGAGAAATTTGAAATCTACAACTTTGAAGAAGACATTGAGGTCAGATTTTATCATCTAAATGGTCAACATGGATTAGACGATAGGATCAAACGAAGCCAAAGGAAAAAGCAGACGAATAGGAAAAAGCAGATGAATAGGGAAAATTGCTATAACTTTTCCTACAGATATCATATTAGGATGTTCTTTAGATGGTTTGAAAGAAGACTTCAAGATCTACAACTTTTATGAAGACCTTAAAGATAGATTCGATTGTCTGAAGAGTCAAAAATGGAGTAGAAAATAGGTACAGGTCAAACATAGAAGAAGCAGAAGACAGAAGATAACAAAAGATAGATAATATGTCATCACATATGACACATCATCACAAACGACATGTCATCACAGAAGACACTTCATCACAGAAGATATGTCATCACAGAAGAAGCAAAACATAGATGACATGTCATCACAGACGACACGCTATCATATAAGACACATCATCACAGAAGACACGTCATCACAGATGACACATCATCACAGAAGAAGCAAAACATAGAAGAAGTAAAATATAGAAGATACATCTTCCCTTATAAGGACCATAAATTTCAGCCTAGAAGTCCAAAAATTCCTTACTATATATCATTGAAAAGATAAAAGAGAGATCTACAACATTTTAGAAGATAACGTTGTCTAAGTCAGCCCAGAACAATCCAGAATTGCCCTTGAATTCAGAATACAAATTTTACATTCATCCACCAATGTACTGCACCCAGTTCTCAACTTCATGAAAAATTTTGAGATTCTTAAAGATATAATTTAAATTCAATCTCTCATAAGAAATGTATCCATCTGTTTCTAATTTAATACAAATTAAGAATCATCTCGTTTGGACAACTAGAGAAAAAGTTGTGGCTAAAGACTGAAGCATACTCTAAGAATATTTTTCAGAACAACCACCTATTTTGTTTCACAATCTTTCCTTAGCACAACTCATACTAAGATCACCTTTTCTACTTCATTTACTCCGCATTCTCATCTCCATCTCAAATCAATATCATCTAAAGAAAGTATAGTCCATGATTAATCATGAACACCAATAACAAAACATACACATATGTATATATTCTCCATCAACTTACTACACAAATTCAATTTCATATTTGCTTTCATTCTACTTCTAACTTTCCCTTTAATTCTTCCCATTTCGAAATCTCTTATCTACTAAAAGCACCAAAGCAAAATATGAACCTATCCACATTTCTTATTTATTAGTTCTAGTCTTCTAAGAAAAATTCGAGGTCCAACAACTCTCCCCCCTTAAAGAATTTTGTGCTCGAAATTCTTACCTGAGTGATCAACCCAATGGAGGTAACGTTGTCTTATGTTTTCCTTAGTTTCCTTTGTAACTTCTTCACTTGAATAATTTCTTTCAAATGTTCATAGTCAAAAGACTCACTCGGTCTTTCAATCACTCATTTAATCATTCACTTTCTTAATGAGTTCTTCATTAGGTTTCCGATTACTCACAATTTTTCTACTTCCTGTGTCAATAACATCAATATTAGATCATATTGATATCTCTTAACATACTCACATTATGAACCGAAGACATCTTTGTTGGTACGCATACTTCTTATTTCAATTACAATGCATCATTCTTCCTATTCGAACCCAAAATTCAAATCTATTTTCATTCTCTTAATCATATTCACAATTTTTGAATCCTCAATTTGGGATAAACCAAGCCCCACATTCTACGTGCCTTTATTTTTAAATCTAGTTTTGATAATCCTCAATATCGAATTTTTGCTTAAGGTATCTGATATAACACTAACTTTACATGGAAATACTCACTTGTACCATCATTTTCTTTCAATACTTATATCCATTGTCTCAGTCTCGTATTCAATTTTTTTCTCAACTCAATAATTTCCTCAAACTTTTATGATCTATAAAAGTATATATATATATATATCCCAAATGTTCCTTTACATATACTGTCTCTAAATTTTCAAAGCAATCATTACTATAGTAGCTCTAAATCATGTATCAAATAATCAACTCATAGGACTTTAGTTGTCTCCATACATATGAAATCACTTTATCCTACTACATTGGACTTTATCAAAATCTCTTATATAACATCATTGCATATTATAGAATCTCCAAATCCATAAGATATAATTAATATCAATATAATTCCTCAAAATTTTCTTTACTTTCATTACTCATATGCGTTACACATTTTCTTCACGTATTCAAATTATTCTTCACAAATTTTTGAATATTTTTAATACATTATCAAATTTCGCTTGGATCACTTTAATCTTCAATACCATGGTACTATCGGGGCAATTGTTAACTCAAATAATTATTATCAAACTCCATATGCCCATGATTAGCTCTCCTAATTCCTTAAATAACTAATTCCTTGATGAGGTAACAATATTTCTCGTTATTTTCAATTTCCCAATTGACTCACCTTTCTTAAATGATCTTCTCCATTCTTTAGATTTCCTTATATTTCACATTGGCTTATTCTAAAGTTTGTTCATTCATACTAATTTCTCCTCACATTTCAATTTATTTGTAACTTAATTGCCTGCTTTGGTAACACATTCATCAAAATCTAATTTATATCTCCTTCACATATTCTCATAGAATATAATGTGGATCTAAGTTCTACTTACATTAGCAATAGTGTTATCTCAATTTCCTAAAATCCACTTTTGTAGTTGGATACTTTTCATTGAAAAAATACATACATTCTCAGTAGCATACTCTACCTGTTATGCTTGAGTCTCCACTAAGGATAGAACTCCAATATTTACTTCTAATTCATTACTTATTCATCTCTGATTGGTTCTTTTATTGATCATTCTTAATATAAACTACCTGATCTGCTTAACAAAATTAAAAAAAATTTCTTCTTCGAAAAAAGATTTCTTGCTACAATCATCTATACTATACTTCCATCTTGTTACTCTGATTCATCTCATAATCTTTAACTATAGAGATCATTGATTATCTCCTATCCATATCCAAATATAGGTCTCATATGTACTCAATCATATTATTCACCAATTTAACTACATTATCAAATATGTACTCACAATAACTAGTTGACATAACCTTTAGAACCTCTACATATATCACTATCCTTTGTTTCACTTTCCATACATACATTCTTAATCAATTTAGGATCATAAACATATAGCCATCTTGAAATTCAAATCTCGAATTCACTAATATAATCTTATACTTGATCATAAATTCCGAGTTCAACCTTTCGATTCCACTTTGCTTGTACACCTTAAATCTTGTTGTTTTCATCCTGTCTCTATCTCTTCTTCAATCAATTCATGGAAACATTTTCACATCCATATCAATTCAAGTACACATCCTCACAAAATTTTGTTACTTTATTCGCTGACACAACCGTAGATACTACATCTATATCTAACATATCAGACTATGCCATATTTCTTATTTTTAAATATCCACAAACTTTCCTCATCTTACACTCTAACCAAACACCATCCTTCTCACTGTTTCTACTAGTCTAAACTCTTAACAAAAATTCATACATGTGAATCATACGGTTGCAATTACTAGGATTCTGTACTCATCAGTACCCTTCTTAAATGGTAAGGAATCAGATGCAGTAGATCCTTGCAAAACTCCTCGTATTCTTTTATGAGGTGGCATTTTACTCCTTTGATAAGACACCATCTTTCAGCTTACTTTCATTTTAATCTTGTTTCCTACATATATGCAAGATATGCATGTCACTTAATGCAACACATCAATTCACAATACAACAATAAATCACATAGCATATAATTCATCCCATAATGCATTCTAAGCCTAGGAAAAAGCCTAAGCTCTGATACCAAACAATGCTAGACCCCGCTTCTGGAGCCCAGCATTCGGAGACATTTAACGGTTGAAACTCATTGCAAATTTTCTTCAACAATAACACATATGTGGAAAAATCGATAATCAAAATGGCCCGATTTATTTAAAACAATTACAACCACAAAGATGCAAACATTGTTGAACACATCAGAGTTTCAGTAATCACTTGGGCCCATTATAGAACACAATGCTTATTTTCATAATATCTTTACATTTTAAAAAAGCACCCCTTTGCCTTAATATAAATACAAAAATACAAGTTACACATGATACAGTTGAATGTTTATGCTTTAGATGATTCTTAAATACAAAAATCCTGAACTAACTCAATTACAAAAGTATTTAATTATCTTGGAGTTCCAATGCCTTGCAAGGATTGCTAATCTTCTCTTTCTGCACCTGAGGAGGGAAGCGTGGGGTGAGCTACATAGCTCAGTGGCTAATATATTCATAACGATTGGCAATTGACCCAAAGCCAAGCATATGTATGTATATATATATGTGTGTGTGTGTGTGTTTATATATATATATATATCTATATATATCTAGCAATTCTAGCATTCATACTTTATTTAACCAATTTAAACATGCAACAAATTTAGCTCAAATCACATAACCTCTCAATATGCTTCTTACTTGACAATTTAAAGATAACCTCTCAATATGCTTCTTACTTGACAATTTAAAGATGCAATGCACAACAAACGGCTCGAGGGTTTCATGAAACAGAATAAGGAAACCGAAGTTTACCCCATGAACAAAAAGAGTCCATTTTTTTGAGCTCATATGTCACAACTGGGCAACCGGGAGAAGGCTCTTGTCAACGTGCACGTGACGAATATAATGGTTCCACTCTTGCCCAAACAGAAGCACATAATCATGCTTAAATCATTTTATCAAAATGCTTTTATACTTTCAAACCTATCTTTCATGTTCTTTCCTTTCTATATATATATACAAAATTTAACGACATATTTCAAGGCATAACATGGATGAAAATCACAATTTAATTTTATCAAGCTATCATGCCTCTTTCAAGATATAACATAATGAAAATCATCATGTGTTGTCAATAAGTCAATTTCAAACAATTTAACACATATCCACACATAGGCAAGAATTTGCCCAATCACAAAATAACTGTAAATACATTACTCACCCCATTTCCTTGCTAAGATCCAAGTCAAGGTTGTCTTTCCCCTTGCTCTTGGGTAGGATTCTCTTGGTTCCCTTGATTCTTCACCAAATGAAGAGATCTTTAGCTCAAATGGAAGTTTTTCTCTTCTCCTTCCTTTTTCCTTTCTTGAACGACTCCAAAATCTCTCTTGAAAGCTAACACAATTGAAACCCTAGCTTGCTTTCTCTTCTTTCTCTCCTTCTCTTCTTCTCTTCATATTTCTCTCTCTTTTTCATGACACTCCTTCTTTTCTCTTCAATTTTCGTTCTCCTTTCTTCTTAAAATGCAAGACATTAATTCTTCTTCTAATTATACCCTTAATGATCGAGAAATGTCCCATTTTCCCTTCCATTTATGCCTTATTTCTTTTATACTTGAGTGTCTTGCCAAAAGCACCCTTGAATGTTCTGACATAACTCTTTCTTCTAGGAAAGTATTCTTCCTTGTCTTAAGTTTCCAATAACACCAAAATCAATCCATTTGGTTTAGAAATCTAAAAGTATTGCCCCAAACATTTTCAGACTGTTCTTATATTGAAACAGTACACTATACTTAAATTCCATACTGAAATCAAAAGTCCTAAAGACTGAAGTAGATTTCAACTTCTGCATATTATTTGTAGCTCCATGTCTCTAATTTATCTTGAAACAAAAATCATCCTATTTGGAGCTCTACTGATCGAGAAATCATCAAAATACTGAAGCATGTTCAGTAAAATATCCAATTCCTACTCTTCCAATCGATACCCTTATTTTGATTCAATCTATCTTTTTCCAATCAATACCAAAAGCTATCAAAATCTATGTAGGGATATAAAAATGTGTTAAGAAACTATTGGTTCAAGAATTACTTCATTTGGAGGTCGGATAACAAAATTATGGCCGAAAGAATCAAACAAGGTTTGGTCCTCAATCATATTGAACTTGTCTCGGGACAAATGGCATAACTCTCTCTACAAATGTCAGATTAAGATCATCTTAGGACGATTTCAAAGAAGACTTTGAGATGTAAAACTTTGAAGAAGACATTGAGGTCATATTTTATCATCTAAATGGTCAAAATGGACTAGACGATAGGATCAAATGAAGCTAAAGGAAAAAGAAAACGAATAGGAAAAAGCAGACAAATGGGAAAATTACTATAACTTTCTCTATAGATATCAGATTAGGATGTTCTTTAGATGGTGTGAAAGAGGAATTTAAGATCTAAAAATTTTATGAAAACCTTAAAGATAGATTCTATCTTCTGAAGAGTCAAAAATGGAGCAAAAAATAGATACAGGTCAAACATAAAAGAAGCAGAAGACAAAAGTTAACAAAAGACAGACGATACGTCATCACAGACGACACGTCATCACAAACGACATGTCATCATAGACGACAAGTCATCACATATGACATGTCGTCACAGAAGACACGTTATCATAGAAGATACGTCATCACAGAAGATACATCATCACAGAAGAAGCAAAACACAGATGACACATCATCACAGACGACACGTTATCGCAGAAGACACGTCATCACAGAAGAAGCAAAATATAGAAGAAACAAACCGCAGAAGATATATCTTCTCTTATAAGGACCATAACTTCAGCCTAGAAGTATAAAAATTTCATACTATATATCGTTGGAAAGCTGAAAGAAAGATCTAAAACTTTTTAGAAGATAACTTTGTCTAAATCAGCCTAGAAAAATCCAGAATTGCCCTCAAATGCAGAACATGAATTTTACATTCATCCACCAATGTACTGCACCCAGTTCTCAACTTCATGACAAATTTTAATATTCTTAAAGATATAATTTAAATTCAATCTCTCATAAGAAATGTATCCATATGTTTCTAATTTAATAAAAATTAAGAATCATCACGTTTGGACAACTAGAGAAAAAGTTGTAGCTAAAAGACTGAAGCATACTCTAAGAATATTTTTCAGATCAACCACCTATTTTGTTTCACAATCTTTCCTTAACACAACTCATACCGAGATCATCTTTTCTAATTCATTTACTCCTCATTCTCAACTCCATCTTAAATCAATATCATCCAAAGAAAGTATAGTCCATGATTAATCATGAACACCAATAACAAAACATACACATATGTACATATTCTCTATCAACTTACTACACAAATTCAATTTCATTTTTTTTTCATTCTACTTCTAACTTTCCCTTTAATTCTTCCCATTTTGAAATCTCTTATCCACTTAAAGCACCAAAGCAAAATATGAACCTATCCACATTTCTCATTTATTAGTTCTAGTCTTCTATGAAAAGTTTAGGGTCCAACATTAACACTCCTTAGAGTTTAGGTAACTTAGAATTCTCTTCTTTAAGTTTTTCAAACCCTCTTATATCGCTAATTAGAAGTCAATTGTAATTTTGGAAGAATTCCTTTATGGAACTTTTGAGTTTCAAGTTGATTATAAAAGTGATCAATAAAGAGAAATATTGATGAATCATAATCTCACTTGAGTGTACAAGGATCAACATTAATATCAACCTTACCTTTTACTCAAAAACATTCTCATATAAAGACCTCTATTAAATTAGTCCACTGTCAATTCTTTCATTGATAGTTCAATCTTCCAAATCACCAAAATGAAAATTTTATAGAAGAAATAAAGATAGATGAATAAAAATGAGTTTGAGGATAAAATGATTAAAGACATCTATTTATATTGTTAGGAAATATAGGACTCCATATCCTAACTACAAAAGAAAAAGTAGTAAATCAAATTTATGATGCAAGATGATGGGGAGTAGGAGACTAATAAGAATGTAAAGAAGATTACTTCTAAGGTAATTCATATTAGACTCCCATAAATGGTTTTACAAGCAATATGTAGTGTATATGATAATAAATATATGTAAATAAGGGTCCTAGGATTCTTTCAAGGGAAGCCACTACAAATATTGATAAAAAATGGAAGCATGCATAATTTTATTAATGAAAATGTAATTTAAAAGGTGTTTATAAGGTATAGGAGTTATAAGACTTAAAACATTTATAGGTGAAGGGTTGCGTGTACTTTGATTTAAAGTTTGAAAAAGATTTTGTGTACATAATGAAAAAAACTCAATTTTAAATAAAATTTTGGTGTTGGCATATAGAAGGTATGATATAGTCCTTGGAGTTTAATAACTTTCAGCATTGAACGAGGTGTTATCTAACTCTAAAAACAAACTACATAAAAAAAAAATTTGTAACAGGATTAGAAGGTAATGTTAAAGAGGGTCATGTTAGTGAATCATAATTGGTTTCCCATAAATGTTCTACGAACAGGTACAAAATATGAATGTCACTAATTAATGATGTATGTTGAGGCCCAATGGAACCACTAAATAACATGTGCACAAGTTATTATCAGACGATAATTAGATTTTCATTAAGTGAGATGTGGAAATTATTGAGTTATTAATTTAATTTAACCTAATCTTTCAAGAGCCTAAATGCTTACATCCTTATAGTGTTTAAAATCATAAGAATCTTCTAAAAAAGGATATTGAAGTTGAGCATTAGTCTAAATAGGTACTTAACTATTCAAAAGAATGTGATTGAGCTTTGGTTCAAGAACTAATGACTTAAATATCATTCAACATAATGGTATCCTATTTTATTCACCTCTTAAGTTAATTAAAAAAAGAAAATAAATGAAGATTGTGCATTAATTATAGAGAACTAAACAACCATACCATCAAATACAAATTACTGATTCCCTTAATTGAAGACCTATTAAATGAGTTGTATAGAGCTAGGTGGTTCTTTAAGCTTAACTTAATGTTTAGGCATCATCAAATAAGGATCAACCCCTAAGATATACCAAAATGTCTTTAAGACATATGAAGGTTATTATGAATTCTTAGTAATGTCATTTAGCCTCAATAATGCTCTAAAAACATTTAAAAGTCTCGTGAATGATATTTCTAATGCACAATTTAATAATTTTATCTTTAATGCAATTTTGGTTTACAATACAACTTTCTAAAATCACACTAAACACCTTTGACTATTCATAGACACACTTTAAATTCACCAATTTTATTTCAAGGCAAACAAGTGCAACTTTAGTTCTTCACAAATCCAGTATTTTGGTTTTGTTATATCTACTAAAGGAGTTATAGCTATCCTTAAAAAAGGTGGAAACTATAGCAATCTGCCCTCACCCTTCCATTATAAAGGAATTGATGGGATTTTTGGGGTTAAAATGATCAAGGTTAGTAAGCCTTTTTAGATTTGAAATAATATATAATGTTTATTCCAATCTCAGTTTTACTTAGTTACTCTCAAATTTTTATGATTAAAGATTATGCAAGTGATAGGGGCTTAGGTGTTGTATTGATGCAAATCAACATTTTAAATGCTTATGTAAGTAAAAAATTTATTTATAGAACATCAAGATTTATCAATATATGAGATGGAATTCCTTATTATGATGATGAAAATTGAGCTTGGAACCATTTCCTTAATAGGAGAAATTCATAATCAAAATATATTGTAAATGCTTAAAGTACCTTTTGGAGCAGAGAAGCAATATACCATTCCAACAAGTTCACTTCTAAAGTTCCTTGGGTATGATTTTGACATTATATATAAGAAAGGGAAGGAGAATTCTATAATAGATGCTCTGTTAAGAACCTCCATTATGGATTATTTATGCCAATATTATCACATGTATGTATTGAGTTATTAGAAAGAATTAGAGAGAGATAAAGAGAGGACACCATAATTCATGATTTAATTAGGAAAGCTATTCAGAGAAATGAGCAATCTAACTTCCTAGGACATTTAAAAATGGAAACATAAAATAATAGTAATGGGGCATAACTTTAAATGAAGTGTAGCGCCCCCTTACTATAGAGTACCCACCGGAACGCCCGTAGATCATTCCTGTATATATTCTACAATAAGAGACCACTACTGACAACTTCCACTAAACTCCTCATGGCATCACAATCATAAAGCAGTACGAAGAAATTGAAAACTTTTTAAAACCAAACTGGATTTCATTTCATTCACTCAAAATTCAGAAATTTACAAACTGTCAGTATTTTCAGTCTGCATATGTTCCAAAACACCGTACACTACGTGCCATACAGTAATGTACAAAGAACAGATCTAACTATAAGTCTCCAAAAGAAAGCCCAGCTGACCGACCTTTGAGCCATCACCTCTCTCGCCAATCCACAGTACACGGCTCTACAGTCCTGAGGGAGCTATCTGTCTACACTTAAGCCTGAAAAATATATTACAATTTTGGATGAGTTTGCGAACTCAATGAGAAACCATCATCGATGGTTCTCCCAATTCATGCATCACATAAGCATGATACAGTATGCATCCAGTAATTATACAATTACAATGCTAATACAATCACAGTAATAGGCATACAACACAGTCACGGTAAACAGAACACAGTTACAGTCATATTACAGTATACATACAGTCAGGTACCATGTCAAATATTCAGTCCAGTATGCAATACACATGTGACTCTTTTCCAGTTTATTACAGTATTGTGACCGAGTGCTTTAGCAGTGTTCGAGAGTCGATGAGCGCGTCAGGAGAATTATCTCCCTTCGAGCTCTAGGCTCGCAGTATCAGTAACGACTCGGTTCACATTTATTCTTTATCAGTTTATGCATCTATGCATGAGTGCACATGTTTAATTGAACAGTTACATAACAGTCTAGAATTCCCAATGAGCAGTAATTTACAGTCAATATCACGTAATCCAAGAAATCCCCATAGGGCAAATAAGTCACAGTAAACACGTAGATTGAGGTAACCACCTAGGTTACTCATCTATTACTTCCAAGCTAATGCCGGGAAGTTTCCGCCCCGTCGGTCGAACGACGCTCCACTTGGGCCTCTATAAGAATCAGAGAAAGAACGAGTCACTAAATATGTAATTTGTGCACATGTAGGTGAAATATGCATGTTCATGAATTCTCAGCCCTAATCCCATTTTTTTCCATCATAAAAATCCGTCTAAAAATTAGAAACCTATTGGCGCTGACGGTGCGCAATTCGGACCTCTATAGGTCCCCAATTAAACAAAACAGTGATTAAACCGACCTTTACCTGGACCCACGTCAATTTCCCGTCCAAAAATCCTTAATCTCTCCGAAAATGAAATTCAATATTCTATGAATCCGATGCCTTAAGAATCAGGTTAATCGGACGTCGGACGGAAAAGTTATTCACGAAAGAAACCAAAATTCAACAATTAATATATATATATATAGCCCTTATTTCCTTCTCTTTTTTCTGTTTTCCAACCGAAATTCAATCTATCATATCTCTTTTTAAACATTTCAAAAAAATGCAAAATATACCTTGTTGGAAAGATAATGAAACCCTATACAAGTTTCATTTAACCCCGAACAAGCAATTTCATCCCGAAGGGTGTCAAAAATCCCATGGAAGCTACTGCCCACACACTCACCTCTTAAAACAGAACAGTAATTGGAAATTCACTAACTTCCATTCTATGCAGTTAGAAATTATACAATAAATATGCTCATCAAGCTCACAATGTTATCTAAAACTTTCATGTACAACAAAAATTTCAATTCTCTTGCTAACTAGGTCCAATAATTCATTCAATGCTGCTGTCCCTGAAATCACTCAATCTGAGCAGTAAATTTCTATCAAGCATAACTCCCTGTACACAAGTCAAAAACATCACTACTTTATATCCCTGAAACGATAAGATCTCAAATTTCAAGTTTCATGATGAACCCAAATTCCAATTCAACCTCTAACAATTTCAAATCTGTTATGCAAGTTTCTGTCATGATCAGCAGTTAACATCCTAATGCAGGTTCAGATTTTGAAAATCCATAACTCCCACATCTGATCTCGAAAACTTATATTCCATATACCATTTTCAAGATAAATGTGTCCTCTAAAACTCTTCAGTAGATCAATAACACCAATTCAATTCACACAAATTTCTAAAATTCCTCCAAATCAGAATGTACACCAAATCTACCATTTCAACTAGGTTTCATTCAATGCATTAAAACAGCCAACAGTCATTGGTCCATAACTCCTAATATACATATCGAAAAATTTCAAAATCAGTGACATTGGAAATATAACTTAATAGGCTTCAACTTTCATTTAGTCCATTTATCCTAATTCCTTCTCAATTAAGTTATAAAAATTAGCAAAACTATAGGGTATGATTTCGGGTACTGTTCATTCCAGTCAATAGCAGTAACCTTCCATGCAAAACTTCACCATCTTAAAGCTAATATTGGACAACACCTATTTCACACAAAAATGTATCTAACATCCCAAAGTTTAAGTGGCCACAAACCTTACCTCATTTGCATTCCTACACAATGATTTATGCTCACAACAGTACAATTGGTTAAAACCCTAAATTTCCAGCTTTGGTTCAACCTTAGTTTCTATCATTTCCTATGCCATTAACACATCATTAAGCATCTAAATGAACACAAATCAGTTCTTATAACATTCATACATTCACTAGGACTAACAATTAAAAATTTGCAGCACGTAAATTTCTCAATTCAGATGCACAATTCATCATCAAAATGCCATTCCACTCAAGCTACAACCACTTCTATCATACTACTTTCAATTCATAACTAACCCTAACCTTATACCCATTAATTCAAGCCATTATAGTCATCAATTTAAGGCATCAATAATCATAATAAACATACCATAACTCCCATTCGATGTTTCTACCTACCATGATTCATAAATTCATACTTAAGCATCATTGAAAACTTAATTAAACTAACTTACCTAATTAGCTTTTCCACTTCAAGGCACACCAATTTCTCACTTTCTCTACTTTCTTCTAACATCAAACATGTATATCATCATCATGGGAAGAACATAACTTGATGGCATGAAGAAGCTCTTATGTTTGGAGGAAGGTTTGATGAAAGAAGAAGAAAATCGATGGTGGTGGGAAAGAGTTGAGTGATTTCGGTGGAAAGGAGTTTCTAAACAATTAAAGCTAGTTTTCATTCTTCCCTAAGGTTATAACCGTGGGTGAGTGATGATAAGGATGCATTAATGAGAGGCTAGGTGGCTTTATAGGATTAGTTAAACAAATGGTGAGGAAAAGTCAACATATTAATACTTTAATCAATTAAACCTAGTCCAAAATTAACCCAATCAATTCCAATAACCCTAATTTCAATCCCAAAATAATATACCCAATAAGACAGTGCTGTTGGGTAGCAATTTTTGCTACCAAAAATCGACCGGTTCGCCAATTTGCAATTTTTTTCCGGTCCGGGAATTTTCTCCGAAAAAATCCAGAAAAATTTCTAAAAATCTCTTAAAATAGAAAACAATTTATGGCTCACTCAGAATAATTTTCCAAACCCAAAAATCACGCTAATCTCAATAAAATTATCTTAGGCACGAAAACCGGGAATGTCATGTATGCATGTACAGTAAGTTCATTTGCACAATTGTGACTATGTAGCAATCCTATTTTGCATGAGCAGTCCTATGAAATCCCAATCTAGCACATCCTATGCCAATTTATTATTCTACCCTTCCAATTGAGGGTGGGATGTTACATGAAGGGTCCATATTATTCAAAAGATTAATAATGGTTTAATTAGAGGGTATTATGGTTTCTTACCTATTATTAAGAGGCTACAAACTATGTTCTATTGGAAGGGGTTATCCAAAGATGTAAGAAACTTCATTAGGAGATGTCAAGTTTTCTAAGTAAACAAATATGACATCATAGCTTCACTTGACCTTGTGCAACCTTTTTCAAATCCTAAATAATGTTGGTTAGAAGTTGGTATAGGTTACATAGATTTATTAAATTCAATAGTCATGATATGTTCCTTGTAGTGTTAGATAAGACTTAATAAATACACACCATTTATTTCTTTATCTCATCCTTATATTTCTAGGTAAATGGTTTAAGTAAACATGTTTTTAAACTACATAACATGCCTAACATTGTAGTTAGTGATAAAGATGCTATCTTTTAATAAATTTGGCAGGAGTTTTAGACTTCATGTTTGAAATTATATATCTTTAATCTAACGACCTTATTCAAAAAATAATCTAAGTTCCTTAACATGATGTTAAAAAAACTTAACTTTGATGTATATCAGGATATGTTCCTTATAATTGATATTATTAGTTGATCTTAACTAATTGGTGATTTAAAATGCTTACCACCCTATTCAAATTGTTGTATACGTGACCTCCAACTATATATCATTATTTGTTAAAGGATCATGAGTGTTAGAAATAAACTAGGTTTTATGTGATAGGGCAACTATCGTACGAGTGGTAAATTCCATTTAGAATGAGCTTAAAATAGAATGACAATTCAAGAAGACAAGGAAAGATTGCATAAAGAATTAAACATTGGTGACTTGAAGTATCTGAAACTATAACCCTACAAACAAAAGTCTAAAAATTTCTTATATAGATAGATCATTAGGAGCCATTTTGGATATGCTTTAATAAGAGACAAATTGTTTAGCAACACAAATCTTAATTATGAATATAACTTTTTAAGGATTAACATAAAGATGCAAGAAAGCATGTTGGTTATAATAAATCAGTTACATTGGCAAGATTAATCACTCTTCTACATATTTTAATTTGAAATATGTTTAATACATGAAGAACAAGAGTTAGAGAATGTTTATCAACATAATCTGTTTCTTTTGAGTTAAATGGAACTCAATTCACATAATTAAGATGTATTTAAGGCCTTTAGTTCATTATGTGTTATTAATTAGCATGTTATTTTAAGTAGGCTATAATCTACTTAATTATAAAAAACATGATAATTTTATTTTAAAGTTATTTTCTAGTTTCATATTTAGGTTTGGACTTGCTATAGGGTTAAGGATATGAAATGAAATAGAATTCATAGACTCCTAGTTAAAGTAGTATTAGTAGTTAGTATTTTAATTCTTATTACACTTAATAATAAATGTTCTTTTAGGACTTTAGTTTTCTTTTCATTCTAGGATTTTTATTCTTAAATAGTTTATGACTATAAAAGATTTTCTTATTGATGTAATTCATTCATCATTAATATAGAAATCAAATTAAGAGTTTTGTTTACTTTGTGAGAATTTCTCTTTAACAAGAACGTATTTTGATCTTATCAAGGCAACCTATGACAATTAAAGTTCTTATAGCTTTAGTTCCAATCAATATGTATGGTTAAGGTAAAGTTTCCCTAATTGATTTGAAAACGATCCTAGGGTTCTAATTCCTTGTGATTTAAGTTTTAGATGGTTTTCAGTTTAAGGTTTGCTTTATTTGGCATAAGAACTTTGACTATTGAAATCAGTTATTACTTTTCCTTTAAATCTTTGTTTCATTTCTTTTTATTTGTGATTACTTCATTCATCATTCATCATATCTAATTCTTTGTTTGTAATTTATTTTAATTTATCATTTTAAAATTCAATTGGTCCCTTTAGTGAGTTCTAATGAGTTGCTATAGTCCTAACATATTACACTTCTAGTACCTTAATGAGCTTTAATAGTCTTGAGATGAATTTGATGTATTATTTTGTACATTCCATGTAAACTTAGGTTAGCTATTAATGCAATATATTTACCTTAGAAAAAGTTTTTCATTCTCATTTCTCTTATGTTTTGAGTTAACTTGCATTGCTTATACATTAAAATAAACAAAGGAAAAGAAAAGAAATCAAGATAAAAATATGCATTAAAACCTAAATATCATATATTATGCAATATGGTTATAAAAGATTTGAACATGAGTAGTTGTGAAGATAATGCAAAATCAATCTAATTCATTTATGAAGGTTGTTCAAAACTAAGTTCTAAACATTAGTTAGATAGTTTAGAGTCCCCATCTAGATCTTCTAGAAAACATATGTTTAAGGAGAAGGAAGATGAAGATTTTAATTATGATGAGACTAGTTCTAGGAAGGGTAAAAGGGTTATTTCAAAATAAGAAAAAATTTTAGGTAATATTAAGATGAAAAACCCCACCTTTTAAGGCAAGAATGATCTTGAACTACATTTGGAGTGGTAGATGAAGTTAAAGTATATGTTTAATTGTCATAATTACTCTAAGAAAAGAATGCTAAACTAACAATGATTGAGTTTACATATTATACTAGTAGTTGGTGGGATCACTTTATGATTAATAGACATAGGAATGGTGAGAGACCTATTTACTCATAAGAAAAGATGAAGATAATGATGCTTAAGAGATTCATTCCTAGCTATCACTATAAGAGGATCCTGAGGCGATTATGGCTAAAATCATTGATGGTTTGAATAAAAAGATAGCTTAAGAAATATGGTGAAAGATGAGTGAAAAATAATAAGTACTTAATAAAAAAGAAAAGAGTGACAAAAAGAGTGAGTGTGTATAGAAAAGTGAAAAGAATATAAAGGTACATAATAAGAAAATAATTTAAAGTGTAGGGTGCAAAATAGAGAGGAAAGAAGAGAGTTAGTGCTTTTAGTAACTACTTGTACTTTTATACAATAATGTTAGTTTTTAGCTAACAATATTAATATTTCTTTGATTAATGTAGTTAGGTCTTTGTTACAGAAATATGCTAATTTATTTTTCGAGGCAATACCATATGATTTACCTATTTTAAGTGAAAAGATACATATTTTTTGTTGTTGATAGGTTTAGTAAAATGGTCAATTCCATTGTACTCTTTAAAACTAATAATAATACATATTATTGTTTTTATTTAAGAAAATAACACATTTGAATAAATTACATAGAATAATAGTAAGTGATAGTGATGTTAAACTCCTCTTAAGTCATTTTTTGCATACTTTGTGGAATAAGTTAGGAGCTAATCTCTTGTTTTATACTACTTCACATTCTTAAATAGATGGACAAACTGAAGTAGTTAATAGGATATTTATTACTTTTTACATATAACATTCAAAAATAATTAAAATAATGGAAAAATATTTCTTGTATGTTGAGTTTGCATATAATAGGTCAGTTCATTTTACTACCTCTTATTTTTATTTTAAAATTATGTATGACTTTAATCCTTAAAATCCTTTGGATATCATACCTTTACCTACTAATGAACATGTTGATAACTGATAGTCTATCACTAACTACCAAATAATAAATTCCTAAATACCAAACTATGTAGCAAATGGCAAGCTAGGGTCAAACCACAAAGAGTTGGGATGTAAATGCTATTTCAAATTTTGCAAACAAAAGAAAACATAACACCCTAAAACGATGAAACGAGACACATAAGATGTAGAGAATGTAAACAAAAAACAAAACACAAAGCAAATTTAGAAAATGCTAATAACAATGGTAAAGAAGTGGGTTGGAGATATCTTTGGGATTATGAGATGTTCATTGATCTTTAAATCTAAATAAAAGGTACTCTCATCATGGTGTTGGCCTATGGACTCAATTAAGCTCTCAAACCCTTAATTTTTCTAAAATAGGTAAAATTAATAAGCTCTGGAAATGCCCCGATCTCCATTATAACCTAAAATGATCTCTCTAAGTTCAATAGCAAAGATACATTAAGTACTAAAAATGACTAATTTAGGCCACCCAATCATAAGTTCGGAAGGAGTATCATAAAGGTATGGGATCCTAAAATTGTTGATTAAGTATCCTACCAAATTCAACTAACCTATTGCTACTTTCGGGAATCACTATAGACTATTACATATCACATGCTCATCCATAGCCTTCGGTTTAGAAAGTTACCTAAAGGGTGATCATGCCTATAAACAATTCCTAATTCATGACATTTATCCTAAATCCCAAACCAACGTAGACCTACAAGCACCAATTCAAGACAAGTTCAACTCCATTCTCATAATTTCTATCCTTTGATCCTTAAAATATCCCCCAACTCCTAAGTACTCTAGCCATGCATGTTCATATTAAGCACAATAGACATTAAATAAACCAAACCCATACTTAATTAAATAAAACCAAGACTGAAAATGATAAATGAAGTGATGAAAACCAAAATTCAACACTAACTTAATAGAAATCAAAAGTCTTTATGCTAACAAATGACTAATCATACCCCAAATTACAAACTCTAAACTACTTGCATCAAAATGAAAATTCCAGCATACATAACTTGCATAAAACCCAAATTAATTTAAGCATAAAATAATCAAGAACATCACAAATAAGCAAAACCCCATAACTTAAACCATTAAACATTCAAATACCCAATAAATTCAGATCTAAAAAATAACATAAACAAACTCAAACAACCAAGATTAAAGCTAGAAAATTAAAGGAATAAACATCCATTGATCTAACATAAAGGTTCCTTATAAAATTCATGAATTTCAACTATAAAATCCATTAAACATTCATTCTAAATATCTTTGAACATGCAAAAATGTGACTAACACTAATCAAGCTGTGAACCAATAGATTGAATATTAAAAGATTTGGACGTGTGGAAATAAAGTCATGAAACTGTAAAAAAAAAAACTACTTATGGAAAGTAACAAATGAACAACCGACTATAGCTAAAAACCAATGAAACAGCTAACGCAAAATGAAGTGAAGAAAACATTGTAGCTGTCTCTACGGTGGAGAGCCTCTCTTGGAAAGCTAACTCCAAGCCACAACCTTGTCAAAAAGCATTGAAGTAACTACCATTTTCTGCTCTTCTCCATGATACCGCTATCGCTCTCTCTTCCTCTCCTCCGTTCTCCACCCTGCTACTCTTCTATTTATCCTATTTATGTGTTAGTCCGCCTCTACTATTCACACTACTCAATACTATGCACTTTCATTAAAACGCATCTACACTGCATATTAAATGTCTACGTTTTACCTTCTACCTTATCCTTCTGCATTGCATTTTGGTTCATGCCTCCAGTTACTATTTTTTCATTTTTGTTCAATGTGTGTGAGTGCATGAAACACACACATGTTGCTTGCATGTTGGCCCAACTTTGTTGTCTTCTTCTGTAGGTGTTTTGTTCTCACTATACTGATCATCACACCCAGTCTGAAGTCCCGCATTGAAACAGGGTCTAGGGAGCCTCATTATTGTTAGAGTAGTGCCCTGAAGGCAATCGCCTTTAGCGCATTTTGTACAAATTTGTGTACAGTCTTTATGAATAAATAAAGAAAGGCATATTTCATTACGTTGCTGTTCATTATTAATGAACTGATATTGATCAATAAGCAAATTAATGAAGTCCATGATATATGACATAGCATGAAGGAAATTGTGATGTAATCATACTACTGAGATTCCTATCATATGCAATTATGTCAGTATCTAAATTATCCCTAGTCATAGGAATACTGAGACTGCACATCGGTAATCCGGAAAGACTAGCACATCTCAAACTCCTTGATTTGATCAAGCAGTGGATCTCAGAAACTGTAAATATGAGATATTTAGGGTTGAGATGTGGATGCTTACTAGAGGTAGTAAGTACATTGGATGACCTGCTATGAGATCATCACATGGATGTCATATTCTAATGTCAGTGATAATCTCATCTTAGCAATGGTGCAAGTATCCTTAAACTTGAGGTGCTCAAGGATATCTTGGATACTGATTATGTGCTTTGACTCCATTCCTTGTTGCCTTCCAAAGGTCGCTCATAGGGTGGTGATTGGGTACAGCTTGAGGTATTCGAAGGTAATTGAGTAGCCAATAAAGGATTCACCACTTCTGTGATAGCAGAAGATGATACCCATGGCCTCTTGTCAGGGTCATTACTTAGAAATCTCGTCGAGTATATATGTCATGAAGAGTGTCTTCAGTGACATATAAAGTAATGAGTCCCAAGACAAGAACTGATATCACTTGGACTAGATTT
Organism: Erythroxylum novogranatense; assembly: GCA_029891385.1. NCBI lineage: Eukaryota > Viridiplantae > Streptophyta > Magnoliopsida > Malpighiales > Erythroxylaceae > Erythroxylum > Erythroxylum novogranatense. Next base: position 71,537,701 of record CM057233.1, read on the forward strand.
GACGTAGTCAGTCTAGTAAGAGTTGACACATTGCCCATACCCATAACCAAGTGGGGTATAGCATGGTGAAAGAACGAATTGCACGGTAATTGTCTATGGAAAGGTTCGTGATATAGTTCATGATGAATACATGTTCATTCGTCAAACCAATTAGTTTCCGGTCAATTGGAGGTCATGATGTGTTGCTAGATACCGCTCATAACTTGCTCAGATTAAGTGTTAATCTAAGTGGCCAACATAACCGGGAACCTAATGGGTCACACGCATAAGAGTGTCTCGGAGAATTCGTAAAATAGTTTTGGATAGAGATCCAATATATGGAGAGCAATAGAATTAAATGGATCCCGATGAGATCGAGATATGTCCCGATGAGATTGCGACATCGATATTGCTGAAAAGGGTTTCCGGTGGTTTTTCATAGGGACCGGTGGAGGCCGATAGACCAACCCAGTGTGACTGGACCACTTCAACATTTATATATACATATATATATGTTATTAATTAATTAATTTGATGACTAAGCAAATTAAAGGAAGCTTCTTCTCCACTTTTATCCATCCACGTTGCAACATATATATATATCTTATTAATTAATTAAATAATTAATTTATATATATATAATTAATTTATATATATTAATTAATTATTTAATTAATTAATTACATATATATATATGTTGCAACGTGGATGGATAAAAGTGGAGAAGAAGCTTCCTTTAATTTGCTTAGTCATCAAATGGAATTTAATGACTAAAAGACAAAATGAAAAAGGGAGAATGGAGATGATGATCGTGGCATATAGAAAATAAAAGAGAAGAAAGAGTTTCTTTTGGTCTTAGTTGGATGATCATCTTCGTGGGTTTTGAAAGAGAAGGAAGAAAGAGTTTTTCCTCTCATCTCTCATCTCCAACGATCATCACTTTGGTCTCCAAGTTTTCTTCATCTTCTCCATCGTTTCTCAAGCTCTCCAAGAACAAAGGTAAGATCTAGCAGTCTTTAATTTGTTCTAGCTATTCCCGGGTCAAAGGGTTTGTCCCGGTTAGGTTCTCCGATCTCTGCGTGGATACCGTTAGAGACGGTCTCCTTTGGCCGTTATGGTTTGAGTTTGTTATATAGACACATGGATCCTGGCTTTCGGGAAGGTCCCGGAACAAAATTTTTTTGTTTTTCCGCACCGTGGGCATATGATGCTCACACCGGGATTTTCCTACAGTGGTATCAGAGCCACTTGTGTCGTATATAACGAAGAAACCATGACTTGGTCGGAGTTGCCTATTGCTTGTGACGATGATGCATGTTGATTGTGTGAATTTCGAATTTAGTGTAGAAATATTGTTTTCGAAATTTTCTTACCCAGATATGTTCACAAGATGTTGTTGCATATGTCTGTGGAAGCTTGGAATTTATCAATGTGATTTGATATGGTTTTGCTAATTTATTCCCCAATGTTCTGGTTGCTGTCTTTGTGCACATTCAATGAACAGGCATGCTTATAAATTCGAGAATAAATTGTAGAAATTTTTTTTTATTTGCTTTCACCAACATGTCTCTAAGATGTTTATGAATGTCTATGGTAATGGAAAAATGTTTTCAAGGTGATTTACTATTTATTTGAGAATTTATTGTGTGCTTCTGGGAATAACTGTGATGAGGAACACAGATTCTACATTGGCTTTGTTGCTGAGGTTGGATGAGTTTTTGTTGGAAATAAATCCTGAAAAACTTCATGAAGCATGTTGGGAACATGTTGTAACCTCTTTAAGTTTCTAAGAATTTATTGAAATTTTTTCAATGAGTTTTTCAAGCAAAACACAGAGCTTGGCAGTTTTGAGAAAGTTGCTGGAGTTGTTTTGTTTGAAATGAAAAATTGTGTATTTCTTAATTCCAATGCCTTGGATCATTTTTATGTGATTAAAAATGTGTTACATTGATGTTGTATGCTTGCCTAAATGATTTTCTTGAAATTGGGTTTTCAAACAATTTAGGATGTCAAATGTGTCTCATTAGCGTCTCGTTAGTATATTCCCTTATCTTGATTGTTTTGGCCGTCACAAATTTTGTGAAAGGTGCCGAAGTAGTCTTGATAAAGTGTAGACTACCTAGAGATACTTAGGGTGATAATTTGATATTCTCAAATTATTTGGAAATCTAAATGAATAAGAGTGTATTCATCAATTTCAAGTTTCATGTATAGTTTGACTATATATGGTAAGCATGGAACAATGAAAGTGTTTCATTGGTGCATCATAATAAAGGATATTACACTTGGTATTGTGAATTTGAACTACACGGATTGAGAAATTAGCCGATTAGATAGCAGGCCAAAAACCAGTCGATTGGCACATCCATTCCAGTCGGCTGGAACATGTACCAATCGACTGGAAAGTGCACAGTAATCCATCTCAGTCGACTGGAACATGTACCAGTCGATTGGAACGTGCACAGCAACTTATAGTAGTCGACTAGCACAAGTTCCAGTCGACTGGCACATGCATTAGTCGACTAGAACATGCACCAGTCGACTACAACAACATGCAGAGGTGGGATGATGGATGATTTTAGGTATAGACTCAATGTGATTGATGAAATACCCTAAATCATTCCATATAGTCATAGTGACTATAATCCTACGGCTTGGAGAAGAAGGAGATGAGACCTGAAAACCCTCACATATCTTATGAAAACTAACGCCTTCCATTAATATGGGGAGAACCAGATTTCTTATAGAGTTGGGTTGTTGGGTAAACCCAAGCTCACTCTATACGAATATGTTCGAACTATGAAAATAAGATTTTCGGATTAATGGGTCGGTTTTCACTAGAAGCGTTGATTTGTTGAGTAAACTCAAGGTCAACGTGGATAGAGGCGAAATTGGGTAGTGTACATCAGATGTACACGCATCAAGAGTTGATAACCCAATGTGTGTGCATACATCACGAGTTGATAGCACTAGTCGATAGTTGCATCTATGAATCAAGTGGTATGACCGATACCTGCCGATAGATCTAAGGTGGCTTGTTGGGTAAACCCAAGGTCATTTTAGTAATGTCGGATATCTATGATGCAATTGGTATGACCGATACCTACCGATTGACCTAAGGTGGCTTGTTGGGTAAACCCAAGGTTATCCTTAGCAATGTCGGGTATCGACCCACTAGGACATTTTGTCATAATGTTTCTTGGATTCAGTCTTGAGGTTATGGATTCTTTGAAACTAGTGGGAGCCATATGCATGTCATTCAAGTCCTTATGATCATGCATGTAATTCTACTCTAACATTCTTTCTCTCTTTCCCTATAGGTTATTGAAGATGACTTCAAGTGTGAATTTGCGCTCACTTATGGACTCCAACAAATTAACTGGACCAAATTTTCTCGATTGGCTGAGAAATCTGAGAATTGTTCTCAGGTCTGAGGAACTGGGATATATTCTAGATGTTCCACTTCTTGATCCACCTGCTGCTGATGCTTCTGATGAGGATCAGAAAGTTTATCGAAAGCATCTCAAAGACAGTGACATAGCAACCTGTATTATGCTTGCCTCGATGTCACCAGAGCTGCAGAAGCAGCATGAGTCTATGGATGCTCATACCATAGTGTTTCATATTAGGGAGCTGTTTGATGGGCAAGCTCGGTCTGAAAGGTTCGAGACCTCGAGGTTACTCTTCACTACTAAGATGACTCCAGGTTCATCTACAGTGCAGTATGTACTGAAGATGAATGGGTATATTGAGAGGTTGGCTGTCTTAGGTTTTGTCATGGATTATGAATTAAGTGTTGACTTAATTCTAGTTGGATTGTCTGATAGTTATTCACAGTTTGTGTTAAACTATCAGATGAACCAAATATCCACGACAATCCCTGAGTTGATCAATCTGCTCAAGACAGCAGAGCAATCTATCAAGAAGGATAGTAAGCAAGTGCTTATGGTGGCTTCTTCTTCTGGTTCAAAGAAAAAGAATCTTAAGAAGAAAAGTTCTAAGAAACCGAAAGGAAGTGCAGCCAAGAAGAAAACCAAAGAGGCGCACTAAAGGAACTTGCTTCCATTGTGGCAAGGCCGCCACTAGAAGCGGGCTATAAAGTCTATCTGGATGAATTGAAGCGAAGAAGGCATCGATGCCTCGGCTCCTTCGTGTATGTTTGTCATTGAGGTTATCTTGTTTCGACCATAACATATGGGTATTAGATACGGTTGTGGCTCACACATATGCAATGATATCGAGGGCCTCGGGGACGATGAGCGGACTCATGAAGGAGAACTAGACTGCGTGTGGGAAATGGAGCAAGAGTTCTTGCATTAGCCGTAGGCACTTACTTTTGTCACTCCCACTTTGGGCTTGTAATTAAATTGGATGAATGTTATTTTGTACTGTATTAACAAAGAACATATTATGCATTTGTTGTTTAAATAGAGTTGGTTTCCATTTGACTTTTAGTAACAATGGTTGTTCTATTAGTTTGAATGGAATGCTTTATGGTACTGGTACATTATGCAATGGAATTTACATATTAGATATGTCACATCCAATTATGAATGTCAATGACACGAAAGGACATAAACGAGATAATTTAAAATCAACTTACTTATGGCATTGTCGCCTTGGCCATATAAATGAGAGACGCATCGCTAAGCTCCATAAGAATGGAAGTTTAGGGTCATTTGATTATGAATCATATGACACAAGCAAATCTTATTTATTAGGCAAGATGACTAAGTTACCCTTTAAGGGAAAGGGTGAACGAGCGACTGGAGTATTAGACCTAATACATTCAGATGTATATGGTCCGATGTCCATCCATGCTAGAAGTGGTTGTCTTTACTTCATTACCTTTATCGATGATTATTCTCGATATGGGTACCTGTATCTGATGAGATACAAATCTGAAGCATTTGAAAAGTTCAAACAATTCAGAAATGAAGTAGAAAACCAACTTGGGAAAAGTATCAAGACATTACGATCTGATCGTGGTGGGGAATACTTAGACCACGAGTTTTTGGATTATCTCAGAGATAATGGGATTTTATCTCAATGGACTCCTCCTTACACACCACAGCATAATGGTGTGGCAGAAAGGAGAAATCGAACCTTGTTAGACATGGTACGATCAATGATGGGCTTTACAAAGTTACCAAAATCCTTTTTGGGGGTATGCACTTGAGACAACTGTTTACTTGTTAAACAGAGTTCCATCAAAGACAGTTGATGTTACTCCATATGAGATGTGGACTAACAAAAGACCGTATCTTACTCATTTGAAACTTTGGGGTTGTCCCGCTTATGTGAAGCGGACACAGTCAGATAAAATTGATGCAAAGTCTGACAAGTGTTTGTTCGTAGGATATCCTAAAAAAACAATGGGATATCAATTCTACCTTGTTGAGGAACAAAAGGTGTTTGTTTCAAAGCATGCTGTCTTTTTAGAAAGAGTTTTTTACAAGAAGGCGGTGGGAGCAAAATTGAACTTGAAGAAGTTCAGGATGCTCGAACGACGCAATCAACTGCACGAACTCAAAGCGTAACTCATACAGATGAAATGCAGTTCAACCTTCTACAACACACGAAGTTCATAGGTCACGTAGGATACGCTCTGTTCCCGAGAGATATGGATTTTTCGTGAATGAACAGAATGACGTATTGCTCATAGAAGACGATGAGCCTACCACCTATGAAGAGGTTCTGAAGAGTTCAGAGTCTCAGAAATGGCTTTGTGCCATGCAGGCTGAAATGGATTCCATGTATGAAAACCAAGTATGGACTTTGGTTGAGGCACCCGAAGGAATCAAACCCATAGGGTGCAAATGGGTTTTCAAAAAGAAAACCGATATGGATGGTAATGTAATTACCTATAAAGCAAGGCTTGTGGCTAAAGGCTTTCGTCAAAGACAAGGAGTTGACTACAACGAGACCTTCAGCCCAGTAGCAATGCTTAAATCCATTAGAATACTCCTAGCCATTGCCACTCATTATGATTATGAGATATGGAAAATGGATGTGAAGACAACTTTCGTAAATGAAAATCTAGCTGAGGATGTGTATATGACACAACTTGAGGGCTTCACCTCCTATGATGGCGAAAAGGTATGCAAGCTTCAAAAATCTATCTATGGATTGAAGCAAGCATCCCGGAGTTGGAACATCCGTTTTGATGAGATAATCAAAGAGTTTGGTTTCTCACAAAATCCGGATGAATACTGTGTGTATAAGAAGGTTAGTGGGATTGCAATCGTATTCCTTGTGCTGTATGTAGATGACATATTATTGATAGGAAACGATGTCTCTATGCTACAATCAGTCAAGATTTTGTTGTCGAAACAATTTGCCATGAAAGACCTTGGTGAAGCAACTTATATCCTTGGGATAAGAATCTATAGAGATAGATCAAAAAGGTTGCTTGGTCTTTCACAATCAACGTACATAGACAAGATGCTAAAAAGGTTTAGCATGGAGCAATCCAAGAGAGGGTACCTTCCCGTGACTCATGGGATAACACTCTCGAAATTTATATGTCCTAAGACACAAGATGAGAGGATGCGCATGAATATGATCCCGTATGCATCTGCGGTAGGATCTATCATGTACGCTGTGCTATGTACGAGACCCGATGTATCATATGCTCTAAGTGTTACGAGAAGATACCAATCGGATCTGATGAGGGTCCTTTGGGTGGTATCAAGAATATCCTCAAGTACTTGCGAAGGACTAAGGATGTTTTCTTGATATATGGAGATGGAGATCTCAAAGTGGCGGGTATCTGGATGCCGATTTTCAATCGATAAGGATGATTCTAAATCCCAATCAGGTTACATATTCACATCGAGCGGCGAGGCGATCGGTTGGAAGAGTTCCAAACAAGAGGCATTGCCGATTCAACAACCGAGAAGCGAGTACATTGCCGCTCGTAGAAAAGAAAAGGCGGTTTGGATCAAGAAGTTCATTCTTGAACTTGGTGTGATTCCTAGCAGTGATGGGCCCATGCAGTTGTATTGTGACAACAATGGGGCTATTGCGCAGGCGAAGGAACCAAGGTCTCATCAACGATCCAAACACGTACTCCGCAAATATCACCTGATCAGGGAGATCATTGGTCGAGGTGATGTGCAGATAGAAAGAATTCTCACAGAGCAGAATATTGCTAATCCATTGACAAAGCCATTATCACAAAAGAGTTTTGATTCTCATGTACTCGCCTATGGTATTACATATCAAGGCGATTGGCTTTAGGTCAAGTGGGAGATTGTTAGAGTAGTGCCCTGAAGGCAATCGCCTTTAGCGCATTTTGTACAAATTTGTGTACAGTCTTTATGAATAAAGAAAGAAAGGCATATTTCATTACGTTGCTGTTCATTATTAATGAACTGATATTGATCAATAAGTAAAAGGGTTTCCGGTGGTTTTTCCATACCGGGACCCGGTAGGCCGGTAGGACCGACCCCAGTGTGACTGGACCACTTCAGCATTTATATATACATATATATATGTTATTAATTAATTAAATAATTAATTAATATATATATATATATATGTTGCAACGTGGATGGATAAAAGTGGAGAAGAAGCTTCCTTTAATTTGCTTACTCATCAAATGGAATTTAATGACTAAAAGACAAAATGAAAAAGGGAGAATGGAGATGATGATCGTGGCATATAGAAAATAAAAGAGAAGAAAGAGTTTCTTTTGGTCTTAGTTGGATGATCATCTTCGTGGGTTTTGAAAGAGAAGGAAGAAAGAGTTTTTCCTCTCATCTCTCATCTCCAACGATCATTACTTTGGTCTCCAAGTTTTCTTCATCTTCTCCATCGTTTCTCAAGCTCTCCAAGAACAAAGGTAAGATCTAGCAGTCTTTAATTTGTTCTAGCTATTCCCGGGTCAAAGGGTTTGTCCCGGTTAGGTTCTCCGATCTCTGCGTGGATACCGTTAGAGACGGTCTCCTTTGGCCGTTATGGTTTGAGTTTGTTATATAGACACATGGATCCTGGCTTTCGGGAAGGTCCCGGAATAAAAATTTTTTGTTTTTCCGCACCGTGGGCATGTGATGCTCACACCGGGATTTTCCTACAACTATCTCATCCACATTAAGCTGGGCTAATTTATTTAAGGGGTAATCATTTCTAATTGGAAGGAAATGTGCATAATTTTTTAACCTGTTCATGATCACCTATATAATATCGTGCCCCGTCTAACTCTATGGAAGCCCTACTATGAAGTCCATTTCCCACTTCCATTCTAACACTGGGAAGGGCTGCATCATTCCTATATGTTTCTGATGTTCTGTTTTAACCTATTGATAGGCTAGACATTTAGCAAAAAATTATACTATTTCTTTCTTCATTCCTCTCCACCAGTAATGTTCCTTAAAGGTGTGGTACATTTTTATGCTAACTAGACGCATAGCATAAGCTAAGGAGTGAGCTTCCTCTAAGATTTCTTTCTTTAGGTTCCCCACATCCGATCCACATAATCGTTGCCCCCTCTTTATAGTACCATCTTTTTGGATTGTAAATTATGTCCTCTGTCCGTTCTCAACTTCATCAATTGGGGATCTTGTTTCTGTCTCTCTCTAACCTAGTTCAACAAAATGGAGTGAACGTGAAATGTAGTTACCAATGCTTCTGAGTCTGCCACATTCAATCCAACTTATAGCAATCTCATTTCTAGTGGAAGGTATATTGTCTTTAGTTGTGCTATTAAGTTGGTAGGTCTCCTACTAAGGCATCAGTCATTACATTGGCTTTTCTTGGGTGGTATTCCATCTTACAATCATAGTCTTTTATTAATTCCAACCATCTCATCTGCCTCATGTTTAATTCTTTCTGACTGAACAAATACTGTAGACTCTTGTGATCTGTGAAAATTTTACAATGAACACCAGATAAGTAGTGCCTCTATATTCTTAATGCAAAAACCACCGGTATTAGCTCTAAACCATGGGTTGGATAGTTTTTCTCATGTTTCTTCAAACCTAAAAGCATAGACTACAACCTTATCATTCTGCATGAGATCACACCCTAATCCTTGTCTCGAAGCATCACTATAGAATGTAAAGCCATCACTTCCCGTCTGTAATGCAAACACAGGAGCTAATGTTAATGTTTCTTTTAATTCATCATAACTTCTCTGACATGTATCTGACCACTTAAACTTCTCCTCTTTCCTTGTTAACTTGGTCAGTGGGGATGTTATTTTGAAAAATCCTTCAACAAATTTCCTGTAGTAGCCTACCTGTAGGAAAATCCCAGGAGGTACATCACATGTACCGGCAGCGGAAAACAAAAATTTTTGTTCCCAGGACTTTCCCGAATCCCAAGATCCAGGTATCGGTATGAAGACATCAACCTAAATAGCCAAAAGAGACTATCTCTAAAGGTGATCCACGCAGAGATCGAAAATCTAACGAGTCAAACCCTTTGACCCGGAATAGCTAGAACAGATTAAAGCCTGCTAGAGCCTACCTACATCCGGAGAGCTTGAATCACGTTGAAGAGATGAAGAAGAAGAAGCTTGAAGGATCGATGATGAAAGATGAATTTCCTTTAGGTTTTCACAAAACCCATTCTTCCTTCACCTTCAATGATCCACGATCATCACACCTCATTTCTACCTTTTCTATGTCTTTTAACACTTAAAAGACATGTAGAAAACTTATGGTGGAAGCTTGTCCACGTTTTCCTCTTTATATATATATATATATATAAAAATTTAAACTTAAAGATAAAGCTTCCTCTCCTCCTCCTCCCACGTGTCACACATATATATAATAATTAATTAATTAATTTACTTAATTAATTAATTAGAATATAAATGCTAAGTCGATCCAACCAGGGTGGGTCTACTGGCCTGCTTGCCCCTGTAAAAACGCCTTGGAGACCTTTCTTAGCAATATCGATGTCGCGATCTCATCGGGACATATCCCAATCTCATCGGGATCCAGTTAATCCATTTGCTCTCCATAATTGGAACTCTGTCCAATTACTATTTTATAGATTCTCTGAAACACTCTTATGCGTGTGACCCTTTAGGCTCCCGGTTATGTTGGCCACTTAGATTAACAATTAATCCGAGCAAGTCATGAGCGGTATCTAGCAACACATCATGACCCCAATTGGTGGAAAGTAATCGATTTGATGAATTCATCACGAACGGATCACGAACCCTTCCATGACAATTCCGTGCAATTCGTCCTTTCACCATCCTATACCCCACTTGGTTATGAGTATGGTCAAAGTGTCAACTCTCACTAGATCGAGTCTAGCCAGTGATATCGGTTCTTGTTCGGGACTCATTACTTTATATGTCAATGAAGACACTCTTCATGACATACATCTTGTGACCTTAGTAATGATCCGACAAGAGGCCGTGGGTATCTCTTACGCTAATCCGTAGTGGTGAATCCTTTATTGGCTACTCAATTATCTTGAATACCTCAAGCTGTACCCAAGCACCACCTTATGAGTTACCTCAGGAAGGCAACAAGGAATGGAGTCAAAGCAGGATCGATATCAAGATATCCTTGAGTACCTCAAGTCTAAGGATACTTGCACCATTCTATGATGAGATTATCATCGAAACTTAGATAAGATATCCATGTGATGATCTCATGGCGGGTCATCAATGAACTTACTACCGCTAGTAAGCATCCACATGTCAATTCTAAATATCTCATATTTACAGTTTACGAGATCCTTGCTTGATCCAATCAAGGAATATGACATGTGCTAGTCTATCCGGATTAATGATGTCGGTCTCATTAATCCTATGACTAGGAGAATTTAGAATCTTGACATAATTGCACATGATAGGAATCTCGAAGTATGAACACATCATAATTTCCATCATGCTATGTCATATATCATGGACTTCATTAATTCGATTAAAGATCCAATCAATTCATAAACAATGTTTATGAATATCAAATTAATGAATAATGCCTTTTCTTTTTTTATTCATAAAGTCTGCACACGACTTTGAATAAAACGCGCTAAAGGGGATTGCCTTTAGGGCACAAATAAACAGTACCAACCTTGAACAAGTCGACTTATCGAATGAACAAGTCGACTTATCGGTACCGAACATGTGTAAGTCGACTTACACATGGTACAAGTCGACTTATCACTTACAAATCTTCCACTTGACCTAAAGCCAATCGCCTTAGTATCTAATACCATAAGCGAGTCCATGAGAATCACAATTCTCCTGTGACTATGGCTTTGTCAACGGAACAGCAACACTTTGCTCTGTGGGAATTCTCTCTATCAGGATATCATCTCGACTAATGATCTCCGAATCGGGAAATCTGAGTTCGGATCGTCGATAAGACCTTGGTTCCTTTGCCTGCGCACTAGCCCCATTGTATCACAATACAATCCTATGGGCCCATCACAGCTAGGGACCAGATCATGTTCAGTAATGAACTTCTTGATCCAAACCACTTCCTTGCGCATCTCATGCGGCAATGTGTTAGAGTAGTGCCCTAAAGGCAATCCCCTTTAGCGCATTTTGTTCATAGTCATGTACAGACTTTATGAATAAATAAAGCAAGGCATATTTCATTTATTTTATGTTCATTTTATTATGAATTGATAGTGATCTTTAATCAAATTAATGAAGTCCCTGATACATGACATAGCATGAAGGAAATTATGATGTGATCATACTATTGAGATTCCTATCATGTGCAATTATGTCAAGATATCTAAATTATCCCTAGTCATAAGATTAATGAGACCGGACATCGTTAATCCGGATAGACTAGCACATGTCAAACTCCTTGATTGGATCAGCGGTGGATCTCGTAAAACCGTAAATATTGAGATATTTAGATTTGACATGTGGATGCTTACTAGTGGTAGTAAGTACATTGGATGACCTGCTATGAGATCATCACATGGATGTCCTATACAAATGTCGTTGATAATCTCATCATAGCAATGGTGCAAGTATCCTTAGATTTGAGGTACTCGAGGATATCTTGGGTACTTGATTACATTTTGACTCCATTCCTTGTTGCCTTTCGTGAGGTCGCTCATAGGGGGTGATTAGGTGCGACTTGAGGTATTCGAAGGTAATTGAGTAGCCAATAGAGGATTCACCACTTCGTGATAGCGGAAGAGATACCCATGGCCTCTTATCGGGATCATTACTTTGAAGTCTCGCGCCGAGATACATATGTCATGAAGATGGTCTTCATGGACATATAAAGTAATGAGTCCTAGGACGAGAACTGATTACACTTGGACTAGATTTGATCTCGGTCTAGTAAGAGTTGACACATTGCCCATACTCAAACTAAGTGGGGTATAGCATGGTGAAAGGACTAATTGCGGTAATTGTCTATGGAAGGGTTCGTGATATGGTTTCATTAGTCAAACCAATTACTTTCTCGTCAATTGGGGTCATGATGTGTTGCTAGATACCGCTTATGACTTGCTCGATTAAGTGTTAATCTAAGTGGCCAACATAACCGGAACCTAATGGGTCACACGATAAGAGTGACTCGGAGAATCAGTAAAATAGTTTGGACGAGATCCGATATCTGGAGAGCAATAGGATTAAATGGATCCCGATGAGATTGGGATATGTCCCGATGAGATCGCGACATCGAAATTGCTGAAAACCGCTTCCGGTGATTTTTCGCCGGCGGGGCCCAGCAGGCTGGTAGGACCGACCCCAGTTTGACTGGACCACTTCAGCAATTATATATATTAATTAATTAAGTAAATAATTAATTAATTATATATATTTATGTTGAATTTCGTGGAAGCCATTAAATGGAGAAGAGATGTAAGTTTGAAAAGTCAAACTTCATCATTATTTAGCATTTTAAGGCATTTTACGCCTCCCTACGTGGATGAGCCATCCACCAAGCCTTTATATGTGTTTTAAGTGTTAAATATACATATAAGAAGCTATGGAAAGGGAGCTTGGACGGTGATGGAAGAAGAGAATCGAAATTGCTTAAAGAGTTAAGCTTTGGAAATTGTTTTCATCTTCTTCATCTCTTCCATTCAAGATTGCTTCTACTTCTCCAAGGCTCCACCAAGTTCATCTCATTTGCTCTCCAAGGCTAAGGTAAGAGCTAGCACTCTTTTCTTTAGTCTAGCTATTCCCGGGTCAAAAGAGTTTGTCCCGGTTAGGTTTTCCGACCTCTGCGTGGATACCGTTAGAGACGGTCTCCTTTGGTCGTTATGGTTTGATTGTTTGTACATACACATGGATCTTGGCTTTCGGGAATATCCCGGGACTCAAAATTTTAAATTCCGCACCGTGGGCATGTGATGCCTACCCCGGGATTTTCCTACAGTGGTATCAGAGCCACTTGTGTTGTATAAACAGTCGAAATGATAACTAGGTCGGAGTTCCTTAGTGATTGAGCTGCTGATGCATGTTATTTTTGTGAATTTCGAATCAGTATAGATATGCATGTTTTCGAAATTTCTTGCTCAGAATTGTTCATAACATGTTATAGAATATGTTTGTGAAAGATGAGAATTTATCAATTTGATTTGATATGGTTTTGCTATTTAATTCCCTCAAGTTTCGGATGCTGTCTTGTTGAACGTTTCTGAAACAGGTATGCTTGTAAATTCGAGAATAAATTCTAGAAAAATTGTTTTTCAGATTGGTTTTCACCTACATGTCCCTAAGATGTTTTTGAATGTCTCTGTGGATGGAAAAATGTTTTCAAGGTGATTTACCATTTATTTCCGAATTACTTGTGTGCTGATGGGAATGTCTGTGTTGGAGAACACAGATTATGGTTCGGCTAGATAGCTGAGGTTCAATGAGTTTTTGTGGGAAATAAATCCTGGAAAAATTCATGGAGCATGTTGGGAACATGTTTTAACCTCTGTAATTTTCTCAGTATTTATTGAAAGTGTTTCAATGGTCATTTTGAGCAAAATGTTGAGCTTAGCAGTTTTGAGAAACTTGTTGGGGCTGTTTTGTTTGGAATGATTGGTTGTGTTATTTTCTATTCCAATGCCATGAATCATTTTTATAGTGATTAAAAATGTGTTATATTGATGTGGTATGCATGCCAAGTTGAGATTCTTGAATTTAGGTTTTCAATAATTTTTGGATATCGAATAAGTCACTTTAGCGTCTCGTTAGCTTATTCCGTTATCTTGGTTATTTTGGCCGTCGCAATTTTTGTGACAAGTGCCGGAGTAATCTTGATAACGTGTAGCCTACCTAGAGATACTTAACATGATTATTTGGTGTCCTTGAATTATGTGGAAATCTAGTGATTAATGGTGGATTAATCGGTTTCAAGGTTTTCATATATAGTTAGACTATATGGCATGCATGAGTTGATGAAAATGTTTCATTAGCACATTAATATAAAGGTTTATATACTTGTTATATTGGTGTTGTGAATTGGAAATGACTGGATTGAGAATTAGCCGATTAGATAGCAATTCCAAATGCACAATGAACAAGTCGACTTATATGTTCATAAGTCGACTTGTTTGGTGCACTGTAGACTAATAAGTCGAGTTGCACAATGTTACAAGTCGACTTGTTAATGCACAGTTGCACAAGTCGACTTACACATACATAAGTCGACTTATAAAGAGCCATAAGTCGACTTATACATATACAAGTCGACTTATATCATGCCTTGGTGGGATGATGGGTGATTTTGGTATAAATTCAATGTGATTGATGCAATGCCTAAATCGACCATATAGTCATGGTGACTATGATCCTTGGATGAGATTAATTAGATGAGACCAAAATCCCTCACTTAAAATATGAAAACTAACGCCTTCCATTAATATGGTAAGAACCAGAGTTCTTATAGGGTTGGGTTGTTGAGCTAACCTCAAGCTCACTCTATACGAATATGTTCAAACCATGAAAATATGATTTTCGGATTAATGGGTCGGTTTTCCTAAGCGTTGATTTGTTGAGCTAACCTCAAGGTCAACGTGGATGAGGCGAAGTTGGGTAGTGTACATCGATGTACGCGCATCAAGTGTTGATAACCCAATGTATGTGCATACATCAACTGTTGATAGCACTGATCGATAGTTGTGTCTAAGATGTAATTGGTATGTATGATACCTCCCGAGACATAAGATGGCTTGTTGAGCTAACCTCAAGGTCATTCTTAATATCGGTCATCGATGATGCAATTGGTATGACCGATACCTACCGATTGACCTAAGGTGACTTGTTGAGCTAACCTCAAGGTCATTCTTAGCAATGTCGAATATCGACCCACTAGGTCAATGTGCCATTTTGTTTCATGGATTCATGATGAGGGTTATGGATTCTGTTGAAACTAGTGGGAGCCATATGTATGTCATTTAAGTCCTTATGATCATACATTTAATTCTATTCTAACTTTATTTCTCTCTCTACGTTTAGGTTGATTGAAGATGTCGACTAGTGTGAATCTTCGCTCACTAATGGATGCAAACAAATTAACCGGACCAAATTTTCTTGATTGGCTGCGGAATCTGAGAATTGTTCTCAGATCTGAGGATCTAGGATACATCCTTGATTTTCCGCTTCCGGATCCACTTCCTGAAGGAGCTTCTGATGATGATCGGAAGGCATATAAATAAGCATCTAAAAGGCGGTGGCATAGCTACGCATTATGCTTGCATCGATGTCACCGAAATGCAGAAACAAGACGAGTCTATGGATGCTCACACGATAGTGTTTCATCTTAGAGAGTTGTTTGATGAGCAAGCACGGTCCGAGCGGTTCGAGACCTCATGGTTGCTCTTACAACGAAGATGACTCTGGTTCATCTGCGATGCAATATGCATTGAAGATGAATGGCTATATTGAGAGGTTGGCCGTCTTAGGTTTTGTGATGGATTACGAAAGTTAAGTATAGACTTAATTCTTGTTGGTTTGTCGGATAGTTATTCACGGTTTGTGTTGAACTATCGAATGAACCAAATATCCACCACAATTCGAAGTGATCAATCTGCCAAGAGCGAGAGAACAAGTCGTCAAGCAAGATAGCAAGGCGTTGCTATTGGTGGATTCTTCTTCCTCTGCTTCCAAGAAGAGGAAACAGAAGAAGAAAAAGGCTCAGAAGCCGAAAGGAAGTGCAGCGAAAGGCAAGAAGAAGACCAAAGAGACTGCACCAAAAGGTACCTGCTTCCATTGCGGTAAGACTGGTCATTGAGGCGAATCGCAAAATCTATCTGGAAGAATCGAAGCGAAGAAGGCATCGGATGCCTCGACTTCTTGAGTATGTTTGTCATTGAGGTTAATATCTGCTTTTGATCATAACATATGGGTATTAGATACGGTTGTGGCTCACACATATGCAATGATATGCGAGGCCTCGTGGGACGATGGCGGCTCGTAAAGGGAGATATGGACTGCGTGTTGGCAATGGAGCAAGAGTTCTGCATTAGCCGTAGGGACTTATGTTTTGACACTCCCGATTGGGCTTGTACTTAACTTGGATGATTGTTATTTTGTACCCGTGTTAACAAAGAACATCTTGTCATTTCTTGTTTAAATAGATTTGGTTTCCATTTGTCTTTTGGTAACAATGGTTGTTTTATTAGTTCAAATGGAATGCTTTATGGTGCTGGTACATTATGCAATGGAATTTACATATTAGATATGTCACATCCGGTTATGAATGTCAATGACGCTAAAAGACATAAAAGAAATAATTTAAAATCAACTTACTTATGGCATTATCGCTTGGCCATATAAATGAGAGACGATCGCTAAGCTCCACAAGAGTGGAAGTTTAGGTCATTTGATTATGAATCATATGACACATGTGAATCTTGTTTGTTAGGCAAGATGACTAAGTTACCTTTAAGGAAAGGGTGAACGAGCGATATTGGATTATTAGACCTAATACATTCGGATATATGTGGTCCGATGTCCATCCATGCGAAGTGGTTGTCGTTACTTCATTACCTTTATCGATGATTATTCTCGATATGGGTACCAGATATCGATGAGATACAAATCAAGCGTTTGAAAAGTTCAAACAATTGAAATGAAGAGAAAACAACTTGGTAAAAGTATCAAAACATTACGATCCGATCGTGGTGGTGAATACTTAGACCAAGAGTTTTGGATTATCTCGAGATAATGGGATATTATCTCGAGAGACCCTCCTTACACACCACGGCATAATGGTGTGGCGAAAGGAGAAATCGAACCTTGTTGGACATGGTACGATCTATGATGGGCTTTACGATTACCAAAATCCTTTTGGGGATATGCACTTGAGGCAATTTGTTTACTTGTTAAGCAGAGTTCCATCAAAGCAGTTGATGTTACTCCATATGAGATGTGGACTAACAAGAAACCTTATCTTTCTTATTTGAAAGTATGGGGTTGTCACCTTATGTGAAGCGGAGGCAATCGAGATAAGCTTGGGGCAAAATCGACAAGTGTTTGTTCGTAGGATATCCTAAAGAAACAAGAGGATATCAATTCTACTTTCTTTGAGGAACAAAGGTGTTTGTTTGATGCATGCTGTCTTTAGAGATAGAGTTTCTTTTAAAAGAGGACGGTTGGGAGCAAAGTTGAACTTGAAGAAGTTCAAGATGCTCGGACGAGACGCGGATCAATCGCTCGAACTCAAAGCGTAACTCATACAGATGAGGTAACAGATTCAACCTTCTACTTCACACGAAATTCGTAGGTCAAGTAGGATACGCCATTCACGAGAGATATGGATTTTCGTGAGTGAGCAGAATGACGTATTGCTCATAGAGGATGATGAGCCTACCACCTATGAAGAGGTTACGAAGAGTTGAGTCGAAAAATGGCTTCGTGCCATGAAATCGAAATGGATTCCATGTATGAAAACCAAGTATGGACTTTGGTTGATGCTTTGAAGGGATAAAACCTATAGGGTGCAAATGGGTTTCAAGAAGAAAGCGGCATGGATGGTAATGTGATTACCTATAAAGCGAGGCTTGTGGCTAAAGGCTTTCGTCAAAGACAAGGAGTTGACTATGACGAGACCTTGATCGATAGCAATGCTTAAATCCATTAGGATACTCCTAGCCATTGCCGCTCATTATGATTATGAGATATGAAAATGGATGTGAAGGCGACTTTCTGAATGGAAATCTGGCCGAGGATGTGTACATGACACAACTCGAGGGCTTCATTTCGTGATGGCGAAAAGGTATGCAAGCTTGTAAATCCATTTATGGATTGAAGCAAGCATCCAAGAGTTGGATATCCGTTTTGATGAGACAATCAAAGAGTTTGGTTTCTCACAAAATCCGGATGAACACTGTGTGTACAAGAAAGTGAATGGAACTGCGATCGTATTCCTTGTGTTATATGTAGATGACATATTGTTGCTAGGAAACGATGTCTCAATGTTGCAATCTGTAAAAATTTGGTTGTCCAAACAATTTGCCATGAAAGACCTTGGAGAAGCAACTTATATCCTTGGGATAAAGATCTATAGAGATAGATCGAAGAGGTTGCTTGGTCTTTCACAGTCAATGTACATAGACAAGGTGCTAAAGAGGTTTAGCATGGAGCAATCAAGAGAGGGTTTCTTCCATTACTCATGGGATAACACTCGAAGTCCATAATCCTCGGACACGAGGATGAGATGATGCGTATGAATATGATCCGTATCGTCTGCGGTAGAATCTATTATGTACACAATGCTATGTATGAGACCCGATGTATCATATGCTCTAAGTGTTCTGACGCGATACCAATCGGATCTGGTGAGGGTCCTTTGGGTGGTATCGAGAATATCCTAAAGTACTTGCGAAGAACTAAGGATGTTTTCTTGATATTTGGAGATAAATCTCAAGTGAGTTGGCATCTGAGATGCGATTTTCAATCTGATAAGGGCGACTCAGTCCCAATCAGGTTATGTTTTCACACTTAATGGCGGAAGCGGTCGGTTGGAAGAGTTCCAAACAGAGACGGCTGGCGATTCAACGACGGAGGCAGAGTACATTGCCGCATCGACGCAAGAAAGGCGATTTGGATCGAAGTTCATTTCGAACTTGGTGTGGTTCCTAGTGTGATGGACCCATCTGATTGTATTGTGACAACAATGGAGCTATTCTGTGAGCAAAGGAACCAAGGTCTCATCAGCGATCCAAACACGTACTCCGTCGATACCATTTGATTCGGGAGATCATTGCTCGAGGTGATGTCCTGATAGAGAGAATTCCCACAGAGCAGAATATTGTTGATCCGTTGACAAAGCCATTGCCACAGAAGAATTTTGATTCTCATGTACTCGCTTATGGTATTAGATACCAAGGCGATTGGCTTTAGGTCAAGTGGGAGATTGTTAGAGTAGTGCCCTAAAGGCAATCCCCTTTAGCGCATTTTGTTCATAGTCATGTACAGACTTTATGAATAAATAAAGCAAGGCATATTTCATTTATTTGATGTTCATTTTATTATGAATTGATAGTGATCTTTAATCAAATTAATGAAGTCCCTGATACATGACATAGCATGAAGGAAATTATGATGTGATCATACTATTGAGATTCCTATCATGTGCAATTATGTCAGTATCTAAATTATCCCTAGTCATAGGATTAATGAGACTGGACATCGTTAATCCGGATAGACTAGCACATGTCAAACTCCTTAATTGGATTAAGCAGTGGATCACAGAAAACTATAAATATTGAGATATTTAGATTTGACATGTGGATGCTTACTAGTGGTAGTAAGTACATTGGATGACCTGCTATGAGATCATCACATGGATGTCCTATACAAATGTCAGTGATAATCTCATCATAGTAATGGTGCAAGTATCCTTAGACTTGAGGTACTCGAGGATATTTTGAGTCTTGATTACGTACTTTGACTCCATTCCTTGTTGCCTTTCGAGGTCGCTCATAGGGTGGTGATTGGAGTGCGACTTGAGGTATTCGAAGGTAATTGAGTAGCCAATAGAGGATTCACCACTTGTGATAGCGAGAAGAGATACCCATAGCCTCTTATCGGGATCATTACTTTGAAGTCTCTGGCGCCGGAGCATACATATGTCATGAAGATGGTCTTCATGGACATATAAAGTAATGAGTCTAGGGCGAGAACCGATTACACTTGGACTAGATTTGATCGATCGGTCTAGTAAGAGTTGACACATTGCCCATACTCAAACCAAGTGGGGTATAGCATGGTAAAGGACGAATTGCGGTAATTGTCTATGGAAGGGTTAAGTGATATGGTTTCATTAGTCAAACCAATTACTTTCCGGTCAATTAGGGGTCGTGATGTGTTGCTAGATACCGCTCATGACTTGCTCAGATTAAGTGTTAATCTAAGTGGCCAACATAACCGGAACCTAATGGGTCTGCGCATAAGAGTGACTCGGAGAATCTGTAAAATAGTTTTGGACGGAGATCCGATATCCGGAGAGCAATAGGATTAAATGGATCCCGATGAGATTGAGATATGTCCCGATGAGATCGCGACATCGACATTGCTGAAAACCGTTTCCGGTGATTTTTCGCCGGCGGGGACTGGACCACTTCAGCAATTATATATATTAATTAATTAAGTAAATAATTAATTAATTATATATATTTATGTTAAATTTCGTGGTAGCCATTAAATGGAGAAGAGATGTAAGTTTGAAAAGTCAAACTTCATCATTATTTAGCATTTTAAGGCATTTTTACGCCTCCTACGTGGATGAGCCATCCACCAAGCCTTTATATGTGTTTTAAATGTTAAATATACATATAAGAAGCTATGGAAAGGGAGCTTGGACGGTGATGGAAGAAGAGAATCGAAATTGCTTAAAGAGTTAAGCTTTGGAAATTGTTTTCATCTTCTTCATCTCTTCCATTCAAGATTGCTTCTACTTCTCCAAGGCTCCACCAAGTTCATCTCATTTGCTCTCCAAGGCTAAGGTAAGAGCTAGCACTCTTTTCTTTAGTCTAGCTATTCCGGGTCAAAAGAGTTTGTCCGGTTAGGTTTCCGACCTCTGCGTGGATACCGTTAGAGACGGTCTCCTTTGGTCGTTATGGTTTGATTGTTTGTACATACACATGGATCCTGGCTTTTGGGAATGTTCCGGGACTCAAAATTTTAAATTCCGCACCGTGGGCATGTGATGCCTACCCCGGGATTTTCCTACACAATGTACTCTGCCTCGGTTGATGAATCAGCAGTCCTCTCTTGTTTAGAACCTTTCAAATTGACCGCCACACTATTCAGTGTGAATGTATATAACCTGATTGTGATTCAGAATCATCCTTATCAGATTAAATACTAGCATCTAAATGCCCGCTCACTTGGAGATTTGCATCTCTAAAGATCAAGAAAACATCCTTAGTGTTTCGCAAGTACTTGAGGATATTCTTGACTGCCACCCAGTGACCCTCACCAGGATCTGATTGGTATCTGCTCGTAACACTTAGAGCATACGATACATCGGGCCTCGTACATAGCATTGTTCCATGCTAAACCTCTTTAGCATCTCTTCTATGTACGATGATTGTGAAAGACCAAGCAACCTTTTGATTTATCTCTATAAATCTATATCCCAAGGATATAAGTCGCTTCACCAAGGTCTTTCATCGCAAATTGATTGGACAACCAAATTTTAACTGATTGCAGCATTGACATCGTTTCCTAGTAACAGTATGTCATCTACATACAACACAAGGAATACGATTGCAGTCCCATTAACCTTCTTATACACACAATGATCATCCGGATTTTGTGAGAAATCAAACTCTTTGAGTACCTCATCAAAACGGATATTCGAACTCCTGGATGCTTGCTTCAATCCATACATAGAATTCTGAAGCTTGCATACCATTTCGCCATCGATGGAAGTGAAGCCCTCAGGTTGTGTCATACACATCCTCGGGTAGATTTCCTCTCAGGAAAGCTGTCTTCACATCCATTTTCCATATCTCATAATCATAATGAGTGGCAATGGCTAGGAGTATCCTAATGGATTTAAGCATTGCTACGGGGCTGAAGGTCTTGTCATAGTCAACTCTTTGTCTGTGACGAAATCCTTTAACCAGAAGCATTGCTTTATAGGTAATCAAATTACCATCCATGTTGGTTTTCTTCTGAAAACTCCTTTGCACCCTGTGGGTTTTATCCCTTCAGGTGTAACAACCAAAGTCCATACTTGGTTTTCATACATGGAATCCATTTTAGATTTCATGGCATAAAGCCATGTTCCAGACTCTGAACTTTTCAGAACCCGTTCATAGGTAGTAGGTGCATCATCTCATATGAGCAATACGTCATTCTCGCTCACTTACGAGAAATTCATATCTCTAGAACAGGTCGTATCCTACTTAACCCACGTAAATTGTGTAGTAGAAGGTTGAACTGTTACCTCATCTATATGAGTGGCAGTTTGAGTTCAGCGATTGATCTATGTTTGTTCGAGCATCTTGAACTTCTCCAAGTTCAACTTTGCTCCCACCGTCCTCTTGTAAAAGAAACTCTTTCTTTAAGAAACAGCATGCTTGAAACAAACAACTTTTGTTCCTAAGCAAGGTAGAATTGATATTCCACGAACAAACACTTATCGATTTTGCATCAAGTTAATCTGACCGTGTCCGCTTCACGAAGGTGACAACCCCAAACTTTCAGATGAGAAAGATAGGGCTTTCAGTTAGTCCATATCTGATATGGAGTAACCACAACTGCCTTTAATGGAACTCTATTTAGCTAGTAAACAGCTATCTTGAGCGCATATTCCCAAAACTGTGCAAAACCTATCATCAATCGCACCATGTCTACCAAGGTTCGATTTCTCCTTTCAGCCACACCATTGTGCTGCGGCGTGTAAGGTGGAGTATACTGAGATAAAATCCCATTATCTCTGAGATAATAAAAAACTATTGGTCTAAGCATTTTCCACCACGATCAGATCGTAATGTATTCATACTTTTACCAAGTTAGTTTTCTACTTCATTTCTGAATTATTTGAACTATTCAAATGCTTCAGATTTGTATCTCTACAGATACAGGTACCCATATCGTGAATAATCACCGATAAAAGTAATGAAGTAAAAACAACCACTTATGGCATGGATGGACATCGGACCACATACATCCGAATGTATTAGGTCTAATATTCCATTCACTGCTTACCCTTCCTTAAAGGATAACTTAGTCATCTTGCCTAATAAACAAGATTCGCATGTGTCATATGATTCATAATCAAATGACCCTAAACATCCACTCTTATGGAGCTTAGCGATGCGTGTCTCATTTATATGGCCAAGCCGACAATGCCATAAGTAAGTTGATTTTAAATTATCTCGTTTATGTCTTTTCGCGTCATTGACATTCCGAACTGGATATGACATATCTAATATGTCAATTCAATTGCATAATGTACCAGTAGCATAGAGCCTTCCATTCGAACTAATAGAACAACCATTGCTACTAAAAGTCCAATGGAAACCAGCTCTATTGAAACAAGAAACAGACAATATGTTCTTTGTTAAAATAGGTACAAAATGACAATCATCCAATTTGAATACAAGCCCACTAGGGAGTGACAAGACATAAGTGTGTCACGGTTAATGTAGCAACTCTGTTGCATTACCTACACGAAGGTCTAGTTCTCTTTTATGAGTCATCAATCGTCCTCGAGGCCCCGCATATCATTTCATATGTATGAGCCACAACCGTATCAAATCTTGATATGTTTTGATCAGAATAGTATTAACCTCAATGACAAATATATTTGAAGAAGTAGAGGCATCGATGCCTTCTTCGCTTCAAGGAGATTTAGATTTTTAGCCTCTAGTGGCTTGACTTGCACTGATGAAAGCAAAAACCTTTGGGGCGGTTTCTTTGGTTTTCCTTGATGGCACTTCCATTTGATTTCTTGGCCTTTTCTTCTTTGAACTAGAAGAAGAAGCATCCACCATTAGCACTTGCTTGCTATCCTTCTTGATAGCACCTTTCATTTGTCATGAAGCAGATTGATCGACTCGAGAATTGTTGTGGATATTTGGTTTATCCGATAGTTTATCCAAACCGTGAATAACCATCGACAATCCAACCAGAATTAAGTCTCTACTTAACTCATAATCCATTACAAATCCTAAGGCGGCCAATCTCTCAATATAGCCATTCATCTTGAGGCATCTTGCATGCTGAGATATCCACAGAGCCATCTTTAATGGTGAAGAGAAGCCTTGAGGTCTCGAACCTTTCGCATCGAAGCTTACTCATCAAACAGCTCCTAAGATGAAATACTATAGAGTGAGCATCCATGGACTCGTCTTTGCTCCCGCAACTCTAGTGACATCAAGGCAAGCATAAAGCAAGTATCCATATCAACGTCCTTTAGATGCTTACAATATGCTTTCGATCCTTATCGAAGCATCGACAACAGTCAATTGGAAGTGGAACATCTAGGGCGTATCGATTCCTCATATCTAAGAACAATTCTCGATTCCTCACCAATCAAGAAAATTCGGTCCAAAATAGAGCGAAAATTACTAATGAAAGACTTCTTCAATCAACCTAAAGCGATAGAGAGAAGGAATGATAGAATAGAAATGCTGCATGATCATAAGGACTTGCATGACATGCATATGGCTCCCACTAGTTTCCTAGAATCCATAACCCTCTTTACGAATCCAGAGAAACAAAGTGACATAATGTCTGGTGGGTCGATATCCGACATTGCTAAGAGTGACCTTGGGTTTACCCAACAAGCCTGACTTAGGTCAATCGGTAGGTATCGGACATACCAATTGTATCATCGATAACCGACATTAAGAATGACCTTGAGTTTGCTCAACAAGCCACCTTATGTCTCGGAGGTATCGGATATACCAATTACATCTTAGACACAACTATCGATCGTCTTTATCAACTTGTTGATGTATGACTTACATTGAGTATCAACTCTTTGATGCGCATACATCGATGTATGCTACCCAATTTCGCCTCTGTCCATGTTGACCTTGAGGTTAGCTCAACAAATCAACGCTTCTAGGAAAACCGACCCATTAATCCGAAAATCTCATTTTCATGGTTGAACATATTCAGTATAGAGCGAGCTTGAGGTTAGCTCAACAACCCAACCCTATAAGAACTCGGTTCTTACCATAGTAATGGAAGGCGTTAGTTTTCATATACCGAGGAGGATTTGGGTCTCATCTACTTCTTCTCCAAGCCGTAGGATTATAGTCACCATGACTATATGATATGATTTAGGGCATTTCATCAATCACATTGAGTCTATACCTAAAATCATCCATCATCCCACTATGCATGCCACAAGTCGACTTTCATCAAATGCAAGTCGACTTATGCTTCTGCCCACACACAAGTCGACTTGTATGACACAAGTCGACTTATGTCATCTGCCCATGAACAAGTCGACTTACAAGGTACTACAAGTCGACTTGTACTGAGATCTTGAACAAGTCGACTTATTCTATCCACAAGTCGACTTATCCACAAGTCGACTTATCCAAAAAACTTGAACAAGTCGACTTATTCAGGGAAATTTGCTAAAATCTCTAATCGGCTAATTCCTCAATCAGTACAATTCCAATTCTCAACACCATCATACCTAGGGTAATATCTGTGAATTGATGCCTCAATGAACACTTCATTGATTCATGAATGCCTTAAATAGTCAAACTATATGAAAAGCTTGAAATGAGTCAAAACTCATTAATTTCCAAATAATTTAGGAACACCCTAATTATCAACCTAAGCATCTCTAGCTAGCACATACATTATCAAATTTACTTCAGCACATGCCATAAAAAAAAATATGACGGTCAAAACAAACAAGATAATGCAAGATACTACCGAGACGCTAATGTGATCAATTCGGCATTCAAAAATTCTTGGAAATGCAAATTCAAGCAATTCAGTTTGGCAATCATGATACATCAAGATAACACATTTTTAATCACATTAAAAATGGTTCAAGGCATTGGAACTGAAAAAGCACACTCAATCAAGCCAAGCAAAACAGTCCCAACAATTTTCACAAAACTGTCCAGTTCTGTACATTGCTCGAAATGATCAATGAAACAATTTCAATAAATTCTGAGAAAATTACATAGGTTACTAAATGTTCAGAACATGCTACATGAATGTTTTCAGGATTTTAGGCCATCAAAACCTCAGTCAACCTAAATAACAAAACCGATTCAAAATCTGTGTTCATCAGCACAACAATTCCCAACAGCATAGAATAAATTCGTGAATAAATATCCAATCACCTTGAAATCCAATTTTCATGCTCATAGACATTCACCAACATCTTAGAGACATGTAGGTGAAGGAAAATCCGAAAAACCATTTTTCTAGAATTTATTCTCGATTTTATACTCATGCCTGTTCCAGAATCGTTTCACAAAACAACATCTGTAACCTTAGGGGATTAATTAGCAAAACTATATCAAATCAAATCGATAAATTCTGAAAATTCATAGACATATTCTCTAACATGTTATGAACAATTCTGGGCATAAAAATTTCGAAAATCATATCACAATATAAATTCGAAATCTGAACAGATAGCATGCATCAACAGAAAATTCCATTAGAATTTCTGATCTCGCTTAGGTTATAGCTTCATACGGGATACCAGACGCTCTGATACCACTGTAGGAAAATCCCGGGAGGTACATCACATGTAACAGCAGCAGAAAACAAAAATTTTTGTTCCCAGGACTTTCCCGAATCCCAAGATCTAGGTATCGGTATGAAGACATCAACCTAAATAGCCAAAAGAGACTATCTCTAAAGGTGATCCACGCAGAGATCAGAAAATCTAACCGAGTCAAACCCCTTTGACCCGGGAATAGCTATAACAGATTAAAGACTGCTAGAGCCTACCTCTGTCCTGGAGAGCTTGAATCACGTTGAAGAGATGAAGAAGAAGAAGCTTGAAGGATCGATGATGAAAGATGAATTTCCTTTAGGTTTTCACAAAACCCATTCTTCCTTCACCTTCAATGATCCACGATCATCACACCTCATTTCTACCTTTTCTATGTCTTTTAACACTTAAAAGACATGTAGAAAACTTATGGTGGAAGCTTGTCCACGTTTTCCTCTTTATATATATATATATATATATAAAAAGTTAAACTTAAAGATAAAACTTCCTCTCCTCCTCCTCCCACGTGTCACACATATATATAATAATTAATTAATTAATTTACTTAATTAATTAATTAGAATATAAATGCTAAGGTCGATCCAGCTGGAATTGGTCCTACTGGGCCTCTTTGGCCCGATGAAAACGCCCCGGAGACCTTTCTTAGCAATATCGATGTCGCGATCTCATCGGGACATATCCCAATCTCATCGGGATCCAGTTAATCCATTTACTCTCCATAATTGGAACTCTGTCCAATTACTATTTTACAGATTCTCTGAAACACTCTTATGCGTGTGACCCTTTAGGCTCCCGGTTATGTTGGCCACTTAGATTAACAATTAATCTGAGCAAGTCATGAGCGGTATCTAGCAACACATCATGACCCCCAATTGATCGGAAAGTAATCGGTTTGATGAATTCATCACGAACCAGATCACGAACCCTTCCATAGACAATTACCGTGCAATTCTTCCTTTCACCATCCTATACCCCACTTGGTTATGAGTATGGTCAAAGTGTCAACTCTCACTAGACCGAGTCTAGCCGGTGATATCGGTTCTTGTTCGGGACTCATTACTTTATATGTCAATGAAGACACTCTTCATGACATACATCTTGCTTGACCTTAGTAATGATCCCGACAAGAGGCTATGGGTATCTCTTCGCTAATCCGTAAGTGGTGAATCCTTTATTGGCTACTCAATTATCTTGAATACCTCAAGTTGTACCCAAGCACCACCCTATGAGTTACCTCCGAAGGCAACAAGGAATGGAGTCAAAGCACAGGATCAGTATCCAAGATATCCTTGAGTACCTCAAGTCTAAGGATACTTGCACCATTGCTATGATGAGATTATCAATGAAACTTAGATAAGATATCCATGTGATGATCTCATGGCAGGTCATCCAATGAACTTACTACCGCTAGTAAGCATCCACATGTCAATTCTAAATATCTCATATTTA
The DNA here is from genome assembly GCA_029891385.1 of Erythroxylum novogranatense. Lineage (NCBI taxonomy): Eukaryota > Viridiplantae > Streptophyta > Magnoliopsida > Malpighiales > Erythroxylaceae > Erythroxylum > Erythroxylum novogranatense. Next base: position 71,565,744 of record CM057233.1, read on the forward strand.
CAGTTTCTGAGATCCACTGCTTGATCCAATTAAGGAATATGACATGTGCTAGTCTATCCGGATTAATGATGTCTAGTCTCATTAATCCTATGACTAGGAGAATTTGAATCTTGACATAATTGCACATGATAGGAATCTCGAAGTATGAACACATCATAATTTCCTTCATGCTATGTCATATATCATGGACTTCATTAATTCGATTAAAGATCAATCAATTCATAAACAATGTTTATGAATATCAAATTAATGAATAATGCCTTTTCTTTTTATTCATAAAGTCTGCACACGACTTTGAATAAAAGCGCTAAAGGGATTGCCTTTAGGGCACAAATAAACAGTACCGACCTTGAACAAGTCGACTTATCGAATGAACAAGTCGACTTATCGGTACCGAACATGTGTAAGTTGACTTACACATGGTACAAGTCCACTTATCACTTACACTACCAGTCCAAGGAAACTCCTGACTTATGTCACATTAGTGGGAGGTTTGCAATTAGTAATAGCTTCAATCTTCTAGGGGTCCACACTAAGTCCTTCAGCTGATATGACATGACAAAAGAAAGCGACCTTATAAAGCCAAAGCTGACATTTACTGAACTTAGCATATAATTGGTGCTCTCGTAATATCTGTAAAACTATCTGAAGATGTTTTGCATGTTCCTCCTAAATGTCAAAATACACTAATATGTCATCAACGACAACAATCACGAACTTATCTAGGTACTCTCAAAGCACCTTATTCATCAAATCTGTAAAAACAGCTGGAGCATTTGTTAACATAACCAAGATTTTATAATGCCTATAACTAGTTAAAAAGGTTGTCTTCGGGACATCTTCTCTGCAAATTTTCAATTGGTGATAGTCTGATCTCATATCAATCTTTGAATACACTTGAGATCCTTGTAGTTGATGGAATAGATCATCAAACCTCGGGAGGGTATTAAGTCAAGAAGACTTCACTTCTTCTATTAATTTTGATGATAATCAAATAATAATAATCATAGAAGTGTGTGAACAGTTTTGATAAATTTGTTAAGTGCACAGATAAATGTAAGTAACATAAATCGTTAACTCAAGACGGTCAACTCAAGATGATACTTAAGACTCAAGACGGTTAACTCAAGACGATACATAATACTCAAGGTCAACTCAAGATGATACTTAAAAGCTGAATATGACAAAGCGTCTTAGATAGACCAAACAAAAGTGCAAAGTGTTTAGTCTGCAACACCAGATGAAATACGACACTAGACGAAGTACAAAACTAGACAAAGTATAACATCAGACGAAGCATAACACTAGACGAAACAAAATACCAAACGATGCAAATGAAAAATATTCTAAAACGTTAGTCAGTTAGTTAGTTAAAGTTTGTTACATGACTCAACTATTAACAGTTTCTAGAAGATTCAAGAAGCAGATTTCTTAAGAAGACAGTTGAAGATTTAGGCCATAAACACTAGTTATAGTCATAAACTAACACAATACAAGAGAGAAAATCTAATTGTACAAAACTTACTTAGATAAACTTTGTACTCGAGTGCAAAAGAAAGAGAGCGAATACATCTATAACGTGAAGCTCAAGCAATATCTTTCCAAGCGAAAGAAAGGCTAGAGCCTAGAGAGGCTAAGGAAGCAGATAAAGAATACTTTGTAAGAGAGACTTGAAAAAGCTCTGCAAGTGTAGAAATAATACTTGTAACATTGAAGAGTATAGTGAAATATAAGACAAACTCTAACGATTGGACATAGCCTAAGGTTAAGGGTGAACCAGTATAAATCGCGACGTCATATTCTCTAACCCTTATCTCTTTAATTTTCTTATTATTAGAAGAATAGATAATAATTTTCGTTGTTGCATTATTCATCAAATTAAGTGAATTGTTATGTAATCGTCTAAATTTGCAAACAAATTCAAGAAGATTCTAAAGATTAATATCTTAGACGATTTAACACAATTCAACCCCCCCAACCCCCTTTTTGTGTATTCTACATATTATACGTGATTTCTATATTAACAAGTGATTTTTACTTCAGTTGGTATCAAAGTAAGGTTTCCAAGAAACATTATTACAAAGTGAGGACAAAGGTCTATGGCTGAATCACATGTTTTTATAGCAGAAGGTGCCTCAATCATAAGACCCCCTACATTCAATGGTGAAGATTATCATTATTGGAAAGACAGGATGCGACTCTTTATAGAATCCACATATATTGATCTTTGGGATATCATTAAAAATGGTCCATATACATCAACAAACAATGAAGGGAATAGCATCTCTCGTGACAAATGGTCGGCTGATCAGAAAGCTCGTTTTCAGTTAAACTCAAAGGCCAAGTTCTTTTTAAGTTGTGCTCTAAACAAAAGTGAATATGATATGGTTCATGGATGCGAATTTACAAAGGAAATATGGGACACATCATCCATTGCACATGAAGGCACAAATCAGGTGAAAGAATCCAATATTAGTATTCTTGTTCATCAGTGTGAGCTGTTCAAGATGAAAGATGATGAGACTATTGGTCAAATGTTTGGACAATTCTAAACAATTGTTAATATACTTAAATTTATGGGGAGAATCTACGATAGTCAAAATCATGTCAGAAAGATTCTCAAAAGTCTTCCAAAAAGATGGAGACCCAAATTAATGACAATAGAAGAGGCCAAGGATTTAAGTAAGCTTAAGCTAGATGAATTGCTTAGTTCACTGAAAATTTATGAAGTAGAGCTTGATTCAGAAGATAAACCCAGAAGAGATAAATCTATTGCATTAAAGCCTGGTTAGAAGAATCAAAAGATACAGAAAAATAAAAACACATCTTCAAAAGCATTAAAGATTGAAGAAATCAAGAATGATGATGCTAGTGAATCTGATCAAGATTCAAATGAAGATGATGATGAACTATCCTTCATTTCAAAAAAGATTAGGAGGATGTGGAAAAAGAAATCAAGGGGAAATAAAGACTTCCCTTCTAAAAAGAATAGCTAAGATGATTTAAAGAATGAGGAAATTTCTATCGTCTGCTATGAGTGCAATAAACCAAGACATTACAAGTCTTAATACCTATTGCTCAAAAGCAAACAAAAGAAAAGTCAAGAAAACAAAAAGAGCATGATGGAAACATTTGAAGATTTGGATTCATCTGAATCTGAATTCGACTCAAAAACGTTAGAGCAAGCAAATATATGCTTGGTACCTGAAAAGGAATGCGATGATGAGGTAATTTCTAACTTTGATGATCTTAAGGATGCTTATTTAGAATTATTACAAGATTCACATGTTATCTTAAAACAATATAGGTTATTGAAAAAGAAATTTGCTAAAAATTTAAAGAACACAAAACTTTTAAAAACAGAAAACGTCTGCCTTAAGAAAAAAGTAGACAATATGAAAAAGAAAGTAATTGTAAATCGATATGAGGAAATTAATCAATTAAAACAAAGGATTAACAGTCTCTCAGCAGATTTATCAACATTTACAGAAAGTACAAAAAGAATGAATGATATGATTGGAAGATATAGACATCCAAATGATAAGAGCGGTTTAGGTTTTAATAATAGTAATATTCTTCATAATAAGAGTTTTGTTCCTAATGGAAAGAAAAAAAAATATTCTTATTATTCGATAAAAAACTGTAAGACTAACCCCAAGAAAATATGGGTGCCTATGGAGGATATAATATATACTACAGATCTCCTTTCTTAGAAAA